>CM066598.1:13202957-14532216 GCA_033816785.1 Picus viridis
CATCCATCCATCCATCCATCCATCCATCCCTTCATCCATCCCTTCATCCATCCATCCATCCATCCATCCATCCATCCATCCATCCATCCATCCCTTCATCCATCCATCCATCCATCCATCCATCCATCCATCCATCCATCCATCCATCCATCCCTTCATCCATCCCTTCATCCATCCATCTCTCCCTTCATCCATCCATCCATCCATCCATCCATCCATCCATCCATCCATCCATCCCTTCATCCATCCATCCATCCATCCCTCCATCCATCCATCCCTCCATCCATCCACCCATCCATCCCTACATCCATCCCTCCCTCCATCCCTCCCTCCACCCAAGCAGGCCCCAGCAGTGTGCCCCTGTGGGGGTGGCTCACACTTGGTGGCCGTGCTGGTCCTTCTGGTGAGGACTCCTTCTTCCATCCCTCCTTACATACCATCCATCCATCCCTCCATCCATCCATCCCTCCCTCCCTCCCTCCATCCATCCATCCATCCATCCATCCAACCATCCATCCATCCATCCATCCATCCATCCATCCATCCATCCATCCATCCATCCCTCCAACCAGCCATCCATCCACCCATCCATCCCTCCATCCATCCATCCCTTCATCCATCCCTCCATCCATCCCTCCATCCCTCCCTCCACCCCTCCCTCCACCCCTCTAGGCCCCAGCAGTGTGCCCCTGTGGGGGTGGCTCACACTTGGCGGCCGTGCTGGTCCTCCCTGGTGAGGACTCCTTCCTTCCATCCATTCTTTCATACCATCCATCCCTCCCTCCCTCCCTCCATCCATCCCTCCATCCCTCCCTCCACCCCTCCCTCCACCCCTCCAGGCCCCAGCAGTGTGCCCCTGTGGGGGTGGCTCACACTTGGCGGCCGTGCTGGTCCTCCCTGGTGAGGACTCCTTCCTTCCATCCATTCTTTCATACCATCCATCCCTCCCTCCCTCCCTCCCTCCCTCCATCCCTCCCTCCACCCCTCCCTCCACCCCTCCAGGCCCCAGCAGTGTGCCCCTGTGGGGGTGGCTCACACTTGGCGGCCGTGCTGGTCCTCCCTGGTGAGGACTCCTTCCTTCTCCATCAGCATCTGCCGGAAGGTGCCGACCTTCTGCCGGATCTCCTCCTCAGAGTACCTGGGGGACCAAAGACGTGGTCAGTGCTGCCATGGCTGAGGTGTGGGCTCCCCAGGGGGCTGCTGAGCACCTCCATACATTTGGGAGTCACATCACAGCTCACAGGAGGTTAGGGGTTGGAAGGGACCTCTGGAGACCTTCTAGTCCAACCCTCCCCTGCCAGAGCAGGAGCAGAGAATCCAGCACAGGTCACACAGAACACATCCAGATGGGGCTGGAAAGGCTCCAGAGAAGGAGACTCCACAACCTCTCTGGGCAGCCTGCTCCAGGCCTCTGGGAGCCTCCCAGGGAAAAAGTTCCTCCTCATGTTGAGCTGGAACCTCCTGTGCTGGAGTTGCCACCCCCTGGCCCTTGGCCTGTCCCAGGCTGCAGCTGAGCAGAGCCTGTCCCTGTCCCCTCCCTCCTGACCCCCAGCCCTCAGCTATTGATAGCCATTGATCAGATCCCTCTCAGCCTTCTCCTCTCCAGCCTGAACAGCCCCAGGGCTCTCAGCCTCTCCTCCCCAGGCAGTGCTGCAGTCCCTTCAGCATCCTTGGAGCCCTCCCTTGGCCTCTCTCCAGCAGATCCCTGTCCCTCCTGAGCTGGGGAGCCCAGAGCTGGATGCAATATTCCAGGTGGGGCCTCAGCAGGGCAGAGCAGAGGGGGAGGAGAACCTCCCTGGCTCTGCTGGCCACACTCCTCTGAATGCCCCCAGGGCCCCCTTGGCCTTCTTGGCCCCCAGGGCACATTGCTGCCCCATGCAGAACTTGCTGCCCACCAGCCCTCTCAGGTGCTTCTCCTTGGGGCTGCTCTCCAGCACCTCCCCTCCCAGCCTGCTGCAGTTTCTTCTTCCTGCCCAGGTGCAGGACTCTGCCTGTGGCCCAAGAGGCCTCAGACAGAGATCTGCTGGACAGAGTCCAAGGGAGGGCTACAAAGGATGCTGAAGGGACTGGAGCACTGCCTGGGGAGGAGAGGCTGAGAGGTGGCATGGTGCCAGTCATCAAGGCCTGGAGGAGATCAGGTCCTCTTGCCTGCTCTCTGCCTGCTCTGCTCTCTGCCTCTGCTCTGCCTGCTCTCTGCCTGCTCTGCCTGCTCTGCCTGCTCTGTCTGCTCTCTGCCTGCTCTCTGCCTGTTCTCTGCCTGCTCTGCCTGCTCTCTGTGCTGCCTGCTCTCTGGCTGCTCACTGCCTGCTCCTTGCCTGCTCTCTGCCTGCTCTGCCTGCTCTCTGCCTGTTCTCTGCCTGCTCTGCCTGCTCTCTGTGCTGCCTGCTCTCTGGCTGCTGCTCTCTGCCTGCTCTTGCTCTGCCTGCTCTCTGCCTGCTCTGCCTGCTCTCTGGCTGCTCTCTGCCTGCTCTCTGCCTGCTCTGCTGCTGCTCTCTGCTCTGCCTGCTCTCTGCCTGCTCTCTCTGCCTGCTTGCTGCCTCTGCCTGCTCTGCCTGCTCTGCTCTGCCTGTTCTCTGCCTGCTCTCTGCTCCTGCTCTCTGCCTGCTCTGCCTGCTCTGCCTGCTCTGCCTGCTCTGCCTGCTGCCTGCTCTCTGCCTGCTCTCTGCCTGCTCTCTGCCTGCTTCTCTGCCTGCTCTGCCTGCTCTGCCTGCTGCTCTGCCTGCTCTGCCTGCTCTGCCTGCTCTCTGCCTGTTCTCTGCCTGCTCTGCCTGCTCTCTGTGCTGCCTGCTCTCTGCCTGCTCACTGCCTGCTCTGCCTGCTCTCTGCCTGCTCTGCCTGCTCTCTGCCTGTTCTCTGCCTGCTCTGCCTGCTCTCTGTGCTGCCTGCTCTCTGCCTGCTCTGCCTGCTTCTTGCCTGCCTCTCTGCCTGCTCTGCCTGCTCTCTGCCTGCCCTCTGCCTGCTCTCTGCCTGTTCTGCCTGCTCTCTGCCTGCTCTCTGCCTGCTCTCTGCCTGCTCTGCCTGCTCTGCCTGCTCTCTGCCTGCTCTGCCTGCTCTCTGCCTGCTCTCTGGCTGCTTGCTGCCTACTCTGCCTGCTCTCTGCCTGCTCTCTGCCTGCTCTGCCTGTTCTCTGCCTGTTCTCTGCCTGCTCCTTGCCTGCTCTGCCTGCTCTCTGCCTGCTCTGCCTGCTCTGCCTGCTCTGCCTGCTGTCTGCTCTGCTCTGCCTGCTCTCTGTCTGCTCTGCCTGCTCCTTGCCTGCTCTGCCTGCTCTGTCTGCTCTCTGCCTGCTCTGCCTGCTCTCTGCCTGCTCTGCCTGCTCCTTGCCTGCTCTGCCTGCTCTCTGCCTGCTCTGCCTGCTCCTTGCCTGCTCTGCCTGCTCTCTGCCTGCTCTGCCTGCTCCTTGCCTGCTCTGCCTGCTCTCTGCCTGCTCTGCCTGCTCCTTGCCTGCTCTGCCTGCTCTGCCTGCTCTCTGCCTGCTCTGCCTGCTCCTTGCCTGCTCTGCCTGCTCTGCCTGCTCTGTCTGCTCTGCCTGCTGTCTCTGTCTGCTCTCTGCCTGCTCTGCCTGCTCCTTGCCTGCTCTGCCTGCTCTCTGCCTGCTCTGCCTGCTCTGCCTGCTCTGTCTGCTCTCTGCCTGCTCTGCCTGCTCTCTGCCTGCTCTGCCTGCTCCTCTGCCTGCTCTGCCTGCTGCCTCTGCCTGCTCTGCCTGCTCTGCCTGCTCTGCCTGCTCTGCCTGCCTGCCTCTGCCTGCTCCTTGCCTGCTCTGCCTGCTCTGCCTGCTCTGCCTGCTCCTTGCCTGCTCTGCCTGCTCTGCCTGCTCTCTGCCTGCTCTGCCTGCTCCTTGCCTGCTCTGCCTGCTCTCTGCCTGCTCTGCCTGCTCCTTGCCTGCTCTGCCTGCTCTGCCTGCTCTGTCTGCTCTGCCTGCTCTCTGCCTGCTCTGCCTGCTCCTTGCCTGCTCTGCCTGCTCTCTGCCTGCTCTGCCTGCTCCTTGCCTGCTCTGCCTGCTCTCTGCCTGCTCTGCCTGCTCCTTGCCTGCTCTGCCTGCTCTGCCTGCTCTGTCTGCTCTGCCTGCTCTGCCTGCTCTCTGCCTGCTCTGCCTGCTCCTTGCCTGCTCTGCCTGCACTCTGCCTGCTCTGCCTGCTCTGCCTGCTCCTTGCCTGCTCTGCCTGCTCTCTGCCTGCTCTGCCTTCTCCTTGCCTGCTCTGCCTGCTCTGCCTGCTCTCTGCCTGCTCTGCCTGCTCCTTGCCTGCTCTGCCTGCTCTCTGCCTGCTCTGCCTGCTCCTTGCCTGCTCTGCCTGCTCTGTCTGCTCTCTGCCTGCTCCTTGCCTGCTCTGCCTGCTCTGTCTGCTCTCTGCCTGCTCTGCCTGCTCTCTGCCTGCTCTGCCTGTTCTGCCTGCTCCTTGCCTGCTCTGCCTGCTCTCTGCCTGCTCTGCCTGCTCTCTGCCTGCTCTGCCTGCTCTGCCTGCTCTGCCTGCTCCTTGCCTGCTCTGCCTGCTCTCTGCCTGCTCTGCCCGCTCTCTGCCTGCTCTGCCTGCTCTCTGCCTGCTCACTGCTGCCTGCCTGCTCTCTGGCTGCTCTGCTGCCTGTTCTCTGCCTGCTCTGCCTGCTCTCTGTGCAGCCTGCTCTCTGGCTGTTCGCTGCCTGCTCCTTGCCTGCTCTGCCTGCTCTCTGCCTGCTCTGCCTGCTCCTTGCCTGCTCTGCCTGCTCTGCCTGCTCTCTGCCTGCTCTGCCTGCTCCTTGCCTGCTCTGCCTGCTCTGCCTGCCTGCTGCTCTGCCTGCTCTGCCTGCTCCTGCCTGCTCTGCTCTGCCTGCTCTCTGCCTGCTCTGCCTGCTCCTTGCCTGCTCTGCCTGCTCTGCCTGCTCTCTGCCTGCTCTGCCTGCTCCTTGCCTGCTCTGCCTGCTCTCTGCCTGCTCTGCCTGTTCTGCCTGCTCTGTCTGCTCTCTGCCTGCTCCTTGCCTGCTCTGCCTGCTCTGTCTGCTCTCTGCCTGCTCCTTGCCTGCTCTGCCTGCTCTGTCTGCTCTCTGCCTGCTCTGCCTGCTCTCTGCCTGCTCTGCCTGCTCCTTGCCTGTTCTGCCTGCTCTCTGCCTGCTCTGCCTGCTCTGCCTGCTCCTTGCCTACTCTGCCTGCTCTGCCTGCTCTCTGCCTGCTCACTGCACTGCCTGCTCTCTGGCTGCTTGCTGCCTGTTCTCTGCCTGCTCTGCCTGCTCTGCCCGCTCTGCCTGCTCTCTGCCTGCTCACTGCACTGCCTGCTCTCTGGCTGCTTGCTGCCTGTTCTCTGCCTGCTCTGCCTGCTCTCTGTGCTGCCTGCTCTCTGCCTGTTCTCTGCCTGCTCTGCCTGCTCTCTGTGCTGCCTGCTCTCTGGCTGTTCGCTGCCTGCTCCTTGCCTGCTCTCTGCCTGCTCTGCCTGCTCTCTGCCTGTTCTCTGCCTGCTCTGCCTGCTCTCTGTGCTGCCTGCTCTCTGCCTGCTCTGCCTGCTCTCTGGCTGCCCTCTGGGTGCTCTCTGCCTGCTCTGCCTGCTCTCTGTGCTGCCTGCTCTCTGCCTGCTCTGTCTGCCTGCTCTCTGGCTGCCCTCTGGGTGCTCTCTGCCTGTTCTGCCTGCTCTCCGCCTGCTCTCTGCCTGCTCACTGCACTGCCTGCTCTCTGGCTGCTTGCTGCCTGCTCTCTGCCTGCTCACTGCACTGCCTGCTCTCTGGCTGCTTGCTGCCTGCTCTCTGCCTGCTCACTGCACTGCCTGCTCTCTGCCTGCTCACTGCAGGGTCATTAACCAGACGCTAATCACTCTGTCCCTGCCACCCGAGCCGAGCCGCGGCAAAGCTTCCTGCTCCAGCCAGCCTCTAGCTGTGCCCAGGGGGCAGACGGGTGACAGCCCCGGCTGGGCAGCCCTGTGCCACATGCCCGCGGCTGCCCAAGGGCATCCCCCTCCTCCAAACCCACCCACAGGGAGGCAGGGGGTGGAGGCACAGCCGGTGATGCCAGCATCAGAGAACTGTCAGGGTTGGAAGGGACCTCAAGGCTCAGCCAGTTCCAACCCCTGCCATGGGCAGGGACACCTCACACTGCAGCAGGTTGCTCACAGCCACCTCCAGCCTGGCTGCAAACACCTCCAGGCAGGAGGCTGCCACCACCTCCCTGGGCAGCCTGTGCCAGGCTCTCACCACCACAGAACCAAAGAATCACCACCCCGGGGGACAGGGCAGAGGGATGTCCCCAGGTCAGCAGCAGGCTGGGGAGGGCAGGGCTTGGGCTCTCCGTGTGTCCCTGGCCCAGCCCTGCCTTCACATCCCATCAGCATCACCAGAGAGCTGCGTGCCACAGGCTGGCAGTGCCCGGGGCTGGCACCTCGCAGACCACGTGCCGGGGCCTGGGATGCCCCTCCTGGCACTCTGCATGTCCCTGCGTGCCCCTGGGTGCCCTTGGCTGCCCCCTGGGTGCAGCAGGGCACGTGGCAGCACACACCCGCCCTCCCCCCGCAGTGCCCATGAATGGGAGCAGGAGGAGGGGGAGGGAATGAATATTAATGAGCTCATTAACGAGCCGGGCTCTGCGGGGCTCATTAACCCCTCCCCCACCAGGAGGCAGCTTGCCGTGGCCCTGTGCCCTGGCTGAGCCCAGAAAGCCAGGCAGCACCCCCAAGGGCTGCTCTGCACCCTAGCCCGGGGAGGGGGTGGCCCCAGGCAGGCAGAGTGTGGCCACCCCCGGGGACAGGGCCAGTGGGCACTGCCAGGGTGGCAGCCAGCAGCAGCAGGGAGATGCCTGCCCAAGAAGGGCATTGCAGGTGCAGGCAGTGGCCCTGCAGAGGGGACACCAGGCCAGGCAGGGGGGGGACAGAGGGGCCACAGAGGCTGGGCTCCCAGAAGATCCACACAGGGTAGGGGGAGAGGAAGCCTCCCCTGCAGCCAGCACCCCTGTGGGGGAGGCAGGAGCAAGCCCTCCACCCCCAACCCCCCTTCTTCTCCTGCACCCCGCAGTACTGCTCAGAGCCCTGATGGGGGTGGGAAGGCAAGAAACGACTCTGAGGCCCCTTTGCCAGGCAAGAAAGGCAGCTGCAGGCAGGGAGCAGGGCACAGAGAGCCTGCAGCAGGGACACAGCTTGCAGCAGGACACAGCCTGCAGCAGGGACACAGCCTGGAGCAGGACACAGCCTGCAGCAGGGACACAGCCTGGAGTAGGACACAGCCTGGAGCAGGACACAGCCTGCAGCAGGGACACAGCCTGGAGCAGGACACAGCCTGCAGCAGGGACACAGCCTGGAGCAGGGACACAGCCTGGAGAAGGACACAGCCTGGAGCAGGACACAGCCTGGAGCAGGGACACAGCCTGGAGCAGGACACAGCCTGCAGCAGGGACACAGCCTGCAGCAGGGACACAGCCTGGAGCAGGGACACAGCCTGCAGCAGGGACACAGCCTGGAGCAGGACACAGCCTGGAGCAGGGACACAGCCTGGAGCAGGACACAGCCTGGAGCAGGACACAGCCTGGAGCAGGACACAGCCTGCAGCAGGGACACAGCCTGCAGCAGGGACACAGCCTGCAGCAGGGACACAGCCTGGAGCAGGGACACAGCCTGGAGCAGGGACACAGCCTGCAGCAGGGACACAGCCTGGAGCAGGGACACAGCCTGGAGCAGGACACAGCCTGGAGCAGGGACACAGCCTGGAGCAGGACACAGCCTGGAGCAGGGACACAACCTGGAGCAGGGACACAGCCTGCAGCAGGGACACAACCTGCAGGGACACAGCCTGCAGCAGGGACACAGCCTGCAGCAGGGACACAGCCTGGAGCAGGGACACAGCCTGCAGCAGGGACACAGCCTGGAGCAGGGACACAGCCTGGAGCAGGGACACAGCCTGCAGCAGGACACAGCCTGCAGCAGGGACACAGCCTGGAGCAGGACACAGCCTGGAGCAGGACACAGCCTGGAGCAGGGACACAGCCTGGAGCAGGACACAGCCTGGAGCAGGGACACAGCCTGCAGCAGGGACACAACCTGGAGCAGGGACACAGCCTGGAGCAGGACACAGCCTGCAGCAGGGACACAGCCTGGAGCAGGACACAGCCTGCAGCAGGGACACAGCCTGCAGCAGGGACACAGCCTGCAGCAGGGACACAGCCTGGAGCAGGACACAGCCTGGAGCAGGGACACAGCCTGGAGCAGGACACAGCCTGGAGCAGGGACACAGCCTGCAGCAGGGACACAGCCGGGAGCAGGGACACAGCCTGCAGCAGGGACACAGCCTGGAGCAGGGACACAGCCTGGAGGAGGGACACAGCCTGGAGCAGGGACACAGCCTGGAGCAGGACACAGCCTGCAGCAGGGACACAGCCTGGAGCAGGGACACAGCCTGCAGCAGGGACACAGCCTGGAGCAGGGACACAGCCTGGAGCAGGACACAGCCTGCAGCAGGGACACAGCCTGGAGCAGGGACACAGCCTGGAGGAGGGACACAGCCTGCAGCAGGGACACAACCTGGAGCAGGGACACAGCCTGGAGCAGGGACACAGCCTGGAGCAGGGACACAGCCTGGAGCAGGGACACAGCCTGGAGGAGGGACACAGCCTGGAGCAGGACACAGCCTGGAGGAGGGACACAGCCTGGAGCAGGACACAGCCTG
This sequence comes from Picus viridis, assembly GCA_033816785.1. Taxonomy (NCBI): domain Eukaryota; kingdom Metazoa; phylum Chordata; class Aves; order Piciformes; family Picidae; genus Picus; species Picus viridis. The sequence continues at coordinate 13,211,565 of CM066598.1, forward strand.
CAGCAGGGACACAACCTGCAGGGACACAGCCTGGAGCAGGGACACAGCCTGCAGCAGGGACACAGCCTGGAGCAGGACACAGCCTGCAGCAGGGACACAGCCTGCAGCAGGGACACAGCCTGGAGCAGGGACACAGCCTGCAGCAGGGACACAGCCTGCAGCAGGGACACAGCCTGGAGCAGGGACACAGCCTGCAGCAGGGACACAGCCTGGAGCAGGACACAGCCTGGAGCAGGACACAGCCTGGAGCAGGGACACAGCCTGGAGCAGGGACACAGCCTGCAGCAGGGACACAGCCTGCAGCAGGACACAGCCTGGAGCAGGGACACAGCCTGCAGCAGGGACACAGCCTGCAGCAGGACACAGCCTGCAGCAGGAACACAGCCTGGAGCAGGACACAGCCTGGAGCAGGACACAGCCTGCAGCAGGACACAGCCTGGATCAGGGACACAGCCTGCAGCAGGGACACAGCCTGGAGCAGGGACACAGCCTGGAGCAGGACACAGCCTGCAGCAGGGACACAGCCTGGAGCAGGGACACAGCCTGCAGCAGGGACACAGCCTGGAGCAGGGACACAGCCTGGAGCAGGGACACAGTCTGCAGCAGGGACACAGCCTGGAGCAGGGACACAGCCTGCAGCAGGGACTCAGCCTGGAGCAGGGACACAGCCTGCAGCAGGGACACAACCTGGAGCAGGGACACAGCCTGGAGCAGGACACAGCCTGCAGCAGGGACACAGCCTGCAGCAGGGACACAGCCTGCAGGGACACAGCCTGCAGCAGGGACACAACCTGGAGCAGGACACAGCCTGCAGCAGGGACACAGCCTGCAGCAGGGACACAGCCTGCAGCAGGGACACAGCCTGGAGCAGGACACAGCCTGGAGCAGGGACACAGCCTGGAGCAGGACACAGCCTGCAGCAGGGACACAGCCTGCAGCAGGGACACAGCCTGCAGGGACACAGCCTGCAGCAGGGACACAACCTGGAGCAGGACACAGCCTGCAGCAGGGACACAGCCTGCAGCAGGGACACAGCCTGCAGCAGGGACACAGCCTGCAGCAGGGACACAGCCTGCAGGGACACAGCCTGCAGCAGGGACACAACCTGGAGCAGGACACAGCCTGGAGCAGGACACAGCCTGCAGCAGGGACACAACCTGGAGCAGGACACAGCCTGGAGCAGGACACAGCCTGCAGCAGGGACACAGCCTGGAGCAGGACACAGCCTGGAGCAGGACACAGCCTGGAGCAGGGACACAGCCTGCAGGAGGGACACAGCCTGCAGCAGGGACACAGCCTGGAGCAGGACACAGCCTGCAGCAGGGACACAGCCTGGAGCAGGACACAGCCTGCAGCAGGGACACAGCCTGCAGCAGGGACACAGCCTGCAGCAGGACACAGCCTGGAGCAGGGACACAGCCTGGAGCAGGGACACAGCCTGGAGCAGGGACACAGCCTGCAGCAGGGACACAGCCTGGAGCAGGGACACAGCCTGGAGCAGGGACACAGCCTGCAGCAGGGACACAGCCTGCAGCAGGGACACAGCCTGGAGCAGGACACAGCCTGCAGCAGGGACACAGCCTGGAGCAGGGACACAGCCTGCAGCAGGGACACAGCCTGCAGCAGGGACACAGCCTGCAGCAGGGACACAGCCTGCAGCAGGACACAGCCTGCAGCAGGGACACAGCCTGGAGCAGGACACAGCCTGCAGCAGGGACACAGCCTGCAGCAGGACACAGCCTGGATCAGGGACACAGCCTGCAGCAGGGACACAGCCTGCAGCAGGACACAGCCTGGAGCAGGACACAGCCTGCAGCAGGGACACAGCCTGGAGCAGGACACAGCCTGGAGCAGGGACACAGCCTGCAGCAGGGACACAACCTGGAGCAGGGACACAACCTGGAGCAGGGACACAGCCTGCAGCAGGGACACCTCCTCAGCAGGGACACAGCCTGGAGCAGGGACACAGCCTGCAGCAGGGACACAACCTGGAGCAGGGACACAGCCTGGAGCAGGGACACAGCCTGCAGCAGGGACACCTCCTCAGCAGGGACACAGCCTGGAGCAGGGACACAGCCTGGAGCAGGACACAGCCTGGAGCAGGGACACAGCCTGGAGCAGGACACAGCCTGCAGCAGGACACAGCCTGGATCAGGGACACAGCCTGGAGCAGGACACAGCCTGCAGCAGGGACACAACCTGGAGCAGGGACACAGCCTGGAGCAGGACACAGCCTGGAGCAGGGACACAGCCTGGAGCAGGACACAGCCTGCAGCAGGGACACAGCCTGGAGCAGGGACACAGCCTGGAGCAGGACACAGCCTGGAGCAGGGACACAGCCTGGAGCAGGACACAGCCTGCAGCAGGGACACAACCTGCAGGGACACAGCCTGCAGCAGGGACACAGCCTGCAGCAGGACACAGCCTGCAGCAGGGACACAGCCTGCAGCAGGGACACAGCCTGCAGCAGGGACACAGCCTGCAGCAGGGACACAACCTGGAGCAGGGACACAGCCTGGAGCAGGGACACAGCCTGGAGCAGGGACACAGCCTGGAGCAGGGACACAGCCTGCAGCAGGGACACAACCTGGAGCAGGGACACAGCCTGCAGGTACACAGCCTGCAGCAGGGACACAGCCTGGAGCAGGACACAGCCTGCAGCAGGGACACAGCCTGCAGCAGGGACACAGCCTGGAGCAGGGACACAGCCTGCAGGGACACAGCCTGCAGCAGGGACACAACCTGGAGCAGGGACACAGCCTGGAGCAGGACACAGCCTGCAGCAGGTACACAGCCTGCAGGGACACAGCCTGCAGCAGGGACACAGCCTGCAGCAGGGACACAACCTGGAGCAGGACACAGCCTGGAGCAGGGACACAGCCTGGAGCAGGGACACAGCCTGGAGCAGGGACACAGCCTGCAGCAGGGACACAGCCTGGAGCAGGGACACAGCCTGCAGCAGGGACACAGCCTGGAGCAGGACACAGCCTGGAGCAGGGACACAGCCTGGAGCAGGACACAGCCTGGAGCAGGGACACAGCCTGGAGCAGGGACACAGCCTGGAGCGGGACACAGCCTGCAGCAGGGACACAGCCTGGAGCAGGGACACAGCCTGCAGCAGGGACACAGCCTGCAGGAGGGACACAGCCTGGAGCAGGACACAGCCTGCAGCAGGGACACAGCCTGCAGCAGGGACACAGCCTGGAGCAGGGACACAGCCTGCAGCAGGGACACAGCCTGCAGCAGGGACACAGCCTGCAGCAGGGACACAGCCTGCAGCAGGGACACAGCCTGCAGCAGGGACACAGCCTGGAGCAGGGACACAGCCTGCAGGGACACAGCCTGGAGCAGGGACACAGCCTGGAGCAGGGACACAGCCTGGAGCAGGACACAGCCTGGAGCAGGACACAGCTTGGAGCAGGACACAGCCTGCAGCAGGGACACAACCTGGAGCAGGGACACAGCCTGGAGCAGGACACAGCCTGCAGCAGGGACACAGCCTGCAGCAGGGACACAGCCTGGAGCAGGACACAGCCTGCAGCAGGGACACAGCCTGGAGCAGGACACAGCCTGCAGCAGGGACACAGCCTGCAGCAGGGACACAGCCTGCAGCAGGGACACAGCCTGGAGCAGGGACACAGCCTGCAGCAGGGACACAGCCTGGAGCAGGGACACAGCCTGCAGCAGGGACACAGCCTGGAGCAGGGACACAGCCTGCAGCAGGGACACAGCCTGGAGCAGGGACACAGCCTGGAGCAGGGACACAGCCTGGAGCAGGACACAGCCTGGAGCAGGGACACAGCCTGGAGCAGGACACAGCCTGCAGCAGGGACACAACCTGCAGGGACACAGCCTGGAGCAGGGACACAGCCTGGAGCAGGGACACAGCCTGCAGCAGGGACACAGCCTGGAGCAGGGACACAGCCTGGAGCAGGGACACAGCCTGGAGCAGGACACAGCCTGCAGCAGGGACACAGCCTGCAGCAGGGACACAGCCTGGAGCAGGGACACAGCCTGCAGCAGGGACACAGCCTGGAGCAGGACACAGCCTGGAGCAGGGACACAGCCTGGAGCAGGACACAGCCTGGAGCAGGGACACAGCCTGCAGCAGGGACACAGCCTGGAGCAGGACACAGCCTGCAGCAGGGACACAACCTGCAGGGACACAGCCTGGAGCAGGGACACAGCCTGGAGCAGGACACAGCCTGCAGCAGGGACACAGCCTGCAGCAGGGACACAGCCTGGAGCAGGGACACAGCCTGCAGCAGGGACACAACCTGCAGGGACACAGCCTGGAGCAGGGACACAGCCTGGAGCAGGACACAGCCTGCAGCAGGGACACAGCCTGCAGCAGGGACACAGCCTGGAGCAGGGACACAGCCTGCAGCAGGGACACAACCTGGAGCAGGGACACAGCCTGGAGCAGGACACAGCCTGGAGCAGGGACACAGCCTGGAGCAGGACACAGCCTGCAGCAGGGACACAACCTGGAGCAGGACACAGCCTGGAGCAGGACACAGCCTGCAGCAGGGACACAACCTGGAGCAGGGACACAGCCTGCAGCAGGGACACAGCCTGCAGCAGGGACACAGCCTGGAGCAGGACACAGCCTGCAGCAGGGACACAACCTGGAGCAGGACACAGCCTGCAGCAGGGACACAACCTGGAGCAGGACACAGCCTGCAGCAGGGACACAGCCTGGAGCAGGACACAGCCTGCAGCAGGGACACAACCTGGAGCAGGGACACAGCCTGCAGCAGGGACACAGCCTGCAGCAGGGACACAGCCTGCAGCAGGGACACAGCCTGCAGCAGGGACACAACCTGGAGCAGGGACACAGCCTGGAGCAGGACACAGCCTGCAGCAGGGACACAGCCTGCAGCAGGGACACAGCCTGCAGGGACACAGCCTGCAGCAGGGACACAACCTGGAGCAGGACACAGCCTGCAGCAGGGACACAGCCTGCAGCAGGGACACAGCCTGCAGCAGGGACACAGCCTGCAGCAGGGACACAGCCTGCAGGGACACAGCCTGCAGCAGGGACACAACCTGGAGCAGGACACAGCCTGGAGCAGGACACAGCCTGGAGCAGGGACACAGCCTGCAGCAGGGACACAACCTGGAGCAGGACACAGCCTGGAGCAGGGACACAGCCTGCAGCAGGGACACAGCCTGGAGCAGGGACACAGCCTGCAGCAGGGACACAGCCTGCAGCAGGGACACAGCCTGCAGCAGGGACACAGCCTGGAGCAGGGACACAGCCTGCAGCAGGGACACAACCTGGAGCAGGGACACAGCCTGGAGCAGGGACACAGCCTGGAGCAGGGACACAGCCTGGAGCAGGGACACAGCCTGGAGCAGGGACACAGCCTGCAGCAGGGACACAGCCTGGAGCAGGGACACAGCCTGGAGCAGGGACACAGCCTGCAGCAGGGACACAGCCTGGAGCAGGGACACAGCCTGCAGCAGGGACACAGCCTGGAGCAGGAACACAGCCTGCAGCAGGGACACAGCCTGGAGCAGGGACACAACCTGGAGCAGGGACACAGCCTGCAGCAGGGACACAGCCTGCAGCAGGGACACCTCCTCAGCAGGGACACAGCCTGGAGCAGGACACAGCCTGCAGCAGGGACACAGCCTGGAGCAGGGACACAGCCTGGAGCAGGACACAGCCTGGAGCAGGGACACAGCCTGGAGCAGGGACACAGCCTGGAGCAGGGACAAAGCCTGCAGCAGGGACACCTCCTCACCAGCACAGCTTGCTCAGGGCCTCATCCAGCCTGGACTTCAACACTTCCAGGGAGGAGAACATCCACAAGCTCCCTGGGCAACCTCAGGTTGCCCAGGGAGCTTGTGGATGTTCTCCTCCCTGGAGATGTTCAGCCCCAGAAGGCCTCACCCCAGGGGCCCAAAGACTCCCCCAAGGCCATGGCCAGGAGGTGCCCCTCAACCTGAGCCCCTCAGGGGTGCAAAGGGTGTTCCTGTGTAACCCCCTCCCCAAGCCCAGAGCCCCCTCTGTGTGTGTGTGTGCGGTTGGGGGTGGGATTCACCACGCTGCCTGGGGCTGTGCTGTGGGTTGGCTCTCTCTGGCAGGCAGTGCCAGCGGTAAGATCGTCATTAACATCCCTCTGAACAGCCCTGATGAGAGCCCAGGCCATCACCAGCAGCCACCACACCCCCTGGGCAGCACTGCCAGGCCCCACTGGCAGCAAGGAGAGGCTGAGCAGGGCACAGGAGGCTGGCAGCAGGCTGTGGGGTGTGTGTGTCGTCCCCCCCCCCCCCCCCCGACCCCGACCCCGGCCATGGCAGCAGTGAGGCAGAGCCAGCACTGCAGCCTGCCTCAGACAAGCTCCTGCCAGCTCAGGCTCTGAAGGAAGGCCTTGGCCAAGCTTTCCCACAAGCCATTTGCCTCCTCCCCAGCCCAGAGCTGCCAGAGGATCACAGAATGGTTGCCCAGGGAGCCTGTGGATGTCCTCCTCCCTGCAAGTGTTCAAGGCCAGGCTGGATGAGGCCCAGGGAGCAAGCTGTGCTGGTGGGAGGTGTCCCTGCCCGTGGCAGGGGGGTTGGAACTGGCTGAGCCTTGAGGCCCCTTCCAAGCCAACCCATCCTGTGACTCTGTGAACCCCTCCTGCCTCCAGCTTGTCTCTGCTTTGGATCAGCACAGTGGAAAGCCCCTCGTGATCCCTCACACCCTCCCTTGCTGCTGCCTCAGCCCTGAGTCTTTCTCAGCCCTTTGCTTTATTCCCTCCCAGACTCTGCTCTGACCCATAAACCCCACAGCAAACCTCTCTAAAGCTCCCAGGAGCCAACCCAGCCCTCAGGAGTGGCTGTGCCCCCCTCCCCCAGCAGATCCCCTTGCCAAAGGATGTGTGAAAGCCAAACCCTCCCATGGGTCAGGGAAGGCTCAACAATGAGGTGGAGGAGTTTCCAGCACCTCACATCTCTCAGCGACCTTCCACCTCACATCTCTCAGCGACCTGCATCACATCCCCACCCCTGCCACAGCCAGGTCTTGTGGGAAAGGGACAAGGGGAAAGGCCCTTGGAAGCCCTCAGAGGAGGAAGGACTCACACTCGGGCACACAGGGAAACCCAAGCTGGGTTTTGCAGCCTCTGAAGCACTGCTCCCTGAAAGGCAAACGTTGGGCAAGCCCCAGCTCAGTGACGTGTGGGCAGAGGAAGAGCTCATTCCTCAGGGGTGAGAAGGAGCTTCAGAGGGATCAGGACAGAGATGGGAGCCAGGCCTGCCAGGAGGGGGGTCGGGAAGCCTAGGAACATATTCAACCAGAGGGAAAAACCAGAGGTACAGCACTGATCCCAGACCCCCAGCAGGGAGGGGCTGGAAGGGACCTCTGGAGCTCACCCAGGCCAAGCCACAGCACAATGCCCAGGGGCACAATGCCCAGGGGGGTTGGCAGCTCTCCACACCAGGACACTCCACAACCTCTCTGGGCAGCCTGCTCCAGGCCTCCAGCACCCTCACAACAAACAACTTGCTCCTCCTCTTCACATCCAACCTCCTGGGCTCCATTCTCTGCCCCTTGCTGCCCCTTGGCCTGTCCCTGGGCACCACTCAGCAGAGTCTGGCCCCAGCCTCTTGCCCCCCACAGCTCCTTCAGCTCTTGCTGAGCATTGCTCAGCTGCCCTCTGGGGCTGCTCTTCTGCAGGCTCTCAGCCCCAGGGCTCTCAGCCTTTGCTCCTCCCAGAGCTGCTCCAGGCCCCTCAGCAGCTCTGCAGCCTCCCCTGGGCTCTCTCCAGCACTTCTCTGTCCCTCCTGACCTGGGGAGCCCAGACCTGGAGCCAGCACTCCAGATGTCTCAGCAGGGCAGCATCAAGGTGGAGCAGAACCTCCCTTGCCCTGCTGGCCACACTCCTCTCCCTGCCCCCCAGGACCCCTTTGGCCTCCTTGGCCACCAGGGCACATTGCTGCCTCCTGGGGACCTTGCTGTCCCCCAGCACTCCCAGCTCCTTCTCCTTGGAGCTGCTTCCCAGCAGCTCCCCCCTCAGCTGTGCTGCTGCAGGAGGTTGTTCCCCCCAGGGCCTGACCCTGCCCTTGCCCTTGGTGACAGTTCTCTGTCTCTCTTCAACTGGGGAGCCCAGAACTGGACCCAGCACCCCAGATGTGGCCTCCCTTAGGGCAGAGCAGAGGGGGAGGAGAACCAGGTCCCCACCTCCCCTCCTGTGCTCAAGAGTTTGCTGCACCCACCAGAGAATCAACCAGGTTGGAAAAGACCTCAGGGATCATCAGGGCCGAGCTGCCACCCAGCACCTCCTGCCAGCTAAACCATGACCCCAAACCAGGCAGGAGGGAGCTGCTGGGGCCAGCAGGCTGCCCAGCTGGGGATGGAGCAATGGCACAGCTGCAGCACGGCCACGGGGCTGGGGGGGCTCAGGTTGTCCTCCCTGGCCCCCAGGCCCTCCTGAGCAGCCCAGGCAGGGATGCTCTGCAGCTCCTGGGGGTGGCTCCTGGCCCTTTCCTTCCCCAGGGCAGAGCAAAGGCTGAGCAGCAGCTGGCAGGGCTCAGGGGGAAGCTCTGTGTCTCCTGGGGGGTCACAGTCTGAGCCCCCAGCCCCTGTGTGCACACACTGCCAGCTCTGTGTCTCCTGGGGGGGTCACAGTCTGAGCCCTGGGGGGGTCACAGTGAGCCCCCAGTCCCTGTGTGCACACACTGCCAGCTCTGTGTCTCCTGGGGGGGTCACAGTCTGAGCCCCCAGCCCCTGTGTGCACACACTGCCAGCTCTGTGTCTCCTGGGGGGGTCACAGTCTGAGCCCTGGGGGGGTCACAGTCTGAGCCCTGGGGGGTCACAGTCTGAGCCCCCAGCCCCTGTGTGCACACACTGCCAGCTCTGTGTCTCCTGGGGGGATCACACTCTGAGCCCTGGGGGGGTCACAGTCTGAGCCCCCAGCCCCCGTGTGCACACACTGCCAGCTCTGTGTCTCCTGGGGGGGTCACAGTCTGAGCCCCCAGCCCCCGTGTGCACACACTGCCAGCTCTGTGTCTCCTGGGGGGGTCACAGTCTGAGCCCCCAGCCCCCGTGTGCACACACTGCCAGCTCTGTGTCTCCTGGGGGGGTCACAGTCTGAGCCCCCAGCCCCTGTGTGCACACACTGCCAGCTCTGTGTCTCCTGGGGGGGTCACAGTCTGAGCCCCCAGTCCCTGTGTGCACACACTGCCAGCTCTGTGTCTCCTGGGGGGTCACAGTCTGAGCCCCCAGCCCCCGTGTGCACACACTGCCAGCTCCGTGTCCCCCGCAGGCACTCGCAGCCCCATCCAGGCCGCCAGCCCGGCCCGGGGGTGTCCGTCGAGCCCCGAGTGTGTCTCCTTGCAGCTGAGGCCCCCGAGGGCATTGCCCGGAGCGGCTCGGGGGGGGGCCGTGCACTCACCCCTGCTCCTCCATCATCTCCTGCAGCTCCATGCACTTGAGCTCCACACGCCGCTTGCGCTCGTGGTCCAGGATCTCCCTGTGCGCCTTCCTCGCCAGCCCGGGCTCCGCCAGCCGCAGCTCCTCCTCCGCCCGCTGCCGCGCCCCCGAGGCCCCGGGCTGCGGGAAGCCGTTGGCGGCCTCCTGGGGCGAGGGCACCTCGGCGCCGTTGTTGTAGAGAGCCATGGTGGCCGGGCCGGCCCCGCCGCCCGCAGCGCCTGGGGGCAGGCAGAGAGCCGGAGCATCAGGAAGGGCGGAAAAGACCTCAGGGGATCATCAACCTCCCGCCCAACCCCTCCCGACAGACCCACCCCGTGGCTCCCGGCGCCTCAGCCAGTCCCCTCTTCAACACAACAGGGGTGTGGAGGGGCTGGAAGGTGTCCAGAGAAGGGACAAGGGAGGAGCAGAGGGCTGGAGCTGCTCTGCTGTGAGGACAGACTGAAGGAGTTGGGGCTGTTCAGTCTGGAGAGGAGAAGGCTCCCAGGTGACCTCATTGTGGCCTTCCAGGATCTGCAGGGGGCTACAGGAAGGCTGGGGAGGGACTGCTCAGGATCTCAGGCAGTGATAGGACTAGGGGGAATGGACTGAAGCTGGAGGTGGGGAGATTCAGGCTGGAGGGGAGGAGGAAGTTCTTCCCCATGAGAGTGGTGAAGCCCTGGAATGGGTTGTGCAGGGAGGTGGTTGAGGCCCCGTCCCTGGAGGGGTTTAAGCCCAGGCTGGACGAGGCTGTGGCCAGGCTGATCTAGTGTGGGGTGTCCCTGCCCATGGCAGGGGGTTGGAACTAGCTGATCCTTGTGGTCCCTTCCAACCCTGCCTGATACTGTGATACTATGATACCTCCAGGGCTGAGAGCTTCTTCAGCCTCAGAAGGCTTCCACCCTGAGACGTTCACAGAGCTGCAGCCTCTCTGACTTCACCTCCTGGCCAGCTCCAGGCTGGCCCTTGGCCAGCTGCACAGAATCCAGCAACCAGGTTGGAAAAGACCTCAGAGATCAGCAAGTACAACCTGTGACCCAACACCCAACACCTCCTGACAGCTAACCCATGGCTCCCAGGGCCACAGCCAAGCACCTCCAATGATGGGGACTCCACCACCTCCCTGGGCAGCACAGCCCAAGGGCCAATCTCTCTGTCTGGGAAGAACTTTCTCCTCCCCTCCAGCCTAAACCTCCCCTGGCACAGCTTGAGACTGTGTCCTCTTGTTCTGGGGCTGGCTGCCTGGGGAGAAGAGACCAACCCCCACCTGGCTACAACCTCCCTTCAGGGAGTTGCAGAGAGCAATGAGGTCTCCCCTGAGCCTCCTCTTCTCCAGGCTGCACACCCCCAGCTCCCTCAGCCTCTCCTCCCAGGGCTGTGCTCCAGACCCCTCCCCAGCCTTGTTGCCCTTCTCTGGACACCTTCCTGCATCTCAACATCCTTCCTACCCTGAGGAGCCCAGAACTGGACACAGGACTCAAGGTGTGGCCTGAGCAGTGCTGAGCACAGGGCACAATGACCTCCCTGCTCCTGCTGGCCACACTGCTCCTGCTGCAGGCCAGGATGCCCTTGGCCTTCTTGGCCCCCTGGGCACACTGCAGGCTCATGTTCAGCTGCTGCCAACCACTACCCCCAGGTCCCTCTCTGCCTGGCTGCTCTCAGCCACTCTGCCCCCAGCCTGCGGCTCTGCCTGGGGTTGCTGTGGCCAAAGTGCAGCTCCTGGCACTTGGCCTTGTTGAATGAGATCAAGGTGGGACCCACAGGGCTGCAGTGGGCCATGCCAGCGGGCTCAGAGCTTCCCCTGGCCATGCCAGGTGGGACAGAGCAGGGTGGGAAGGGAGATTGCTCCTGAGAGGCTTGGAGGATGTTCCTCTGCTGCCTGAGGAGAGAGAAGGCCTCAGAGAGGCCTCCCTGGGCTGTTGGGCGTCCCAGCCTAGCAGGAAGGCATCTCCCCACCCCGTGGCATCCTCAGGGGACATCCCCAGCTGTCCCACAGCCAGTGGCTGCCGGGGGTGCCAGCTGCTGGCTGCTTCACTGTAAGGCCTTTTTTCCCCCTCCCCCTCTCCCCCCCACTATTATTAGAGCAGGGAGGGGCCTGCAGGCTGCACAGGCACAGGAGATGCTGCTGCTGCTGCTGCTGCTGCAGGAGCCAGCCAGGACTCTGCCTTCCCTCCATCCCTGCCCCTGTTGGAACCACCTGAGTGCCCCTCAGCGGCCCCTTGCCTGCAGCAGGGAGGGCAGGACCCCCAGGCCCCCCCCCACTCAGCTCTCCCTGCCTGGGGGGACCCCCAGCCCCAGCCCCAGCTCCTGCCGTGTCCCAAGCCATGGATGGCAGAGCTGCTGCAGAGAGCCCTGGCTTAGGGCATGCCCTTCCTCTTCCTCCCTCCAGGGCATGAAGGCAGCACCCAAGAAGACAGTTTGGGAATGGGGGCAGCTCCTCACTGGGAAAACTTCAAGCATGGAGGGGCCTGGAGGAGGAGAGGATGGAGAGGGAGGATGAGGATGGGGATGGAGGATGAGGATGGGGATGGAGGATGAGGATGAAGGATGAGGATGAGGATGAGGATGGGGATGGAGGATGAGGATGGGGAGGGAGGATGAGGATGGGGAGGGAGGATGAGGATGGGGAGGGAGGATGAGGATGAAGGATGAGGATGAGGATGGGGATGGAGGATGAGGATGGGGAGGGAGGATGAGGATGGGGAGGGAGGATGAGGATGGGGAGGGAGGATGAGGATGGAGGATGAGGATGGGGAGGGAGGATGAGGATGAGCATGAGGATGAGGATGGAGGATGAGGATGGAGGATGAGGATGGAGGATGAGGATGGGGAGGGATGATGAGGATGGGGAGGGAGGATGAGGATGGGGATGGAGATGGAGGATGAGGATGGGGAGGGAGGATGAGGAGGGGGAGCGAGGATGAGGATGGGGAGGGAGGATGAAGATGGAGATGGAGGATGACGATGCGGAGGGAGGATGAGGAGGGGGAGCGAGGATGAGGATGGAGATGGAGGATGAAGATGGAGGATGGGGATGGGGAGGGAGGATGGGGATGGAGGATGAGGATGGAGATGGAGGATGAGGATGAAGGATGAGGATGGGGAGGGAGGATGAGGATGGGGATGGAGGATGAGGATGAAGGATGAGGATGGGGAGGGAGGATGAGGATGGGGATGGAGGATGAGGATGGGGATGGAGGATGAGGATGGAGATGGAAGATGAGGAGGGGAGGGAGGATGAGGATGGGGAGGGAGAATGGGGATGGAGGATGAGGATGGAGATGGAGGATGAGGATGAAGGATGAGGATGGGGATGGAGGATGAAGGATGAGGATGGAGGATGAGGAGGGGGAGGGAGGATGAGGATGAGGATGAGGATGGGGATGGAGGATGAGGATGGGGAGGGAGGATGAGGATGGGAAGGGAGATGGAGGATGAGGATGGAGATGGAGATGGAGGATGAGGATGGAGATGGAGATGGAGGATGAGGAGGGGGAGGGAGGATGAGGAGGGGGGGAGGGAGGATGAGGAGGGGGAGCGAGGATGAGGATGAGGATGGAGGATGAGGATGGAGATGGAGGATGAAGATGGAGATGGAGGATGAGGATGGGGAGGGGGATGAGGATGGGGAGGGATGATGAGGATGGGGAGGGAGGATGAGGATGGGGATGGAGGATGAAGATGGAGATGGAGGATGAGGATGGGGAGGGAAGATGAGGAGGGGTGATGAGGTTGGAGGATGGGGGTGAGGGGGTAGATGAGGAGGAAGATGGAGGAGGAAGATGGAGATGGAGAAGGAAGGTAGGGGATGGAGATGGAGAAGGAAGATGGAGGATGGAGGAGGAAGACAGGCTGGAGCTGGGGGAGGAAGATGTGGGGCAGAGGGACAGACACACTGTGCTGTGCCCTGCCAGCCAGGCCAGGCCCCAGCAGCTCGGGGGCAGGGAGCAGCTCCACATCCTGGTGAGCCGAGGGGCTGCTGGTTCCCAGCCAGGCTCTGACCCAAGCCGCGGCCCCGGGGCACCGTCCCTGCGGCCCGGCCTGCGGCTCTCCGGGCTGGGCGCTGAAGGGAAGCGCAAGGGTGCCAGCCTGGGCTTCCAGGGGAAGCTGAGGGGGCCCAGGCTGGGCTCTAGAGGGAGGCTCAGGGACTCAGAGCTGCAGCCCAAAGGGAGAGAAGGAAAATGAGCCCCACGGAAGTGCTACTGCACCACACTGCTGCTGCCACCTCCTGTGCCAGCCCAGACCACAGCCCCTGCTGCAGGCACCACACGGCTGCTGCCCATGCCCTCAGCACCATGGGCATGGGGATGTGCCAGAGGCATCCCTCCATCCATCCCTGCATCCTTCCTTCCTTCCCTCCTTCCCTCCTTCCATCCATCCATCCATCCATCCATCCATCCATCCATCCATCCTTCCTTCCCTCCTTCCTTCCCCTCCTTCCTTCCTTCCTTCCTTCCATCCATCCACCCTTCCTTCCTTCCTTCCCTCCTTCCTTCCTTCCTTCCCTCCTTCCTTCCTTCCTTCCTTCCTTCCTTCCTTCCTTCCCTCCTTCCTTCCCTCCTTCCTTCCTTCCTCCCTTCCTCCCTTCCTTCCCTCCTTCCTTCCATTCACCCTTCCTTCCTTCCTTCCTTCCTTCCTTCCTTCCTTCCTTCCTTCCTTCCTTCCTTCCTTCCTTCCTTCCTTCCTTCCTTCCTTCCTTCCTTCCTTCCTTCCTTCCTTCCCTCCCTCCCTCCATCCTTCCTTCCCTCTATCCATCCATCCCTTCCTCCATCTCTCTATCCATCCTTCCATCCCTCCCCCCATCCCTCTCTGCCCCCCTGCCAGGCCCTCGGTGCAGCTGCAGCTGCTTTCCTGGTGGGTGCGGAGCTGGCAGCAGAGGGCTGCCGGTGCCTGGCTGCTCCCCTGGCATCTCCCCCGGGCAGGGCATGGCTGCAGGGCATGGCTGCCTGGGCACCCTGCTCCTGCCAGACCAGAGCTCCTTAAAGCCACCTCTGGGCAGCGCACAATCCACATCCAGCCGCACCAGCCAGGGGCAGCGGGTGTGCAGGGATGTGGGCATGGGATGCAGGGATGAGGCCGGGATGCAGGAGGTGATGCCAGGGTGGCATCACTGGGAGCTCTCATGCACCCAGCATGCCAGAGCCGGGGCCCAACGAGCAGAGCTGAGGTGAGGACCCCCCAACCCCCCTGCAGAGGCTGAGAGGAGTTGTCCCCCCGTGGTTCTCCTCCCCACTGGGGTCTCACCAGGCCACACCACCCCCTGCTGAAGTCCCCACCCTGTCCCCAAGGCCTGCAGAGTCAGGTCCCTCCCTGCCCGTGCCAGGGGACAGAGGGGGAAGGGCTTTCTTCGGCCCAAAGCTGCCAGAGCAGCAGAGGCTGGCAGCAGAGCCCTGGCTGGAAGAGGGAGGCAGCCCTAGCCCTGGTGCCAACGGGGACCTGCTGGTCCCCTCCCCTCAGCAGCCGGCTGGAGCCAGAGGCAGGAGCAGCCCGGGCCCGAGGCTGGGCACGGCTCTGACCTTCTCCAGAGCCGCCCCAGAGCCCTCACTCGGCCCCCAGCAGCGCAAAATAAAAGCCCAAATGGGCTTTAAAAGTGTGGCCGGGGGGAGGGAGGGGACAGCACAGCAGCCCCCCCCCCCCCCCCCAGCCCCAGGCTGCTGGGGAGCCTGCCCGAGGGGAGGGGGCGGTGACCCCCATCCCATCCAGGCCCCTCCAGCCTCGTTTCCCCGAGCCCAGAGCATCCTCCCACCCACAGGGGAACACCGTGCAGAGCTTCCAGCGGCTCAGCAAGGGCTGGGGGCGGCAGGGGGCGGGGGAGGGGAGGAGGCGGCGGGGGAGGGCTCGCTGCTGCCGCTGCCGCTGCCGCTGCTGCATGCCCCTGTCTGCGCGCTCCAGACACAGACCTCTGTGTTTTAACTGGCTGAGGAGGCTGCTGGAGAAGCTAAACAGTTGCTAAGCAACCAGGCTCCATCCCGGCTTGGGGATGCAGGGATGAGGGAGCCAGGGGTGTGACCAGACCCCCCTGCACACACACACACGGCCCAGGTACCGGGCAGGGGAGTGGGCAGTGCAGCTCCATCAGCTCCCCTAGGAGCTGCCCCAGATGAAAGGGCCCAGGGGAGGGGGTGAGGAGCTGAGAACCACCCAACTGCCAGGGCTGGAAGGGACCCCAAGGCTCAGCCAGCTCCAACCCCCCTGCCATGGGCAGGGACACCTCACACTGCAGCAGGCTGCTCACAGCCAAAGCCCCTCCCCTGCCAGCCTGGACCCTCCTGGGGTGCTGGCCTGAGTGAACCCTGCTCCCACCTTTGGCTGGAGGAGAGCTGCTGGGGCTGCACCAGCGATGGGGACCAACCCCAGGGGCCCAACCAACCCCAGGGGTCCAACCAACCCCAGGGGTCCAACCCCAGGGGCCCAACCACCCCCAGGGGTCCAACCCCAGCAGACCAACCCCAGGAGATCAACCCCAGGGGCCCAACCAACCCCAGGGGTCCAACCCCAGCAGCCCAACCCCAGGGGCCCAACCAACCCCAGAGGCCCAACCCCAGCACCAACTCCAGACCAACCCCAGGGCACCAACTAGGAGATCAACCCCAGGGCACCAACCCCAGGGCACCAACCCCAGGGCACCAACCCCAGGGCACCAACCCTAGGAGATCAACCCCAGGGCACCAACCCCAGGGCACCAACCCCAGCAGACCAACCCCAGGGCACCAACCCCAGGGCACCAACCCCAGCAGACCAACCCCAGCAGACCAACCCCAGGGCCCCAACCAACCCCAGGGCACCAACCCCAGGGCACCAACCCCAGGAGATCAACTCCAGGGCACCAACCCCAGGAGATCAACCCCAGGGGCCCAAGCCCAGGGCACCAACCCCAGCAGCCCAACCCCAGGGCACCAATCCCAGGGCACCAACCAGACCAACCCCAGCAGATCAACCCCAGGAGACCAACCCCAGATCAACTCCAGGGCCCAACCCCAGGGCACCAACCCCAGGGCACCAACAGGGCCCAGGGCCCCAACCAACCCCAGGGCACCAACCAACCCCAGGGCACCAACCAACCCCAGGGGGGTCCAACCCCAGGGCCCCAACCCCAGCAGACCAACCCCAGGGCCCCAACCCCAGCAGACCAACCCCAGGGCCCCAACCCCAGCAGACCAACCCAAGGGCACCAACCCCAGTGGATCCCCACGGTGCTCACATTCCTGAGCCAGGGATGAAGAAATGGAAGAGGAAATCCAAGGGAGAGCAGCAAGCCCCTGGTGCTGTCCCCCTGTGGGACCCCCCCACCCCAGAGACACCCTGGCCATGCTCTCCTCAGCCCCTGGGGGCCACCAGCAGCTGCTGACTGGTGGCCAAGGGACCCCCAGCAGCCCGGGCTCAGGGGCTGCAGCCCTTCCCCAGCCAGGAGGTGCTGAAATAAGGGATGAGGATGGAGGTGGGGGCGCGCGAGGGGGGTGGGAACGGGACAGGCAGCCCCCCCCGGTTTTGCGTCCTTGGGGCCTTGCAGCAGGACAGCCCCCACGGCCCAGCCCCTCTTGTGAGGAGGGAGGGGAATAATGAGAGCAGCTCCCGAGCACAGGGAGGAGCAGAGGGGTGACTGGCACAATGGGGTCACCTTCCCCTCTGGGGGCAAGGTCCCAGTGAGTGACTACCCCCAGGGCAGAGCGCTGTGGGGTTTGGGGGTGGGGGGGTGGGGAGGGGGTCCTGGCTTGCCCGGCGGGGGAGCGTCCTGCCGGGGCTCCCCGCTCCGTGCCTGGCTGGGCGGTTGTGTAACGGGAGGAGCTATTCCGGGGTTGAGCACATTATATAAGCCACGGGCCACCTGGCCGGGAAAACGGGAGCCGGGAGCCCGGCAGGAGGAGGAGGAGGAGGAGCAGGAAGAGCTCTCGTGATCGGGGACCCCCGCAGCCAGCAGCCAGGACAAAGGCCGGGGGGGGGACCTGCGCCCTGCAGGCAGCCCCTGCCCGGAGATGCGGGGTGAGCAGCTGCAGCTCCCCGCTCCTGCAGCTCCCAGGACCTTCTGCCATGCATCCACCTGCAGCTGGATCCGGCCCCCAAGGCAGACCCTCGGCCCGGGGGCCAAGCACCATTTCCTCGGCACCAGGAGCCCTGCGCCCCTCTGACTGCCTGGCAAAGCCCCCCACACACACACCATCCCCAGTGACCACCAGAGGCTGAAAGCTGCCCGACCTCTGGCTCTGAAAGCTTCCCCTCGTCCCTGCGGGTGCTGCCAGGAGGAGCTCCTGGGGCAGCAGCAGGAAGGTGGGAGGCAGGGGGAGGGGGCAAGGAGGATGCAGGGGGGAGGGGGCAAGGAGGATGCAGAGGGTGGCATCACGTGAGGCGGTGCTGGCAAAGAGGGACAAAGCCAGGGCACGGTGCGCTCGGGCACAAGCACCCTGAGCTCCTGCGCCCCCTGCACTGGGGCTGTCCTCACGCTTCTGCCAGAACCCGGCCCTCACGCCAGGGCAGGGAGAGCAGCTGGGGCCCGAGCACCTGCACCCCAAGAGATGGCCCTTGGCGTTTGCCATCAGCCTGAGACACCCCAAATGCTGGCAGCCCCCAGGCGGCTCCCCTGGAGCGGCCGAGCCAAGAAACATCCCCGGGGCTGAAAGCTGCACCCCAGGAGCGACGAAGGAAGCCTGGCAGCCACCTGCTCCCCCCGCTCCGTGCCACACAACCCCTCCACCGCCAGCCCCCCTACGTGGCACAGCCCAAGCCCCCCGGGGGAAAACCCTCCCGGAGCCGGGAAGGAGCAGCAGAAAGCGCTGCCGATGCACAGCGGCCGCAGAGGCTGCCGGCCGCCCCCTCCTGCCCCATGCAACACCTGCAGGCTCTGAAACCCCCCAGCCACAGCCCCCTCCCCAGCACGGCCCGGGGGGCGCCGGAGCACACGGAGGGGCTTAGGAGCCCTTAACTCGTCCTCGTCTCCCACCTGCACCCCACAACTGCCTGTTGGGGGGCTCATGGCTGTCCCAGCTTCCCCCGTGGAAAAGGGGCGACTCGTGGCCCCCCACCCCAGCCTGTCACACACAGCACGGGGCAGAGGCACACGGGGTGCCCCCCCGCCACCCCCCCTGCACGGGGGAGCACCCAACACATCCAGGTCCTTAGAGGGACCCCTGTGCCCCCCCCAAAAGCATATCACCTCCAGGCTCCTCACCCCATCCGCACCCCGAGTAGCACCGTAGCCAGGGGCCGTCCCCAGCGCCCACCACCCTGTCCTCAGCCACCCCGCCGAGCTCAGCACCCCTTGCTCAGCCCCAGCTGCCCGAATTCCTTCGGAGACTCCAATCCTTTGCCCCCGAGCAGCAGCGGAACCTCCCCCTGCCCATCCCTTCCGAGCCCCCCGGTGCCGGTCCCCGAGGAGCGGAGCAGACCCTCCCCACCCCTCTGGGGTCCTCGCCCCCCCCTTTCCGGCAGGGGCCATTAAACCCCCCCACACCCCTGACCCCGGGGGTCCCCAGCCCCCTGCACCTCCCACCGCCCCTCCCCGTGTCCCTTCGGGGTCTCCCCCTGAGCCCCCCGCGCCGGGCCCTCCCCCGCCCGGTGCCGACTGCCAGCCAGGCCGGGGCCCGGCCGCGCCGCGCCTCACCTCGCCCCTTCGCCCCGCCGGGCCTGGCCCGGTCCGGAGCCGCCGCCACCGGCCTCCGCCGCCCCGTTGGGCCCCGCTCGGGCCCGTTCGGTCCCTCTCGGCTGGGCCCGGCTCGGCTCGGCTCGGCCCGGCCCCTCCCGGCGCGGCTCCCGGCGCGGCCCCTCCTGAAGTGCTGGACAGCTCCGCGACACAGAGCCGCGGCCCGCCGGGACAGCGCGGCGCTCCCGCGGCACAGCGCCCCCTGCCGGGCGGAGGGCAAACGGACGGCCCCAGAGCGCGCCCAGCCCGAGCCCCAGAGCCCCCCGCAGCCTGCAGAGCCCTTCTGCCCCAGACCCCTCCGCACCCCACAGAGCACTCCGCACGCCCTAGAGACTCCCGGACACAGAGCTCCCCCTCACCCTGCAGAGACCCTCCCGACACAGAGCGCCCCCTTCATCCTGCAGAGCCCCCCCCGACACAGAGCTCCCCCCTCACCCTGCAGAGACCCTCCCGACACAGAGCGCCCCCTTCATCCTGCAGAGGCCCCCCGACACAGAGCTCCCCCCTCACCCTGCAGAGACCCTCCCGACACAGAGCGCCCCCTTCATCCTGCAGAGCCCCCCGACACAGAGCTCCCCCTCACCTTGCAGAGCCTCCCCGACACAGAGCCCCCCCCTCACCCTACAGAGCCCCCCCAATCTGCAGAGCCCCCCCTCAACCTGCAGAGCTTCCTCCAACACAAAGCCCCCCTCACCCTGCAGAACCCCCCAAATAGAGCCCCCCTCATCTTGCAGAGCCCCCTCACACTTCCTGGCTGATTTGCCAGCAGTGCCTGGCACCACCTAGGCCACCCCCATCCTGTGGGTGCAGGGGAATTCAGGGGTTGGGGGATGTGGGATGTGCCAGGTACCCACACCCTGCTCATGGCAAGGGGCAGGGCACCCAAAGCACCCCAAAACCGAGTTGAACCCCCACTCCATGCTCATGGCAAAGGGCTGAGCTACCCAAACCACCCTGAAACCATCCCAAACTGCACATCCGGGTTTGTCCCACAGTGGCCTCAGAGCAGGGATTTGGTGAGGCAGCTGCAGCAGGGCTGGGGGGTCAGAGCTGGGCGCCAAGGTGGACTCTTGGGGGGAGCCCAGGCTGGGGAGACCTGTCCCAGCAGCGGGTGGCAGCTGGGCAATGCTCTGCTCCTGAGGATGCTCTGGGGAGGACTGGAGAAAGACCAAACTGCTCCCAGCAACACTGCTCCCAGCTCAAAGCCACTCCCCAAGGGCAGAGCTGCTGACCACCACCTTCCTTCCCCTCCCTGTGCACAGGGGTCCCAAGGGTGGAGGTGGCAGCAGGTCACAGGCACAGGTCTAGCTGGGAGGGGCAGTGCACAGCTGCAGAGAGAGTGGAGGGTGAGAGCATGATCTGTCCATGGGGATGAAACTCACATTTGGGGCTCACTGATCCAGCATGGTAACATTGGAAAGGACCTTTGGAGCTCACCCAGGCCAAGCCCTGCTCCAGCAGGGCACCCACAGCAGCTTGCCCAGCAGCACAGTGCCCAGGGGGGTTGGAAGCTCTCCACACAAGGACACTCCACAACCTCTCTGGGCAGCCTGCTCCAGGCCTCCAGCACCCTCACAACAAACAACTTGCTCCTCCTCTTCACATCCAACCTCCTGGGCGACACCCTATGCCCCTTGCTGCCCCTTGGCCTGTCCCTGGGCACCACTGAGCAGAGTCTGGCCCCAGCCTCTTGCCCCCCACAGCTCCTTCAGCTCTTGCTGAGCATTGCTCAGCTGCCCTCTGGGGCTGCTCTTCTGCAGGCTCTCAGCCCCAGGGCTCTCAGCCTTTGCTGCTCCCAGAGCTGCTCCAGGCCCCTCAGCAGCTCTGCAGCCTCCCCTGGGCTCTCTCCAGCACTTCTCTGTCTCTCCTCAACTGGGGAGCCCAGACCTGGACCCAGCACTCCAGATGTGACCTCCCTAGGGTTGAGTAGAGGGGCAGCAGAACCTCCCTTGCCCTGCTGGCCACACTCTTCTCCCTGCCCCCAAGGACCCCATTGGCCTTCTTGGCCACCAGGGCACATTGCTGCCTCCTGGGGACCTTGCTGTCCCCCAGCACTCCCAGCTCCTTCTCCTTGGAGCTGCTTCCCAGCAGCTCCCCCCTCAGCTGTGCTGCTGCAGGAGGTTGTTCCTGCCCAGGGCCAGGCCCCTGCCCTTGCCCTTGGGGAGCTCCATGAGGTTCCCTGTGCCCAGCTCTGCAGCCTGGCCAGGTCTGGCTGGCTGGCAGCACAGCCTGAGGGCTGTCAGCCACTGGGCAACCTGTTGCAGTGTTCCAGCAGCCTCCTGGTGCAGAACTTACTCCTCACATCCAGTCTCCAGCTGCACTGGTGCCCAGCAGTGGGTTGTTTCCTGCTAGCTGCTCCACTACCCCAAATCCATCATCCATGAGGCCTCCTGCAGTCAGAACTTGGCAGCAGGCCGAGGCTGGAGGCCAGCAGCAGCCCTGGGGACACCATGGAGACTCCCCAGAGAGCTGCTCCATGCCAGCACCAGGCTGGAGGGATGTGTCAGGCTGCCTGTGCATGCACACCCCAGAGCCAGGAGAGGCTCAGCTGGGGTGGCAGAGGGGCTGAGCTCAGGCTCCAGCCTCTCCAGGCTGTAACTGTAGAGCCCACACAAACAAGGGGCTTGGACCATCCCTATCAAACTGCAGCCATGTGGGGCTGGCTTTGGTTTCACCCCTGGAGCATCCCCAAGGCTCCTTCCACCTCCCCCTGCTCCTGGCATTGTCCCTGCCCCATCCTCCCAGGACCAGAGCAGATGCCACCTCCTAGGAGGATGCCTCCTGCCTGGCCAGGGGAATCTTCGTGGCTTCATGCTGAAGGGGAAAACCAACCTGTGATGGGGACCTGAGCTGGGAGAGGGCAGATTGAGCCTGGAGGTCAGGAAGAAGTCCTTTAGAGTGAGGCTGGGGAGAGACTGGCACAGGCTGCCCAGGGAGGCTGAACCTGGAGGTGCTCAAGGTGAGGTTGGATGAGGCCTTGATGAAGTTTGTCTCATGTCCAGCCTGGTGCTGAACATCTCCAGGGAGGGGAACAGCCACAACCTCCCCTGGGCAACCTGAGGTTGCCCAGGGGAGGTTGTGGCTGTTCCCCTCCCTGGAGGTGTTCGAGGTCAGGCAGGATGAGGCCTTGAGCAACCTGTGCTGGTGGGAGGTGTCTCTACCCATGGCAGGGGGTTGGAACTGGCTGATCTTGAAGGTCTCTTCCAAGCCAAAGCATTCAGCGATTCTTTGAAGCCCAGGGTCCTGAGGGGGAGCCCCAAGCCCTTTGCAGCACCATTCCCTTCCAGCATCCGCAGTGCTGAATAATGCAGCAGGCCCTGGGAAACAAAGGGGATGGAGGGGGGGAGGGGAGGGGATGTGGTCAGGCTCCTCTCACAGCAGCAAAACCAGCAGGAGGAGACCCTGGCAAGGGAGGGCAGCGGATCCGTGGAGCTCCCAGAGCCTGCCAGGGGCCACACTGAGTAGGGAACAGCAGCGAAAAACCCAGCACGGCACAGCCCGGGGTGCGGGTCCCAGCCCGGGGTGCGGGTCCCAGCCCGGGGAGGAGGGCCCCAGCCCGGGGTGCGGGTCCCAGCCCAGGGTAAAAGTCCCGGTGCAGGGTCCTAGCCCGGGTTGCAGGGTCCCAGCCCGGGCTGCAGGTCCCAGCCCATGGGGAGGGTCCCAGCCCAGGCTGCAGGGTCCCAGCCCATGGGGGAGGGTCCCAGCCCAGGCTGCAGGGTCCCAGCCCGGGGTGCAGGTCCCAGCCCATGGGGGAGGGTCCCGACCCAGGGTGCAGATCTCAGCCCATGGGGAGGGTCCCGGCCCAGGGTGCAGGTCCCAGCCCCGGCTGCAGGGTCCCAGCCCGGGGTGCGGGTCCCAGCCCAGGGTGCAGGTCCCAGCCCCGGCTGCAGGGTCCAAGCCCAGGGTGAAAGTCCCAGCCCGGGGTGCAGGTCCCAGCCCCGGGTGAAAGTCCCGGTGCAGGGTCCTAGCCCAGTGTGCAGGTCCCAGCCCCGGCTGCAGGGTCCAAGCTCAGGGTGTAGGTCCCAGTCCAGGGTGCAGGGTCCCGGCCCGGGGTGCAGGGTCCCGGCCCACGCTGCAGGGTCCCAGCCCTGGCGCAGGCTCCAAGCCCAGGGTGCAGGTCCCAGCCCCGGCTGCAGGGGTCCAGGGTGCAGGTCCCAGCCCGGCTGCAGGGTCCAGGGTCCCTGCAGGGCCCCGGCTGCAGGGTCCCGGCCCCGGCTGCAGGGTCCCGGCCCACGCTGCAGGGTCCCGGCCCACGCTGCAGGGTCCAAGCTCAGGGTGTAGGTCCCAGTCCAGGGTGCAGGGACCCAGCCCAGGCTGCGGGATCCCAGCCAGGGGTGCAGGTCCCAGCCCGGGCTGCGGGGTCCCAGCCAGGGGTGCAGATCCCAGCCCGGGCTGCGGGGTCCCGGCCCGCAGAGAGCTGGCTCCGGAGGAAAGCCCAGCCAGCACCATGCTTGGAATGGGAAGAAGCAAGGCAAAAGCCATCCGGGAGGAGGGGGTGGGAGGTGGGGAATGGGGCAAAGCAGGAAGCAAACACTGGCAGGCAGGCAGGGAGCTGGGGTGCAGGTGTGGAGGGATGATCTGGCACAGAACAAAAGGGGAAGGAAGGAAGGAGCAGGGAGAGGGGATGGTAATTGCCAGCACAGAGGCAGAGCTGGGCACGGCGCGGGGGGAGAGGAAGAAAATCATCACTTGAAAGAACCCCTGGATTCGGGAGGGAGAAGGGGGAGGAAAGAAGAAAAGAGGAGGGGGAAGAGGTGATAAATAATTAAAGGAGATCAAAGGAGGCAGGCAGCAGCGCAGGGCCTAATTGCAAGGATCCATCCTGAGCTTTGACAGCTCCAGCAGGCAGCTCCCGAGGCGGGAGGCAGGCGGCCGGCAGCGGCTGCGCCGAGCGGGCAGCACAGGGCTGGCACCGCTGCGAGCCCTGATCACAGCCCCACTGCGGCTTCCTCATGTACTCCCCCCCCCCCCCCACCCCCCCCCTCCCCGAGCCAGCAAGGAGCCTCCAGCAGCCGGGGGGAGAAGAGCAAAGCGGAAGAAAGAGGCTGGGGGCACCATCCCCCTGTGAGAGCCCACGGTGGGCCGGGCACAGGGCACCTGAGTGGCCCCGGGGTGCCCGGGCTGACCTTGGTGGCTGGAGGCTCACATCGATCCAGGCTTGACCCGCTGGCCACACAGCCCTGCTGGCTGCTGGGCTGGCTTTGCTGGCTCTCCCCCTGCCCCCTCCCCCCTCAAGCCTCCCAGCCCTCCGCAGGGAGTTTCCTTCCCCGGGGACCCATCCGGCCTCCCTGGAAGCCCCGGGAAGCAATCTGTACCTCACTGTGCTGCCCCACGTCCTGCCACCTGCCTTCCCCAGCCCACCCAGGAGCTGCCACTCGCTGCTTTCCCTCTGGCACCTCCAGGGGAAGCAAGCACGGAAGGAAAGAACAAAGCCCTGCTGCCCTCCCAGCCCTGAGGACCGGCGAGCAGCCCTCGGCCCAGGCAGCCTTGGCTTCTGCAGACCCGAGGGCTGCCCTCCCCCAGCAGCACCAGCAGAGGAGAAGCCAAGCAGAGACAGACCCACTGCTGGCCACCAGTCCTGCACAGCCTCCTCCCCCGTGTACAGCTCCCTCCCCCCACAGTCTCTTCTGTGGGAAGTCTGTCCCAGAGCCCCTGAGGCGCTCCCGTGGCCAGCAGGAGCCAGAGGTGGGCAGAGCTCAGCCTGGGCACCTGAACCCCTCCCAACAGGCAACCACATCCCTGCCCCCGCAGCAGCCCCTGCCTGCTAACGGTGCCAGGGTCACTACCCAGCCCTCTGCTCCCATGGCTGGGGAAGAGCAGCCCCTTTGGCCTCCCTCCTGGACAGGTTTCCTCCAAAGGCAAACCAACCCTTCAGCCTCACACAGGAGGTTCTCCTCCCCCTCTGCTCTGCCCTGGGGAGGCCACATCTGGAGTGCTGGGTCCAGGTCTGGGCTCCCCAGTTCAGGAGAGACAGAGAACTGGTGGAGGGAGTCCAGGGGGAGGCTGCAGAGCTGCTGAGGGGCCTGGAGCAGCTCTGGGAGGAGCAAAGGCTGAGACACTCCAGACCCACCCCAGGGCACCCCAAGGAGCTCGAGGGCATGACAGTGAGTGAAGAGCAGAGAATGTGGAGGAGCAAAGGTGGAGACTTCACACTGTCCCTGGCTCCCCTGAGAGGAGAGGGAGAGGCTGCTGCAAACCATCCACCAGATGATCTCTGCTCACAGCAAAGCCTTCGACAGAAACACAGAGCCCCAGCAAGGGAGGGGCTGGAAGGCACCTCTGGAGATCATCCTGGCCAAGCCCCCCTGCTCCAGCAGGGCACACAGAGCAGCTTGCCCAGGGGCACAATGCCCAGGGGGGTCAGCAGCTTCTTGCTGTTCTGCTCCCCTGGGCAGAGCAGGCTGGGGTGCAGAGCACCAGCCCTGGCAGGTGGCTACAGCCCCTCTCCCACTACCCCCAGGCTGCCCAGCTCTGGGCGCAAAGCTGCTGACAGACCTGCAAGAGCCCTGGAGCCTGCTTCAGCCTGGAGAAGAGAAGGCTCCAGGGAGACCTCAGAGCAGCCTTCCAGTACCTGAAGGGGCTCCAGGAGAGCTGGGGAGGGACTTGGAGCAAGGGCTGGGAGTGGCAGGATGAGGACAATGGCTTTGAGCTGGGAGAGGGGAGACTGAGAGTGGAGATGAGGAAGGAATTATTGAGGGTGGGGAGACTCTGGCACAGGCTGCCCAGGGAGGCTGTGGATTACCCCTCCCTGGAGGTGGTCAGGGGCAGGCTGGATGAGGCCTTGAGCAGCCTGGGCTGGTGGGAGGTGTCCCTGCCCATGGCAGGGGGTTGGAGCTGGCTGAGCTTTGAGGTCCCTTCCAACCTAAACCGTTCTGTGAGCCTATGAACCCCTGCCACACACACCCCATTTACTGTTTGAACCTTGCCCAATGCATTTACTGGTCTGGCCAACAACTCCTCCTGTGTCCTTCAGCTCTGGCAGCCTCCCCTGCCCCCCTCCAGCACCATCTTTACTCTTTAATTCTATTAATACCAGCTAATAATCACTTTGTTCCAAGCCTGCTGGGGACGCCTGCCAACGCTTCCATTTCATTACCGCTCCTGTGAGGAGCCCAAGCCTCACCTCACTGCACTGCTGAGGGGATGGAAGCTGTGCTGGATGTCCCTTCCCTGCCTCCACGTCCCACAGGGCAGAAGAAGAGCCAAGGACCACCTCCAGCAGTGTCCCAGGGGGAAGGTCCCCTTCAGAACCATGGATTGAAATAAAACTCTCAGCTGGGAGGAGCACAGAGAGTTAGGACTTGGAAGGGACCTCTGGAGATCTTCCAGTCCAACCTCCCCTGCCAGAGCAGGAGCAGAGAATCCAGCACAGGTCACACAGCAACACATCCAGATGGGGCTGGAAAGGCTCCAGAGAAGGAGACTCCACAACCTCTCTGGGCAGCCTGCTCCAGGGCTCTGGGAGCCTCCCAGGGAAGAAGTTCCTCCTCATGTTGAGCTGGAACCTCCTGTGCTGCAGTTGCCACCCCCTGGCCCTTGGCCTGTCCCAGGCTGCAGCTGAGCAGAGCCTGTCCCTGTCCCCTCCCTCCTGCCCCCCAGCCCTCAGCTATTGATAGGCATTGATCAGATCCCTCTCAGCCTTCTCCTCTCCAGCCTGAACAGCCCCAGGGCTCTCAGCCTCTCCTCCCCAGGCAGTGCTGCAGTCCCTTCAGCATCCTTGGAGCCCTCCCTTGGGCTCTCTCCAGCAGATCCCTGTCCCTCCTGAGCTGGGAAGCCCAGAGCTGGATGCAGTATTCCAGGTGGGGCCTCAGCAGGGCAGAGCAGAGGAGGAGGAGAACCTCCCTGGCTCTGCTGGCCACACTCCTCTGAATGCCCCCAGGACCCCCTTGGCTCTTGGCCCACAGGAGCACACTGCTGCCCACCAGGCCTCCCACACTCAGATGGCTCAGAAGAGACTGAGGATGCAAGTGGGAAGGAAGCAAAAAGGCAGTGACCAAGCAGCAGCTACTACCTTTAGGCATCTCCCTTATGAGAAGCTTCTCTCACTCCAACCAACACCTCCAGAGGATCACAGAAGGTTTGGGGTAGGGAGGGACCCTCCAAGGTCATTTTATCCACCCCACCGTGGTCAGCAGGGACATCTCCAACTAGAGCAGGCTGCTCAGAGCCCCAGGCTTGCCCGTGAATGCCTCCAGGCACGGGGCCTCCACCTCCTCTGGGCATCCTGTGCCAGGATTTCACCACTCTCCTTGGGAAGCACTTGAACAGAGGCGCTGGGCCCTGGCATTTCCCCCATCTGATCACAACACAAGTCTGCTCAGCTCCCAGGTCTGGATCAGAGCAACGCAAACAGCCCCCAGAGCACGGGGGAGGAGCAAATGAAGAGCTCCCTTCATCAGAGCTCAGCTTCAAAGGCAGCAGCTCCACATTCCTGTTGCTGGAAGGTGTCCAGAGAAGGGCAACAAAGCTGGGGAGGGGTCTGGGGCACAGCCCTGGGAGGAGAGGCTGAGGGAGCTGGGGTTGCTTAGCCTGGAGAGGAGGAGGCTCAGGGGAGACCTTCTTGCTCTCTACAGCTCCCTGAAGGGAGGTTGGAGCCAGGTGGGGGTTGGTCTCTTCTCCCAGGCAGCCAGCACCAGAACAAGAGGACACAGTCTCAAGCTGTGCCAGGGGAGGTTTAGGCTGGAGGTGAGGAAGGAATTCTTTCCAGGATGAGAGACTGGCCCTGGGATGTGCTGCCCAGGGAGGTGGCAGAGTTACCACACCTGGAAGGGTTTAAAACCAGCCTGGATGAGGCCCTTGGTGCCATGGTTTGGTCGATCAGATGGTGCTGGGTGAGAGGTTGGACTTGATCAGTCTCACACTATCACTAAGGTTGGAAGTGACCTCGAAGATCGAGTCCAACCTGGCACCACAGACCCCATGGCTAGACCATGGCACCAAGTGCCACATCCAGTCCCCTCTTGAACACCTCCAGGGATGGGGACTCCACCACCTCCCTGGGCAGCACATCCCAGTGGCCAATCACTCTCTCAGTGAAGAACTTTTTCCTCACCTCCAGCCTAAACCTCCCCTGGCACAGCTTGAGACTGTGTCCTCTTGTTCTGGTGCTGGTTGCTAGGGAGAAGAGGCCAACCCCCAGCTGGCTCCAACCTCCCTGCAGGGAGTTGTTGAGAGCAAGAAGGTCTCCCTGAGCCTCCTCTTCTGCAGGCTCAGCACCCCCAGCTCCCTCAGCCTCTCCTCACAGGGCTGTGCTCCAGACCCCTCCCCAGCCTCGTTGCCCTTCTCTGGACACCTTCAAGTCTCTCAATGTCCTTCTTGAACTGAGGGGCCCAGAACTGGACACAGGACTCAAGGTGTGGCTTCAGCAGTGCTGAGCACAGGGCACAATGTCTTCCCTGCTCCTGCTGGCCACACTCTTCCTGATGCAGGCCAGGATGCCCTTGGCCTTCTTGGCCCCCTGGGCACACTGCTGCCTCATGTTCAGGCAGCTGTCAATCAGCACCCCCAGCTCCCTCTCTGCCTGGCTGCTCTCAGCCACTCTGCCCCCAGCCTGTAGCTCTGCCTGGGGTTGCTGTGGCCAAAGTGCAGCCCCTGGCACTTGGACTTGCTGAATGCCATCCTGTTGGCCTCTGCCCATCTGTGCAGCCTGGCAAGGTCCCTCTGCAGAGCCCTTCTGCCCTCTAACTGACCAACATCTGCCCCCAGCTTGGTGCCATCTGCACATTTGCTGATGACTGTCCCAATCCCCTCATCCAGATCGTCAGTGAAGACATTGCAGAGGATGGGGCCCAGCGCTGACGTAGCAACTAAAGGTGGTCTTGAGGATCTCCAAGGTCTCTTCCAACCTGCTTAATTGTGTGGTGTGGAGGAGGCAGCAGCACTGCTGTCATGCAGACTTCTCATTTCCCATGCAGCAGAGGACAGATGGAAGAAGGAATTTGTGGAGCTGCCACTCCCAGGCTTCTGAACCTACCCAGAAAGGAGTCGCCCTCGGCACCTGCGTTGTTACCTCAGAGCAGCAGGCACCTCCCAACCACTCTGACCTTCCTGCCCCCTCTTTCAGAGCATTGTTTGGGTTGCAAAAGACCTCTGAGGCCCCCACCAAACCCAACCATGAAGCCAACATCCCACCCACCACCACCACCACCCCCCCCAAGGCCATCAAACCATGCCGGGGCCACGCAGCCCTTGAACCGCTTTGAAGACCTCCAGGGATGGAGGAGACTCCACAGTCACTGGTTGTGGAAGAGGTCCAGGTGACACCAAGATCACAGAAGGCAACACCACCTCCTGCCAAAGCCCCTCTTGGGTCACTCAGTTGCCCTTCACAAGCAGCTCCTCACCCCACCTCAGTCCCATCCCACCGTGTGCCTGGCTCCCCAGCCAGCGAGCAGCCTGGGCCAGAAGCTGAAGAGTCATCAGTTCAGCCCCACAGCATGGGTTGGGACACCTCCCACCAGCACAGCTTGCTCAGGGCCTCATCCAGCCTGGACTGCCAACACTTGCAGGGAGGAGGACATCCACAGGCTCCCTGGGCAACCTGAGGTTGCCCAGGGAGCCTGTGGATGTCCTCCTCCCTGCAGATGTTCAGCCCCAGAAGGCCTCACCCTGAACACCTCCAGGGAGGGAGACACATCCACAGCTCCCTGGGCAGCCTGTGGCAGAGTCTCCCCCGGCCTCACTGCAAAGAACTCCTTCCCCCTCTCCAGCCTCACTCTCCCCTCTCTCCCAGCTCCAAGCCCTTGTCCCTCAGCCTGTCACTCCCAGCCCATGCCCAAAGTCCCCTTTCCCAGCACCCCTGCCGGCGCCCCCCTCTTCAGGCCTCTGGAGCCTTCCTCTTCCAACCCCCCGCTCCCCCCCCACCCGGCGGTGATCATTCCACCCCTGCTGAGACCTAAGGCAAGCAGGGCAGGAGCACCCCAGCTGAGACAGGGTGAAAATGAGGCCATTTATTGATGAGGAGGCTCTGCAGCACTGGCACCATTCATTATGCTAAGAGGCAGAGAGCGCCCCCCCAGGGCAGGAGCTCCGGCGCCCGGCCACGGGGGTAATAAGTTAAGGGAGCCGGGAGCGCTCCGCGCCGCCAGCAGCTCCTCCTCCTCCTCCTCCTCCTCCTCCTCCTCCTCCTCCTCCTCCTCCTCACTTGAAGTTCTTGGCAAAATCCTCTCCTTTCTTAATGGAAGCCTTCAGCTCAGGCAGGGCCTCAGCCACCATCTTCTCTTCAAAGGGAGTGATCTTGCCAATCCCCAGGTTCTTCTCGATCCCGTTTTTCTGGGGGAGGGGGAAAAGAAGAGGCTTGAAGGCTCGGCGGCGGAGCCAGCGGCCTGGGCTCGCCCACCGGCCCCCAGCTGAGGCAGAGAGCCAGCCTGCCACCTCCAGCCTGCCACCTCTGCCACCTCCAGCCTGCCACCTCTGCCACCTCCAGCCTGCCCTTCCCAGCCAGGCTCAGAAGCCCCTTCCAGCCTGCAGCAGCCCTTCTCACAGGCGCAGGAGGTGCCAACCTCAGCAGCAGGAGCGACGTCGTTACGGTGAGGGCCCCGGAGCAGGCTGCCCAGAGGGGTTGGGGGGAGCCTGGCTGCAGAGCTTGCCAAGCCCCCTGGATGCATTCCTCTGTGACCTGCCCCAGGTGATCTCCAGGCCCCTTCCAAGCCCTGCCATTGTGTGACTCACTCACTGCTCACAAGCATGAAGCTGGAGGCTGGCCCAGCAGCTCCTCCAAGAGCTGCTCCCTGGCACAGCCACGGAATGGGCTGGGGTGGGAGGGAGCTTAGAGATCAGCCAGTTCCCACCCCCTGCCATGGGTATGGACACCTCCCACCAGCACAGCTTGCTCAAGGGCTTGTCCAACTTGAACACCTGCAGGGATGTGGCCTCCTCCTACCTTGGGAGCCACCATGGGCAGGAGAATCTCTTCCCCCGCCCCGGTGCATGCCCATTGTTAGCCACTGCCCCGCGGTCTGAAACTGCCCCAGAGCTGCCCCCTAGGGTTTAATGCTCTCATCCCTACACCCCAACCCTTCCCCCTCAGCCCCCTCCTCCCCCTCACCAGCCAGCTCCCACCACCCCTGCCCCCCAGCAGCCAGCAGAGGGCTGCAGCTTCCCCGTTTGCCACTCCTGCCAGAGGGGAAAGGTGACAAAAGGAACACTGCTGACTGAGCTCAGCAGAGGGCCCGAAAGCAACCTGCTAATCCTAATCCCTGCTGCAGCTCCCTCTGTGCCTCCAGCTCTGAGGGATTGGCTTGCAGCAGATGAAGCAGAGGAGACAGCACTGCTGACTCTGGGTAATGACAGCAAAGCTCTTTGTAAGCAGGAGCTGGCTTGAGGCAACTGTGACCTCCTAAGCCTGGTCTGGACCTCTGGCTGCTCACTGACCTGCAGCCCAAGAGCAGATAAAGGCAGCAGCATCCCTCCAGAGCATGAGGCACATGTTCCAGAAGCCCAGCAGGGAGGGGCTGGAAGGGACCTCTGGAGCCCACCCAGGCCAAGCCCTGCTCCAGCAGGGCACCCACAGCACAGTGCCCAGCAGCACAGTGCCCAGGGGGGTTGGCAGCTCTCCACACAAGGACACTCCACAACCTCTCTGGGCAGCCTGCTCCAGGCCTCCAGCACCCTCACAACAAACAACTTGCTCCTCCTCTTCACATCCAACCTCCTGGGTGACACCCTGTGCCCCTTGCTGCCCCTTGGCCTGTCCCTGGGCACCACTCAGCAGAGTCTGGCCCCAGCCTCTTGCCCCCCACAGCTCCTTCAGCTCTTGCTGAGCATTGCTCAGCTGCCCTCTGGGGCTGCTCTTCTGCAGG
The DNA here is from genome assembly GCA_033816785.1 of Picus viridis. NCBI lineage: Eukaryota > Metazoa > Chordata > Aves > Piciformes > Picidae > Picus > Picus viridis. Next base: position 13,243,396 of record CM066598.1, read on the forward strand.
CTCTCAGCCCCAGGGCTCTCAGCCTTTGCTGCTCCCAGAGCTCCTCCAGGCCCCTCAGCAGCTCTGCAGCCTCCCCTGGGCTCTCTCCAGCAGTTCTCTGTCCCTCCTGAACTGGGGAGCCCAGACCTGGACCCAGCACTCCAGATGTGACCTCCCTAGGGTTGAGTAGAGGGGCAGCAGAACCTCCCTTGCCCTGCTGGCCACACTCTTCTCCCTGCCCCCCAGGACCCCATTGGCCTTCTTGGCCACCAGGGCACGTTGCTGCCTCCTGGGGAACTTGCTGTCCCCCAGCACTCCCAGCTCCTTCCCCTTGGAGCTGCTTCCCAGCAGGTCCCCCTCAGCTGTGCTGCTGCAGGAGGTTGTTCCCCCCCCAGGGCCTGACCCTGCCCTTGCCCTTGGGGAGCTCCATGAGGTTCCCTGTGCCCAGGCCTGGCCTCCCTGAACACACCACACCCTCAGGAGCTGAAGCTCTGCTCTGCTGCTCACCGCAGCAATTGGCCTGATCTGAAATCCCCAAGTGGAAGCCTCGAGGCTCAAGCCCTGGCTGCAGCATCCCCAGCACATACCCCCAGCAGCAGAGGTGTGGAGAAGTAAGGGCTCTCTGTCTCCTCTGACTTCACAAAGGAGCACTCCACCACCCCCTGCTTCCCCTTCATGGCTTCCAGCAGGGAGAAGACAAAGCGAGCGCCGGCGTAGGCCATGGACAGGGTGGCAGAGCCTGCAGGATGAAAGCACTGTCAGAGCAGATCCCTCCCAGGGCTGAGAGCTTCTTCAGCCTCAGAAGGCTTCCACCCTGAGACATTCACAGAGCTGCAGCCTCTCTGACTTCACCTCCTGGCCAGCTCCAGGCTGCCTCTTGGCCAGCTGCACAGGATCCATCAAGCAGGCTGGAAAAGACCTCAGAGATCAGCAAGTCCAACCTGTGACCCAACACCCAACACCTCCTGACAGCTAACCCATGGCTCCCAGGGCCAAGCACCTCCAGGGATGGGGACTCCACCACCTCCCTGGGCAGCACATCCCAAGGGCCAATCTCTCTTGCTGGGAAGAACTTTCTCCTCCCCTCCAGCCCAAACCTCCCCTGGCACAGCTTGAGACTGTGTCCTCTTGTTCTGGTGCTGGCTGCCTGGGAGAAGAGACCAACCCCCACCTGGCTACAACCTCCCTTCAGGGAGTTGGAGAGAGCAATGAGGTCTCCCCTGAGCCTCCTCCTCTCCAGGCTGAGCAACCCCAGCTCCCTCAGCCTCTCCTCCCAGGGCTGTGCCCCAGACCCCTCCCCAGCCTCGCTGCCCTTCCCTGGGCTCAATGTGTCTCAAAGTCCTTCTTGACCTGAGGAGCCCAGAGCTGGACACAGGACTGGACCCAGTGCCTGCTCCTTGGCTGAGCAGACTGCTAGGAAGAGCCATCTCAGTGTGAGAGGGGAAAGTCCTTCTCAAGTGAATTTGCTTTCCCTCCCCCCTGAGCCCCTTCCAGCCCCACAGCTCAGGCAGCGCTGCCGTGGCAGAGCAGCTCTGCCAAGCAGCAGCAGCAGCTCAGCGTTCCCCCAGCCCAGCTGCAAGCCCAGCTGAGCTGCAGAGGGCCTGCAGCCACCCAGCTGCCCCAGCAAGAGCTGCTGGCAAGCTCCAGAACCAACCTGCTCCTGCTTTAGCTTGGACGACTTCAGTGCCAGCTTCTTGAATCCTCCCTGTAAGCTTCACCAGCTGATCCTGAGGGAAGTCCACTTTCGGTGTGCACTGCAGTGGAAGGAAGAAGTCACCTCCCAGGCACCTTCAGGACCCCTCAGATTCAGCTGCTGCCACCCACAAGCTGCTCCTTGCACTGTTCAAGAGCTGTTTGAACACCTCCCAGCAGGGAGGCTTCCCCCCAGCTCTCAGACTGCGTGACAGAGCCACCAGCTGCAAGTGGCCACCGCAGAGCTGTGGCAGGAAGCCAGTCCTGCTCTGCTGGCTCAGGGACAAGCCACAGCTCTCCAGCAAACCCAGGCCTGTGCCAGGGCTGCTGCTGTGTAGCCCTCAGCAGCAGGCAGCTGTGGCAGGCCTGAGGACCTGCAGAAAGCCCCCAGTCTCTGGGTCACCGGGGCAGCATGGAAGTCAAGAGCCTTAGGGAGGATGCAGGCTGCCAGCAGCGTTTGGGAAGGTTCTGAACCTACAGCAGCAGATGCAGCTGCCTGTCCTGTCTAACAGCGCTGTCTGTCCTGCCTGGCTGACCAAAGCACCCTCTCAGCACTGAGCTGCTCCCAGGCCCTTGCACTTTGTCCCTCAGAATGTCCTGGGAAGGGTATTTTAGTCCCACTCAGAGCAGAGCTTTCCCCACTGTGACTCAGTCCCTGCCCAGTCCCAGCACGCTGGGGGCCGGGAGGGACCTCTGGAGATCATCCAGTCCAACCCCCTCCCCCCTGCTACAGCAGGGCACCCACAGCAGCTGGGACCTACCTGAGAGATCAGAGGGATGATGGTCTTCCCAGCATGGCCACCAATAACTGGGACAGTGACTTGAGCTGGATCTAAGCCCTAAGGGAAGAAGGAAACTTTCCAGCTTCTGAAGCACTTGGACAAGGACAACCTCCCGGGCCCCCTCCTGCCCAGGGGGCTGGGGCACACCTGCAGCCCAGGGGCAGCTGCACTCCAGGGGCAAAGCCAGCTCCAGAGGATAACTCCAGGATGTTATTACTGCTGCTATCAGGGCAGGTGAAGAGCACAGGCTCCAGCAGGGCTGTGAGGAGCAGGAAGCTGTCACAGCCCTCCTAGGCGGCCCAACAGCCTGTGGCAAGCAGCAGCTGGACTTGCAGCCGGCCCAAGCCTCTGCTCTGGTGGCACCAGCAGGGCTGCACATGCCATGCCCCAGCCCAAGCCTCTGCTCTGGTGGCACCAGCAGGGCTGCACATGCCATGCCCCAGCCCAAGCCTCTGCTCTGGTGGCACCAGCAGGGCTGCACATGCCATGCCCCAGCCCAAGCCTCTGCTCTGGTGGCACCAGCAGGGCTGCACATGCCATGCCCCAGGGCCCAAGCCTCTGCTCTGGTGGCACCAGCAGGGCTGCACATGCCATGCCCCAGCCCAAGCCTCTGCTCTGGTGGCACCAGCAGGGCTGCAGATGCCACAGAGCTGAGGGGAGCACAGAGACTGCCTGCAGGGAACAAGCTGCCTGTGGGAAAGGTCACAGCCTCCCGAGGCACACTCTGCAGGAAGCTCATCCCCAGGCTGCTGCAGGCACAGGCAGCAGGGAATGGCTGCCCCTGCCTGCAGCCCCACACGAAACTCCAAGCTCTCTGGGCTGCCTGCAGCGACCCCAAAAGCACTTTGGGTCCCCCTGATGACCACAGCACAGCACATCCCTCCCCCAGCTGCTGCTACCCACCTTGAGCTCAGCCACAAAGGTGTTGGCTCTGACGATGTCCAGCGTGGTGACGCCGAAGATCCTCTTGGGGTTGTAGACTCCCTGCTTCTTGAAGACCTCTGAGGTGATGGGGATGGTGGAGTTCACCTGCAGCAACAACAGCCAGCTGCTCCCTGAAAGCACCCTGAGCCTGGGGCCAACAGCCCAGCCCAACAGCACAGTGCCACACAGCCCCAGCACCCAGCAGGGAGGAGCTGGGAGAGACCTCCGGAGCTCATCCAAATCCAGCCCCCTGCTCCAGCAGGGCACCCACAGCACAGTGCCCAGCAGCACAGTGCCCAGGGGGGTTGGCAGCTCTCCACACAAGGACACTCCACAACCTCTCTGGGCAGCCTGCTCCAGGCCTCCAGCACCCTCACAACAAACAACTTGCTCCTCCTCTTCACATCCAACCTCCTGGGTGACACTCTGTGCCCCTTGCTGCCCCTTGTGCTGTCCCTGGGCACCACTCAGCAGAGTCTGGCCCCAGCCTCTTGCCCCCCACAGCTCCTTCAGCTCTTGCTGAGCATTGCTCAGCTGCCCTCTGGGGCTGCTCTTCTGCAGGCTCTCAGCCCCAGGGCTCTCAGCCTTTGCTGCTGCCAGAGCTGCTCCAGGCCCCTCAGCAGCTCTGCAGCCTCCCCTGGGCTCTCTCCAGCACTTCTCTGTCTCTCCTCAACTGGGGAGCCCAGACCTGGACCCAGCACTCCAGATGTGACCTCCCTAGGGTTGAGTAGAGGGGCAGCAGAACCTCCCTTGCCCTGCTGGCCACACTCTTCTCCCTGCCCCCAAGGACCCCATTGGCCTCCTTGGCCACCAGGGCACATTGCTGCCTCCTGGGGACCTTGCTGTCCCCCAGCACTCCCAGCTCCTTCTCCTTGGAGCTGCTTCCCAGCAGCTCCCCCTCAGCTGTGCTGCTGCAGGAGGTTGTTCCTGCCCAGGGCCAGGCCCCTGCCCTTGCCCTTGGGGAGCTCCATGAGGTTCCCTGTGCCCAGCTCTGCAGCCTGGCCAGGTCTGGCTGGCTGGCAGCACAGCCTGAGGGCTGTCAGCCACTGGGCAACCTGTTGCAGTGTTCCAGCAGCCTCCTGGTGCAGAACTTGCTCCTCATATCCAATCTCAATCTGCTCTGCTCTCATTTCAAGCCATTGCCTCCCATCCTATCCCTGCAGGCCTTTGGCAACAGTCCCCCTGCAGCCTTCTTGTAGCCCCTTCAGGCTGCACTAAGGTCTCCCCAGAGCCTTCCCTCCTCAGGCTGAACAAGTTCTTTCCTGCAAGACCTTCCAGATCCTGCTCAAGCCTCAGAGGGAGTCACAGCTGCCTGCAGTGTTCCCAGGCTGGATTGCTCCTCCTGCCCAGTGGGAAGGTGCCCTGAAAGCACTTACTGGGTTAGAGATGATGCAGATCATGGCCTCTGGACAGTGCTTTGCACAGGCAGATGTCAAGGTGGCAACGATGCTGGCGTTGGTGTTGAAGAGGTCATCTCGAGTCATGCCTGAAACACAGCCAGGGGGAGACTGGGGGTCAGCCAGAGGCAGCCAGGGAGCCACAGGGCTGGACAAGACCTCAGAGCTCAGCAGATCCAACCTCCCACCCAACCCCCTCCTGACAACTAACCCATGGCACCAAGTGCCACATCCAATCCCCTCTTCAACCCCTCCAGGGGTGGGGACTCCACCACCTCCCTGGGCAGCACATCCCAAGGGCCAATTCCTCTCTCTGGGAAGAACTTTCTCCTCCCCTCCAGCCTAAACCTCCCCTGGCACAGCTTGAGACTGTGTCCTCTTGTTCTGGGGCTGGGTGCCTGGCAGAAGAGACCAACCCCCAGCTGGCTACAACCTCCCTTCAGGGAGTTGGAGAGAGCAAGAAGGTCTCCCCTGAGCCTCCTCTTCTCCAGGCTAAGCAACCCCAGCTCCCTCAGCCTCTCCTCACAGGCCATGGGCCAGGACAAAGCAGAACTCTGCCCCAGGGATCCAGCAGCTGCTGCTTTCATTTCGACAGGGAACATCCTCCAGCTGCACTAACCCCTGCTCCCCTGGGGCCAGCCTTGGTCAACATCTTCATCCCTGGATGAAGACACAGAGTAGAGCCTCAGGCAGTCTGCTTACAGTATCTTACAGTATCACCAAGGTTGGAAGAGACCTCAAAGATCATTTAGTCCAACCTGTAACCACAGACCTCACAACTAGACCATGGCACCAAGTGCCACATCCAGTCCCCTCTTGGTGCTGCTGGCACCAAGCTGGGAGCAGTGGCTGACAGCCCTCAGGCTGTGCTGCCAGCCAGCCAGACCTGACCAGGCTGCAGAGCTGGGCACAGGGAACCTCATGGAGCTCCCCAAGGGCAGGGGCCTGGCCCTGGGCAGGAACAACCTCCTGCAGCAGCACAGCTGAGGGGGGAGCTGCTGGGAAGCAGCTCCAAGGAGAAGGAGCTGGGAGTGCTGGGGGACAGCAAGGTCCCCAGGAGGCAGCAATGTGCCCTGGTGGCCAAGGAGGCCAATGGGGTCCTTGGGGGCAGGGAGAAGAGTGTGGCCAGCAGGGCAAGGGAGGTTCTGCTGCCCCTCTACTCAACCCTAGGGAGGTCACATCTGGAGTGCTGGGTCCAGGTCTGGGCTCCCCAGTTGAGGAGAGACAGAGAAGTGCTGGAGAGAGCCCAGGGGAGGCTGCAGAGCTGCTGAGGGGCCTGGAGCAGCTCTGGCAGCAGCAAAGGCTGAGAGCCCTGGGGCTGAGAGCCTGCAGAAGAGCAGCCCCAGAGGGCAGCTGAGCAATGCTCAGCAAGAGCTGAAGGAGCTGTGGGGGGCAAGAGGCTGGGGCCAGACTCTGCTGAGTGGTGCCCAGGGACAGCCCAAGGGGCACAGGGTGGAGGCCAGGAGGTTGGATGTGAAGAGGAGGAGAAAGTTGTCCTCCTCCCTCTCTGCTCTGCCCTCCTGAGGCCACATCTGGAGTGCTGGGTCCAGTTCTGGGCTCTCCAGAGAGACAGAGAACTGCTGGGGAGAGCCCAGGGGAGGCTGCAGAGGTGGAAATGGAGGAGGGGGAGAAATTCTGGGGAGGTTCATCAGCATTGCTTCAGAGAGTGCCTGAGAAGTGATCACACAACCAATGCCACCCAGAAACATGGATTCCAACACTTCCAGGGAGGAGGACACCCACAAGCTCCCTGGGCAACCTCAGGTTGCCCAGGGAGCTTGTGGGTGTCCTCCTCCCTGGAGATGTCCAGCCCCAGAAGGCCTCACCCTGAACACCTCCAGGCAGGGCACAGCCACAGCCTCCCTGTGCCAGAGTCTCCCCAGCCTCACCTCAACAGTTCCTTCCTCCTCTCCACTCTCAGTCTCTCCTCTCCCAGCTCAAAGCCATCGTTCCTCAGCCTGGACTCCTTATCCAGAGTCCCTCCTCCAGCTCTCCTGGAGCCCCTTCAGGTTGCTCTGAGGTCTCCCTGGAGCCTTCTCCAGGCTGCACAGCCCCAGCTCTCCCAGCCTGGCCCCACAGGGGAGGTTCTGCAGCCCTCTGAGCATCTCTGTGGCCTCCTCTGGAGCCTCTCCAGCAGCTCCAGGTCCTTCTTGAGCTGGAGGCAGTGCTGCAGGTGGGGGCTGAGCAGAGCTGAGCAGAGGGACAGAGTCCTCTCCCTCCTCTCAGTGCAGCCCAGGCCAGGGGCTGCAGCATTGTCCTCCTAAGCACAGATCATGTCTCCACTCCTGTCCCAGAAGGAGCATGGGACCCCCCCCCAAGTGGATCAAAGGGACTGTCCCACCTCCAAGAAGTATTTCAGGCTGGAATCAATTCCCAGAGCTTCAGGATGAGCTGGAGGGAGAATCTAAGACAGAGCCTAAAGGAGCTGCCTGCTCCCAACCCCAACCCCCAAGCTCAGGGCCATGAACTGAGCCCTGAGAGCCCAGGGAGGCTCTGAGAGCAGCTCCAAGCACCCAGCACAGCACTGCTGACTGAGAAGGCTCAGAGGGAGAATCCAAGGCAGAGCCCAAAGGAGCTGCCTGCTCCCAAGCTCAGTGCCATGAACTGAGCCCTGAGAGCCCAGGGAAGGCTCTGAGAGCAGCTCCAAGCACCCAGCACAGCACTGCTGAGTGAAGCCTCAGAGGGAGAATCCAAGGCAGAGCCCAAAGGAGCTGCCTGCTCCCAAGCTCAGTGCCAGGAACTGAGCCCTGAGAGCACAGGAAGGCTCTGAGAGCAGCTCCAAGCACCCAGCACAGCTCTGCTGAGTGAAGCCTCAGAGGGAGAATCCAAGACAGAGCCTAAAGGAGCTGCCTGCTCCCAAGCTCAGGGCCAGGAACTGAGCCCTGGCAGCCCAGGGAGGCTCTGAGAGCAGTACCCAGCACAGCTCTGCTGAGCACCAGCACTACAGAGTGAAGCCCCTGGGAGCTTTTGAGGAGACCATACCTGGTTTTCTGGGCACTCCAGCAGGGATCACAACAACATCACAACCCTTCAGGCACTCAGGCAGCTGCTCAGGTCCCATGAAGCCTGCAAGGAGACACTCAGGTTATTGTGTTCTTGCCAGGCATTGAACAGCCACCAGCCTGGAGTGCCAAAAATCCCACCCAGGGGCCTCTTTTGGTTCATATGGAGCACAGCAAGAGCCCCAACCCCCCCTTGCCATGGGCTGGGACACCTCCCACCTGCACAGGTTGCTCAGGGCCTCATCCAGCCTGGCCTTCAACACCTCCAGGGAGGGGGAACAGCCACTCAGAGCCACCCAGGAGGGCCACTCAGAGCCACTTTAAAGGATCTTTCAGAGCAGAAGCACCCAAGAGGACCTTTCAGATCAGAAACACCCAAAGGGACCTGGCAGACCACTCAAGAGGCACCCAAGAGGACCTTTCAGACCAGAAACACCCAAAAGGACCTCTCAGACCACTCAAGAGGCACCCAGGAGGACCTCTCAGACCAGAAACACCCAGGAGGCCCTCTCAGAGCACTCAGAGGCACCCAAGGTGACCTTGCAGAACAGAAACACCCAAAAGGACCATTCAGACCACTCAGAGGCACCAAGGAGGACCTTTCAGAGCAGAGGCACCCAAGGGGACCTCTCAGACCACTCAGAGGCATCCAAGAGGACCTTTCAGACCAGAAACACCCAGGAGGACCTCTCAGAGGCACTTTAAAGGATCTTTCAGAGCAGAGGCACCCAGGAGGACCTTGCAGACCAGAAACACCCAAAAGGACCATTCAGACCATTCAGAGCCACCCAGCAGGACCTCTCAGACTAGAAACACCCAAAAGGACCATTCAGACCACTCAGAGGCACCCAGGAGGACCTCTCAGAGCCACTTTAAAGGATCTTTCAGACTAGAAACACCCAAAGGGACCATTCAGAGCACTCAGAGGCACCCAGGAGGACCTCTCAGAGCCACTTTAAAGGATCTTTCAGACTAGAAACACCCAAAGGGACCATTCAGACCACTCAGAGGCACCCAGGAAGACCTTTCAGACTAGAAACACCCAAGAGGCCCTCTCAGAGCACTCAGAGGCACCCAAGGGGGCCTTGCAGACCAGAAACACCCAAGAGGCCCTCTCAGAGCACTCAGAGGCACCCAAGGGGGCCTTGCAGACCAGAAACACCCAAGAGGCCCTCTCAGAGGCACCCAGGAGGACCTTGCAGACCAGAAACACCCAAAGGGACCATTCAGACCACTCAGAGGCACCCAGGAGGACCTTGCAGACCAGAAACACCCAAGAGGACCATTCAGACCACTCAGAGGCCCCCAGGAGGACCCTGCAGACCAGCCACAGCCAGGAGGCCCTCTGAGAGCACTCAGAGGCTGCAGCAGTACCTTTAACAGCAGCTCTGGTCTCGATGTGGCTGAGGTCAGCAGCCACCCCTGGGGTGTGGGCAATGTCATAGAGGCTGAGCTTGGTCACCAGGGGACTGTTCTTCAGCAGCAGGGAGAGGGGCTGCCCAATGCCCCCGAGGCACCCAGCACTGCCACCTTGGCATTGTTCTGAGGGGAGAGAAAGCAAGAAGGAGAGGAGAAAGCCCGAGGAGAGGCTCTGGCAGCAGCTGCAGCGGTGGCCTGGGGCACTGCACCACCTGCCCCTCACTTGCCCTCCTGCTTCCCGATGCTTTGGGGCAAGCTGGCTGCCTGAGCCCACAGGAGGTGGTCCCCAGGCCAGCCTCCCACTGAGCCCCCAGGGTGAGAGGGGGAAAATGCTCTCCTGCAAGCTGAGGCTCAAAGGGGCCCCCAGGGATCAGGGAATCCTTAAGGCTGAGAACGTTTCCTACACCAGCAAGTCCAAGCCTGAGCCCCAGCACTGCCAGGGCACCACATGGCCCTCAGCACCACATGCCCACAGAGCAGAGAGCTCCACCACCACTGCCCTGAGCAGCCTGGGCCAGGCCTGGACAGCCCTCAAGGGGAAGAAATTGTTCCTCATGGCCGACCTAACCCTCCCCTGGGGCAACCTCAGGCTGTTCCCTCTCCTCCTGTAACTTGATGCTGTGGAGCAGAGCCCAAGCCCCACCTGGCTCCAGCCTCCTCCCAGGGAGCTGCAGAGAGCAATGAGGTCTCCCTCAGCCTCCTCTGCTCCAGGCTGCACACCCCCAGCTCCCCTCAGCTGCTCCTCCCCAGCCCTCTTCTCCAGACCCTTCCCTGCACCTGCTCCAGCCTCTCAATGTCCTTCTTGGAGTGAGGAGCTCAAGGAGGTCTCCCTCAGCCTCCTCTTCTCCAGGGTCCCTCAGCTGCTCCTCCCCAGCCCTCTTCTGCAGGGCCTGCAGCAGCTCTGCTGCCCTGCTCTGGATGTGATCCCTTTCCTCAGCTGGAAGCAGCTGCCTGAGACTGTCCCCTGCTGCCCTGTGCAGCCAGGTCTGGCTTGAGGCAAACCCTGGCTGCCCTCTCCTGGTCCTCACTTCCACTCCCCGGGGGCAATGCCTTCCCTTGGGGGGAATCAAGACACTTCACTACAAGGAACACAATAACCACTCCCTGGGGACACAGGCTGAAGCTGTTCAGCCTGGGGGAGCAGCTGGACAGGAGCCAGCCATGAGCACTCACAGCCCAGAAGGCAATTAGCAGCCTGGGCTGCATGTGAAGCAGCATGGCCAGAGATGGAGAGAGGGGATCCTGCCCCTCTGCTCTGCCCTGGGGCAGAACTAGCCTGGAATGCTGTGTCCAGCTCTGGGGACCCCCAGCACAAGAAGGACCTGGACTGGATGGGTCTAGAAGAGGCCACAAAGATGATCTGAGAGCTGATCCCTGCTATGGGGACAGGCTGAGAGTTGGGGCAGCTCAGCCTGGATGAGAGAAGGCTCTGGAGAGCAGCAATTCAGTACCTGAGGGAGACCTCCAGGCAGGTTGGGCAGGGACTGCTCAGAAGGGGCTGTGGGGACAGGCCAAGGGGCAATGGTTTGAAACTGGAGCAGGGCAGAGTTAAGTTGGACCTCAGGTCACAAGTGAGGCTGGGGAGACACTGGGACAGGCTGCCCAGGGAGGTGGTTGAGGCCTCATCCCTGGAGACAATCAAGACCAGACTCACAGTGAGGCCCTGGGCAGCCTGGAGGTGTCCCTGCTGCCTGCAGGGGGTTGGACAGGAAGCCCTTGGAGGGTCCCTCCCAGCCCCATGCACTCTGTGACTCTGCAACTCCAGAGTGATGCTCCAAGGCAATTCCCTGCCCAAGTGCTGGAGAACCAGAAGCTACTGCAGGGACCTAACACAACTGCTGCTGCTAACACTCTGAGCTGGGTTAGGAACTGGCTGGAGGCTGAGCCCAGAGAGTGGTGGTGAATGGTGCCACAGCCAGCTGGCAGCCAGGCACCAGTGGTGTGCCCCAGGGAGCAGTGCTGGGCCCCAGCCTGTTCAATATCTTCATTGATGATCTGGAGGAGGGGATTGAGACAGTCATCAGCAAGTTTGCAGATGACAGCAAGCTGGGGGCAGGAGTTGAGCTGTTAGAGGGCAGAAGGGCTCTGCAGAGGGACCTTGCCAGGCTGGACAGATGGGCAGAGGCCAACAGGATGGCATTCAACAAGTCCAAGTGCCAGGTGCTGCACTTTGGCCACAGCAACCCCAGGCAGAGCTACAGGCTGGGGGCAGAGTGGCTGAGAGCAGCCAGGCAGAGAGGGACCTGGGGGTGCTGACTGACAGCTGCCTGAACATGAGGCAGCAGTGTGCCCAGGGGGCCAAGAAGGCCAAGGGCATCCTGGCCTGCAGCAGGAAGAGTGTGGCCAGCAAGAGCAGGGAGGTCATTGTGCCCTGTGCTCAGCACTGCTGAGGCCACACCTTGAGTCCTGGGTCCAGTTCTGGGCCCCTCAGTTCAAGAAGGACATTGAGAGACTTGAAGGTGTCCAGAGAAGGGCAACAAGGCTGGGGAGGGGTCTGGAGCACAGCCCTGTGAGGAGAGGCTGAGGGAGCTGGGGTTGCTTAGCCTGGAGAAGAGGAGGCTCAGGGGAGACCTTCTTGCTCTCAACAACTCCCTGAAGGGAGGTTGGAGCCAGCTGGGGGTTGGCCTCTTCTCCCAGGCAGCCAGCACCAGAACAAGAGGACACAGTCTCAAGCTGTGCCAGGGGAGGTTTAGGCTGGAGGTGAGGAAAAAGTTCTTCACTGGGAGAGTGATTGGCCCTTGGGATGTGCTGCCCAGGGAGGTGGTGGAGTCCCCATCCCTGGAGGTGTTCAAGAGGGGACTGGATGTGGCACTTGGTGCCATGGTCTAGCCATGGGGTCTGTGGTGCCAGGTTGGACTTGATGATCTTTGAGGTCTCTTCCAACCTGGGTGATTCTGTGATAACCTCTCCCATCCCCCTGCCCTACCAGAGGGAGCCACAGCAGCTCACTCATCAAGCTGCTCATGCAGGGAGCTGGAGCCATGGCAAGAAAGAAGCCACCCAGGAGCTCCACCTCAGCTCTTTTCTGTTTGCTCTCCAAGGGGAAGCAAAGTCTGGCCTTAGGCACTGCTCTGCCCCACGTTTACAACAGGGCTGAGAGCAGGAGGTCAAAGCCTCACTGCTGATCAATAGAATGGTTATCAGAAAGATCAGACAAGCCTCTCCTGCTGTTGCCCAGCACTGGCTTGGGGTTCACAGCAGAAAAGGAGGCTGAGGGGGAGACCTCCTGGCTCTCTACAGCTCCCTGACAGGAGGATGGAGCCAGGTGGGGGCTGGGCTATACTCCACAGTATGAAGAGACAGGGTGAGAAGGAATGGCCTCAGGGGATAATCAATAGAATGATTATCAGAATGATCAGACAAGCCTCTCCTGCTGTTGCCCAGCACTGGCTTGGGGTATGTCAGCAGAAGAGGAGGCTGAGGGGAGACGTCCTGGCTCTCCACAACTCCCTGAAAGGAGGCTGGAGCCAGGTGGGGGCTGGGCTATGCTCCACAGTATGAAGAGACAGGGTGAGAAGGAATGGCCTCAAGTTGACCCAGGAGATAATCAATAGCTGCCCGACACGCTGCCCTCAGAGGCTGCCCCAGGAGGGACGGCTGTGCCCACCCAGCCCAGCCCCAGGCCCATGCCCTGCTGGGGCAGCCGCCGGCCGGCCCCAGCCACAGCGCGCCCGCAGTGCCCCCGCCGGCCCTCACCGCCCCCTCACTGCCGCTGCGGCCCGGCCGCCGGGGGGACCTGCAGCGCCTGGCAGGGCGGGCTGGGGGCTGGGCTGGGGGCTGGGGCCGGGGCCGGGGCCGTACCTGGGCGCTCGTGGCCAGGCCGCGGCGCAGGGCGGGCTGGGGGCTGGGGTCGGGGCCGGGGCTGGGGTCGGGGCCGGGGCTGGGGTCGGGGCTGGGGTCGGGGCCGGGGCTGGGGTCGGGGCCGGGGCTGGGGTCGGGGCCGGGGCCTGGGGTCGGGGCCAGGGCGGGCTGGGGGCTGGGGTCGGGGCCGGGGGCGGGGCTGGGGCCGGGGCTGGGGGCCGGGGACTGGGGTCGGGGCCGGGGCTGGGGGCCTGGGCGGGGTCGGGGCCGGGGACGGGGTCGGGGCAGGGACGGGCTGGGGGCTGGGGTCGGGGCCGGGGCTGGGGTCGGGGCCGGGGCTGGGGTCGGGGCTGGGGTCGGGGCTGGGGCCGGGGCTGGGGTCGGGGCCGGGGACGGGGCTGGGGTCGGGGCCGGGGACGGGGCTGGGGTCGGGGCCGGGGACGGGGCTGGGGTCGGGGCCGGGGACGGGGTCGGGGCCGGGGCTGGGGTCGGGGCCGGGGCTGGGGTCGGGGCCGGGGCCGTACCTGGGCGCTCGTGGCCAGGCCGCGGCGCAGGGCGGGCTGGGGGCTGGGGTCGGGGCCGGGGCCGGGGGGGCTGGGGCCGGGGCTGGGGCCGGGGACGGGGTCGGGGCCGGGGACGGGGTCGGGGCCGGACGGGGCCGGGGCTGGGGTCGGGGCCAGGGACGGGGCTGGGGTCGGGGCCGGGGCCGGGGCTGGGGTCGGGGGCGGGGCCGTACCTGGGCGCTCGTGGCCAGGCCGCGGCGCAGGGCGGGCTGGGGGCTGGGGTCGGGGCCGGGGACGGGGTCGGGGCCGGGGCTGGGGGCCGGGGACGGGGTCGGGGCCGGGGACGGGGTCGGGGCCGGGGACGGGGCCGGGGCTGGGGTCGGGGCCGGGGCTGGGGTCGGGGCCGGGGCTGGGGTCGGGGCCGGGGACGGGGCTGGGGTCGGGGCTGGGGCCGGGGCTGGGGTCGGGGGCGGGGCCGTACCTGGGCGCTCGTGGCCAGGCCGCGGCGCAGGGCGGGCTGGGGGCTGGGGTCGGGGCCGGGGACGGGGTCGGGGCCGGGGACGGGGCCGGAGCTGGGGTCGGGGCCGGAGCTGGGGTCGGGGCCGGGGCTGGGGTCGGGGCCGGGGTCGGGGCCGGGGCCGGGGCTGGGGTCGGGGCCGGGGCCGGGGGGCGGGGCCGTACCTGGGCGCTCGTGGCCAGGCCGCGGCGCAGGGCGGCAGCGGGGCGCGCGACGCGGGACAGCATGGCGCGAGCTCCGTGACTCCAACGACCTCCAGCGCGCGGCGCCTGCGCGAGACGGGCCCGCCTCTCTCGCGACACTTCGCCGCCTCCCTCTCCCACCCCTCCGGCTGCAGCAAGTCTCGCGAGATCTGCGGTGACGTCATCCCCAGCTACCGCTGCGCTTCCCTAGCAACCGGGCAGCCGGGCTCGGGCCGGGGCACGGCGGCCGCCAGGGCCGCGGGGGCTGCGTTCGGCCGCGGTCGCACGGCTGGGGATTGAAGCGGGATGGGGATAGAGCTGTGCGAGCCCAGCTACCTCTACAACCTCCTCAACCAGTACCGGCGCGTCTCCCGGCTGGCGGAGCCCAACTACCTCTGCCTGCTGGGTGAGCCCACGGGTTGCGGCCTGCCCCGGTCTGCCCCGGCCTGCTGCCGGGCCCGGGAACTGCGCTGGGCAGCGGCCTGACACTAGGCACCGCTGGGCAGGGACAGGCTTTGTGGGGTCCAGTACACGGGGAAGGGCACACAGTGCTTCGTGGAATTGCTGGGGACTTGCAGTTGAAGTTTTTCACTCGCCCCTAAAGCTATCACAGAATCCCAGGGTGGTTCGGGTGGGGACTTTTCAAGGTCGTCCGATCCGAGCCCCCTGCGGTCAGCAGGGACACCTGCAACTAGAGCGGGTTGCTCAGCGCCCCAAACAACCTGACCTGCAGTGGTTCCAGGGATGGGGCAGCTCTCACCTCTCTGGGCAGCTTGAGCCAGGGTCTCAGTACCCACAAGGTAAAGAATTTCTTCCTTCTCTCCAGTCTGAATCTCCCTCTTTTAGTTTAAACCATCACCCCTCAGCCTGTCACAAGAGGCCCTACTTAAGTCTGTCCCCAGCTTTCTCATTCTCCCTTTAAAGCACTGAAAGGCCACCAGGAGGTCTTTCCTTATTGTCCTGAATTATCCAGGATTTAGGAGTTACAGGAGAGCCACTGGTCTAAAATGTTTCTTCCAACCCAAACAATTCTGTGGTTCTATCCACTTTCAGATGCCATGACCTGGTCCTGCTCCAGCCTTTCCTGCTCTGCTCCATCCTAGTGCTGCACCCTCTCCTCTGCTGCTCCCAGGGGTTTTAGAGGTGGACAGGATTCCTTGACTGTTGCACAAAGATGAGCATTTGCATCGTGGGTAGTGCCAATTACCCCTCAAAGGATGCAACATTACATTGCAATACTATGGAATGGAGTGGAATGGAATGGAATAGAATAGAATGGAATGGAATGGAATGGAATGGAATGGAATGGAATAGAATGGAATGGAAGAATGGAATGGAATGGAATAGAATAGAATAGAATAGAATAGAATAGAATAGAATAGACCAGGTTGGAAGAGACCTTTGAGATCATCGAATCCAACCTATCACCCAACACCATCTGATCAACTAACCCATGGCACCAAGCACCCCATCAAGTCTCCTCCTAAACACCTCCAGGGATGGGGACTCCACCACCTCCCTGGGCAGCACATCCCAATGGCTAACAACTCTCTCTGTGAAGAATTCCTTCCTAACCTCCAGCCTAAACCTCCCCTGGCACAACTTGAGACTGTGTCCTCTTGTTCTGGGGCTGGGTGCCTGGGAGAAGAGACCAACCCCCAGCTGGCTCCAACCTCCCTTCAGGGAGTTGGAGAGAGCAAGAAGGTCTCCCCTGAGCCTCCTCCAGGCTGAGCAACCCCAGCTCCCTCAGCCTCTCCTCCCAGGGCTGTGCTCCACACCCCTCCCCAGCTTTGTTGCCCTTCTCTGGACACCTTCAAGTCTCCAAATGTCCTTCCTAACCTGAGGAGCTCAGAACTGGACACAGGACTCAAGGTGTGGCCTAACCAATGCATTGGCAAAGGACTCAGCCACTTTGGGAGTGGGGTTGGCATACCTCCAGTGTCCCAATTTGCATCCCTGGGGCAGCACAGAGGCAGAGGTGCTGGACCTCAGGGTGTCAGAGCAGACTCAGTGACTGGGGGACAGGCTGTGCCACAGGGCAGAGCAGAATGGAGCATGGGACTGGTGCTGTACCATGCTTGGCTCAAGACCAAAGGTGCTGGCAGCTTTTGCAGGCACATAGGCTTCTGTCAGTGCTGATGTTTGCTACATAAACATCAGAAAATCCCAGTTTCTTGATAGAGAAGGACAGAACCATGGAATCACTTGGGTTGGAAGAGACCTTTAAGATCATGGAGTCCATGTCCATGGAGTGGCTGTGGGGCAGGCTGTGGATGTGGTCTACCTGGACTTCAGCAAGGCCTTTGACACCGTCCCCCACAGCAAACTCCTGGCCAAGCTGTCAGCCCCTGGCTGGGACAGCAGCACTCTGAGCTGGGTTAGGAACTGGCTGGAGGCTGAGCCCAGAGAGTGGTGGTGAATGGTGCCATAGCCAGCTGGCGGCCAGGCACCAGTGGTGTGCCCCAGGGAGCAGTGCTGGGCCCCAGCCTGTTCAATATCTTCATTGATGATCTGGAGGAGGGGATTGAGACAGTCATCAGCAAATGTGCAGCTGACACCAAGCTGGGGGCAGGAGTTGATCTGCTGGAGGGCAGAGAGGCTTTGCAGAGGGACCTCGACAGGCTGGACAGATGGGCAGAGGCCAAGGGCAGGAGATTGAACACATCCAAGTGCCAGGTGCTGCACATTGGCCACAGCAGCCCCAGGCAGTGCTACAGGCTGGGGGCAGAGTGGCTGAGAGCAGCCAGGCAGAGAGGGACCTGGGGGTGCTGGTTGATGGGAGGCTGAACATGAGCCTGCAGTGTGCCCAGGGGGCCAAGAAGGCCAATGGCATCCTGGCCAGATTGTGGCCAGCAGGAGCAGGGAGGTCATTGTGCCCTGTGCTCAGCACTGCTTAGGCCACACCTTGAGTCCTGTGTCCAGTTCTGGGCTCCTCAGGTTAGGAAGGAGGTTGACTTGCTGGAAGGTGTCCAGAGAAGGGCAGGAAAGCTGGGGAGGGGTCTGGAGCACAGCCCTGTGAGGAGAGGCTGAGGGAGCTGGGGTTGCTTGGCCTGGAGAAGAGGAGGCTCAGGGGTGACCTTCTTGCTCTCTCCAACTACCTTAAGGGAGGTTATAGGCAGGCAGAGGTTGGTCTCTTCTCCCAGGCACCCAGCGGCACCAGAACAAGAGGACACAGTCTCAGGCTGCACCAGGGGAGGTTTAGGCTGGAGGTTAGGAGGAAGTTCTACACAGAGAGAGAGATTGGCCCTTGGGATGTGCTGCCCAGGGAGCTGGTGGAGTCACCATCCCTGGAGGTGTTTAGGAGGAGACTGGATGGGGTGCTTGGTGCCATGGGTTAGTTGATTAGGTGGTGTTGGATGATAGGTTGGACTTGATGATCTCGAAGGTCTCTTCCAACCTGGTCTGGTCTATTCTATTCTATTCTATTCTATTCTACTCTATTCTATCCTATCCTATCCTATCCTATCCTATCCTATCCTATCCTATCCTATCCTATCCTATCCTATCCTATCCTATCCTAACCCTGAGCCCAGCACTGCCCCAGGGCACCACCAAACCACAGCCCTCAGCACCACATCTGCACGGCTTTGGAACCCTTACAGGGATGGACACTCCACCACTGCCATGGGCAGCCTGTTCCAGGCCTTGACAACTCTTTTGGGGACAAAATTGTTCCTCATGTCCAACCTAAACTTCCTCTGGGGCAACCTGAGGCCATTTCCTCTCCTCCTGTCACTTAGAATCCTAGAATCAATAAGGTTGGAGAAGACCTCAGAGATCACCAAGTCCAACCTGTCACCCAACACCTCCTGACAACCCAACCGTGGCTCCAAGTGCCACATCCAATCCCCTGTTGAACACCTCCAGGGCTGGGGACTCCACCACCTCCCTGGGCAGCACTTTCCAGTGGCCAATTACTCCTGGGCAGAACTTTCTCCTCCCCTCCGGCCTAAACCTCCCCTGGCACAGCTTGAGACTCGATACTATGGAGAGGAGCCCAACCCCAGCCTGACTCCAGCCTCCTTTCAGGGAGCTGCAGAGAGCCAGAGGGTCTCCCCTCAGCCTCCTTTTCTCCAGGCTGGAAGCTCAGTGCCTGGATTGCCCCTGACTGAATCACAAAGAGGATTTCTTACCCTTTAAGACATGAAGTCAGCCAACTGCTGTCCTCTGGGGGTCGTTTCAGATGCCCGCGGCCGGAGGGAGTACGAGGAGAGCCACGTGGTGACAGCTCGCAGGGTCCTGCAGGTGAGGAGCTTGCCCTCTGTGTACACCCCCTGGGCTGAGCAGTTGGTAGGGACCCCAGTTGATAGTAGCCCCAGTTGATAGTAGCCCCAGTTGATAGTAGCCCCAGTTGATAGTAGCCCCAAAATGGCTTCACCTCCCCCAGCTAAAAAGAGAGGCAGGGAAGACATTCTGCCCCTGTACTCTGCATTGGTTAGGCCACACCTTGAGTGTTGTGTCCAGCTCTGGGCCCCTCAAGTTTAAGAAGGGCATTGAGACACTTGAAGGTGTCCAGAGAAGGGCAACAAGGCTGGGGAGAGGTCTCAAGCACAAGCCCTATGAGGAGAAGCTGAGGGAGCTGGGATTGCTTAGCCTGCAGAAGAGGAGGCTCAGGGGAGACCTCATTGCTCTCTACAGCTACCTGAAAGGAAGTTGTAACCAGGTGGGGGTTGGTCTCTTCTCCCAGGCACCCAGCCCCAGAACAAGAGGACACAGTCTCAAGCTGTGCTAGGGGAGGTTTAGGCTGGAGGGGAGGAGAAAGTTCTTCCCAGAAAGAGGAATTGGCCCTTGGGATGTGCTGCCCAGGGAGGTGGTGGAGTCCCCATCCCTGGAGGTGTTCAAGAGGGGATTGGATGTGGCCCTTGGTGCCATGGTCTAATAGTCAGGAGGTGTTGGGTGCCAGGTTGGACTTGATGATCTCTGAGGTCTTTTCCAACCTTATTGATTCTAGGATTCCATGAGTCTATTCCATGATGTGCCCCCAAGCTTTTTCCTCTTTCAACCATATCCCATTCCTGCCGCTTGGGAGGGCTGTGCTCTGCCACTACCCGAAGGTGCCTGCAGTGGCCCAGAGCTTGGCACACGGGGCTGCACGGCAGGGAGACGTTGCACAAGAGCACAGCCTCCGTGGCCTTGCCCCTCAAGGGACGCCCTGGCACTGTCAGCTCCGTGGCCTTGCCCCTCAAGGGACGCCCCTGGCACTGTCGCCCCCGTGGCCTTGCCCCTCAAGGGACGCCCCTGGCACTGTCACCCCCGTGGCCTTGCCCCTCAAGGGACGCCCCTGGCACTGTCACCTCCGTGGCCTTGCCCCTCAAGGGACGCCCCTGGCACTGTCACCTCCGTGGCCTTGCCCCTCAAGGGACGCCCCTGGCACTGTCAGCCCCGTGGCCTTGCCCCTCAAGGGACGCCCCTGGCACTGTCAGCTCCGTGGCCTTGCCCCTCAAGGGACGCCCCTGGCACTGTCACCTCCGTGGCCTTGCCCCTCAAGGGACGCCCCTGGCACTGTCGCCCCCGTGGCCTTGCCCCTCAAGGGACGCCCCTGGCACTGTCACCTCCGTGGCCTTGCCCCTCAAGGGACGCCCCTGGCACTGTCAGCTCCGTGGCCTTGCCCCTCAAGGGACGCCCCTGGCACTGTCACCTCCGGGGCCTTGCCCCTCAAGGGACGCCCCTGGCACTGTCACCTCCGGGGCCTTGCCCCTCAAGGGACGCCCCTGGCACTGTCACCTCCGGGGCCTTGCCCCTCAAGGGACGCCCCTGGCACTGTCGCCCCCGGGGCCTTGCCCCTCAAGGGACGCCCCTGGCACTGTCAGCTCCGGGGCCGCTGGCGCCGCCCGGCGTGGTTTGCATCACGGCTGCTCAGAGAGGCACAGGGCTGTTTGGGTTGGAAAGGGCCTCCAAGCTGAGCCAGCCCAGCCAGCAGCCCAGCACCACCCAGGGCCATTGAACCCTGGCCCCCGGGGGCCATGGCCACAGGTTTCTTGAACTCACCTCCAGGCATGGGGACTCCACCAGCTCCCTGGGCAGCCTCTGCCAATCCCTGACCGCTCTGGCAGCAAAGAGGTTTTTCCTCACCTGCAACCTGAGCCTCCCCTGGCACAGTTCCAGGCCATTGCCTCTCCTTCTGCCACCTGAGAGAGAGAGGAGAGGGGGAGAAGAGACTGACCCCCCCCCAGTGCAGCTCAAGGCCATTTCCTCTTGCCCAATCACCTGTTCCTTGGGAGAAGAGATCAACTCCAACCTCAGGGCAACCTCCTTGCAGGGAGCTGTAGAGAGCAATGAGGTCTCCCTCAGCCTCCTCCAGGCTGAACACCCCCAGCTCCCTCAGCTCCTCCCCAGCCCTGTTCTCCAGACCCTTCCCCAGCTTTGTTGCCCTTCTCTATACCTGCTCCAGCCTCTCAATGTCCTTCTTGGGGTGAGGGATCCAAAACTGACCCCAGGATTCAAGGGGTGGCCTCACCAGGGGCACAATCCCTGCCCTGCTCCTGCTGGCCACACCACTGCTGCTCCAGGCCAGGCTGCTGGTGACCTTCGTGGCCACCTGGGCACCCCCTGGCTCATCTTCAGCCACTCTTGACCAGCAGCCCCAGATCCTTTTCCCCCAGGCAGTTTCCAGCCACTGCCTCCAGCCTGGAGCCTTCCTGGGGTTGTTGTGACACTTGGCCTTATTGAGCCTCATCCCATTGGCCTCAGCCTATCCAGATCCCTCTGCAGAGCCTTCCTACCCTCCAGCAGCTCCACACCCCCACCCAGCTGGGTGTCATCTGCAAACTGAAGATGCCTCCACCCCCTCACCCAGATCATTGATAAAGGCATTCAAGAGAACTGGTCCCAGTGCTGAGCCCTGGGGAACAGCACTGATGAGCATCCACCAGCTGGAGTTACCAGAGGTCATAGAATCATAGAGTCATAGACTCACCAAGGTTGGAAAAAACCTCAGAGATCAAGTCCAACCTGGCACCCAACACCTCCTGACTATTACACCATGGCTCCAAGTGCCACATCCAATCCCCTCTTGAACACCTCCAGGGATAGGGACTCCACCACCTCCCTGGGCAGCACATCCCAAGGGCCAATTCCTCTTGCTGGGAAGAACTTTCTCCTCCCCTCCAGCCTAAACCTCCCCTGGCACAGCTTGAGACTGTGTCCTCTTGTTCTGGTGCTGTGTGCCTGGGAGAAGAGACCAACCCCCAGCTGGCTCCAACCTCCCTTCAGGGAGTTGCAGAGAGCAAGAAGGTCTCCCCTGAGCCTCCTCTCCTCCAGGCTAAGCAACCCCAGCTCCCTCAGCCTCTCCTCACAGGGCTGTGCTCGAGGCCTTCAGCATCAAGCCCAAGCACAGCCCCAAAGCCATGCTGCAGAGCTGCTGCAGCAAGATGTCAGCAGTGCTGATGCCCCAGAAGAGTGGAGCTGTGCTCCTGACAGAATTCCTCTGTGCTTTTGGCAGAGTCCCACAGGAGACTATCTGGTACCAGATTCAGAGGAGCTGAGGTGTGTCAGATACTGTGTGGTGTATGACTGTGGGACCAGCTCCTTGGGCTGCTGTGGCTATGAGGAAGAGGAGAAAGGAAAAGGTATGTGTGACCCCTGCCAGTGAAGGCCTCACTGCTGCACAGATGTTGCTGCCATTTGATTTGGAAAACAAATCAAATCCCTGAGGATCTCCTCCCCCTCTGCCCTCCTGAGGCCACATCTGGAGTGCTGGGTCCAGGTCTGGGCTCCCCAGTTGAGGAGGGACAGAGAAGTGCTGGAGAGAGCCCAGGGGAGGCTGCAGAGCTGCTGAGGGGCCTGGAGCAGCTCTGGCAGCAGCAAAGGCTGAGAGCCCTGGGGCTGAGAGCCTGCAGAAGAGCAGCCCCAGAGGGCAGCTGAGCAATGCTCAGCAAGAGCTGAAGGAGCTGTGGGGGCAAGAGGCTGGGGCCAGACTCTGCTGAGTGGTGCCCAGGGACAGCACAAGGGGCAGCAAGGGGCACAGGGTGTCACCCAGGAGGAGCAAGTTGTTTGTTGTGAGGGTGCTGGAGGCCTGGAGCAGGCTGCCCAGAGAGGTTGTGGAGTGTCCTTGTGTGGAGAGCTGCCAACCCCCCTGGGCATTGTGCCCCTGGGCATTGTGCTGTGGCTTGGCCTGGGTGAGCTCCAGAGGTCCCTTCCAGCCCCTCCCTGCTGGGGGTCTGGGATCAGTGCTGTACCTCTGGTTTTTCCCTCTGGTTGAATATGTTCCTAGGCTTCCCGACCCCCCCTCCTGGCAGGCCTGGCTCCCATCTCTGTCCTGATCCCTCTGAAGCTCCTTCTCACCCCTGAGGAATGAGCTCTTCCTCTGCCCACACGTCACTGAGCTGGGGCTTGCCCAACGTTTGCCTTTCAGGGAGCAGTGCTTCAGAGGCTGCAAAACCCAGCTTGGGTTTCCCTGTGTGCCCGAGTGTGAGTCCTTCCTCCTCTGAGGGCTTCCAAGGGCCTTTCCCCTTGTCCCTTTCCCACAAGACCTGGCTGTGGCAGGGGTGGGGATGTGATGCAGGTCGCTGAGAGATGTGAGGTGGAAGGTCGCTGAGAGATGTGAGGTGCTGGAAACTCCTCCACCTCATTGTTGAGCCTTCCCTGACCCATGGGAGGGTTTGGCTTTCACACATCCTTTGGCAAGGGGATCTGCTGGGGGAGGGGGCACAGCCACTCCTGAGGGCTGGGTTGGCTCCTGGGAGCTTTAGAGAGGTTTGCTGTGGGGTTTATGGGTCAGAGCAGAGTCTGGGAGGGAATAAAGCAAAGGGTTGAGAAAGACTCAGGGCTGAGGCAGCAGCAAGGGAGGGTGTGAGGGATCACGAGGGGCTTTCCACTGTGCTGATCCAAAGCAGAGACAAGCTGGAGGCAGGAGGGGTTCACAGAGTCACAGGATGGGTTGGCTTGGAAGGGGCCTCAAGGCTCAGCCAGTTCCAACCCCCTGCCACGGGCAGGGACACCTCCCACCAGCACAGCTTGCTCCCTGGGCCTCATCCAGCCTGGCCTTGAACACTTGCAGGGAGGAGGACATCCACAGGCTCCCTGGGCAACCACAGGTTGCCCAGGGAGCCTGTGGATGTTCTCCTCCCTGCAGATGTTCAGCCCCAGAAGGCCTCACCCTGAACACAGCCTCCCTGGGCAGCCTGTGCCAGAGTCTCCCCAGCCTCCAGGGGAGGTTCTGCAGCCCTCTGATCACCTTTGTGGCCTCCTCCCAGCCTGCTCCAGCAGCTCCAGGACTTTGCAGCAGGTGTCAGGTGGGGGCAGAGCTAACCCCCAGTGCGGGTGGAGACCCTCTGAACCTGCCCTGGCTGTTTGGATCTCCTCAGCTGCCGAGGAAGGAGCTGCCCTCCAGCATGCCCAGGCCTTGGAGCACTTCACTCGACACCCAGTGCTGGTCCTGAGGGAGGATACCAACGGTTCTCAGCCTCCTATCCCTTCCTGAGGACTCAGAAGGTGTTGTGGATGCCTCAGGTGAGAGGGGACCCGTTTGCAAGGAGAATTCATTAGCATTCAAACTGAGCTGGCCCCTGGGTTGGAGTGAATAGGTGGTGTGGACCCCATCTGAAAGGGGTTTCAAAGCAATCAGCTCTAATTGGAGTGACCCTGCTTAGAATCACAGAGCTGGCAGGGCTGGAAGGGAGCTCAAGGCTCAGCCAGTTCCAACCCCCCTGCCATGGGCAGGGACACCTCACACTGCAGCAGGTTGCTCACAGCCACCTCCAGCCTGGCTGCAAACACCTCCAGCCAGGAGGCTTCCACCACCTCCCTGGGCAGCCTGTGCCAGGCTCTCACCACCCTCCTGGGCAACAACTTCATAGTATCAGTCAGGGCTGGAAGGGACCACAAGGATCAGCTAGTTCCAACCCCTGCCATGGGCAGGGACACCCCACACTAGATCAGGATGGCCACAGCCTCATCCAGCCTGGGCTTAAACACCTCCAGGGACGGGGCCTCAACCACCTCCCTGCACAACCCATTCCAGGGCTTCACCACTCTCATGGGGAAGAACTTCCTCCTCTCCTCCAGCCTGAATCTCCCCACCTCCAGCTTCAGTCCGTTCCCCCTAGTCCTATCACTGCCTGAGATCCTGAGCAGGCCCTCCCCAGCCTTCCTGTAGCCCCCTGCAGATCCTGGAAGGCCACAATGAGGTCACCTGGGAGCCTTCTCTTCTCCAGCCTGAACAGCCCCAACTCCTTCAGTCTGTCCTCACAGCAGAGGTGCTCCAGCCCTCTGATCATCCTCCTGGCCCTGCTCTGGACACCTTCCAGCACCTCCAGATCCCTCTTGTCATAGGGGCTCCAGAACTGGAGGCAGTACTCCAGGTGGGGTCTCCCCAGGGCTGAGCAGAGGGGGAGAATCCCTCCCCTTGCCCTGCTGGCCACACTTCTCCTGCTGCAGCCCAGGCTCTGATTGGCTTTCCGGGCTGCAAGTGCACATTGAGAGCTCCTGTTGAGCTTCTCCTCCCCCAGCACCCCCAAGTCTCTCTCCTCAGGGCTGCTCTCCAGCCAGTCCCTGCCCAGCCTGGATTGGTGCCTGGGATTGCCTCCACCCAGCTGCAGGACCCTGCCCTTGGTCTTGCTGAAGCTCAGGAGGTTGGCTTGTGCCCACCTCTCCAGCCTGTCCAGGTCCCTCTGGATGGATCCTTCCCCTCCAGCTGTCTGCTGCACCACACAGCTTGGTGCCATCAGCAACCCTGCTGAGGCTGCACTCACTGCCACTGTCCATGGCACCCACAGAGATGTTGAACAAGCCTGGTCCCAGGCCTGATCCCTGAGGGACTCTGCTTGTCCCTGGCCTCCCCTGGGACATGGACCCATTGACAGCCACTCTTTGGGTGCAGCCATCAAGCCAGTTCTGTATCCATCTAGTGGTCACCCATCAAACCCAAGTGTCACCAGCCTGGAGACCAGGAGGTGGTGCAGGATGTCTTCCTCCCATCCAATCTGAATCTACCCACTTCTAGTTTTGTTCCATCCCTACCCAGTCCCATCCTTACCTGACCCCCAGGCTTGCCCTGGGCCTCCCCACTACTGCTTTTGGAGCCACACTTTGCCTTTCTCCCCTTTTCTATTGCATGAAGGCAGCAAGCTGATAAAAGCAGCCTGGGGAGGTTGCTCTGATAACCCCAAACTGTCCCCCTGGAGAGTACAGATAACTAAAGAGCAGCAAGTGGCCCAAAGAAGCAGGTTCCTCTCTCCCAGGTGGTGGTCTGGCATGGCACACAGGATCCATGTCCAGGGAGTTTTCCAGTGGGAAGGATCCCAGTGGATCTGGTGCACTGTTTCAGCAGGCCCAGGGAGAGCAACAGCCCTCTGCTGGTATCCTGCCTCGTTGGTTTAACCTACATTGACCTGCTCAGCTTCTGAGAAGCAACAACCACCTTCTCACATCGAGGGTAGAGTGCTGGACAGCAGATCAGCTCTGGGAGCAGCAAAGGCTGAGAGCCCTGGGGCTGAGAGCCTGCAGAAGAGCAGCCCCAGAGGGGAGCTCAGCAGTGCTCAGCAAGAGCTGAAGGAGCTGTGGGGGCAAGAGGCTGGGGCCAGACTCTGCTGAGTGGTGCCCAGGGACAGCACAAGGGGCAGCAAGGGGCACAGGGTGTCACCCAGGAGGTTGGATGTGAAGAGGAGGAGCAAGTTGTTTGTTGTGAGGGTGCTGGAGGCCTGGAGCAGGCTGCCCAGAGAGGTTGTGGAGTGTCCTTGTGTGGAGAGCTGCCAACCCCCCTGGGCACTGTGCTGCTGGGCAAGCTGCTGTGGGTGCCCTGCTGGAGCAGGGCTTGTGCTGGGTGAGCTCCAGAGGTCTCTTCCTGTTCTGCCTCCTCTTCAGCCTGGTTGTGTTTCAGGCAATGCCACCATGACAGCAGTGCTTGCAGTTCTGCTCCCTAAATCTAGCAGAGACCTCAACACCCATGGGCTGGGCTGGGTTGGGTTGGAAGGGACCTTAAAGCTCAGCCAGTTCCAACCCCCCTGCCATGGGCAGGGACACCTCCCCACCAGCACAGCTTGCTCAGGGCCTCATCCAGCCTGGCCTTGAAAGACCTGCAGGGAGGAGGACATCCACAGGCTCCCTGGGCAACCTCAGGTTGCCCAGGGAGCCTGTGGATGTCCTCCTCCCTGCAGATGTCCAGCACCAGAAGGCCTCACCTTGAACTGTTGAAGTCCTCACCAAGCTTTCAGGATTGAATTCACACTGAAGTGAGCCCCCTGGTTGTTTCTCCAACAGGAGCTAGCCAACTTCCAGCCCTACCCTGCAGAGATACTGCCTGGGAAGTTCTACCTGGGCAACTTCAAGCAGGCCTGGGACCAGCAAATCCTAAAGGATCTGAAGATCCAAGCCCAAGTCAGCATCTCTGAACAGCCTGCAGCACTGTGAGTTAAACAGCCTGAGGTGTGTGCCCCCACCCACCCCCAGGAGTGCCTCTGCCTGTGGCAGAAGGGAGGTGGCACAGAATCACCAAGGTTGGGAGAGACCTCAAAGATGATCGAGTCCAACCTGGCACCACAGACCTCAGGACTAAACCATGGCTCAAAGTGCCACATCCAGTCCCCTCTTGAACACCTCCAGGGATGGGGACTCCACCACCTCCCTGGGCAGCACAGCCCAAGGGCCAATCTCTCTGTCTGGGAAGAACTTTCTCCTCCCCTCCAGCCTAAACCTCCCCTGGCACAGCTTGAGGCTGTGTCCTCTTGTTCTGGTGCTGGTTGCTAGAGAGAAGAGACCAACCCCCAGCTGGCTCCAACCTCCCAGCAGGGAGTTGCAGAGAGCAAGAAGGTCTCCCCTGAGCCTCCTCTTCTGCAGGCTAAGCAACCCCAGCTCCCTCAGCCTCTCCTCCCAGGGCTGTGCTCCAGACCCCTCCCCAGCCTTGTTGCCCTTCTCTGGACACCTTCCAGCAGCTCAACATCTTTCCTGACCTGAGGAGCCCAGAACTGGACCCAGGACTCAAGGTGTGGCCTGAGCAGTGCTGAGCACAGGGCACAATGACCTCCCTGCTCCTGCTGGCCACACTCTTCCTGCTGCAGGCCAGGATGCCCTTGGCCTTCTTGGCCCCCTGGGCACACTGCTGCCTCATGTTCAGGCAGCTGTCAACCACTACCCCCAGGTCCCTCTCTGCCTGGCTGCTCTCAGCCACTCTGCCCCCAGCCTGTAGCTCTGCCTGGGGTTGCTGTGGCCAAAGTGCAGCACCTGGCACTTGGACTTGTTGAATGCCATCCTGTTGGCCTCTGCCCATCTGTCCAGCCTGGCAAGGTCCCTCTGCAGAGCCCTTCTGCCCTCTAACAGCTCAACTCCTGCCCCCAGCTTGCTGTCATCTGCAAACTTGCTGATGACTGACTCAATCCCCTCCTCCAGATCATCAATGAAGATATTGAACAGGCTGGGGCCCAGCACTGCTCCCTGGGGCACACCACTGGTGCCTGGCTGCCAGCTGGCTGTGGCACCATTCACCACCACTCTCTGGGCTCAGCCCTCCAGCCAGTTCCTAACCCAGCTCAGAGTGCTGCTGTCCCAGCCAGGGGCTGCCAGCTTGGCCTCTGTGGCACAGCACACAGAGGAGTCAGGTTCCAGGCCTGCTCCCTGCTTCACTGCACCCCTGAGTGCTGGCTCCTGCTCACTTTTCTAGCCTCCAGAGCTGGCAGAGCAGGAAATGCAACCCTTGGCCATGGCTGGGTTAGGTGAGGTGAGGTCTCAGAGGCCCTTGGCACCTGAAGTCTCTCACCTGCCACCATCCTTTGGGGTGAGCTTCCAGCTCTGAATGGCCTTCAGAGCAAAACCCTGCAAGCACCTCAGGGGGAAGCTGAATCCCTGGTGGGCCACAGTGCTGGTCACCTCTCTGGCCCTGCCCATCCAGCAGAGGCTGGAGCCAGGCTGGTAATGCCACTTCTCACAGGGACAGGCCCTGTGGCCTTTCTCAAGGTGGTGACCAACACAAAGCAGAGGTTGATAGATTCACAGAAGGGGCTGGAAGGGAGCTTAAAGCTCAGCCAGCTCCAACCCCCTGCCATGGGCAGGGACACCTCCCACCAGCACAGCTTGCTCAAGGCTTCATCCAGCCTGGCCTGGAGCACCTGCAGGGAGGAGGACATCCACAGGCTCCCTGGGCAACCTGAGGTTGCCCAGGAGCCTGTGGATGTCCTCCTCCCTGCAGAGGTCCAGCACCAGAAGGCCTCACCTTGACACCCCCAGTGAGGGAGACACATCCACAGCCTCCTGGGCACCCCAGCTCCTTCCTCATCTCCAGTCTAAAGCCTGCCAACAGGTCCACTTGCCCACCCCAGGGCAGGAGTAGCAGCAGAGCTCTCCCATGCCTTTGCCTCCAGAGGACAGCACCAAAGGTCTCTTTCTCCCTGCCCTGTGGCTAATCTCCTGGTGTCCTCTGTG
This sequence comes from Picus viridis, assembly GCA_033816785.1. Lineage (NCBI taxonomy): Eukaryota > Metazoa > Chordata > Aves > Piciformes > Picidae > Picus > Picus viridis. Next base: position 13,271,946 of record CM066598.1, read on the forward strand.
TGCCCTGCTGAGCTGTGAGCACCTCAGAAGTTCCTCCCCAGTCTTTTTGCTCTTGAGTTGAGGTCTCTGGGCTCGTGGGGTGGGGGAGGAGGATGTGGTCAGGGGAAGCTGCCTGAAGGGAGCTGAGGGCCATGCCCAGCCAGCTGCCAGCACCCACCCCACCCCCCTTGAAGGCTCTCCTGCTGTCAGCTCCTCTGCTTCCATCCAGCTCTCAGCTGAAGGGAGCTGCCAGTGAAGATGCTGCTCCCAGGTGGGACCAGGAACTCAGCAATCAAACTGATCCTGTGTGACCAGCAGCTCCCTGTCCCACCACAGCCAATCCCTGGCCCTGGTGCTGCTGAGGGCCACGCTGAGAGCCTCCTGTGGGACACCCAGCAGCTCACACACGCCCCCTCCCCCCAACCCCAGCTTTCCCAGCTGCTCCTCTGGCTCAGGTGGTGCTGCCTGCTCTTTTCCAGGTGTGCAGAAGGTGACAGACACCTCCAGGTGGCTGTTCCAGATTCCCTGGGAGCAGATCTCTTCTCTTCCTTTGCCCCCATTTGTCACTTCATAGGTGAGTGCTCCCTGATGGGCAGTTCCTGACCCCTTGCTCACGCTGGGGTATCAGCTGGGAGGGACTGCCACTGCCTTGAGCAGGAAGCTCCAGGGAGGAGGCTTGCAATCTCTGCAGATCAGGATCCTCCCAAGCCAACCCACACACCCCAACAGACAGCAGAGCTGCCTTCCTCCCCAGCCTGATGGGCAGAGAGGAGGTTGGGCAGAGAGGAGGTTGGGCAGAGAGGAGGTTGGGCAGAGCACCTGCCTGAGCCAGCCTCTGCGAGGGAGCCCTGCTCACCCTGCACACCTCCCCTGGTGACACTGAGCTCCCCAGGGGGCTGAGGAGGCTTGGCTGCAGGCTCCCTGCCAGGGCTGCACAGGATTTCCTCCCACCCCTCAGTGCTCAAATAGAATCACAGCATGCTTTGGACTGGAAGGGGCCTCCAAAGCTCATCCAGGCCAACCCTCCTCCAGCCTCCTCCACGAGGTCAGGTTGCTCAGAGCCGTGTCCCAGCCTGACCTTCAATATCTCCAGGGGTGGGGCCTCAACCACTCCTCACTGCTGGGGGATCCCTCTCTCCTGGGGATCCCTCACTGCTGGGCTCGGATCCCTCTCTCCTGGGCTCGGATCCCTCACTGCTGGGCTCGGATCCCTCACTGCTGGGCTCGGATCCCTCACTGCTGGGCTCGGATTCCTCACTCCTGGACTTGGATCCCTCACTCCTGGGCTCGGATCCCTCACTCCTGGGCTCGGATCCCTCACTGCTGGGCTTGGATCCCTCACTGCTGTGTTTGGTTCCCTCTCTCCTGGCTTGGATCCCTCACTCCTGGGCTCAGATCCCTCACTCCTGGCTCGGATCCCTCACTGCTGGGCTCAGATCCCTCACTCCTGGGCTCAGATCCCTCACTCCTGGGCTCAGATTCCTCACTGCTGGGCTCAGATCCCTCACTCCTGGGCTCGGATCCCTCACTCCTGGGCTCAGATTCCTCACTGCTGGGCTCAGATCCCTCACTCCTGGGCTCGGATCCCTCACTCCTGGGCTCAGATTCCTCACTGCTGGGCTCAGATCCCTCACTCCTGGGCTCGGATCCCTCACTCCTGGGCTCAGATTCCTCACTGCTGGGCTCAGATCCCTCACTCCTGGGCTCAGATCCCTCACTCCTGGGCTCAGATCCCTCTCTCCTGGCTTGGATCCCTCACTCCTGGGCTCAGATCCCTCACTCCTGGGCTCAGATTCCTCACTGCTGGGCTCAGATCCCTCACTCCTGGGCTCGGATCCCTCACTCCTGGGCTTGGATCCCTCACTGCTGTGTTTGGTTCCCCACTGCTGGGCTCAGATCCCTCACTCCTGGGCTCAGATCCCTCACTCCTGGGCTTGGATTCCCCCACTCCTGGGCTCGGATCCCTCACTGCTGGGCTCAGATCCCTCACTGCTGGGCTCAGATCCCTCACTCTTGGGCTTGGATCCCTCACTCCTGGGTTTGGATCCCTCATTCATGAGCTCATGTTGCTCATTGCCTTGTTGAGCCTCCCCTTGACTCTCTCAGCTACCTCCCTGGGCAGCCGGTTGCAGTGCTCCAGCACCCCCTGGTGCAGAGCTTAGGCCTGGGTTCAACACTTGTGAGCTTTCAGGGAGGAGTTTGCCTGGGTGCTGTGGTGCAGACCACAGCAGCTTGGGCATGGGGGACCTCTTCTCTTCAGCTCTCTGATGGAGGGGTGCCACTGATCTGTGACAAAGCTTCAGCTGGTCATTGTCATTTGATTCAGGCCTTCAAAGCCAGGTTTAAACTCAGAGGATGGTAAAGGAAGGCAAATGCTCCCAGCCAGAGCCCAGCTGCTGCTGTCAGGGTGGCTGAGTGCTCCTGCCACCCAGGCTGCTGGCCTGAGCCAGAGCTGGGCTGCACAGGGCACCCCTGAGTGCTGATTTCACAGAGTCACAGAGACATTCAGGTGGGAACAGACCCCCAGGATCACCAAGTGCAACCCAGAACCCTGCTCTGCAAGGCTCACCCCTAAACCATAGCCCCAAGCACCACATCCAAACCACCTTTGAGCACAGCCAGGCTTGGGGACTCCAGCACCTCCCTGGGCAGCACATCCCAATCCCTGACCACTCCTGCTGGGGAAATCCTTTTCCCAGTGTCCAGTCCAAACCTCCCCAGGGGCAGCTTGAGGCCATTCCCTCTTGTTCTGTCACGAATGACCTGTGAGGAGAGACCAGCAGCAGCCTCTCCACCACAATGTCCTTCCAGGGAGCTGTAGAGAGCAGTGAGGTCTCCCCTCAGCCTCCTCTGCTCCAGGCTGACCATCCCCAGCTCCCTCAGTCTCTCCTCACAAGGTTTATTCTCCAGGCCCTAATCAGCTTCCTTGCCCTGCTCTGTGGCTGCCAGTTCTGGGCTGGGAGTTGGGGCTGTTCAGTCTGGAGAAGAGAAGGCTCCAGGGAGACCTCATTGTGGCCTTCCAGGATCTGCAGGGGGCTCCAGGAAAGCTGGGGAGGGACTTGTGAGGGTGTCAGGGAGGGATAGGACTGGGGGGGATGGAGCAACACTAGAAGTGGGGAGATTGAGATTGGCTGTGAGGAAGAAGTTGTTGCCCAGGAGGGTGGTGAGAGCCTGGCACAGGCTGCCCAGGGAGGTGGTGGCAGCCTCCTGGCTGGAGGTGTTTGCAGCCAGGCTGGAGGTGGCTGTGAGCAACCTGCTGCAGTGTGAGGTGTCCCTGCCCATGGCAGAGCCTTGAGGTCCCTTCCAGCCCTGCCAGTTGTGTGCTGATGCTGTGATCCGTGGCTGGCACTGCAGGCTGTCCTTGCTGGCTGTCCTTTCTCTCCCCAGATGCTCAGCTGCCTCAGGGGGCAGTGCTGCTCTCCTCCAGCCTGGGGCTCAGCCGCAGCAGCGCCGCAGCCGTGGCCTACCTGATGCACTCCTGCCACTTCTCCCTGAAGGTACCTCAGCGGCTCCCTGCACACAGGCACTGCAGCTGGCTTCCCTTCCTGGAGCCTCAGCACTCTAGCCTGGTCTGCAGATCCCCAGCAGAGTGGGCAGCAGGGGCAGGGAGGGGATTCTGCCCCTCTGCTGTGCTCTGCTGAGACCTCCCTGCAGTGCTGGGGCAGCTCTGGAGCCCTCAGCACGGCACAGACAGGGAGAGGGCAGGAGGAGACCCTGGAAGCCCTCTGCTGGGAGGCCAGGCTGAGAGAATTGGGCTTGGTCAGCCTGGAGAGGAGAAGGCTCCAGGGAGACCTTCTGGTGGCCTTTCAGGGCTTCAAGAATGCTAGAGACAAACTTCTGAGCAGGGCCTGCTGGGCCAGGCCAAGGGGGGATGGGTTGAACTGCAAGAGGGAGATGGAGAGTGGAGAGAAGGAGAAATGTTTGGTGTTGAGGGTGGGGAGAGCCTGGCCCAGGCTGCCCGGAGAGCTGCCCCATGGCTGGCAGCAGTGCAGGGCAGGGGTGTGGGGCTGGGAGCAGCCTGCTGGGGGTGGGGATGTCCCTGGGGGCTGCAGGGGGTTGGGCTGGATGAGCTTTCCTTCCCACCCAACCCAGGCTGTGGCTCTGTGGCTCTGTGGAGGATGCAGACACAGGTAAAGGCAGGGCTGGGAGGAGCAGCTCCTCACTCTGTCAGCAGTCAATAAGTGATGGATCAACTGGGTTGTGGGGACCTAGAGACATCCCCAAGGTGGACCTGGAGAAGGAAGTATTGGAGGATCAGCCTGGGAGCTCCCTGAGCTTAGGCAGTACAGACCCATGGAGCACTCCCTCCTGACCTTTGGTCTCATTAGGCTTAAGCAATCCCTGAGCACAGAGATGAAGCTGGGAGATGAACCCTGCTGGGCCAGCCCAGGGAGGCAGCTGGAGAGAAGCAAAGTGCCCCTGGTGCATCACAGCTCCTGAGGAGCAGCTAATTGAGGTGGCTCTAATGAGTGCAGTGGGATAACTGCAGTGTCACAGCTGTGAGCAGGGCAGCTGATGCCAGGCTGGAAAGCTGATGACCTTTGCTGGTGGCCTGAGGTGATCCCTCAGTGCCTCACTTAGCACCCATGGCACAAACAGCAGTTTGGGGTAGAAAACCCAGGACTGGATCAACTGGGTCAGGGTGGAATGACACAAAGTTCCTGCTAGGCAGTGACAGCAGGGGAGCAGAGCCTGAAGGTGCTTGCAGGCTTCGCTGAAGTCCTGTTTAGCTCTCTGCTGAGCCTGGTTCCATCTGTGCTGTGGAGTGGGATGGAGGCAGCCCCAGCAAGACTGCAGATGACACCCAGCTGAGTGCTGCTGGGGGCTCTGAGCTGAGCGGTGCTGGGGCTGTGAGCTGAGCGGTGCTGGGGGCTCTGAGCTGAGCGGTGCTGGGGGCTCGGAGCTGAGCGGTGCTGGGGCTCTGAGCTGAGCGGTGCTGGGGCTCTGAGCTGAGCGGTGCTGGGGGCTCTGAGCTGAGCGGTGCTGGGGGCTCTGAGCTGAGCGGTGCTGGGGCTCTGAGCTGAGCGGTGCTGGGGCTCTGAGCTGAGCGGTGCTGGGGCTCTGAGCTGAGCGGTGCTGGGGGCTCTGAGCTGAGCGGTGCTGGGGGCTCTGAGCTGAGCGGTGCTGGGGCTCTGAGCTGAGCGGTGCTGGGGCTCTGAGCTGAGCGGTGCTGGGGGCTCTGAACTGAGCGGTGCTGGGGGCTGTGAGCTGAGCGGTGCTGGGGGCTGTGAGCTGAGCGGTGCTGGGGGCTCTGAGCTGAGCGGTGCTGGGGGCTCGGAGCTGAGCGGTGCTGGGGGCTCGGAGCTGAGCGGGTGCTGGGGGCTCTGAGCTGAGCGGTGCTGGGGCTCTGAGCTGAGCGGTGCTGGGGCTCTGAGCTGAGCGGTGCTGGGGGTGAGCTGAGCGGTGCTGGGGGCTGTGAGCTGAGCGGTGCTGGGGCTGTGAGCTGAGCGGTGCTGGGGGCTGTGAGCTGAGCGGTGCTGGGGGCTGTGAGCTGAGCGGTGCTGGGGGCTGTGAGCTGAGCGGTGCTGCTGGGGCTGTGAGCTGAGCGGTGCTGGGGGCTGTGAGCTGAGCGGTGCTGGGGGCTCTGAGCTGAGCGGTGCTGGGGGCTGTGAGCTGAGCGGTGCTGGGGGCTGTGAGCTGAGCGGTGCTGGGGGCTGTGAGCTGAGCGGTGCTGGGGCTCTGAGCTGAGCGGTGCTGGGGCTCTGAGTGAGCGGTGGGGGCTCTGAGCTGAGCGGTGCTGGGGCTCTGAGCTGAGCGGTGCTGGGGGCTGTGAGCTGAGCGGTGCTGGGGCTCTGAGCTGAGCGGTGCTGGGGGCTGTGAGCTGAGCGGTGCTGGGGGCTCTGAGCTGAGCGGTGCTGGGGGCTGTGAGCTGAGCGGTGCTGGGGCTCTGAGCTGAGCGGTGCTGGGGCTGTGAGCTGAGCGGTGCTGGGGCTCTGAGCTGAGCGGTGCTGGGGGCTCTGAGCTGAGCGGTGCTGGGGGCTGTGAGCTGAGCGGTGCTGGGGCTCTGAGCTGAGCGGTGCTGGGGCTCTGAGCTGAGCGGTGCTGGGGGCTGTGCTGGGGGCTGTGAGCTGAGCGGTGCTGGGGGCTGTGAGCTGAGCGGTGCTGCTGGGGGCTCTGAGCTGAGCGGTGCTGGGGCTCTGAGCTGAGCGGTGCTGGGGCTGTGAGCTGAGCGGTGCTGGGGCTCTGAGCTGAGGGGGCTGCTCTGAGCTGAGCGGTGCTGGGGCTGAGCTGAGCGGTGCTGGGGCTCTGAGCTGAGCGGTGCTGGGGCTCTGAGCTGAGCGGTGCTGGGGCTGTGAGCTGAGCGGTGCTGGGGCTGTGAGCTGAGCGGTGCTGGGGGCTGTGAGCTGAGCGGTGCTGGGGCTGAGCTGAGCGGTGCTGGGGCTGAGCTGAGCGGTGCTGGGGGCTCTGAGCTGAGCGGTGCTGGGGCGGTGCTCTGAGCGGTGCTGGGGGCTGTGAGCTGAGCGGTGCTGGGGCTGTGAGCTGAGCGGTGCTGGGGCTCTGAGCTGAGCGGTGCTGGGGCTCTGAGCTGAGCGGTGCTGGGGGCTCTGAGCTGAGCGGTGCTGGGGTGAGCTGAGCGGTGCTGGGGGCTGTGAGCTGAGCGGTGCTGGGGGCTGTGAGCTGAGCGGTGCTGGGGCTGTGAGCTGAGCGGTGCTGGGGCTGAGCTGAGCGGTGCTGGGGCTCTGAGCTGAGCGGTGCTGGGGGCTGTGAGCTGAGCGGTGCTGGGGGCTCTGAGGAGCGGTGCTGGGGCTGTGAGCTGAGCGGTGCTGGGGGCTGTGAGCTGAGCGGTGCTGGGGGCTGTGAGCTGAGCGGTGCTGGGGGCTCTGAGCTGAGCGGTGCTGGGGGCTGTGAGCTGAGCGGTGCTGGGGCTGTGAGCTGAGCGGTGCTGGGGGCTCTGAGCTGAGCGGTGCTGGGGGCTCTGAGCTGAGCGGTGCTGGGGGCTGTGAGCTGAGCGGTGCTGGGGCTCTGAGCTGAGCGGTGCTGGGGGCTGTGAGCTGAGCGGTGCTGGGGCTCTGAGCTGAGCGGTGCTGGGGGCTCTGAGCTGAGCGGTGCTGGGGGCTCTGAGCTGAGCGGTGCTGGGGGCTCTGAGCTGAGCGGTGCTGGGGGCTGTGAGCTGAGCGGTGCTGGGGCTCTGAGCTGAGCGGTGCTGGGGGCTGTGAGCTGAGCGGTGCTGGGGCTCTGAGCTGAGCGGTGCTGGGGCTGTGAGGAGCGGTGCTGGGGCTGTGAGCTGAGCGGTGCTGGGGCTGCTGAGCTGAGCGGTGCTGGGGCTCTGAGCTGAGCGGTGCTGGGGCTCTGAGCTGAGCGGTGCTGGGGGCTCTGAGCTGAGCGGTGCTGGGGGCTCTGAGCTGAGCGGTGCTGGGGGCTCCGAGCTGAGCGGTGCTGGGGCACTGAGCTGAGCGGTGCTGGGGCTGTGAGCTGAGCGGTGCTGGGGCTGTGAGCTGAGCGGTGCTGGGGGCTGTGAGCTGAGCGGTGCTGGGGCTCTGAGCTGAGCGGTGCTGGGGCTCTGAGCTGAGCGGTGCTGGGGGCTGTGAGCTGAGCGGTGCTGGGGCTGTGAGCTGAGCGGTGCTGGGGGCTGTGAGCTGAGCGGTGCTGGGGGCTGTGAGCTGAGCGGTGCTGGGGGCTGTGAGCTGAGCGGTGCTGGGGGCTCTGAGCTGAGCGGTGCTGGGGGCTCTGAGCTGAGCGGTGCTGGGGGCTCTGAGCTGAGCGGTGCTGGGGGCTGTGAGCTGAGCGGTGCTGGGGGCTGTGAGCTGAGCGGTGCTGGGGGCTCTGAGCTGAGTGGTGCTGGGGGCTGTGAGCTGAGCGGTGCTGGGGCTCTGAGCTGAGCGGTGCTGGGGGCTCTGAGCTGAGCGGTGCTGGGGCTCTGAGCTGAGCGGTGCTGGGGCTCTGAGCTGAGCGGTGCTGGGGCTCTGAGCTGAGCGGTGCTGGGGGCTCTGAGCTGAGCGGTGCTGGGGGGCTCTGAGCTGAGCGGTGCTGGGGGCTGTGAGCTGAGCGGTGCTGGGGCTCTGAGCGTGCTGGGGCTCTGAGCTGAGCGGTGCTGGGGCTCCGAGCTGAGCGGTGCTGGGGCTCTGAGCTGAGCGGTGCTGGGGCTCCGAGCTGAGCGGTGCTGGGGGCTGTGAGCTGAGCGGTGCTGGGGCTGTGAGCTGAGCGGTGCTGGGGGGTGAGCTGGCGGTGCTGGGGCTCTGAGCTGAGCGGTGCTGGGGGCTCTGAGCTGAGCGGTGCTGGGGGCTGTGAGCTGAGCGGTGCTGGGGCTCTGAGCTGAGCGGTGCTGGGGCTCTGAGCTGAGCGGTGCTGGGGGCTCTGAGCTGAGCGGTGCTGGGGGCTGAGCTGGCGGTGCTGGGGGCTGAGCGGTGCTGAGCTGAGCGGTGCTGGGGCTCTGAGCTGAGCGGTGCTGGGGCTGTGAGCTGAGCGGTGCTGGGGCTGTGAGCTGAGCGGTGCTGGGGCTCTGAGCTGAGCGGTGCTGGGGCTCTGAGCTGAGCGGTGCTGGGGCTGGGGGCTCTGAGCTGAGCGGTGCTGGGGGCTGTGAGCTGAGCGGTGCTGGGGGCTCTGAGCTGAGCGGTGCTGGGGGCTCTGAGCTGAGCGGTGCTGGGGCTCTGAGCTGAGCGGTGCTGGGGGCTGAGCTGAGCGGTGCTGGGGGCTGTGAGCTGAGCGGTGCTGGGGCTGTGAGCTGAGCGGTGCTGGGGCTGTGAGCTGAGCGGTGCTGGGGGGTGCTGGGTGCTGGGGCTGAGCTGAGCGGTGCTGGGGCTCTGAGCTGAGCGGTGCTGGGGCTGGGGCGGTGCTGGGGCTGTGAGCTGAGCGGTGCTGGGGGCTGTGAGCTGAGCGGTGCTGGGGCTGTGAGCTGAGCGGTGCTGGGGGCTGTGAGCTGAGCGGTGCTGGGGGCTCTGAGCTGAGCGGTGCTGGGGCTGTGAGCTGAGCGGTGCTGGGGCTCTGAGCTGAGCGGTGCTGGGGGCTGTGAGCTGAGCGGTGCTGGGGGCTGTGAGGCTGAGCGGTGCTGGGGCTCTGAGCTGAGCGGTGCTGGGGCTGTGAGCTGAGCGGTGCTGGGGCTCTGAGCTGAGCGGTGCTGGGGCTGTGAGCTGAGCGGTGCTGGGGGGTGAGCTGAGCGGTGCTGGGGCTCTGAGCTGAGCGGTGCTGGGGGCTGTGAGCTGAGCGGTGCTGGGGGCTCTGAGCTGAGCGGTGCTGGGGGCTGTGAGCTGAGCGGTGCTGGGGCTCTGAGCTGAGCGGTGCTGGGGGCTGTGAGCTGAGCGGTGCTGGGGGCTGTGAGCTGAGCGGTGCTGGGGGCTGTGAGCTGAGCGGTGCTGGGGGCTGTGAGCTGAGCGGTGCTGGGGCTGTGAGCTGAGCGGTGCTGGGGCTCTGAGCTGAGCGGTGCTGGGGCTGTGAGCTGAGCGGTGCTGGGGGCTCTGAGCTGAGCGGTGCTGGGGCTCTGAGCTGAGCGGTGCTGGGGGCTGTGAGCTGAGCGGTGCTGGGGGCTCTGAGCTGAGCGGTGCTGGGGCTCTGAGCTGAGCGGTGCTGGGGGCTCTGAGCTGAGCGGTGCTGGGGCTCTGAGCTGAGCGGTGCTGGGGGCTGTGAGCTGAGCGGTGCTGGGGGCTGTGAGCTGAGCGGTGCTGGGGCTGTGAGCTGAGCGGTGCTGGGGCTGTGAGCTGAGCGGTGCTGGGGCTCTGAGCTGAGCGGTGCTGGGGGCTCTGAGCTGAGCGGTGCTGGGGGCTGTGAGCTGAGCGGTGCTGGGGCTCTGAGCTGAGCGGTGCTGGGGGCTGTGAGCTGAGCGGTGCTGGGGCTGTGAGCTGAGCGGTGCTGGGGCTCTGAGCTGAGCGGTGCTGGGGGCTGTGAGCTGAGCGGTGCTGGGGGCTGTGAGCTGAGCGGTGCTGGGGCTCTGAGCTGAGCGGTGCTGGGGGCTGTGAGCTGAGCGGTGCTGGGGGCTGTGAGCTGAGCGGTGCTGGGGCTCTGAGCTGAGCGGTGCTGGGGGCTGTGAGCTGAGCGGTGCTGGGGGCTCTGAGCTGAGCGGTGCTGGGGCTCTGAGCTGAGCGGTGCTGGGGCTCTGAGCTGAGCGGTGCTGGGGGCTGTGAGCTGAGCGGTGCTGGGTGCTCTGAGCTGAGCGGTGCTGGGTGCTCTGAGCTGAGCGGTGCTGGGGGCTCTGAGCTGAGCGGTGCTGGGGGCTCTGAGCTGAGCGGTGCTGGGGCTCTGAGCTGAGCTGAGCGGTGCTGGGGCTCTGAGCTGAGCGGTGCTGGGGCTCTGAGCTGAGCGGTGCTGGGGCTGTGAGCTGAGCGGTGCTGGGGCTCTGAGCTGAGCGGTGCTGGGGCTGTGAGCTGAGCGGTGCTGGGGGCTCTGAGCTGAGCGGTGCTGGGGGCTCTGAGCTGAGCGGTGCTGGGGCTCTGAGCTGAGCGGTGCTGGGGCTCTGAGCTGAGCGGTGCTGGGGCTGTGAGCTGAGCGGTGCTGGGGGCTCTGAGCTGAGCGGTGCTGGGGGCTCCGAGCTGAGCGGTGCTGGGGCTGTGAGCTGAGCGGTGCTGGGGGCTCTGAGCTGAGCGGTGCTGGGGCTCTGAGCTGAGCGGTGCTGGGGCTCTGAGCTGAGCTGAGTGGTGCTGCCCAGAGGCTGGGGGATGGGAAGTCAGGCAGCAGGCCCTGGGCAAGCTGCAGAGCTGGGCCCAGGGGGCACTCCGGCGGCTCCACAGCAGCAGGGGCAGGGTCAGCTGCCCAGCACATGCCTCACTCTCAGCCAGGCTGGGGGTGAGCAGAGGGAGGGAGAGCAGCCCTGGGGACAGGGACCTGGGGTGCTGGGGAGAAGCTGGGCAGGAGCCAGCAATGGGCACTGGCAGCACAGAGGGCCGAGGGCAGCCTGGCTGCATCCAGAGCAGCGTGGCCAGAGGTGGAGAGAAGGATCCTGCCCCTCTGCTCTGCTCTGGGGAGACCTCACCTGCAGGGCACGGAACCCCAAGTACAAGTGAGGCACAGACCTGATGGAGCAGGTCCAGAGGAGGCCACGGAGATGATCAGAGGCTGGAGAATCTCTGCTGTGGGGACAGGCTGAGGGAGCTGGGGGTGCTCAGCCTGGGGAAGAGAAGGCTCCAGGGAGACCTCAGAGCAGCCTTCCAGTCCCTGAAGAGGCTCCAAGAAGGCTGCAGAGGGACTGTTCCCACAGGCCTGCAGGGACAGCCCCAGGGGCAGTGGTTTGACATGAGAGCAGAGCAGACTGAGATTGGATGTGAGGAGCAAGTTCTGCCCCAGGAGGCTGCTGGAACACTGCAGCAGGTTGCCCAGGGAGGTAGCTGAGACCTCATCCCTGGAGATACTGAAGGTCAGGCTGGTCAAGGCCCTGAGCAACCTGCTCTGGTGGAGGATGTCCCTGCTGAGTGCAGGGGGTTGCACTGGATGAGCTTTGGAGGTCCCTTCCCACCCAAACCATTCCATGGGTCTAAGATCACATCTAGCTCCAGGCTGTGCCTGCCTTGGTGGGCAAAGGCTTCTCTGCAGGGCCTTGCTGTCCCCCCTGGCAGTTAGTGCAAACCTGTGTCAGCCACCAGTGAACTGCTCCCTGCCCACCCCCAGGGTCACTCTCAGCTCCAATTCCCAACCCTGCTTTGCTCTCCCTCTGTTCACAGCGAGCCTGGAACCACCTCCTGAAATGCAAACCCAGTGTGAGGCCTCACCGGGGCTTCGTGGAGCAGCTCTCAGCCTGGGAGGCCCAAATCTATGGGACCAGGATCACAGATGTCTCTGAACCCAACTACTGACAGCCTGCAGAGCACCAGCCAGCAGGAAACCCAGCCCAGAGAGCACCCAGCCCAGAGAGCACCCAGCCCAGAGAGCACCCAGCCCGGAGAGCACCCAGCCCGGAGAGCACCCAGCCCAGAGAGCACCCAGCCAGGAGATCACCCAGCCCAGAGAGAACTCAGCCCAGAGAGCACCCAGCCCAGAGAGCACCCGTCCCGGAGAGCACCCAGCCCAGAGAGCACCCAGAGAGCACCCAGCCCAGAGAGCACCCAGCCCACCCAGCCCAGAGAGCACCCAGCCCGGAGAGCACCCAGCCCAGAGAGCACCCAGCCCAGAGAGAACTCAGCCCGGAGAGCACCCAGCCAGGAGATCACCCAGCCCAGAGAGAACTCAGCCCAGAGAGAACTCAGCCCAGAGAGCACCCAGCCCAGAGAGCACCCAGCCCAGAGAGAACTCAGCCCGGAGAGCACCCAGCCAGGAGATCACCCAGCCCAGAGAGAACTCAGCCCAGAGAGCACCCAGCCCAGAGAGCACCCAGCCCGGAGAGCACCCAGCCCGGAGAGCACCCAGCCCGGAGAGCACCCAGCCCAGAGAGCACCCAGCCCAGGAGATCTCCCAGCCAGGAGCAGTGCTTCCTGGCCCTGCTTTCTGCCAGCATCTGGGTAGAAGGTTCTCACCACGAGAGCAGCTTCATCTTGAGCTCCATGTGGGTCAAGGTTTGGAGCCACCTGGGATCTCCTCTGTGCTGCAGGTGTCGCTTTGGGGAGGCCTTGTCCCTGCACCCTCCGTGTGCTTCTCAGCTGCCCACAGCCAGGACTTGGCCTCCCAAAGCCTTCCTATGGGCCACCTGCTGCCACAGCCAGCCCTCTCAGCGTGGCTCAGCCCCCGTGGGCATCGGGCAGCCCTGCTGTGGGACTCAGGCCTGAGCTCTCCTGCCATGCTGGGAGCTCCTCACATGGACAGCACGAAATAAAACACCACAGGAAATGCTCCTGGGCCGTCCCTGTGCTCCATGCTGGGCCAGGCTTGGGGCAGCAGTGGCGGTGACAGGGGCTGGGGGAGGCAGGGAGGCTGTGGGGGGCAGGATGGGGCCATGCTCTGTGCTCTGCTCCCCTCAGGGCTCTCCAGAGGGGCAGCTGCAGCAGGACACACACGAGGGGGCTGTCTGTGGGGCCTGCAATGGTGATGAACCTCTGGTCTGTTCCCTGATCCTTCACAGCAGGGCAGCACTGCTCCATGAGGGGCTGCAGCATCTCCAGAGAAGGGCAATGAAGGTGGGGAAGGGTCTGGAGAACAGGGCTGGGGAGGAGCAGCTGAGGGAGCTGGGGGTGTTCAGCCTGCAGGAGAGGAGGCTGAGGGAGACCTCATTGCTCTCTGCAGCTCCCTGAGAGGAGGCTGCAGCCAGGGGGGATGGTCTCATTGGGTACGATCAGAATCACAGAGTCCCAGCCTGGGTTGGGTGGGAAGGGACCCCTCAAGGCCACCCAGTCCAACCCCCTGAAGTCAGGTCCCCAACCCCAGCAGGCTGCTCCCAGCCCCACACCCCCTGCCCTGCACTGCTGCCAGCCATGGGGCAGCTCTCTGGGCAGCCTGGGCCAGGCTCTCCCCACCCTCAGCACCAAACATTTCTCCTTCTCTCCACTCTCCATCTCCCTCTTGCAGTTCAACCCATCCCCCCTTGGCCTGGCCCAGCAGGCCCTGCCCCCAAGTCTGTCCCCAGCTCTCTGATCTCCCCCTGAAGCTCTGCAAGGCCACCAGCAGCTCTCCCTGGAGCCTTCTCCTCTGCAGGCTGCCCAAGCCCAGCTCTCTCAGCCTGGCCTCCCAGCAGAGGGCTTCCAGCCCTGCCAGCACTGCTGTGGCCTCCTGCTCCCCTCTCCAGCAGCTCCCTGCCCTCACAAAGTCCTTTGCCAAAAAAGCAACAGGCCAAGAAGAAGTGACCTCAGGTTGCCCCAGGGGAGGTTTAGGTTGGACAACCAAAGGGTTGTCAAGGCCTGGCAGGACCAGGACACAGGCTCAAACTGTGCCAGGGGAGGTTCAGTCTGGGTGTGAGGAAGAAATTCTTCCCAGCAAGAGAGGTTGGCCCTTGGGCTGTGCTGCCCAGGGAGGTGGTGGAGTCCCCACCCCTGGAGGTGTTTAGGAAGAGCCTGGATGAGGCCCTTGGTGCCATGGTTTAGCTGATCAGATGGTGCTGGGTGAGAGGTTGGACTTGGTGATCTCAAAGGTCTTTCCCAACCTGCTCAATTCTGTATTCTGTGCTGGACTCCCCATGCCTGGGGGGCTTCAGAGCTGTGCAGATGTGGTGCTGAGGGCCATGGCTGAGTGGTGCCCTGGCAGGGCTGGGTTCAGGGCTGGGTTCAGGGCTGGGTTCAGGGTTGGGTTCAGGGCTGGGTTCAGGGTTGGGTTCAGGGCTGGGTTCAGGGCTGGGTTCAGGGTTGGGTTCAGGGCTGGGTTCAGGGCTGGGTTCAGGGCTGGGTTCAGGGTTGGGTTTGGGTTCAGGGCTGGGTTCAGGGCTGGGTTCAGGGTTGGGTTCAGGGCTGGGTTCAGGGCTGGGTTCAGGGTTGGGTTCAGGGCTGGGTTCAGGGTTGGGTTCAGGGCTGGGTTCAGGGCTGTTCAGGGTTGGGTTCAGGGCTGGGTTCAGGGCTGGGTTCAGGGTTGGGTTCAGGGCTGGGTTCAGGGTTGGGTTCAGGGCTGGGTTCAGGGTTGGGTTCAGGGCTGGGTTCAGGGTTGGGTTCAGGGCTGGGTTCAGTACTGGGTTCAGTGCTGGGTTCCAGGCTGGGTTCAGCACTGGGTTTAGTGCTGGGTTCAGCGCTGGGTTCCAGGCTGGGTTCAGTGCCGAGTTCCGGGCTGGACTCGGCGCTCTCCAAGGTCTCCCCAGCCTCCCGCGGCTCTCTCCTTTGGGGCTTTCCCGTTTCGCAACCGGCTCGGGGCGCTCCCGCCCCGCCAGCCCCAGCCCTGCCGTGGGTGGTTCCAGGCCGAGCCCCGCCCGGTGCCCGGGGAGCCCCCAGCGGCCGCCCCGCCCCGTCCCGCTCCGCTCCGTTCCGCTCCGCCGCCGCCGCCCGGGGCCCGGAGCGCCCCGCCCCCGCCGGGCCGTGCCGGAAGCGGGCGGGAGGCGGCGGCCGCCCCTCGCCGCCAGCCGGGCCGGGCCGTCCCCGCCGCCATCGCCGCCATGGCCGGCGGCAGCTCCGCCGCCGAGTGCCTGCGGGAGTGGGAGGAGCTGCAGGACGGCTTCCAGCGCATCCAGGTACCGGGGAAGCGCCGGCCGCTAGCGTCCGCCGGGCAGCGACCCGCGGCCCCCTGCCGCCGCGCCGGGCGGCCCCCGGGAGGCGCAGCCGAGGCGGGCACCGGGCTGTCCCCGGCCGGAGCCCGGCGCTCTGCCCGCCGTGCCCCGGCTCTGGGGCACGGCTCACGGCCGGGCCGCGGGCAGAGGGTGCCGGGGCACCGCCGGGGAGCTGCGCCTGGGCGCGGGGCTCGGCAGGGCCCTCCGGGGCTGGCTGTCACCTCCCCGTGGCGGCGGAGGTGACACGGAGATGTCACCTCGGGCAGAGGGTGCCTGGCACGGCCCGGCCTGGCACAGGGTCTGCAGATGCTTCTTTGCCCTTCTTATCGCTCCTCTCAGCCCAGTGCCAGCCAGCCCTTCCCAGCCTGGCAGCGCGGGCAGCTGGGAATTGGGGTGCCCTGCCCGGGCCACCAGCCCCTCTCCACCCTGGGCAGCCTTGCCCCGGCGCCCTGGCACCCAGCAGGGGCTCTGCGCTGGGAAGGTGGCTGGTGCTGGAGGAGCTTCCACTTGCTCTGTGTAATCCCCAGGGCCGGGGAAGGAGTGGGCAGGGTTCAGCTCACGCCAGGGTCGCCCCGGGAGGAGGTTGGCCAAGCCTCTGCTGCTGCGGCTGGGATCTGCCTGCAGCAGTTCCCTTTCCCCCTCCGTGCCCCCCGGGAGCAGGGCAGCGCCGGGGGTGTTGCAGACACATCGCAGCTGTGCCCAGATCTGGGGCAAGGGAGGCTTTGAGAAACCTCCTCTTGCTCCACAGCCCTGGGGTGGACGTGTCGGGTGGCCTGCCCTGAACCCTGTGGGCAGCCACACGGTGCCATCCCTGCCCTTTGCAAACCTGCTCCTCGCCCAGGCTGGCACCCAGCTGCCGCTCAGGCCCTGGCATGACTCTGGGGGTCACACAGGCAATCACCTGGAGCGTGCAGGGCCATGAATCCCTGCTGGGGGAGCCAGGGCACTCCGGGCCCCTTTCCTGCCCTGCAGCTGCCTGGCACCGGGGGCAGAAGCTGTCTCCCTCTGCAGCTGGGTTTCACCTTTCTCCTCGAGGAGCAGCTGAGAGCTGCTGATAAAGAGCTTGATAAGGGCTGAGGAGGCTCTGACACGCCTGCACCGTGGCCTGGTCCAAGGGTTGCTGCAAGCAGCCTCCCCGGGGAGGAGGCGCTGGGGCTGCCCGTGGCCGAGCTGAGGCTGCTCAAGCAAGAGTCACCCCAGAGGCTCTCTTGCCTGTCCTCTCTCCACGAGGCACAAGAGTGGCATCTGCCCTTGCCCGGCTGGGGCACTGCTGCAGGGGAGCCACAGCCCCGCTGCAGGCTCAGCCTCTGCAGCCAGCTCCTGCCAGCGCCCTGCGGGGGCTCAGGATGGAGCCCCAGAGCCACCAGGGGCAGGTGCTGCAGGAACCTCCGGGCAGAGAGAGCTTCTCCTCCTGTCCCAGCAGTCAGAGCCACTGCTCCTGCGTGGCCTTGGCCCTCAGCTGTAGCCCTGGCCCCAGCAACAACTTTCCTCAGTGTTTGCCCTCTGCTCTGCCCCAGCCAGCCCACATCTGGAGTGCTGGGTCCAGGTCTGGGCTCCCCAGTTCAGGAGGGACAGAGAACTGCTGGAGAGAGCCCAGGGGAGGCTGCAGAGCTGCTGAGGGGCCTGGAGCAGCTCTGGGAGCAGCAAAGGCTGAGAGCCCTGGGGCTGAGAGCCTGCAGAAGAGCAGCCCCAGAGGGCAGCTGAGCAATGCTCAGCAAGAGCTGAAGGAGCTGTGGGGGGCAAGAGGCTGGGGCCAGACTCTGCTGAGTGGTGCCCAGGGACAGCACAAGGGGCAGCAAGGGGCACAGGGTGTCACCCAGGAGGTTGGATGTGAAGAGGAGGAGCAAGTTGTTTGTTGTGAGGGTGCTGGAGGCCTGGAGCAGGCTGCCCAGAGAGGTTGTGGAGTGTCCTTGTGTGGAGAGCTGCCAACCCCCCCTGGGCACTGTGCTGCTGGGCATTGTGCTGTGGGTGCCCTGCTGGAGCAGGGCTTGGGCTGGGTGAGCTCCAGAGGTCCCTTCCAGTCCCTCCCTGCTGGGTTCTGGGGTTCTCTGCTGTGGTCAGTGGCTCCCAACCACAGAGGCATCCCTGGCCCGGGGCCATGGTGTGGACTTTCAGAGCCTGCAGCTGGAGGGGGCTGAGGCATGAGGCAGCTGTGAGCACAGGCCCTGGGGCTGCATCCCCCAGCTGCTTCTCCCCTCCTGGAAGCAGGGCAGCTGCAGGCTGTGGCCTCCTGCAGCCAGCTGCTCTCCTGCCCGGCTGCTCTGCAGGTGCAGTCGGGGACAGGGCTGGCTGGGCAGCTGGGGCCACGCTGGTCTCTGCCCCCAGGACAATCACAAGCTCTACAAGCAGAAGCTGGAGGAGTTGACCAAGCTCCAGGATGGGATCTCCAGCTCCATTGCACGGCAGAAGAAGAGGCTGAAGGAGCTGTCCCTGTCCCTCAACAAGTGAGTGGCAGCCTGCAGGGGCTGGGGACAGGGCAGGGGGCTGGAGCTCACCTCAGGGCTCTGTCTCTTGCACAAACCTTGTGACTGATGGCAAAGTGGAGGTCTGGACTCCCTCAGCTTCCCTCTCCTCTGCCCTGCTCTGTGCCCTGTTGCACTTCAGGGCCCTGCAGGTCACTTGTGCCCCTCCTGCACAGAGCTCCCTTTGTCCTTCCTCAGTGCTGAGCAGCCTCATCCCTCCTCACCTCCTCTCACTGCCAGCCTGGCACAGGAGCTCACCCTGCAGTGGGGTCATGGCCTGGCCTCCAGTCCATCCTCCCAGCCCTTGGGGTGCCCTTGCCCACGCCTGGAGTGCCAGCAGGCTGCGTGACAGGGACCCTGCTGATGCCAGCCCCTCCTTGTCCTCCCCAGGTGCAGAGGGCAGGGGAGCCCTGAGCAGGAGAAGTCCATCAGGGAGACCCAGAACCTGATCAAAGAGAGGCAGAACGTTTTCTTTGAGATGGAGGCCTACCTGCCAAAGAAGAATGGGTAAGGGGCACCCTGCTGCCAGCTGCAGCCCCACACCCCCTCTGTGTCCCTGTGCCTGTACCCTGCTCTCAGCCTGGCACAGAGGGACGCCTGGGCAGGAGCCAGGCTGAGCCTCTGCTGCCCTTGTTCCCCTCTCTGCCTGCTGCTGTCCTTCACCTGCAGGGCTCCCAGGGTGGCTGTGCATGGCAGGGAGCCCTGCGGGACCCCCCCACTGCTCCACCCCCTGCCCCTGCCCTTTGGAGCAGGTGCCACTCGTGCCACTCACACTGCCTGCCAGCTCAGGGTGGGAAGCAGCTGGGGGCTCGTTCCCAGCCTTGGCAGGGGCAGGAGAAGTGGACAGCTGTGCCCAGCCCCTGTGCCAGCTGCCCAGGCCCTGACTGCTGTGCTCTCTCTGCAGGCTGTACCTGAGTCTGGTGCTGGGGAATGTGAACGTGACACTGCTCAGCCAGCAGGCCAAGTATGGCCTCCCCCTGCCCCTCCCCCCTGCCCCTCCCCCCCTGCCCTCCCCCCTGCCCTCCCCCTGCCCCCCTGCCCTCCCCCTTGCCCCTGCTGCTACTCCCTGCCCTGCCCCCTTGCCCCTGCTGCTACTCCCTGCCCTCCCCCTGCCCCTCCCCCTGCTACTCCCTGCCCTCCCCCTGCCCCTGTTGCTACTACTCCCTGTCCTCCCCCCTGCCCTCCCCCTTTGCCCTGCCCCCCCTTCCCACTGCTGCCACTCCCTGCCAGCCCCCCTCCCTGCTGCCTGCCCTCCTGCCCCCCACCCAGGCCGTGTCAGGGCTGCTGCCAGCTTCCTGCCACAGCTTCCCTTCCAGGGTGTCCCTTGCCAGGGTGTCCCTTCCCAGGGTGTCCCTTCCCAGGGTGTCCCTTCCAGGTCCCAGGTCCAGCCCGGACCCCCACCTTGCCTCCTGCTCCCGCCTGGGGGCTGGGCTGCACCCCGGGCAGCTGCAGGGGGCCCTGTGCAGGCTTCCCCTGGGGCAGGGCCTTCGGCAGCTGCAGCCTCACAGCCCCTGGCAGGCTCTCCTGGGCCCTGGGGCTGGCTGTGGCCCACAAGGGCTCCTCCATGCCCACGCAGAGCTTCCCCCCTCAGCTCCTGCCTTGGAAGGGCTGAGCAGGCTCCATGCTGCCCAGGCTGGCAGGGACTGGAGTCCCTTGAAGCAGGGTGGCAGCAGCCTGCTGCTGGCCCCTCAGAAACACTCAGGGCTGCGAGTTTCTCTTGGGCACGGAAGCCCAGACTGCTTCCAGTGGGAAGGGATCTGTAAAGCTCACCCAGCCCAAGCCCCTGCAGCCCCCAGGGACATCCCCACCCCCAGCAGGCTGCTCCCAGCCCCACACCCCCTGCCCTGCACTGCTGCCAGCCATGGGGCAGCTCTCTGGGCAGCCTGGGCCAGGCTCTCCCCACCCTCAGCACCAAACATTTCTCCTTCTCTCCACTCTCCATCTCCCTCTTGCAGTTCAACCCATCCCCCCTTGGCCTGGCCCAGCAGGCCCTGCCCCCAAGTCTGTCCCCAGCTCTCTGATCTCCCCCTGAAGCTCTGCAAGGCCACCAGCAGCTCTCCCTGGAGCCTTCTCCTCTGCAGGCTGCCCAAGCCCAGCTCGCTCAGCCTGGCCTCCCAGCAGAGGGCTTCCAGCCCTGCCAGCACTGCTGTGGCCTCCTGCTCCCCTCTCCAGCAGCTCCCTGCCCTCACAAAGTCCTCTGCCAAAAAGGCAACAGGCCAAGAAGAAGTGACCTCAGGTTGCCCCAGGGGAGGTTTAGGCCAAAACTCTGTCCCCAGCCTTGCCCCAGAGGTTCCCAATGCCACTTGTGTGCAGCTGGCTGGGACAGGACAACCTCCAGCAGCCTGCTTGCTCCAAGGCTGTCCCTGTGCTCCCCTGCAGGTTTGCATACAAGGATGAGTATGAGAAGTTCAAGCTCTACCTCACCATCATCTTACTCATTGTCTCCTTCTCCTGTCGGTTCCTCTTCAACTCCAGGTGAGTCTGGCTTGGGTACCAGGCTGTCTTGGTGCCTGTGCCCTCAGCACAGGGGCAGTGGCTGTGCTGCCACCTGCACAGCTGCCTTTGCCTCCCCCCAGGGTGACAGATGCTGTCTTCAACTTCCTGCTGGTGTGGTACTACTGCACCCTCACCATCCGGGAGAGCATCCTCATCAACAACGGCTCCAAGTGAGCCCTGGGCCCGCCCTGCCCACCCCCAGCTCCCCAGGGCAGCAGCTCCCTCCCCCTCAAAGCCTGGCCCTGAGCTGCAGCACGGGGCAGGAGGAGCAAACTCTGCAGGGGTGGAGAGGGAAGGTGGCAAGGGGAAGGTGGAGAGGGAAGGTGGTGAGGGGAAGGTGAAGAGGGGAGGGGGAGGGTGGAGAGGGAGGGTGGAGAGGGAGGGTGGAGAGGGAGGGTGGAGAGGGAGGGTGGAGAGGGAGGGTGGAGAGGGAGGGTGGAGAGGGGGAGGTGGAGAGAGAGGGTGGAGAGAGAGGGTGGAGAGGGGGAGGTGGAGAGAGAGCGTGGAGAGAGAGGGTGGAGAGGGGGAGGTGGAGAGAGAGGGTGGAGAGGGGGAGGTGGAGAGGGAGGGTGGAGAGGGAGGGTGGAGAGGGGGAGGTGGAGAGAGAGGGTGGAGAGAGAGGGTGGAGAGGGGGAGGTGGAGAGAGAGGGTGGAGAGGGGGAGGTGGAGAGGGAGGGTGGAGAGGGAGGGTGGAGAGGGAGGGTGGAGAGGGGAAGGTGGAGAGGGGAAGGTGGAGAGGGGAAGGTGGAGAGGGGAAGGTGGAGAGGGAGGGTGGAGAGGGAGGGTGGAGAGGGGGAGGTGGAGAGGGAGGGTGGAGGGGGAGGTGGAGAGGGGGAGGTGGAGAGGGGGAGGTGGAGAGGGGGAGGTGGAGAGGGGAAGGTGGAGAGGGGAAGGTGGAGAGGGGAAGGTGGAGAGGGGAAGGTGGAGAGGGGAAGGTGGAGAGGGAGGGTGGAGAGGGGGAGGTGGAGAGGGGGAGGTGGAGAGGGGGAGGTGGAGAGGGAGGGTGGAGAGGGAGGGTGGAGAGGGGAAGGTGGAGAGGGGAAGGTGGAGAGGGGAAGGTGGAGAGGGGAAGGTGGAGAGGGGAAGGTGGAGAGGGAGGGTGGAGAGGGGAAGGTGGAGAGGGAGGGTGGAGAGGGAGGGTGGAGAGGGAGGGTGGAGAGGGGAAGGTGGAGAGGGAGGGTGGAGAGGGGAAGGTGGAGAGGGAGGGTGGAGAGGGGAAGGTGGAGAGGGAGGGTGGAGAGGGGGAGGTGGAGAGGGAGGGTGGAGAGGGAGGGTGGAGGGGGAGGTGGAGAGGGGAGGTGGAGAGGGGGAGGTGGAGAGGGGAAGGTGGAGAGGGGAAGGTGGAGAGGGGAAGGTGGAGAGGGGAAGGTGGAGAGGGGAAGGTGGAGAGGGAGGGTGGAGAGGGAGGGTGGAGAGGGAGGGTGGAGAGGGGAAGGTGGAGAGGGAGGGTGGAGAGGGAGGGTGGAGAGGGAGGGTGGAGAGGGGGAGGTGGAGAGGGAGGGTGGAGAGGGGAAGGTGGAGAGGGGAAGGTGGAGAGGGGAAGGTGGAGAGGGGAAGGTGGAGAGGGAGGGTGGAGAGGGAGGGTGGAGAGGGGAAGGTGGAGAGGGAGGGTGGAGAGGGGAAGGTGGAGAGGGAGGGTGGAGAGGGAGGGTGGAGAGGGAGGGTGGAGAGGGAGGGTGGAGAGGGGAAGGTGGAGAGGGGAGGGTGGAGAGGGAGGGTGGAGAGGGGAAGGTGGAGAGGGAGGGTGGAGAGGGGGAGGTGGAGAGGGGGAGGTGGAGAGGGAGGGTGGAGAGGGAGGGTGGAGAGGGAGGGTGGAGAGGGGAAGGTGGAGAGGGGAAGGTGGAGAGGGGAAGGTGGAGAGGGAGGGTGGAGAGGGGAAGGTGGAGAGGGAGGGTGGAGAGGGGGAGGTGGAGAGGGAGGGTGGAGGGGGAGGTGGAGAGGGGGAGGTGGAGAGGGGAAGGTGGAGAGGGGAAGGTGGAGAGGGAGGGTGGAGAGGGGAAGGTGGAGAGGGGAAGGTGGAGAGGGGAAGGTGGAGAGGGGAAGGTGGAGAGGGGAAGGTGGAGAGGGAGGGTGGAGAGGGGAAGGTGGAGAGGGAGGGTGGAGAGGGGAAGGTGGAGAGGGAGGGTAGAGAGGGGGAGGTGGAGGGGGAGGTGGAGAGGGGGAGGTGGAGAGGGGGAGGTGGAGAGGGGGAGGTGGAGAGGGGGAGGTGGAGAGGGGGAGGTGGAGAGAGAGGGTGGAGAGGGAAGGTGGAGAGGGGAAGGTGGGAGGGGAAGGTGGAGAGGGGAAGGTGGAGAGGGGAAGGTGGAGAGGGGAAGGTGGAGAGGGGAAGGTGGAGAGGGAGGGTGGAGAGGGAGG
This sequence comes from Picus viridis, assembly GCA_033816785.1. Taxonomy (NCBI): domain Eukaryota; kingdom Metazoa; phylum Chordata; class Aves; order Piciformes; family Picidae; genus Picus; species Picus viridis. Next base: position 13,294,212 of record CM066598.1, read on the forward strand.
GTGGAGGGGGGGAGGGTGGAGGGGGAGGTGGAGAGGGAGGGTGGAGAGGGAGGGTGGAGAGGGAGGGTGGAGAGGGAGGGTGGAGAGGGGAAGGTGGAGAGGGGGAGGTGGAGAGGGGGAGGTGGAGAGGGGAGGTGGAGAGGGGGAGGTGGAGAGGGGGAGGTGGAGAGAGAGGGTGGAGAGGGGGAGGTGGAGAGGGAGGGTGGAGAGGGAGGGTGGAGAGGGAGGGTGGAGAGGGAGGGTGGAGAGGGGGAGGTGGAGAGGGGGAGGTGGAGAGGGGGAGGTGGAGAGGGGAGGTGGAGAGGGGGAGGTGGAGAGAGAGGGTGGAGAGGGGAAGGTGGAGAGGGGAAGGTGGAGAGGGGAAGGTGGAGAGGGGAAGGTGGAGAGGGAGGGTGGAGAGGGAGGGTGGAGAGGGAGGGTGGAGAGGGGGAGGTGGAGAGGGGGAGGTGGAGAGGGGGAGGTGGAGAGAGAGGGTGGAGAGGGGAAGGTGGAGAGGGGAAGGTGGAGAGGGGAAGGTGGAGAGGGAGGGTGGAGAGGGAGGGTGGAGAGGGGGAGGTGGAGAGGGGGAGGTGGAGAGGGGGAGGTGGAGAGGGGGAGGTGGAGAGGGGGAGGTGGAGAGAGAGGGTGGAGAGAGAGGGTGGAGAGGGGGAGGTGGAGAGAGAGGGTGGAGAGGGGAAGGTGGAGAGGGGAAGGTGGAGAGGGGAAGGTGGAGAGGGGAAGGTGGAGAGGGGAAGGTGGAGAGGGGAAGGTGGAGAGGGGAAGGTGGAGAGGGAGGGTGGAGAGGGAGGGTGGAGAGGGAGGGTGGAGAGGGGGGTGGAGAGGGGGAGGTGGAGAGGGGGGTGGAGAGGGGGGTGGAGAGGGGGGTGGAGAGGGTGGTGGAGGGGGGGGTGGAGAGGGGGGTGGAGAGGGGGTGGAGAGGGGGGTGGAGAGGGGGGTGGAGAGGGGAAGGTGGAGAGGGAGGGTGGAGAGGGAGGGTGGAGAGGGAGGGTGGAGAGGGAGGGTGGAGAGGGAGGGTGGAGAGGGTGGTGGAAAGGGGAAGGTGGAGAGGGAGGGTGGAGAGGGGAAGGTGGAGAGGGGAAGGTGGAGAGGGAGGGTGGAGAGGGGAAGGTGGAGAGGGGAAGGTGGAGAGGGGAAGGTGGAGAGGGAGGGTGGAGAGGGAGGGTGGAGAGGGAGGGTGGAGAGGGTGGTGGGAAAGGGGAGGGTGGAGAGGGGAAGGTGGAGAGGGAGGGTGGAGAGGGAAGGTGGAGAGGGAGGGTGGAGAGGGGAGGTGGAGAGGGGAGGGTGGAGAGGGAGGGTGGAGAGGGAGGGTGGAGAGGGTGGTGGAAAGGGGAGGGTGGAGAGGGGAAGGTGGAGAGGGAGGGTGGAGAGGGGAAGGTGGAGAGGGGAAGGTGGAGAGGGGGGGGTGGGAGGGGGGTGGAGAGGGGGGTGGAGAGGGAGGGTGGAGAGGGGAAGGTGGAGAGGGGAAGGTGGAGAGGGGAAGGTGGAGAGGGGAAGGTGGAGAGGGAGGGTGGAGAGGGAGGGTGGAGAGGGTGGTGGAAAGGGGAGGGTGGAGAGGGGAAGGTGGAGAGGGAGGGTGGAGAGGGGAGGTGGAGAGGGAGGGTGGAGAGGGAGGGTGGAGAGGGTGGTGGAAAGGGGAGGGTGGAGAGGGAAGGTGATGAGGAAGGGTGGTGAGGGAAAGTGGAGGGGGAGGGTGGAGAGGGAAGGGGAAGGAGGGTGGGGAGGGAGGGTGTAGCAGCAGCTGGAAGAGCCCCGGCCCCTGGCTGCTGCCCTGGCCAGAGCTGCTGGGTCCTGCTGCACTCAGCAGTGTCATGAGCAGCCCTGCTCCTCCCCTTGCCCAGGGGGCTGGAGGGTGGCTGGTGCTGGGCTCTGCCCTCCTGCTGCCTCCCTGGGTCCATGCTCAGGAGGCTCTTCTGGCTCTGCCTTCCAGAATCAAGGGCTGGTGGGTGTTCCATCACTACGTCTCCACCTTCCTCTCAGGGGTCCTGCTGACCTGGTGAGTCTGCACCTCTCCCTCCCTGGCTGCAGGCACCCTGGGCTGCGGCCAGTTGGGACGAAGAGGCCCTCGCTGCCCTGCTCCATGGATGCTGTAGGCTAACCACCAGCTCCACACCTTCCTCTCCAGCCCAGCAGCAGCTGTGTGCAGCAGGCAGGGTCCCTGGGCTGGGAGGGCTGAGAGGGGAGCCTTAGGGATGCCTGCAGGTGCCTGCAGGGTGGCTGTCAGGAGGGTGCAGCCAGGCTCCTTCCAGGGCTGCCGAGGGAGTGGGGGGAGGAGCAGTGGAGATCAACTCAGTCCCAGGAAGTTCCACCTCAACAGGAGGAAAAACCTCTTTCCTGGGAGGGTGCTGGAGGCCTGGAGCAGGCTGCCCAGAGGGGCTGTGGAGTCTCCTGGTGTGGAGAGCTTCCAGCCCTGCCTGGTCACCTTCCTGTGGGGCCTGCCCTCGGGGCTCCTGCTCTGCAGGGGTTGGACTGATGGTCCCTGGAGGTGCTCTCCTGGCATTCTGTCAAACACCACCTCCTGCCTTGCAGTTCTGGGGGGAGGACCACCTCAGCCCTCTGCCTGGGGGCAGCTGGGGTGGGGCAGTGGTGCCCAGGGGGGCAGAGAGGGCTGGCTGCCAGCCCCACACCCCCCCAGGCAGCTCCCTCTGTCCCCAGGCCGGATGGACTCATGTACCAGATGTTCCGGAACCAGTTCCTCTCCTTCTCCATGTACCAGAGTGAGTCTCTGCACCGCCACCAGGCTGGGGCTGTGGCTGGGTGGTGGTCCCTGTGGCTCTGGGACACGTGGAGAGCCTTCTGCAGCTGCCCACAGCCCTCCTGGGGTTCCCCTTGGCCTCTGCCCTGGCCCTGGGGTGCTCTTCCTGTGCAGTCATCTCAGAGCTGATGCCGGGGCAGGGGATGGTGCCTGGGCAGGAGAGGCCTCACCAAGGGCAAGGTCCTGCTCCTGGGTCAGGGCAATCCCAAGCCCAAATCCAGGCTGGGTGAGGAGTGGGCTCCAGAGCAGCCTGGAGGAGGAGGCCTTGGGGGGTGTCAGTTGGTGACAAACTCCCCAGGAGCCAGCAGTGGTCCCTGGCAGCCCAGAGCCAGCTGAGTGCTGAGCTGCAGCCAGAGGAGGGAGAGCAGCAGCACAGGGAGGGGATTCTGCCCCTCTGCTCTGCTCTGCTCAGCCCCCACCTGCAGCACTGCCTCCAGCTCTGGGGCCCCCAGCACAAGGAGGACCTGGAGCTGCTGGAGAGGCTCCAGAGGAGGCCACAGAGATGCTCAGAGGGCTGCAGAACCTCCCCTGTGGGGCCAGGCTGGGAGAGTTGGGGCTGTTCAGCTTGGAGGAGGCTCCAGGGAGACCTCAGAGCAACCTTCCCAGTACCTGAAGGGGCTCCAGGAGAGCTGGGGAGGGACTAGGGACAAGGGCTGGGAGTGCCAGGATGAGAGACAATGGCTTTGAGCTGGGAGAGGAGAGACTGAGACTGGAGATGAGGAAGGAATTCATTGCAGTGAGGCTGGGGAGGCTGCCCAGGGAGGCTGTGTTCAGGGTGAGGCCTTCTGGTGCTGAACCTCTGCAGGGAGGAGGACATCCACAAGCTCCCTGGGCAACCTGAGGTTGCCCAGGGAGCTTGTGGATGTCCTCCTCCCTGCAAGTGTTGAAGTCCAGGCTGGATGAGTCCCTGAGCAACCTGTGCTGGTGGGAGGTGTCCCTGCCCGTGGTGGGGGGTGGGGGGTTTGGGACTGGCTGATCTTGAAGGTCCCTTCCAAGGCAGCCCACGCTGTGAGCTGCTGCTGCTGCTGCTGGTGACCAGGGCCCTGTCCCCGCAGGCTTCGTGCAGTTCCTGCAGTACTACTACCAGAGCGGCTGTCTGTACCGGCTGCGGGCGCTGGGCGAGAGGCACAACATGGACCTGACCGTGGGTGAGCCTCTGCCTGCCCCTGCTGCCTGCCCCCGCCCCCCCGGGAGCTCTCCCGGCGCTCGGTGCTCCGAGGGGGCTCCGCCTGCGGTTTGTGGGCGGCAGAGCCCCAGGAGCAGCCGGCAGGCGGCGGCAGCCTCTCGGCTGAATGGGCTCCACCGGCTCCCCCGGCGCCCCCAGCCCCCAGCCTCGGGCTGCAGGGTAGCCGTGGAGGTGGCTCCTGGCACCTCGGCTTCCTGCAGGGAGCTCCTGCGGCTGCGACATCTTCCCCAGGGACCTGTGGGCTGCCACCTCGCCAGCCCCTGTGACACTGAGCACCGGGGCTGGGGGCAGTGGGGGAGGGCAGCTCCACCAGAGCTTCCTCCAGAGGCCCCACCGGGAGAGCCCCGGGGAGCCTGCCCCCGGCCGGGAGAGCCCCGGGGGAGCCTGCCCCCGGCCGGGAGAGCCCCGGGGGAGCCTGCCCCCGGCCGGAGCCGGGGAGCCCCCGGCCGGGAGAGCCCCGGGGGAGCCTGCCCCCGGCCGGGAGAGCCCCGAGGGAATTTGACCCGGCCGGGAGAGCCCCGGGGGTGCCCGCCCAGCCCCTGTGCCCCCAGCAGGGCTGTGTTAGCCCAGGCAGGACTTGGCCAGGCACAGGGTGGCCACTGAACCTCCCTGCCCACAGCCTCAGGGGCTGGGCTCCATCCGGTCCCCCAGCCAGCACTTCTGGGGTCCTCATGCAAACCTTCATGCCTTGCAGAGGGCTTCCAGTCCTGGATGTGGAGAGGCCTCACCTTCCTGCTCCCCTTCCTCTTCTTTGGGCACGTGAGTGTGCACTGACCCCCGGGGGAGCTGCAGGGACCCCGGCCCGGGGCGGCTGATGCAGCAGCAGGCAGCCGGGGCAGCACCTAGCTGCCCACGGGCTGCTGTGGCCACCTGCTGCAGGTGCCAGGGGCAGGAAAATGCGGTGAGCAGGGCTGGGCTGCTGCCTTCCCTCCCCTGCCACCCCCACTGCTTGTTGGGGAAGCCCTGGGGGGCCGCTGGGGTTCTGCCAAGGGCTCAAGTGAGGGGTGAAATACAGCAGAGGGTGGCCCCAAGAGCCCTTCAGAGCTTCAGCTCCCGAGCTGCTGCAGCTCCCTTTCAGCCTTGGGCAGCTCAGGGAGGCCAGGGCCAGGAGCAGCAGCCTGGGCTGAGGCAGCCTCCTGGCTGCTGGGCCCCAGCAGGTGGCAGGAAGGGGGAGATGTCCCCACTGGGGTCCCTCTGGCCCCATGCCTGGAGGGGTTCCACTGCACCCTGGCCTGACAGGGGCTCTGCAGGGGGTTGTGGCGGGGGGGCAGCTGGGTGAGCCCCAGCCCTGGAGGCCATCCCCTCCCCCTCCCCTTCCCTCTCCCCTGCAGTTCTGGCAGCTCTACAACGCCCTCACCCTCTTCAACATGCTGCAGCACCCCGAGTGCAAGGAGTGGCAGGTAAGGGCTGGGGGCTGCCCTGGGGGGAGGGGGATGCCCCCCAGCCAGGTCCCTCCCGCTGACTTGTGCCTGTGTGGCTCCCCCAGGTCCTCATGTGTGGCCTCTCCTTCCTCATCCTCTTCCTGGGGAACTTCTTCACCACGCTGCGGGTGGTGCACCAGAAGCTCCAGGACAAGAAGGACTCCAAGCAGAGCTGAAGGGGGCAGGGTGGGGCCCAGGACTTGTGTCCCCCCCGGCTCCACCTCCTGGTTCCGCCTCCTGGCCCCTCGGTGCCGTCCGGACTCTGGCGCCCCCTCTGCTCGGCGGGGCTGGGACAGAGCACAAATAGAGCTGTTGGCAGTGGCGATGGTGCTGGATCCGTGCCTGAGTCACTCACCTGCGGTCACAGCACCCTGCAGCCCCCCCGGCCCCTCTGCCTCCCTCCTCCAGCAGAGCAGGGGGCCAGGGGCCGCTGCTCCCCTTCCTGCTGCCCGAATGGTTTCCTCACACAGCTCCTGGGGAGGTCAAGGCTCTCCCCAGCCCTGCAGCCAGGGTGGTGAAGGCAGAGAGAGGCCCTCGGAAGCCCTGGGCTGGGAGCAGTCGCTTCCCTGGCTGCCCCCCAGCCCTCCCCGCTCTCAGGGCAGCTGCAGGCTCTGCTGCCTCTCGGGGTGCTGTAGCTCAGCTGCTGCTCGGCCTTCGAGGCACAGAGGGGCAGGAGCGGCAGGAGCCCGAGCTGGGCTTCCCCTGGAGCTGCACAGGGCCTGGTCTTGCCCCTCTGGATACAAAGCAAAGGGAAAGTGCTGCCTCGGGCCCCGGGGGCGCTGCCAGAGCCCGCTCTGCTCTGCGGTTTGGCTCACCTGGCAGTGCCAGGGAGGGGCAAGAGCCCTCTCAGTGCCTCACAGCAGGGGAGGGGAAAGGCAGAGCTGTGAGCTCCCTCCCTCGGCGCCGCCTGCCACAGGCTAGGGCCAGCAGTGAGGCAAGCCCCAGTGCCCCTGCAGAGCAGGGGAGGAGCAGCTCTGTACCACCACCAGGAACTCTCTCCCAAGAGGACAGGTTGAGAGCCCTGAGGCTGCTGAGGTGTGAGAGGAGGCTGAGAGGGAACCTCAGCGCGGTAAGCATCCGAGGGAGGGTGCCAAGAGGCAGGGGCCAGGCTCTATTGGGTGGTGCCCAGTCATGGGGCAGGGAACAAGGGGTACCAGCTGGCACCCAGGAGGTTCCACCTCAACATCTGAGGAGAAACTTCTTTGTTGTGAGGGTGCTGGAGGCCTGGGGCAGGCTGCCCGGAGAGGCTGCGGAGGCTCCTGCTCTGGAGACCTCCCCAAAGCCCTCCGGAGGTGTGCCTGGGTGACCTGCCCTGCTCTGGTCCCTTCCAGCCCCAAGCACTCTGTGCTGCTGTGCCCCAGGCCAGAGCCTCCTGCCCCCTGGTGCCATCCCCTCTGGCCTGCCAGGGCTCAGACCAAGCCCAGAGCTGCCTCCCAGTCAGCAGCCAGGGCAGGAAGGAGGCCACAGCAGAGCCACTCTGTGTGTGCCAGGGCAGGAAGGAGGCCACAGCAGAGCCACTCTGTGTGTGCCAGGGCAGGAAGGAGGCCACACCAGAGCCACTCTGTGTGTGCCAGGGCAGGAAGGAGGCCACACCAGAGCCACTCTGTGTGTGCCCAGGAAGGAGGGCACAGCAGAGCCACTCTGTGTGTGCCAGGGCAGGAAGGAGGCCACAGCAGAGCCACTCTGTGTGCCAGGGCAGGAAGGAGGCCACAGCAGAGCCACTCTGTGTGCCAGGGCAGGAAGGAGGCCACAGCAGAGCCACTCTGTGTGTGCCAGGGCAGGAAGGAGGCCTCAGCAGAGCTCTCTGTGCCAGGGCAGAGCCAGCCACTCTGTGTGTGCCAGGGCAGGAGGAGGGAGGCCACTCTGTGTGTGCCAGGGCAGGAAGGAGCAGAGCCACTCTCTGTATTCCAAGGGCAAATGTATTTAAATAATTTACAGGCGGGGCAGGCTGCAGGGTGCTGAGCTTCCCCCAGCACTGAATCACAAAGGTGGTAAAATAAAAACAGCATTCAAAAAACTGAGAGCAGACAGTGTGGGCAGGGGCTGGGCACAGGGGCTGCCAGCTGCAAGGACCCCCAGGGAGGGGGCAGGGGCCCCCAGGACAGGGCTCTTCTGGAGGGCAGAGAAGCCCTGCAGCAAAGGTGGGCGGGGGGACGGGAGGGGAGGGCGGGGGGGGGCTGTGGGATGCTGGTGGCACAAGGCAGCTCTGTGCCCCTTAGCCAAGGGGCACACGGGGTGTGAGGGAGGCCAGGGCAGCTCCCACGCTGCCCTCACCCCAAACCCACAGTGCTGGGGGGCTGCTGGCTCCTCCACTCCCTGGCTGGCCCCAGGCCAGGGTAGGCTCCAGCCCAGGGGCTAAGGCACCACCCTGTGTGCAGGGAGAGGCCCCAGGGCTGCCCCTGGCACCACCCAGCCCTCCTGGCCCGCAGCAGCTCTGGCCCTGGCCTCAAGGCAAACGCTGGTGCCAGGAGGGGCTCCCTGGGGTGCCAGGAGGGGCTCCCTGGGGTGCCAGCGGCACCGAGGCTCCTGGCCCCTGCCCCTCCCAAGCCCTTGCACAGCTCAGGGCGCAGCAGCCGCCCGGGGCTGCCCAGCAGGGGCTGGGAGCGAGCCCGGGGTGGGCGGGGGCCGGGCGGGGGCTCTGCTGCCAGGGGCCCTCCCCGGCCCTGCCGGCCCCGGCCCTAGCTCCAGACGTCCTGGGAGTAGCGGCCCTTGGTCATCAGCTTCTTGACGTAGTCGACGGCCTGGGGCTGGCTGAGGCCGCCCAGCTGCGCCACGATCTCGCAGAAGGTGTTCTGCACGTCCCGAGCCATGTTCCGAGCGTCCCTGCGGGCGGCCGCGCTCAGTCAGCACCGGGGCGCTCAGCACCCGGCCCCTCAGCACCGGAGCGCTCAGCACCGGGGCGCTCAGCACCCGGCCCCTCAGCACCGGGGCGTCAGCACCGGCCCCTCAGCACCCGGCCCTCAGCACCCGGCCCCTCAGCACCAGAGCGCTCAGCACCCGGCCCCTCAGCACCGGGGCGCTCAGCACCCGGCCCCTCAGCACCGGGGCGTCAGCACCCGGCCCCTCAGCACCGGGGCGCTCAGCACTCAGCACCCGGCCCCTCAGGCCGCTCAGCACCCGGCCCCTCAGCACCGGGGCGCTCAGCACCCGGCCCCTCAGCACCGGGGCCCTCAGCACCGGGGGCGCTCAGCACCCGGCCCCTCAGCACCGGCCCTCAGCACCCGGCCCCTCAGCACCCGGCCCCTCAGCACCAGAGCGCTCAGCACCCGGCTCAGCACCGGGGCGTCAGCACCCGGCCCCTCAGCACCCGGCCCCTCAGCACCCGGCCCCTCAGCACCAGAGCGCTCAGCACCGGCCCCTCAGCACCGGGGCGCTCAGCACCGGGCGCTCAGCACCGGGGGCGTCAGCACCCGGCCCCTCAGCACCGGGGCGCTCAGCACCCGGCCCCTCAGCACCCGGCCCCTCAGCACCAGAGCGCTCAGCACCCGGCCCCTCAGCACCCGGCCCCTCAGCACCCGGCCCCTCAGCACCGGGCGCTCAGCACCCGGCCCCTCAGCACCGGGGCGTCAGCACCCGGCCCCTCAGCACCGGGGGCGCTCAGCACCCGGCCCCTCAGCACCCGGCCCCTCAGCACCGGGGCGTCAGCACCCGGCCCCTCAGCACCCGGCCCCTCAGCACCCGGCCCCTCAGCACCCGGCCCCTCAGCACCAGAGCGCTCAGCACCCGGCCCCTCAGCACCCGGCCCCTCAGCACCAGAGCGCTCAGCACCCGGCCCCTCAGCACCGGGGCGCTCAGCACCCGGCCCCTCAGCACCGGGCGTCAGCACCCGGCCCCTCAGCACCGGGGCGCTCAGCACCCGGCCCCTCAGCACCCGGCGCTCAGCACCCGGCCCCTCAGCACCGGGGCGCTCAGCACCCGGCCCCTCAGCAGCACACCCGGCCCCTCAGCACCGGGGCGTCAGCACCCGGCCCCTCAGCACCCGGCCCCTCAGCACCGGGGCGCTCAGCACCCGGCCCCTCAGCACCCGGCCCCTCACACCGGGGCGCTCAGCACCCGGCCCCAGGGCTCGCTCAGCCCCGGCCCTCGCACCGCATCTGCGCGGCTCTGCAGCCCCTCCAGGGATGGGGACTCCACCGCTGCCCTGGGCAGCCTGGGCCAGGCCTGGACAAGGACTTGTTCCTCGTGCCCAACCTAACCCTCCCCCGGCAAAACCTGAGGCTGTTTCCTCTGGTCCTGTCACTTGGGGAGAGAACCAACCCCAACCTCGCTGCCAGCTCCTCCCAGGGAGCTGCAGAGAGCAATGAGGTCTCCCTCAGCCTCCTCTGCTCCAGGCTGCACACCCCCAGCTCCCTCAGCTGCTCCTCCCCAGCCCTGCTCTCCAGACCCTTCCCCACTGCCCTTCTCTGGACCTGCTCCAGCCTCTCAATGTCCTTCTTGGAGTGAGGAGCCCAAACTGAACCCTGCCCTGCTGGCCACACCACTGCTGCTCCAGGCCAGGCTGCTGGTGACCCTCTTGGCCACCTGGGCACCCCCTGGCTCATCTTCAGCTGCTGGCAACCAGCACCCCCAGATCCTTTTCCCCCAGGCTGTTTGCAGCCACTCTGCCCCCAGCCTGGAGCCTTCCTGGGGTTGTTGTGACCCAAGTTCAAGGCCCAGCACTTGGCCTTGTTGAGCCTCAGCCCATGGATCCAGCCTGGCCAGGTGCCTCTGCAGAGCCTCCAGCAGCTCAACACTGCTGCCCAACTTGGTGTCATCTGCCAGCTGCCTGAGGCTGCCTGGATCCCCTCACCCAGACCACTGATGAAGATGTCAAAGAGAACCAGGCCCAGTGCTGAACCCTGGGAGGAGCACTCAGCCCCCAGTCATGGATGCTTCTCTCACCCCAGCCTCTCTGCCTGGCCCTCCCCTCAAACAAGGACAGTGGGACCCCCCCCCAGGGGGCCACAGATGGGTGAAGGGAGCCCCACTGCTTTTCCTTAGCACAGGGAAGTGTCCCCAGGGCCCCTGCCCTGCCACCAGACCTACCCACACACGTAGATGTGAGCGTTGTCCTCGTTCAGCAGCTTCCAGATGCTTTCCTTGTTCTTCTTCAGCAGGTGCTGGACATAAACCTGGCAGGAACAACGAGGTGGGCATGAGGAGAGAGGAGCAGGACCCCCACGGCACCCAGCCCCAGCCAGGCGGGGAGGCCGAGCCCCTGCCTGCGGCTCCACAGGAGGCCACGCGGGGGCGCCAGGCGCCCGCTCCGAACGCCAGGGGCTCCGGGCCGGCAAGCTCCTGCCCCTCGGGGTCTTTGTGGTTGTGGGAAGCTGGGGAACTTGAGTGGTACCTTCTCAGCCTGGTCCCTGGAGAAGGCCACGTGGAGCTGGGTGAGGACCCCCTCCTCCTGGAAGCGGGCGAGCTCCTGGCGGTACAGGTAGTCCTGGCGCTCGTGGCGGCAGCCGTAGTACAGCACTGTCTCGCCCACCTCCTTGCCTGCAGGCCACACAGAGCCATCAGCTGCCCCAGCCCTGCCCCAGCCCTGCCCTGCCCCAGCCCTGCCCCTGCCCTGCCCCTGCCCTGCCCTGCCAGCCCGGGGCAGCCAGAGCTGCACCACTGCTGCTGCTCACAGGAGGAATCCTGACCCCCAGCAGCACACACAGAGAGGGGTCGAGGCTGGGCAGCCAGGGGCCTGCTTCTGACCTCTGCCACCACACCTCCACACAGCCAGGGGCCTGCTTCTGACCCTGTCCTGCTTCTGACCTCTGCCACCACACCTCCACACAGCCAGGGGCCTGCTTCTGACCCTGTCCTGCTTCTGACCTCTGCCACCACACCTCCACACAGCCAGGGGCCTGCTTCTGACCCTGTCCCGGTTATGACCTCTGCCACCACATCTCCAAACACCCAGGGGCCTGCCTCTGACCTCTGCTACCACACCTCCAAACATCCAGGACCCTGGTTCTGACCCTGTCCTGGCTCTGACCTCTGCCACCACATCTCCAAGCATTCAGGATGCTGCTTCTGACCTCTGCCACCACACCTCCAAACACCCAGGACCTTGGTTCTGACCCTGTCCTGGTTATGACCTCTTCCACAACCTCAAACAGCCAGGGGCCTGCTTCTGACCATGTCCTGCTTCTGACCCCTGCCCACCACACCTCCAAGCATTCAGGACCCTGGTTCTAGCCTCTGCCACCACATCTCCAAAGCAAGAAGGTTTGGAGCTGTGGTGGGAGAGGTGAGACCTGGTTCAGATCTCTCTGCCTCCCCTTCCCCAACACCCTCAGGGGCCAAGAGGAGGACAAAGCATCCTTGTGCTGGGCAGAGCCACTCGGCTGCTGCTGCCGCTCCCCCTGCTCCCCCACCTCTGCCTTTGGCTGGCTGGGAGCAGCACAAGCTGCACCCTGGAGGCACCACAGAGCCCTGCAGAGCAGCTGCAGCCCCGGGCTGGCCCCAGGCCCTCACCTTGCTGCTTGAGCCAGGCACGCTCCTGGATGAAGCCGATGAAGGGGCGATGCCGGTGCCAGGCCCCACCATGATGACAGCGGTGCTGGGCTTGAAGGGCAGGCGGAACTGCGACTTCCTGACGTACATGGGCACCAGGGAGCTGCTCCCACTCTCCCTGGGCAGCAGGGAGCTGCTCCCACTCTCCCTGGGCACCTTGTTCTTCAGCCAGGTGGTGGCCACCCCCCTGTTCAGCCGGCCGGTCTTGGTCTCGTACTCCACCGCCACGGCGCAGATGTGGATGGAGTTGGGGTGAACCTGCGGGCGAGGGACGGCGGTGCCAGGGAGCCCCAGGAGACACAGCCCCTGCTGCCCAGGCATGGCAAGGAGTTCGGCATAAGCCCAGAACCCAGCAGGGAGGGGTTGGAAGGGACCTCTGGAGCTCACCCAGGCCAAGCCCTGCTCCAGCAGGGCACCCACAGCACAATGCCCAGCAGCACGGTGCCAGGGGGGTTGGCAGCTCTCCACACAAGGACACTCCACAACCTCTCTGGGCAGCCTGCTCCAGGCCTCCAGCACCCTCACAACAAACAACTTGCTCCTCCTCTTCACATCCAACCTCCTGGGCTCCACCCTGTGCCCCTTGCTGCCCCTTGGGCTGTCCCTGGGCACCACTCAGCAGAGTCTGGCCCCAGCCTCTTGCCCCCACAGCTCCTTCAGCTCTTGCTGAGCATTGCTCAGCTGCCCTCTGGGGCTGCTCTTCTGCAGGCTCTCAGCCCCAGGGCTCTCAGCCTTTGCTGCTCCCAGAGCTGCTCCAGGCCCCTCAGCAGCTCTGCAGCCTCCCCTGGGCTCTCTCTAGCAGTTCTCTGTCTCTCCTCAACTGGGGAGCCCAGACCTGGACACACTCTTACCCCAAAGATAACATTGGAACAGCTCTTCCTCCCCTGGCAACATCAAACCTCTCAGCCTGACCCACATGGGGCTTTTGTCTTGTGCCCAACTCATTGCAGGAGCACTGAGCTTCCTTTAGTGCTGCCAGCACCTTAGGGCTTCAGGCATAAAGGGTGAATTTTGACACCCCCCCCCCAAATGCCACCATGCTTCCAAGCCCTGAAAGCAAGGTCTAGGAGCAAAGAGGAGGGTGGTTGGAGCAGGAAGCATCTGACTGCACCACAGGGAAGCTGGGATGGCTCAAGCCTGAGATAACCAAAGCCACCCCCTCAGTGCCAGCAGGGCGAGGTCCCCACAGCTGTGAGCCCCCAGGAGCTGCAGTGGGGTGAGGGCAGGAGGCTGCAGGGCGCTCACCTTGGAGGAGGAGGCGATGGAGTAGTAGCGTGCCTGCAGGCGGGGCAGCAGCTCACAGAGGTGGTCGATGGGGGGTGCAGGGAGGGCATGTCCTGCAGGATGGCCAAGATGTTCCTGCGAGCCTCCACCACCCAGCTGAGGTACAGGGCCTGTGGGCAAGGAGGGCACACGAGTCACAGCTTCCCTACCCGGCTGGCAACCCCCTCAGCTCTCTGCACCTGCTGCCAAGCAGGGCCTGGAGCCCTTCTGGGGGGCTCCAGCAGCCTCAGGGGAAGGGCACAGCTGGCAAACCCCCCTCAGCTCTCTGCACCTGCTGCCAAGCAGGGCCTGGAGCCCTTCTGGGGGCTCCAGCAGCCTCAGGGGAAGGGCAGAGCTGGCAAACCCCCCTCAGCTCTGTGCACCCAGTGCCCAGCAAGTCCTGGAGCCCTTGTGGAGCTCTCCAGCACAGAGCTGGACCCAGCAGGCTCGCTGGGATGGACCTGGTTGGCAAACATCCCCCCAGCTCTCTGCCCCTGGTGCCAAGCAAGGCCTGGGCCCTTTTGGGGGTCTCCAGCACAGAGCTGGATCCAGCAGCCTTGCTGGGAAGGACCTGGTTGGCAAACATCCCCTCAGCTCTGTGCACCCAGTGCTCAGCAAGTCCTAGAGCCCTTGTGGGGATCTCCAGCAATGAGCTGGACCCAGCAGGCAAACCCCCTCTCAGCTCTCTGCACCCACTGCCAAGCAAGGCCTGGAGCCCTTGTGGGGGTCTCCAGCAACGAGCTGGACCCAGCAGGCAAACCCCCCTCTCAGCTCTCTGCACCCAGTGCCCAACAAGTCCTGGAGCCCTTCTGGGGGTCTCCAGCAGCCTCGGGGAAGGGCCCAGCTGGCAAACCCCCCTCAGCTCTCTGCCCCTGGTGCCAAACAAAGCCTGGGCTGTTTCAGGGGTGTGCAGCAGGCAGCTGGCCCCAGCAGGCTCACTGGGAAGGCCCTAGCTGGCACACATCCCCTCAGCTCTGTGCCCCGGTGCCCAAGAAGGCCTGGAGGCTGTGTGGGTGTGTGCAGCAGGCAGCTGGCCCCAACAGGCTCACTGGGAAGGCCCTAGCTGGCACACACCCCCTCAGCTCTGTGCCCCCGGTGCCCAACAAGGCCTGGAGCCCTGGTGGTGGTGTGCAGCAGGCAGCTGGCCCCAGCAGGCTCACTGGGAAGGCCCTAGCTGGCACACACCCCCTCAGCTCTGTGCCCCTGGTGCCCAACAAGGCCTGGAGCCCTGGTGGGGGTGTGCAGCAGCCGGCTGGCAGGGGAGGGCCGGGCCCCACCTTGCCCTCGGCGGAGGAGGAGGCCATCCTGCGCAGCCGCTCCTGCTCGCCCGCGTCCGAGGCGTACTGCGCCAGCTCGTAGAGCACGTTGGTGCGGGGCGGGTTGGTGATGTCCAGGTAGTAGGTGAGGGCTGTGCGGTAGGAGGTGGGGCAGGGGAAGGGATGCTTCTTGTTGGACTCCTCTGGAAAAGAGGGAGAGGGACGAAGCCGAAGCGTCAGCAAGCAGCAGCCCTGCGCCGTGCCGGCGGCCGGGCGCCAGAGCTGGAGACGGGGCAGGGGCTGGCCCGTAGGGGGAGGAGGGCAGCCCCAGGGCAGCCCCCTCTGCAGGCACTCAGCTCCCAGGTGCCCATCCTGTGTTTCACAGATGCTGCCCCCTGCTCCCCAGTTCCACCCCAGGCACAGGGGCACCGAGCCAGCGCGGAGCTCACGCGGGAGGGCTGCGCCCGGGGCTCGGCTCCCTCGCACCCTCACACCTCCTGCACACCTGCCCTCACAAGTGTCTCCTCTGGCCATGGGCAGGTGTGCTCACAGGCCACGGCTGAAGGAGACCTGCTGATGCTCTGTGGTGATCACAGAATGGGTTGGAAGGGATCTCTGAAGATCATCCGGTCCAAGCCCCCTGCCAGGCAGGGCACCCAGGGCAGCTCACACAGGAACACATCCAGAGGGGGTTGGAAACAGGAACACATCCAGAGGAGACTCCACAACCCCTCTGGGCAGCCTGCTCCAGGCTCCAGCACCCTCACAGGGACAAAGTTTTCCCTCCTGTTCCCCTCCCCTGCTCCAGCTTGCCCCCAGTGCCCCTTGTGCTGTCCTTGGCCATCCCTGAGCAGAGCCTGGCTCCAGCCCTGCACATCTTTAGCCCCAGCACTGAGGGCAGCCCTCAGGCTCCTCTGCTCCAAGCCCCAGCTCCCTCAGCCTGGCCTCACGGGGAGATGTTCCACAACCTACAGCACCTCTGAGGCTCTGTGCTGGACTCTGTCAGGCAGCTCCCTGAGGTCCTTTTTGAACTGAGGGCCTCAGAACTGGACACAGTATTCCAGATGCAGCCTGACCAGGGCAGAGGCATACTCACCATCCAGATTGTTCAGGGATATGACAATGTCCAGATCTGTGCCCAGGATCTCCCCAATCTGGTTGACCAGAGAAGAGTCATTGGCTGGGTACACTGCCACGTGGTCTCCAGACTCGTACCTGGCATGAGAGCAGGAGCAGAGCAGATGAAACACCAACACTGCTGCATGCCCACTGCTGCCCAGAGAGAGGACAAGCAGCCTGCTGCATGGAGAGCACTGACATCTGAGCTGCTCCACAGCCCCTGCACCACCAGGGACCCCAAAGAGCCAGCAGTGACAGCAGAAAGGACAACTGTGGGATCCTGGCTTCAGGAATCAAGTCTTTCACAGGGACCTGCCAGCTAACAGCAGCTTGGGCACAGCCTTTAGCCAGGCCACACTTCCTGGGCAAGACAGGCAAGGAGCAAAGCTGCTCAAAGCCTCTGCAGTGCTCAGTTTCATAGCATCATGGAATTGTCAGGGCTGGAAGGGACCCCAAGGCTCAGCCAGTCCCAACCCCCCTGCCATGGGCAGGGACACCTCACACCGCAGCAGGTTGCTCACAGCCACCTCCAGCCTGGCTGCAAACACCTCCAGGCAGGAGGCTGCCACCACCTCCCTGGGCAGCCTGTGCCAGGCTCTCACCACCCTCCTGGGCAACAACTTCTTCCTCACATCCAATCTCAATCTCCCCACTTCTAGTTTTGCTCCATCCCCCCAGTCCTATCCCTCCCTGACACCCTCCAAAGTCCCTCCCCAGCTTTCCTGGAGCCCCCTGCAGATCCTGGAAGGCCACAATTAGGTCTCCTGGGAGCCTTCTCCTCTCCAGCCTGCACAACCCCAACTCCCTCAGTCTGTCCTCAGAGCAGAGCAGCTCCAGCCCTCTGCTCCTCCTCGTGGCCCTGCTCTGGGCATGCTTTGTGAAGCCACCTGGACCTGTGGCTCTCTCATGGGCACACACAGAGGAACTGAAGCCAACAAGAGGGCTTTAAGCCCAGGGCTGTACCCACCCTGTGCCTGCCACCCAAGCTGAGCAAAGCCAGGCACGACCACCCGCAGCTCTCTCCTCTCTGAGCTCATCTCCCCCCTCACTTTCTGAATGACTCCTAGAGAGCTCTGGCAGCTGGGACTGCTCAGGTAGGACCAGTGTGTGCAGCCAGCTCTGGAGGGACCAGAGCAGCCATCTGGCACAGCCAGAGCCGGAAGCAAGCCCTGGCAGCGGGCACCTGCTCCGTGGTACAGAAGTTCAAAGGTAGTGTTAAGTAATCCCGAGAGCAAGGTCCCCTCCTGAGTGCTGGGTGAGGCCAGTGCCACATCCCTGCTCTCTGCTCCTGCCAGAAGAGAGCAGCAGCCCCCTGGGGCAGTACCTGATTTTGGAGTTGGAGATATCCAGCTCCAGGTGCATGAGGTGTCTCTCCCCACCCTCGTTCAGCTTGCGGTTCTCCGTCACCAGGGCCAGGAAGGGGTTCTTGGCGTCGAAGGGCCTGGAAGGAAGGACAAGGAGCCCCTGGGGCACTCCTCTGGAGGCTCTTGGAGCTGCTCACGGCCAGGCTTGGCCGCTCTGCTCTCGAGCAGGCTCCCAGGGCCTGGCCTGGTTCGTGTGCCCAAGCACACGGGGCACAAGGCAAGCAACCATGCTGCTGCTGCCCCACAAGCACAGCAGTCACAGCAGGGGCTGGGGTGCAAGGGACCTTAAGGCCCATCCAGATCCAACCCCCTGCCATGGGCAGGGACACCTCCCACCAGCACAGGCTGCTCAAGGCCTCATCCAACCTGACCCTGAACACCTCCAGGCAGGGCACAGCCACAGCCTCCCTGGGCAGCCTGTGCCACAGCCTCCCCAGCCTCACTGCAAAGAATTCCTTCCTTATCTCCAGTCTCAGTCTCTCCTCTCCCAGCTCAAAGCCATTGTTCATCATCCTGGCACTCCCAGCCCTTGTCCCAAGTCCCTCCCCAGCTCTCCTGGAGCCCTTCAGGTGCTGGAAGGCTGCTCTGAGGTCTCCCTGGAGCCTTCTCTTCTCCAGGCTGCACAGCCCCAACTCTCCCAGCCTGGCCCCACAGGGGAGGTTCTGCAGCCCTCTGAGCATCTCTGTGGCCTCCTCTGGAGCCTCTCCAGCAGCTCCAGGTCCTTCTTGTGCTGGAGGCAGTGCTGCAGGTGGGGTCTGAGCAGAGCTGAACAGAGGGACAGAGTCCTCTCCCTTCTCTCAGTGCAGCCCAGGCCAGGGGCTGCAGCATTTCCCTCCTAAGCACAGATCAGTTCTCCTCTCCTGTCCCACCAGGAGCATGGCACCCCTCACGTGGATCAAAGGGACTGTCCCACCTCCAAGAAATATTTCAGGCTGGAATGAATTGCCAGAGCTCCAGGAAGAGCAGCCACCCAGGATGAGGAAAGGCTCCTCCAGACCTCAGATGCCGCCAGGGTAGCAGCCCCGCAGCGGGATGGCCACAGCCACCCTCCAACCGGCGGGGAACCCGAGAGTCCCAGCGGAGGTCTGCAGCCCCTTTGTCCAGAGGAGACCTGCCAGAGGGCTGCAGGGCCCCCAGGCAGGGTGTGGCTGGACAGAGCAGGGCTGGGGGGCAGAGGCCGCCCAGGCGGGGGGGGCACTCACGGCTTCTGGTTCTCGTAGCTCCGCAGCCTGCCCATCTCCCCCGTGTAGACCCGGCCCGCGCCCGCCGCGCCCTGCACCACCAGCTCGTACTGACGGATGCTGCAGGAGGGGAGAGACAAGAGGGGGAAAACACTCGACCTGCAGGCTCCAGGGGGCAGCTGGAGCCACCCTCTGCTGCCAGCTCAAACCCAAAGGCAGCTGCCAGCCCGGCGCCCCTCCCCAGACCACACGGAAAGCCCGAACCGAGAGGAAGCCCCAGCCCCATGGGGGCATTACAGCCCAGCTCAGACACCCCCAGAGCGGCCAGGGCCCAGCTCAGACACCCCCAGAGCAGCCAGCCAGGGCCCAGCTCAGACACCCCCAGAGCAGCCAGGGCCCAGCTCAGACACCCCCAGAGCGGCCAGGGCCCAGCTCAGACACCCCCAGAGCGGCCAGGGCCCAGCTCAGACACCCCCAGAGCAGCCAGGGCCCAGCTCAGACACCCCCAGAGCAGCCAGGGCCCAGCACAGTTACCCAGGGGGGAGCCAGCCCCAGCACAGCCACCCCCAGAGGAGCCAGCCCCAGCACAGCCACCCCCAGAGAGGAGCCAGCCCCAGCACAGCCAGCCAGGGGCCAGCCAGCCAGCCAGGGGGGAGCCAGCCCCAGCACAGCCAGCCAGGGGGACCCAGCCCCAGCACAGCCACCCCCAGAGGAGCCAGCCCCAGCACAGCCACCCCCAGAGAGGAGCCAGCCCCAGCACAGCCACCCCCAGAGAGGAGCCAGCCCCAGCACAGCCACCCCCAGAGAGGAGCCAGCCCCAGCACAGCCACCCCCAGAGAGGAGCCAGCCCCAGCACAGCCACCCCCAGAGAGGAGCCAGCCCCAGCACATCCCCATTCAGACCAGAAATCCAGAGCTGGGCTCAAGGCTGCCTCAGGACAGGCTCAACCCAGACAGCCCTGCTCAGAGCTCCACTTCCCAGGTGCCCTCTCAGCTCTGGCCTGGGAGGCAATGCAGAAGGAAGGGGAGAGCAGCTGAGGGCTGATGGCACAGCCACCAGCCAGAGCAGGTCAGTCTGGCACCCAGAGGAACCTGCTCCTGTGCCCACCTGGACTCTTCTCCTGTAGCCTCCACCCCAAAGTGCTCACACACTGCAGGCCAGAACTGCTCTCTCCAGGTGATGAAGTCTTCTTCCAAGCTGGCCAGGGAAAAAAAGAGAGATTCAGCAGCCCTGCCCAAGGGGGTGCAAAGAGACCTGCCCAGAGAAGTCAGCTCAGATCCCTGTGGACCTTCACCACGGGACAAAAGCCCTCGCCCTTGGGTGCAGGCAGTCAGGAGCAGTCTGTGTGCCCACAGGTCACCAGAAGATCACCTTGAGAGCGCTCAGTGGGTGGCAGGGCAATGCTGCTGCACCCAGGGCTGCCAAGCAAGGTCCTTAACCAGCTCAGCTCCCCCTGCACGCCCCGGGTCACCTCTCTCCGGGCTCAGAGCCTCCCCCCCACAGCAGCTCTCTCTCATCAGGCCCTGCAGCCACTGGAGCTAAGGCCACAGGCTGGAGGCCTGTCCCAGTCGAGCTGCTGCTCCCCGGAGGGCTGAGGGGGCTGCAAAGGCTGGGGGGGCTACAGAGGCTGCAGGGAGGGGAGCTGCAGAGGCTGGAGGGGGTACTGCAGAGACTGGAGGAAGGGGGCTGCAGAGGCTGGATTGAGGGGGGCTGCAGAGGCTGGATTGAGGGGGGCTGCAGAGGCTGGATTGAGGGGGGCTGCAGAGGCTGGATTGAGGGGGGCTGCAGAGGCTGGATTGAGGGGGGCTGCAGAGGCTGGATTGAGGGGGCTGCAGAGGCTGGATTGAGGGGGGCTGCAGAGGCTGGATTGAGGGGGGGGCTGCAGAGGCTGGATTGAGGGGGGCTGCAGAGGCTGGATTGAGGGGGGCTGCAGAGGCTGGATTGAGGGGGGCTGCAGAGGCTGGATTGAGGGGGCTGCAGAGGCTGGATTGAGGGGGAGCTGCAGAGGCTGGATTGAGGGGGACCTGCAGAGGCTGGATTGAGGGGGGCTGCAGAGGCTGGATTGAGGGGGGCTGCAGAGGCTGGATTGAGGGGGGGCTCCAGAGGCTGGATTGGGGGGACCTGCAGAGGCTGGATTGAGGGGGGGCTGCAGAGGCTGGATTGAGGGGGGCTGCAGAGGCTGGATTGAGGGGGGGCTGCAGAGGCTGGATTGAGGGGGGCTGCAGAGGCTGGATTGAGGGGGAGCTGCAGAGGCTGGATTGAGGGGGCTGCAGAGGCTGGATTGAGGGGGGCTGCAGAGGCTGGATTGAGAGGGGGGCTCCAGAGGCTGGATTGGGGGGGCTGCAGAGGCTGGATTGAGGGGGGCTGCAGAGGCTGGATTGAGGGGGGCTGCAGAGGCTGGATTGAGGGGGGCTGCAGAGGCTGGATTGAGGGGGACCTGCAGAGGCTGGATTGAGGGGGGCTCCAGAGGCTGGAGGGGGACCTGCAGAGGCTGGATTAAGGGGGGCTCCAGAGGCTGGAGGGGGACCTGCAGAGGCTGGATTGAGGGGGGGGCTGCAGAGGCTGGATTGAGGGGGGCTGCAGAGGCTGGGAGTGGGGGGGCTGCAGAGGCTGGAGGGGGGACTGCAGAGGCTGGGAGTGCAGGGGGGGGCTGCAGGGGCTCCTGCAGAGCCTAACTGTGGCCACAGAAAGCTGCTGTGGAGCCTCCCAGACAGGATCCCGCCAGGACAGCGGCAGGGCACAGGGGTGCAGCTGTGGCAGGGAGCAGGCAGCAGGCACTCAGAGAGCTGCCAGCTCCACAAGTGGCCCTGCAGAGCCTGCCAGCAGCAGAGGCACGTCTCTGCCTGCCCAGGTGCCCTGCACCACACCTGGGCCAGCTCTGGGCACCCCTCCGAGCCTGGCTCTGGGCACCCCTTGAGCCCGGCTCTGGGCACCCCTCCGAGCCCGGCTCTGGGCACCCCTTGAGCCCAGCTCTGGGCACCCCTTGACCCCAGCTCTGGGCACCCCTTGAGCCCAGCTCTGGGCACCCCTTAAGCCCGGCTCTGGGCACCCCTTGAGCCCAGCTCTGGGCACCCCTTGAGCCCAGCTCTGGGCACCCCTTGACCCCAGCTCTGGGCACCCCTTGAGCCCAGCTCTGGGCACCCCTTAAGCCCGGCTCTGGGCACCCCTTGAGCCCAGCTCTGGGCACCCCTTGAGCCCAGCTCTGGGCACCCCTTGACCCCAGCTCTGGGCACCCCTTGAGCCCAGCTCTGGGCACCCCTCCGAGCCCGGCTCTGGGCACCCCTTGAGCCCAGCTATGGGCACCCCTTGACCCCAGCTCTGGGCACCCCTTGAGCCCAGCTATGGGCTCCCCTTGACCCCGGCTCTGGGCACCCCTCCAAGCCCGGCTCTGGGCACCCCTTGAGCCCAGCTCTAGACACCCCTCCGAGCCCAGCTCTAGACACCCCTCCGAGCCCAGCTCTGGGCACCCCTTGAGCCCAGCTCTGGGCACCCCTTGAGCCCGGCTCTGGGCACCCCTCCGAGCCCGGCTCTGGGCACCCCTTGAGCCCAGCTCTGGGCACCCCTTGACCCCAGCTCTGGGCACCCCTTGAGCCCAGCTCTGGGCACCCCTTGAGCCCGGCTCTGGGCACCCCTCCGAGCCCGGCTCTGGGCACCCCTTGAGCCCAGCTCTGGGCACCCCTTGAGCCCAGCTATGGGCTCCCCTTGACCCCGGCTCTGGGCACCCCTTGAGCCCAGCTCTAGACACCCCTCCGAGCCCAGCTCTAGACACCCCTCCGAGCCCAGCTCTGGGCACCCCTTGAGCCCAGCTCTAGGCACCCCTTGAGCCCAGCTCTAGACACCCCTCCAGCCCAGCTCTGGGCACCCCTTGAGCCCAGCTCTAGACACCCCTCCGAGCCCAGCTCTGGGCACCCCTTGAGCCCAGCTCTGGGCACCCTCCGAGCCCAGCTCTGGGCACCCTTGAGCCCAGCTCTGGGCACCCCTCCGAGCCCAGCTCTGGACACCCCTTGAGCCCGGCTCTGGGCACCCCTTGAGCCCAGCTCTGGGCACCCCTCCGAGCCCAGCTCTGGGCACCCCTTGAGCCCAGCTCTGGGCACCCCTTGAGCCCGGCTCTGGGCACCCCTCCGAGCCCGGCTCTGGGCACCCCTTGAGCCCAGCTCTGGGCACCCCTTGAGCCCGGCTCTGGGCACCCCTCCGAGCCCGGCTCTGGGCACCCCTTGAGCCCAGCTCTGGGCACCCCTTGAGCCCAGCTCTGGGCACCCCTTGACCCCGGCTCTGGGCACCCCTTGAGCCCGGCTCTGGGCACCCCTCCGAGCCCGGCTCTGGGCACCCCTTGAGCCCAGCTCTGGGCACCCCTTGAGCCCAGCTATGGGCTCCCCTTGACCCCGGCTCTGGGCACCCCTTGAGCCCAGCTCTAGACACCCCTCCGAGCCCAGCTCTAGACACCCCTCCGAGCCCAGCTCTGGGCACCCCTTGAGCCCAGCTCTAGGCACCCCTTGAGCCCAGCTCTAGACACCCCTCCGAGCCCAGCTCTGGGCACCCCTTGAGCCCAGCTCTAGACACCCCTCCGAGCCCAGCTCTGGGCACCCCTTGAGCCCAGCTCTGGGCACCCCTCCGAGCCCAGCTCTGGGCACCCCTTGAGCCCAGCTCTGGGCACCCCTCCGAGCCCAGCTCTGGGCACCCCTTGAGCCCAGCTCTGGGCACCCCTCCGAGCCCAGCTCTGGACACCCCTTGAGCCCGGCTCTGGGCACCCCTTGAGCCCAGCTCTGGGCACCCCTTGAGCCCAGCTCTGGGCACCCCTCCGAGCCCAGCTCTGGGCACCCCTCCGAGCCCGGCTCTGGGCACCCCTTGAGCCCAGCTCTGTACACCCCTTGAGCCCAGCTCTGGGCACCCCTTGAGCCCGGCTCTGGGCACCCCTTGAGCCCAGCTCTGGGCACCCCTCCGAGCCCAGCTCTGGACACCCCTCCGAGCCCGGCTCTGGGCACCCCTTGAGCCCAGCTCTGTACACCCCTTGAGCCCAGCTCTGGGCACCCCTTGAGCCCGGCTCTGGGCACCCCTTGAGCCCAGCTCTGGGCACCCCTTGAGCCCAGCTCTGGGCACCCCTCCGAGCCCAGCTCTGGACACCCCTTGAGCCCGGCTCTGGGCACCCCTTGAGCCCAGCTCTGGGCACCCCTCCGAGCCCAGCTCTGGGCACCCCTCCGAGCCTGGCTCTGGGCACCCCTTGAGCCCGGCTCTGGGCACCCCTCCGAGCCCGGCTCTGGGCACCCCTTGAGCCCAGCTCTGGGCACCCCTTGAGCCCAGCTCTGGGCACCCCTTAAGCCCGGCTCTGGGCACCCCTTGAGCCCAGCTCTGGGCACCCCTTGAGCCCAGCTCTGGGCACCCCTTGACCCCAGCTCTGGGCACCCCTTGAGCCCAGCTCTGGGCACCCCTTAAGCCCGGCTCTGGGCACCCCTTGAGCCCAGCTCTGGGCACCCCTTGAGCCCAGCTCTGGGCACCCCTTGACCCCAGCTCTGGGCACCCCTTGAGCCCAGCTCTGGGCACCCCTCCGAGCCCGGCTCTGGGCACCCCTTGAGCCCAGCTATGGGCACCCCTTGACCCCAGCTCTGGGCACCCCTTGAGCCCAGCTATGGGCTCCCCTTGACCCCGGCTCTGGGCACCCCTCCAAGCCCGGCTCTGGGCACCCCTTGAGCCCAGCTCTAGACACCCCTCCGAGCCCAGCTCTAGACACCCCTCCGAGCCCAGCTCTGGGCACCCCTTGAGCCCAGCTCTGGGCACCCCTTGAGCCCGGCTCTGGGCACCCCTCCGAGCCCGGCTCTGGGCACCCCTTGAGCCCAGCTCTGGGCACCCCTTGACCCCAGCTCTGGGCACCCCTTGAGCCCAGCTCTGGGCACCCCTTGAGCCCGGCTCTGGGCACCCCTCCGAGCCCGGCTCTGGGCACCCCTTGAGCCCAGCTCTGGGCACCCCTTGAGCCCAGCTATGGGCTCCCCTTGACCCCGGCTCTGGGCACCCCTTGAGCCCAGCTCTAGACACCCCTCCGAGCCCAGCTCTAGACACCCCTCCGAGCCCAGCTCTGGGCACCCCTTGAGCCCAGCTCTAGGCACCCCTTGAGCCCAGCTCTAGACACCCTCCGAGCCCAGCTCTGGGCACCCCTTGAGCCCAGCTCTAGACACCCCTCCGAGCCCAGCTCTGGGCACCCCTTGAGCCCAGCTCTGGGCACCCCTCCGAGCCCAGCTCTGGGCACCCCTTGAGCCCAGCTCTGGGCACCCCTCCGAGCCCAGCTCTGGACACCCCTTGAGCCCGGCTCTGGGCACCCCTTGAGCCCAGCTCTGGGCACCCCTCCGAGCCCAGCTCTGGGCACCCCTTGAGCCCAGCTCTGGGCACCCCTTGAGCCCGGCTCTGGGCACCCCTCTGAGCCCGGCTCTGGGCACCCCTTGAGCCCAGCTCTGGGCACCCCTTGAGCCCGGCTCTGGGCACCCCTCCGAGCCCGGCTCTGGGCACCCCTTGAGCCCAGCTCTGGGCACCCCTTGAGCCCAGCTCTGGGCACCCCTTGACCCCAGCTCTGGGCACCCCTTGACCCCGGCTCTGGGCACCCCTTGAGCCCAGCTCTGGGCACCCCTTGAGCCCAGCTCTGGGCACCCCTTGAGCCCGGCTCTGGGCACCCCTTGACCCCGGCTCTGGGCACCCCTTGAGCCCAGCTCTGGGCACCCCTCCGAGCCCAGCTCTGGGCACCCCTTGAGCCCAGCTCTGGGCACCCCTTGAGCCCGGCTCTGGGCACCCCTCTGAGCCCGGCTCTGGGCACCCCTTGAGCCCAGCTCTGGGCACCCCTTGAGCCCGGCTCTGGGCACCCCTCCGAGCCCGGCTCTGGGCACCCCTTGAGCCCAGCTCTGGGCACCCCTTGAGCCCAGCTCTGGGCACCCCTTGAGCCCAGCTCTGGGCACCCCTTGAGCCCGGCTCTGGGCACCCCTCCGAGCCCGGCTCTGGGCACCCCTTGAGCCCAGCTCTGGGCACCCCTTGAGCCCAGCTATGGGCTCCCCTTGACCCCGGCTCTGGGCACCCCTTGAGCCCAGCTCTAGACACCCCTCCGAGCCCAGCTCTAGACACCCCTCCGAGCCCAGCTCTGGGCACCCCTTGAGCCCAGCTCTAGGCACCCCTTGAGCCCAGCTCTAGACACCCCTCCGAGCCCAGCTCTGGGCACCCCTTGAGCCCAGCTCTAGACACCCCTCCGAGCCCAGCTCTGGGCACCCCTTGAGCCCAGCTCTGGGCACCCCTCCGAGCCCAGCTCTGGGCACCCCTTGAGCCCAGCTCTGGGCACCCCTCCGAGCCCAGCTCTGGGCACCCCTTGAGCCCAGCTCTGGGCACCCCTCCGAGCCCAGCTCTGGACACCCCTTGAGCCCGGCTCTGGGCACCCCTTGAGCCCAGCTCTGGGCACCCCTTGAGCCCAGCTCTGGGCACCCCTCCGAGCCCAGCTCTGGACACCCCTCCGAGCCCGGCTCTGGGCACCCCT
This sequence comes from Picus viridis, assembly GCA_033816785.1. Classification (NCBI taxonomy): domain Eukaryota; kingdom Metazoa; phylum Chordata; class Aves; order Piciformes; family Picidae; genus Picus; species Picus viridis. The sequence goes on from CM066598.1 coordinate 13,319,741, forward strand.
TGAGCCCAGCTCTGTACACCCCTTGAGCCCAGCTCTGGGCACCCCTTGAGCCCGGCTCTGGGCACCCCTTGAGCCCAGCTCTGGGCACCCCTCCGAGCCCAGCTCTGGACACCCCTCCGAGCCCGGCTCTGGGCACCCCTTGAGCCCAGCTCTGTACACCCCTTGAGCCCAGCTCTGGGCACCCCTTGAGCCCGGCTCTGGGCACCCCTTGAGCCCAGCTCTGGGCACCCCTTGAGCCCAGCTCTGGGCACCCCTCCGAGCCCAGCTCTGGACACCCCTTGAGCCCGGCTCTGGGCACCCCTTGAGCCCAGCTCTGGGCACCCCTCCGAGCCCAGCTCTGGACACCCCTCCGAGCCCGGCTCTGGGCACCCCTTGAGCCCAGCTCTGGGCACCCCTCCGAGCCCAGCTCTGGGCACCCCTTGAGCCCGGCTCTGTGCACCCCTTGAGCCCGGCTCTGTGCACCCCATGAGCCCGGCTCTGGGCACCCCTTGAGCCCGGCTCTGGGCACCCCTTGAGCCCGGCTCTGTGCACCCCACCCCATGAGCCCGGCTCTGGGCACCCCTTGAGCCCGGCTCTGTGCACCCCTTGAGCCCGGCTCTGGGCACCCCTTGAGCCCGGCTCTGGGCACCCCTTGAGCCCAGCTACTCACTTGCCGTCGTCATCCCCCAGCCCCAGGTCGAAGATGCGTTGGGCTCCCAGCTCCTCCAGCCTCTTGTCCACGTACTTCCCCATGGCATTGAAGTGCTCATAGGTCTTGTTCCCCAGCCCAAAGACCTGCAGGGCAACACTGAGGAGTTGGACTTTTCCCATCCAGCTGGCATCCTCTGGCCAGTATCCCCCAGCACAGGAGGCTGAAGGCAGACAGCAAGGCCTCTCCCCAGCTCCTCGGCGGATGGTTGTGGACCTTCAACCTGCTGCTGGAGAAGGTCTGGTCAGGAGGCACAGCCACCCCCCGAGACTGGCCTCAGCTGTGGCAAGAGGATGCACAGAGCTTTGACCAACTCCCAGCCCAGAACTGGCAGCCACAGAGCAGGGCAAGGAAGCTGAGAAGGGCCTGGAGAATAAACCTTGTGAGGAGAGACTGAGGGAGCTGGGGATGGTCAGCCTGGAGCAGAGGAGGCTGAGGGGAGACCTCACTGCTCTCTACAGCTCCCTGGAAGGACATTGTGGTGGAGAGGCTGCTGCTGGTCTCTCCTCACAGGTCATTCGTGACAGAACAAGAGGGAATGGCCTCAAGCTGCCCCTGGGGAGGTTTGGACTGGACACTGGGAAAAGGATTTCCCCAGCAGGAGTGGTCAGGGATTGGGATGTGCTGCCCAGGGAGGTGCTGGAGTCCCCAAGCCTGGCTGTGCTCAAAGGTGGTTTGGATGTGGTGCTTGGGGCTATGGTTTAGGGGTGAGCCTTGCAGAGCAGGGTAATGGTTGGACTGAGGCTCTGCTCCAACCTGAGTGTTTCTGTGACTCTGAGTCTGTGAGCAGGGCCTGCTGGGCCAGGCCAAGGGGGATGGTTTGAACTCAAAGAGGGAGATAGAGAGATGGAGAGAAGGGAGAAATGTTTGGTGCTGAGGGTGGGGAGAGCCTGGCCCAGGCTGCCCAGAGAGCTGGGAGCTGCCCCATGGCTGGCAGCAGTGCAGGGCAGGGGTGTGGGGCTGAGCAGCCTGCTCTGATTGGGGATCTGGCTGCAGGGGTTGGACTGGGTGAGCTTTACAGATCTCTTCCCACCCAGAGCAGTCTGGATTATGTCCTGGTCCTGCTGCCATCCCCAGCACTAGGACCCTGGGAGCTGCTTCCCTCAGACCAGCAGTGCCCCAGGGGCACCAGGGGCACCCTCCTGTGGCAGTGCAGAGGGGAGCACAGTGCCCTGCCAGGGCAGCTCTGGCACCAGTGCCCCTGCCCTGCTGTGGCTCTGCAGGGCTCTTGCTGGGAGGCTGGGCTGGAGAAAGCCAGGCAGCAAGAACCAGCAGCAGGGCTGGCAGGGTGCTGCTCCCAGCTGTGCTGGGGACTGGCATGGTGGGGAGAGCCTGACCCAGGCTGCCCAGAGAGCTGAGAGCCGCCCCATGGCTGGCACCAGTGCAGGGCAGGCTGTCTGGGGCTGTGAGCAGCCTGCTGTGGTTGGGGATGTGGCAGGGTCACAGGGATGTCCCTGCTGGCTGCAGGGGTTGGACTGGGTGACCTCCAAAGTCCCTCTGCACCCAAACCAGTCTGGGGTTCCATGAGACAACAGCTGCCTGCACCATCTCCTTGAGGCACCAGTGGGAGTCCAGGCTGGCTGCAGGCTCCCCTGGCTGTGCCTTGGGGCCCACACACTGCTCAGCAAATGTTCTCTCACCACTTGACAGAGAGCAGCTGAACAGCTCCAGCAGTGGTTCCTCTCCTCCTTTGCAGCCATCCTGCTGCCTAAGGAACTGGGCCAGGCTTCAGGTGAGCTGCTTGTGCCTCAGCCAGTTATTCAGCTCAGCACAAGGAGACAGCTACAGCCTGCTCCAAGCCACTGAATCTGCAGGAGAAGAACTGGCCCAGGGCTGCTCAATTAGCTGCTGGAGAGCAGCAGCAGCCTGTAACCACTTACAGACCTGTCATGGCTTGAAGGTGGAACTTGTGCCTAGCTCCTAACTGCAAAAACAACAATAGGGCAGAGGGGCAGGAGGAAGGGGACAGGGACAGGCTCTGCTCACTGGGCCCTGTGCTAGGCCAAGGGGCAATGGATGGAAACTGCAGCACAGGAGGTTCCAGCTCAACATGAGGAGGAACTTCTTCCCTGGGAGGCTCCCAGAGGCCTGGAGCAGGCTGCCCAGAGAGGTTGTGGAGTCTCCTTCTCTGGAGCCTTTCCAGCCCCATCTGGATGTGTTGCTGTGTGACCTGTGCTGGATTCTCTGCTCCTGCTCTGGCAGGGGAGGGTTGGACTGGAAGATCTCTTTGGGTCCCTTCCAACCCCTAACATCCTGTGAATTTTCAGGACATTTCTGAGTAAATGGTAAATAAATGACCACTGGACAGAGCACAGTTACACAGGCAGGTATCCATCACTCCACTGGCTTGCTAGGGTGGATAGAAAGCAGTTGCATGAACTATTTCTCTCTTTTTGCTGCTTCTCTCTGTGTGATCTCTGCTTTTACCTCACTCCCTTCCCTCTTTCCTGACCTGCTGTTGGCATATTCTGTGTCCATGAGGTACTGAGAAGGGAAGACTCTGGAGGTGCTGGAAGGTGCCCAGAGAAGGGCCACGAGGAGGAGCAGAGGGCTGGAGCTGCTCTGCTGGGAGGACAGACTGAGGGAGTTGGGGTTGTGCAGGCTGGAGAGGAGAAGGCTCTGAGGAGACCTAATTGTGGCCTTCCAGGATCTGCAGGGGGCTCCAAGCAAGCTGGGGAGGGACTTCTGAGGCTGTCAGGGAGGGATAGGACTGGGGGGATGGAGCAAAACTAGAAGTGGGGAGATTGAGATTGGATGAGAGGAAGAAGTTGTTCCCCAGGAGGGTGGTGAGAGCCTGGCACAGGCTGCCCAGGGAGGTGGTGGAAGCCTCCTGCCTGGAGGTGTTTGCAGCCAGGCTGGAGGTGGCTGTGAGCAACCTGCTGCGGGGTGAGGTGTCCCTGCCCATGGCAGGGGGTTGGAGCTGGCTGAGCCTTGGGGTCCCTTCCAACCCTAATGATTCTAACAGCAACTTTCTCTGCTCCTTTCTCTTCTCCCTTTTGTACAGGGGGATCTAGGTAGGCAGGGAGGGAGAAGGTGTTAGCTACCCTGGTCTTTGACCAGGAAGAGGCTCTTGTGCTGTTTGTTAATTGTAAATCCTGGATATTGTGTACACTTTCATTGCATTGTAGACTGTAGTATTGCCTGTAAACACAGCTTCCATCTGCTTCCACCTGAGCTGCTCTGGTAAAGTGAATTTAAGAAGGATACTGAGACACCTGAAGGTATCCAAAGAAGGGCAAGAAAGCTGGGGAGGGGTCTGGAGCACAGCCCTGGGAGGAGAGGCTGAGGGAGCTGGGGTTGCTTAGCCTGGAGAAGAGGAGGCTCAGGGAGACCTTCTTGCTCTCTCCAACTCCCTGAAGGGAGGTTGCAGCCAGCTGGGGGTTAGGCTCTTCTCTCAAGCAACCAGCACCAGAACAAGAGGACACAGTCTCAAGCTGTGCCAGGGGAGGTTTAGGCTGGAGGGGAGGAGAAAGTTCTTCCCAGCAAGAGAGATTGGCCCTTGGGATGTGCTGCCCAGGGAGGTGGTGGAGTCCCCATCCCTGGAGGTGTTCAAGAGGGGATTGGATGTGGCACTTGGAGCCATGGGTTAGTTGTCAGGAGGTGTTAGGGATTAGGTCATAGGTTGGACTTGATGATCTCTGAGGTCTTTTCCAACCTTATTGATTCTATGATTCCATCATGCCATCAGTGTTGGGGGAGGAGATTTCAACCCACCACATCTGTAAGTAGGGTAAATCCTGGATGGGTTGCAAGTGCACGCTGGTGGCTCACGTTAGGGTTAGGGTTAGTCATGAGGTCTGTGGTGACAGGTTGGACTTGATGATCTTTGAGGTCTCTTCCAACCTTGGTGTGTCTGTGTCTGTACACACTCACTGCAGTTTTGCCTATAAATACAGCTTCCATCTGCTTCCACCTGAGCTGCTCTGGGAAAGAGAATTTAAGAAGGACACTGAGAGACTTGAAGGTGTCCAGAGAAGGGCAACGAGGCTGGGGAGGGGTCTGGAGCACAGCCCTGGGAGGAGAGGCTGAGGGAGCTGGGGGTAAATCCTGGATGTTTGGTACACACTCCTCGCAGTTTTGCCTACAAATACAACTTCCATCTGCTTCCACCCGAGCTGCCCCGGCAGAGCTGAGGCTGGGGGTTAAGCTTCAGCCCGGCCCAAGGGGGGAGGGGCGAGGCACTCACGGCGAAGCGCAGGCCGGCGAGGTCGACGTCGGCCTCCTGCAGCCAGTCGTAGAAGTCCTGGGCGTTGTCGGTGGGGTCGCCCTCGCCGTAGGTGGCCATGCAGAACACCGCCAGGGCCTTGTCGATCTCCGACAGCCGACTCAGGTCTGACTGCGAGCACAGGAGACAGCCTCAGGGACCGCACCGCCGGGGGTGCTGCCCCCCGCTGGGCACTGCTCGGGCCACACCTTGAGCCCTGGGTCCAGTTCTGGCCTCCTCAGGTTAAGAAGGACATTGAGAGACTGGAAGGTGTCCAGAGAAGGACAACGAGGCTGGGGAGGGGTCTGGAGCACAGCCCTGGGAGGAGAGGCTGAGGGAGCTGGGGTTGCTTAGCCTGCAGAAGAGGAGGCTCAGGGGAGACCTCATTGCTCTCTACAACTCCCTGAAGGGAGGTTGCAGCCAGGTGGGGGCTGGGCTCTTCTCTCAGGCAAGCAGCACCAGAACAAGAGGACACAGCCTCAAGCTGTGCCAGGGGAGGTTTAGGCTGGAGGGGAGGAGAAAATTCTTCCCAGCGAGAGAGATTGGCCCTTGGGCTGTGCTGCCCAGGGAGGTGGTGGAGTCCCCATCCCTGGAGGGGTTTAGGAAGAGCCTGGATGAGGCCCTTGGTGCCATGGTTGAGTTGATCAGATGGTGCTGGGTGAGAGGTTGGACTTGATGATCTCTGAGGTCTTTTCCAACCTGGCTAATTCTATTCTATTCATCACTGAATAGAACAGGGTGGGGTCAGCATCCCTGGAGGCATGTAAGGAAAGCTTGGAGGAGGCACTTGGTGCCATGGTCTGGTTGATTGGTTAGGGCTGGGTGATCAGTTGGACTTGGTGATCTTGGAGGTCTCTTCCAACCTGGCTGATTCTGTGGACTCCTGCTTGCACCACAGTGTGGAACCAGGAGCTGCCTGGGTTGGAACAGACCTCTGGGATCATTATTGTAATAGCAGCTAACAACCAGAGCTAACAACCAGAGCTAACAACCACTTAATAGCAAATAATGGATTGAAGCTTGAGGAGGGCAGGTTGAGACTGGGGATGAGGAAGAAATTCTTTGCAGTGAGGGTGGGGAGAGCCTGGCACAGACTGCCCAGGGAGGCTGTGGCTGCTCCCTGCCTGGAGGTGTTCAAGGCCAGGCTGGATGAGGCCTTGAGCAAGCTGTGCTGGTGGGAGGTGTCCCTGCCCATGGCAGGGGGGAGTTGGAACTGGATGATCTTGAAGGTCCCTTCCAACCCAACCCATTCTGTGCCTCAGTGGATTACTGAGTCCAACCATCACCTCAAAGAGCTGATCAGAAAGGGATGGGGAAAGGCCAAACCCACCCCAAATGGCAGGAGGAATCAAGCTGAGCACCCTCACTGCAAGGCAAGTCAGCACTTCCCATTGCTGCTCCTGGGGGGTTGGTTTTCCACAGGATACTTTAAGGGACCAGGAGCTGTTGGTCACTCTGAAGAACACCAAATGCCAAGGGCAAGAGTGTGGCAGTGTGGGCCCAGGGCTGGCTGCAGCAGGAACGTGGAGCAAGTTTCATGCTGCTAGTGGATGACTCCCAGCTCCCAAACCTTCCAGCCTGCCCTCCTCTTTCAGTCAGGCTGCAGTGTTCACTCCACAGCTGCCAGTATCCCTCACTCCAAGGGACAATGAGGGGCTGGAGTGAGTCCAGAGAAGGGCAACAAAGCTGCTGAGGGGTCTGGAGAACAGGGCTGGGGAGGAGCAGCTGAGGGAGCTGGGGGTGTTCAGGCTGGAGCAAAGGAGCCTGAGGGGAGACCTTCTGCCTTTCTACAGCTCCCTGAAAGGAGGCTTGAGCCAGGTGGGGGTTGGTCTCTTCTCCCAAGGAACAAGATACAGGACAACAGGACATGGCCTCAGGTTGCCCTAGGAGAGGTTTAGGTTGGACATGAAAAACAGTTCTCATCCAAAAGGGCTCAGTTTTGGGTCCCTCACTCCAAGAAGGACATTCTGAGGCTGGAGCAAGTCCAGAGAATGGCAACCAAGGCTGGGGAAGGGTCTGGAGAGCAGGGCTGGGGAGGAGCAGCTGAGGGAGCTGGGGGTGTTCAGCCTGGAGAAGAGGAGGCTGAGGGAGACCTCATTGCTCTCTGCAGCTCCCTGAGGGAGGTTAGAGCCAGGTGGGGGTTGGGCTCTTCTCTCAAGGAACAAATCACAGGACAAGAGGAAATGGCCTCAGGTTTCCCAGGGGAGGTTTAGGTTGGACATGAGGAACAATTTCTTCCCCTTGAGGGTTGTCCAGGCCTGGCCCAGGCTGCCCAGGGCAGTGGTGGATCCCCATGCCTGGAGGGGTTTCAAAGCCCTGGAGCTGTGGTGCTGAGGTGGGCCCTGGGTTGGCAGTGCCCTGGCAGCGCCAGGCTTGGACTCAGCGCTCCGAAAGGTCTCTCCCAAGCACCACGACGCCACCGTTCTGTTGTGGGGTTCCAAGCACCGAGCCCATGTCTCAGGCTCGTTGTTTCATCCCCTCAATGCCACTCCTGGAAGGGGCAGCTGTCCCTGCCTGGGTGTCCCCAGGCTGCCTGCAGGGCTGCTTACCAGGTCATACTCCTCGGGGTCGGCGGCCATGCCCCGCATGCCGTAGCGATGAGCGTCCTTGGCCAGGCGGTTGGCAAACTCCTCTGCTGTGCCAGTCTGGGAGCCATAGAACACCACAATGTTCCTCCCCTGCAGAGGAGGAGAAGCCCCTGTGAGGCAGTGATGCCTTGGGGAGCACTCACAGCTGCCTTGGGGAAAAGGCCTGGCCTGCAGCAGGAAGAGTGTGGCCAGCAGGAGCAGGGAAGTCATCCTGCCCTGTGCTCAGCACTGCTGAGGCCACACCTTGAGTCCTGTGTCCAGTTCTGGGCTCCTCAGCTTAGGAAAGATGTTGAGATGCTGGAAGGTGCCCAGAGAAGGGCAAGAAAGCTGGGGAGGGGTCTGGGGCACAGCCCTGGGAGGAGAGGCTGAGGGAGCTGGGGTTGCTTAGCCTGGAGAAGAGGAGGCTCAGGGGAAACCTTCTTGCTCTCTCCAACTCCCTGAAGGGAGGTTGTAGCCAGCTGGGGGTTGGTCTCTTCTCCCAGGCAGCCAGCACCAGAACAAGAGGACACAGTCTCAAGCTGTGCCAGGGGAGGTTTAGGCTGGAGGGGAGGAGAAAGTTCTTCCCAGCGAGAGAGACTGGCCCTTGGGATGTGCTGCCCAGGGAGGTGGTGGAGTCACCATCCCTGGAGGTGCTCAAGAGGGGATTGGATGTGGCACTTGGAGCCATGGTTGAGTTGTCAGGAGGTGTTGGGGATCAGGGAATAGGTTGGGGATTAGGGAATAGGTTGGACTTGGTCTCTGAGGTCTTTTCCAACCTGGCTGATTCTGTGACCCTCTAATTCTATGAGTGTCAGAGCCAAAGGAGCCACCTGGGATGGGGAGCCTGGGCTGCAGCATAAAGGCAAGCAGGGGGCTGCAGCTGGACGGCACTGCAGGAGGGTTTGCAGCAGCAGACTCGAGGCTGAACTGCTCACACCCTGCCTCGTGCCAGTCTCAGAGGGGTGACTCAGGGAAAAGCCACAGCAAAGAACAAACCCTTCAGGTTGATTCTCAGCCTGGAAACTGCAGTAGCTCCTGGGAGCAGGAAAACTCCCTGGCTGAGGGAGCAGAGCTGCCTAAGCTTGGGCCCAGGCAGGGAACTCCCTGGCTGAGGGAGCAGAGCTGCCTAAGCTTGGGCCCAGGCAGGGAACTCCCTGGCTGAGGGAGCAGGGAGCTGGGCCCAGGCAGGGAATTCCCTGGCTGAGAGCAGAGCTGCCTAAGCTTGGGCCCAGGCAGGGAATTCCCTGGCTGAGGGAGCAGAGCTGCCTAAGCTTGGGCCCAGGCAGGGAATTCCCTGGCTGAGGGAGCAGAGCTGCCTAAGCTTGGGCCCAGGCAGGGAATTCCCTGGCTGAGGGAGCAGAGCTGCCTAAGCTTGGGCCCAGGCAGGGAATTCCCTGGCTGAGGAAGCAGAGCTGCCTAAGCTTGGGCCCAGGCAGGGAACTCCCTGGCTGAGGAAGCAGAGCTGCCTAAGCTTGGGCCCAGGCAGGGAATTCCCTGGCTGAGGAAGCAGAGGCCTAAGCTTGGGCCCAGCAGGGAGCTGAGGAAGCCTAAGCTTGGGCCCAGGCAGGGAACTCCCTGGCTGAGGAAGCAGAGCTGCCCTTGGAACTCCCTGGCTGAGGGAGCAGAGCTGCCTAAGCTTGGGGTCAGTGCAGAGCACTGAGCTCCTGCGCTGCTGCCAGCCAGCTGCTTTGAAGCAGGATGGAAAACAGACCCAGCCCCTGCTTGTCCCTCTGCTTCCCCTGGGACCCAGTTGAGTGAGGCACAAGCTGCCAGCTCTGTGCACAGCAGCTCCCATTCCAGGGTGAGCCTGCTTGGGAGCCAACCACACAGCCAAACAGCAGGCAGCCACTGCCTCTGAAGCCTCTGCCATTTCCCTCCTGGCTCTGAGCCTGCCTTACGCTGCTTCCATTGCACCCAATTTACACTTTGATTGTTTTTCCTCTAAGGGATGCTTAGCCTGCAGAAGAGGAGGCTCAGGGGAGACCTTTTTGCTCTGTTCAACTCCCTGAAGAGAGGTTGTAGACAGGAGGGGGTTGGTCTCTTCTCCCAGGCAAGCAGCACCAGAACAAGAGGACACAGTCTCAAGCTGTGCCAGGGGAGGTTTAGGCTGGAGGTTAGGAAGAAATTCTACCCAGAGAGAGTGATTGCCCATTGGGATGTGCTGCCCAGGGAGGTGGTGGAGTCACCATCCCTGGAGGTGCTCAGGAGGAGACTTGATGGGGTGCTTGGAGCCATGGGTTAGTTGTCAGGAGGTGTTGGGTGACAGGTTGGACTCGACGATCTCTGAAGTCTTTTCCAACCTTATTGATTCTATGAAGTCCCCAGCACAGCTCACAAGAGCTGCTCCTGCCAGCCCACACAGCCTTCCCCTGGAGGCTCGCTGCAGCAGACCTGTCTGTACCCAAACCAGTCCCCCCAGCTGCCAGCTGGAAGCCTGGAAGGCCAGGAGCTCCCCCAGCCCCCGAGGCAGGGAGGAAGCTTACCGTCTTCTTCATCTTCTCGATGAAGCTGCTGTCCCCTCTCTGGAGCTGCCCTGCAAGACAGAGGAAGCCCCTTTCAGGAATCCCCTTTCAGCAACGAGAGAAAATCCATTCTTCAAAGGTCCAGCCAACGCTCAGAGCAAAATGGAACTCAGATGTGGGGCACAGCCCTGGGAGAAAGGCTGCCCTGGAAAGGGGAGGCTCAGGGGGGATGCCCACTGCCCAGCACTCACAGCTGGCTTCTGGCCTGCACACAGACAAGGAGCTCAGAGCAGAGGCCACACCTTGAGTCCTGTGTCCAGAGGTCTCCCAGGTTAGGAAAATGTTGAGGCTGGGGAGAAGGGTCTGGGGTCACAGCCCTGGGAGGAGAGGCTGAGGGAGCTGGGGTTGCTTAGCCTGGAGAAGAGGAGGCTCAGGGGAGACCTCATTGCTCTCTGCCCCTGTGAGGCAGTGACGCCTTGGGGAGCACTCACAGCTGCCTTGGGGAAAAGGCCTGGCCTGCAGCAGGAAGAGTGTGGCCAGCAGGAGCAGGGAAGTCATTCTGCCCTGTGCTCAGCACTGCTGAGGCCACACCTTGAGTCCTGTGTCCAGTTCTGGTCTCCTCAGGTTAGGAAAGATGTTGAGCTGCTGGAAGGTGTCCAGAGAAGGGCAACAAGGCTGGGGAGGGGTCTGGAGCACAGCCCTGGGAGGAGAGGCTGAGGGAGCTGGGGTTGCTCAGCCTGGAGAAGAGGAGGCTCAGGGGAGACCTTTTTGCTCTCTCCAACTCCCTGAAGGGAGGTTGTAGCCAGGAGGGGGTTGGTCTCTTCTCTCAGGCAGCCAGCACCAGAACAAGAGGACACAGTCTCAAGCTGTGCCAGGGGATGTTTAGGCTGGAGGGGAGGAGAAAGTTCTTCCCAGAGAGAGAGACTGGCCCTTGGGATATGCTGCCCAGGGAGGTGGTGGAGTCACCATCCCTGGAGGTGTTTAGGAAGAGCCTGGAGGAGGCACTTGGTGCCATGGTTGAGTTGATCAGATGGTGCTGGGTGAGAGGTTGGACTTGGTGATCTCTGAGGTCTTTTCCAACCTGGTTAATTCTATTCAATTCATCACTGAATCCTCCCAAGGGCTAAGCCCAGGCACTTGGCCCTGGCTGGCAGGAAACCTTCACTCTCTCAGCTGCTCTGAGAGGTTTCACAGCTCAGGGGTGACAAGGATCTCCCAGAGCAGCTCTCCAGAGAAATGTGAAGCCAAGCCATGGTAGGAGAGAAGGGAACAAAGAGCTCCCTGCTTCCCCACCACAAGGGACAGGCAGGGGATGGGTCATGAGCCCTGCCCCTCAGAGAGGATTCCCCAAGCTCAGACAGGCCTCAAAACCAGAAACATCTGCCAGCCACAAGTCCTTCTGCAGCCATCTCACAGGAGGCTGGAGCAAGGTCTCTTCTCACATGCAGCAAGTGACAGGACAAGAGGGAACAGCCTCAGGTTGTGCCAGGGGAGGCTCAGGCTGGGGACTGGGAACAATGGCTTGCCAGAAAGGCTTCTCAGGCCCTGGCCCAGGCTGCCCAGGGAGGTGGTGGAGTCCCTATCCCTGGAGAGGTTTAAAAGCCACATGGATGTGGTGCTGAGGGCTGTGGTTTGGTGGCAGTGGTGGCATTGTGAGCTCTGGGAGGGTGCTTGGATGTGATGATGTCAAAGGCCTCTTCCAACCTCAACCCTGACAAGGCTTTATGAGTCCCAGAGCCCTGTGGAGCAGACAGACCCAGCTGGTCAGACCCATGGGGCCTCAGCTGCCTCTCCAGGTCCCCAGGGCTCATTCCCACGCCAGGGTCTGTGTCCCCAGCGTGGATCACTGGCTCAGAGGCAGCTTTCTGCAGCTCAGATGAGGCACAAACCACAGCAGCCTCAAGAGCACCGAGGAGGAGGCTGACACCGCTCTGGCTGCTCTGTTAGGGAGGGAGCCAGAAGAGCTTTGCCATCCTAAGCACCCCCATGGTGTCACAGGGTGACAGCAGCCCAGCCCTGGGGACTCCCACAAGCCCACTTAGGTTCTGGGGGTCTCCCCAAAGCAGGAGGACAAGTCCCAGGAGCTCAGTTGCTGCCTTCCCTGCTGAAGCTTCAGCAGAGGGGAGGAGGAACGTGGGACCCACTGCTGTCTCTCTTTCACAATGGAGGAATGCAAGGCTGGGTCTCCTGTGGGAAGAGAGAAGCCTCCTCCAGGCAGTAAACAAATGCCTTTGGCTCTGGCCCATGTGAGAATGTGCACAGCTCACTAAGAGTTTCCTAAACTCTGCAGCCCAGAGGGAGGGATCTCTGTGGCTGTGCAGAGCCATTTGCAGAGCACAGGGTGGGGGCTGTCCAGCCCTGCATGCCTCCAAGCTCCCCAGAGGCACCACGGGGCTCCAGCGCAGTGCCTGCCACCTCCTGGCGCCACCAGGCTGGTACAGCACGTAGGAAAGAGGAGCAAAGCCTACCCCAGTACCCTACCCAGGGCTGTGCTCCCAGGAGAGCTGCTCTGCACCTCCCCCTTTGCTCTCTCAGCAGTTAACAGTCTCCCTGCATTGCTGGGTCCCTTCCTGGGCACAGGGATACCACAAGGAGCTGAGGAGCAGCCCCAACCCTGAGGGGCTGGAGATGGGGGGCAGGATGGGGGCTTAGGAGAGCTGCCCCCAGGACTCAGCTCTCGGCTTTTGGCTGCTGCATGAAGCTGTTTGGTTTGCTGCCCTCTGCCAACGAGATCCAATTAGAACAGCTGCTGGGTCAACTGCTACACAAAACACTTTTAAAGGAGGAGGGGAAAAACAGAGGTTTAGGTCCTTTCAGCCAGCTCCCTTGGGGAGAGAGAAGGGAGCAGCACACGGAGCTTGCCTGCTGTCCAAGGAAGCAATGCTGCACTGAAGTGTTGTGGTGGGGAGCAGTGTGTGCCTCAGACAGGGCAGAAATCATGAGGCTGGCTGTTGGAAGAAGGCTACACAACCACCTGAGACTGCTTCAGCAAGGGGGCTTGAAAGTCTGAGCTGCGAGAGGTGCCCCAGAGGCAGAGAGGACACTGACTGGCACTGCCCAGCCAGCAAGACACACAGCAGGGAGCTCGTGGGAGAGCTCTCACGGCTCAGAGAGCTCAGGGCAGCGACCAAGAGAGTCAGACAAAGTGAGGGGTGGAGAAGAGGAGATAACTCCAGTGTGGGAGCAAGGCTTTAGCTTGGATGGACTGGGGACCCTTGGGGAGAGCCCACAATGAGCAACTCCCAGGGCTCTGTCGTTTTGGATTCAGAAGAGAGAAGGGAGCCAGAGGGAAGTCCCAAACCAGTCAGCAACATCAAGGTGCCCACCTCAACCACAACACCAGGGTGCCCACCTCAGCTGAACCCCTCTCCTTCAGGAAGCTCCCCTGCCCAGGGCTCTGCTCCCCAAAGCTGATCAGCATCCGGCAGCGAGGACGCAGCCCGGCCGCCGCAGCGGGAGCGGCGCCGACAGCAAGGTCTCCTCTGGAGCAGCCCGCTCCGGGCACAGCCTCTCTCCCCTTCCTTCTCCTCCTGCCGCTGCAGCAGGCAGAGGCACCCCTCTCCACCCAGCCCTGGGGCGGCAGCAGCAGCAGCAGCAGCAGCAGGGACCCCTCTGAGGCCAAGCAGATAACTCACCTCGCCGGGGCCGCCTCCTCCCGCGGGGCCGAGTACGCACAGCCCATGGTCCGGGCGGGGAGAGGCAGACAAAGAGTCCCAGCCCTGCGTCTGCACCGGGGGTGAGGGGGATGGATCTAACTTAGCTCTGGAGCAACACACTCGGAGGCCTTCCCATTCTGCTCCTCCTGGGCATCAAAGCCAAGCACCAGCCTTTTGTTAAGGAGAAGAGAGCCGGCACAAAAGGCCCCGGCCAGGGTCATAGCAGGAGCGGTGCTGTCTGCTCAGATCCTCCTGGTGGGGCTCTGGAAGTTCCCAGCGGAGCTGCACAGTCCCGAGGAGCTGCAACATCTGGCAGCGGTGGCAGAAAGGAATTAGGAGCGGAGAATGAAAGCTCCCAGGATCCTCCAAGCTCAGGGCCCTCTCCCATCCGTGTGGAGCAGGGGGGACGGGACACAAAGCCCTCCCCCGGGCCGGTTCCCTTGGAAACTGTTTATACCACAGCTGCCTTGAGAGCCGCTGCGGTGTGGGAAGGCTGAAGGAAGCGATTCCAGACGCCAGGGGTGACTGTGGCAGTGCCACGGCAGGAGCAGCTCGCAGCAGTTTGCTCTCTCCAGGCTCCCAGTTCATTAAATCAGCGCTGGGCTCCCCCTCCTGCACACCGGGGCAGCAAGGAAGCTCAGCAGGGTGAGGAGCTGAAGCGATTCCTGCCACAGGAAGCCTGACACATGCCAGGGAATGGGACCCTCTGGAGCTGCAGAAGGCAGATAAGCCCCAAACAGTTTGGGGGGGGGTAGGGAGGAAGGAAAAGGGAAGGGGGTGTCACCCAGCAGGCCAGGGGCTGCCACTCCTGCTTCTGCCCAGGAGTGGGGTCTGCAGGACTGCAGAGCAGGCAAGAAAGGGCAGGCAGCTGTGGCTGGGAAGCAGGCAGAGGAGGTGCTGCGTTCCCCAGCACTGCCTGGGGAGGAAGCACGGTGGCTGTACAGGCTGGGTGGTGACCGAGAGCCCAGCTGCCTGATGACATCTGCAGAGCAGGCTGGGGGAAGGCTCTGGTGGTTTCAATTAAGGCTGGAAATGGGCAAAAGGCAAGAAATGCTCAGGCAGTGGCACCCCAGCCTGCCCCACACCCATGGGCTTGCACAACACAGCCCCAGCACAGCGCCTGCTAGGGAACCCTCTGCGGCTGTTGGGCTCTGCCCCTCCTCTGGGACTTCAGGCAGGGGAAAGACAGCAAGGAGCACATGGCTGGGGCAAGAACATGACCACCCCTGGGCCAGGCAGGCTGGTGGAACCCAGCCCAGATGTTACCCAGCAGAGGGGACTCTGACCATGCATCTCTTCTTCCACCATCAAGGGCAACTGTAGCAGCAGCTTCTCCTCTCCTCTGCAGCTCCTGCTGAGCTGATGTGGCTTGGCCAAGGCTGGGCCCTGCTGCTGCTCAGTGGTGCTGTGCTCAGGCTGGAGGTGCTGCTTGCACTCTCCCACCACACCACAAGCAAAGCCATTGAAGCAGCAGCAGCCCCCAGGCCCTGTCCAAAGGGCTGCTCAGCACCTTCCAACCTCCACTCCTCCCAGGCTCAAGCTGGGGCCCGAAGTGACGCAACAGAAACAGTCCCCAGGTCCCCCAAAGCCACCAGATGAAGCAGTCCAGGAGAGCCTGGGGAGTCCAGGCAGAGAATATGTTGAAGAAAGGCAACATCTCTTTAAGGTCAAGGCCCTCCACTGGAGACAGCCCCACCAAGGGCTCTGTGCCTTGGTGGATCAGGGGCAGCTTCCCTGCCTGCCCAGGGAGCAGCAGCTGCAGGCAGCCAGAGGCCAGAGGCCAGCAGCCTGATCCTGGACCCTGCTGCTTTGCTTGTTCATCACAAAGGAAACTCCACCCAGGACTCAAGGATGGCAGGAGGGAAGGAAACCTGTGGCTGCTCGTTTCGTTTCCCCCCCACTTGTTTCCTTCCTGGTTCCAAGTGTCCCATGACAGAAGACAGCCAAGGCTGCAGGAAGAGGCTGCCTGGGAGGATGGAGGCACCACCAGCTCACAGGGCAGCCTGGCTGCAGCCACCACAGCAGGGCTGCAGCAGGGTCAGGCTTAATGTAGAGGAAGAAACTCCTTCAGAGCCTCCTCTTGCACTTCACCTGCCTGGCTGCCAACCCTTCCAAGCTGCAGGTGTGTCACACTGGCTCTGGTGCAGCCTCACCTCTCCCTGCTGGGTATCGGCGCTGGGAGGTGCTGCTCAAAGCCAAAACTTTGCTCCCAACAACCCCAGGAAGGCTCCAGGCTGGGGGCAGAGTGGGTGGAAAACTGCCTGATGGAGAAGGACCTGGGGTTGCTGGTTGACAGCAGCTGAAGATGAGCCAGGGGGTGGGCAGGAAGGCCACCAGCAGCCTGGCTTGGATCAGCAATAGTGAGGCCAGCAGGAGCAGGGCAGGGGCTGTCCTGCTCTGCTCAGCACCGGTGAGGCCACACCTCGAATCATAGTGTCATAGTATCAGTCAGGGTTGGAAGGGACCACAAGGATCAGCTAGTTCCAACCCCCCTGCCATGGGCAGGGACACCCCACACTAGATCAGGCTGGCCACAGCCTCAGCCAGCCTGGCCTTAAACACCTCCAGGGACGGGGCCTCAACCACCTCCCTGCACAACCCACTCCAGGGCTTCACCACTCTCATGGGGAAGAACTTCCTCCTCACCTCCAGCCTGAATCTCCCCACCTCCAGCTTCAGTCCATTCCCCCTAGTCCTATCACTGCCTGAGATCCTGAGCAGTCCCTCCCCAGCCTTCCTGTAGCCCCCTTCAGATCTTGGAAGGCCACAATGAGGTCACCTGGGAGCCTTCTCTTCTCCAGACTGAACAGCCCCAACTCCTTCAGTCTGTCCTCACAGCAGAGCAGCTCCAGCCCTCTGCTCCTCCTCGTGGCCCTTCTCTGGACACCTTCCAGCACGTCCACATCCCTCTTGTCATAGGGGCTCCAGAACTGGAGGCAGTGCTCCAGGTGGGGTCTCATCAGAGCTGAGCAGAGGGGCAGAATCCCCTCCCTTGCCCTGCTGGCCACACTTCTCCTGATGCAGCCCAGGCTCTGATTGGCTTTCCGGGCTGCAAGTGCACCCTGAGAGCTCCTGTTGAGCTTCTCCTCCCCCAGCACCCCCAAGTCTCTCTCCTCAGGGCTGCTCTCCAGCCAGTCCCTGCCCAGCCTGGATTGGTGCCTGGGGTTGCCTCCACCCAGCTGCAGGACCCTGCCCTTGGTCTTGTTGAAGCTCCTGAGGTTGGCTTGTGCCCACCTCTCCAGCCTGTCCAGGGCCCTCTGGATGGATCCTTCCCTCCAGCTGCCTGCTGCACCACACAGCTTGGTGCCATCAGCAACCCTGCTGAGGCTGCACTCACTGCCACTGTCCATGGCACCCACAAAGGTGTTGAACAAGCCTGGTCCCAGGCCTGATCCCTGAGGGACTCTGCTTGTCCCTGGCCTCCCCTGGGACATGGACCCATTGACAGCCACTCTTTGGGTGCAGCCATCAAGCCAGTTCTGTATCCATCTAGTGGTCACCCATCAAACCCATGTGTCACCAGCCTGGAGACCAGGATGTGAATCCTGGATTCAGTTCTGGGCACCACAGCACAAGAAGGACATTTGAGGGGCTGGAGCAGGTCCAGAGAAGGGCAATGAGGATGGTGAAGGTTCTGGAGAGCATGGCTTATGAGGAGAGGCTGAGGGAGCTGGGGTTGTTTAGCCTGAAGAAGAGGAGGCTGAGGGGAGACCTCATTGCTCTCTACAGCTCCCTGAATGGGGGCTGGGGTGAGGCTGGTGTTGGACCTCTTCTCCCAAGTAGCTAATGACAGGATGAGAGGCAATGGCCTGAAATTGTGCCAGGGGAGGGTTAGGGTGTAGATTAGTTAAAATTTCTTTGCTGCAAGAGTGGTCAGGGATTGGCACAGGCTGCCCAGGGAGGTGCTGGAGTCCCCATCCCTGGAGGTGTGCAAGAAACGAGTAGATGTGGCACTTGGAGACACAGCCCAGTGGTGGGGGAGGTCTTGGGTAAAAGATTGGAATCTTGTGTCCACTTCTGGGGCCCTCACTTCAAGAAGGACCTCAGGGGACTGCTTGACAGAGGCCAGCACAGAGCCTCAGAGGTGCTGCAGGCAGTGGAACATCCTCTGCGAGGCCAGGCTGAGGGAGCTGGGGCTTGGAGCTTGAAGTAGAAGTGCCTGAGGGCTGCCCTCAGTGCTGGGCCTAAAGATGTGCAGGGCTGGAGCCAGGCTCTGCTCAGGGATAGCCAAGGACAGCACAAGGGACACTGGGGGCAAGCTGGAGCAGAGGAGGTGCCAGGGGAACACTGTGAGGGTGCTGGAGGTCTGAAGCAGGCTGCCCAGAGAGGTTGTGGAGTCTCCTCTGGAGCCTTTCCAACCCCCTCTGGATGTGTTCCTTTGTGAGCTGCCCTAGGGTTGGACTCAATCTTTCAGGGTCCCTTCCACTTCCATGTTCTGTGCTTCCTCCTCACAACCAACCTCTGAGGACTGGGGAAGGACCTGCAGGGACTCTACAGCCAGCACAGACCCCAAGGACTGACCTGCAAAGGCTACTGCAGAGCACAGGCCCAGGCTGAGGCTCACTTCCACTCTGCAAGCACACAGGCAGCAGACCCCAGGAGACCTCTGGTGGCTGCTGCAGTGGCTCTGAGCCCCTCCTCGGGGCCCCCCCCAGGGGGCCCTTCCCAGCCCCTCACCAATGGTCCAAAAGGAAATGGGAGTGAGCTAAAGAGCCCAGCAGAAAACTGGTGTTCAGTTTGGGGTGTGACCAAGGCAAGGCACTCAACGCACTGAAGATCTCCACCAACACAACCTGCTCCTGGCCCTCAGCCCTGTGCAGGAGACAGGGTGGAACAAGGACCTCTCCCTCTCCAGCTTCAGTCTCCTGCTGCTGTGCTAAGGTGGCATTGAGGCCAAGC
The DNA here is from genome assembly GCA_033816785.1 of Picus viridis. Taxonomy (NCBI): domain Eukaryota; kingdom Metazoa; phylum Chordata; class Aves; order Piciformes; family Picidae; genus Picus; species Picus viridis. The sequence goes on from CM066598.1 coordinate 13,338,217, forward strand.
AGGTTGCACAAGAGCTGCCAAGCAGCTCATGCTCAGGAGCTATGCCCCAGCCTCTCTCAACTCTTCCTTCTCTCTGAAGCTAAGGGGAGAAGAGATTCCCAAGAGGAAACCTGCTCAAGAGCCTGGCCACCATTCTCCAGATTTCAACACAGCTGTTATCAGAAAACACAGAGAGCAGCCAAGGCTACCCTGAAGGGTTCTGACACACAGCCAGAGGCTCTGCTTGGGAAGGGGAAGCTCTGCTGTGGGCCACACGGTGGGCTGAGGCAGAACTGCAGCCTGGCTCCACACCAGGGGGCTCTGCACAGCTCGGTGAACACAGGGCACAGACGTGGCAGGGGGCAGAAATGCACTTTGGGATCAAGTGCCCTCACCTGGAGACCTCCTACAATCCAAGGAGCCACCATGGGCAAGCTGCAGAGGTGGTGCCCAGGTGAACCTCAGGAGGTTCCACAAGAGCAAGTGCAGGGCTCTGCACCTGCTCAGAACAGTCCTCATTATCAACCCAGGCTGGGAGTGAGGGGGAGAGAGAGAGAGAGCAGCCCTGGGGACAAGGACCTGGGGTGCTGGGGTGAGAAGCTGGACAGGAGCCAGCAATGGGCACCTGCAGCACAGAAGGCCGAGGGCAGCCTGGCTGCATCTAAAGCAGTGTGGCCAGAGATGGAGAGAGGGATCCTGCCCCTCTGCTCTGCTCTGGGGAGACCTCACCTGCAGGGCTGTGTGGAGCTACGGGGACCCCAGCACAGGAAGGATGAGGACCTGCTGGAAAGGGTCTGGAGACCACGAAGGTGATCAGAGGTTGCAGAACCTCTGCTGTGGGGACAGGCTGAGGGAGCTGGGGGTGTTCAGCCTGGGGAAGAGAAGGCTCCAGGGAGACCTCAGAGCAGCCTTCCAGTCCCTGAAGGGGCTCCAAGAAGGCTGCAGAGGGACTGTTCCCACAGGCCTGCAGGGACAGCCCCAGGGGCAGTGGTTTGACATGAGAGCAGAGCAGACTGAGATTGGATGTGAGGAACAGGTTCTTTACCAGGGGGAAGCTGGAACACTGCAACAGGCTGCCCAGGGAGGTAGCTGAGATATTTAAGGGGAGGCTCAACAAGGCAGTGAGCAACCTGAGCTCATGAATGAGGGCTCCAAACCCAGGAGTGAGGCTCGGCAAGGCGCCGAGCAGCCTGCTCGAGGGGAGCATGTCCCTGCCGAGTGCAGGGGTTGCACTGGATGTCCTTAGGAGGTCCCTTCCACCCCAAATCACTCCATGGCTCTGTGAGCAGGACAGACAGCCCCAGTGCCCAGCCTGCAGCCCAGGGGCTGTTACTTACACTGTCTGCATCTTGGGCAGCTCGGGGACCTCCTCCTTTTTCTTGCGGAAGAAGAGGTAGTAGGTGAGGAGGCCGACGATGAGCGAGACGAGGAACACGTCGGTCATGCTCACCAGGGGCTGGGCAGGGCTGCTGCCTTCCACGGCTTCCCCCATGCTGCTCAGGGGCACTGCTGAGCAAGGACAAAGGAGTCAAGGCCAGCACTCACATACAGAACAGAAGAGGACACAAGAGGACACAAGAGAACACAAGAGAACACAAGAGAACACACCAGGTTGGAAGAGACCTTCAAGATCATCAAGCCCAACCTATCACCCAACACCACCTAATCAACTAACCCATGGCACCAAGCACCCCATCCAGTCTCCTCCTAAACACCCCCAGGGATGGTGACTCCACCACCTCCCTGGGCAGCACATTCCAGTGGGGAATCTCTCTCTCTCTGTAGAACTTCTTCCTAACCTCCAGCCTGAACCTCCCCTGGCACAGCTTGAGACTGTGTCCTCTTGTTCTGGTGCTGGGTGCCTGCCTGGGAGAAGAGACCAACCCCCACCTGGCTCCAACCTCCCTTCAGGGAGTTGCAGAGAGCAAGAAGGTCTCCCCTGAGCCTCCTCCTCTCCAGGCTAAGCAACCCCAGCTCCCTCAGCCTCTCTTCCCAGGGCTGTGCTCCAGACCCCCTCCCCAGCTCTGTTGTCCTTCTCTGGGCAAGTTTCACACAGCCCCACTTCTCCTGTGCAGGTCCCTGATGGATCCCATCCTGCTGGTGTCAGCTGCAGCTTCTGCTGTGGAGCCTTGTGAAGGAGGAGAGGAGACCAGGCTGAGCCTCTGGTCATGCAGCAGCCCCTAAGCCTGGGGGACTGGGCAACAGGCCTTGGGGGGAGTTCAGCCTCCTCCTTTTCTCCACACTGAGGGGAGACCTTCTGGCTCTACAGCTCCCTGAAAGGAGGCTGGAGTGAGGTAGGAGTTGGTCCCTTCTCCCTAAGATCAAGTGATAGGACAAGAGGACATGGCCTCAAGTTGCAGCAGGGGAGGTTTAGGTTGGACATGAGGAACACAGAAAGGGTCATCAGGCACTGGCCCAGGGCAGTGGTGGAGTCCCCATCCCTGCAGGGGTTTCAGAGCTGTTTGGCTGAGGAGCTTAGGGCCATGGTCTCAGAGCTGTGCACAGGGAGATGTTAGATTATGGTTGGACTCGATGACCTTAAGGTCTTTTCCACCCAGGTGATTCTGTGAGACCCTTCTGTGTCCCAGGGTATCTCACTGACCCACCAAGCCCTTCCCTCTGCATCCCAGAAGGGATTTCTGCTCTTCCTTTGCCAGCACCATCAGAGCAGCCCCAGGTTCCAGCCAGGGAGCTCAGTGTGGCTCCTACCAAGGCCCCAGCCAAGCCCAGCAGGGACTCAGAGCCAGCCCTTGCTCAGCACAGAGCCCCTGGGGTGGCAGCGGGGGGAGATCCCACTCCCCCAGTCTCCCCCAGACCTGGGGCTTTCTCCCTCCTCCCCACAAGGTGACAGGATGCCCAGGGCCTGCTGCTGTGCTTAGGAACCATGGCAGAGTGTTTCTGTCAGCATCCCCACAGCAGCTCACTACCCCACCGGTGATGGAACAGAATTAACCAGCTTGGAAGAGGCCTTTGAGTCCAACCCATCACCCAGCACCATCTGACCAACTAAACCATGGCACCAAGCATGCCAGCCAGTCTCCTCCTGAACACCTCCAGTGATGGCTTCTGATTTACCATCCCCCTCCCTGGGGGCCTCTGGCTTCCCACTTCACTTCTGTCTCCTTCAATTACTCCTTTCCATCTGCCAAGGCAGAGTTTAAGGGACCTGGTGCTCACCCAGGGCCATACCCAGAGGCCCTGGAAGGGCAAGGATGAGCACCCAGCTCTCAAGTGCTCAAGGAGAGCCCTGTGGCCCCTGCCCTGGGCAGCCACCTATCACTGCTCCTTCCCTCCTGCTGCTCTGATCCCAGTCCAGAGGCCCACATTATCTCCCCAACACACAGGGCTGCCCTCTGCCCAAGATAATGAGCTCCAAACTCCATGTGGAGGGGCAAAGGGACTTTCCTCTTCTACCTGGGCATCCTGCCAAGCCAGGAGACTGTGGACCTGCACACAAAGTGAGTCAGAGGTGCAAGGGTGCCACCAGAGAGAGAGGACACATCCCATGGCTGAGCCAGGAGGGGAGTTAAGCTCTGCAGCAGAGCTGTGCCTGCTGGGGAAGAGCTCCCAGCCAGCCCTGCTGGGGGCTGAAAGAGGAGCAGCAACTCCAAGCTGTGCCTGGGCTGAGAACTCAATCTGGTTGAAGCTGGAGGTCCTGCTGCTGCAGTCAGGAGCTGGGAAGCAAGGGAAGGTGATGCTGAGGGAGTGCTACAAAGGGAGACAGGGCAAGGCCTTCAGCAAAGAATCCTCCCTTGGTGTTACCCCCCCCCAAGAAAAAGGCCAGCTCCAGAGGACACCATAGGTCACCAGCCACAAGTCAGCCCTTTGGAGCAGGGAGAAGTCCACTGCCACCTGGCAGTGACCATGAGTGGGCTCCTGGGCACCTCTGCACCCAGCTAGTTCCCAACCCCACAAGAAGTTTCCTTCAGGGCTTGGCAAGTGCCTGTGAATGGAGGGCACTGAACCCCCCCGCAAAGCTTCCAGAGATGACACAAAGCAGGGGGTGGGAAGAAAAATGTGAGTGATGTGAGGGCAGAGGAGCAAAGTGAGCACTCCTCCCCAGCAGGCAGGTCACCCTGCCCTCCCTTCCTTGCAGCCTTCCCACCACCCTGTGCCAAGCAACAGCTGGGGGCTGTTTGTGTACAGCTGTAGACTAAACTGTTGGGGAAAGCCTCCACAGCCTGAGCTCAGCTGCCAACAAGGCACAGCTCCCAGCAGGGACTTCTCCTCCTCCTCCTCCTCACTCAGTTCCAAGGAGCTGGTCCAGCAGCAGCCACCAAAGGAATGCACTAGGGGGGGTGAAGTGTTGCTCCCTTCTTGCCTTCACTCCTGAAGGAACCTCAGAATCCCAGAACCACCAAGGTTGGAAGAGACCTCAGAGATCAGCAAGTCCAAGCTGTCACCCAACACCTCCTGACAACTCAACCATGGCTCCAAAGGCCACATCCAATCCCCTCCTGAACACCTCCAGGGATGGGGACTCCACCACCTCCCTGGGCAGCACATCCCAAGGGCCAATCTCTCTCTCTGGGAAGAACTTTCTCCTCCCCTCCAGTCTGAACCTCCCCTGGCACAGCTTGAGACTGTGTCCTCTTGTTCTGGTGCTGGGTGCCTGGGAGAAGAGACCAACCCCCACCTGGCTCCAACCTCCCTTCAGGGAGTTGCAGAGAGCAAGAAGGTCTCCCCTGAGCCTCCTCTTCTCCAGGCTAAGCAACCCCAGCTCCCTCAGCCTCTCCTCACAGGGCTGTGCTCCAGACCCCTCCCCAGCCTTGTTGCCCTTCTCTGGACACCTTCACTGCAAGCTCCTCTCCTCCTCACTGCCACCTCAGCTCATCTGCAGCTCTCAGCCAGGAGCTGCCAGCACATCCCCCTCTCACACATGCCTTTGGTTCCTGGGGGCTTGCTCATGTGTCAGGGTACAGAACCCCTGAGGGCTGCTGCTCAATGCCTCCCCAGGCAGCCTCAGCTGCTGCTCACACAGCACAGCCCCAGCCCTCCTGCTGCCCCCAAATGCAGGCAGGAGGCTGCCTGGCCAAACACCTCCAGCACTGCAGGGTGCATTTTGTCCAGTGCCAGCTCCCCTTGCTCAGCCTACAGCAGGGTGGGCAGTTCCACTGCTACAGGGCAGCACTGACCATGGCAGTCTGTCTGTCCTCAGCAATGGCCTCTCCTTCACCCACTTCCCTTGACCAGCCCTCTCCCTTGGCAGGTGAGGCAGTGACAAACCTTTGCTCAGGGGAGACAAAACCCCCCTGAGGCTGATTTGGTTGGGGGGCAGGAGCTGCACTCCTTCCCTCTGAGCACCACTCACAGCACCATGCCCAAGGAAAACCTCCTGACACATCCACAGCAACATCAAGCACCACGTGGATGAGGGGTTCCAGCTCAACAGGCCTTTGGTGAGGGGGAGCCAGCCCCAGATGGAACACACTGAGGCTCTGTGCACCTGGCCCCACAACACCCCAGGCTCCAGGTAGCTCAGCTGTGGACCTTCACCCCCTGCCCTGACACAGGACAGGAGCTGGTGGGCTCCACTGCAAGGTGTCTGCAGCAGCAGCTCACTGCTGTGCCCACACCAGCAGCACTTGTGTCCTCCTAGGGCAAGGGGACAAGCAGCAGCTGCAGGGGGATGGCTTCCTCAAGCCTCCAGGGGTGGTCTGCTCTCCCAAGCAGAGATGCCTGGGACAGAGGCACCCTCAGGAATGCAGCTCCCAGGAATGCAGCATGGGCAGATGTGGGGGAGGAGGCTATCTCCTGCCCTTCACCACACTGAGGCTCTCCAGGACTTCAGAGGAGAAGCCTGCAGCTGCAGGAGCAGCTGAACCACCTACCCCTATCCACTGCCCACAGCCAAGAGCAGCACTGCCAGAGGCTGAGGGGCTGCTGCATGACCAGAGGCTCAGCCTGGTCTCCTCTCCTCCTTCACAAGGCTCCACAGCAGAAGCTGCAGCTGACACCAGCAGGATGGGACCCATCAGGGACCTGCACAGGAGGAGTGGGGCTGTGTGAAACTTGCCCAGAGAAGGGCAACAAAGCTGGGGAGGGGTCTGGAGCACAGCCCTGGGAGGAGAGGCTGAGGGAGCTGGGGTTGCTTAGCCTGGAGAAGAGGAGGCTCAGGGGAGACCTTCTTGCTCTCTGCAACTCCCTGAAGGGAGGTTGGAGCCAGGTGGGGGTTGGTCTCTTCTCCCAGGCAGCCAGCACCAGAACAAGAGGACACAGTTAAGTTCTTCCCAGCAAGAGAGATTGGCCCTTGGGATGTGCTGCCCAGGGAGGTGGTGGAGTCCCCATCCCTGGAGGTGTTTAAAAAGAGCCTGAGGCACTTGGTGCCATGGTTCAGTTGATCAGATGGTGCTGGGTGAGAGGTTAGACTTGATGATCTCAAAGGTCTTTTCCAACCTGGTTAATTCTATTCTATTCATGCAGCTGGGTTGCAGCAACCTTCAGTATCTACCCAGGCTGGGGGATGAGAGCTGGAGAGCAGTCCAGCAGGTGAGAGCTGCTCCATCCCTGGAATCCTTCCAGGTCAGGTTGTTTGGGGCTGTGAGCAACCTGCTCCAGCTGCAGCTCTCTCCCTGCTGGCTGCAGGGGGTTGGAGTGGATGAGCTTTAAAGGCTCCCTTCCCACCCAACCCAGCCTGGGAGGCTATAAAGGTTATACACTGCCCTCTAAGCCTGAAGGCAACAGATGTTCACCAGACAAGAACTGTGATGATGACTGAGGGCTCCATGACTGAGGGGCTCCATGACTGAGGGGCCATGGAACTGCTAGAGCAGGTCCAGAGGAGGCCACCAAGATGATCAGAGGGCTGGAGAACCTCCCCTATGGGGACAGGCTGAGGGAGCTGGAGCTGTTCAGCCTGGAGAAGGCTCCAGGGAGACCTCAGAGCAGCATTTCAATACCTGAAGGGGAGCTGCAGGCAGGCTGGGCAGGGACTGTTTGGAAGGGCCTGTGGTGACAGGCTGAGGGGCAATGGTTTGAAACTGGAGCAGGGAGATTCAGGCTGGACCTCAGGAGGAAGTTCAGCACAATGAGGGTGGTGAGACACTGGCACAGGCTGCCCAGGTAAGTGGTGGAGTCTCCAGCCCTGGAGCCATTCAAGGTCAAACCTGGCAGGGCCCTGAGGAGCCTGATCTAGTCAGAGGTGTCCCTGCTGCCTGCAGAGGGTTGGACAAGATGCCCTTGGAGGGCTCCTTCCAACCCCATGCATCCCTTGATGCTATCTCAGGACAATTCAGCTTCCTGCTCCCGGCTCAGGCCTGCAGCCTGTGACTCTTGCCCCAAAAAGGAGTGTCCAAGCCCAGCTGAAAGGAGAGGAAAGGAGAAGGAGGTCCTGCTGAGCCAGCAGAGCCCAGGCTGCTCACTGCCCCCACCTCCCAGTAGCCAATCCCCAGACTTTAGCTGAGCAGCACCAAGCAGCCCCTGAGCTCAGCTCCCTCCACCCCCACAAGTCCTGCTGTGCCCTCTGGACCCTGCTTGCCCTGGCACACAGCAGCCCAGAGGCTGCACCCCTCCTCCCTTGCCCTTGAGCTCCTGGGACCAGCCACTTTGCCAGCAGAGGCCTTTAGACAGCTACAGATGCAGGCAGGAGCTGCAGGCAGGAGCTGCAGGCAGGAGCTGCAGGCAGGAGCTGCAGGCAGGAGCTGCAGGCAGGAGCTGCAGGCAGGAGCTGCAGGCAGGAGCTGCAGGCAGGAGCTCTGCTCTGCCACACTGCATGCAGAAAGCTGTGGGGGATAAAGGAACTCAGCCACAGGATGAAGTGAGAGGAAGGGTCTGGAGGGCAGGGCTGGGGAGGAGCAGCTGAGGGAGCTGGGGGGTTCAGCCTGGAGCAGAGGAGGCTGAGGGAGACCTCCTTGCTCTCTGCAGCTCCCTGGGAGGAGGCTGGAGCCAGGGGGGGGCTGGGCTCTGCTCCCTAGGCTCAGGTGATAGAAGAATTGGCCTGAAATTGTACCAGGGGAGGCTTAGGCTGGAGAGGAGGATGATGGAGATGAGTGGCCAGGGATTGGCAAAGGCTGCCCAGGGAGGTGGTGGAGTCCCCATGCCTGGAGTGGTTCCAGAGAGCTGTGGCCATGGCAGCTGGGGCCAGGGCTGGGTGGCCACGGTGGGGCTGGGCTGCTGTTGGACTGGGTGAGCTCAGAGGCCTTTTCCAACCCAAACAATTCCAGTTCCAAGACTCTCTACACACCTGCAGTGCCTTTTGCCACTGTGCCTCCCACCCTCACTGCAGTGCCAGGCACCATCTGAAGGGAGCCCAGCAGGCCAGAGGCAGCTCCCCAGCTCTCAGCAGCACGCCAGCAGGGCCACCAGGCAGGCAGGCTGAGGTCCAACCCCAGCTGCAGGCAGCAGCAGCTCATCCCACAGCACCAGGGGGGCCCAGCTGCCCTGTGCCAGCCCTCACACCCAGCAAGGACACTCACCCAGGAGCTGCCTGCTGGCTTCTCCATGCCAGTCCCCAGCACAGCTGGGAGCAGCACCCTGCCAGCCCTGCTGCTGGTTCTTGCTGCCTGGCTTTCTCCAGCCCAGCCTCCCAGCAAGAGCCCTGCAGAGCCACAGCAGGGCAGGGGCACTGGTGCCAGAGCTGCCCTGGCAGGGCACTGTGCTCCCTCTGCACTGCCACAGGAGGGTGCCCCTGGTGCCCCTGGGGCACTGCTGCTCTGAGGGAAGCAGCTCCCAGGGTCCTAGTGCTGGGGATGGCAGCAGGACCAGGACATAACCCAGACTGCTCTGGGTGGGAAGAGACCTCTCAAGGCCACCCAGTCCAACCCCCTGCAGCCCCCAGGGACATCCCCACCCCCAGCAGGCTGCTCCCAGCCCCACACCCCCTGCCCTGCACTGCTGCCAGCCATGGGGCAGCTCTCTGGGCAGCCTGGGCCAGGCTCTCCCCACCCTCAGCACCAAACATTTCTCCTCCTCTCCACTCTCCATCTCCCTCTTGCAGTTCAACCCATCCCCCTTGGCCTGGCCCAGCAGGCCCTGCCCCCAAGTCTGTCCCCAGCTCTCTGATCTCCCCCTGAAGCTCTGCAAGGCCACCAGCAGCTCTCCCTGGAGCCTTCTCCTCTGCAGGCTGCCCAAGCCCAGCTCTCTCAGCCTGGCCTCCCAGCAGAGGGCTTCCAGCCCTGCCAGCACTGCTGTGGCCTCCTCTGCCCCTGCTCCAGCAGCTCCCTGGCTGTGCTGAGGGCTCCAGAGCTGCCCCAGCACTGCAGGGAGGTCTCAGCAGAGCACAGCAGAGGGGCAGAATCCCCTCCCTGCCCCTGCTGCCCACACTGCTGGGGATCAGCCCAGGCCAGGCTGGGGCTGGGCTGGCAGTGCTCAGGGCCACCTCCTGTCCAGCTCTGCACCCCCAGCACCCCCAAGTCCTTCTCCTCAGGGCTGCTCTCCAGCCCTTCATCCCCAGCCTGGATCAACCCTCTTGTCCCAGCCCATGCACAAGACCTGGCAATGATCCTCATGATCTCTCACAGCCACCTTTCCAACTCAGAGGCACCAAGCTGAATTCCCAAGTCATCCATGAGGAGATTCCCCCTCCCCACCACAGTATCAGAGTATCACAGTATCAATAAGGTTGGAAGAGACCTCAAAGATCATCGAGTCCAACCTGTCACCACAGACCCCATGACTAGCCCATGGCACCAAGTGCCACATCCAGTCCCCTCTTGAACACCTCCACCACCACCACATGCTTGGCCTGCCCTGAGGGTCACCTTTCTCTTGTGCTGACCACCCCTGCAGAGCACCAACAGCAAAACACAGGTCAGGAACATGATCAACCTCCAGAAGCACAGGAAGAGGCTGGAAAAGACCTCAGAGATCATCCAGTGCTACCTCTTCCCTAATCCCTAACCCCTCCTGACAACTAACCCATGGCTCCAAGTGCCACATCCAATCCCCTCCTGAACACCTCCAGGGATGGGGACTCCACCACCTCCCTGGGCAGCACAGCCCAAGGGCCAATCTCTCTTGCTGGGAAGAACTTTCTCCTCCCTTCCAGCCTGAACCTCCCCTGGCACAGCTTGAGACTGTGTCCTCTTGTTCTGGGGCTGGGTGCCTGGGAGAAGAGACCAACCCCCAGCTGGCTACAACCTCCCATCAGGGAGTTGGAGAGAGCAATGAGGTCTCCCTGAGCCTCCTCTTCTCCAGGCTGAGCAACCCCAGCTCCCTCAGCCTCTCCTCACAGGGCTGTGCTCCAGACCCCTCCCCAGCTTTGGTGCCCTCCTCTGGACACCTTCCAGCAGCTCAACATCTGAGGAGCCCAGAACTGGACACAGGACTCAAGGTGTGGCCTCAGCAGTGCTGAGCACAGGGCACAATGACCCCCCTGCTCCTGCTGGCCACACTGCTCCTGCTCCAGGCCAGGATGCCATTGGCCCCCTGGGCACAGTGCTGGCTTCCCAGGGGTGTGCAGGAGCAGCCCTGGAAAGAGAAAAATCAACCCTACCAAGCCCCAAGCTCTAAACCAGTTGTGTCCAGAGGCATCATGGCACAGCCCTGAGAAACAGCTTCAGGAAGGAGGGAAGAGAGAGCATGGAAAGAAGCAGCCAAAGCACATGGAAAGCCCTGCTCTGTGGAGCCCCGGAGTAAAACAACCAGAAACAAACTTGACAGCCAAGTGAAGCCCCTGGGAAGAGCAGCAGCAGCCCAGTCCTCAAGAGGTCGAGCGGAGGGCAGCAGCCAGGGAGGCTGCGGCAAGGTCCCACGGCTGCGGAGGCGGTGGCAGAGGAGAAGGCAGAGAGCAGAGAGCGGCTCACGAACGGGAAGGCAGCCTCGTGACAGCCGGGGGCCGCCCCCGCCCGCGGCACACACGAGGGGGGCAGGGCACGGGAGCCGGGGCCGGGCCAGAGGAGCCCCCCCGGGGGGGCGGGAGCCGGGGCCGGGCCCCCTCTCAATCCCACTGCAGGGACCCTTCCTGCCTGAGAGCTGCAAGCCTAGGCCAGGGCAAGAATCCCATCACCTCTCATCCCTCTTGGGAGACCTTCTTACGGCCTTCCAGGATCTGCAGGGGGCTCCAGGAAAGCTGGGGAGGGACTTGTGAGGGTGTCAGGGAGGGATAGGACTGGAGGGGATGGAACAAAACTAGAAGTGGGGAGCTTGAGATTGGCTGTGAGGAAGAAGTTGTTGCCCAGGAGGGTGGTGAGAGCCTGGCACAGGCTGCCCAGGGAGGTGGTGGCAGCCTCCTGGCTGGAGGTGTTTGCAGCCAGGCTGGAGGTGGCTGTGAGCAACCTGCTGCAGTGTGAGGTGTCCCTGCCCATGGCAGGGGTTGGGACTGGCTGAGCTTTGAGGTCCCTTCCAACCCTCACACATCTGTGATTCTATCACAGCACCCAGCAGGAGAAATTCAGCTGGCATCAGCCTGTGCCAGTTACCAGCCATGGTGAGTCCCAAACTACTCTCAAATCAGCTCTTTTCTTTCCACCTCCCTCCTTCTTTTTAGTAAAAAGCCTGGCAGGAAATGTGGTCCTCTCCAAACCAGGAGACCACTGAGGCTGGTGCTCAGCTCCAGGTTCTTTCACAGTGCCTTCCACAGCCCCTGGATCAGCCTTTCCCTGTGGCACTGCCATGCAGAGCTGCTACCTGCCCTCAGACCCCACTCCTACAGCAGGGCACCCACAGCAGCTTGCCCAGCAGCACAGTGCCCAGGGGGGTTGGCAGCTCTCCACACAAGGACACTCCACAACCTCTCTGGGCAGCCTGCTCCAGGCCTCCAGCACCCTCACAACAAACAACTTGCTCCTCCTCTTCACATCCAACCTCCTGGGTGACACCCTGTGCCCCTTGCTGCCCCTTGGGCTGTCCCTGGGCACCACTCAGCAGAGTCTGGCCCCAGCCTCTTGCCCCCCACAGCTCCTTCAGCTCTTGCTGAGCATTGCTCAGCTGCCCTCTGGGGCTGCTCTTCTGCAGGCTCTCAGCCCCAGGGCTCTCAGCCTTTGCTGCTCCCAGAGCTGCTCCAGGCCCCTCAGCAGCTCTGCAGCCTCCCCTGGGCTCTCTCCAGCACTTCTCTGTCTCTCCTCAACTGGGGAGCCCAGAACTGGACCCAGCACTCCAGATGTGCCATCCCTAGGGCAGAATAGAGGGGCAGCAGAACCTCCCTTGCCCTGCTGCCCACACTCTTCCTTGTGCCCCCCAGGACCCCATTGGCCTTCTTGGCCACCAGGGCACATTGCTGCCTCCTGGGGAACTTGCTGTCCCCCAGCACTCCCAGCTCCTTCTCCTTGGAGCTGCTTCCCAGCAGCTCCCCCTCAGCTGTGCTGCTGCAGGAGGTTGTTGCTGCCGAGGGCCAGGCCCCTGCCCTTGCCCTTGGGGAGCTCCATGAGGTTCCCTGTGCCCAGCCCTGCAGCCTAGCCAGGTGATGCAGTCACTTCCATATCACTTTCTTAAACATAAAGCCAAACCAGCACATCCCACAGCTGGCAGTCAGGAAAGGGAAGTGGAAAGCTGCAGAGTGTCACACGCTGATGGGAAGTGACTGCCCATGAGCCTCCTGCTCTTCCAGCACCTCACAACCCCCAATCTACAGAGTGAAGTTAGCTGCAGCAGCACCTTGAGCACATGAACACAGACACACCCCCCCCAACCCAGAGCTGGGTTTTGGTTGCACAGCACCAACAATTCTGAGCAAGGTCTTTGCTGGCCAGACCTTGACACACAGCTCAGACCTCAGCAGAGCTTCTATTTTAGGGATGAGAGAGAGGTGGAGTGCACAGCACTGGGGCTGGAAATGCTGCATAGCTGAGCTCTCCCCTGGCACACTGGGGGTGGCCTCTGGTCCTGTTCAAGGACAGCAGAGCAGCTCTAAGAGCAAGGCAGAGAGCAGCAAGGAGAGGAAGAGTTTCAGCCAGACAGAAACCAGCCCTGCCCTAGGGGTGCACCCAGGTGGGGCTCTGCAGGCTCACACCACAAGGAACCAAAGGGCTTGGAGCATTACCCAACACAAAAATGACTTTCTGACTGCTAAGCTGCCTTAGAGCAAAGCCAAAGCCAGAGGTACTGCATGAGCACACTTCAGCTGCCAGACAAAGGGCTGCAACCCAGCCCGTGGGGATCCCCCTGCCTCAGGCACCTGGCCACCTGCCTTCCCGAGCCAGAAAAACAAGTGGGCAGGATCAGAGCGCCAACAGAAGCTGAGAAGAGCAGGGAAAGAGAACCTCCTGCTGAGCAGCCCTCCTCTGAGGAGGGACAGGATCGTGGGCTCCAAGCACCAGCTGAATGGGGAGCAAAGGTCTCAGAGACTGCCACAGTCTCGGGGATGGAAAGGACCTTTCAGATCACTGAGTGCAGACACGACCCCAGCGCTGCCAGGGCACCACTCAGCCATGGCCCTCAGCACCAGGGGTTGGACACCCCTCCAGGGATGGGAAACACACCACTGCCCTGGGCAGCCTGGGCCAGGCCTTCACAGCCCTGTGGGGGAAGAAATTGTTCCTCATGCCCAACCAAAACCTCCCCTGGCACAACTTGAGGCTATTTCCTCTTGTCCATCACCTGCTGCCTGGGAGAGGAGACCAACCTCCACCTGGCTCCAGCCTCCTCTCAGGGAGCTGCAGAGAGCAATGAGGTCTCCCTCAGCCTCCTCTTCTCCACACTGAACACCCCCAGCTCCCTCAGCTGCTCCTCCCCAGCCCTGCTCTCCAGATCCTTCCCCAGCTTTGTTGTCTTTCCCTGGACCTGCTCCAGCCCTCTATGTCCTTCTGGGAGGGAGAGGCCCAAACCTGAACCCCGTACCTGAGATGTGGCCTCACCACTGCCCAGTACAGGAGGACAATCCCTGCCCTGGACCTGCTCATCACTATCTTGCTGCTCCAGGCCAGGCTGCTGGTGATCTTCTTGGCCACCTGGGCACCTCCTGGCTCCTCTTCAGACACTGTTGGACAGCACCCTCAGGTCCTTTCCCCACTGGACAGCTTCCAGGCACTCTGCCCCCAGCCTGGAGCCTTTGTGGGGCTGTTGTGACCCAGGTGCAGCACCCAGCCCCTTGCCTGTGAAGCCTCCTACCCTCCAGCTGATCAACACTGCTGCCCAACTTGGTGTCCTCTGCAAACTGCTGAGGGTGCCTGGATCCCCTCACCCAGATCACTGACAGAGGTTAAAGAGAACTGGTCCAAGTGCTGAGCCCTGGGGAACACCACTGGTGACCAGCTGCCAGCTGGTGTTCACTCCCACTCCACTCCCCACCACTCTTCAGCCCCTACCCTCAGGAAGTTTTTCACCCAGCTAAGCTGAGGCCTTGTCAAAGCCAGGAGCAGCCAAATGTGGGGGCTGGGACAAGCCTGCAGGAGTTTGAGGCCAGCCTTTTGCCACAGACCATGGGCCCTCCTCAGTCAAACTGACTGCCTGCTCCCTGGGCTCTGCTGCACACTCTCAGGAGCAAGCCACTCAGGCATGTGGAGCTGCACAGCTCAGGGCCTGCTGCAGAGGTTTTAAGCTCAAGAGGCCATTCTGTGTTGGGCTTTTTTTTCCAGCAGCCTCCTCTGCAAGTGCTGTCCCCAAGGCAGGCAGAGGTGGAAGCTCAGAGAGCAGCTCCCCCCTCCAAGCAAGCCTCAGGCCAGGCAGTTAGGCAGGCAAGGGCTGGGCACTGCGGAGGGCTGCCATGACTCGGCCTGCAGCCTCTCCAGGAAGGGAGCACCGTGGATGGGAGCTGGTGGCAACAGGCTGTGACCTCTCCTACTAGGAAGGGTGTGGACAGCAAACCCCCTCCAGTGCTGTCCCTGCTTGGGAAGCTTGCTTTGGAACTCACAGCCCACAGAGCTCCAGAGGCAGGGGGTTAAAAGAGAGCTGCAAGATAGGGGAGCTGGGAGAAGCTCCAGGCAGGATGTTCAGGGGATTGAGGGACTTGCAGAAAACCAACCATTTTTGTATTGAGAGGGAGGAGCAGGAGCAGGAGCAGGAGCAGGAGCAGGAGCAGGAGCAGGAGCAGGAGCAGGAGCAGGAGCAGGAGCAGGAGCAGGAGCAGGAGCAGGAGCAGGAGCAGGAGCAGGAGCAGGAGCAGGAGCAGGAGCAGGAGCAGGAGCGACCTTCCAAGATCATCAAGCCCAACCCCTCACCCAGCACCATCTGATCAACTAAACCCTGGCACCAAGCACCCCACCCAGTCTCCTCCTGAGCACCTCCAGGGATGGGGACTCCACCACCTCCCTGGGCAGCACATCCCAATGGGCAATCTCTCTCTCTGGGTAGAATTTCCTCCTCTGAGGAGGTGAGAGCTCTCTGGGCATCACAAGCCCATCTCCTACACTGCTGTGAGGGAAGGCAGTGCTGCTGCTCTGTCCTGACAGTGTGTGCACCCCAGCAAGAGCTGCTCCCTGCTCCCAGAGCCAGGCTTTACCTCTGCCCTGCTAGAGCAGTGTGAGCAGTCCCCCCCATGCCCCCCCCCCCGGGGAAGGCAACCTGAGCTGTGCTTCACTGCTCTGAGCACCTGTGAAGTGCACTGACCCTGCCCAGCGCCCTGCAGCCCCTCTCAGCCCCTGCTCCAGCAGGGCCCACAGCAAACCAGTGGCCAAAGTGCACATCCCTGTGTCAGCAAGGGACAAGGCAGGGGGTAAAGCAGGGTCACAGGCTGAAAGACTGAGCCCAAGCTGTGAAGGCTGCAGCTCTCCAGCTTCCCACTCCCAACCCAGCATGGTCCACAGAAGCAGAGGATCACAGAGGGGTTAGGGCTTAGAAGGGAATCTCCAGGGATGGAGTCCAACTCCCCTGCCAAGCAGGATCACCCAGGGCAGCTCACACAGGAACACATCCAGATGGGTCTTGAAAGTCTCCAGAGGAGGAGACTCCACAACCTCTCTGGGCAGCCTGCTCCAGGGCCCCAGCACGCTCACACCAAAGGTTTCTCCTCCACTTCAGATGGAACCTCCTGGGTTCCAGCTTGTGCCTGTTGCCTTTGGCCTATGCCAGGGCACCTCTGGAAGAGCCTGGCCCCTTCCTGCCCCCCACCTCTCAGCTATTTATAAACATTCATAGGATCCCCTCCCAAGCTGCCCTTCTCCAGACTAAACAGCCCCAGGGCTCTCAGCCTTTCCTTATCAGACAGATGCTCCAGCTCGGCATCCTCACAGCTCCTGCTGGCCACTCTCCAGTACTTCCCTGTCTCTCTTGACCTGGGGGGGGAGGGGGTGGGCAAGGACACTGGAGCCCAGATTTTTCCTCCCCCTGAGGAGGTTAGCTCAGTTCTGCATGCAGCACAGTTACACAAGCAGGCCTTGCACAATCCTTGCAGGCTTTTTATCAACCAGCTCCTCCAAAGCCTGGAGTTCGGAGGGGTGCCAGCAGTGACCCACGAGAGCAAGGCAGGAGAATGCATTACACCAGGCACCAAGGTGGGGCCTGCTTGCCAGCACCACAAAGAGGCCTCCCAACCTCCCAGGCTGCTGACCAAACCTTTGCTGAGCCTCCCCAGCACATGCACTGTCAGGGCCACGTTTTCCAGGGAGGAAAGTCCAAGCCCATCCTCATTTCCTAAGCTCCCCCTCTCTTACTCCACACAGAGAGAGCCAACAGCAAGATGAGTCACAGCTATTCCAGGGGTTATTCCTTGGGAGGCAGCAGCTGAGGGAGCAGCACAGCTGGGGCTGCTCACCCAGCAAGAGCACTGCAGGAAGCTGCCCACTTAGGGCACACAATCCCCTGGGTGGGAAAGGCCTGAAGATCACCGAGTCCCACCCAACTCCACCATCCAGCTGTGCACAACTGCGAGACCACGGCCCCAGGCTCCTCACCTAAAAGGGCTTTTAAACCCCTCCAGGGAGGTGGGCTCCACCACACAATGACCCTTCTGGTGAAGGGGTTTCTGCTCATGCCCAACCTAAACTTCTCCTGGCACAACTTGAGGCCATTTCCTCTTGTCCATCACCTGCTCCCTGGGAGAGGAGACCAACCCCCACCTGGCTCCAGCCTCCTCTCAGGGAGCTGCAGAGAGCAATGAGGTCTCCCTCAGCCTCCTCTTCTCCACACTGAACACCCCCAGCTCCCTCAGCTGCTCCTCCCCAGACCCTTCCCCAGCTTTGTTGTCCTTCTCTGGACCTGCTCCAGCCCTCACTGTCCTTCTGGGAGGGAGAGGCCCAAACCTGAACCCAGTACTTGAGATGTGGCCTCACCAGTGCCCAGAACAGGAGGACAATCCCCACCCTGGGCCTGCTCATCACTATCTTGCTGCTCCAGGCCAGGCTGCTGGGGGCCTTCTTGGCCACCTGGGCACCCCCTGGCTCATCTTCAGCCACTGTCCCACCCTCAGGTCCTTTCCCACTGGACAGATTCCAGACACTCTGTCCCCAGCCTGGAGCCTTTGTGGGCTTGTTGCGACCCAGGTGCAGCACCCAGCCCTTGGCCTGTGAAGCCTCCTGCCCTCCAGCTGATCAACACTGCTGCCCATACTCCACTCTCAGCACTCATGGCCTGCAGAGCCCCAAAGTGCTCCTCCTCCCCTCTCTCTGGGTTCCATGGGAGATCAGCAGCACACAATTGATTGGGATTGTTTACTTGGGGAGAAGCAGGAGGAGATTAGGAACACGCTGCAATTGTTTGTCCTCCTGCTAGATGAAATTTCAGACAGCAAGCCCAGAGCTGGCAGAGGCCTCCCTGCCAGTGCAGGGCCTGTGACTCAGCCCAGGGAGAGCCTGCCTAAGGGAACCTGCTCGTGGGGCTCCAACGTGCACAGCAGGAGAGCAAATTGTGTAAGCTGCAGGAGCTGAGCTCGGAGAGGCAGAGCCCACACCAGGAAGCAGAACAAAGGTCAGGGCCAGCTGGGGTGACTGCCAGGTGGGTAGATGTTGTACCAGAGGGATGGACAAGGTCACTGTATTATTCACAGAAATATTAGGGTTGGAAGGGACCCCAAGGCTCAGCCAGTCCCAACCCCCTGCCACGGGCAGGGACACCTCACACCGCAGCAGGTTGCTCACAGCCACCTCCAGCCTGGCTGCAAACACCTCCAGGCAGGAGGCTGCCACCACCTCCCTGGGCAGCCTGTGCCAGGCTCTCACCACCCTCCTGGGCAACAACGTCTTCCTCACAGCCAATCTCAAGCTCCCCACTTCTAGTTTTGCTCCATCCCCCCCAGTCCTATCCCTCCCTGACACCCTCACAAGTCCCTCCCCAGCTTTCCTGGAGCCCCCTGCAGATCCTGGAAGGCCACAATGAAGTCTCCTCAGAGCCTTCTCCTCTCCAGCCTGCACAACCCCAACTCCCTCAGTCTGTCCTCACAGCAGAGCAGCTCCAGCCCTCTGCTCCTCGTGGCCCTTCTCTGGACACCTTCCAGCCCCTCCAGAGCCTTCCAGAGGCTCCAGAGCTGGACCCAGAGCTGCAGCTGTGGTCTCAGCAGAGTGGAGCAGAGGGGCAGAATCCCCTCCCTGGCCCTGCTGGCCACACTTCTCTTGCTGCAGCCCAGGCTCTGCTTGGCTCTCTGGGCTGCAAGTGCTCCCTGCTGGCTCCTGTTGAGCTTCTCATCCCCCAGCACCCCCAAGGCCTTTGCTTCAAGGCTGCTCTCAGACCAGTCCCAGCCCAGCTTGGTATTGCCCTGACCCAGATGCAGGATGGCTAATAGATGGAAGCTGAGCAGCTGAGGCCATTGACCTGGACCTGAGCAAAGCCTTTGCCACTGCCCCCCATGACATCCTGGTCTCCAGGCTGGGGCAGGAGGGGTTCCAGGGATGCACCACTCTGGATACAGAACTGGCTTGATGGCCTCACCAGAGAGTGGCTGCCAATGGTCCATGGCCAGGTGGAGGCCAGGGACGAGGGGAGTCCCTCGGGGCTCACCACTGGGACCAGTCCTGCTCAGCATCTTTGCTGGTGCCAGGGACAGAGGCTCTGAGGCTCCCTCAGCAGCTCTGCTGATGGCACCGAGCTGTGTGGTGCTGCTGACAGCTGGAGGCAAGGATCCATCCAGAGGGACCTGCACAGGCTGCAGAGCTGGGCCCAGGACAACCTCAGGAGGTTCAACAAGACCAAGGGCAAGGGCCTGCAGCTGGGGCAGGGCAATCCCAAGCACTGACACAGGCTGGGCAGGGACTGGCTGGAGAGCAGCCCTGGAGAAAAGGCCTTGGGGGTGCTGGGGGAGGAGAAGCTCAGCAGCAGCCAGCAGGGAGCACTTGCAGCCCAGAGAGCCAAGCAGAGCCTGGGCTGCAGCAGGAGAAGTGTGGCCAGCAGGGCCAGGGAGGGGATTCTGCCCCTCTGCTCCACTCTGCTGAGACCACAGCTGCAGCTCTGGGTCCAGCTCTGGAGCCTCTGTGCCAGGAAGGATCTGGAGGGGCTGGAAGGTGTCCAGAGAAGGGCCACGAGGAGGAACAGAGGGCTGGAGCTGCTCTGCTGGGAGGACAGACTGAGGGAGTTGGGGTTGTGCAGGCTGGAGACGAGGAGGCTCTGAGGAGACCTCATTGTGGCCTTCCAGGATCTGCAGGGGCTCCAGGAAAGCTGGGGAGGGACTTGTGAGGGTGTCAGGGAGGGATAGGACTGGGGGGGGATGGAGCAAAACTAGAAGTGGGGAGCTTGAGATTGGCTGTGAGGAAGAAGTTGTTCCCCAGGAGGGTGGTGAGAGCCTGGCACAGGCTGCCCAGGGAGGTGGTGGAAGCCTCCTGCCTGGAGGTGTTTGCAGCCAGGCTGGAGGTGGCTGTGAGCAACCTGCTGCAGTGTGAGGTGTCCCTGCCCGTGGCAGGGGGTTGGGACTGGCTGGTCCTTGAGGTCCCTTCCAGCCCTGCCAGTTCTGCGATTCTGTGACAGCAGATGGCAGGGGCACAGTGCAGGGAAGCCTTTTCCTTAGTCCTTCATTATCTTGGCTGCAGCAGCAAAGGAGAGGGTAAAGGTCAAATGGGGGTTCAGTCTCAGCACAGCTCCAGCGCTGTGAGCTGGGTAAGGAAAGCATCACTGCCAGCTCCTGGCCACTCAGCCTCCCTCCCCAAACCCACCTGCACCCACAGGTGCTCCACACTCAGAAGAAAGAGTTTACCTTGCACCTATGGCTCTGCAAGCAATTGCTGGTGGGGCCCCAGAGCTCCAGCAGGAAGGGTGATGAGCAGCAGGGTAAGCCTCCCCAAGGCCAGACAAGGAACTTCGGTGCTGGGGCCCTGCTGAGCTCCTCCAGCTGCTCTGCAAGTGACAAAAAGAGAGGTTGGAGAAGGCATTCACTTGCCCAATCCTGGCTACTCCAAAGGCACCACCCCACAGGTTATTGACTGAACAAGAGGCCAAGTGATGACAAAGCAGAAGGCTTGACTGTCACAATCAGAGCAGCACTCATTAACCAGGGGGAAGCCAGCTGAGTGACAGCCTCCTCCTTCCTGCCCACTCTGCTCCTGACTTTCCAAGGCTTTCACACCAGAAGATTAAGAGAAAGCTCTCAGCTGGGACAGCTGTAGTGCTGCTCTTATAGAACTGCTTTGGTCAGAAGAGACCTTTCAGATCACTGAGTCCAGCCCTGAGCCCAGCGCTGCCAGGGCACCACTCAGCCGTGGCCCTCAGCACCACAGCTCCACAGCTCTGACACCCCTCCAGGGGTGGGGACTCCACCACTGCCCTGGGCAGCCTGGGCCAGGCCTGGACAACCATTTGGGGGAAAGAATTGTTCCTCATGCCCAACCCAAACCTCCCCTGGGGCAACTTCAGGCCATTTCCTCTTGTCCTGTTGCTTGTTCCTTGGGAGAAGAGACCAACTCCCCCTCACTGCAGCCTTCTCTCAGGGAGTTGTAACACCCCCAGCTGCTCCTCCCCAGCCCTGCTCTCCAGACCCTTCCCCACCTTTGCTGCTCTTCTCTGGCTCTGCTCCAGCCTCTCAATGTCCTTCTTGGAGTGAGGGTCCCAAAACTGAGCCCAGGATTTGAGGTGTGGCCTCACCAGTGCCACTGCACTGGGGCACAGGTGTCTGCAAATGTACTCCTCGTGCACCATCCCATCCATGGGCTCCAGAGAGGACTCTGGAATCACCCTGTGCCATGCACACCCAGTGTCAGTGTCAGAATGACCTCCCAGCAGGAGCAGGGAGGTCATTCTGCCCCTGTACACGGCACTGCTTAGGCTACACCTTGAGTCCTTTGGGCCCCTCAGTTTAGGAAGGAGGTTGACTTGCTGGAAGGTGTCCAGAGAAGGGCAACAAGGTTGGTGAGGGGTTTGGAACTGTGGTGGTTTGGGCTGGGTGCCCTCTGCTGCATGGCACACTTCCTGTGTCCAGGAGTCCAGCCCAGTGGGTGGACACAGGAAAACCGTGTATCTCCTACCACACCCCCTGCACCGCTATAAGACCTTGCGTGGGGTCCGCCTCTTGCTCTTTCTTCCCTCGCCGCCGCCCGGTAACTGGGGGAGACGTCTCCCGGCCTTGGGCCTGGCTAGGCCCAAGGCCAGGGGGATGGGCGGTCTCCGGCCTGGCCAGCTGAGACTAGCCTAGCAGTGGGGGGGGGGAAGAACGAGCCCTGGGGGTCTTGGGCCCACCCTCAGGTGGGGATGGGGTTCATCCGGGTGTGTGTTGCGGTTACTTCTCTCACTGTTTCTGGTTTCTTTTGTGCACCTTCACTTCTTCTATTTAAACTTTTCCATCACTTTTGCAATCCGTTTGTTGGAGTCGTCATTTTGCCCGTGGTGGGGAGGGTGGCTATCTCAACCCACTACAGGAACACAGCCCTGTGAGGAGAGGCTGAGGGAGCTGGGGTTGCTTAGCCTGCAGAAGAGGAGACTCAGGGGAGACCTCATTGCTCCCTCCAACTCCCTGAAGGGAGGCTGTGGACAGGTGGAGGTTGGTCTAGTTGTTGGGTGGGTTGGATTGTTTGATGGGTTGGACGCGATGATCTTGAAGGTCTCTTCCAACCTGGTGTATTGTATTGTATTGTATTGTATTATTGTATTGTATTGTCTCTTCTCCCAGGCAAGCAGCACCAGAACAAGAGGACACAGTCTCAAGCTGCACCAGGGGAGGTGTAGGCTGGAGGTTAGGAAGAAGTTCTACACAGAGAGAGTGATTGCCCATTGGAATGGGCTGCCCAGGGAGGTGGTGGAGTCCCCATCATTGGAGGTGTTCAGGAGGAGACCTGATGGGGTGCTTGGTGCCATGATCCATTAGCCAGCACAAGATGCATCTGAAGGAAAACCCAGGAGCTCTCCTGGGACAATGTCAGGTTCTACAGGAGAGAGCCAACTGCCATTTGCTCCTCTGCAGCAGCTGAACCTGTGGCTTGGCTTTGTGTGTGCAGAGCAGCTCACCAGGACTGCTCCCAGGAATGTTTTCATGGCTGTGTCACAACAGCCCCAGGAGAAGGCAAAGATCTAGCAGGATTTCAGCCTGGCCACAGCAGCTTCTGCTATGGGTGAGCTGGGTAAGGAAACCATCCCTGCCAGGAAGGAATCATAGGATCAGTCAGGGTTGGAAGGGACCACAAGGATCAGCTAGTTCCAACCCCCTGCCATGGGCAGGGACACCCCACACTAGATCAGGATGGCCAGAGCCTCGTCCAGCCTGGGCTTAAACACCTCCAGGGACGGGGCCTCAACCACCTCCCTGCACAACCCATTCCAGGGCTTCACCACTCTCATGGGGAAGAACTTCCTCCTCCTCCAGCCTGAATCTCCCCACCTCCAGCTTCAGTCCATTCCCCCTAGTCCTATCACTACCTGAGATCCTGAGCAGTCCCTCCCCAGCCTTCCTGTAGCCCCCTGCAGATCCTGGAAAGCCACAATGAGGATTCCTGGGAGCCTTCTCTTCTCCAGCCTGAACAGCCCCAACTCCTTCAGTCTGTCCTCACAGGAGAGGTGCTCCAGCCCTCTGCTCATCCTCGTGGCCCTGTCCTGGAGGAAGGCACATTCCCTTCTGCCTCACCAAAGGGATGTGAGCACAGTGCACTCCACTTGTGCATCCAAGCACACAGCTCCTCCCCAAGCACTGTGCAATCACGGGATGCCAGGTTGTGAGGGACCCTGAGGACCCCCTGGTCCAACCCTTCCAGGTGGCAGCAGAGCTGCAATGAGCTGGCCCAGCAGCCTGGCAAGCTGAGCTTCCATACTCTCCAATCTAGGGGACTCCACTGCTGCCCTTGGGAGATGATTCCAATCTCAGACTCTTCTCACAGGGAAACATCTTCTTCTGGAGTCCAATGGGACTAGTAAGTTGTCCCCATCCCTCCTGGTCTTTTCCATGGCACTCCCTGTGGAAAGGGAGTCTCCATCCTGCTGGTAGCCACCCTTTATGTGCTGGTCCATGGCAATAAGGTCTCCCCTAAGCCTTCTCAAGGCTGAACAAATCCCTCTCTCTCAGCCTTTCCTCACATGGCAGGGCTGCCAGGCCTCTCTGATCATTCTTATGGCCCTTATCTGGCCAGCCTGGAAAGTGGAAGAGGTGCTACAACTTCCACCAACACTGCAACTGTTCCACTTCAGAATGACCTGAACTGAATTCAAAGAGAACTGAAATTCTCTACATTGAATTTCAAGAGACTCAACCCTTCCCTGTGCTTTCCAGGCTGCTCAGCTGGAGAGATGCTTTAAAACAGCTGCAGAAGTACAAACCCAATCCAGCTTCCAAGACTCACTGAGACCAGGCAGGAGACCTCAGGGACCTCTCTCCTCCCTTTCTTTTCACTCAGAGCCAGCTGAAGCTAACCCACAGACTCAACACTGGCAGAGCAAAGCACACCCTGAGCTGCACCAGCCATGCTTACTCCTGGGAGGCAGACAGCTTCCCAAGAAGCAATCCCAGGCTGCTGAGTAACTAACTCCCAACACTACAGCCCCAGTGCCTCCACCCCCTGCCAGCTTTTGTGTTCCCGGAGAAGGGGCTTTCCACTCCTTCCTTCAACAAGCACCTTCCCTGAGGGAGTAACCTCACTCTCCAAAGCAACGCCAGGGGGAAAAGGCAGGGGCAAAAAGGTTCTCAACAGCCCAGAAGCTTACAAAGAGAACCAGGCAGAAGAGCAAACCACCCAGCTGTGCAGAGAAGAGCCAGGAAAATCAGTTCGCTGGAGGCTCTTGACCTGCCACAGCGCTGTGGAAGCCAGGTGGGGATGGGGAGGCGGCACCCCGGAGCACCCCTCCACCTCCCAGGCTGCCCACCCTGCCTTGTACCCCTTCCTCAGCTCTACGGTAGGGGACCCTGCTGCCAGGGTGCCGGCTACGCCCCCAACCCCACTGCCCCTGGGGACTCAGGCACGATGGGGCACCTCCCCACAGCCCCCCAAACAACAGGGGGTCCCAGTCACCCCAGCCCCCCATACATGGCACCCTAGTCGCAAGTCACCCCAGTAACAGGGGGCCCTGTGCCGCCGGACCTTGCCCCAAGGAGCTGGGGGCTTTGGTCACCCCAGCCCCCTCAAATTAACAGGAGAGGGCAATCACATCACCCTCTGTCCATACAGCAGAGGGGACCACTCACAACGCCCCCCAGCACCCCAGCCCTCCCAGTAACGGGCTAGCCACACCGGTCCCCCCATCTATCACCCCAGCGCCCCCCTCAAGGGATGCCAGCCCTCCCCTCTCATCGCAGAGGCCTCTGACATCCGAGCTCGGCCACCACAGAGGACCCCCAAGCCCAACCCCCTCAACCACGGGGACCTGCGGCTCTGCCCCTCCTTCAGCGACAAGGAGGACCCCCGGGCGAAGCTCCCTTCCAACCACCAGGGACCCCCTGGCGAATCGCTGATCAGCCACCGAGCACTCCCCAGGCCCGGGCTCCCGAGCCCGCAGGGGACCCCTCGGCCAACCTCCCCTCACTCGCAGGGGAACCCCGAGCCCGGCCTCCAACTTATGCACAGGAGACCCCCAGGCCCAAGCTCCCCTCACCCAGAGGAGACCCCCAGGCCCAAGCTCCCCTCGCCCACAGGAGACAGCCCCCGGCGCGGCATCACCCGCAGGGGCCCCGTGCCCCCCTCAGCCATAGGGACGACCCCCAGGCCGCGGCGCTGCCCGGCACCCACCGCCCGGCGCGGCACAGTCCTCCGACGCTGCTGGCGGCCCCGCAGCCCTGGCGCGGCCGGCACGTAGGGCGGGCAGCACCACTCGGGCACAGACGGGAGGGGGGACACGCTCCGCCCCCGCCGCCCACCAAAGGGCGGAGAGAGCGCCCGTGCGTCGCGATCCCCCCTCAGCGACTGCGCTTGGTACGGCCCCGCCGCGCCCGGCCGTGGGCGGCATTAAAGGGGAAGGAGCAAGGGGGAAGAGAGCAGGGGAGGGGTCTGGGGAGGGGACTTGGGGGCAGAGGACTTGGGGGCAGAGGTCGGGGTAGGATGGGGGTGCAGGGTGAGGGTGCAGGGTGATCAAGGGTGGGGGATCAGAGGTCGCAGTGCAGGTAAGCAGGAGTCAAGGGTAGCTCAGAGGTCAAGGTGGAGGGACCAGGGTTGGGTCAAGCTGGGGGTCCAGGCTGGGGTGGGATCAAGGTTAGGGCCAGCACTGTAGCTGAGGGGGTCAGGACTGGTGCCAGCACGGGGATCAAGGTGGAGTCAGGGATGGGGTTAAGGTAGAGTGGGGTCACTGAGTCATGGTTTGGTGTCAGGGCAGGGTCAGGGCTGGGGTCACAGTGGGGTCTGGGCTTGGTGACAAGGCAGGGTCAGGGCTGGGGTCACAGTGGGGTCTGGGCTTGGTGACAAGGCAGGGTCAGGGCTGGGGTCACAGTGGGGTCTGGGCTTGGTGTCAAGGTAGGGTCAGGACTGGGGTCACAGTGGGGTCTGGGCTTGGTGTCAAGGTAGGGTCAGGTTTGGGGCCACAGTGGGGGCAGATTGTGAAGCAGCTTTGGCCACAGGCTCTGTCTGACTGGGACCCACAGACCCAGGACTCCCAGCTGTGGCTGTGTACAGTGTCCAGGTACATGTGGTAGTAGCTCCCCAGGCTGCCCAGGGAGGTGGTGGAGTCCCCATCCCTGGAGGTGCTCAAGAAACTTGTGGCCATGGCCCTTGGGGACATGGCTTAACGGGCATGGTGGTGTTGGCTTGATGGTTGGGCTGGGTGATCTGAAAGGTCTCTTCCAGCTGAGACAATTCTCTGTCTCCGTGATCGTGGCTGGGGTCACCCCAGGGCTGGATGTCTGCCCTTGGCCGGGCTGGGGCTGGCACATCCGAGGTCAGGGTGCTGCCCTGGTGACGCTCGCTTCAGTCAATACAGCCCTCGGGAAGGTGCAAAGTCTGTGCTGGCTGAGCCAGGGCCAGCAGCCACCTGAGGGGGCAGGGAGGGGCCGGGGGGGACACCTACCTGGAAAGCAGCAGTTGGGGGCAGTGATGCCCAGGGCTGCAGGGACACTCCCTTTCATGAGGGCATCCAAACAGAGGGCTCGGGCGCAGGGCTGCCTGGGCACCGCTGCCACCCACACTGGCGCTGGGACAGACCCCGCAGGAGCTCCGCAGGGTAACCCTGGCTGGTGACCCTCCCCATGGGCTGAATGCCTGTGGGTTAAAGATCACAGTGGCCTGCACCAGCCCTGAGGGGACAGCAGGAGAGAGCAGCTCAGTGGATTGAGGTCACCTCCAGCCCACTGGGTGCCCGGAGCAGGGGCAGGAGTTATGGCACAGCCCAGCCTGGTCTGCTGGCTGCTGGGGAGCACATCCAGCCTGAACCCCCCGGGGGTGTGAGGAAGCCCAGCCCCAGGGAACCTGCTGTGTGGGTGCTTGTGGTGGGTTGAAAGTTCCCCCCAGCATGACATTGCCATCCCAGCCCCGGTGGAAGCAAATGAAGCTGTATTTACCGGCAAAACTCCAGCCTAGGAGGGAATGCACTGAAGAGCTACACAGTGCACAGCGCTTACAACATGGACAGGTATTTGCAGCTGGTAAACAGCACAAGAAAAGAAAACACAGGGAAGCTGATAGCTTCCCCTCCCCTGCCCCCTCCTTACCCCTCCAGACACAAAGGGACAAAGAGAAACGGCACAGAAATGTTTGTTAGTACTCAGCCAAGGGCACAAAGAGCACAGCCAAGGGCAGCAGAGAGGCAGCAGGAGCAGCAGCCAGAGTGAGGAAGGCGAAAAGAGAGCAGGAGAGTTTACCTCTCCGAGTTTGATGGAAGCTCTGTGTCCAAGGGGAGTGTGCAGAACTGGTCATGATTTTCCTCTTTACACCCAATGGTCCTTGTTTACACTGTACTGCTTCCTGCTCAAGAACATTTTCTAGGCATAGCCTGAAACTCCCAGGGTGCTTCACCTCCACACGGGGCAGGATGAGCTCACAGCCCTGCAGCTCTCCTTCACCCCTGGCTTAGGCTGGGGGCTGAGCTTGGAGCCTCCACGGTGCCTGCAAAGAAGCTGTGACCCCCCCCCGGGGCTAGCCTGGAGGTGGTGCTTGGCCCCAGCACAGCTCACCTGGACCCAAGGCAGGGGGATCACAGCATCACAGAATGGCTTGAGGTGGAAGGGACCTTCAAGATCATCCAGTTCCAACCCCTGCCGTGGGCAGGGACACCTCCCACCAGCCCAGCTTGCTCAAGGCCTCATCCAGCCTGGCCTTGCACAGCTCCTGTGTGCTGTGCTGCAGGTCGGTGAGCAGCAGCACAGTGAATGCAGACTCGTTTTTCCTCCTCCCCACGCTGTGGGACCTGTCCTTGCTCCCAGCTGGGCTGGTGGCAGAGCTCAGAGTTGGTTCTGCTTCCCCACGTGGCCCTGACTTTCATCTCACACCACGGTGTCCGTGGAGGAGCAGAGGGGAAGGAGCCAGGCTGTCCCGGAGCATCCATCCCGCGGCAGGCCTGGGATGGCACAGCGGGAGGGAGGGCAGCTCAGCTCCCAGCGCTTGCTCCCGGGCTCCTGGCGCCCTGCAGTGACCTCCCAGGCTCGCTGCACGCATGGCGCACCCTGCCCCGGGGACAGATGCAACCATCCTGACCTCCAGCGCAGCGCCAGCGTGCCTGGAAACAAGACAAGAAAGCTGCAGGGACATCCTGCTCCTCGGGGCAGCCACCCCACGGAACCGGCGGCTCGGCATTGATTTGCCTTCTTTTCCCCCCCCCCACCTCTTTTTCTTTCCTCTAGCAACTGCGAGTCTCTTCCTCCGCTCCGAGGCCGTGCGCTGGTACTGCAGAGTCTGATCCGCAGCGGCGCCGGCAGCTTAGCCAAGGGCCTTCTGGTGCTCAACATCTGCAGGGAGGGGGGACATCCACAAGCTCCCTGGGCAACCTCAGGTTGCCCAGGGAGCTTGTGGATGTCCCCCCTCCTGCAAGTGTTCAAGGCCAGGCTGGATGAGGCCCTGAGCAACCTGTGCTGGGGGTTTTGACTGGCAAATGGTTGCAGGGGTTCCTCACTGATGGCATCACCCTGCAGGGCCATTCATTCATGGGTTCAGCTTTGAAGTCTCTTCACAGTCTCGCAGTATCACCAAGGTTGGAAGAGACCTCAAAGGTCATCGAGTCCAACCTGGCACCACAGACCTCAGGACTAGATCGTGGCTCCAAGTGCCACATCCAGTCCCCTCTTGAACACCTCCAGGGATGGGGACTCCACCACCTCCCTGGGCAGCACAGCCCAAGGGCCAACAACTCTCTCTGGGAAGAACTTTCTCCTCCCCTCCAGCTTAAACCTCCCCTGGCACAGCTTGAGACTGTGTCCTCTTGTTCTGGGGCTGCTTGCCTGGGAGAAGAGACCAACCCCCAGCTGGCTACAACCTCCCTCCAGGGAGTTGGAGAGAGCAATGAGGTCTCCCCTGAGCCTCCTCTTCTCCAGGCTAAGCAACCCCAGCTCCCTCAGCCTCTCCTCCCAGGGCTGTGCTCCAGACCCCTCCCCAGCCTTGTTGCCCTTCTCTGGACACCTTCCAGCAGCTCAACATCTTTCCTGACCTGAGGAGCCCAGAACTGGACCCAGGACTCAAGGTGTGGCCTGAGCAGTGCTGAGCACAGGGCACAATGACCTCCCTGCTCCTGCTGGACACTCTTCCTGCTGCAGGCCAGGATGCCCTTGGCCTTCTTGGCCACCTGGGCACACTGCTTGCTCATGTTCAGCTGCTGCCAACCACTACCCCCAGGTCCCTCTCTGCCTGGCTGCTCTCAGCCACTCTGCCCTCAGCCTGTAGCTCTGCCTGGGGTTGCTGTGGCCAAAGTGCAGCCCCTGGCACTTGGACTTGTGGAATGCCATCCTGTTGGCCTCTGCCCATCTGTCCAGCCTGGCAAGGTCCCTCTGCAGAGCCCTTCTGCCCTTTAAATGTCTCATCCTGACCCCTTCCATCCATCCCAGCAACTTCCCTTCCCTAGGCAAGGAGTCCTGAGGTTGCCACCAGCCCTGGGGACCCTGGGACCTGCTTGGATTCCGCTGCTGGAGCAGCTGAAGGTCCTCAGCTGATTTATGCGAGAGCATTTCGCTGGGAAGCAGCTGCCCTCAGGAAAGGCAGGGAGCAGACCTTGCTAGAAGTCATCTT
Organism: Picus viridis; assembly: GCA_033816785.1. Taxonomy (NCBI): domain Eukaryota; kingdom Metazoa; phylum Chordata; class Aves; order Piciformes; family Picidae; genus Picus; species Picus viridis. Next base: position 13,367,475 of record CM066598.1, read on the forward strand.
TATCCCTGCAAGCATCTCTCTGGAGGCCACTGAGCACAGGAATTGCACACTTCAAGTGGTGGATGCATTTTAGCCCCAGGGAGACAGAATCACAGAATTCTTTTTGGTTGGAAGAGGCCTTTCAGATCATTGGGTCCAGCCCTGAGCCCAGCACTGCCAGGGCACCACTCAGCCATGGCCCTCAGCACCACAGCTCCACAGCTCTGAAACCCCTCCAGGCATGGGGACTCCACCACTGCCCTGGGCAGCCTGGGCCAGGCCTGGACAACCCTTGGAGGGAAGAAATTGTTCCTCATGGCCAACTAACCCTCCCGTGGAAAAACCTGAGACCATTTCCTCTTGTCCTCTGGCTTGGTACTAGTGAGCAGAGCCCAGCCCCCACCTGGCTGCAGCCTCCTCTCAGGGAGCTGCAGAGAGCAATGAGGTCTCCCTCAGCCTCCTCTCCTCCAGGCTGAACACCCCCAGCTCCCTCAGAGGCTCCTCCCCAGCCCTGCTCTCCAGGCCCTTCCCCAGCTCTGTTGCCCTTCTCTGGACCTGCTCCAGCCTCTCAATGTCCTTCCTGGAGTGAGGGCCCAAAACTTTACCCAGTACTTGAGATGTGGCCTCACCAGTGCCCAGTACAATCCCAGTCCTGGACCTGCTCACCACTATCTTGCTGCTCCAGGCCAGGCTGCTGGTGACCTTCTTGGCCACCTGGGCACCCCCTGGCTCATCTCCAGCTGTCAACCAACACCCCCAGGCCTTTCTCTGGTGGGAAGTTTTCAGCCACCCAAAAGTGACCCTTCAGTGACTCTCAGGGGCCAGAGGTTCCTCTCCTGCTGCACAGCCCTGCAGCTCCTGGCTGGGAATGGGCCATGCCCTGCACAGCCCTGCAGGGAGAGCCAACCTCTGGCCAGATCTGTGGGTAAGAGTCAAAAACTATTCCATTTCCAGCCTCAGCAGGCAGCACCACTCATGCCCAGTGGGTGTCCTTGTCACCAGACACCCACAGCCTGCCCCACAGCCCCCATGGCACCCAGCCCACCACCCCCAGGCACATGCTCCAGCTCCCCACCTGGAAGCAAAGCAGGAGGCTCAGCAGTTTGTCCTGTGGCTTGTGGTCCCAGCTGACAGAGTGGAGGTGAGCAGCACTGGAGCTTGCTGCCAGTCCTCACCACCCTCCTGGGAAAACCAGTGATAAAATTCCAAGGGGTGGGGATGAGGATCTCACAAGGAGGAAAATCAAGGCACGAAGAGAGGGCAGAGTCAACATCTCAGGGTTATCTGTGGCAGCTCTTTCCTGGCACTGAAAACATCCTTTAAGGTTCCAAACAAGCCTCTTAGCCTGATCCTGCTCTGCACTGAGCACACAGCACTGCAACTGCTGTCAGGAGAACCAGGAGAAGCCAGGAAACCAAATCCTTTTGTCATCCCATGGAGGGCTGAAGCAGTGAGGGATGAGATGGAGCAGGCCACCAGCTCCAGGCTGTTCTCCAAGCTGCTGTGTCCTCCTGAAGAAAGCCCCTGCCCAGGGCTGGCCACAGGAAACTAAAGGCTGTGATCAAAGGCTGAGAGCCCTGGGGCTGAGAGCCTGCAGAAGAGCAGCCCCAGAGGGCAGCTGAGCAATGCTCAGCAAGAGCTGAAGGAGCTGTGGGGGGCAAGAGGCTGGGGCCAGACTCTGCTGAGTGGTGCCCAGGGACAGCACAAGGGGCAGCAAGGGGCACAGGGTGTCGCCCAGGAGGTTGGATGTGAAGAGGAGGAGCAAGTTGTTTGTTGTGAGGGTGCTGGAGGCCTGGAGCAGGCTGCCCAGAGAGGTTGTGGAGTGTCCTTGTGTGGAGAGCTGCCAACCCCCCTGGGCACTGTGCTGCTGGGCAAGCTGCTGTGGGTGCCCTGCTGTAGGAGTGGGGTCTGAGGGCAGGTAGCAGCTCTGCATGGCAGTGCCACAGGGAAAGGCTGATCCAGGGGCTGTGGAAGGCACTGTGAAAGAACCTGGAGCTGAGCACCAGCCTCAGTGGTCTCCTGGTTTGGAGAGGACCACATTTCCTGCCAGGCTATTTACTAAAAAGAAGGAGGGAGGTGGAAAGAAAAGAGCTGATTTGAGAGTAGTTTGGGACTCACCATGGCTGGTAACTGGCACAGGCTGATGCCAGCTGAATTTCTCCTGCTGGGTGCTGTGATAGAATCACAGATTTGTGAGGGTTGGAAGGGACCTCAAAGCTCAGCCAGTCCCAACCCCCTGCCACGGGCAGGGACACCTCACACCGCAGCAGGTTGCTCACAGCCACCTCCAGCCTGGCTGCAAACACCTCCAGCCAGGAGGCTTCCACCTTGTCCTTGTGCCCAGCATTGTGCTGCTGGGCAAGCTGCTGGGGGTGCCCTGCTTTAGGAGTGGGGTTGGCCTGGATGATCTCCAGAGGTCCCTTCCAGCCCCTGCCATGCTGCCTTCTGTGAAGCTTGCTGAGGGCAGAGGGTTCTCCTGCTTCTCCACATCCCTGGAGGGGCTCAGTCACCACTCTGCTTTCCTGTTTGCTGTGACCACTGCACATTTATTTGGCTTACTTTGTACACTTCAGATTGGGAAGAGTTTGGCTGGATCATTAAATCCATTTTCTTTTCACCAGCTGAATATCTGGCCTGAAATTGTGCCAGGGGAGGGTTAGGTTGGAGATGAGGAAAAATGTCTTTGCTGCCAGAGTGGTCAGGGACTGGCAGAGGCTGCCCAGGGAGGTGGTGGAGTCCCCATGCCTGGAGGGGTTCCAGAAAGGAGTGGCCATGGCACTCGGGGCCATGGTGGTGCTGGGCTGATGTTGGACTGGGTGATCCTGGAGGTCTCTTCCAACAGAAACAGTTCTGTGATTCTTTGGTTCTGTCTTCTCCTCTTCCTGACCCCCTCTGCTGGGCAGGGGTCACTGGGTGACGGAGCAGGTGCTGGAGCTCAGCACCACACAACGGTCCCCCCCTGAGAGTCCCACTGCTGTCTGGAGGGTCAGTACACCTGCACTCTGGTCGCTTCTGCTGGAACAGAAGGCACCGTGGCCGCTGGGCACCCTGACACCTGCTGAGCCCCAGCCAGGAGGCCCAGGCCTGCGGGTGTGTGTGGCTGAGGCGGGCACGGGTGCTGCTGTGGAGAGCCCCCAGCCGGCCGGCAGCACTGCCCAGGGAGGCTCCGGCAGCGCCCGGGGTGGCTGCAGCCAGGCCGTGTCCCGCAGCACGGGCCTGCTGAGATGCCTCCTGCCCCACAGCAGGGCCACATCCTGCAGCAGAGCCGTGCTGCAAGCCCTGTCTCTGGGCACTGGGATGCTGCATCTGGGAAGCAGGAAGAGCTGGAGGCGAGGAGCAGGGATAGCTCTGGGTGGGGTAGGTGCCGGGCGTGGGGATAAGCCTGGGCAGGAAGAAAAGAGAAGGTTACACGGAGCTCAGAGCTGGCACTGCCCGATCGGTGCTGGCACAGCCCCAGGGGCAGGCTGCCTCCTGGCCAGTGCCCAGAAAGGTCACTGCAATCCAGCAGAGATTCAGCACAACAAGAGAAGCTCTGATGATAAGCAGCACCTGAGTGCAAACAGGGCAGGCCTGGAGAAAAAGAGGCTGAGGGGAGAGCTGCTGGCTCCTTACAACTCCCTGACAGGAGGCTGGAGTCAGCTGGGGGTTGGGCTCTTCTCCCAAGTATCAGACCACAGAATCACAGAACTGGCAGGGCTGGAAGGGACCTCAAGGACCAGCCAGTCCCAACCCCCCTGCCATGGGCAGGGACACCTCACCCCGCAGCAGGTTGCTCACAGCCACCTCCAGCCTGGCTGCAAACACCTCCAGGCAGGAGGCTTCCACCACCTCCCTGGGCAGCCTGTGCCAGGCTCTCACCACCCTCCTGGGCAACAACTTCTTCCTCACAGCCAATCTCAAGCTCCCCACTTCTAGTGTTGCTCCATCCTCCCCAGTCCTATCCCTCCCTGACACCCTCCAAAGTCCCTCCCCAGTTTTCCTGGAGCCCCCTGCAGATCCTGGAAGGCCACAATGAGGTCTCCTCAGAACCTGCTCTCCAGCCTGCACAGCCTCAACTCCCTCAGTCTGTCCTCCCAGCAGAGCAGCTCCAGCCCTCTGCTCCTCCTCGTGGCCCTTCTCTGGACACCTTCCAGCCCCTCCAGAGCCTTCCTGGCACAGAGGCTCCAGAACTGGACCCAGAGCTCCAGCTGTGGTCTCAGCAGAGTGGAGCAGAGGGGGACAATCCCCTCCCTGGCCCAGGATGTGATTGGCTCTCTGGGCTGCAAGTGCACACAACAATAGGTAATAGGAGAGGAGATGGCCTGAAATTGTGCCAGGGGAGGGCCAGGCTGGAGATTAGGAAAATTTTCTTTGCTGCAAGAGTAATCAGGGGTTGGAACAGGCTGCCCAGGGAGGTGGTGGAGTCACCATCAATGTGCCCTATGAGGAAAGGCTGAGAGCCCTGGGGCTGTTTAGTCTGGAAAGGAGAAGCCTGAGAGGGGATCTGATCCATGGCTATAAACATCTGCAGGCTGGGGGTCAGGAAGGAAGGGACAGGGCCAGGCTCTGCTCACTTATGCCCTGGGATAGGCCAAGGGGCAGTGGATGGAAACTGCAGCACAGGAGGTTCCACCTCGACATGAGGAGGAACTTCTTGACTGTGAGGCTCACAGAGCACTGGAGCAGTCTCACTGCCTGGTGAGGGGAGGCTGAGAGCCCTGGGGCTGTTTAGTCTGGAAAATGGAAGACTTAGAGGGAATTTAATCAATGTTTATCAATACCTGTGGGCAGGGGGTCAGTAGGGAGGGGACAGGCTCTGCTCACTTGCTCCCTGGGATAGGACAAGGAGCAATGGATGTAAGCTGCAGCACAGGAGGTTCCACCTCAGCACAAGGAGGAACTGCTTTGCTGTGAGGCTCCCAGAGCCCTGGAGCAGGCTGCCCAGAGAGGTTGTGGAGTCTCCTTCTCTGGAGACTTTGCAGCCCTGCTCCTGTGTGACCTGTGCTGGATTCTATGGCTGGACTCAAGGACCTCCACAGATCCCTTCCAACCCCTAACATCCTGTGAGCCTGTGCATAAAGGTGTTCCAGAAACCTGTGGCCATGGTTTGATGGCCATGGTGGTGTTGGGCTGATGTGGCACTGGGTGATCCTAGAGGGCTTTTCCAAGCCAAACAATCCTGTGACGCTATGAATGGGCTAGAAACAGAAGGAATGTCTCACCCCAGCCACACACTAAGACAGAGGCAATCTGCCCAGAAGCCAAAGGCCCTGGGACTTCAGGAGTACTGCCCCAGCCCACACACACCACTGAGAAGAGTGCTGCTAACCAAGACAAGCTCCCTGAAGGCCATGACCACCACATGCCCAGCAGCTCTTCCCAGGGGATTTGGGCTTGGATTTGAGCTTTGTTTGGGGCTTTGTGTGTGTGTGTGTGGACACAAATATGGTGCCAAAGGCTGGAGCTTGTAGAAAGGTTTGGTGGCCACTTGATACCTGAAATCTGATGGACCTGTGCTCAGCACTGCTCAGGCCACACCTTGAGTCCTGGGTCCAGTTCTGGGCTCCTCAGGTCAGGAAAGATGTTGAGCTGCTGGAAGGTGTCCAGAGAAGGGCAACAAAGCTGGGGAGGGGTCTGGAGCACAGCCCTGTGAGGAGAGGCTGAGGGAGCTGGGGTTGCTTAGCCTGCAGAAGAGGAGGCTCAGGGGTGACCTCATTGCTCTCTCCAACTCCCTGCAGGGAGGTTGTAGCCAGGTGGGGGTTGGTCTCTTCTCCCAGGCAAGCAGCACCAGAACAAGAGGACACAGTCTCAAGCTGTGCCAGGGGAGGTTTAGGCTGGAGGGGAGGAGAAAGTTCTTCCCAGAGAGAGTTGTTGGCCATTGGAATGTGCTACCCAGGGAGGTGGTGGAGTCCCCATCCCTGGAGGTGTTCAGGAAGGGATTGGATGTGGCACTCGGTGCCATGGTCTAGTCCTGAGGTCTGTGGTGCCAGGCTGGACTCGATGATCTTTGAGGTCTCTTCCAACCTTGGTGATTCTGGGAAATGTGCTGAAGCCCAAACCACAGAGAGCTCTTACTTGGGAATAAGAACCACAATCTTAGCACCTGGAGAACTTGTGCCTGAGACTCAGACATGCAAATTTAGCTGCAGCAAAGGAAACCTCCTGGAAACACCTTCCCACACCCTGCTTGCCAGACAGATGTTTATGTGAACACCTCTTTGTGTCACCTCACCCTATAGAAAGCAGGTGTGGAGACTCAGCTGAGCTGCTGTGCACAAGGGGCTGAGGCAGACACAAAGCTCAGGCTCCTCCCAGCAGCAGCACTGGCACAGAAGGCAGCAAGGAAAACCAGGGATTGTGGTGGATGTGTCCAGCTTCCCCTGCAAGCACTCTGGGTCTGAGTGTCCCAAGGGATGTGGGGCATGGTATCATAGTGTCATAGTATCAGTCAGGGTTGGAAGGGACCACAAGGATCAGCTAGTTCCAACCCCCTGCCATGGGCAGGGACACCCCACACTACATCAGGATGGCCAGAGCCTCATCCAGCCTGGGCTTAAACCCCTCCAGGGACGGGGCCTCAACCACCTCCCTGCACAACCCATTCCAGGGCTTCACCATTCTCATGGGGAAGAACTTCCTCCTCACCTCCAGCCTGAATCTCCCCACCTCCAGCTTCAGTCCATTCCCCCTAGTCCTATCACTGCCTGAGATCCTGAGCAGTCCCTCCCCAGCCTTCCTGTAGCCCCCTGCAGATCCTGGAAGGCCACAATGAGGTCACCTGGGAGCCTTCTCTTCTCCAGCCTGAACAGCCCCAACTCCTTCAGTCTGTGCTCACAGGAGAGGTGCTCCAGCCCTCTGCTCATCCTCATGGCCCTTCTCTGGACACCTTCCAGCACCTCCAGTTCCCTCCTGTAATAGGGGCTCCAGAACTGGAGGCAGTACTCCAGGTGGGGTCTCCCCAGGGCTGAGCAGAGGGGGAGAATCCCCTCCCTTGCCCTGCTGGTCACACTTCTCCTGATGCAGCCCAGGAGCTGATTGGCTTTCCGGGCTGCAAGTGCACCCTGAGAGCTCCTGTTGAGCTTCTCCTCCCCCAGCACCCCCAAGTCTCTCTCCTCAGGGCTGCTCTCCAGCCAGTCCCTGCCCAGCCTGGATTGGTGCCTGGGATTCCCTCCACCCAGCTGCAGGACCCTGCCCTTGGTCTTGCTGAAGCTCAGGAGGTTGGCTTGTGCCCACCTCTCCAGCCTGTCCAGGTCCCTCTGGATGGATCCCTTCCCTCCAGCTGCCTGCTGCACCACACAGCTTGGTGCCATCAGCAACCCTGCTGAGGCTGCACTCAATGCCACTGTCCATGGCACCCACAGAGATGTTGAACAAGCCTGGTCCCAGGCCTGATCCCTGAGGGACTCTGCTTGTCCCTGGCCTCCCCTGGGACATGGACCCATTGACAGCCACTCTTTGGGTGCAGCCATCAAGCCAGTTCTGTATCCATCTAGTGGTCACCCATCAAACCCACGTGTCACCAGCCTGGAGACCAGGATGTGGTGCAGGACAGTGGCGAAGGCTTTGCTCAGGGCCAGGCAAACGACATGCATGCCCCTGCTGCAGGAAGGGTTTGTTCCAGAGTCTCCCCATGGGTGAGGAAACACTTGGGAATGGTCTCACTTCCAAGAAGCTCTAGGATGAGCTAAAACAATACAGAGCTTAACCCTTCACAGAAAACCGCTGCAGGGTGACCAGGAGCCAGCAAGGTGCCCTGGTGGCCAAGAAGGCCAATGGGCTCCTGGAGTGCATGAAGAAGAGTGTGGCCAGCAGGGCAAGGGAAGTCCTGCCCCACCTCTGCTCTGCCTGGTGAGGCCACATAGAATCATAGAATGCTCAGGGTTGGAAGGGACCTCAAGGCTCAGCCAGTTCCAACCCCCCTGCCATGGGCAGGGACACCTCACACCGCAGCAGGTTGCTCACAGCCACCTCCAGCCTGGCTGCAAACACCTCCGGGCAGGAGGCTGCCACCACCTCCCTGGGCAGCCTGTGCCAGTGTCACATCTGGAGTGCTGGGTCCAGTTGTGGGCTCCCTGGTTCAAGAAGGACAGGAGAGGGTACAGGAAAGGTGCTGAGGGGGCTCTGGAACATCTCTGACGAGGAAAGGCTGAGAGAACTGGGGCTGTTTAGTCTGGGAGAGAGCAGCCTGAGGGGGGAATCTCATCAATGCTTACAAATAGCAGAAGGGGGGAGTCAGGAAATTGGGACCAGGCTTTATTCAGTGGCACCCTGGGACAGCACAAGGGGTAATGGGCACAAACTTCCACACAGGAAGTTCCACCTAAACATGAGGAGGAACTTCTCTAATTTAAGTGTGAGAGAGCACTGCAACAGGCTGCCCAGAGAGGCTGTGGAGACCTTCCAAACCTGCCTTCATGTGCTCCTGTCCTACCTTCTCTGGGTGAATCTGCCTTGGCAGGGGGTTGCACTGGATGATCTCCAGAGGTCCCTTCCAACCCTTACCACTCTGTGTGATTTTGTGAACTAATCCTTCTGCTGGGAAGCTGAAATGACATCTTAGAACAAGGGGGGAGGAAGAAAACCTGACCTACATTTCCTGTTCTCCAAGGCTTGTGACAGACACCAGCTTAAACCCACTCCTGAACATCAGCCACGTGCCCCAGGCTTTCTTTTGGGCAAAGCAGCCTTGCCTTGGCACTGCAAACCTGCACTGAGAGCTCTCCACTCAGCTTTGCAAGGGGCCATCTTTAATTCCCCAAGCTCTGCTCCTGCAGAGATTTGGACACAACTCAGCACAGCACTGCTGGGAGGAGAGGTGGGGCAGGGAACCATAAAGATCATGATAAAGATCACACCTCAGGGAACCATTCAGCCAGGATCAAATGCCCTAAATCCCAGTGCTAGGGCAGAGCTGAGCAGCTCAAGGTTCCTGGCAGCTGAGCTGCAATCCCTTCACACCCTTGCAGCAGAGGAGTGGAGTTTCACCTCAGCTTAGCTTTCACTGCAAGCCCTGGCTGAGTTAATGTGTGACAATGTGTCTGTCAGTCATGGGCATGCCACTCTGCTCCCCCTGACACCCAGGCTGAGCATGACAGGCACAAAACAGCTTTGAAAGGCAATCTGTGCCTCCACTTAGGCCTCACAATTCCCCTGCAGCACATTTCCCAGCAACTCCTGTACTTACTTGCAGCTTTGGAAGGCTCTTCTCTCTGCTGAGGACCCTGGGATGTATCTCAGCCCTGGTATCCTCCTCAGCAGGCTGAAAGGCAACATCTGGTCCAGCTTGGAGGCCACTGGCTCTGGGAAATCCAAGCAGGAACAGTAGCCAAGGCCATCTGAGGTCAGCAGCAGGTCAAGGACTACACACAAAGCACACTCATTTCTAACACAGCCACACACAGTCCCCCTCTGGCCACAACCCCCTTCCTTCCCCTGGAGAATTATCCCTGTTCTCCTCAGCATCACCTTCACAGAACATCTCCCCTCTCAGCTCTGTGCTCTCTGTGTGTTCTAAGGGAGGGGGGAAGTGGAAGCAGGAGGTGAAAACCAAACTGGGGGGGGTGATGAGGCAAAGCTGGTGAGAGCTGACTGCGGAGCAAGAGCCCAGGAAACACCATCAGCATAAAAGCGATGGGACCCAGAGCACTTCCTCCCTGTCATGAACCAGCATCCCACCTGGGGCAGGGCAATGCCAGGCACAAATCCAGGCTGGGGGATGAGAGGATTGAGAGCAGCCCTGCAGAGAAGGGCTTGGGAGTGCTGGGTGATGAGGGGCCTGGCATGAGCTGGCAGCATGCACTGGCAGCCCAAAAAAGGCACCCATGGCATGGGCAGCATCAACAGCAGTGTGGCCAGCAGGACAAGGGAGGGGATCCTGCCCCTCTGCTCAGCTCTGCTGAGGCTTCACCTAGAGTACTGCATCCAGCTCTGGGGCACCCAACACAAGGAGGACGTGGGACTGTTGGAGTCAGTCCAGAGGAGGCCACAAAGATGATCAGAGCTGGGGCTGTTCAGCCTGGAGAAGGCTCCAGGAAGACCTTACAGCAGCTTTCCAGTACCTGGAGAGCTGGGGAGGGACATTTGACAAAGGCTGGGAATGCCAGGATGAGGGCCAATGGCTTTGAGCTGGAAGAGGGCAAACTGAGCCTGCAGACTGGGCAGAAATTCTTTGCAGTGAGGCTGGGGAGACTCTGGCACAGGTTGCCAGGGAGGCTGTGGATGTGTTCAAGGTGAGGCCTTCTGGTGCTGAACACCTCCAGGGAGGAGGACATCCACAAGCTCCCTGGGCAACCTCAGGTTGCCCAGGGAGCTTGTGGATGTCCTCCTCCCTGGAGGTGTTGAAGGCCAGGCTGGATGAGGCCTTTGAGCAAGCTGTGCTGGTGGGAGGTGTCCCTGCCCGTCGCAGGAACCGGCTGATCATTAAGGCCCCTTCCAACCCAACCCAACCCAACCCAACCCAACCCAACCCAACCCACCCAGTGACTCTGTGATCAGGGAGAGGATACAGGCTGCCCCTGTGAGGAGCCCACACAGGTTACTCAGCAGGGAAGAGCTGGGGACAAACCACACCAGGCAGAGCAGGACCCAGGGCACCAGCGCCACCGGCACGCGAAGCCCGAAGAGCAGCGACCTCTTCATCCGGCAGCGGGCGGTGGACACGGCCAAGGTTGCAAAGGCCACAGGCATGAAGCCTTTGGCCTCCTCCACCTCTGAGAGCCTGGAGACGAAGGCCTCGAGCAGGAGGTAGAGGAGGGCAGCCAGGATGGCGAAGGTGGCGGTGAGGAAGCAGTGCTTCACCGTGCCAACGCTCCTCTCGAAGCCGCCGGCGAAGTACCAGATGACGACAGCGCCGCAGGCCAGGGAGGCCAGGTCCTCGTAGAGGAAGACGTAGGTGAGCAGCCTGTGAACTGAGCACAGCAGCCAGTCAGGCAGCAGGGACCTCACAGAACTGCTAGGGGTGGAAGGGACCTCTGGGAGCAGCCAGTTCCAACCCCCCTTGCCACGGGCAGGGGCTCCTCACACTACAGCAGGTTGCTCAGAGCGACAAGGATGCGCTGGAGCAGAGGGGGAGGGAGCTGATGGGACTCATTAACAGCTGCTGGGGCAGAGGGGGAGGGAGCTGATGGGACTCATTAACAGCTGCTGGGGCAGAGGGGGAGGGAGCTGATGGGACTCATTGATCAGGAGGAGGCTTGATAGGGTGCTTGGTGCCATGGTTTAGTTGATTAGGTGGTGTTGGATGATAGGTTGGACATGATGATCTTGAAAGTCTCTTCCAACCTGGTCTGGTCTAGCCTAGCCCATTCCATTCCATGCCATTCCATTCCATGCCATTCCATTCCATGCCACTCCACTCCCAGCTGCTGGGGCAGAGGGGAGGAAGCTGATGGGACTCATTAACAGCTGTTGGGGCAGAGGGGAGGGAGCTGATGGGACTCATTGATCAGGAGGAGGCTTGATAGGGTGCTTGGTGCCATGGTTTAGTTGATTAGGTGGTGTTGGATGATAGGTTGGACACAATGATCTTGAAGGTCTCTTCCAACCTATTCTATTCTATTCTACTCTACTCTACTCTACTCTACTCTACTCTACTCTACTCTACTCTACTCTACTCCATTCTATTTTATCCCATTCCATTCCATTCCATTTCATTCCACTCCCAGCTGCTGGGGCAGAGGGGGAGGAGCTGATGGGACTCATTGATCAGGAGGAGGCTTGATAGGGTGCTTGGTGCCATGGTTTAGTTGATTAGGTGGTGTTGGATGATAGGTTGGACATGATGATCTTGAAAGTCTCTTCCAACCTGGTCTGGTCCATTCCATTCCATTCCATTCCATTCCATTCCATTCCATTCCATTCCATTCCCATTCCCAGCTGCTGTGGCAGAGGGGGAGGAAGCTGATGGGACTCATTGCTCAGGAGGAGACTTAATAGGGTGCTTGGTGCCATAGTTCAGTTGATTAGGTGGTGTTGGATGATAGGTTGGACACAATGATCTTGAAGGTGTCTTCCAACCTACTCTACTCTACTCTACTCTACTCTACTCTACTCTACTCTACTCTACTCTACTCTACTCTACTCTACTCTACTCTACTCTACTCTACTCTACTCCATCCCATCCCCAGCTACTGGGGCAGAGGGGGAGGGAGCTGATGGGACTCATTAACAGCTGCTGGGGCAGAGGGGGAGGGAGCTGATGGGACTCATTAACAGCTGCTGGGGCAGAGGGGGAGGGAGCTGATGGGACTCATTAACAGCTGCTGGGGCAGAGGGGAGGGAGCTGATGGGACTCATTAACAGCTGCTGGGGCAGAGGGGAGGGAGCTGATGGGACTCATTAACAGCTGCTGGGGCAGAGGGGGAGGGAGCTGATGGGACTCATTAACAGCAGGGCCTCCCAAACCAGGCAGAACCAACCCAAATCAGGGTTAAAACAAGCCAGGCAGAACCAACCCAAATCAGGGTTAAAACAAGCCAGGGGGACTGGCTCCTGCTAATTCCTGGGAAGCTGCCCAGATAAAAAAAGGAACTGTTAAGTGTCTGTGAGTAAACTTCAGCCTCATTAAAAGAAGACATTACAAAAAATGACTGTGAGGGTAACCCATTTGCTCAAAACACTTCTTACACCGCTAACAGGCTGATTTTTCTCACAGAACAAACCAATCACACGGAGGTGATCAGGACCCAGGAGTGCACCCAGGGACTCGGGGCTCTCATTGAGCCCAAGAGTTCCTCCACCTCCTCCGACAGCCTGGAAAGCAGCAGCTGAATAATCAGCACAACCTGCCTGCTCTGCTGGAGCCCTGCGAGGTGGTGGAGCTGACCACCAGCTCAGACCACTGGGCTGCGAAAGAAATCACTGCACGGGGAGATGGTCGTTAGAAGTGTGACAAAAAATCATCCCGGGAATGTCCCAGGGCCTGAGGGAAGCAAATCCCTCAAGCTCTAGCATCATCCCCCTGCTCTCTGTGGCCAGAGATGGGGGCTGAGAGGGGAGCAGCCCGATGCCGGGGGGCTGGTAGGCGCTCGGCAGGCTCGGTGCAGATCAGGGAAGCGCCCAGAGAAGAGGAAGCCAGCAGCACCGCGGGGGTTTGGGGGAAAGGCCGCGGAGGGAGCAGCGGGCTGGGCGAGGGAAGGAGGAAGCGCCCAGAAGGGGAGCTCAGGGCGGGGGGAGCAAAGGCGCTCAGGGCGGGACACAGAGAGGAGAGAAGCAAAGGCTCGGTGCGAGGGCCGAGGATGAGGAGGTCTGGGGCATTCAGGGGAGGCCACGGGGAAGGCCTGAAGAGCGAGGGAGCGGAAGCTCGGTGCCCGGAAGGCCAGGAGCGGGGCTCTGCCGGGGTAGGGGAAGAGACGGAGCGCCTCGGCGGCCGCCGCTCACCTTCCCCGCGCGCAGGGCAGCGGCCCGCAGCGAGGCGGCGGAGCGGGCGGCGGCCGGACCCCGCAGCAGCCCGGGCGCGGAGACGCCGATCGACAGCAGCAGCGTGAGGGCGGTGGCGGCCGGCGGGGGGGCTCAGCGCGGCCGCCATGCTGCCGCCGCGCGCCGCCCGCTTCCGGCCGGCGCCGGAAGGCCTGCGCGGGCGCCACGGCAACGCGAGGCGCTGCGGCGGTGCCGCTGCCATGGAGACGGGCGGGGGGGGGCGGGGGGGGGGGGGGAGGCCTCCCCTGGGGAGAGGGCTGAGGCTTGGCAGAGACAGCTGAAGGCTGTGAGGCCATCCAGCGAACGCTGGGAGCTGGGCACAGGGGAACCAACTGAGGGTCAGCAAGGATGAGAGCAGAGTCCTGCACCTGGGCAGGAAGAAGAAACTGCAGCAGCACAGGCTGGGAGGGGATCTGCTGGAGAGCAGCCCCACGGAGAAGGAGCTGGGAGTGCTGGTGGGCAGCAAGTTCTGCATGGGGCAGCAATGTGCCCTGGGGGCAAAGAAGGCCAAGGGGGTCCTGGGGGCATTCAGAGGAGTGTGGCCAGCAGAGCCAGGGAGCTGCTCCTCCCCCTCTGTTCTGCCCTGCTGAGACCTCATCTTGAGTACTGTGTTCAGTTCTGGGCTCCTCAGTTCAGGAGGGACAGGGATCTGCTGGAGAGGGTCCAGCAGAGGGCTAGGAGGATGATTAGGGGACTGCAGCACTGCCTGGGGAGAGGCTGAGGGACCTGGGGCTCTTTAGTCTGGAAAAGAGAAGAGTTAGAGGGGATTTTAAAAATGCTTCTAAATATCTGAGGGCTGGGGGTCAGGAGGGAGGGGACAGGGACAGGCTCTGCTCACTTGCTCCCTGGGATAGGACAAGGAGCAATGGATGTAAGCTGCAGCACAGGAGGTTCCACCTCAGCACAAGGAGGAACTTCTTTGCTGTGAAGGTCACAGAGCCCTGGAGCAGGCTGCCCAGAGGGGTTCTGGAGTCTCCTTCTCTGGAGCCTTTCCAGCCCCATCTGGGTGTGTTCCTGTGTGACCTGTGCTGGATTCTCTGCTCCTGCTCTGGCAGGGGGTTGGACTGGAAGATCTCCAGAGGTCCCTCCCAGTCCCTGACATCCTGTGAGCCCTGTGAGCTGTGGCTGGCTGCTACCCCCAGGCTGGGCTAGTCTCAGCCTTCTACCGTGCACAGTCCAGCCAAGCCAGGAGGACAGAGTCTCCACTGAGCAGGGAAGGCCTCCAGCACCCTGTGCACTCCCTGCTGCTGCCTCCCGGGGTTAGGCTGCTCGGAAGGGCCAAGCATTTCCCTTCGGGAGTGACAGAAGAGGTGAGCAGCATCTGCACCGGAGCCACCCCCACCAGCCCAGGCTGGCACAAGGGAGGGCTGCCCAAACACCTCGTGCCACTGCCTTACAAACCAGGCTAAACTTGATGAAATGGCTTTAGCTTTGCTGTTTGCTTGCACTGTGGGACACACACAGGATGGCCACACCACGGCCTGAAGAGAGGTGACAGACGGAGGGGTGCTTCAGCACGGGAGCCCTTCGCTCTAAAAGCCTCTGCGTGGCGCACAGGATGAAGCAGTTGAGAAGCAGACAGAAATAGAGGCTCTGCTCCAGGGGTGGTGGGAAGTCCCCAGCAGCGAGCAGAGGATGTGGCTGCCCTTGCCCAGTTCCAGGTGCTTGGACCCACATCCATTCATCACCAACTGCTCTGCACAAACGCTTCCCTCCCACCAGCTCCTCCTCCACACGCGGCCCCAGTCACTGCCTGCCGGCTCAACCCTAATGGGAGATCCATGAGGTCTCGTCTACACAGGAGGGACACGAAGAACTGCATCTTCCCCCACCTCCTCTGATTCTGCAACGCGAGGAAAGAGTTTGAAGCAACTGTGATCTCTTCTAGCCCGAGGCGATGAGCAGAGGCTGCTTGGGCAGCCAACAGCTTTTGCATCTTTTCCCTACAGCAGCTTCAAAGTTTTTTTGGAAGCAGGAGGAGAGCACAGCACAGATCGAGCGTCGGGCAAACCCACAGATCGAGCGTCGGGCAAACCCCCCAGCGAGCTTGTCACCGTCTCAAAGCCATTTTCCACGTGGGAGAATCCCTCAGGCTCTGAGGAACGCAAAAGGCACCGCGGGCTCTACCTCCCCCCCCACCCCCACCTCCCCCTGCCCTGCCCCTGGCCGCAGAGCATTGTTTGGGACTCGCCCTAATCCCGGTGCAGCCTTTGTGAGAGGGCCCAGGTTGCCGCACGGGCAGGAAGGCAAACGACTCGGGAGGAGGCATCACGGCTGGAGGAGATGGGAGTTTTTCAACCAGAAACAAAAGGGCTGAGAGCTCCATTTCGCCTTCCTTAAAACTGATGATTCTGGGCGGCTGCTTGTTTTTGCAGACATTTATTTTCGGCTGTGGCAGTGGGATTTGCCGAGGAGGGGGAGAAAGGCCCCAGTTGTGTGCAAAGCTGCACAAGCCCGCTGAAATCAGAGCATTCTCTGCAGTGCCTTTGTGAACGGAGCAGGGTAAAAAGCTCCCAGAGCTCGCCGTTTCCCCGGCTTGGGCACTCAGGGGCTCTCCCCAGGCAGAAACCCTGCTGCTGCTAACTTTCCAGCTCTCCAAGAAGGCAGCCAGAGCTGAAAGAAGAAATAGAACCCCGAAACCCCAACCGGATTGAATCACTGGCGTTGCTTTGGCTGTTGTTTCAGTTCGTTCCTCCTGGCTTTTGTTCGGAGAAGGGGCCCTTAATGATGATCCCTTCGCTTAGAAAGCCATCCTCCAAGTCAGTATTTGGCTTTTTAAGAAACAGAACCCCTGAGAAAAATCTCTTTTGGGGTCCACATTTGGGATGTTTTTCTTTAACTCCATCTAATCATCCAGCTCTAGAGCCCAAGAAAGACACAGGGCTGGGGGAGCAGGGCCAGTGGAGGCCACAGCAGTGCTGGAAGCCCTCTGCTGTGAGGCCAGGCTGAGAGAGTGAGGCTTGGGCAGCCTGAAGAAGGTTCCAGGGAGACCTTCTGGTGGCCTTTCAGGGCTTCAAGGGGAGATCAGAAAGCTGGGGACAGACTTTTGAGCAGGGTCTGTTGAGAGAGGCCAAGGGAGGATGGTTTGAAGTGGGAGCTTGAGAGTGAAGGGAGAAATGTTTGGTGCTGAGGGTGGGGAGAGCCTGGCCCAGGCTGCCCAGAGAGCTGGGAGCTGCCCCATGGCTGGCAGCAGTGCAGGGCAGGGGGTGTGGGGCTGTGAGCAGCCTGCTGGGGGTGGGGATGTCACTGCTGGGTTTGGACTGGGTGGCCTGGGAAGGTCCCTTCCCACTCAAACCAATGCAGGATTCCCCGGTTCTTTTCACGTCTGGAAAGGGACCGGCCTCTCCCCGGCGGCCGCTGCACGGTTTGCGTGGTGAACACTTCCCAGCCCAAATGGCGATGCAGAACTGGGGCTTCGAGATGGAAGCAGAGAGGACGCTGGTGCAGCCCCTGCCCCCCCCCCCGCTTCCATCTCCGCAGGCCGACCACGCTGTGCGTTAATTAACTGAACTAATTGAATCATTTAATCCCTTCCCCTCCTCCTTTCCCAGCTCCACCACGCCGCGCCGAGCACCCCCCGCGCCTCCATCCGATCGTCCCCCCTCCCACCGCCGTCCCGTGGTACGGCCCTGCTCGCTCCCCCGTTTTGCGCACGCAGGTGGTAGGCGCCGCGCACGCTGATTGGCTGCCGGGCCCCGCAGTCCGCGCGAGCTGCGGGGGCTCAGTGTGCGCGCGGCCGGCGCGGCGCTCGGTGGGTCCTGTCTGTGCGTCCCCTCAGCCCGGGCAGCGGCCGCCATGGCTTCGGGTAGGTGCTCCCCGGCCCCGCCGCGCTGCGGGCGGCCCTGGCGGCGGCTCTGCTTTCCCCTGCTCGTCAAACGCCGGGTTGCGGTGGGCGCGGGAGGGTGGGCGAACGCCAGGGTGGAAAAGGCCGCGGCCGTGTTAGGGGAGAGGAGAGAGACGCGGCCGATCCCCCCTCACATGCCCCCTCGCCTCTTGCCGCCCGCTGAGGGGGAGGGGAGCCGCGCCCCCTCCGGCATTGGCCACGCCCCCGCCGCCATCCCGCCCCCGCCCCTTTGTGGTCGGGGCGTGGCCAGCCCGGTCCCGCCCCCGTGCCGCGATGGGGCAGGGGGCGAGAGTCCAGGGTCTCTTTGGAGTCGCCTGCTGGGTCCCTTGCGTGTGGGAGCTCCCCGTGGGTTGTGCCACACCCCCCGGGGTGAGATGTGGACCCCAATGTGGTTTGTGTCTCCCAGTGCTGTCCTCCGCTTCGAGTCGTGTGCCCCCGAGTGTGAGGTGTAGACCCCATTCGGGTTCGTAACTCCCAGGGAGGGCCCCCCCCTTTGGGTCAGGAACCTCCTGTTGTAGGATGTAAAACCCCCCTTTTCGGCCATCATCATCATCATCATCATTCCCTCTGCGGGCCCCCCATGTCTGTCCCCACCCTCCCCGCCTGTGAGCTGTGGACCTGCCTTTTGTCCTTCCCCGCCCCGCAGCGTGGTTTGGCTGCTTCGCCTCTGGGTGAGCGCCGCCCGCGGAATGCAAACACCCCCTCCCATGGGTCGTGCCCCCCTAGCACAGGACCCACCTTTGTGTCCCGTCTGCTCTGAATGCTGCTCTGGCAGCCCCGCCCTGCTGAGGCTTCCCAGCCCCCGGCTGTGGCCTCGCCGATGCGCCGGGCTGGGGTTCTTAGCCCCAGGGAGGCCTTTGGTTGAGTGTGGAGACGGTGCCTGCTGTCCCAGGCAGCTCGACACAGCCCACCTTCTGCTGGGGCTCCCGGGAGCGTGTTGTGGTGCTGTTTCCTTCCTGCCTCCTGAGGTGAAAGCATTTTGGTTCCAGCAGTGATATCCCTGTGGCTCTGGGGGGAGTCGGTGTACCTGGGATGGGAGAGGGAATTCCACGGCTGGAAGAGCCGTGTTTTGGTAGGGCTGAGCTGCTGCAGTGTTCTCTGGCATGTCATACATCAGAGAATCAAGCCAAGGCAAGATGTGTTCAAGGAATCCCTGAATCCCAGCATGGGAAGGGAGGTTGCAGTCAGGTGGGGTTGGTCTCTTCTCCCAGGCAACCAGGACAAGAGGACACAATCTCAAGCTGTGCCAGGGGAAGTTTGGGTTTGATCTTAGATCACAGACAGAGAGATTGGCCTTTGGAATGGGTTGCCCAGGGAGGTGGTGGAGTCCCTGTCCCTGGAGGTGTTTGAGAAGAGCTTGATTGGACTTGATGATCTTGGAGGTCTCTTCCAACCTGGTTGATTCTGTGAAGGGACCTCTGGAGCTCATCCAGCACAAGCCCTGCTCCAGCAGGGCACCCACAGCAGCTTGCCCAGCAGCACAGTGCCCAGGGGGGTTGGCAGCTCTCCACACCAGGACACTCCACAACCTCTCTGGGCAGCCTGCTCCAGGCCTCCAGCACCCTCACAACAAACAACTTGCTCCTCCTCTTCACATCCAACCTCCTGGGTGACACTCTGTGCCCCTTGCTGCCCCTTGTGCTGTCCCTGGGCACCACTCAGCAGAGTCTGGCCCCAGCCTCTTGCCCCCCACAGCTCCTTCAGCTCTTGCTGAGCATTGCTCAGCTGCCCTCTGGGGCTGCTCTTCTGCAGGCTCTCAGCCCCAGGGCTCTCAGCCTTTGCTGCTCCCAGAGCTGCTCCAGGCCCCTCAGCAGCTCTGCAGCCTCCCCTGGACTCTCTCCAGCACTTCTCTATCCCTCCTGAACTGGGGAGCCCAGACCTGGACCCAGATGTCCAACTGTGGCCTCAGGAGGGCAGATCAGGGGGCAGCAGAACCTCCCTTGCCCTGCTGGCCACATTCTTCTCCATGCCCCCCAGGACCCCATTGGCCTTCTTGGCCACCAGGGCACATTGCTGCCTCCTGGGGACCTTGCTGTCCCCCAGCACTCCCAGCTCCTTCTCCTTGGAGCTGCTTCCCAGCAGCTCCCCCTCAGCTGTGCTGCTGCAGGAGGCTGTTCCTCCCCAGAGCCTGGACCCTGCCCTTGCCCTTAGTGAAATTCATGAGGTTCCTCTCCACTCATCCTCTAATGCAAGGAACTCTCCTTGCATTAGAGTCATAAGCTGAGAATTCTGCTGTGCACCACCTCGTTCATCAGGAGTTTTCCCCTGCTAGTTTTCAACATGGAGGTTTCTGTGTGCCCAGAAGAAACTGATCTTCTTTCTGAGAACACCTCACCAGCTCTTGTCTCCATTGAGCCTGCCCAAATCAATTGATCAGAAGCCTGCAGTCTGAGAGGTCCAACAAAACATGGGAAAAAGCATAGAATTGTCTTGGCTGTAGAAGTCCTTTGAGACCATCCAGTCCCACACCAGCCCAGCACCACCATGGCCACCAAACCCTGGCTCCAAGGGCCATGGCCACAGCTCCCTGGGACACCTCCAGGGATGGGGACTCCCCCACCACCCTGAGCAGCCTGTGCCAGTCCCTGACCACTCTTCCAGCAAAGAAATTTTTCCTCACCTGCAACCTAACCCTCCCCTGGCACAGCTTGAGGCCATTTCCTCTCCCTGCACCTGGTCCTAGAGAGCAGAGCCCAGCCCCCACCTGGCTCCAGCCTCCTCTCAGGGAGTTAACAGAGATCCATAAGGTCTAAACTACCCAAATTCCTTCAGCTGCTCCTCCCCAGCCCTGCTCTTCAGCCCCTTCCTCAGCTTTGTTACTCTTCTCTGGACCTGCTCCAACCCCTCAGTGTCCTTCGTGGCCTCAAACCAGCTCAGGCTGTGAGGTGCAGTCTCAGCAGTGCTGAGCACAGGGGCACGATCCCTGCCCTGCTCCTGCTGGCCACACCACTGCTGAGCCAGCCCAGGATGCTGGTGGCCTTTTGGACCACCTGGGCACACTGCTGGCTCTTCTTCAGATGGCTGTCAGGGAACAGCCCCAGCTCCATGTCCTCCAGGCAACTTCCAGCCACTCTGCCCCCAGCCTGCAGCATTGCCTGTTATTCCCAGCCCTTCATCCCCAGCCTGGCTGCACACTGGTGCAGTGGACACGCTGGAGGGAAGGATCCATCCAGAGGGACCTGGACAGGCTGGAGAGGTGGGCACAAGCCAACCTCCTGAGCTCCAACAAGACCAAGGGCAGGGTCCTGCAGCTGGGTGGAGGGAATCCCAGGCACAAATCCAGGCTGGGCAGTGACTGGCTGGAGAGCAGCCCTGAGGAGAGAGACTTGGGGGTGCTGGGGGAGGAGAAGCTCAACAGGAGCTCTCAGTGTGCGATTGCAGCCCGGAAAGCCAATCAGAGCCTGGGCTGCAGCAGGAGAAGTGTGACCAGCAGGGCAAGGGAGGGGATTCTCCCCCTCTGCTCAGCCCTGGGGAGACCCCACCTGGAGTACTGCCTCCAGTTCTGGAGCCCCTATTACAGGAGGGATCTGGAGGTGCTGGAAGGTGTCCAGAGAAGGGCCACGAGGATGAGCAGAGGGCTGGAGCACCTCTCCTGTGAGCACAGACTGAAGGAGTTGGGGCTGTTCAGGCTGGAGAAGAGAAGGCTCCCAGGTGACCTCATTGTGGCCTTCCAGGATCTGCAGGGGGCTACAGGAAGGCTGGGGAGGGACTGCTCAGGATCTCAGGGAGTGATAGGACTAGGGGGAATGGACTGAAGCTGGAGGTGGGGAGATTCAGGCTGGATGTGAGGAGGAAGTTCTTCCCCATGAGAGTGGTGAAGCCCTGGAATGGGTTGTGCAGGGAGGTGGTTGAGGCCCCGTCCCTGGAGGGGTTTAAGCCCAGGCTGGACGAGGCTGTGGCCAGGCTGCTCTAGTGTGGGGTGTCCCTGCCCATGGCAGGGGGTTGGAACTAGCTGATCCTTGTGGTCCCTTCCAACCCTGACTGATTCTATGATTCTATGATTGCCCTCACCCAGGGTCTTGTACTTGGCCTTGTTGAATCTCATGAGGTTCACACAACCCCCACTTGAACTTCTGGTCCCTCTGGATGGATCCCATCGGCTGTGTCACCCTCACCACTCCACTTGGGGTCCTTTGCAAACTTGCTGAGGCTGCCTCAGCCCTGCTCTGTCACAGAGGAGGACACTAAACACATTGGTCTCAGCATGGCCTCCTGAGGGACAGCAGTTGTCACTTCATCTTCTCTCAGCTCCTGGTCAGTGTTCCTCTTGCAGAATACGAACTTTGATGCTTTGTGTTGCTTTGTGGAGATGTTTACCATTAATAAGGCCAAGTGCCAGGTTCTGCACCTGGGTCAGGGCAATCCCAAGCACAAATCCAGGCTGGGTGAGGAGTGCCTCCAGAGCAGCCTGGAGGAGGAGGCCTTGGGGGTGTCAGTTGGTGACAAACTCCCCAGGAGCCAGCAGTGGTCCCTGGCAGCCCAGAGCCAGCTGAGTGCTGAGCTGCAGCCAGAGCAGGGAGAGCAGCAGCACAGGGAGGGGATTCTGCCCCTCTGCTCTGCTCTGCTCAGCCCCCACCTGCAGCACTGCCTCCAGCTCTGGGCCCCCAGCACAGAAAGGTCATGGAACTGCTGGAGAGGCTCCAGAGGAGGCCACAGAGATGCTCAGAGGGCTGCAGAACCTCCCCTGTGGGGCCAGGCTGGGAGAGTTGGGGCTGTTCAGCTTGGAGGAGGCTCCAGGGAGACCTCAGAGCAACCTTCCCAGTACCTGAAGGGGCTCCAGGAGAGCTGGGGAGGGACTTGGGACAAGGGCTGGGAGTGCCAGGATGGGGAACAATGGCTTTGAGCTGGGAGAGGAGAGACTGAGACTGGAGAGGAGGAAGGAATTCTTTGCAGTGAGGCTGGGGAGACTCTAGCACAGGGAGGCTGTGTTCAAGGTGAGGCCTTTTGGTGCTGAACATCTGCAGGGAGGGGGGACATCCACAAGCTCCCTGGGCAACCTGAGGTTGCCCAGGGAGCTTGTGGATGTCCCCCCTCCCTGCAAGTGTTCAAGGCCAGGCTGGATGAGTCCCTGAGCAACCTGTGCCGGGGGTTTTGACTGGCAAATGGTTGCAGGGGTTCCTCACTGATGGCATCACCCTGCAGGGCCATTCATTCATGGGTTCAGCTTTGAAGTCTCTTCACAGTCTCGCAGTATCACCAAGGTTGGAAGAGACCTCAAAGGTCATCGAGTCCAACCTGGCACCACAGACCTCAGGACTAAACCGTGGCTCCAAGTGCCACATCCAGTCCCCTCTTGAACACCTCCAGGAATGGGGACTCCACCACCTCCCTGGGCAGCACATCCCAAGGGCCAACAACTCTCTCTGGGAAGAACTTTCTCCTCACCTCCAGCCTGAACCTCCCCTGGCACAGCTTGAGACTGTGTCCTCTTGTTCTGGTGCTGCTTGCCTGGGAGAAGAGACCAACCCCCACCTGGCTCCAACCTCCCTTCAGGGAGTTGGAGAGAGCAATGAGGTCTCCCCTGAGCCTCCTCTTCTCCAGGCTAAGCAACCCCAGCTCCCTCAGCCTCTCCTCCCAGGGCTGTGCTCCAGACCCCTCCCCAGCCTTGTTGCCTTTCTCTGGACACCTTCCAGCAGCTCAACATCTTTCCTGACCTGAGGAGCCCAGAACTGGACCCAGGACTCAAGGTGTGGCCTGAGCAGTGCTGAGCACAGGGCACAATGACCTCCCTGCTCCTGCTGGACACTCTTCCTGCTGCAGGCCAGGATGCCCTTGGCCTTCTTGGCCACCTGGGCACACTGCTTGCTCATGTTCAGCTGCTGCCAACCACTACCCCCAGGTCCCTCTCTGCCTGGCTGCTCTCAGCCACTCTGCCCTCAGCCTGTAGCTCTGCCTGGGGTTGCTGTGGCCAAAGTGCAGCCCCTGGCACTTGGACTTGCTGAATGCCATCCTGTTGGCCTCTGCCCATCTGTGCAGCCTGGCAAGGTCCCTCTGCAGAGCCCTTCTACCCTCTAACTGAACAACATCTGCTCCCAACTTGGTGTCATCTGCACATTTGCTGATGACTGTCTCAATCTCCTCATCCAGATCATCAATGAAGATATTAAAGAGGATGGGGCCCAGCACTGATCCCTGGGGCACACCAATGGTGCCTGGCTGCCAGCTGGATGTGGCACCATTCTCATCCACTCTTCTGTATGTAGAGGAGAGAGAGAGCATGGGGGAAAGGCTGAACCCAGGGAAGTTGCTGATGGCTTGGATCAGACCACAGCACATTGGTACAGGCTCTTGAGGTGGCTTGAAAGGAGCAGGAAAATTGCAGGCCCAGGGTGCCAGTAGTGCTGAGGCTGGCAGGGAAGGGAAGGAGGCCTTGGGGTTGTGACAGGAATGTGGGAATTTCAATCAAAAATGCCAAGAGGAATCGAGGCCTGCCCAGGAACTGGGATTGACAGAGCCCCTGTGGTGATGGAGCTGGGGGTGCATGGAGAAGAGTGTGGCCAGCAGGCTGAGGGAGGTTTTCCTCCCCTTCTACTCTGTTGAGGCCACATCTGGAGTGCTGGGTCCAGGTCTGGGCTCCCCAGTTGAGGAGAGACAGAGAAGTGCTGGAGAGAGCCCAGGGGAGGCTGCAGAGCTGCTGAGGGGCCTGGAGCAGCTCTGGGAGGAGCAAAGGCTGAGAGCCCTGGGGCTGAGAGCCTGCAGAAGAGCAGCCCCAGAGGGCAGCTGAGCAATGCTCAGCAAGAGCTGAAGGAGCTGTGGGGGCAAGAGGCTGGGGCCAGACTCTGCTGAGTGGTGCCCAGGGACAGCCCAAGGGGCAGCAAGGGGCACAGAGTGTCACCCAGGAGGTTGGATGTGAAGAGGAGGAGCAAGTTGTTTGTTGTGAGGGTGCTGGAGGCCTGGAGCAGGCTGCCCAGAGAGGTTGTGGAGTGTCCTTGTGTGGAGAGCTTCCAACCCCCCCTGGGCACTGTGCTGCTGGGCAAGCTGCTGTTGGTGCCCTGCTTTAGGGTTGGCCTGGATGACCTGCAGAGGTCCCTTCCCTGCTGGGCTTCTGGGATGTGAGGTGAGCTGCAGAGCAGCTCCAGGAGTGCTGGTGCTGAGCCTGCTGGTGTCAGTGTGAGCCCTGGAGCTGACGGAGCAGTGCAGCTGTGTCCTGTGCTGCTGTTTTTGTTCTTGTCTTAATTGTTTCCAATTTGAGGCCCTCTGTGGAAATCTCTGTTTTTCCAGCATGGGTCAGGAATCCATTTCTGTGAGATCTGATGTTTGCCTTCACTGGAAATGATGTTGGTGGTTCCTGCCTGGCCAGCTGCTGTGGGGATGAGGCTATTTTTTCCCCTTCTCAGTGATAAGCTCAACCCATTCTGGATGTTCTGAGCCATCAGCAGTGTTCCTCCTCTGGCAGTGTGGGAGAAGGGATATGTTTGGGTTCCTCCACCCTTGCTGCTTTTCCATCTCCAATCTCTCTGTGCACTTCACCAGGCAGAGAGTTCCCAGGGTGTCCCAAGCAGGGCTTCAGTGGGACTGACCTCATTAAGCCTGGTTCATGAATTCATCTCCTGCATCCTGCTCCTTGAGGATGGCCCAGTGGTCAGTAGCCATGAACAGGGGTTGTGCCAGCTGAGTGTCCGAGGAGATGCCTTCAAAGTGGAGTTGGAACCCTTCAAAACTAACCTTCACAGCACCACAGCAGGGGTTGGGTTGGAAGGGACCTTCAAGACCACCCAGCTCCAACCCCCCTGCCATGGGCAGGGACACCTCCCACCAGCACAGCTTGCTCAGGGCCTCATCCAGCCTGGCCTTGAACACATGCAGGGAAGGGGACATCCACAGGCTCCCTGGGCAACCTGAGGTTGCCCAGGGAGCCTGTGGATGTCCTCCTCCCTGCAGAGGTTCAGCCCCAGAAGGCCTCACCCTGAACACCCCCAGTGAGGGAGACACAGCCACAGCCTCCCTGGGCAGCCTGTGCCAGAGTCTCCCCAGCCTCACTCTCAACAATTTCTTCCTCCTCTTCCACTCTCAATCTTCCCCTCTCCCAGCTCAAAGCCATTGTCTCTTCATCCTGGCACTCCCAGCCCTTGTCCAAAGTCCTTCCCCAGCTCTCCTGGAGCCCCTTCAGGTACTGGGAAGGTTGCTCTGAGGTCTCCATGGAGCCTTCTCTTCTCCAGGCTGCACAGCCCCAACTCTCCCAGCCTGGGGCTGGAGGGAGTTCAGAGTGCTGACACCTCTGTTGTGTCCCCTGCCCTTCTCTTCTGGCCTTAGTGTTTTCTCCTGTCCTAATGAAGTGGAAGCTGCCTCATCCTGCAGGGGGAAGCTGCCCCCCTTCTCCACTGGCCTTCCTCCCTCTCCCCAAAGGTTTCCCTTGGGCAGTAAGCAGAGTGCTGAAGTGTGATGTGGAAGCTCTCAGTGTGACTTTCTTCTCTTTCTAGATTCTGGAAGTTACAGTCAGTCTGGGGGCCAGCAGAGGTATGTATCTCTGGGGGGGGGGGGGGGGGTGGGTTATCTCTTTTTGCTGTCAGCCATTAAATCATGCTGTGTGTGGGGGGAGGAAAAATAAAGGGCATTTAGGATTCCCAGCCTGGGGGTTTGAAGCATGGGGGAATGAGGAGGAGCTGGAGTGGTTTTAGAGATACAAGTGCAGAAAGCTTGAAAGCTTTGGATGCCTTCTAAACCGGGGGGGGGGGGGGGGGGGGGAAGAGTTGTTCCTGAAGGGAAGGCAGCAAATGGGGATGGCAGCTTTGAAGAGGGAGGGCTTTGGAAGAGTCCTGACTGCTCTGATTTCTCACCTGCCAAGCTAAGGTCACAGAGTCATAGAACCAAGCTCAACAGGGTGAGCACAGCACCTTCAGGTGGGGCAGGGCAGCAGAGACCAAGCTCCTCCTCACCAGCTGCCTGCTGCACACTTTGTCCATGCAGCCGGGACAGCCCCAGCCAGCAAGTGGGCAGCCACAGGATGGGTTGGGTTGGAAGGGGCCTCCAAAGCTCATCTAGTCCAGCTGCCAGTGTGGGACAGCAAGGCCCTGCAGAGAAGCCTTTGCCTACCTTCTTCTCAGGATCTCAGGCAGTGATAGGACTAGGGGGAATGGAATGAAGCTGGAGGTGGGGAGATTCAGGCTGGAGGTGAGGAGGAAGTTCTTCCCCATGAGAGTGGTGAAGCCCTGGAATGGGTTGTGCAGGGAGGTGGTTGAGGCCCCGTCCCTGGAGGTGTTTGAGCCCAGGCTGGATGAGGCTGTGGCCAGCCTGATCTAGTGTGGGGTGTCCCTGCCCATGGCAGGGGGTTGGAACTGGCTGATCCTTGTGGTCCCTTCCAACCCTGACTGATTCTATGATACTACTATGATACCAAGGCAGGCACAGCCTGGAGCTAGATGGGAGCTTAGACCCATGGAATGGTTTGGGGTGGAAGGGACTTCCAAAGATCATCTAGAATAGAGTAGAACAGAGTAAGAGTAGAACAGAATAAGAGTAGAACAGAATAAACCAGGTTGGAAGAGACCTTCAAGATCATCAAGTCCAACCTATCACCCAACACCATCTAATCAACTAACCCATGGCACCAAGCACCCCATCCAGCCTCCTCCTGGACACCTCCAGTGATGGTGACTCCACCACCTCCCTGGGCAGCCCATTCCAATGGGCAATCTCTCTTTCTGGGTAGAACTTCTTCCTAACTTCCAGCCCAAACCTCCCCTGGCACAGCTTGAGACTGTGTCCTCTTGTTCTGGTGCTGGGTGCCAGTGTGGGACAGCAAGGCCCTGCAGAGTAGCCTTTGCCTACCAAGGCAGGCACAGCCTGGAGCTAGATGTGAGCTTAGACCCATGGAATGGTTTGGGGTGGAAGGGACCTCCAAAGCTCATCCAGTGCAACCCCCTGCACTCAGCAGGGACATCCTCCACCAGAGCAGGTTGCTCAGGGCCTTGTTGAGCCTCACCTTGACTACCTCCAGGGATGGAGCCTCAGCCACCTCCCTGAGCAACCTTGCTGGTGCAGAACTTGTTCCTCACATCCCAGCTCAATGTGCTCTGCTGTAACTGAAGGCCCCACAGCTGCACAGAGGATGGACCACATCCCTCTAACAATTCTTTGCCCAGTTCTGTTTTCCCATTGGAGTGAACTTTTCATCCAAACCTGTTACAGCCACTGCCCAGAGCTGTGGCATTTAAAAGCCAGCTCTTGAAACAGCTGCACTCCTTTGGGGTGGAATTTGTGGTGATCCTTCCTTCCATGGAAGGATCCAAATCCCATCTCATGCTGCCTGTGGTCGTGAGAGGCAGCAGGTTCTGTGCATGCAGCACTGTGGGAGGCTGAATTGAGTGTGAGTTCAGAGGTTCATGGAATGCTTTGGGTTGGAAGGGACCTTCAGGATCAGCCAGTTCCAAGCCCCTGCCATGGGCAGGGACACCTCCCACCAGCACAGCTTGCTCAAGGCTGCATCCAGCCTGGCCTTCAACACCTCCAGGGAGGAGGACATCCACAAGCTCCCTGGGCAACCTGAGGTTGCCCAGGGAGCTTGTGGATGTCCTCCTCCCTGGACGTGTTCAGCCCCAGAAAGGCCTCACCTTGAACACCTCCAGGCAGGGGGCATCCACAGCCCCCTGGGCAGCCTGTGCCAGAGTCTCCCCAGCCTCACTGCAAAGAATTTCTCCCTCCTCTCCAGTCTAAGTCTCTCCTCTCCCAGCTCAAAGCCACTGTTCCTCATCCTGGCACTCCCAGCCCTTGTCACAAGTCCCTCCCCAGCTCTCCTGGAGCCCCTTCAGCTACTGGAAGGTTGCTCTAAGGTCTCTCTGGAGCCTTCTCTTCTCCAGGCTGCACAGCCCCAACCAGCACAGGTTGCTCAAGGCTGCATCCAGCTTGGCCTTCAACACCTCACACTAGCCCAAGGCTGCTCAAGTTGCAGCTCTGGGTTCTGCTGGCAGTTCATGGAGTCTTCTAGTAGCAGGGTAGTGAGGAAGCCCAAAGGCAGTGAGGGTTAGGATGCTGATTTTATTGTGGGGTAGCCAAACCACTACCAAAGTGACACTAAGTGACTAAAGCAATATTAACTTGAGGCTCTCAGGAGACCTAATTGTGGCCTTGCAGGATCTGCAGGGGGCTCCAAGCAAGCTGGGAAGGGACTTTGGAGGGTGTCAGGGAGGGATAGGACTTGGGGGATGGAGCAAAACTAGAAGTGGGGAGATTGAGATTGGATGTGAGGAAGAAGTTGTTGCCCAGGAGGGTGGTGAGAGCCTGGCACAGGCTGCCCAGGGAGGTGGTGGAAGCCTCCTGCCTGGAGGTGTTTGCAGCCAGGCTGGAGGTGGCTGTGAGCAACCTGCTGCGGTGTGAGGTGTCCCTGCCCATGGCAGGGGTTGGGACTGGCTGAGCCTTGAGCTCCCTTCCAGCCCTGACAGCTCTGTGATTCTGTGGCTTGGATTCATTGCATAAAGTTTTCTGTGATTCTGGGGGATGTCAAATTGCAGGAAGCTCATCTGCCACGGACCTTAAAGTCCCACTTGAAACCCTGCAGAAACTAAACCCAAGCTCTTCTGCCTTCTGACAGCCACCTGTGGTAGCCATTAGCTTGTTGAGTGGTTGTACTCCCCCCTGGGGAGCAGGGTTTGGATGGAACCCCTCTTGGGGAAGGAAAAGAAACTCAAAGGAGCACCAGAAATCCCTTTAGTTCCCAGCCCTTGTGGAGGGCCCTGGAGGCATTTCCTAAATGCATTTTCTCTTGCAGCTATTCACCCTATGGCAGTCAGAGCTATGGACAGACACAGGTAAGGTGGAAAACCATCACTGCCCTTCACAGAACCCCTCCCAGCAGGGAGAGGCTGGAAGGGACCTCTGGAGATCATCCAGGCCAAGCCCCACTCCTAAAGCAGGGCACCCACAGCAGCTTGCCCAGCAGCACATTGCACAGGGGGGTTGGCAGCTCTCCACACAAGGACACTCCACAACCTCTCTGGGCAGCCTGCTCCAGGCCTCCAGCACCCTCACAACAAACAACTTTCTCCTCCTGGGTGACACCCTGTGCCCCTTGCTGCCCCTTGTGCTGTCCCTGGGCACCACTCAGCAGAGTCTGGCCCCAGCCTCTTGCCCCCCACAGCTCCTTCAGCTCTTGCTGAGCATTGCTCAGCTGCCCTCTGGGGCTGCTCTTCTGCAGGCTCTCAGCCCCAGGGCTCTCAGCCTTTGCTGCTCCCAGAGCTGCTCCAGGCCCCTCAGCAGCTCTGCAGCCTCCCCTGGGCTCTCTCCAGCAGCTTCCTGTCCCTCCTGACCTGGGGAGCCCAGAACTGGACCCAGCACTCCAGATGAGGCCTCAGGAGGGCAGATCAGAGAGGGAGGAGACCCTGCTCTGCCCTGCTGCCCACACTCCTCTCCATGTCCCCCAGGACCCCACTGGCCTTCTTGGCCACCAGGGCACATTGCTGCCTCCTGGGGACCTTGCTGTCCCCCAGCACTCCCAGCTCCTTCTCCTTGGAGCTGCTTCCCAGCAGCTCCCCCTCAGCTGTGCTGCTGCAGGAGGTTGTTCCTGCCCAGGGCCAGGCCCCTGCCCTTGCCCTTGGGGAGCTCCATGAGGTTCCCTGTGCCCAGCTCTGCAGCCTGGCCAGGTCTGGCTGGCTGGCAGCACAGCCTGAGGGCTGTCAGCCACTGCTCCCAGCTTGGTGCCAGCAGCAGACTGCCTGAGGGGACTCTGTGCTCATTGCTGAAGGTGTTGACCAAGGCTGGCTCCAGTGCTGGCCCCTGGGGAGCACAGCAGCTGTTCCTTGAGCAGCACTGTGTGCTCCTGGGTCACCGCTGTGGGTCAGGGGAGGTCCCCTCTCAGCCGTGCTGGCTGCAGTCTTGCCTGGCAAAGGGAAAGAGCTGTTCCTGCCGTGGAGGTTCCCCGTGCTGAGCACGCTGTTGTGTTTGCAGGGCTACTCTGGGTACGGGCAGAGTGGAGACAGCTCCTCCTATGGACAGAACTATGGCAGCTACCACGGGAGCTACGGACAGAACCAAACAGGTTTGGCCAGCTGGGTGCCTTCAGGGGCAGTCAGGGGATAGGTAGATGCTTACTGAAAGTCCTCTTCCTCCCCTTGCAGGCTATGGCCAGGACTCCCAGGGCTACGATGATGAATCTGGTTATGAAAATCAGAATCAGAGCTCCTACAACCAGCAGTCCTATGGCAGCCATGGGCAGCAGAAAGGCTCCTCCAGAGGGTAAGGAAGCTCACATTCAGACTATCTCTAAAGTACTGCCTGGTGGTTGCACATCACAGGAGCTCAGGGGTTGGAAGGGACCTCTGGAGATCATCCAGTCCAACCCTCCCCCTGCCAGAGCAGGAGCAGAGAATCCAGCACAGGTCACACAGAACACATCCAGATGGGGCTGCTAAGGCTCCAGAGAAGGAGACTCCACAACCTCTCTGGGCAGCCTGCTCCAGGCCTCTGGGAGCCTCACAGTGCAGAAGTTCCTCCTCATGCTGAGCTGGAACCTCCTGTGCTGCAGTTTCCATCCATTGCCCCTTGTCCTGTCCCAGGGCACAAGTGAGCAGAACCTGGCCCTGTCCCCTCCCCTTCACCCCCAGCCCTCAGCTATTGATAGACATTGATTAAATCCCCTCTCAGTCTCCTCTCCAGACTGTAGAGCCCCAGGTCCCTCAGCCTCTCCTCACCAGGCAGTGCTGCAGTCCCCTGATCATCCTGGTAGCCTCTGCTGGACCCTCTCCAGCAGATTCTTGGCTCTCTTAAACTGGGGAGCCCACAGCCTTGCCTGGAGCTGTAAGAAATCTGCTCTCACTGCTAAGCAAAAGGACAAACATCTGAGCATCATCCACTCTCTTCAGACCTTTCTAATGCCTGGAAGAAAAGGGGGTAAGGGAAGAACACTTCTTAAGCTCTCTGCTCTGAGGGTGGTCAGACAATGGAACAGGTTGCCCAGAGAAAATGTGGATACCCCACCTGCAGCACTGCCTCCAGTTCTGAGGCCCCCAACACAGGAAGGTCATGGAACTGCTGGAGTGGCTCCAGAGGAGGCCATGAAGTTGATCAGAGGGGTGGAGAACCTCTGCCATGGGGCCAGGCTGGGAGAGTTGGGGCTGTTCAGCCTGGAGAAGAGGAGGCTCCAGTGAGACCTCAGAGCAGCCTCCCAGTACCTGAAGGGCTCCAGGAGAGCTGAGGAGGGACTCTGGACAAGGGCTGGGAGTGCCAGGATGAGGAACAATGGCTTTGAGCTGGGAGAGGGGAGACTGAGACTGGAGATGAGGAAGAAACTGTTGAGAGTGAGGGTGGGGAGACTCTGGCACTGGTTGCCCAGGGAGGCTGGGGCTGTCCTCTGCCTGGAGGTGTTGAAGGCCAGGCTGGATGAGGCCTGTGGGAGTCTGTCCCTGCCCATGGCAGGGGTTGGAACTGGATGACCTTTAATGTCTCTTCCAACCCAACCCAACCCAACCCAACCCAACCCAACCCAACCCAACCCAACCCAACCCAGCCCATTCTGTGACTCTCTCAGCTGTGATTTGTGAGGTTTCTTTTCCTTCCCCAGCTCAGCAGGGCTCTCCACACAGCAGGTTTTCATATCCCCAGCAGCAGCTGCAGTGAGCCTGCTGCCCTCTGATGCAGCACATCACACTGCTGCAGGTGGGGGTTTGTGCAGGTCTCTTGTCCTCCAGTCAGATTCAGGGGGGATTAATGGCACAGCTTGGCAAGCATGTGGGGAAATGCAGCCCCCCTGCCCTTAAGGACTTAGGAGGCCCCTTGGCACTGGGACACCTCAGTCACCTCATTTACAAGCTCTCTGCACACAGCCCAAGGTTACTGCTCACCTTAGGGCTGTGGTGAGCACCACGTGGCCTCTTTAAATACAGCCATGCACAACCCCTCACCCTTGTGTCCAAGGTCCAAGTGGGTTTGTATTCCTTTTGCAAGCTGATAAAAGGATCTGGACTTAGAATAGAATAGAATTAACCAGGCTGGAAAAGACCTTTGAGATCATCAAGTCCAACCTCTCACCCAGCACCATCTGTTCAACTCAACCATGGCACCAAGTGCCTCATCCAGGCTCTTTTTGAACACCTCCAGGGATGGGGACTCCACCACCTCCCTGGGCAGCACAGCCCAAGGGCCAATCTCTAGGGCTGGGAAGAGCTTTCTCCTCCCCTCCAGCCTAAATCTCCCTTGGCACAGCTTGAGACTGTGTCCTCTTGTTCTGCTGCTGGGTGCCTGGGAGAAGAGACCAACCTGGCTACAACCTCCCTGCAGGGAGTTGGAGAGAGCAAGAAGGTCTCCCCTGAGCCTCCTCTTCTGCAGGCTAAGCAACCCCAGCTCCCTCAGCCTCTCCTCACAGGGCTGTGCTCCAAACCCTGACTTAACCAAAGCTGCTCTGGGTTCCTGGGTTTGTAGTTGTTAGGACAAACCATCTCAACCAGGCAAGGGCTGACTCTGAGTCCTTTCCTCTCCTTCCACTAAGAAAAGCCACTGGCAGCAGAAGGTGCTGCTGTCTCTCTGGGTGTCTTTCACACCTGTGGCAGGCAGGCACAGGATGGGTTTTGCTTTGCTTTGTTCTCTGAGCACTTGTTAGAGCTGGGCAAAGCTACAGGAGCACAGAATGCCAGGGGTTGGAAGGGACCTGCAGAGATCATTGAGTCCAACTCCCCTGCAAAGCAGGATCACCCAGAGCAGGTCACACAGAAACACATCCAGGTGGGTTTGGAATCTCTGCAGAGGAGGAGACTCCACAGCCTCTCTGGGCAGCCTGCTCCAGGCCTCCAGCACCCTCACAGGAAAGAAGTTTTCCTCATGCTGAGGTGGAACTTCTGTGAGTTTCTATCCATTGCCCCTTGGCCTCTCACTGGGTAAAGAGCCTGGCTCCATCCTCCTGACAGCCACCCTTCAGGTGTCTGTAGACATTCATAAGGCCCCCTTTCAGCCTCCTCTTCTCCAGACTGAACAGCCCCAAGTGTCTCAGTCTGTCAGATACCACAGAGCAGAGAGTGTCCAGCATGTTGGGTTTGATCAGGACCAGGATTAGGAGGCACTGGAGGGAAACTCTTCCATGTGTGGTTGTAAGAAGGAAGGAGAAACTGAGACATGAAATGACAGCAGCTTTGAAGAGGATGAGCACCAAACTGCAGCTGTCACATCCTAAGGGAGGGAGGGAGGGAGGGAGGAAGGGGGAGGAAGGAAGGAAGGAAGGAAGGAAGGAAGGAAGGAAGGAAGGAAGGAAGGAAGGAAGGAAGGAAGGAAGGAAGGAAGGAAGGAAGGAAGGAAGGAAGGAAGGAAGGAAGGAAGAGCAGTGGATGCTCTCCACAGTGGTGGTGGGAAAGCTCAAGTGGAGCTGACTTGTTTGGAAGTGAAGATATTAGCAACCTTCTCAAGCTCTTTGCCACTGGGATTAGCTCACACTAAAGCTAAGGTCAAGGCTAGAGCTGGGAGAGAGCAGATCAGGCAGTGGATGGGATGTTTTGGGGTTGCTTGGACCCAATGCCCTTCATCTTAAGAGTGCCTTGAGAAGCTGGTGGAGGCTTTCTGCAGGCTCTCAGACATTTGCTTTCTCTTTGGGTGGTTTTTCTGAGACACTTTGCCTGGCAAATAAGATTGGCAAGGAGTGGAGAGGGGAAAATGTTGTGCTTTGGGTAAAGGGTGGAGGAGGAAGAGAAGAAGAAAAGGGAGGAGGAGGAAGAAAGGAAAGGGTGGCAGAGGCCAGGGGTTAAATTCAGTCACTGAAAGAAAGAAATACAGCTAAGCCACAACTGAGCACCCAGGGGGAAGCAAAAGTCTGAGACACAGGCAGTGCTTCCTGGCTGTGATTTGTTTCTCCTCACCCATCTCTTGGTGTGGAAGAGTTAACCCAGCTGGAGCTGGCTCTCCCATAGCCAGGTTTTCCAAATGCTTTTGCTTCTACCTTGGACACTGAGGGAGCCCTCAGGGTGGGTGAGATTTCCTCCTGGTTGCTATGAGAGCTGTTAGTAGTTGAAGAAGAGTTGAGACTCACAGAATCATTCAGGTTGGGAAAGGGCCTTGAGATCATCAGGAGCAAGCATTGTCCTTGCTCTGCCGAGTTCACCTCTAAACCAAATCTCCAAGCACCACATCTAAACCACCTTTAAACCTCTCCAGGGTTGGTGACTCCATCACCTGCCTGGGCAGCACATTCCAATGCCTGACCGCTCTTGCAGGGAACATTTTTTCCCCTCATGTCCAGCCTAAACCTCTCCTGGTGCAGCTTGAGGCCATTCCCTCTGGTTCTATCACTTGTGAAGAGAGACCAGCACCAACCTCTCTATATTGTCCTTTCAGGGAGTTGTAGAGAGCACTAAGGACATTGAGACACTTGAAAGTGTCCAGAGAAGGGCAACCAGGCTGGGGAGGGGTCTGGAGCACAGCCCTGTGAGGAGAGGCTGAGGGAGCTGGGGTTGCTTAGCCTGCAGAAGAGGAGGCTCAGGGGAGACCTTCTTGCTCTCTCCAACTCCCTGAAGAGAGGTTGTAGCCAGGTGGGGGTTGGTCTCTTCTCCCAGGCAAGCAGCCCCAGAACAAGAGGGCACAGTCTCAAGCTGTGCCAGGGGAGGTTTAGGCTGGAGGTTAGGAAGAAGTTCTACACAGAGAGAGATTGGCCCTTGGGCTGTGCTGCCCAGGGAGGTGGTGGAGTCCCCATCCCTGGAGGTGTTCAAGAGGGGACTGGATGTGGCACTTGGTGCCATGGTCTAGTCCTGAGGTCTGTGGTGCCAGGTTGGGCTTGATGATCTTTGAGGTCTCTTCCAACCTTGGTGATTCTGTGAGGTCTCCCCTCAGCTTTCTTTTCTCCAGACCAAACACCCCCAGCTCCCTCAGCTGCTCCTCACCAGCCCTGTTCTCCAGACCCTTCCTCACCTTTGTTGCCCTTCTCATAGCCCTGTGCCAGTGGTGGCTGGGAGGTGACAGCCTAGGAAGGGCTGGCATTGTCCTGCATTCCCAGGCAGTGTTTTGCTCTCTCTGCTGTGACCATCTTGGTATTAATGCAAATTCTGTTTGTTTTAAGTGGAAGAGGCTCTTATGAACAAAAGTCAAACTATGGTCAGCACCAAAGCTCTTATGACCAGCAGTCAAGCTACGGACAGAACCAAGACTCTTACGACCAGCAGTCAAGCTCCTATGACCAGCAGTCAGGCTATGGCCACCAAAGCTCCTATGACCAGCAGTCAGGCTATGGCCACCAGGGCTCCTATGACCAAAAGTCAGGCTACAACCAGCACCAAAGCTCCTATGGCCACTCCCAGCAGTCCTACCAGTCTCAGAAGGGAAGCTACAGCCACGGCAGCCAAGGTACGGTGCACAGCTGGAATGCGGCGTTGGGGGAATCGAGATGGGCAGAAGGGCTGTGGAGTGGTTGGGTCTCCTTCCACAGGCAGCTGAGCTGATGCAGAGCTGAAAGCCTTTTCCCATGCTGATACTCCCTGGGGAGTGTTTTGCTTGTGTAAGGCTTTCAAAACATCATGCAGAGATGGAAGGCTGTTTGGGGTCCCAGCACTCTTCGCTCTGCCCTTGCTGGAGGCAGCTCTGCAGCTTCCGTGGATGGAATTGTCTCCTAAGCTGTTTGCCACCTTCTCCCTGCACGTGGGTGACATGTCTTGATCAGTCATCAAGAGCTTCTTGCCTCTTGACACCCCAGCTCTGTGCTGTGTGGGTGAATTGTGAGAGGGAAGGAAATGAGGAGGTTAAGATCAGTCCTTATTTTGCAGCAGCTTCACACAGCCCACGTTCTCCTTCCTTGTTCCGTTGCCAGTTCTGTCTTTTCCCAACCTGGAAAGGCTACATGGAGGTAGAATGGAAAATGTGTCTTAGGGCAGGCATGTTGGGAAAGTGGAGTGTGAGGAGTGCACAGAGCCTTGACCTCCTGGGACACCTCCTGGCTCTGGAAGCCAAGGCAGAGAGCTGGGAAGAGCCCAACCTTTGCCTCATCACGTCACGTCCTAGAGAACGTGAGAGAGCTTCGAGGGTTGATGCTTTCCACGGTTACCTGGCAGGCTTGGGGGGGATAAGTGGGAGGCAGGGTGGGAATGGGCACTTTGCCCTGCAGCTTGCCCTGCAGCTTGCTGACCTGTTGTTGTGTTTCCCTCCTTCCTCCAGACGATCGTCGTGAAAAGAGTAGGTATGGAGAAGATAATAGAGGCTATGGCGGGTCACAGGGAGGAGGTAGAGGGGGCTATGACATGGATGGAAGAGGTCATATGTCTGGCTATAGGTAAGTGAGCTCCTTCCACTGCCTGCACTTCCTCACCCTCCTTTCTTCCTGCTCAGCTGCTTTCCCTTCTTGCTTACTCCGTGTCTGTTCCTGCCGTGGTTCAGATGTAGGTGTCCCACCCTGGGAGGTTTCTGAAGCTAAAGCTTTCTGCAGGGCACAGAGCTGCCTTTTGCCTAGGAAAAGCTCTTGGCTTCCAGACAGATTGAGAGCAGGCCCTTTGCTCAGATGAGCTTCTTTCCATGAGGTGCAATGCAATGCCTGCCTGAGCCCAGCCCTTGCCAGGAGGTAATTTAAACCCCGTGACAGGAGAGGCAGCAGCCAGGGCCTGAGTTCTATAAACTTCCCAGCTCAGGTAGCCAACAGTTGAGCAGGGAATGGTTTTTGACTTTCCACTGCACTAAGGCTGCCTAATTGCCTTGCTGCTCTCTAAGTGATTCAGGAGTCCTGTAATCATAACAGCAGTTGTGCTTTCCTGGTTGGTGCAGGCCATTAGAGGTGCTGTGAGGTGCTTGGGCTGTGGAGTCCTCAGTGATGGACCTCTGTGAGTGTGCTTGGGCTGTGGACTCCACACTGATGGACCTCTGTGAGTGTGCTTGGGCTGTGGACTCCACACTGATGGACCTCTGTGAGTGTGCTTGGGCTGTGGACTCCACACTGATGGACCTCTGTGAGGAGCTTGGGCTGTGGAGTCCTCAGTGATGGACCTCTGTGAGGAGCTTGGGCTGTGGAGTCCTCAGTGATGGACCTCTGTGAGGAGCTTGGGCTGTGGAGTCCTCAGTGATGGACCTCTGTGAGGAGCTTGGGCTGTGGAGTCCTCAGTGATGGACCTCTGTGAGGAGCTTGGGCTGTGGAGTCCTCAGTGATGGACCTCTGTGAGGTGCTTGGGCTGTGGAGTCCTCAGTGATGGACCTCTGTGAGGTGCTTGGGCTGTGGAGTCCTCAGTGATGGACCTCTGTGAGGAGCTTGGGCTGTGGAGTCCTCAGTGATGGACCCCTGTGAGGTGCTTGGGCTGTGGACTCCACACTGATGGACCTCTGTGAGGAGCTTGGGCTGTGGAGTCCTCAGTGATGGACCTCTGTGAGGAGCTTGGGCTGTGGAGTCCTCAGTGATGGACCTCTGTGAGGAGCTTGGGCTGTGGAGTCCTCAGTGTGGACCTCTGTGAGGAGCTTGGGCTGTGGAGTCCTCAGTGATGGA
The DNA here is from genome assembly GCA_033816785.1 of Picus viridis. Classification (NCBI taxonomy): domain Eukaryota; kingdom Metazoa; phylum Chordata; class Aves; order Piciformes; family Picidae; genus Picus; species Picus viridis. The sequence continues at coordinate 13,405,052 of CM066598.1, forward strand.
CCTCTGTGAGGAGCTTGGGCTGTGGAGTCCTTGCTGATGGACCTCTGTGAGGTGCTTGGGCTGTGGAGTCCTCAGTGATGGACCTCTGTGAGGAGCTTGGGCTGTGGAGTCCTCAGTGATGGACCTCTGTGAGGTGCTTGGGCTGTGGAGTCCTCAGTGATGGACCTCTGTGAGGAGCTTGGGCTGTGGCCTCCTTGCTGATGGACCTCTGTGAGGAGCTTGGGCTGTGGAGTCCTCAGTGATGGACCTCTGTGAGGAGCTTGGGCTGTGGAGTCCTCAGTGATGGACCTCTGTGAGGAGCTTGGGCTGTGGAGTCCTCAGTGATGGACCTCTGTGAGGAGCTTGGGCTGTGGAGTCCTCAGTGATGGACCTCTGTGAGGAGCTTGGGCTGTGGCCTCCTTGCTGATGGACCTCTGTGAGGAGCTTGGGCTGTGGCCTCCTTGCTGATGGACCTCTGTGAGGAGCTTGGGCTGTGGACTCCTTGCTGATGGACCTCTGTGAGGTGCTTGGGCTGTGGACTCCTCAGTGATGGACCTCTGTGAGGAGCTTGGGCTGTGGAGTCCTCAGTGATGGAAAGTGAGAAACATCCAGTGAGCTTTGAATTGTTGCTCCTCAGCACCACTTACCCTTCACTAGGCAGTTCTAGAGCTCCAGCTGAAGAAGCCTAATTAATTGTTTGAGCTAATTGAAGCCCAAGAACCCAACGGTGTGGTAAGACCCTGCAAGGATCTCTTGTAGTCCCTGTTTGAAGCTTGCCTGCTCCTCATGTGGTCCCAGATTGGACTTGATCCTCAGATTGTAGCTGGAGCCCATCCCTCCTAAGCACAGTTCCAAAAGCCAATGCTTAGTTGGTTTAGATGCATAAATCTTTATGTTCAGTCTTGATCTTTACCTTTACTGTCTTTGTGAGTACCTTTTCTGTATTTCTCTCTCCCTGGGGGTTACCTTTTAAGTTCATTTCCCAGTCAAACTCACTTTCAAATCAGCTTTTCTGCCTGAAGGAAGGGTTCCCACATGCCTGGGGTCAAAGAAGAGAAGTCAGAGCTGAGCCCTTTCCAGTCAGAGGAATGGATTGGGGCAGACTGAATCCCCTCTGAAACAATCTCCTCTCTTGGCAAGCTGAAGTGAGGTCAGGTTCTGGCTGGGAAAACAAAGCCCCTTCCCATCTTTTTTCCAAAGGGTAAGGAAAGTGCTGGTCCCAGGTCCATGTGGATGACAGCACTGCTGTGGCTTGCGAGGGCAAAGGAAGAAGAGTGGAGGTGGAGAAATGGGGGTGGGAAGACAGCAAAGTGTGGAGGCAGTCCCTGGGAGGGGTCTCTGCTTCTGGGCAGTGCTGCAGTCCTGCAGAGCTGTGGGCACTGGAACTCTTCCAGAGGCTCCGGTGTCCCACATGTTTGTGCAGGCTTCCAGTGTCCTGGGGAGGGAGAGCTCTGCCTCTGAGGTGCTCCAGGCTCACAGACTGCATGGGTTTGGAAGGCACCTTCAAAGGTCCAACCCCCCTGCAGGCAGCAGGGACACCTCCAAGTGGATCAGGCTGCTCAGGGCCACATCGAGTTGGACCTTGAATGTGTCCAGGGCTGGAGCCTCAACCACTTAGGGTGATTAGCAAAGAAGGTGTGCAGGAGTTGCAGCAACACACACACACACAGAGCATTGCTCCTTCAGGCTGCCAGAAAAACCCAGTTCCTGTCTGCCTTGAGGGGGCAGGGGCTGGATCTCTGTGCTGGTAGCCAGGAGTGGCACTCTTGTCTTGACTTGCAGGTTGGTGTCCAGCAGCAGGAGCATTGCCTGCTCGGTGGTGTTGCCTGCTCGGTGCATCCTGTCCCCAGCCTCATGGCTGCTGTCCTGGCCTTGTGGCTGCACAGTGCCTCAGGCTGCAGCAGCAGCTCTCCTGTGAGGTTCTTCTGAGTGGCATGGGCTTGTGCAAGCTAGGCCTGCACAGAGACCTCTCAGAGCAAAATGTTACCCTGCAGGCCTTGGGGCAGCACCAGATGAGCGTTCTTGAGTTTTGAGAGCTCTCTCTGGCTTCTTTTGAAGTACATTCATAAAGGTATTCAAATTCAACTGGGAATGCTGAGGGGTGAACCGGTATGGTGAGAGCTGGAGTGACCTGACTGGGCTGCAAAACACTTTCAGCACTGCTTTTGCTTTGTGCCTGTGCAAAGTCAGAGGATCACAGGCCTGGGGGGGTTGGAAAAGGCCTCTAAGGTCATCCAGTCCAACCATCCTCCCAACACCACCACAGCCATTGAACCATGTCTCCACACTTCTGGAACACCTCCAGGGATGGGGACTCCACCACCTCCCTGGGCAGCCTGTGCCAATCCCTGACCACTCTTGCAGCAAAGAAATTTCCCCTCATGTCCAACCTAACCCTCCCCTGGTACAATTTGAGGCCACTTCCTCTCCTATCACCTTATATTGGTGAGAAGAGACCTACCCCCACCTCACTGCAACCTCCTTTAGGGGGCTTGCAGAGATCCAGGAAGTCTTCCCTCAGCCTTCTCTTCTCCAAGATGAGCAACCCCAGGTCCCACAGCTGCTTCTCCCCAGCCCTGCTCACCAGACCCTTCCCCATCTTCCTTGCTCTTCTCTGGACCTGCTTCAACCTCTCAATGTCCTTCTTGGAGTGAGGGTCCAAAACTGAACCCAGCACTTGAGGTGTGGCCTCCCCAGTGCCCAGCACAGGAGGACAACCCCTGCCCTCTCCTGCTGGCCACACCATTGCTGCTCCAGGCCAGGCTGCTGGTGACCTTCTTGGCTACCTGGGCACCCCTGGCTCATCTTCAGCTGCTGCCAACCAGCACCCCCAGATCCTTTTCCCCCAGGCAGTTTGCAGCCACTCTGCCCCCAGCCTGGAGCCTTCCTGGGGTTGTTGTCAACCCAAGGTCAGGACCCAGCCCTTGGCCTTGTTGAGCCTCATCCCATTGGGCTCAGCCCATGGATCCAGCCTGGCCAGGTCCCTCTGCAAAGCCTGATCTCCACCAGATCACCACTGCCACGCTGCTTGGTGTCATCTGCAAACTGCCTGAGGGTGCCTCAGTTCCCTCATCCTGCAGCACTGAGGAGAAAACATCTCCTGAGCAATGGCTGCTCAAATTCCCTGGCTGATGGTACCATGAGGGAGGAGAATCCTTTCCTTTCCATCAGATGCTCACTTCTTACTCTTGCAACCTTCAGCTTTCAGAATGATTCCTCAGATCAATTTTTAATGCCCTTGAGGTGCATCCTTTGGGACCTGGATGGAATTTTTCCATGCTGAAGCTTAAAAAATGAAGGGTCTCCTGAATTTGGATATTGGCTCAGAAGCCAAATCTCTTTAATCTCATCTTAGAATCTCATCTTGGAGCTCTTCTGGTTAGGAAGCAGGGACAGCAGGTCTTGAGAATTCTTTCCTTTCAGGAGCTCTCTCCCTTTCCTTTCAGGAGGTCTCTCCCTTTCCTTTCAGGAGGTCTCTCCCTTTCCTTTCAGGAGGTCTCTCCTTTTCCTTTCAGGAGGTCTCTCCCTTTCCTTTCAGGAGGTCTCTCCCTTTCCTTTCAGGAGCTCTCTCCCTTTCCTTTCAGGAGGTCTCTCCCTTTCCTTTCAGGAGGTCTCTCCCTTTCCTTTCAGGAGCTCTCTCCTTTTAGGAGTCTCTCCCTTTCCTTTCAGGAGTCTCTCCCTTTCCTTTCAGGAGCTCTCTCCCTTTCCTTTCAGGAGCTCTCTCCCTTTCCTTTCAGGAGCTCTCTCCCTTTCCTTTCAGGAGCTCTCTCCCTTTCCTTTCAGGAGCTCTCTCCCTTTCCTTTCGGGAGCTCTCTCCTTTTAGGACTCTCTCCCTTTCCTTTCAGGAGGTCTCTCCCTTTCCTTTCAGGAGCTCTCTCCTTTTAGGACTCTCTCCCTTTCCTTTCAGGAGTCTCTCCCTTTCCTTTCAGGAGGTCTCTCCCTTTCCTTTCAGGAGTCTCTCCCTTTCCTTTCAGGAGGTCTCTCCCTTTCCTTTCAGGAGTCTCTCCCTTTCCTTTCAGGAGGTCTCTCCTTTTAGGAGTCTCTCCTTTTCCTTTCAGGAGCTCTCTCCCCTTCCTTTCAGGAGTCCTCTCCCTTTCCCTTTAGGAGTCTCTCCTTTTCCTTTTGGGAGGTCTTTCCTTTCAGGATTTAGCTTTTTGGTGAGGTGAGGAAGGTGAGGAATTCAATGCCCACCGTGGCTATGGGACTAAATTGTTGTTGGTAAGCCTGTAAATGGTAACTGGGCATCTGTTGTGCCCTGAGCTGGGCACCCCACTCCAAGAGAGACAGAGAAGTGCTGGAGAGAGTCCAGGGGAGGCTGCAGAGCTGCTGAGGGGCCTGGAGCAGCTCTGGCAGCAGCAAAGGCTGAGAGCCCTGGGGCTGAGAGCCTGCAGAAGAGCAGCCCCAGAGGGCAGCTGAGCAATGCTCAGCAAGAGCTGAAGGAGCTGTGGGGGGCAAGAGGCTGGGGCCAGACTCTGCTGAGTGGTGCCCAGGGACAGGCCAAGGGGCAGCAAGGGGCACAGGGTGTCACCCAGGGGGTTGGATGTGAAGAGGAGGAGCAAGCTGTTTGTTGTGAGGGTGCTGGAGGCCTGGAGCAGGCTGCCCAGAGAGGTTGTGGAGTGTCCTTGTGTGGAGAGCTTCCAACCCCCCTTGGGCACTGTGCTGCTGGGCAAGCTGCTGTGGGTGCCCTGCTGGAGCAGGGGGTTGGCCTGGATGATCTCCAGGGGGCCCTTCCAAACCCTTCCCTGCTGGGCTTCTGTGCAGTGCAGTGCCAGCCCAGAGCAGCTTTGTTGCTCTCCCCTTGGGAAGCCATTCAGGCAGCCAGGCCCTGTGGCACTGCCCTCTTGCAGGGTCGGGGGTGAAATGGGAGAGGCTTTGCCTTTGCAGCTGCTTCTGCATTGCATGCTGGACAGAGCTGCACAGATACAGCTTGGGAAAGGATTTACCACTGCACTGAGAGCTTTGCTCAGCAGAGATCTTTGGGGTTTTTAGTTTTCCTTTCAGGGGGATCAGGTGTTCATGACCTATAACCAAAAGCCTCCTCTGCAGCTCAGCTGTTGATCCTTGCTGCAAGAGTGGTCAGGGGTTGGCACAGGCTGTCCAGGGAGGTGGTGGAGTCCCCAGCTCTGGAGGTGTTCAAGAAATGTGGAGCCATGCTGTTGGGTGGGGATTAGTTTATGCTGCTGTCAAGAAACTCCCAACTAACCCTAACCCTCCCCCTCTGCTCTGCTGAGACCCCACCTGGAGTACTGCATCCAGTTCTGGAGCCTCTGTGCCAGGAAGGATCTGGAGGGGCTGGAAGGTGTCCAGAGAAGGGCCACGAGGAGGAGCAGAGGGCTGGAGCTGCTCTGCTGGGAGGACAGACTGAGGGAGTTGGGGTTGTGCAGGCTGGAGGGGAGAAGGCTCCAAGGAGACCTCATTGTGGCCTTCCAGGATCTGCAGGGGGCTGCAAGAAAGCTGGGGAGGGACTTTTAGAATAGAGTAGAATAGAGTAGAATAGAGTAAAACAGAGTAGAATAGAGTAAAACAGAGTAGAATAGAGTAAAACAGAGTAGAATAGAGTAAAACAGAGTAGAATAGAGTAAAACAGAGTAGAATAGAGTAAAACAGAGTAGAATAGAGTAAAACAGAGTAGAATAGAGTAAAACAGAGTAGAATAGAGTAAAACAGAGTAGAATAGAGTAAAACAGAGTAGAATAGAGAAGAGTAGAATAGAGAAGAGTAGAATAGAGAAGAGTAGAATAGACCAGGTTGGAAGAGACCTTCAAGATCATCAAGTCCAACCCATCATCCAGCACCACCTAATCAACTAACCCATGGCACCAAGCACCCCATCCAGTCTCCTCCTAAACACCTCCAGGGATGGGGACTCCACCACCTCCCTGGGCAGCACATCCCAAGGGCCAATCTCTCTTGCTGGGAAGAATTTCTTCCTAACATCCAGCCTGAACCAACCTGGTTTGGTCTGTTCTGTTCTATTCTATGCTGTTCTATTCTGTTCTATTCCGCTCTGCTCTGCTCCCCTGGTTGCAGCTTGAGACTGTGTCCTCTTGTTCTGGGGAGGGGCTTTGGAGGGTGTCAGGGAGGGATAGGACTGGGGGGGATGGAGCAAAACTAGAAGTGGGGAGCTTGAGATTGGATGTGAGGAAGAAGTTGTTGCCCAGGAGGGTGGTGAGAGCCTGGCACAGGCTGCCCAGGGAGGTGGTGGAAGCCTCCTGCCTGGAGGTGTTTGCAGCCAGGCTGGAGGTGGCTGTGAGCAACCTGCTGTGGTGTGAGGTGTCCCTGGCCATGGCAGGGGGGTTGGGACTGGCTGAGCCTTGAGCTCCCTTCCAACCCTGACAGTTCTCTGATGCTAACTGAGTGCCTGTGGCTCCTCCAGCAGTGCAGTTTGTGTTCAGAGGGAGTATTTTGGGTTGTGCTGTAGATGTTTTGAGCTTGGCCTCGCACAGACGTCAGAAAGCATCGAGAGGCAAAGAGCCAGAGGCAGCCAAAGCTCCCCAGCCATCTGCCAGGGCCTTGCTGGTGCACCAAGCAGGCTGCTCTTGCTTGCAAAAATACCTCCTGACGTGTGCCTCCCACATGCCTGGGGTGGAGCTGTGTGTCGGAGGTGAACTCTGCTTCCGGAGCTCTTGCTGCTGCCTCTGCCAACAGCTGCTCACCCTGCTCAAGGGTGCTCCTTGTCTCTGTCACGTTCAGCTCTCCACCTCTGGCTGTCCCTGGCAGTTCAGCAGCCACGGTGTGGCCAGAAGGGGCAGGGCAGGCGTTGTGCCCCCTGGGTTGGGCGCTGAAGAAGCTAGAGCTTGAGTGCTGGGTTCAGTTTTGGGTCCAAGAAGGACATTGAGGGCTGGAGTAGGTCCAGAGAAGAGCAGGGAAGCTGGGGAAGGGTCTGGAGAACAGGGCTGGGGAGGAGCAGCTGAAGGAACTGGGGGTGCTCAGCCTGGAGCAGAGGCGTCTGAGGGAGACCTCATTGCTCTCTGCAGCTCCCTGAGAGGAGGCTGGAGCCAGGTGGGGGTTGGGTTCTTCTCCCTAGGATCAGTTGATAGAAGGAGAGGAAATAGCCTGAAACTGTGCCAGGGGAGGGTTAGGCTGGAGGTGAAGTAAATGTCTTTGCTGCAGGAGTGGTCAGGGACTGGCAGAGGCTGCCCAGGGAGGTGGTGGAGTCCCCATGGCTGGAGGGGTTCCAGGCAGGTGTGGCCATGGCCCTCGGGGCCAGGGTTTGGTGGTGCTGGGTTGATGTTGGACTGGATGATCCTGGAGGAGTAGGAAGGATGACAGAGTACAGCCTGGAGGAGAGGAGGCTGAGGGAGACCTCACTGCTCTCTACAGCTCCCTGAGAGGAGGCTGGAGCCAGGTGGGGGCTGGCTCTGCTCCCTAGGATCAGTTGAGAGAAGGAGAGGAAACAGCCTGAAAGTGTGCCAGGGGAGGGTTAGGCTGGAGGTGAAGAAAATGTCTTTGCTGGAGGAGTGGTCAGGGACTGGCAGAGGCTGCCCAGGGAGGTGGTGGAGTCCCCGTGGCTGGAGGTGTGCCAGAAAGGTGTGGGCCAAGGCCCTCGGGGCCAGGGTGGGGTTGGGTTGATGGTTGGACTTGGATGATCCTAGAGGTCTTCTCCAAGCTACACAATTCCCTGATCCTACAAACTCCATTTGCACTTGAGGCAGAGGTGTTGAAACACATCCCAGTGCCGGAGAAGAGAGCTTCTGGGGACACTGCTCTCAGAGCAGGAAGTTTCTGTCCCTGTGGCTGGTGCCTCCTGCCCATTCTGCCTGTATGCAGTTAGGTTCTTTGCTTCTCTTTGCTGGTGGCATTGCTGATTTGGTTTTTTTAGCTCCCTTTTCAGGGCTCCAGCCCCAGGATGTTAAAAGCCCAAACTCCATCTGCTCGGCCTTGTACCTGGCCTGTGTGCAGGGCTGGGAAAGCCAGGGGCTGGGCACTCCCCACTTCTGTTCTCCACACATTCTGTGACCACAAAGCTACTTCAGTGGCTGAGGTTGAGCACCAAACTTCAAGTCTCAGTGAGGGGCAAACCTGAGGCTGTGGCCTCAGCTGCTTGCAGGCAGAGAGACAGAGAACTGCTGGAGAGAGTCCAGGGGAGGCTGCAAAGCTGCTGAGGGGCCTGGAGCAGCTCTGGGAGGAGCAAAGGCTCAGAGCCCTGGGGCTGAGAGCCTGCAGAAGAGCAGCCCCAGAGGGCAGCTGAGCAATGCTCAGCAAGAGCTGAAGGAGCTGTGGGGGCAAGAGGCTGGGGCCAGACTCTGCTGAGTGGTGCCCAGGGACAGCACAAGGGGCAGCAAGGGACACAGGGTGTCACCCAGGAGGTTGGATGTGAAGAGGAGGAGCAAGTTGTTTGTTGTGAGGGTGCTGGAGGCCTGGAGCAGGCTGCCCAGAGAGGTTGTGGAGTGTCTTTGTGTGGAGAGCTTCCAACCCCCCTGGGCATTGTGGTGCTGGGCATTGTGCTGTGGGTGCCCTGCTTTAGGAGTGGGGTTGGCCTGGATGATCTCCAGGGGGCCCTTCCAAACCCTTCCCTGCTGGGCTTCTGTGCAGTGCAGTGCCAGCCCAGAGCAGCTTTGTTGCTCTCCCCTTGGGAAGCCATTCAGGCAGCCAGGCCCTGTGGCACTGCCCTCTTGCAGGGTCTGGGGAGAGGCTTTGCCTTTGCAGCTGCTTCTGCACTCCATGCTGGACAGAGCTGCTAATTCAGTGGCTGAGGCTGAGCACCAAACTTCAAGTCTCAGTGAGGGGCAAACCTGAGGCTGTGGCCTCAGCTGCTTGCAGGCAGTTTCTGCCTGGCTTCCCTTGCTGCACTGCATCCACGAGCCTCCTCCTGGGCAGCTCAGGCAGCTGTGCCCAGCAATCCCAGACAGGTCAATCCCAGACAGGTCACACCCCACAGCTTTGTAAATCACAGATGGAATGGGAATGAAATGGGTGGAGGGAGGCATTAAACTACCATCAAAGTGCCTGTCCCTGAGGTGCTGGAGGGTTGGGTTGGGTTGGGTTGGCCAACCCAGTGTGAGACTGAGCAGAGGGCAAGAGGCTGAATGAAGCAAATCCAGGTGTCTGCAGACAGTCCCTGAAAAACCAATTCAGTCTTGGGGCTTGCACTTTGACCCAGTGAGAGGATGAGGGGCAGTGGACATAGTCTCACAGGAAAAGTCCACCCTCAACACAGTCACAGAATATACCTGATTGGAAGAGGTCTCAAAGCTCCTCCAGTCCAGCCCTCGACCCAGCCCTGAAGGGTCGACGCTGAACCGTGTCCCTGAGCACCAGGTCCACAGCTGCTTGAGCTTCTTCACTGGGAGGGTGCTGGAGGCCTGGGGCAGGCTGCCCAGAGGGGTTGTGGAGTCTGCAGAGATTCCAAACCCACCTGGCTGGGTGAGCTGCCCTGGGTGCTCCTGCTTTAGCAGGAGGGGTTGGACCTGATCTCTGGAGGTCCCTTCCAGCCCCCTCCATTCTGTGCTTCTTTTTGTCCCACCCTTGGGGCAGGTTTGATCTCCTCAGTGTTCAGCCAGCAGCTCTGTGGCTTTGCAGTTGGTGTAAGAGGAGGCACACAGAGCACCAAAGAACTTTACTCCCTCATTTTCTCCCCATGCCTTTTGCTGGGGTGCTTGTGCCCCACCTTTGGACTCCAAAGGGAAAGCCTGGAGTGACTCCTGGACCAGCAGCACTTTGGTGAAGGCTCTGCTTGCTGGCACAGCTGCTGCAGCTCTGGGGTGACCCTCCACAGCAGGCTTTGGCCTTTGGCTGAGTGGGGGAGCTCTCAGGATGAGGTGGAGCTGCCCAGTTTGCAGGTGGCAGCTGTGGCCCCCATGCAGAGGAGGGCAGGCAGTGGCATGTGGCAGCACGAGGCACTTGGTGAGGCTGTGCTGTTGCCTTGCTGGAGCCTGCAGTGGTTGTGTGTCTCCTGCAGGCTTTGAGGGTTGATTGCCTCCTCCAATGGATGCAATTGCAAATGCTGGTGTGGAAAGGCCTCCCTGGCTCTGCCCTGTCTCCCTGGCTCTGCCCTGTCTCCTTGGCACTGCCCTGTCTCCTTGGCACTGCCATGCTCTGCTGAATAAAGCCCTGGCTGGCTGGGCCCAAAGAGTGCTGCTCAGTGGAGTTCAGTGCAGCTGGCAGCCTGTCACCAGTGGTGCACCTCAGGGCTCAGTGCTGGGATCACTTCTGTTTAACACCTTTTCTTGATGACCTTGGTGGAGACACAGAGTTGTAAGTTTGCAGATGACACCAAGTTGGTGTCAGTGTTGATCTGCCCCAGGGCAGGGAGGCTCTGCAGAGGGACTTGGATAGATTGGATCCACGGCCAATGTTACCAGGAGGAGCTTCAACAAGGCCAAGTGCCAGGTCCTGCACTTGGGGCACAACAACCCCAAGCAGTGCTGCAGGCTTGGGGCACAACAACCCCAAGCAGTGCTGCAGGCTTGGGGCAGCGTGGCTGGAGAGCTGCTGGCAGAAAGGGACCTGGGGGTGCTGATGGACAAGCAGCTGAAGAGGAGCCAGCAGTGTGCCCAGGGGGCCAAGAAAGCCAAAGGCCTCCTGGCTGGGCTCAGCAATGCTGTGTCCAGAGGAGCAGGGAGGGGATTGTGCCCTGGCACTCAGCTCTGGGCAGGCCACACCTCCAGTGCTGTGTCCAGCTCTGGGCACCTCAATACAGGTGAGATGTGGAGGTGCTGGAGCCAGGGCAGAGCAGGGCAAGGAAGCTGGGAAGGGCCTGGAGAAGAAATCTGATGTAGAGTGACTGAAGGAGCTGGGGATGGTTAGTGTGAAACAGAGGAGGCTGAGGGGAGACCTCACTGCCCTCTACAGCTACCCAAAAGGAGGCTGTGGAGAGGCTGCTGCTGGTCTCTGCTCACAGGTCATTAGTGACAGAACAAGAGGGAATGGCCTCAGACTGCACCAGGAGAGGTTTAGATTGGACAGCAGGGTGAATTTTTCCCCAGCAGGACTGGTCAGGCACTGGAATGTGCTGCCTGGAGAGGTGGTTGAGTCACCAGCCCTGGATGTGTTCAAAGGTGGTTTGGCTGTGGTGCTTGGGGCTGTGGTTTAGGGGTGACCCTTGCAGAGCAGAGTTCTGGGTTGGACTTGGTGATCCTGAGGGTCTGTCCCAACCTGAATGTTTCTGGGGTTCTGTGTGCCCCTTGCAAGCAGTGAGGGTTTATTTTCATGCAGATGCCTGAGGCAGAGAGTCCTTGTTTCAACCCCCCCCTTCTAACCTCTGCAAGTTGATGTCTGTTATCTCTTAACCTGGTCTGCATTTTGTGCCACAGGTTGCAGAATGAATGAAATAAAACGGCACAGCCTCTGCTTTTGAAGCTCACAAACACCCCACACCCCCTTCCTTCTCCCTGCTGCCCCCTGCTAGCCCTGCAGGAGCTCCCCACAGCCCCTTGCTCAGAGAATGGCTCAGGCTGCTCATTTGTCCCCTTAGGAAAATGCCTAACAATGTAGGTTCTGGACCCCCTGCTCCTCTCACCTCCGGGAAAGAGCTCCAGCACGAGTTACCCCAAAGCAGCAATTGCTTCTCTAATGAAGGCCTCTTAATCTTCATGAAAAGCAAGTTCCTGGTTTATGCCCCAGTTTTTAGCAGCACTCCTTTTGGCTCAGAAGAGCAGATTGAGATTGGATGGGAGGAGCAAGTTCTGCCCCCTGAGGCTGCTGGGACACTGCAACAGGTTGCCCAGGGAGGTGGTTGAGGCTCCAGCCCTCAAGGTCAGGCCGGACGAGGCTCTGAGCAGCCTGCTCCCAGCGGAGGATGTCCCTGCTGAGGGCAAGGGGCTTGGCCTACACGACCTCTGGAGGTCCCTTCCAACCCAACCCATTCCATGATTCTGTGATGGGAAGGAGGCTTGAGGTAATGCCCTGTGTGGGGGGGTGAGCTTCAAACCCCCCTTAGGGCTTCTCTCCTCCCCTGCAGCACCCTGAGAGCATCCTGGCAGCCAGCGTTAAGCTCCCGCGGGGGCCCACGGAGGGAGCAGTGAGGGAGAGCCCAGAGGTGGTGCTGCTGCTGCTGCTGCTGTGAGCTCTGCCAGCCAGTAACTGTCAACTTGTGATGATCAGTTAACTGTAGATGGAGCCTTGGGCTCAGCACAGAGAGACTTAAGGAAGAAATCATTTCTTCAATTTTTCCTCTGCAGTGGTGGTGACCGTGGTGGCTTCAAAAATTACGGTGGTAAGTGCTGAGTATCCAGACGTGTTCCAGTGGCAGTTCTCTCCACAGCTAAGAGAGCAAAACACACACACACACACAAAGGGGAAAAAACAAGCCACCAGTGCCTTGCCAGACCTTGCCTAGAAAGCCTTGTGCTGTGGTGTCTCCTGCTCAGCTTTTTCCTCTCTTAAAACCACAACCCCCGAACTGGGAGGACCGGCAGCTGGATTCCTGCTTTGGCAAATTGCATGAACATTTGGGCAAGCCAGGGCCCTCCCTGCACAACCCCCCCACCCCCTACACCCCCCCCCCACCCCCCACCCCGGGGTTCTGTTTGTGTCCTTTTCTTTCCTTTTGTTGGATGGGTTTTGGTTGCTAAAAGGCTTCTGTAGCGATGTGCCAGAGGTTAAAACCAAACCAACGAAACCAGCAAAGCGAAAACCAAAGCAGCGGTGGGGAGCTGCCTGGTGCTCAACCAAGCAGCATGGAAATGGGGGAGGTTCAGCTTGGATGTGAGGAAGAAGCTCTTCCCCAGGAGGGTGGTGAGAGCCTGGCACAGGCTGCCCAGGGAGGTGGTGGCAGCCTCCTGCCCGGAGGTGTTTGCAGCCAGGCTGGAGGTGGCTGTGAGCAACCTGCTGCGGTGTGAGGTGTCCCTGCCCATGGCAGGGGGTTGGGGCTGGCTGAGCCTTGAGGTCCCTTCCAGCCCTGACAGTTCTCTGATTTTATGATCTGATACTTGGAAGAAGAGCCCAACCCCCACCTGACTCCAGCCTCCTTTCAGGGAGTTGTAAAGGGCCAGAAGCTCTCCCTCGGCACTCCCATCCCTGCAGGTGTTTGCAGCCAGGCTGGAGGTGGCTGTGAGCAGCCTGCTGCAGTGTGAGGTGTCCCTGCCCATGGCAGGGGGCTGGAACTGGCTGAGCCTTGAGCTCCCTTCCAACCCTGACAGATTCTCTGGGCCTCAGTGTGGCAAGTGCCACTTGCTGCAGGTTAAAGCAGATCACCAAGTGAAGCTCCTACAGGCACCTTCTGTTGGATGCTTTAGTCTAGACCAGCTCTCTAAAGCCCTGGTGAATGTTGTTAGAGCTTAGCTGCATTGCAGACAGCCTTGAAATGTTGTTTCTGAAAGGAGCCCTTTGGAAAACCTTTTGCTGAAAAGAGTTTTTTTTCTCTTTTTCTTTCTTTTTTTTTTTTTTCTTCTTGTTTTGGTTTTGGTTTGTTGTTGTTGGGTTTTTTTTTTGTTTGTTTTTCCCCCTTCACCTCCCCTGCTTCATAGGTCAGAGGGATTATGGACCCAGATCAGATGCTGGTAAGGAAACAAAGCAGTGGGTGGGAGGGGCTTGAGGCTCACTGCTTTTGAAATGCATGGCTGGAGAGGTGGATGTGGCTGCAGCTTCCCTCTCTCTCCTGTGAAGAAAGGCTGAGAGCCCTGGGGCTGTTCAGTCTGGAGAAGAGAAGGCTGGGAGGGCACCTGAGCAATGGCTGCAGAGATCTGAGGGCTGGGGGTCAAGGTTCATAGAAAACCAGGTTGGAAGGGACCTCAAAGATCATCTAGTGCCAAGCCCTTTTTGGTGGTGCCCAGAGATAGGACAAGGGGCAGTAGGCACAAACCAGGGCCCAGGAGGTTCCATCTGGGCAGGAGGAGAAAGTTGTTTGGTGTGAGGGTGCTGGAGGCCTGGAGCAGGCTGCCCAGAGAGGTTGTGGAGTCTCTTTCTCTGGAGACATTCAACCCCCTCTGGGTGTGTTCCTGTGTGAGCTGCCCTGGGTGCCCCTGCTCTGGCAGGGGGGTTGGACTGGATGGCCTCCAGAGGTCCCTTCCAACCCCTGCCACTCTGGCTCAAAAGAACCTTAGCTAAAGCTCATCTTCCCTGAGAGGAATTCACTTGCTCAGGTGTCTGTGGAATTTCTGATGCCTTTTCATGCAGCCAGAACTTGCTGATGAGCTTGGAAGCTGCTTCAGCCAAGCAGCTGCATTCACTGCCATGCTCTAAAGTGGTGGTAACAGGTTGCCCAGGATGGTAGTTAAGGCTTCATGCCTGGAGGTAGTCAAGGTCAGGCTGGACAAGGCTCTGAGCAGCCTGCTCTGGTGGAGGATGTCCCTGCTGAGTGCAGGGGGTTGCACTGGATGAGCTTTGGAGGTCCCTTCCACCCCAAACCATTCCATGGGTCTAAGCTCCCATCTAGCTCCAGGCTGTGCCTGCCTTGGTATCATAGTAGTATCATAGAATCAGTCAGGGTTGGAAGGGACCACAAGGATCAGCTAGTTCCAACCCCCCTGCCATGGGCAGGGACACCCCACACTAGATCAGGCTGGCCACAGCCTCATCCAGCCTGGGCTCAAACACCTCCAGGGACGGGGCCCCAACCACCTCCCTGGACAACCCATTCCAGGGCCTCACCACTCTCATGGGGAAGAGCTTCCTCCTCACCTCCAGCCTGAATCTCCCCACCTCCAGCTTCATTCCATTCCCCCTAGTCCTATCACTGCCTGAGATCCTGAGAAGAAGGTAGGCAAAGGCTTCTCTGCAGGGCCTTGCTGTCCCACACTGGCAGCTGGACTAGATGATCTTTGGAGGCCCCTTCCAACCCAACCCATCCTGTGGCTGCCCACTTGCTGGCTGGGGCTGTCCCGGCTGCATGGACAAAGTGTGCAGCAGGCAGCTGGTGAGGAGGAGCTTGGTCTCTGCTGCCCTGCCCCACCTGAAGGTGCTGTGCTCACCCTGTTGAGCTTGATGGTGTCCAGAGCTGTGCTCTCTGCAGGGTGTCTCTGGGGTTCCGGGCCCCGCTGCTGGGGCCTGAGCTCGGGCTGTTGCTTGTGTCGCGGCCCGGCCTGCTGAAGGAGCTTTGTGTCTTCACAGACTCAGAGTCTGACAACTCTGACAACAACACCATCTTCGTGCAAGGACTGGGAGAGGATGTTTCAACAGACCAGGTGGCAGACTATTTCAAACAGATTGGCATCATAAAGGTATGTGGCACGGGGGAGCCCTGGCAGAGCCCTGGCGGAGGCAGGGCCTGGCTCTGGCTCCCCAGCAGCAGCAGCTGATGCTGTTATCTGCCTTCCCATGGGGGCAGCTCATTTGTGAGCTGTCTCTGGTGTGCAGCCTCTCATTGTGAAAGGTCTCTGGGGGTGGTTGGATTGCTCCCTGTCTCTAGTGATGTTCAGGTTGCTCCCTGTCTCTTCTTCTGTCTGTATAAGCCTCAGCACCGCCTCTCCGTCCCTTGTGCCACCCTTGTGCTTCAGCAGCTCTGCCTCTGTGTGGTCTGGCTGCAGCTTCCTGCTCTGCAATTCTGAGTGAGGGCTTCCTGCACTTGGCCTCATTCCTTTGTCCAAGCTGAGCCCATCCTTGCTTCACAGAGAGCAGCCACTCAGTACCTTTCAGTCAGCAGCTTCTGTTTCTGCAGGCCAGCTCTGAATCGTCCTTTTAGTACCACAGTTAAAGTTGAAGCTCTGAAGCTCCTTTACCAGAAGTTCTCCTGTGCCAAGTGTTCCAACCTTTCTTTTCAGACCAACAAGAAGACTGGGAAGCCCATGATCAACCTTTACACAGACAAGGACACTGGCAAGCCAAAGGGAGAAGCCACAGTGTCCTTTGATGACCCTCCTTCTGCTAAGGCAGCAATTGACTGGTTTGATGGTGGGTGAGCAAACCTCTTCTGCCAATTCAGCTCTCACACAAGCACTGCAAGAAGCAAATCAGTAACCTCATGCCACTTCTTGTCTGGCTGTTGAGCGTGTGCTGGCTTGCTCTCACCTTTGGTGGAGCAGCACAAGGCCTGGTGTCACTCAGGAGAGTCTGGAGGTGTTCTGCCCAGGAGAGCTGGCACCTGGGTTGGCAGCTGGAAGGATTTCCTGCACTGGCACTGCAGTGGCAAGGGTAGAGTCTTGCACCTGGGAAAGAACAACCTCATCAACCAGGATAGGTTGGGGGCTGACCTGCTGGAGAGCAGTGAAGGCAAAAGGGGTCTGGGGGATCCTGGTGGATGGGAGGATGACCATGAGCCAGCAACGTGCTCTGGTGGCCAGGAAGGCCAAGGGCAGCCTGGGGTGGGTTAGAAGGGCTGTGGTGAGTAGGTCAAGAGAGGTTCTCCTCCCTCTCTACTCTGCCCTGCTGAGGCCACATCTGGAACCTTGTGTCCAGTTCTGGGCCCCTCAGCTCAAGAAGGACCTCAGGGAACTGCTGGAGAGAGTCCAGCACAGAGGCACAAAGATGCTGCAGGCAGTGGAAGATCTTCCTGATGAGGAGAGCCTGAGGGAGCTGAGGGCTGTGGGGCTTGGAGAGGAGGAGCCTGAGGGTGAGCTCATTGCTGGTGCTCAAGCTGTGCAGGGTGATGCCCAGAGGCTGGAGCCAGGCTCTGCTGGGGGCTGCCCAATGCCAGCACAAGGGGCAGTGGTGGGAGCTGAAGCAGAGGAAGTGCCATGGAACCAGGAGGAAGAATTTTTTCCCTGTGAGGGTGCCAGAGCCCTGGAGCAGGCTGCCCAGGGGGGCTGGGGAGTCTCCCTCTCTGGAGATATTGCAACCCCACCTGGATGTGTTCCTGTGTGAGCTGCTCTGGGTGACCCTGCCCTGGCAGGGGGTTGGGCTGGATGAGCTTTTGAGGTCCCTTCCAGCCCCTGAAACTCTGTGACTCTGCTGCTGGTGCTGTGGTGGCATCTTGGCAGTGGTTGTGGCAACCCTGTGCCAAGTGCTTTGGGTTCATGCAGTGAAGAACAAGGTTGTTCTACATCCTGTGTTCAGTGGATGAGAGAGCAGATCCCAGACAGCAAGTGATGTAAAACTCTTCAGACTTGATGCAGGAAATACAGAGATGCTCCTTCAGAATCCTGCAGCTGTTTAGGTGGGAGGAGGCCTTTCAGGTGATCAGGTCCAACTGTTGCTCCAGCACTGCCAGGGCACCACTCAACCATGGCCCTCAGCACCACAGCTCCACAGCTTTTCAGTCCCTCCAAGGGACTCCACCACTGCCCTGGGCAGCCTGGGCCAGGCCCTGACCATCCTGAGGGTGAAGAAATTGTTCCTCATGTCCAACCTAAACCTCCCCTGGGGCAGCTTGAGGCCATTTCCTCTTGTCCTGTCACTTATTACTGCTTCCAGCCTCCTCTCAGGGAGCTGCAGAGAGCAATGAGGTCTCCCTCAGCCTCCTTTTTCCAGACTGAACACCCCCAGCTCCCTCAGCTGCTCCTCCCCAGCCCTGCTCTCCAGACCTTCCATCAGCTTTATTGCCCTTCTCTAGACCTACTTCAGTCCCTCATTGTCCTAGGAGTGAAGGGCCCCAAAACTGAACCCAGGATTCGAGCTGTGGCCTCCCCAGTGCCCAGCACAGGAGGACAATCCCTGCCCTACTCCTGCTGCCCACACCACTGCTGCTCCAGGCCAGGCTGCTGGTGACCTTCTTGGCCACCTGGGCACCCCCTGGCTCATCCTCAGCTGCTGGCAACCAGCACCCCCAGATCCAGGCATTGTCCTCAGCCTGGACCCTTGCTGGGATTGTTATGACCCAGGGTCAGGACCCAGCACTTGGCCTTGTTGGACCTCATGCCACTGACCTGGCCAGGTCCCTCTGTGGAGCTTCCTGACCCTCAAGCAGGACACCACTCTTGCCCAGCTCAGTGTCATCTGCAAACTGAGGGTTGCCTCAACCCCCTCACCCAGATCACTGATAAAGACATTAAACAGAGGTGGTCTCAGTGCTGAGCCCTGGGAATCCCCTCCCTGGCCCTGCTGGCCACACTTCTCCTGCTGCAGCCCAGGCTCTGCTTGGCTCTCTGGGCTGCAAGTGCTCCCTGCTGGCTGCTGCTGAGCTTCTCCTCCCCCAGCACCCCCAAGGCCTTTTCTCCAGGGCTGCTCTCCAGCCAGTCCCTGCCCAGCCTGTGTCAGTGCTTGGGATTGCCCTGCCCCAGCTGCAGGCCCTTGCCCTTGGTCTTGTTGAACCTCCTGAGGCTGTCCTGGGCCCAGCTCTGCAGCCTGTGCAGGTCCCTCTGGATGGCATCAGGGATAAAAAACCTGAGCTGCAGTTTGGGTTTTTGCTAATAAATTGCAAGTTGACTTTTATGCAGGAGGGTAAAACAAATTCAGCTGTGCCAGGCACATGGGCAGTGCTGTGTGCCCCATGGTGAGCCTCATGGCCAGGAACTGGCACAGGGTATTGAAGCACTTCGTGTTTGTCTCCTGCTTTGGGGGTGTTTTGGTTTTCTCCTGCCTGTTGAATTATGCAAAAGCTGCCTTGCCTGCCCTGGGGGATGAGCAGGCAGAGTTCCAACATCCAAACTGCTTAATCCCTGTGCCAGCCAAAAGCAGGGTGGCCAGAGAGGGAAAGAGGGGATCCTGCCCTCTGCTCTGGGGAGACCTCACCTGCAGGGCTGTGTCCAGATCTGGGGCCCTCAGTACAGGAAGACGTGGACCTGCTGGGGTGGGTCCAGAGGAGGGAATGAAAATCAGGGGGCTGGAGAACCTCTGCTGTGAGGACAGGCTGAGGGAGCTGGGGGTGTTCAGCCTGGGGAAGAGAAGGCTCCAGGGAGACCTCAGAGCAGCCTTCCAGTCCCTGAAGGGGCTCCAAGAAGGCTGCAGAGGGACTGTTCCCACAGGCCTGCAGGGACAGCCCCAGGGGCAGTGGTTTGACATGAGAGCAGAGCAGACTGAGATTGGATGTGAGGAGCAAGTTCTGCCCCAGGAGGCTGCTGGAACACTGCAGCAGGTTGCCCAGGGAGGTAGCTGAGACTTCATCCCTGGAGGTATTCAAGGTGAGGCTGGACAAGGCTCTGAGCAGCCTGCTCTGGTGGAGGATGTCCCTGCTGAGTGCAGGGGGTTGCACTGGATGAGCTTTGGAGGTCCCTTCCACCCCAAACCATTCTGTGATTAGGAGAAGTTTCTTTGCTGCAGGAGTGCTCAGGGACTGGCAGAGGCTGCCCAGGGAGGTGGGGGAGTCTCCATCCCTGGAGGGGTTCAAGCAAGGTGTGGGCATGGCTCTTGGGCCCATGGTGTAGTGGCCATGGTGGGGTTGGGTTGATGGGTGGATTTGGGTGATCTTAGAGGCCTTTTCCAACCCAAGCAATTCTGTGATTCCAGGGCAAACAGCCTTTGAGGTGTTCATTGAATTGCAGGGTACAGGCTGCATTTAAGCTCAGAGAAACATCTGTGAGTCTGTGGAGAGCCCAGCAAGTGCCTCAGTGTTTGCCAGCTCACATCTGCAGCACTGCTGTGAAACCCAAGAGATGCTCTGCAGCCTCTGGTGCCTTAGGAGCTTTCTATTCAGTCTGCAAGTGCAAGTCACTCCTGCTCTGAGCTGGCTGTGTGGTTGGAGCTGTAGTGAGCAGTGTGCCCAGGTGGCCAAGATAGCCAACAGCATCCTGGCCTGCAGCAGGAGCAGTGTGGCCAGCAGGAGCAGGGAAGTCATTCTGCCCTGTGCTCAGCACTGCTTAGGCCACACCTTGAGTCCTGTGTCCAGTTCTGGGGCTCTCAGGTTAGGAAAGATGTTGAGAAGGGCAGAGAAGGGCAACAAGGCTGGGGAAGGGTCTGGGGCACAAGGCTGGGGAGGGGTCTGGAGCACAAAGCTTGGGAGGTGTCTGGGGCACAGCCCTGTGAGGAGAGGCTGAGGGAGCTGGGCTTGCTTAGCCTGCAGAAGAGGAGGCTCAGGGGAGACCTTCTTGCTCTCTGCAACTCCCTGAAGGGAGGTTGTAGCCAGCTGGGGGTTGGTCTCTTCTCCCAGGCACCCAGCACCAGAACAAGAGGACACACTCTCAAGCTGTGCCAGGGGAGGTTTGGGCTGGATGTGATGAAGAAATCCTTCCCAGAAGGGAGAGATTGGCCCTTGGGCTGTGCTGCCCAGGGAGGTGGTGGAGACCCCATCCCTGGAGGTGCTTAAAACCAGCCTGGATGAGGCCCTTGGTGCCAGGGCTTCGTTGATCAGATGGTGCTGGGTGAGAGGTTGGACTTGGTGATCTCAGGGATCTTTTCCAACCTGGCTAATTCTGTGACCCTTCTCTCTCTCTCTTCCCATCCTCTCACAGGCAAAGAATTCAATGGCAATGTCATCAAAGTGTCTTTTGCCACCAGGAGGCCTGAGTTCATGAGAGGAGGTGGAGGTGGTGGACGTCGAGGTGGGGCTCGAGCCTGGGGGCTTGTTGGGTTTGCACTGCTTGGTGCTTTTGCACTGGTGCTGCCTGGGAGCAGAGGAGCTGCCTCTGAAGCAGTGATTCCTCAAGGGGCCTGGGCCTGGGGGTGCTGCCATGCAAGGGATCAATAAGGATTGGATCAAGAGTTCTTCCCCATGAGAGTGGTGAAACCCTGGAATGGGATGTCCAGGGAGGTGGTTGGGGCCCCGTCCCTGGAGGTGTTTAAGCCCAGGCTGGATGAGGCTGTGGCCAGGCTGCTCTAGTGTGGGGTGTCCCTGCCCATGGCAGAGGGGTTGGAACTGGCTGATCCTTGTGGTCCCTTCCAGCCCTGACTGATACTGTGATACTATGAAGTGAAGCATAACCTGAAATCTCTCATCTCCTGGGGCACAGCACAGCATTTCTGGCTTGCTTTTCACCTGGGGAGCCTCCAGCACTGCCCCAGCTTGCATTTACTGAGTGTGATGGTGGTGCTGGGGCTGTGCAGGTGCCCCAGCCCTAGGTGAGAGACTTCCCAGGGGGTGTGTGGCCTTGAGCTGTATCCAAGCAGGGGAAATTGCTGAGCCGCCCCACGTGGAGCAGCACTCCCAGGCCTGCCACCTGTAATTAAACAGAGGTTGAGCTCCCTGCTCCTCTGCTTTGCCACTGCTTATTAATTCCCTTGAGCAGAAGCAGGCTCTGTGTGGTGGCTGTCAAGCAGATTTCAGTCCTTTTGCAGGCTGAGAGCTTCCAGTGGTGCCCAGGTTCTTGGTGCAGCAAGGCAGAGCCGTGGTGGCCCTCGGCCCCCCCGGGGCAGCTGCGGCCTGGCTTCAATCCACACAGCTACTGCTTTGGGGTGACTTATGGTTTTTAACTAGCCACATCTGACTGACATGACAGATGGCCACACCTTGGTGCAGTGCTGTTGGCACACCCTCAGAGCTTTGTGCTCCCCCCACTGGCACTTCCAGCAGACCAAGTTCCCTTTCCCTGCTGAGGAAGACTCTTAAAAGCTGTGTGCTGGAGCCGTCGGTGCTGGCCCCCACCGGCTCTTCTTCCTCCTCCTCACTTCTCCTCCTCTGCCTCAGTTGTAAACCTGCCCATAGGAGCATGGGCTGCAGCTGAGCAGACACAGGAGCTTCAGGTCATCGACTGCTGTGCAGCTGTGGTGGTGGCTGAGCCTTCTGGTGGCCACCCAGGGGTCGCTTGGCCAAGGCCTGAGTTCGGAGTTCTGCAGCGGGGCCTTGTTTTTGTCCCTGCTGCTTTCAGAGCTCCTCCTGTGGTCTCAGAGGGTTGCCCAGCAGGGAGACCTTTACCTTAAGCACTCCAGAGTGGCTGGAGAGCGGCCAGGCAGAGAGGGACCAGGGGGTGCTGGTTGATGGGAGGCTGAACATGAGCCTGCAGTGTGCCCAGGCGGCCAAGAAGGCCAATGGCATCCTGGCCTGCATCAGGAAGAGTGTGGCCAGCAGGAGCAGGGAGGTCATTGTGCCCCTGTGCTCAGCACTGGTTAGGCCACACCTTGAGTCCTGTGTCCAGTTCTGGGCTCCTCAGTTTAAGAAGGACATCAAAACACTTGAAGGTGTCCAGAGAAGGGCAACAAGGCTGGGGAGAGGCCTTGAGCACAGCCCTGGGAGGAGAGGCTGAGGGAGCTGGAGGAGAGGAAGCTCAGGGGAGACCTCATTGCTCACTACAACTCCCTGAAAGGTGGTTGTAGCCAGGAAGGGGTTGACCTCTTCTCCCTAGCACCCAGCCCCAGAACAAGGGGACACAGGCTCAAGCTGTGCCAGGGGAAGTTTAGGCTGGAGGTGAGGAGAAAGTTCTTCACCGAGAGAGTGATTCGCCATTGGGATGTGCTGCCCGGGGAGGTGGTGGAGTCCCCGTCCCTGGAGGTGTTCAAGAGGGGGGCTGGATGTGGCACTTGGTGCCATGGGCTAGTCGTGAGGTTATGGTTACAGGTTGGACTCGATGATCTTCGAGGTCTCTTCCAACCTTGGTGGTACTGGACTGGACTGGACTGTACTACGTGAAAAGAACCTTAGTAGGGATTGAAAACAAGAAAAAAAGGATGAAGAACAGTGTAGTTATTTCTCCACCATGTGCTGTTGACTCCAATAACAAAGAGCTAAATACTTCCTCATTGTGTCTTCACTCCACCTGAGCAGTCTGTCCCTCCTGACAGCCCCTGGGGAACGCTTGTGATGCACAGCTCCTGGACTCTTCCCCTCCTTCATTGCCCTTCTGCTTTGTCTCTGCAGGTTCACGAGGTGGCTATGGAAGGGGTGGAGGCTTCCAGGGTAGAAGTGGGGAGCCCAAGAATGGTGACTGGGTTTGTCCTAACCCGTGAGTGTCGTCTCCATGGGGCAGGGCTGTCGGGGGTGGGCCTCTCTGAGCTGCCTCAGCAGCTAAGGCTGGCTCAACCTTCTCCCCGCCAGGTCCTGCGGGAACATGAACTTCGCTCGCAGGAACTCCTGCAACCAGTGCGGTGAGCCCAGGCCAGAGGACTCCCGTCCCTCAGGAGGTGTGTTTGGAAAGCTGTGTCTCTCCTCAGGTGCCCCCTGCAGCTTTGCAGCCCCTGCCTGATGTGTTGGCTTTCCATCTTCCTCCAGATTTCCGTGGCAGAGGCGGCTATGGAGGAGAGAGAGGCTACCGGGGGCGCGGCGGCAGAGGCGGGGACCGGGGAGGCGGCTACGGGGGGAAGATGGGTGGAAGGTGAGTGCTGGCTTTGCCCTTGCTTGGCTGTGGAATCCATAGGGACCGTAGGAAGAGAATGGGGTGGGGGTGTGTGTGTGTGCTCTGTGCTGTGAGAGCACTGCCCACAGACAGGAGCTGCCAGGGCAGAGGTTGCCTGTCGAGTGTGGTGGCTTTGGAGCGTGCCGGGGTAAGGCTGCCTGCAGAGCACGGCAGGAAGGCAAGAAACAGCAGGTTGAAGCTTGGACATAGAAGGTTTCACCTCAATGTGAGGAGAAACTTCTCCTTTGACAGTCTGAGGTTGGCTTGGACAGAGCATGAGGAGAAACTCCTTGACAGTGAGGGTGGCAGAGCCCTGCAGGCTGCCCAGAGAGGTTGTGGAGTCTCCTTCTGTGGAGCCTTTCCAACCCCACCTGGATGCATTCCTGTGCAGACTCCCCTGGGTGGTGCTGCTCTGGCAGGGAGATTGGACTCAATGATCTCTTGAGGTCCCTTCCAACCTCTAATGTACTGTGGTACAGTCTCAGGCTGTGGCAGGGGAGGTTTGGGCTGGAGATGAGGAGAAAGTTCTTCCCAGCAAGAGAGATTGGCCCTTGGGATGTGCTGCCCAGGGAGGTGGTGGAGTCATCAGCCCTGGAGGTGTTCAAGAAAGGCTTGGATGTGGCACTTGGAGCCATGGTTTAGTGGAGAGGAGAGGGAGAGGAGAGGGAGAGGAGAGGGAGAGGAGAGGAGAGGAGAGGGAGAGGGAGAGGGAGGGGAGAGGAGAGGGAGAGGGAGGGGAGAGGAGAGGGAGAGGAGAGGAGGGAGAGGAGAGGGAGAGGAGAGGGAGAGAGGAGAGGAGGGGAGGGGAGAGGAGAGGGGAGAGGAGAGGAGAGGGAGAGAGGAGAGGAGGGGAGGGGAGAGGAGGGGAGGGGAGAGGAGGGGAGGGGAGAGGAGAGGAGAGACCTTTGAGATCATCAAGTCCAACCTCTCACCCAGCACCATCTGATCAGCTAAACCCATGGCACCAAGCACCCCATCCAGTCCCTTCCTAAACACCTCCAGTGGTAGGTGACAGGTTGGACTTGGTCATCTCTGAGGTCTTTTCCTACCTGGTTGATTCTGTGGTTTTGTACTGTGAGCTGGGGTGGAGATCACAGGGACCCAAAGAGATCATTGAGTCCAAGCCCCCTTGCCAGAGCAGGAGCAGAGAATCCAGCACAGGTCACACAGAACACATCCAGATGGGGCTGAGAAGGCTCCAGAGAAGGAGACTCCACAACCTCTCTGGGCAGCCTGTGACCCTCACAGGGAAGAAGTTCTTTGTGTCGAGGTGGAACCTCCTGTGCTGCAGCTTACATCCATTGCCCCTGGGCCCATCCCGGGGAGCAAGTGAGCAGAGCCTGGCTGAGACCCCCTGAGGGGAGCTGCTGCTTGCAGGGCAGGAGCCCTTTGTCACTTGCTGTCGCTTTCCCTTCCAGGAACGACTTCAGGAACGACCAACGCAACAGACCCTACTGAAGACCACTGTGAATTGTTTGGGTTTGTCTTCTCCATGGTTTGATAGTGAAATTGCCAGAGGGTTTGCCTGCAGCTTCACCCATGGCCTCTTCAGATAGTGGAATTGAGTGAACCTAGAGTTTTATTTTGCTGGGAGGGACTGGGACTGGGGGTGGGGGTGGGGGAGGATCGTTTTTTAACCAAGACATTGACATTTAATCTCCATGTCAACATTCTCCTCTTTTCCTTCCCACCCCCCACCCCCCCCCCCACCCCTTGTACCTTTCCAACAGGCCCTAAGAAGAGAAACAAACAAACAAACAAACAAACAAACAAAAGGATAAACTGTAAAATATTGCCAAACTCTGAAGTGTTTTTGTAATACAACAATAAATGCTGACTGTTTTATTTGTGAGCTCTCCCTGGGTCACAGCTCCTTCAGCTGCAGGCCTCCCTTGCACCTTCCCTGTCCTCCCCCAGGGGCTGAGGCAGGCTGGAGAAGGAGCTCAGGAGAGCCTCATGAAGGTTCAGTAAGGCAAAGGGCAAGGGCCTGCACCCAGGCTGGGGCAACTCTTGGTACCAATCCAGGCCTGGGGGGTGATGAGATTGAGAGCAGCCCTGCAGAGAAGGGCTTGGGGGTGCTGGTGGGGGAGAGGCTGGGCAGGAGCCAGCAATGGGCACTGGCAGCACAGAAGGACAAGGGCAGCCTGGGCTGCATCCAGAGCAGTGGGGCCAGAGGTGGAGAGAGGGATGCCCCTCTGCTCTGCTCTGCTCTGCTCTGCTCTGCTCTGCTCTGCTCTGCTCTGCTCTGCTCTGCTCTGCTCTGCTCTGCTCTGCGGAGACCTCACCTGCACTGCTGGGGCCAGCTCTGGAGTCCTCAACACAAGAAGGACCTAGAGCTGGTGGAGAGGGTCCAGAGGAGGCCACGAAGATGATCAGGGGGCTGGAGATCTCTGCTGTGGGAACAGACTGAGAGAGTTGGGGCTGCTCAGCTTGGAGAAGAGAAGGCTCCAGGAAGACCTCAGAGCAGCCTCCCAGTACCTGAAGGGGCTCCAGGAGAGCTGGGGAAGGACTTGTGACAAGGGCTGGGAGTGCCAGGATGAGGAACTGAGGGGACTGGATGTGGCACTTGGTGCCATGGTCTAGTCGTGAGGTCTGTGGTGACAGGTTGGACTCGATGATCTTCGAGGTCTCTTCCAACCTTGGTGATACTGTGAGACTGTGAACAATGGCTTTGAGCTGGGAGAGGGGAGATTGAGACTGGAGATGAGGAAGGAATTCTTGAGTGAGGGTGGGAGAGACTGGCACAGGTCAGGGGGGACACTCTGGGGACACTGGAGCTGCATTTCAGGACCTGAAGGACCTACAGGCAGGCTGGGGAGGGATGGGGTTTGGAAGGGCCTGTGGTGACAGGCTGAGGGGCAATGGTTTGAAACTGGAGCAGGGAGATTCAGGTTGGATATCAGGAGGGGTTGTGAACAATGAGGGTGGGGAGACCCTGGCACAGGCTGCCCAGGGAGGTGGCTGAGGCCCCATCCCTGGAGGTATTCAAGGGCAGACATGATGTGGCCCTGGGCAGCCTGCTCCCGTTGGAGGTGTCCCTGCTGACTGCAGGAGGCTTGGACAAGAGGACTTCTGGGGGTCCCTTCCAGCCTGACACATTCTGAGACCTCAGCAGTAAAAGGATTGCTTGGGCTGCCCCTGCTGCTAGCAGTCTGTGGGCAGTGGGTGCTGAGCCTGCTCCCTCTCCATGCCCTGTCCCCAGGCTTGTCTCTGCTCCTGTGTTTCCCCCACGACTGGCATCCTGCTTGCATGGTGTCCTGTGCCTTGGTTCATGCTCCTTCAGGAGGAGCCCGCAGATGGCAGCAGTGCTCTGCTCCAAGGACCGAGCTGTGGCCAGGCCAGCTCAAAAACTGAGCTGGGATGGCTTAGAACCCCCCAACCAGTAGTGTGCTGCACAGTGCTGTGCCCCTGAGCTGCTGCTTTAGCAGGGGGGTGACAGACAGGGCAAGGAACATCCCCCTGCCCTGGCCACACCTCGGATCCAGGGTTCTCTTTTGATCCCCTCACTCCTAAAAGGACACTGAGGGCTGGAGCAGGGCCAGAGAAGGGCAACAAAGGTGGGGAAGGGTCTGGAGAGCAGGGCTGGGGAGGAGCAGCTGAGGGAGCTGGGGGGGTTCAGCCTGGAGGAGAGGAGGCTGAGGGAGACCTCATTGCTCTCTGCAGCTCCCTGAGAGGAGGCTGCAGCCAGGTGGGGGCTGGGCTCTGCTCCCTGGGCTCAGGTGATAGCAGGAGAAGAAATGTCCTGAAATTGGGCCAGGGAAGGGTTAGGTTGGAGAGGAGGAAAACTTTCTTTGCTGCCAGAGTGGTCAGGGACTGGCAGAGGCTGCCCAGGGAGGTGGTGGAGTCCCCATGGCTGGAGGTGTTCCAGGAACCTGTGGCCATGGCACTTGGGGCCGGGGTTTGGTGGCCCTGGTGGGGCTGGGCTGGTGTGGGACTGGGTCAGCTCAAAGGGCATTTCCAACCTAAACACTTCTCTGAGCCTGTGGCCCAAAAATCTTTTGAGGTGGCCAAATAGCTTTGAGGTGGCCAAATAGCTTTGAGGTGGCCAAATAGCTTTGAGGGCTTTTCTAACCTAAACCCTTCCCTGGTTCTCCAGACGAGTGTTGGGGCTCATCTGTGAGGTAGCTGCAGCCAAGGCTCTGGAGATGTTGCAAGCCATTTTTGGCTTCAGCTCTGAAGCCAAGGTTTGAAGGGATGTGGGAAGCTCATCATCACCTCCCCTGGGCCTCTGCAGGGTGCAGAGGTGGCTTGGTGGGAAGCTGAGAAGGAAGCACTGCCACAGCCAGCTGCTGCCTGTGCATCCAGGAGAGAGCATCTGGGCAGCCAGTGCTCTGCTGGGCGAAACGCTGCGAGTGCGAGTCCCTGGGGGCTGTGGCTGCCATGGGGGGTGGCTGGACACAGCTGGAGCCAGGGCCATGGCCTTCTCCCTCCTCAGAGAAAGGACTAATTCACAGAATCACAGAATGGGGTTGGGTTGGAAGGGACCTTCGAGACCATCCAGTTCCAACCCCCCTGGCTATGGGCAGGGACACCTCCCACCAGCACAGCTTGCTCAAGGCCTCATCCAGCCTGGCCTTGAACACAGGCAGGGAGGGGGACATCCACAGGCTCCCTGGGCAACCTGAGGTTGCCCAGGGAGCCTGTGGATGTCCTCCTCCCTGCAGAGGTTCAGCCCCAGAAGGCCTCACCCTGAACACCCCCAGTGAGGGAGACACAGCCACAGCCTTCCTGGGCAGCCTGTGCCAGGATCTCCCCCCAGCCTCACTCTCAACAATTTCTTCCTCATCTCCAGCCTCAATCTTCCCCTCTCCCAGCTCCCTCCCCCTGGCACTCCCAGCCCTTGTCAAAAAGTCAGTCACAGCTCTCCTGCAGCCCCTTCAGGTACTGGGAGGCTGCTTTGAGGTCTCCCTGGAGCCTTCTCTTCTGCAGACTGAACAGCCCCAACTCTCCCAGCCTGGCCCCACAGCAGAGGTGCTCCAGCCTCTGATCATCTCTGTGGCCTCCTCTCCAGCAGGTCCATGCCCTCGTGTTGGGGGGCCCCAGATCTGGACACAGTGCTCCAGGTGATGTCTCAGCAGAGGGGCAGGATCCCCTCTCTCCATCTCTGGCCACGCTGCTTTGGATGCAGCCCAGGCTGCCCTTGGCCTTCTGTGCTGCCAGTGCCCATTGCTGGCTCCTTCACAGCTTCTCTGCCCCCAGCACCCCCAAGCCCTTCTCTGCAGGGCTGCTCTCAGTCCCCCAGCCTGGATTGGGGACCTGGGATTGCCCTGCCCCAGGTGCAGGCCCTTGCACTTTGCCTTGTTGACCCTCATGAAGTTCTCCTCAGCCACTTCTTCAGCCTGCCCAGGTCCCTCTGGATGTTCAGCA
Organism: Picus viridis; assembly: GCA_033816785.1. Taxonomy (NCBI): domain Eukaryota; kingdom Metazoa; phylum Chordata; class Aves; order Piciformes; family Picidae; genus Picus; species Picus viridis. Next base: position 13,433,353 of record CM066598.1, read on the forward strand.
TGGCACAAGGTGGCACCTGGGGAACCATCCTGCTGCTCTCCAGCTGCTGCAACCGCTGCTGAGCAGCAGCTGTTTGAAGAACGGCTGCTCTCCAAAGGCTGTCTCCCAGGTGGGTGAAAGGGAACAACCTGAGCAAAGCATCCAAGGGTTAGAACTGGCAGCTCCTGTGCCTCACAGCCAGCCTGGGCTGAAGCTGCCAGGCAGGAGTCATGGTGTTGCTATTTGCTTATCAGCTGGGGTAAACACAGAGCTGCTCCCAGAGAGCTGCTCCCAGAGAGCTGCTCCCTGAGAGCCCACGTCACTGAAGGGAGGTTGCACAACCCTGCTGTATAAACTCTTGGAGCTCACCCCTGCCAGCACTTTGCTGGGGGTTCAGCTGTTGGCCCCAGAGGGCTCAGCAGCTCTGCACAGCCCTGGTAATCCACACACAGCCCTCCCCCACTCCACTCTCCCTGCTGTTTGCGGGTGAAGGTGCTCCTGGAAGCCTCCGGATCTCCCAAAGAGTTGGAGAGGGTTTAGGATTCAAGCTGGCTGACAGCAGTGAGAGCCTTTGGGACACAGAAGCATTAATGCTGGAAAGGACCTCAGAGATCAGAGAGGCCAGCCCTGAAGCCAGCCCTGCCAGGGCACCACTCAGCCATGGCCCTCAGCACCACATCTGCACAGCTCTGAAGCCCCTCCAGGGATGGGGACTCCACCGCTGCCCTGGGCAGCCTGGGCCAGGCCTGGACAACCATTCTGGGTTGCCCAACTTAAACCTCCCCTGGTGACACTTAGTGCCATTTCCTCTTGTCCTATTCCTCTTGTTCCTTGGGAGAAGAGCCCAGCCCCACCTGGACCCCACCTCCTCTCAGGGAGCTGCAGAGAGCAATGAGGTCTCTCCTCAGCCTCTTCTCCAGGCTGCACACCCCCAGCTCCCTCAGCTGCTCCTCCCCAGCCCTGCTCTCCAGACCCTTCCCCAGCTCTGTTGCCCTTCTCTGGACCTGCTCCATCCTCTCAATGTCCTTCTTGGGGTGAGGGACCCAAAACTGAGCCCAGGATTGGAGATGTGGCCTCCCCAGTGCCCAGCACAGGAGGACAATCCCTGCCCTCTCCTGCTGCCCACACCACTGCTGCTCCAGGCCAGGCTGCTGGTGACCTTCTTGGCCACCTGGGCACCCCCTGGCTCATCCTCAGCTGCTGCCAACCAGCACCCCCAGATCCCTTTCCCCCAGGCAGTTTCCAGCCCCCAGCCTGGAGCCTTCCTGGGGTTGTTGTCAACCCCAGGTCAGGACCCAGCACTTGGCCTTTGTCGAGCCTCATCCCAGTGGGCTCAGCCCATGGATCCAGCCTGCCCAGGTCCCTCTGCAGAGCCTCCCTGCCCTCTAGCAGCTCAGCACTTCCACCCAGCTCTGTGCTGAGGTAGAGTTTGTTCAGAAACCCAAGAGATCAGGACTGTTCAGGCCACCAGAGCTGGGATGGATTCATTTCTCAGGCTTTCCCAGGAGCACTTTGTCAGCTCTTTGCCACGGGCTGAACGTCTCAGCTTTCAGCTTTGGGGAGAGCTTCCAAGGCCTCAGACTCTTCCCTCTGCTCCACTGCTGAGCTTTGACCCAAAGCTGACTGAGCTGGAAATCTGCTCACCTTTCCCCAGGCCAGCTTTCAGTTCCTGACATCAGTCTGATTGCAGCAGCTGGACAAACAGCTCTATGCCCTGAGCCAAAACTGCAGAGAAGGATGCTTTGGCACCTCCGGGGCTGGGCTCCACCTGAATGCCCAACCCCCCCAGGGGCTCACGCAGCAGCAGCAGCAGCTCTGGGAAGCGCCAGGTCGGGAAGGCAGCTGCCCCGGGGGCTGCAGGTGCCCTCCCAGCCACTTCCCCGCAGTGCAGTGAGCAGAGGAGGGAGTTTCCTGCTCCCCCTGGAGCCCAGCCAGCCACTTTCTCATCATCCATAATCTTAAGTGGAAGAGCAGATGGGTCGGTCGCTTCCTAGCTACGACCCAAACAGCGGAGCCTGCGGACAGAGCTGCTCTTGTTCGGAGAGGAAGCGCAGGGCTGACCTGTGCCAGGCCCCTGGGGCCGTGCAGCAAGGCTGGGCAGTCCCTGGGCACCACTCCTTCACGGCCTGGGGGTGCCCACCGTGCCCTCCCCGCAGCCCCCAGGCAGCCCTTCCTGGCCCAGCCCTGCCTCTCACCCTTTCTCCCGTGGGTATTTTCCTCCCCGTGGCTCAGCCACTTCTTTGTTCCTCCGTGCTGGGTGGATCCCTCGCTCCCCCCTTCAAATCCTGCCTGATCCCTGATCCCTGTTGCTCAGGATCTCTGCTGCTGGAAGTGCAGCTTTTGGCACGATTCAGAAGGAGAGGAAGAGGCCTGGGAGCTTTACAAGTGGTGAGTGGCTCAAGCTGGCATGGAAACAAAAGCAGAGAGAAGTCACATCCTATTTCCACCACTCCCACCCCCTCCCCCCCCCCCCCCAACCCCAAGCAGAATCCAAACATCCTTTGGCTTTCGACAGATGAAAACAAAACAGCCAAACAAAATACAGCAGGGAGGGGGCAGAGCTGGCAGCTTGACACTGGTGACCACAAGGCCATCAGCTGTGTGTCAGCTGCAGTGCTGCCACAGGTGGGGCCTGGTGCCTGGGGTGGCAGCAGCCCCTGGCTGTCCCTGGGTGACCGAGTCCCACCTCGGGGAGGGAAATTCAAACACACCAGGGAAAACAGCAGCCCTGGGCTGTGTAAAGCTCAAGAGTGTGGAGGATGAAGAGCAGCTCATACCTGTGGGGTGGTTTTCACCAGCCCCTGGAGGGAGTGGGCGTTGTCCAGCTGCCTGCATTGCTGGTGGGTGCTGCTGGCTGCTCGCAGAGGGACCCCTGTGTCCAAGCTCTCATCCCTCTGGTCTGGACCAAGAGTGAGTGAGTGCAGGACGGGGAGGTGCTAGGCTTGCTTTATTCTTCCTAATGGTGATTAGAGGGCTGGAGAACCTCCACTAGGGGTAGAGATTTAGAGAGCTGGAGCTGTACAGCTTGGAGAAGGCTCTGGTGAGACCTAATAGCGACCTGCCAGTACCTGAAGGGCTCCAGGAGAGCTGGGGAGGGACTTTGGACAAGGGCTGGGAGTGCCAGGACGAGGAACAATGGCTTTGGGCTGGGAGAGGGGAGACTGAGAGTGGAGATGAGGAAGAAATTGTTGAGAGTGAGGCTGGGGAGACTCTGGCACAGGCTGCCCAGGGAGGCTGTGGATGTCCCTTCCCGGGAGGTGTTCAAGGCCAGGCTGGATGAGGCCCTGAGCAGCCTGTGCTGGTGGGAGGTGTCCCTGCCCGTGGCAGGGGGTTGGCACTGGCTGTATCTAGATGGTCCCTTCCAACCCAAAGCATTCCATGATTCTCTGGTTCTCTTTCCCCTAGCTTCAAACTAGGCAGAGCCCCAGCCTGTCTGCTGCTAGCAAGGGTTTGTCCCAGCACCCCTCCCGTGCTCTGCTCCCCATCCAGCTGCAGGGATGACACTCGCAGTGGGACACATCCTGACATGGCCACCGTGCACGTCCTGCTCTGTGCTGGGTGGGTGAGGTGGTGGTGCCCAGCAGGCCTGGGAGCAGGGCAGGGATGCTGCAGAGGAGAGACCAAGGAGAAGGATCCACCCTCGGTGCCGCGCTGGGGGGGGGGAGCCCCCGGGGCAGCCTTTCTGCAAGGCGTGGGCTGGGGCTGGGGCTGCGGGGGCTGAAGATCCCACGGGGAATTTGTCCCCACGGCTCAGCTGCCCCTTGTCTGAAGCTCTCATTCTCCTCAGTCGCCTACTGTGTGCGTGTGGAGGAGGGAACTGGAGGGAGGAGGCATCGCCTTGCTGGGAAAGGGGATGGAGAAGGCACAAAGGATGCGAGGCAGGGAGAGCCGCAGACTGCTTTGGGTGGGGACCATTAAGGGTCGTCCAGTCCGGCCCCCTGCCCTCAGCAGGCACAGCTGCAAGCAGAGCAGGTCGCTCAGAGCCCCCAAACACCCTGACCGGCAGGGGTGCCAGGGAAGGGGCATGCAGGGGACACCGGGGCGCGGCCAGCTCCGTGCTCGGGGCAGGGGCAGCCCTCGGCGCGCCGGAGCCCTGCCCTCAGTCGGGGCTGGGGTTGGGGCGGGACGGGGCCGCCCCCGGGGCTGGGGCGGGGAAAGCAGAGCTGAGCCGTGCCGAGCCGTGCCGGTGCCGAGCCGGTGCCGAGCCGAGAGGAGCGGGAGCGACGATGGGGCCGCGGGCGGGCACGGCGCTGAGGGCAGTCCTGGCGCTGGGGCTGCTGACCGCAGCGCAGCTTGGACCGGTCGGGAGGCAGCGTCGGGAGGCGGAGGTAGGACCGGGAACGGCACCGGGAACGGGAACGGAAAGGGAAAGGGAACGGGAGCGGGGAGGGACCGGGAGCTGCCCCCGCCGGCCTGCGACTGTCCCTTGCGGGGGTGAGACCCGGGTGTGCCCGGGTGTGCCCGTGACAGAGGGTGTGCGTGCCGTGGTTGTCCATAGCTTTGTGTGTGTGTGCCAGAGGTGTGCCCATGCCATGAAGTGTGCGTGTCAGAGGTGTGCCCCTGCTACAGCTGTGTGCCCCTGCTAGAGCCGAGTGCCCCTGCTGGAGCCGAGTGCCCCTGCTGGAGCCGTGTGCCCCTGCTACAGCTGTGTGCCCCTGCTAGAGCCGTGTGCCCCTGCTACAGCCGTGTGCCCCTGCTGGAGCCGTGTGCCCCTGCTAGAGCCGTGTGCCCCTGCTACAGCCGTGTGCCCCTGCTAGAGCCGAGTGCCCCTGCTACAGCCGTGTGCCCCTGCTAGAGCCGTGTGCCCCTGCTACAGCCGTGTGCCCCTGCTAGCCGAGTGCCCCTGAGCCGAGTGCCCCTGCTACAGCCGTGTGCCCCTGCTGGAGCCGAGTGCCCCTGCGAGCCGTGTGCCCCTGCTACAGCCGAGTGCCCCTGCTGGAGCCGAGTGCCCCTGCTACAGCCGAGTGCCCCTGCTACAGCCGTGTGCCCCTACTGGAGCCGAGTGCCCCTGCTAGAGCCGAGTGCCCCTGCTGGAGCCGAGTGCCCCTGCTGGAGCCGTGTGCCCCTGCTGGAGCCGTGTGCCCCTGCTGGAGCCGAGTGCCCCTGCTGGAGCCGTGTGCCCCTGCTGGAGCCGTGTGCCCCTGCTGGAGCCGTGTGCCCCTGCTGGAGCCGAGTGCCCCTGCTGGAGCCGAGTGCCCCTGCTACAGCCGTGTGCCCCTGCTACAGCCGTGTGCCCCTGCTACAGCCCCTGCCGAGTGCCCCTGCTGGAGCCGAGTGCCCCTGCTAGAGAGTGCCCCTGCGAGTGCCCCTGCTAGAGCCGTGTGCCACTGCTACAGCCGAGTGCCCCTGCTACAGCTGTGTGCCACTGCTACAGCCGAGTGCCCCTGCTACAGCCGTGTGCCCCTGCTACAGCCGTGTGCCACTGCTACAGCCGAGTGCCCCTGCTACAGCCGTGTGCCCCTGCTGCAGCCGTGTGCCCCTGCTGGAGCCGTGTGCCCCTGCTGGAGCCGTGTGCCCCTGCTACAGCCGTGTGCCCCTGCTGGAGCCGTGTGCCCCCTGCTACAGCCGTGTGCCCCTGCTGGAGCCGTGTGCCCTGCTACAGCCGTGTGCCCCTGCTAGAGCCGTGTGCCCCTGCTGGAGCCGTGTGCCACTGCTGGAGCCGTGTGCCCCTGCTACAGCCGTGTGCCCCTGCTGGAGCCGTGTGCCCCTGCTACAGCCGTGTGCCCCTGCTGGAGCCGTGTGCCCCTGCTGGAGCCGTGTGCCCCTGCTACAGCCGTGTGCCCCTGCTGGAGCCGTGTGCCCCTGCTACAGCCGTGTGCCCCTGCTACAGCCGTGTGCCCCTGCTACAGCCGTGTGCCACTGCTACAGCCGTGTGCCCCTGCTACAGCCGTGTGCCCCTGCTGGAGCCGAGTGCCCCTGCTAGAGCCGTGTGCCCCTGCTACAGCCGTGTGCCACTGCTACAGCCGAGTGCCCCTGCTGGAGCCGAGTGCCCCTGCTAGAGCCGTGTGCCCCTGCTACAGCCGTGTGCCCCTGCTACAGCCGTGTGCCACTGCTACAGCCGTGTGCCCCCTGCTACAGCCTGTGTGCCCCTGCTAGAGCCGAGTGCCCCCTGTTTCAGCCGTGTGCCCCTGCTACAGCCGTGTGCCCCTGCTGGAGCCGAGTGCCCCTGCTAGAGCCGTGTGCCCCTGCTAGGAGCCAAGTGCCCCTGCTAGAGCCGTGTGCCCCTGCTACAGCCGTGTGCCCCTGCTACAGCCGTGTGCCCCCTACAGCCGTGTGCCCCTGCTACAGCCGTGTGCCCCTGCTACAGCCGTGTGCCCCTGCTGGAGCCGTGTGCCCCTGCTGGAGCCGTGTGCCCCTGCAGCCGTGTGCCCCTGCTAGAGCCGTGTGCCCCTGCTGGGAGCCGGGGTGCCTGCTGGAGCCGTGTGCCCCTGCTGCCCCTGCTACAGCCGTGTGCCCCTGCTAGTGCCCCTGCTACAGCCGTGTGCCCCTGCGAGCTGGAGCCGTGTGCCCCTGCTAGAGCCGTGTGCCCCTGCTGGAGCCGAGTGCCCCTGCTAGAGCCGTGTGCCCCTGAGTGCCCCTGCTAGAGCCGAGTGCCCCTGCTGGAGCCGAGTGCCCCTGCTAGAGCCGAGTGCCCCTGCTGGAGCCGAGCCGTGTGCCCCTGCTAGAGCCGTGTGCCCCTGCTGGGCCGTGTGCCCCTGCTACAGCCGTGTGCCCCTGCTAGAGCCGTGTGCCCCTGCTGGAGCCGAGTGCCCCTGCTGGAGCCGAGTGCCCCTGCTAGAGCCGAGTGCCCCTGCTGGAGCCGAGTGCCCCTGCTAGAGCCGTGTGCCCCTGCCCGTGCCCTGCTAGAGCCGTGTGCCCCTGCTACAGCCGTGTGCCCCTGCTACAGCCGTGTGCCCCTGCTGGAGCCGAGTGCCCCTGCTAGAGCCGAGTGCCCCTGCTAGAGCCGAGTGCCCCTAGAGCCTGCCCCTGAGCCGAGTGCCCCTGCTAGCCGTGTGCCCCTGCTGGAGCCGTGTGCCCCTGCTAGCCGTGTGCCCCTGCAGCCGCTGTGCCCCTGCTACAGCCGTGTGCCCCTGCTAGAGCCGTGTGCCCCTGCTACAGCCGAGTGCCCCTGCTGGAGCCGTGTGCCCCTGCTAGAGCCGTGCCCCTGCTAGAGCCGTGTGCCCCTGCTAGAGCCGTGCCCCTGCCCCTGCTGAAGCCGTGTGCCCCTGCTACAGCCGTGTGCCCCTGAGCCGAGTGCCCCTGCTGCTACAGCCGTGTGCCCCTGCTACAGCCGTGTGCCCCTGCTGGAGCCGTGTGCCCCTGCTACAGCCGAGTGCCCCTGCTGGAGCCGAGTGCCCCTGCTGGAGCCGAGTGCCCCTGCTGGAGCCGTGTGCCCCTGCTAGTGCCCCTGCTGTGCCTGTGTGCCCCTGCTGGAGCCGAGTGCCCCTGCTACAGCCGTGTGCCCCTGCTGGAGCCGTGTGCCCCTGCTACAGCCGTGTGCCCCTGCTGGAGCCGTGTGCCCCTGCTAGAGCCGTGTGCCCCTGCTGGAGCCGAGTGCCCCTGCTGGAGCCGAGTGCCCCTGCTGGAGCCGAGTGCCCCTGCTACAGCCGTGTGCCCCTGCTGGAGCCGTGTGCCCCTGCTGGAGCCGTGTGCCCCTGCTAGAGCCGTGTGCCCCTGCAGCCGTGTGCCCCTGCTGGAGCCGCCCCTGTGCCCCTGCTGGAGCCGAGTGCCCCTGCTAGAGCCGTGTGCCCCTGCTGGAGCCCCTGCTACAGCCGTGTGCCCCTGCTAGAGCCGTGTGCCCCTGCTGGAGCCGTGTGCCCCTGCTAGAGCCCCCTGCTAGCCGAGCCCTGCTGTGCCCCTGCTGGAGCCGTGTGCCCCTGCTACAGCCGTGTGCCCCTGCTACAGCCGTGTGCCCCTGCTACAGCCGTGTGCCCCTGCTGGAGCCGAGTGCCCCTGCTACAGCCGTGTGCCCCTGCTGTGGTTGTGCCCATGCCATGTCCCCAAGGTACATTCCCACCCTAGGGGCATGCCCATGTGTGCCTGGTGGGCATGGCACAGGTGTGTGCCCACAGATAGCAAGGCTGAGGCCTGTGTGCCACAGAGGTGTGCAGTGTGGCTCAGCTCCGCACCCGTGTCTGCTGGTGCCAAGGTGTGTCCCCACAGTCCCCCTGCAATGCCCCTGCCTTACAGCTCTGACAACAGCTCCTGCACCAGGACACCTCCCCAGCTCCCAGCGGGTCAGGAGAGGACAGCAGCCTCCCCCTGCCCTGCCTCTCACCAGGCTGTGCCCATTGCTGCTCTTTGGGTTTCATAGAATCACAGAATGGGTTGGGCTGGAAGGGACCTCAAAGCTCATCCAGCTCCAGCCCCCTGCCATGGGCAGGGACACCTCCCACCAGCCCAGGCTGCTCAAGGCTTCATCCAGCCTGGCCTTGAACATCCACAGCCTCGCTGGGCAACCCGTGCCAGTGTCTCACCATCCTCATGGGGAAGAATTGCTTCCTAAGGTCCAATCTAAATCCATCTTCTTCCAGTTTGAAGCCATCACCCTTGGTCCTGTCACTGTATGGCTTAGTAAAATGTGCTCTCATGGCCAACAAGGCCAATGGGGTCCTGGGGGGCAGGGAGAAGAGTGTGGCCAGCAGGGCAAGGGAGGTTCTCCTCAACCTCTGCTCTGCTCTAGGGAGGCCACATCTGGAGTGCTGGGTCCAGGTCTGGGCTCCCCAGTTCAGGAGGGACAGAGAACTGCTGGAGAGAGCCCAGGGGAGGCTGCAGAGCTGCTGAGGGGCCTGGAGCAGCTCTGGCAGCAGCAAAGGCTGAGAGCCCTGGGGCTGAGAGCCTGCAGAAGAGCAGCCCCAGAGGGCAGCTGAGCAATGCTCAGCAAGAGCTGAAGGAGCTGTGGGGGGCAAGAGGCTGGGGCCAGACTCTGCTGAGTGGTGCCCAGGGACAGGCCAAGGGGCAGCAAGGGGCACAGGGTGTCACCCAGGGGGTTGGATGTGAAGAGGAGGAGCAAGTTGTTTGTTGTGAGGGTGCTGGAGGCCTGGAGCAGGCTGCCCAGAGAGGTTGTGGAGTGTCCTTGTGTGGAGAGCTGCCAACCCCCCTGGGCACTGTGCTGCTGGGCAAGCTGCTGTGGGTGCCCTGCTTTAGGGTTGGCCTGGATGACCTGCAGAGGTCCCTTCCCTGCTGGGATTCTGTGAGGTGAGCTGCAGAGCAGCTCCAGGCGTGCTGGTGCTGAGCCTGCTGGTGTCAGTGTGAGCCCTGGAGCTGATGGAGCAGTGCAGCTGTGTCCTGTGCTGCTGCTGTTTTGTTTTTGATGGGGGGGTTGGCCTGGCTGATCTCCAGAGGTCCCTTCCAGTGCCGTGCTGGGGTGCTGGGCTGCTGGGGTTCTGGGGTGCTGGCGTTCTGGGGTGCTGGGGTTCTGGGCTGCTGGGGTTCTGGGGTGCTGGGGTGCTGGGGTTCTGGGGTGCTGGCGTTCTGGGGTGCTGTGAACACTCCTGGGGCAGGAAGCTTTGCCTAGCTGGACTGAGCAGCTCATTTTCCTTTCAGAGGCCACTGGAACTCTCCCATCACATCAGCTCTGGTGACTGGTGGCTTGCAGAGCACTGCCAGCCTTTGCTCCTGAAGCTCTGGAAACTGCTTTTAAAGCAGCCAGAGTGAGCAGCAAGGAGCTGTGTAAAGGGAGATGCAGGAGTCTGAGAACACATCCAGCTGGGTCCTGTCCCTGGCTCGTGCCCTGGTTCTTCACTGCATTCCCATCGACTGCAGGGCCAAGGGGAAGCAAAAATGAAAGGAGGAAAGTCTGGAAGTTTAAGTTGAACCATTTGTCTGAGAAGTGATCTTCTTATCTGCAGGCTCCAGACAGGAGAAGGTTTGAGGGTAGGCAGCCCACTGCTTGGCAGGCCTGGCTGGGCCATGCTGAAGGCAGGGGCTGGGTGTGTGGCAGTGTCCTGTGCTCCCTGATCCCAAGGGAATGCCTGCAGAGGAGGAGGCTCAGGGGAGACCTTCTTGCTCTCTCCAACTCCCTGAAGGGAGGTTGGAGCCAGGTGGGGGTTGGTCTCTTCTCCCAGGCACCCAGCCCCAGAACAAGAGGACACAGTCTCAAGCTGTGCCAGGGGAGGTTCAGGCTGGAGGGGAGGAGAAAGTTCTTCCCAGCAAGAGAGATTGGCCCTTGGGCTGTGCTGCCCAGGGAGGTGGTGGAGTCCCCATCCCTGGAGGTGTTCAGGAGGGGATTGGATGTGGCACTTGGAGCCATGGGTTAGTTGTCAGGAGGGGTTAGGGATTAGGGAAGAGGTAGCACTGGATGATCTCTGAGGTCTTTTCCAGCCTCTTCCTGTGCTTCTGGAGGTTGATCATGTTCCTGACCTGTGTTTTGCTGTTGGTGCTCTGCAGGGGTGGTCAGCACAAGAGAAAGGTGACCCTCGGGGCAGGCCAAGCATGTGGTGGTGGTGGAGGTGTTCAAGAGGGGACTGGATGTGGCACTTGGTGCCATGGGCTAGTCATGGGGTCTGTGGTGACAGGTTGGACTCGATGATCTTTGAGGTCTCTTCCAACCTTATTGATACTGTGATACTCTGATACTGTGGTGGGGAGGGGGAATCTCCTCATGGATGACTTGGGAATTCAGCTTGGTGCCTCTGAGTTGGAAAGGTGGCTGTGAGAGATCATGAGGATCATTGCCAGGTCTTGTGCATGGGCTGGGACAAGAGGGTTGATCCAGGCTGGGGATGAAGGGCTGGAGAGCAGCCCTGAGGAGAAGGACTTGGGGGTGCTGGGGGTGCAGAGCTGGACAGGAGGTGGCCCTGAGCACTGCCAGCCCAGCCCCAGCCTGGCCTGGGCTGATCCCCAGCAGTGTGGGCAGCAGGGGCAGGGAGGGATTCTGCCCCTCTGCTGTGCTCTGCTGAGACCTCCCTGCAGTGCTGGGGCAGCTCTGGTTGATTCTGTGATTCTAAGCTGTGTGGCACGTGGGACCTGTCTCTGTGGTGGCTAAGGGAACGCTGCTGGTGCCAAGGAACAAGGACAATGCAGCCCCTGTAGTGGTTTGAGTGAGAAGCCACAGGTCTGCTGTGATGGGGAGAAAAATTGGGTGAAATTTGAGCAAAGTGGGGAGTGGAAGTGGAGAGTGAGGCAGAGGGCCTGAGGCACACACAGGTTGGGTTTATTCTGTACAGTTTTTCTCCTGTCCTGCCCTTCTCCCTCTCCTGCAGTGGCCTCTGACTTTCCCCCTCAGCAACCCAAGGGCTCAGCAGAGTCTCTGAGCTGTGTTTGAGCTGAGAAATGCTTCAGTGTCTGGATGAGCTCCCTGGGGAGCAGGCAGCCAGTTGGGATGCTGAGTGCAGCCTGGCTGGAGCAAGGGGCTTGGGGCTCCACCAGGCTGTGTTGGGGCTCAGGGGTCAGCTGGCAGCTCCCAGGACACCCACTCTGACTGAAATATGAGGAAGAAAACCTTTTCCTGGGAAAAACTCCTGCTGTTCAGCCTCAGCAGGGCAGTGCAAGCACCAGCCAAGTTCTCACCACTGCCCTGTGAACACTCCAGGCTTGGGGCAGAGAGGCTGGAAAGTTGCTTGGGTGAGAGGGATTTGGAGGTGCTGGTTGACAGCAGCTGAAGATGAGGCACAGTGTGGGCAGGCAGCCAGGAAGGCCAGCAGCAGCCTGGCCTGGGGCAGCAGTGGTGTGGGCAGCAGGAGCACAGCAGTGACTGTCCCCCTGGGCTGGGCACTGGTGAGGCCACACCTTGAGTGCTGGGTTCAGTCTTGGGCCCCCACTCCAAGGACATTGGGGTGCTGGGGCATGTCCAGAGAAGGGCAGCAAGGCTGCTGAGGGGTGTTGAGCACAAGTTGAGGGAACTGGGCTCGTTCAGCCTGGAGATGTTAGGGCAGACATCTGCTTGGAGGAGACCTCAGAGCTCCTCCAGTCCAACCCTCGACCCAGCACTGAAGGGTCAACCCTAAACCACGTCCCGAAGTGCCATGTCCACAGCTGCTGGAGCAGCCCCAGGCATGCTGACTCCACCACTGCCTCAACGACCTGTAGGTCTTTTCCAACCAGGCGACTCTGTGATGATTCAAGGAGTGAGGGAGAGGAGGAGGAAGAGGAGGAGTGACTCAGGAGCTGTCACCCTGCGAGGCAGCGCCGGGGGCGACGCTGTGATGAGATCAGGGCTCTGAGCCGCTGCTGTGCCAGCAGATCTGGGCACCCCGGGCTGCCCTGGAGAGCCCCACGAGCCCTGGCAGCCTGGGCAGTGCCTGCTGGCCCCGGCCCCAAGCACCCCTGGCATGTTCCAGTGGGTTGCAGGGCACCGTGCTCCACCAGCCCTGCTCCCCATCCCAGCGAGGGCCAAGCCCAGCACCTGGTTTCCTCCCTCTCCTCAGCCATGAGGGCACAACCAAGCTGCCCGACCAGAGTGGTTTGGCAGCTGCTCTGCTCTCTGCAGGGGAAGCTTTGGCCAGGCTCGGTGTGCAGCCCAGGTGCTTCGGGTCGTGCTCAGGGAGCTTCGGTGCTGCTGTAGCTGAGGATGGGTGAAGCAACCCCACGGCTACCCAAGGTGTGGGGTGCCCCTGGTGGGGCCAGGGCAAAGCTGTGAGCTGGATTCAAGTGCAGGAGACATTTACTAATTGCTGATGAGGTGTTAGAATCATTGAACATTGACTTGGAGGTCATCAGGTCCAGCTGCTCACCCAGAGCTCACAGCCCCACCACACCAAGCCAGCCACTGCCATTAACACACAAACAGAGCCGTCCAGCAGCCCCACAGGCAGGCAGCACCAAGCCCAGAGTGCTCCCTGGTGCCTGCTTCCTTTCACCTGATGCAGTGGTCTTTGTTCCTGCCCCATAGCACCCATCCTGTCTGGGCAGCTGGGGAGGCTGCATGGAAGTGCCGAGGCCAGCGGGGTGAGGTTCAACAAGGCCAGGTGCTGGCTCCTGACCTTGGCTCACAACAACCCCAGGAAGGCCCCGGGCTGGGGGCAAACTGCCTGGCAGAGAAGGACCTGGAGGTGTTGATCAGCAGTGGCTGAAGATGAGCCAGGGGGTGCCCAGGTGGCCAAGAAGGCCCCCAGCAGCCTGGCCTGGAGCAGCAGCGGTGTGGGCAGCAGGAGCAGGGCAGGGGTTGTCCCCCTTGTGCTGGGCACTGGTGAGCTCACACCTTGAATGCTGGGTTCAGGTTTGGACTCCTCACTCCTAAAAGGATATTGAGGGGCTGGAGCAGGTCCAAAGAAGGGCAATGAAGCTGGTGAGTCATCTTGAACACAAATCCTGTGAGGAGCAGCTGCAGGAACTGGGGTTGTTTAGTCTGGAGCAAAGGAGGCTGAGGAGAGACCTCATTGCTCTCTACAGCTCCCTGAAAGGAGGCTGGAGCCAGGTGGGGGCTGGGCTCTGCTCCCAGGTAACAAGAGAGAGGACAAGAGGAAAGGGCCTCAGGTTGTTCCAAGGGAGGTTGAAGTTGGATATTAAGATAAAGTTTATTCACCCAAAGGGTCTTCAGGCACTGGCCCAGGCTGCCCAGGGCAATGCTGGAGTCCACATCCCTGGAGGGGTTTAAAAGCTGTTTGGATGAGGAGCTCAGGGCCTTGGTCTAAGAGCTGTGTGCAGGGAGACATTAGGTTATGGTTGGACTCGATGATCTTAAGGTCTGTTTCCAGTCAGGTGATTCTGTGATCTATGATCCATGACCTATGTCTGTGATCCATGATCTATGTCTATGACCTATGATCTATGTCTATGACCTATGATCTATGTCTATTACCTATGATCTATGTCTATGACCCATGATCTATGCCTATGATCCATGATCTATGTCTATGACCCATGATCTATGCCTATGATCCATGATCTATGTCTATGACCCATGATCTATGCCTATGATCCATGATCTATGTCTATGACCCATGATCTATGCCTATGATCCATGATCTATGTCTATGACCCATGATCTATGCCTATGATCCATGATCTATGTCTATGACCCAGCCCCAGTTCAGCATCCTGGAGATCTGTGTTACTGATGGGTTTGATGGATGGACCACTAGATGGATACAGAACTGGCTTGATGGCTGCACCCAAAGAGTGGCTGTCAATGGGTCCATGTCCCAGGGGAGGCCAGGGACAAGCAGAGTCCCTCAGGGATCAGTCCTGGGACCTGTCTTGTTCAACACCTTGTGGGTGCCATGGACAGTGGCACCGAGTGCAGCCTCAGCAGGGTTGCTGATGGCACCAAGCTGTGTGGTGCAGCAGACAGCTGGAGGGAAGGGATCCATCCAGAGGGCCCTGGACAGGCTGGAGAGGTGGGCACAAGCCAACCTCCTGAGCTTCAGCAAGACCAAGGGCAGGGTCCTGCAGCTGGGTGGAGGCAACCCCAGGCACCAATCCAGGCTGGGCAGGGACTGGCTGGAGAGCAGCCCTGAGGAGAGAGACTTGGGGGTGCTGGGGAGGAGAAGCTCAACAGGAGCTATCAGTGTGCACTTGCAGCCCGGAAAGCCAACCAGAGCCTGGGCTGCAGCAAGAGAAGTGTGGCCAGCAGGGCAAGGGAGGGGATTCTCCCCCTCTGCTCAGCCCTGGGGAGACCCCACCTGGAGTACTGCCTCCAGTTCTGGAGCCCCTATTCCAAGAGGGATGTGGATGTGCTGGAGCGTGTCCAGAGCAGGGCCACGAGGAGGAGCAGAGGGCTGGAGCACCTCTCCTGTGAGGACAGACTGAAGGAGTTGGGGCTGTTCAGGCTGGAGAAGAGAAGGCTCCCAGGTGACCTCATGGTGGCCTTCCAGGATCTGCAGGGGGCTACAGGAAGGCTGGGGAGGGACTGCTCAGGATCTCAGGTAGTGATAGGACTAGGGGGAATGGACTGAAGCTGGAGGTGGGGAGATTCAGGCTGGAGGTGAGGAAGAAGTTCTTCCCCATGAGAGTGGTGAAGCCCTGGAATGGGTTGTCCAGGGAGGTGGTTGAGGCCCCGTCCCTGGAGGTGTTTAAGGCCAGGCTGGCTGAGGCTGTGGCCAGCCTGATCTAGTGTGGGGTGTCCCTGCCCATGGCAGGGGTTGGAACTAGCTGATCCTTGTGGTCCCTTCCAACCCTGACTGATTCTATGATTCTATGATTCTATGAAACCAGGGGTGGGCTTAGTTAGACCTGGCCTGCAGATCTTCTCTGCTCCCGGTTGAGGAGGAGTAAAGGAGCTGAAGAGCTGCTGGGCCACAGCATTTCCCCAGCCCCACATCTTGACCTGGAAATTACCACCTGCCAAGCTGATCATTTCCAGCCAAAGCAGATTGAGGTGGGAGAGAAGATTCCTTCACGATGGGGCTGGGCACAGCAGGAGAGCAGCACAGCAGCCAGAGGGGCTTGGGTGTTTAATCAGCCTCCAGCATTAAGGGGCAGGACTAGCTGCTGTGTTTGTTGGCTTCCCAGCAGGGGGACAACCAAGTGCCTGCTAAAGCCCCTTCTTGGGTGTCTCAATGTTCTTTATCCAGACACTCATACACACACCTGACCAACAGACACAAGGGCTCTGCCCCAGGCCTTTGCTCCTGGAGGCAGGGATGTGGCTTGGGAGAGCCCAGGCAAACGAGCTGTGTTAAATGCCTTGGCATCTCCTGCAGGCAGCTCCCAGGGGACCTGATGGGCAGGAGGAGCTCCACTCGTCCAGCAGCCAAGCCAAAGCCTGCCCAGGGCTCAGCTCTCCTTGTGTCCGTGCTGCGAGGGGGAGCTGAGGCTGGGAAGGCAGAGCCCCTGTGGGCATCCCTGTGTCCAGCTCAGGGGGAAATGGTGCAGGATGGAGCTGGGGCTGCAGGTCATGGAGGACCCACTTGGGTTGCTGTCATTTTCTGATGCAAAAGAGAAGGCCTTGGAGGTGCAGCTTGTGGATGGCATCCTTTAAACTGGCTGCACAGGAGTCCTGCCCACCATGGGATGGGGTGGGATGGGATGGGATGGGATGGGATGGGATGGGATGGGATGGGATGGGATAGCACAGAGGGGAAAGGTGGGAATTTTGTCCAGTCAGAGCTGAGGGAACTGTGGACCTTGGGAACCCAGCACAAAGCTTCTCTGATACTTAAGTGGTGGAAAGGAGCCAGGAGCTGAGTGTCTGGAGCGGGCAGGACTGGAGCCTGCTGTCTCTGCACTTTGTTATCCCTGTTTCCAGGGAGGGAGGTCTGATTGTGTTTGCTGTTGGCTCTCTTCCACTTGGGATGCCTGTGGTGGAGGACAAGGTGTTTCCTTGGCTCTGGCTCTCAGAAGAGATGATTTCCAGGTTGTGACCAGCCCCTTGTCAGAGCCCTGAGACGAGAAGGGCCTCTCCAGCTCCCTCAAGCTCTCCTCCCCCCATCCCTCATGCAGCCCCCAGGGCTTTCCTGCCCCAGCACTGGCTCTGGGGCAGGCAGACCTTTCCCCTTCCCCCCCGGAGCAGAGCAGGGCATATTTCATGTCAGTGCTCAGCTCTTGGTTTCCTGCTGTTTTTCTTTTCCCATTGTATGCAGCAGAGCATTTCCCCGTCTGGGGCAGGAGGGAGGGGTTTCCCCAGCCTCTGCAGAGGTTTGTCAGGCTGGTGCCAGCTTCCAGCCAGCCCTGCCAGAGCCTGCCTGGTCTGTGGGGGTGTGCAGGGCAATGGCAGCGCTGGAAGGGGTTTTGAGCATTGGTTTGGGCACAGGACACCGTGGCACAGGGCTCTTGGGCTCCCCTGCCAGCCTGGCGTTCTCTGGCTTTGTGTGCTCTGCTGCAAGGGGGAGCTCAGCGCATCCCTCTGCTCCAGCTCTGTGTTTCCAGGTCTAGCATCACCTGGAGCCCACAATATCCGTGTCCAGGACATGTAATAACATTTCTCCTGCATGTTTTGCAGCTGGGAGCTGGTGCCTGTGTGAGAGAACTCCATGCCACGAGCCTGAAGCTGCAGGGCAGCTGCTGCTCTGCTTGGGCTTGCAGAGCTCAATGAGATCCCGGGCAGGAAGTCCAGAGCCAATAGGAACATCTTGGTGCCGCTCAAGAGCAGCTGCTGTGGCAGCTCCTGCTGCTGCTGCTGAGCACCCTGCCTGCTCCAGATGGGCTTGATTTCAAACCTGTGTGAGGTCATGGTGGGGAGAAACCATTTCCATGCTTTAAGAATGGGATTTTGTTCGGCTTCTGGGGGGAACAGCTTCGAGTTGTTATGTCTCAGAAGCCGAGTGAAAGCAAAGCTGTGGTAGAAAAGCTTTTGGGACTTTCTGGGTGCTTTGTAGCTGACATTTAGCTGTGGTGATGTAATGGTTGGGGACTGTCACCCCACCACCACCCCACCCTCCCCCACCATTACCCCACCCTCCCCCACCACTCCACACCCCCCTCCATACTTGTAGCTGGTGATTTTCTAACCCTGGAGGAGAGCACTATGAAAGCACAACAGCTGATAAAGACAGCCAGATGCCTCCTCCTCTGCTGACTGCCCCTCAGGGCTACCAAACCTCTCTGCCACCTGGTCCCCGGGAGCCTCCCCAGTCCTCCTACTGCCCTCCCCTACGTGACCATCCCTGTGGTTTGCCCCCTGGTACCCATGGAAAGGGGCAGTGGTCCCTGTATGGCTCTGGAGATGGAGAACGTCTGAAGGGAGGTTGTAGCCAGGTGGGGATGGGTCTCTTCCCCCAGGCAAGCAGCACCAGAACAAGAGGACACAGTCTCAAGCTGTGCCAGGGGAGGTTTAGGCTGGAGGGGAGGAGAAAGTTCTTCCCAGCAAGAGGAATTGGCCCTTGGGATGTGCTGCTCAGGGAGGTGGTGGAGTCCCCATCCCTGGAGGTGTTCAAGAGAGGATTGGACGTGGCCCTTGGAGCCAGGGTTTAATTAGTCAGGAGGTGTTGGGTGGCAGGTTGGACTTGGTGATCTCTGAGGTCTTTTCCAACCTTACTGACTCTGTGATTCCATGCCATGTCCAGGCTGTAGGCTCCCTCCCCGGGCAGAGGTGCTGCAGCTTGCCCGGTGGCCCAGCTGATGCTCTCATGCCTGGTTTATGCTGCCTCACTGGGACCTCTCTGTGTGTGTTTGGGTGGCTCTGGCCATGCTCAGGCTGCAGCCCGACGCTGCAGGCTCCAGCCCGGGCAGGCAGCTGGGAGCTGTGTTTGCTGGGAAACAGGACTGAAGTGTTTGGCCGGGGCTGGGTGCAGAGCGTGTCCCGGCAGGAAGCTGTGCCGGTCCTGTGCTGCACCCAGAGGGGAATCCTCCACGGAGGAAGGGTGAAAAGGAGATCGGCTCCATGGCTAGAGGAATGAGGCTTGGGATGGGGGTAGGGAGAGCTTCCAAAGGGGTTAGCAAGCAGGCAGAGAGCCTGTGGAAGGTGCCCACCCTGCACTTGGAGAGGTGGCAGGACAGACAATGGCACGTTTGGGGATGAGGTGAAGGTGACTGTCGACGGCAAGAGGAGGGTTTGGACAGGAGGAAGAGAGGGAGAGATCCTTCTGCACCCTGGGGCTGCCATATCCAGAAACCAGTCCCCACCAGGCAACCAGCAACGTGCGGCTGGCTCAGCGCTGCCCACGCCCGGGAGGGGCTCAGCGCTGCCCATGCCCGGGAGGGGCTCAGCGCTGCCCATCCCGAGAGGGGCTCAGCGCTGCCCATGCCCGGGAGGGGCTCAGCGCTGCCCATCCCGAGAGGGGCTCAGCGCTGCCCATGCCCGGGAGGGGCTCAGCGCTGCCCATGCCCCCGGGAGGGGCTCAGCGCTGCCCATGCCCGGGAGGGGCTCAGCGCTGCCCATCCCGAGAGGGGCTCAGCGCTGCCCATGCCCGGGAGGGGCTCAGCGCTGCCCATGCCCGGGAGGGGGGCTGCCCGGGAGCGCTGCCCATCCCGAGAGGGGCTCAGCGCTGCCCATGCCCGGGAGGGGCTCGGCGCTGCCCATGCCCGGGAGGGGCTCCCGGCGCTGCTCATGCCCGGGAGGGGCTCGGCGCTGCCCATCCCGGGAGGGGGGCTCAGCGGGCTGCCCATGCCCCCGGGAGGGGCTCAGCGCTGCCCATGCCCGGGAGGGGCTCAGCGCTGCCCATGCCCGAGAGGGGCTCAGCTGCTCAGCTGCCCATGCCCGAGAGGGGCTCAGCGCTGCCCATGCCCGGAAGGGATGCTGGGGGGTGTGTGTGGGTAGAATCGATCACTAAGCTCAGGTTAACACTAATCCCTTCACCCTGCCCTGGGGTGAGCAGAGGCTCTCAAAGCTGAAGTTCTTCCAGCAGGCAGCAGCCCGGTGCCCCAGGGCAGTCCTCGGCATTCCCGGCGCTCAGCCCAGCTCTCCCTCGGGATGTGGGAAGCAAAGCAGCCGCTTTCACTTTTTCTTGCTGATGCCTTTAACCCCGGCTCCGTCGCTCTGACAGGATGCCGGGTGGCTGTTTGTCTCCCGTCTCCTCTCCCCGGGGCGGGGAAGGAGGGTGTGGAGCATTCCTAGCCCCTGGCTATGATCTGCTGGGAGAGCCGGGGCCGGGCCGGGCCGGGCCGAGGGCAGCCCGTTTATTTTCTTTAACATGCAATTTACGTGCTGGAGCAAGTTCAGAGCCACGATCCTGTCCGTGGACGTGGCCGATAAGAAAGAAGAATGGCTTGGCAGAGCAGATTGCCCCCCGGAGTGTCTCCACTTTGCAGCGGCACATCCTGCGTGGGGAGGTGTGTGTGGGGGGGAGGGTGGCTGCAGCCTAACCCCATCTCACCCTTCTTGTGTCCCGCAGCGCTTTGGCCTTTGTTTTAATCACTGCCTCCATCCATCCCAGCAGGCTGGAGTGGGTTTGGCAGCCTCTGGCTGTGGGTGACACGGCAGCAGGGGTTTTTGATCTGTTGATGGCAACATTTCCTCCTGCATCTCCACCATGTCGTGGCCAAACCCCCAAGAGCCACCAAAAAGGATGAGCCTGGGGGAGCTTTGCCCATGTCCCACCACACAGACACAGAGCAGCCAGGCCTGGTCCCCACTGTGGCTGGTGCCAGGGAAAGCAGACCCGGGAATTACTGCACAGCCCTGGGTTTGCTGTGCTGTGTCCAACCTCACCTCCTTTCTCTATTCCCCTCCCCAACCCCTCCCAAGCCAAGAAGTGCAAACTCCTGCCTGTGTTCTGAGCTGCTCTTCCGTGTCTCTCCCTGCAGCTCTTCCTGGAGAAGTATGGATACTTCAGTGAGCTGGGGCCTGGCACACACAGCCCTGCTGAGTTCACCCAGGCCCTGAGGTAGGAGCCTTTGGCTGGAAAGCCCAGCAGCAAGGCAGCAGCTCTGCCTGTGTGTGGGAGCTGCTGGTGCTCGGGGGTGGATTTCTGCACCCAGGGGTTCTCTCTCGCACGGTGCAGTGAGGAAGCACAACTGATCCCTTTGGAAGCTCTGCTCCATACCCATCTGGCTGCTGGCAGCCCTGCTCCTCATGTGCTGCTCTATTTGCCTTTTATGGCCCTGTGCTCCCTTTGCAATAATATTTTTGGTGAGGCCAAGGTTGGGGACGGCTGGGAGGTGTCGGGGGGGACACACCAAGCTGCCAACCTCTGCTTGGAGCCCTCCTAACGAGATCCCTCTGGCTCTGGGAGCATCCCTGGCCTGACCCCATGCAAAGTTAAAGTTAAAAACTGGGAAAGGCATTTTTGAAGCTCCTCTGTGTCCTTTTGCCCTGCTAGGAGCTGGAATGCTGGTCAGATGTGGCTTCAGAGCCAAATCCTTCTTGTCTCATCAGCCAGCTGACTTCCCTGCAGCAGGGCATGGAGCTGGCTGGGTGATGAGAATGGCTCGGGTCAAACTGCTCTGGTGAGACCTCATCCAGTACTGTGCCCAGCTATGGGACCCCCACTACAAGAGGGACATAGATTTGCTGTGGAGCAGGTCCAGAGGAGGCCACCAAGATGATCTGAGGGCTGGAGCACCTCTCCTGTGAAGACAGAGGGGAGAGTAGGGTTTTTCCAACCTGGAGAAGGGAAGGCTCCAGGGAGACCTTAGAGCAGCATTTCAATATCTGGAGGGGCCCTGCAGGCAGGCTGGGCAGGGACTGTTCAGAAGGGGCTGTGGGGATAGGCTGAGGGGTAGTGGTTTGAAACTGGAGCAGGGCAGAGTTCAGTTGGGCATCAGGAGGAAGCTCTGCACAGTGAGGGTGGTGAGACACTGGAACAGGCTGCCCAGGGAGGTGGTTGAGGCCCTGTCCCTGGAGACATTCAGGATCTCAGATGTGGCCCTGGGCAGCCTGCTCTAGCTGGGTTGTCCCTGCTGGTGCAGGGGGTTGGACAGGATGCCCTTGGAGGGTCCCTTCCCGCCCGATGCAATCTGCGACTCTGTGCAGCCCTCAGCTCAGCCGCAACCAACCCCCCCCGGGGCAAGCTGTGGGTCGCTGATGTCTGCCTTCCTTTTCCAGGGCTTTCCAGCAGGTCACCCACCTGCCACCCAGCGGGGTCTTGGACGCCCCCACGCTCCACCAGATGGCTCTGCCACGCTGTGGCACAGGCGATGGGGAGAGCCAGGCCGCCCGGGCAGGGTGGGCAGCCCCCGCCCCGCGCCGCCGGGCACCGCGCAGCACGGTGAGCACCGACCCTGGGGAGCCCAGCGGGGGCTCTGGGGTGCTGATGGCCCGACTCCCCCATCCTGGCTCCTGGAGGTGCTGCTGTGGATGAGAAGTGCAGCCCTGCTGGCCCAGTGCCCACCCCTGCACTGCTTTATTTTTAAGCTGCTTTATTTTTAGTCGTGTGGCTTGAAGTCAGCAGTGAGGAGAGGGATGCAGCTCCCACCCGGGGGGAGAATCAGCTCTCCCGGGGGAGTTACTGCTGTTGAGAGAGAAAGGACCTCTGCCAGGATGCTGTTAGGTCACTGTGGCCCTGGACAGAGCCCTGGTGGCATGATCTGGAGGGCAGGGGCTGGCACACAGGGAGGTTATCTCCATTCCCTGCTAAGCCTCAACACTTCTGAAGGGAGGTTGTAGCCAGGTGGGGGTTGGTCTCGTCTCCCAGGCAAGCAGCACCAGAACAAGAGGACACAGTCTCAAGCTGTGCCAGGGGAAGTTTAGGCTGGAGGTGAGGAGAAAGTTCTTCCCAGAAAGGGTAATTGGCCACTAGGATGTGCTGCCCAGGGAGGTGGTGGAGTCCCCATCCCTGGAGGTGTTCAAGAGAGGCTTGGATGAGGCACTTGGAGCCACAAGTTGCCAGGAGGTGTCAGGTATTGGGTCACAGGTTGGACTTGATGATCTCTGAGGTCTTTTCCAAACTGGTTGATTCTGTGATTCTAATGTGCCATAATAGTCATGCAGCAGTAATCACCCAACCTGCTGCTGCTGCTGGCTGCCTTCAGCACCCTGCTCCAGTGGGAGGTGTCCCTGCCCACGGCAGGGCTTGGAACTGGATGACCTACACGTAAGCTCCCTTCCACCCTAAACCATTCTGTGATTCCAAGCAGCCTCTCTTGCTCCTGTGTGTCCAGGGTTGGGCCTCTTGCCTCTCAGGAGCTGCCTCCTGGGCCTGAGATGAGTGACTGGATTCCTAGAGAGCAGGAGGGCTGGGGCCAGCTGCTCGTAGGCCATGGGAAAAATGAAGGGGAGATTAAGGAAGGGCTCTGTGCTGTGTCAGCCTGTCTGCATCTGGCAGGGCTGGCGATGGATGACCCCAGGGAACGGCTCCAGAACACAGCCCTGGAGTCCTCCTCCTGTCCCTGGCTTCCCTTGCAGAGCCCTGGCGTGAACACAGTGCCCTGGCGTGAACACAGTGCCCTGGCGTGAACACAGTGCCCTGGCAGGCTCCATCCTGGGCAGAGGGTCTGCTGTGCCCAGGGCAGGAGGGTGATCATGGCATCACAGAACTGTTTCACTTGGAAGAGCTCTCTGAGACCGTCCAGTCCAACATCAACCCAGCACCACCATGGCCATGAAACCCTGTGCCCAAGTGCCATGGGCACACATTTCTGGAATACCTCCAGGGGTGTTGACTCCACCACTGCCCTGGGCAGCCTGTGCCAATCCCTGACCACTGAAGAGCAGGAGATGGGCAGAGGTAACCTGTGCCCTGTGGCTCAGAAAGCTCCTTCTTGGGCATTGTGGTCTGTGGGTGCCAAGAGATGCCCAGCAGCACCAGGCTGGAAAGGGCTCCATGCAGTACCAGTGGTCTGGTGCCAGCAGTTTCCACCCAGCAGCTGGAAGCAGCAGGCAGCAGGGATGGCAGCAAGGCCACATTGGTGCCTGCAGTTGGGTGGCACCAGCCAGGAAGGTTCTGCTGGCTGTTTGTCCTCCAGAAAGCAGGAAGCTGCTGCAGCTGAGCCAGCAGAGTGCTTTGCTGTGCCCTTACCCAGCCCTCTGCCAGCCAGAGCTTCCCTGGGCAGCCCCCACGCCTGCCAGCTGCCCAGCTCCGGTGAGCTCCCACCCCAGCACCTGGGCAAATGGCAGCCCTGGAGGGGCTTTGGTTCCAGCAGGGTTAGCCCAGCAGTGGTGGCTGGGGAGGGCAGCATCCCTCCAGCTGCTCCCAGGGCTGCTCCCAGGGCAGTGGAGATCAGCTCCCTGTGTGGGATGGGGTCTGGGGCATCCACCCCTCCCTGTGCCCTTAAACAAAAGCTCCCTGCTGCAGGCAAAGCCCAAAGCTCTCTGCTCTCTGGAAGGGTTTGGGGACAAGGCCTGTGGGGAAATAGGGGTCTGCAGTGGAGGGTGCTGAGAAGAGGACTTTCAAGGTGCCTGAGAGTTCTGCTGACCAGCAGGTCCTCAGCTACACAGTGCTGGGCAGCTGGCATCCTGGATTTTCCTTGGGAGCTCCCTGAGGTTTTTCCCTCCTCCAAGGAGGGAATCCTCCAAGGATTTTCCCTTGGGAGCTCCCTGAGGTTTTTCCCTCCTCCAAGGAGGGAATCCTCCAAGGATTTTCCCTTGGGAGCTCCCTGAGCTCTAGCTGCAGTGCCCACCTGTGCTTTTCCTGAGAGCCAGCCACCATTGCCTCACCAGCCCTGCCCTCTGGTGCCATCCATTCCCCTCCAGGGTGGAAGCTCTGGCCAGAGCCTCCTGCCCCTACCTGCAGCTCTCAACCATCCAGGCACAGCACAGACCTGCTGGAGCAGGGCCAGAGGAGGCCACAGCAGTGCTGGCAGGGCTGGAAGCCCTCTGCTGGGAGGCCAGGCTGAGAGAGCTGGGCTTGGGCAGCCTGCAGAGGAGAAGGCTCCAGGGAGAGCTGCTGGTGGCCTTGCAGAGCTTCAGGGGAGATCAGAGAGCTGGGGACAGACTTCTGAGCAGGGCCTGTTGGGGGATGGTTTGAACTGCAAGAGGGAGATGGAGAGTGGAGAGGAGGAGAAATGCTTGGTGCTGAGGGTGGGGAGAGCCTGGCCCAGGCTGCCCAGAGAGCTGCCCCATGGCTGGCAGCAGTGCAGGGCAGGGGGTGTGGGGCTGGGAGCAGCCTGCTGGGGGTGGGGATGTCCCTGGGGGCTGCAGGGGGTTGGGCTGGGTGGCCTGGAGAGGTCCCTCCCCACCCACCCCAGGCTGTGACTCCAGACATCTGTAGCACTGTGTCTCTGTTTCTATGACCTTGGGGCACAGCCACCCCAGAGGGTTTTAGCCTTTGCCGTGGGAGGTTGCCCTGGCTGGCGGCAAACGCAGCTGTGGCCCTCTGGGGCTGGAGGCTGCGGCTGCACTGAGGAGCAGAGGGAGCTGATGCTGCCCCCAGGAGGGGGAACAGCTGCCCCTGAGCCTCCTCTGCCAGGGGCTGCTCAGAAAGAGGGGAGAAGGGAACAGAGATGGGATGGGATGAGGATGGGATAGGATAGGGTAGGATAGGATAGGATAGGATAGGATAGGATAGGATAGGATAGGATAGGATAGGATAGGATAGGATAGGATGGGATGGGATGGGATGGGATGGGATGGGATGGGATGGGATGGGATGGGATGGGATAGGATAGGATAGGATAGGATAGGATAGGATAGGATAGGATAGGATAGGATGGGATAGGATGGGACGGAATGGGATGGGATAGGATGGAATGGGATGAGGTTGGGGTGGGATGGGATGGATGGGATGGATGTGGTGGGATGGGATGAAATGGGATGGAATGGGATGAGGTTGGGATTGGATGAGGTTGGGATGGGATGGGATGGGATGGAATAGGATGGGATGGGATGGATGGGATGAGGTTGGGATGAGGTTGGGATGGGATGGGATGGGATGGGATGGGATGGGATGGGATGGGATGGGATGGGATGGGATGGGATGGGATGGATGGGATGGGATGGGATGAGGATGGGATGAGGATGGGATGAGGATGGGATGGATGGGATGGAATGGAATGGGATTGGATGAGATTGGCATGGGATGGGATGGGATGGGATGGCACGGGATGAGATGTGATGGGATAGGATGGGTTGGATGGGATGGGATGTGTGCCAGCAGCCTGGCTCAGGCCTGGAGCAGCCAGCCCCTGCGTGCTGCTGGCTCTGTGCCCCCTGTTTCCAGCACATCTGCAGCAGGCACATGGCTGTGGGGCTGTCACTGCCCCCACGCCTTGGCACCGGCTCTGGCATCTGCATCTCCCCAGAGCGGCCCCAGAGCTTGGATGCCCCTGGCCAGACGTAATCCTGGGGCCCCAGGGTTCCCACAGCTGCCAAGGGGTGCTGGAGGAGGGGGAGGAGGCTGTGGTGCTGCGACAGCTGCAGGGGCACAGAGCTTTGTACTCCTGTGTGGTGAGAGGAGGGTGGGGAGTTTGGGAGACTCTCCTGGGCTCTTCTTCATTGTCCTCCTTCGTCGTCTCCATCGTTGTCACCATCTGCCCTGGTGGCACTGAGTGTCTGGAAGAGCTTTCAGGGCAGCCCTGGGCAGGGAGCTCATCAGTGCTGGTAAAGGTCACTTCTATAATGAATGGTGAGCAGAGCTCTGTCCCCAGCTGGGCTTCCAGGCAGCAGCCTCTGTGGGCAGAAGTGGTCAGGGTGTCCCTCAAGCCAGCAGAAATCCAGCCCTGCCCCTGGGCAGCTCCTGGGCCTCACCTTGGCTCAGTACCTGCTGCACTCAGCTCCACAGAGGCACAAAGGAGTTCTCCTGTGGAGCCAGCCAAGGCCAGGGCTCAGGGAGGGAAGCCAGGGGAGACAGGAAGAAGACCCTCTGCCCTGGGGAGCTTTGGGTGCTGGGGAGCCCCAGCCCTGCACACAGCCCTCCTCTGGTCCCAGGCTTTGGTGTGCCTGCAGCTTGTTGCAGAAGGTGCAGAGGCACCAAAGGGAGCAGCTGCCAGGAGCAGCCAGAGGAACCAGCCCTTCCCACCCTGCCTTCAGGACATTGTTTTCAGAGCTGGCTTTGCTTTCCCTGAAAGCCAATCCTTGGGCTGCATCACCTGCTGCCCATGAAGCTGCCATCCACAACCCCTCTGGGCAGGAGGCCTGGCCCAGGCTGGGAGCCCTGGGGCTGTTCAGTCAGGAGAAGGCTGAGAGGGATCTGATCAATGTCTATCAATAGCTGAGGGCTGGGGGTCAGGAGGGAGGGGACAGGGACAGGCTCTGCTCAGCTGCAGCCTGGGACAGGCCAAGGGGCAGTGGATGGCAACTGCAGCACAGGAGGTTCCAGCTCAGCATGAGGAGGAACTTCTTCCCTGGGAGGCTCCCAGAGCCCTGGAGCAGGCTGCCCAGAGAGGTTGTGGAGTCTCCTCTGGAGCCTTTCCAGCCCCATCTGGATGTGTTCCTGTGTGACCTGTGCTGGGTTCTCTGCTCCTGCTCTGGCAGGGGAGGGTTGGACTGGAAGATCTCTTTGGGTCCCTTCCAACCCCTGACCTCCTGTGAGCTGTGACCTGCAGGTCAGGGAGCCATGCTGGATTGGGCCCTAGAAAGCATGATCACAGGCTCACAGGATGGTAGGGGTTGGAAGGGACCTCTGGAGAGCATCATGATGAGACAGGGAGGGGTTTGAACTGGGTGCCTCAGCTTCTCTCCTTAAGCAGGTTTAGGACTTGGCTGCAGCTTCAGCCTTGGGAATCTCTGGGTGGGGTCTGGTGGTGCCACCTGTGGAGGCATTTCATGGATCAAATCCTGCTGCTGTTGCAGGGGGGCACACCCTGGCTTGCCCTCCAGGGTCAGCTTGGCAAAGCCACAGCATTTGCCATCACCTGAGAGTCTAGTTGGAGGCCTGTGTCTAGTGGAGTCCCTCAGGGGTCAGTACTGGGACCAGAGCTGTTCAATATGTTCATCAAGGACCTGGATGAGGGCACAGAGGGCACTGCCAGCAAGTTTGCTGATGGCACCAAACTGAGTCTCCACTGACACAGGAGGGCAGTGCTGCCATTCAGCCAGACCTGGACAGGCTGAGAGCTGGGCAGGGAGAAACTGAATGAGATCCAACAAGGGCAAGGGGAGAGTCTTGCACCTGGGAAAGAACAACCTCATGGAGCAGGAGGAGTTTGGGATTGACCTGTTGGAAAGCAGTGAAGGGGAAAAGGATCTGGGGGTCCTGGTGGATGGGAGGATGACCATGAGCCAGCAACGTGCTCTGGTGGCCAGGAAGGCCAAGGGCAGCCTGGGGTGGGTTAGAAGGGCTGTGGTGAGTAGGTCAAGAGAGGTTCTCCTCCCTCTCTACCCTGCCCTGCTGAGGCCACATCTGGAACCTTGTGTCCAGTTCTGGGCCCCTCAGCTCAAGAAGGACCTCAGGGAACTGCTGGAGAGAGTCCAGCACAGAGGCACAAAGATGCTGCAGGCAGTGGAAGATCTTCCTGATGAGGAGAGCCTGAGGGAGCTGAGGGCTGTGGGGCTTGGAGAGGAGGAGCCTGAGGGTGAGCTCATTGCTGGTGCTCAAGCTGTGCAGGGTGATGCCCAGGGGCTGGAGCCAGGCTCTGCTGGGGGCTGCCCAATGCCAGCACAAGGGGCAGTGGTGGGAGCTGAGGCAGAGGAAGTGCCATGGGAACAGGAGGAAGAATGATTTCCCTGTGAGGTGCCAGAGCCCTGGAGCAGGCTGCCCAGGGGGGCTGTGGAATCTCAGGAGAGATTCACAACCCACCTGGATGTGTTCCTGTGTGCCCTGCTGTGGGTGCCCTGCCCTGGCAGGGGTTGGTCTGGATGAGCTCTGGAGCTCCCTTCCAGCCCCTGAAACTCTGTGGTTCAGTGAAAAACCTTTCTCCAGCTGAGCAGGCTCCAGGCACGGGAGGGCAGGGGCAGTGCCCGGCGCGGGAGGGCAGGGCGGTGCCCGGCGCGGGAGGGCAGGGGCAGGGGCAGGGGCAGTGCCCAGCGCGGCGCTGAGGGTGGCGCTGTCGCAGGGGGCAGGTGGCACAAGAGGCAGCTGAGCTACCGCCTGGTGAACTGGCCGCCGTACCTGCCGCGCCACGAGCTGCGCCTGGCCGTCAGGGCTGCCTTCCAGCTCTGGAGCAACGTCTCGGCCCTGCTCTTCTGGGAGGTGTGGGACGGCCCCGCGGACATCCGCCTCAGCTTCTTCCAGGGGGACCACAACGATGGCCTCAACAACGCCTTCGACGGACCAGGTGCTGGTCGCTCCCCCCTCGTAAGCTTCTCTTTTACACCCCGGGCTCCTCCCTGGGCTGGGGGTGATGGAGACCCTGCCCCAGCTGCTCCTCCGACGTGGAGCCGCTGGAGCGGGGCCAGAGGAGGGCCACAAAGAGGATCAGAGGGCTGGAGAACCTCCCCTGTGGGGACAGGATGAGAGAGTTGGGGCTGCTCAGCCTGAAGAAGGCTCTGGGGAGACCTTGGAGCAGCTTTCCAGTACCTGAAGGGGACCTACAGGAAGGCTGTGGAGGGACTTTTGACAAGGGCTCGCAGTGGCAGGATGAAGGACAGTGGCTTGGAGATGGAGGAGGGGAGATTGAGACTGGAGAGGAGGAAGAGATTCTTGAGAGTGGGGGTGGGGAGGCACTGCACCAGGGTGCCCTGGGTTGAGGCTCCATCCCAAGATCAGACTTGATGTGGCCCTGCCTGGGCAGCCTGCTCTAGTTGGGGATGTCCCTGCTGCCTATGGGGGGTTGGC
Organism: Picus viridis; assembly: GCA_033816785.1. NCBI lineage: Eukaryota > Metazoa > Chordata > Aves > Piciformes > Picidae > Picus > Picus viridis. Next base: position 13,462,161 of record CM066598.1, read on the forward strand.
CAAGGTGACCTTGGAAGGTCCCTTCCAACCCAGTGCAATCTGTGCCTCTGTAACCCAGTTTGCTTCCTGATTTTGGGCTCCTCTTTCCAAACTCTGAGCTCTTCCAGTGGGGTGGCTGAGACCCTCAGTACAGGCTCATGCTGATGACCTTTGAGGAGGACACCCTGACAGCATCCTCCAAACCTGAGCTCTTTCCTCCCAGCTCAGCCTTTCTGTTTGGCTGCTACCAGGCAAGCCCAGACTGTGCTCTCTTGACCCATCTTGAGTCGCTGCAGTGGCTTCAGTCCCTGGGCTGAGCCCAGCCACAAAGCACAGAGCAGCCCACAGAGCCGCTGCTGAGCTCCCACCACGCTCAGGAGAAGGCAGAAGCGGTTTGGGTTGCCCCTGCGGGGGAAATAGCCACAGGGAGCTGCTGAGGCTTCCCCCAAAGAGCTACGGTGGCTGCACGTTTAAACACCACCAGAGCTGCTCTCCCAGCCCTCGGCTTGCGGCTGAGGTCCTCTCCTCCCCCGCGGTCCCTGACGGCTCTTGTGTCCCCAGGAGGCGCCCTGGCTCACGCCTTCTTCCCGCGCCGGGGGAGGCTCACTTCGACAGCGCCGAGCGCTGGTCCCTGCGCAGCGGCAAAGGACGAAACCTCTTCGTGGTGCTGGCTCACGAGGTTGGCCACACCCTGGGGCTCCAGCACTCCCCTGTCAAGAGTGCCCTGATGTCCCCCTACTACAAGAAGCTCAGCAAGGACTTTGTCCTCAGCTGGGATGACATCTTGGCTGTCCAGAACCTGTATGGTGAGCCCGAGCTTCTCTGGGTACTCCTTGGTTCCTCCCGGGCTGTTCCTTGGGGTGGAGAGTGAGGAGCAGGGAGGGGGTGTTGGGCTCCATGATCTTTGGAGGTCCCTTCCAACCCTTAACATCCTGTGAGCAGGGATGGGAGCAGGTTCCTTGGGCTGGAGAGTGAGGAGCAGGGAGGGGGTGTTTGGCTCCATGATCTTTGGAGGTCCCTTCCAACCCTTAACATCCTGTGAGCAGGGATGGGAGCAGGTTCCTTGGGCTGGAGAGTGAGGAGCAGGGGGTGTTGGGCTCCATGATCTTTGGAGGTCCCTTCCAACCCTTAACATCCTGTGAGCAGGGATGGGAGCAGGTTTCTGCAAGGGGAGAGGACTATCTGCCAGGGACATGGTGGGCATGGGCCCCATCTCTTTGTGGATGGGCAAGAAGATGTGGCAGAGCATGTGAGATGGGTACCAAGTCCTCCAGGGCAGGGAAGGTTGGGCCCCTGCTTGCTTGTTTGCTTTCTGGTGGTACCAAGGGGGTCTTTGCCACCACCTCGTAGGGGGGCCAGGAGCCAGACAGGGGAACAGGAGTGTCTCCTGGACACCCTGTGCTCACACAGAGCTCCTGGGACAGCTGTTTCCCTGCCCTGTCTGCCTGACTCACCAATCCTTGTTCCACGCCAGGGAAGCCCTCCAAGGGCTCAGCCATCCAGCTCCCAGGAAAGGTCTTCACTCACTTCCAGGACTGGAGCTCAGGTCCTTACGGTGCAGACCAGCAGCAGAGGAGCCTCAGTGCCTATTACTGCCACTCCTTCTTTGATGCCATAACTGCTGGTGGGTGCTGCTGGGTGCTGCTGAGTGTTGCTGGGTGCTGCTGGGGGCTGAATGCTGCTGAGGGCTGCTTAATGCTGCTGGGTGCTGCTGGGTGTTGATGGGCGCTGCTGAGTGCTGCTGAGTGCTTCTGGGTGCTCCTGAGTGCTGCTGAGGGCTGGTGGGTGCTGCTGGGGGCTGCTGAATGCTGCTGGGGGCTGCTGAATGCTGCTGGGGGCTGCTGAATGCTGCTGGGGGCTGCTGGGTGTTGCTGGGCACTGCTGAGTGCTGCTGAGTGCTCCTGAGGGCTGGTGGGTGCTGGTAGGTGTTGCTGGGGGCTGCTGGGGGCTGGTGAGGGCTGCTGAATGCTTCTGAGTCCTGGTGGGTGCTTCTGGGTGTGGCTGGGTGCTGCTGGTGGGTGCTGGTGGGTGCTGGTGGGTGCTGCTGGGTGCTGATGAGTGCTGCTGGGTGCTGCTGGGTGCTGCTGAGTGCCACTGGGTACAGCCCTCTCCCAGATCATGCCCCCATGCCTCTCACCCCCTGCCTGTCCCCTGCCACCCAGCCTGTGCTGGTAAGCTCCAGCCATGGGTCTGGCTGGTCCACAGCCCCGTGTGGCAACACCACCACATTGCTGCTGCAGAGTGGAGCAGCTTGAGGGCACAGCATTGGCTTGTGAGAGGGGAAAGCAGCATGAAACTTGGCCTGTGGCAAGGCTCAGGCCTTGAGCAAGAGCCTGGGGACAGGCTTCTGAGCAGGGCCAGTTGTGACAAGACAAGGAAAGGGGGAGGGCTTGAACTGCAAGAGGGAGATTTAGAGTGGAGAGAAGGGAGGAATGTTTGACCTTGAGGGTGGGGAGAGCATGGCCCAGGTTGCCCAGAGAGCTGCCCCATGGCTGGCAGCAGTGCAGGGCAGGTTGTTTGGGGCTGTGAGGAGCCTGATGTGGTTGGGGATGTCCCTGGGGGCTGCAGGGGCCTGGACTGGATGGCCTTGAGAGGTCCCTTCCCACCCAAGCCATGCCATGATTCTATGAACGCTGAAAGCTGAGGTGGCTGCAGAGGCAGAAGGGATCCTCCAAGATCAGAGCACCCCTGAAGCCCTGTGGAGCTGTGATGGGAGGAGAGGGAAGCCAGGGAGCACTGGCTGGGAGGTGGGATGAGGCTTCTCACCCAGGACCCCCCTCACCCCTCTCTCTGCCCTGCAGATGCAGATCACACCCTCTACATCTTCAAGGGCAGCCACTTCTGGGTGGTGCCAGCGAGCGGCAATGCCAGCGAGCCCCAGCCCCTGCAGAGCCGCTGGCCCGGGCTCCCTGCCGGCGTCGACGCCAGCGCCTGCTCCCAGCTCACTGGCAAGTTCTACTTCTTCAAAGGTGGGTGAGACACGGGCAGCTCAGCTCTCCTTGGGTTGCCACCACCCCTGCAGGATGGCAAAGCCTCCAGGACCCCTGATCTGGGTGGGCTGCAGAGCTGGGTGGAGGGGAACTTGATGACGTTAACAAGGGCGAGTGCGGGGTCCAGGCTCTGGGGAGGAACAACCTCCTGCAGCAGCACAGCTGAGGGGGAGCTGCTGGGAAGCAGCTCCAAGGAGAAGGAGCTGGGAGTGCTGGGGGACAGCAAGTTCCCCAGGAGGCAGCAATGTGCCCTGGTGGCCAAGAAGGCCAATGGGGTCCTGGGGGGCATGGAGAAGAGTGTGGCCAGCAGGGCAAGGGAGGTTCTCCTCCCACTCTGATCTGCCCTAGGGAGTCCTGGGTCCAGTTCTGGGCTCCCCAGTTTGGGGCCCTGAAGATGCTGAGGGGGATGGAACATCTCTGGGAGGAGCAAAGGCTGAGAGCCTGGAGAAGAGCAGCCCCAGAGGGGAGCTGAGCAATGCTCAGCAAGAGCTAAAGGAGCTGTGGGGGGCAAACTCTGCTCAGTGGTGCCCAGGGACAGGCCAAGGGGCAGCAAGGGGCACAGGGTGGAGCCCAGGAGGTTGGATGTGAAGAGGAGGAGCAAGTTGTTTGTTGTGAGGGTGCTGGAGGCCTGGAGCAGGCTGCTCAGAGAGGTTGTGGAGTGTCCTTGTGTGGAGAGCTGCCAACCCCCCCAGGCACTGTGCTGCTGGGCAAGCTGCTGTGGGTGCCCTGCTTTAGGAGTGGGGTTGGCCTGGATGATCTCCAGAGGTCCCTTCCAACCTCTCCATGCTGGGATTCTGTATGACCTTGGGCTTATCACCCCAGCACCTGCATCCCACCCTGGTACCTGCTTCCTCTGCAGCCCACCCAGGACAGCAGAGCTCACCTGTGCTTGAAAACAGACCCAGAGGCATCAAACCCTTTGGAGTCTCTGGTAGGAAGGCCAGGAGGGAGCTGAGATGAGGTCACGTTTTCATGGCTCACATGGCTCCCTCATGGCTCCCTGTGCAGTGGCTGAGCTCCTCAGGGAGCTGAAATGTCATGGCCAGAGGGGGACAGGAAGGTCAAACCAGGCAGCCAGGCTGCCAGGGTCAGCCCCAACTTAATGGAAACCAGTTGGTGGCTCCTCAGAAAGGGGCTTTGTTCCTGTGCCTGGGTGGGAGCCAGCAGCCCCTCTCCCCTCCCCAGCCCTCGGCTGCTCCCTCTCTCCCCGGGGCTGGGTTTGGCTGTGGCTTGTGAGTAGAAAGAGGCTTTTGTCTGCCTGCTTCGTGGGGACAGGGCTCTGCCTGCCCTGGTGGCAGGTCCTGCTGCTGTGGGGCAGGTCCTGCTGCTGTGGTGCAGGTCCTGCTGCTGTGGGGCAGGTCCTGCTGCTGTGGTGCTGCTCCTGCCCGTCCCAGCCCAGCAGCTCTGCATCTGTCTCTCCCACTCACCCTGCAGGAGCAGGAGGGAGGTTTGGAGGGCCAGGCACACGCTGTGCTGGGTGAAAAACTGGCTGATGCTGGGGCCCAAAGAGTGGTGAGGAGTGGAGTTAGCTCCAGCTGGTGATGGTCACCAGTGGTGTTCCCCAGGGCTCAGGGCTGGGGCTCAGTGTCCGTAGCAATCACAACCCAGCTCCCTCAGTCTGTCCTCATGGCAGAGCAGCTCCAGCCCTCTGCTCATCCTCATGGCCCAGAATGCAACCAGCCCTCCTCAAAAGGTGCTCCCTGGAGATGCTGAGGGAGCACCAAGCCCATCCTGCTGGTCCAGCGGGCCTGCTGAGCTCCCTTCCAGCAGGCAGAAGTGGAGGCACCAAGGTCAGGCTGATCAAACACCTCAGGATGGTAATTCCTGAAGCCATGGATGGTGTCAAGCTGCCCAGGGGAGGCCTCATTGCTCTCTGCAGCTCCCTGAGAGGAGGCTGGAGCCAGGGAGGGGAGGTTGGGCTCTTGTGCCAGGTAACAAGGGACAGGACAAGAGGATGTGGCCTCAAGTTGCCCCAGGGGAGGTTCAGGTTGGATATTAGGAGAAATTTCTTCACCCAAAGGGTCCTTGGGCAGTGGCCCAGGCTGCCCAGGGAGGTGGTGGAGTCCCCACCCCTGGAGGGGCTTAAAAGCTGTTTGGCTGTGGAGCTCAGGGCCATGGTGTCAGAATTGTGTACAGGGAGATGTTAGGTTGGACTCAGTGATCTTAAGGTCCTCTCCAGCCAGGTGATTCTGTGCTTCTCTGTCTTCTGACACCAGGCTGGGCATCCTCCTCTTACTCCTGACACCTCTCCCAGCACTGCCAGGGATGCAGAAGGGTCAAGCATCAAACCCATCTCCACCTGGCAGTGGTTTGGGGAGCTTGCACTCCTTCCCAGCTCACCAGGCCCAGACTTCACTCCCTTTCCAGCTGGGTCCAACACTGAGAGGCTGCTGGATGAGATCCTGAAGAGCTGTTTGAAGAGCAGGAGAGCCAGGACAGGCTGTGCACACAGGATGAGATGTTGGTGCTGCCAGCAGCTTTCCACCAATGGCTTCTCCACTTGACCCAGTGCTCTCTACCTCCACCCAAACTCCATTGGCCACTGTGGGGGCAGATCAGGATGGAGTTTGGTCCTGTTTGTGTATCCTCCCCAGACTAGGTTGGGTGGAAGGGACCTCTGAGCTCGTCCACGACTCACCCCCTGCAGCCCTTGAGGACATCCCCAACCCCAGCAGGCCAGCCCCACCCCCTGCCCTGCACTGCTGCCCGGCCATGGGCAGCTCTCTGAGCAGCCTGGGCCCGACTCTCCCCACCCTCAGCACCAAAACATTTCTTCCTTAAATCCAGGCTGTCAGGTGGTCTGGCTTTGTGCTGCTCTGTGGCTGGGCTTGCGCATCTTTGAGGCTCCTCTGAGGAGAGCATTGCTCAGCCAGGGCTCTGCAGGTGGAAGGAGAAGCTCGAGCTGCAGAGTACATTTTAATCACAACCTTAAAGCCCAAAGGGCTTTCTCCCTCTTGCCAGTAACTGCTGAGGTGGGGTGAGAGCAGGAGGCAGTCAGCCTGTCAAGGTGTTCACATCAGCAGAGCCCTGGGAGGAGGCTGCTGCAGCCCCAGGGCCAGGCTGTCACTGGCTGTTTGCCTTCCCTAACGCTCCAGAGGACACCACAGAGCAATTTCTCCTGCGCAGATAAATACAAACCCAAAGCACTCTTTCTCTGCCTTCTCCTCTGTCCCCCTTCCATCCTGTGACATCTTCCTGCAGTCACTCCTGCCCTTAAATCTCATCAGAGACTGGTCCTGGACGATGTGCAGCTGTGGCATGGCAGGAGGTGCCCAGGGCCTGGCTGCTCTGCCTGCACCACCCAATGGCTTCACAGCTGAGCTGCTCCGCCACAGCCACTGAGCTCTCCTCTTGCTTTCCTCCCAGGGCTTTCCTGGGATGCAGGACAAAAGGCTTCATTTCCCAGCCCTGCTTTCCCCCCTTAACATGCTCCTTCCTCCCTACAGAATCGTGCTGGACTGATCTGGCAGCCTTGTGTGGCAGTGGACTGCCTGGGCAGGTGTGGGGAGAGCAGGGGATGGAGCCTTGACTTCAGCAGGGCTCTGGACTCCATCTTCCAAAACATCCTCCAAGGGAAGCTCAGGAAGCATGGGTCAGGCAAGTGGACAGTAAGGAGAAGGTTGAGAACTAGCTGAGGGACAGAGCCCAGAGGGTTGTGATAAATAGTGCAGAGTCAGGTGGAGGCCTGGAGCTCAAGGAGTTGCCCAGGGGGCCAGCACTGGAGCCAGTCTTGGTCAGCATCTTCATCCCTGGATGAAGGCACAGAGTGGGCCTCAGGCAGTTGGCTGCTGGCACCAAGCTGGGAGCAGTGGCTGACAGCCCTCAGGCTGTGCTGCCAGCCAGCCAGACCTGACCAGGCTGCAGAGCTGGGCACAGGGGAACCTCATGGAGCTCACCAAGGGCAAGGGCAGGGGCCTGGCCTAAGGCAGGAACAGCCTCCTGCAGCAGCACAGCTGGGGAGCTGCTGGGAAGCAGCTCAAGGAGAAGGAGCTGGGAGTGCTGGGGGGACAGCAAGGTCCCCCAGGAGGCAGCAATGTGCCCTGGTGGCCAAGAAGGCCAAAGGGGTCCTGGGGGCAGGGAGAAGAGTGTGGCCAGCAGGGCAAGGCAGGTTCTGCTGCCCCTCTGCTCTGCCCTCCTGAGGCCACATCTGGAGTGCTGGGTCCAGGTCTGGGCTCCCAGTTCAGGAGGGACAGAGAAGTGCTGGAGAGAGCCCAGGGGAGGCTGCAGAGCTGCTGAGGGGCCTGGAGCAGCTCTGGGGGCAGCAAAGGCTGAGAGCCCTGGGGCTGAGAGCCTGCAGAAGAGCAGCCCCAGAGGGCAGCTGAGCAATGCTCAGCAAGAGCTGAAGGAGCTGTGGGGGGCAAGAGGCTGGGGCCAGACTCTGCTGAGTGGTGCCCAGGGGCAGGCCAAGGGGCAGCAAGGCACAGGGTGTCACCCAGGAGGTTGGATGTGAAGAGGAGGAGCAAGTTGTTTGTTGTGAGGGTGCTGGAGGCCTGGAGCAGGCTGCCCAGAGAGGTTGTGGAGTGTCCTTGTGTGGAGAGCTGCCAACCCCCCTGGGCACTGTGCTGCTGGGCAAGCTGCTGGGGGTGCCCTGCTGGAGCACCTGGGCTGGGTGATCTCCAGAGGTCCCTTCCAACCCCTCCCTGCTGGGGGTCTGGGACTCTGACCCTGCATGGGAAGGGGCAGTGACAGCAAGGCCAGCCCTGGGTTTCACCCAGCATCACCAGGCCGCTGGAGGATCTAGGGATCCGTTTTGCCCCTCCTAGATTTCACTGGTCCAGCAGCAGGAAGCCAAACATCTCAGTTTTTACCAGGCTCCCAGAGGCTACCAAGCCTCTTCCGAGAGGGAACCCCACCGGGAGCCCAGGCAAGGGCTGGGATGGTTGTTTGCCTCTGTGAACACTTGGTGGTTGCAAAGGCTTGGGTACATCCCAGGCTTCCTCCTGCCTGCCCCCTGGGGGGAGTGGTGCCTGTTTCAGGCCATGTGACAGGAGGTTGGAAGGCTTGGCCCTGCTGGGGATGGAACACCAGGAACCGTGTGGGGCTGAGATGAAAAGCCCACAGCTGGTCCCCGGGCAGGCAGGGGCAGGGTTTGCCCTGCTGCTGGGCAGCCAAGTGAAAAACCCAAGCTGCAGGAGGAGCTGAGGGCTAATTTCAGGCCTGTGCCTCGACCAAGGAGATAGAGAATAATCCCTGGGGTGAAGGTTTAACTTCTCCCACGACTTTTCTCAGCAGTCCCCGAGGAGCTGCCTTCCTCTCTGCGAGGAGCACCCGGGGCCAGCTCCCCCAGTGTCTCCTTTGAAGGCTTTGCTTTCAAACTGAAGCCACAGGCCACCTTCCCTGGGCTGCAAATTCTGCCTGGAGCCCAACCCGCAGCTGGTGGGAGCTCCTCTGGAGCTTCAGGTCAAAGGCTTGGCACCAGTCTCTGGCCCTGCTCATCCCTGTACCATCAGCAGGGATGCACAGGGATGCTGGAGCAGGGCCAGAGAAAGGCAACTAAGCTGGGGAAGGGTCTGGAGAACAGGGCTGGGGAGGAGCAGCTGAGGGAGCTGGGGGTGGTGAGCCTGGAGAAGAGGAGGCTGAGGGAGACCTCATTGCTCTCTGCAGCTCCCTGAAGCCAGGTGGGGGGCTGGGCTCTGCTCCCTGGGATCAGGTGATAGGAAGAGAGGCAATGGCCTGAAATTGTGCCAGGGGAGGCTTAGGTTGGAGGTGAGGGAAAATTTCTCTGCTGGAAGAGTGGTCAGGGGTTGGCACAGGCTGCCCAGGGAGGTGGTGGAGTCCCGTCCCCGGAGGTGAGCTCCAGAAGCCTGTGGCCGTGGCACCTGGGGCCAGGGTTCGGTGGCCATGGTGGTGCTGGGCTGAGGTTGGACTGGATGAGCTCAGAAGCCTTTTCCTTCCCAGACAATTCTGTGATTCTCTGGCACTCTGATCCCCACCCATCACTCCCCCGTGGTCCCAGGAGCCGAGCGGAACCCGCCGCTTGCAGAACCAGGGCCCCTCTGCGAGGAGCGACGGTTTGAAGCTGGCACTGAGCAGACCCAGTGCCTGCTGCCCTCTGCCAGTTCTCGTGACGCTGGGACTCCCCCGGAGCTGTTCGCTGCCTGCAAATCAGCGCTGGAAGGAGCCGAGCGAGCGGCAGGGCCAGCGAGGGGAGGGCTGCTGGCAGGCGCCGGGCTGCAGCGTGCCGTGCCCTTGGAATCGTGTGCCCGGGGGCACCCGGCACGGCAGCTCTGCCAGCTCCGGCAGCCTGCCCTGCGCCACCCGCGGCTGCCGCCGCAGCCCCCAGTGGTTAATGCCATCACCTCCACCCTCCCCTGACCCGCGGCAGGCCGGGGGGATCTGGGAACAGGGACTGCGATGCTCTTAAGAGATTTTTCTTGCAGATCCTTAGTGCTGTGGGTTAGCAAAGCCACAAAACAGAATCCAGGCAGGGTGGCACTGGAAGGGACCTCTGGAGATCATCCAGCACATGCCCTGCTCCAGCAGGGCACCCCAGCAGCTTGCCCAGCAGCACAGTGCCCAGGGGGGTTGGCAGCTCTCCACACAAGGACACTCCACAACCTCTCTGGGCAGCCTGCTCCAGGCCTCCAGCACCCTCACAACAAACAACTTGCTCCTCCTCTTCACATCCAACCTCCTGGGCTCCACCCTGTGCCCCTTGCTGCCCTTTGTGCTGTCCCTGGGCACCACTCAGCAGAGTCTGGCCCCTGCCTCTTGCCCCCCACAGCTCCTTTAGCTCTTGCTGAGCATTGCTCAGCTGCCCTCTGGGGCTGCTCTTCTGCAGGCTCTCAGCCCCAGGGCTCTCAGCCTTTGCTGCTCCCAGAGCTGCTCCAGGCCCCTCAGCAGCTCTGCAGCCTCCCCTGGACTCTCTCCAGCACTTCTCTGTCCCTCCTGAACTGGGGACCCCAGACCTGGAACTAGCACTCTAGATGTGGCCTCACTGGGGGAGGAGAACCTTCCTTGCCCTGCTGGCCACACTCTTCTCCCTGCCCCCCAGGACCGCATTGGCCTTCTTGGCCACCAGGGCACGTTGCTGCCTCCTGGGGAACTTGCTGTCCCCCAGCACTCCCAGCTCCTTCTCCTTCTCCCCCTCAGCTGTGCTGCTGCAGGAGGTTGTTCCTGCCCAGGGCCAGGCCCCTGCCCTTGCCCTTGGGGAGCTCCATGAGGTTCCCTGTGCCCAGCTCTGCAGCCTGTGCAGGGTGATGCCTGGGATGGTCTCGCTGGTGCCAGGGCACAGGCAGGGCACCAGCCATGTCTGCCAACCCCGTGGCATGCAGCTCCCAGCCCTGCTGGCGATCGATAGCGAAAGCAACGAAACCCTTAATGAAATCCGGCCCGGAGCACATTGATCGCTGTGCCTGCTGTAGAGCTGGCTATGAATGGGAGAGAGCTGCTGCAGGAGAGGCTGGGGAAGGGGCTGGGCTGCCTGGGAACACCACCAGTCCCTGCAGGGGGATGGCTGAACCTGACCTGTCTGGGCTCACCTGCGCGGAGCAATGGGCTCCAGGCTCCTGCTGAGCATTGCTTCATCCCCAAAAGACCTTGGGAAGGGAAAGCATCAGCAGGCAGAGGCAAGAAGGTGGGCACTGACCCAAAAGCAGGGATGGTGATACCGAGGAGAGAAGTCAGGGGCCTGTACCCTGAGCTCCCTTGCCCCTTGTTCCATGCTGCTGCCCAGAATGAAAAAAACCAACCCAACCCCAGCAAGGTTTGGGAAGCTGCTGTGGCCTTCTGCTGCAGGGCAAGAACAGGAAAAGGGAGCATCAGCATGTGGCAGCCCTACCACCTGCCTCTGAGCGCCCCACAGCAGCCCCTCACAGCCTCTCACACCTCACAGAATCCCAGAATGAAGGCTGGAAGAGACCTCTGGAGCCCACCCAGGCCAAGCCCTGCTCCAGCAGGGCACCCACAGCAGCTTGCCCAGCAGCACAGTGCCCAGGGGGGGGGTTGGCAGCTCTCCACACAAGGACACTCCACAACCTCTCTGGGCAGCCTGCTCCAGGCCTCCAGCACCCTCACAACAAACAACTTGCTCCTCCTCTTCACATCCAACCTCCTGGGTGACACCCTGTGCCCCTTGCTGCCCCTTGTGCTGTCCCTGGGCACCACTCAGCAGAGTCTGGCCCCAGCCTCTTGCCCCCACAGCTCCTTCAGCTCTTGCTGAGCATTGCTCAGCTGCCCTCTGGGGCTGCTCTTCTGCAGGCTCTCAGCCCCAGGGCTCTCAGCCTTTGCTGCTGCCAGAGCTGCTCCAGGCCCCTCAGCAGCTCTGCAGCCTCCCCTGGACTCTCTCCAGCACTTCCCTGTCCCTCTTGCACTGGGGAGCCCAGCACTGGACTCCAGTTGTGGCCTGTTCCCTGATCACACCTCACAGGGTGGGATCCTGGCCAGGAAACATGAGAAATAAATAACCCCAGCACCAAGTGCCCCCAGCCCCTCCCCCAGCCCTGCTCCAGTCCCCCTGCTGCTCTGCCCAGGCCAGGGCTCATTCCTCCTGCTAACCCTTCTGCTCTTCTCTGTCGGTGGCTCACCCTTGCCCACTCCATGGGCACCCCACGTGGGGTCCCGGGTGGGGGTCCCTATGGATGTCCAGGTCTCAGCCCACCATAATGTGACCCCCATTAAATCAGTACTCTCCAGGCTTTGGTTCCCTGCCGTGAGATGAGGCTTGGTAACCCCTCCTGACCCCCTTGGCAGAGGAAGGTGGGCACCATAAATGTGTCAGCAGGACACAAATGGTGACCCCCAGCCCCCTGCCCACAGCCTGGGGCTGTGGAACATAAGGGGGAGGGGGCACCCTGCGTGCCCCATCCCGTGCAGCAGCAATTGGGCTTTGGGGCTGGGAAATGGGGTGAGAAAAGGCTGCTCCCCCTTTTAGGGGGCATCTGGGGGAGGCTTGGGGTGCCCTCTGTGGGTTCAGGGTGCTCCTCGAGGGTTTGGGGTTCATTTGGGGCTCCCTCTGAGGATTTGGGCTGCCCCTGAGCATATGGGATGCCTTCTGCCGACTTAAGAGTGCCCTAGAGAGTTTTGGGGTGCCCTTCAAGGATTTGGGGTGCTATCTAGGGATTTAGGGGTGCCCCCTGGGGGCTTCAAGGTGATCCTTGGTGGTTTAGGTAACCCTCTGAGGATTTGGGGTGCCCTTAAAGCATTTAGGGAGCTCGCTGAGGATTTGGGGTGTCCTCTGGTAATTTTGGGTTCCCTCCAAGGATTTGGGGTGCTCCTCCACCGTTTGCAGGGCCCTCTGAGGACTTGGGGTGCCCACAGGGGTTTGTAGTGCTCATTGAGGAGCTGGGGTGCCCTCCAGGGCCTTGAAGTGCTCCCCAGGAATTTAGGGCTCCCTCCAAAGATTCGAGGTGCCCCCAGGGATTTGGGGTGCCCCTCGGGTGTGGACGGTGCCTATTGAGGATACAGGGTGCCCGCCGAGGAGGGGCGGGGAGGGGGCTGCGTCTCCCTCCACGAATCCGGGGCGTCCTCCGGGTGCTTTCCGTGGCCATGGAGGCTTTGGGGGCCCCTCGGGGTGCCGCAGACGCCCCCAGCCAATGGGTGGGGACGGATGAGCCTCCACCCTCGGCCCGCCGCTCCCCGTGGCGGGGGCCCGGCCCGGTGCGCGTCGCCCCGGCTGGGTCGGGCTGCAGGCAGGGGCGGGTGGGGGCGAGGGGGGCGCAGGACTCCCCCGGCGGCCCCGGGCGGGGCCCTTTAAAGCGGCGGGCGGAGGGAGGGGCGGGAGGCGGTGTCGCCGGGCGGCGGGGGCGGCCGGGCACTGCTGGCCCGGGGAGCCGCGCCGCGCCGAGCGGAGCCAAGCCGAGCCAAGCCGGGATCCGAGCCGAGCCCAGCTGAGTCGGGATCCGAGCCGGGCTGCTCCGAACGGAGCCGAGCCGAGCCGGGCTCCGCGCTGAGCCCAGCGGAGCCGAGCGGCGGGCCGGGTGAGCGCATCCCCCGGTACCGGGTGGCGGCTGCCTTAGGCAACGGGGGAGGGGGAGGTCCCTTGTTTTCCCGGTTATTCACCCCCCAACACCCCCTCCCTCCCCTCCCCCATTTAGGAGCGGACCCCCCAGCCCGGGGGAAGGTCGCCGCTTGCAGCGGGATCGCAGAGCTCCCCTCACCACCCCCGCCGCCGCCCCGGGGACGCTGGCCCCTGCAGCGGGGCGGAGCCGGGGGGCTGCACCGGGCCGCCCCTCCCTCCCCGAGATACCGGCCTGGAGCTTCGCACGGGCGGTCCGGGGGCTGCCGCCGCCCTCCAAGCCCCCCTCCCCACACGCACACCCCTCCATCCACCCCCGGCTGGCTCCTTCCCTCTCCCGGTGAGCATCGCCCCTCCGCCGGCCGGCCCCCAGCCGGGGTTGGGGGTGCTAGGGCCGTTCCGGGGGTGCTGGGGCCGTTCCCGGGGGTGCTGGGGCCGCCCCGGGCAGGCAGCGCTCCGGGGGCTGATGTCGCGCTGGGTCCCGGCTGGGTCCGGAGCGCCCCGGGCCGGCACGGAGCGGGGATGCTCCGGTTATTTAACCATCGTTGTCTGCTCGGGCTTCCCAGGGGCTGCCCGGGGGTTCTGAGGGCTCCCACCACCCACCCTGCCAGCCGGGTCCCGCCAAAGGCAGGGCAGCACTGGTGCCACCTGGGCACCCAGTGCCTGCGGTCCCCAAGGGGCTCTGGGGACAGCAGTGGGGCAGCTGCAGCTCCTGAGCTTCCTCCAGCCCTGCTGAGGCTGGGTTGCATCACACGAAGGCCTGTGGCAAGCAGAGGGACTTTCTCTGGGGTCCTTCTGCTTATTTCTGGTTTCTGCTGAGGTGGCTGCTTGGGCTCAAGCACAGCAGAACCACCATGGCTGGGCCTGCCCCAGGGCTTGACCACGTCCAACTTTGCCTTCCAGGCCCCTCCAAGTCAGGCTGGTCCCTCAGCCCGGTGTGGAAATCCATCAGCTGAAGTCATGCACTTGGCCTGGGAGAACCGTGCTGCTGGCATCTCAGGGACCCTGTGAGCTGGAACGGGAGAGGAGGTAAAACCACTCTGTCCACCCAGCACCCTGCCTGGGCCAGCCCTGCCCCTGCTTCCTCGAGTGCTTCCCTCAGACCTCTCCTCCCCTGGGGATGTTTGGTTAGCTGGGTGAGGGGTGGAGGAGGACCATGGGCTGTGTTTCTAAACAGGGATTGTGTTCTTACAGCACCCAGGCTCCTGGGGAACCCTTGGTCCTCCCAGCCTGGGGCTTCAGCCATTGTGGCTGCAGGGACAGGTGGCTGTGCCCTGCCAGGAGATGTGCTTAGATGGGATCAGGAGTGCTCTTGGACCTCCCCTCTTGCATATGGTGTTGCTTTTCCTGTCCATCACTGGAGCACTGCAGTGCAGCCCAGAGTGGCCTCTGAATAGCTCACTTGTGACAAAGCTGCGTAGGCACAGAAGCACTGAATTGTTTGGGTTGGAAATGCCCTCCAGGACCAGCAGAGCCCAGCTGCCAGCCCAGCACCACCATGGCCACCAAACCATGGCCCCAGGTGCCATGGCTACACCTTTCTGGAACACCTGCCGGCTCCACCACCTCCCTGGGCAGCCTGTGCCAACCCCTGACCACTCTGGCACCAAAGAAAGTTTTCCTCATGTCCAACCTAAGCCTCCCCTGGCACAATTCCAGGCCATTGCCTCTCCTTCTATCACCTGAGCCTAGGGAGCAGAGCCCAACCCCCACCTGCCTTCAGCCTCCTCTCAGGGAGCTGTAGAGAGCAATGAGGTCTCCCTCAGCCTCCTCTTCTCCACACTCAACCCCCCCAGCTCCCTCAGCTGCTCCTCCCCAGCCCTGCTCTCCAGACCCTTCCCCAGCTTTGTTGCCCTTCTCTGTATCAGTTCCTCAATGTCCTTCTTGGAATGAGAGGCCCAAAACTGAACCCAGAACTCAAGGAGTGGTCTCCCCAGTGCCCAGCACAGGGGCACAGTCCCTGCCCTCTCCTGCTGGCCACACCACTGCTGATCCAGGCCAGGCTGCTGGTGACCTTGGCCACCTGGGCACCCCCTGGCTCATCTTCAGCTGCTGTCAACCAACACCATCAGATCCTTTCCAGCCACTCTACCCCCATCCTGGGGCATTCCTGGGTGTGCTGTGACCCAAATGCAGAGAGGTTTGTGCTGAGCCAGTGCAGCCTGTTGCTGTTCCTGAGGAGGGTTTGCCTGCCCACGTCTCCTGTCTCACTCAGTCCAAAGGGACCGTTTCCCCCTGGGCCACTGAGTGACACAAGTCAGTCCCACAGGGGGCTGCAGAGTGGAGCTTCCCCTGTCCTGCCCTGGGCAGGGCTCTGGGGTGACAGCTGCCTCCTTCCTTGAGTGTGAGCCCCTGGGGTGGCTCAGGCTCGCTGTGGTTGCTTGGCTGCAGGGTTACCTCTTACAGCTGCTCCTCCTGACCATCAGGTTCCCTCTTTTCCTGGGCTGCTCTGAGCATCTCCCACACGCCCTCATGGCAGGGGGGGGTTGTCCACCCTCCTGTTGTCCTTCCTCCTTGGAGGTAAATCACCCATCTCCTCAAGATGAGGATGTTGCTGGTTCATGCTCTTCTCTTCTTCCTCCTCCTCATCCTCCTCCTCTTCCTTTCCCCCTGGCAGGCAGAGAAACCTGATGATGGTTGCACATCTGCTGCTGCTGAATCAGGCTGCCTGGGATGCCCTGGGGCAGTGCTGCCTCCCCTGCTCTGCAGCCTGAGGCCCAGCAGGGCCGCTCCTGGCAGCGCCCTCCTCCCGGTGCCCTCGCTTGCCCTTGGCCCACTTCCCTGACCCTGGATGCCAGTGAGGTGGTGGGATAAGGGTTGGAGACTTGTGCCTGGCTCAGTGCTCTGCTTCCTTGTGTGGAGGGAAACTGGGAACGCTGTAGGGAGTGCCTGGTGTGCTTCCAGGCTTCAATCCCAGCTGGCTCCATCGCAGCAGAGGGGAGGAAAGGTTGTCCCTAAATGGAAACCTACATCCCAGACCTGGTTTCCTGTTCAAGGGAAAGCCAGAAGGGCTTGGAAGATCTGCCTGCTGCTGGATGCAGCATCCAGGCTTGGGGTGAGACTCAGTGCTGCAGCCATCAGTGCCTGCAGGTGCTGGCCAAGCTGTGGAGGGGGGGGTCGGGAGAGGGACCTGGTGTGCATCTGTACCAGGGTCCCCTCAGGAAGATGAGAGCAGGTTTGTGCCCTGCTGCGCTGGGTCCTGGCAGCATTTGGCATGCAAGCAGCATCCTGGCCTGGATCAGCAATGGTGTGGCCAGCAGGAGCAAGGCAGGGATTGTCCCCCTGAATTGGGCACTGGTGAGGCCACATCTCAAATCCTAGGTTCAGTTTTGGGCCTCTCATTCCAAGAAAGACATCGAGGAGCAGGTCCAGAGAAGGGCAACAAAGCTGGGGAAGGGTCTGGAGAACAGGGCTGGTGGGGAGCAGCTGAGGGAGCTGGGGGTGTGCAGCCTGGAGGAGAGGAGGCTGAGGGAGACCTCATTGCTCTCTGCAGCTCCCTGAGAGGAGGCTGGAGCCCGGTGGGGGTTGGGCTCTTCTTCCAAAGAACACCTGATGGGATGAGAGGAAATGGCTTCAAGTTGCCCCAGGGGAGGTTTAGGTTGGACTGAGGAACAATTTCTTCCCCTTGAGGGTTGTCAGGGCCTGGCTCAGGCTGCCCAGGGCAGTGGTGGTGCCCCTGTGCTTCCAGGGGTCTCAAGGCCTTGCAGATGTGGTTCTGAAGGACATGGGTTGGTGGTGACCTGGCAGTGCTGGGCTGGACTCAGTGAGCTCAGAGGTCTTTTCCAACCAAAACAGTTCTGTGGCTCTAAAAGAGAGGCTGAAGCAGGGCAGAGCCTTGGCCAGGAGCCCTGGGGAAGGAGAGCTGGCTCAGAAGTTGGGCACAGCCTGTCCATCCCTTCTCTGTGCCTGTGGCCACCACAGAGCTCTGCCTGCCTGGCAGCTCTGCTGCACCGGGGAGGGCAAAGAGCTGTTGGAGGTTGGCTCCTGCAGCCAGGAGCGGCTGCCGTGGCTGGCTGGGGCTGGGGGGGGTTCAAAGCCCACTGGAATCTTTATGAGTTGTTTTGCTTAATGCACCACTTAAGCAATTAGCAGTGATTGTAGCAGCCCTGGTAGCAGTTGGTAGAGTTGGGTTTCCCGGGCTGGGCTAGCGTGAGGCAGCAGAGGAACAGCAGTGACGGAGCTGCAGAGGAAACACAAACACCATCAGGGAATCTCACCCGGACCTGGGTAACCTTATCCCCTGCTCAGGATCTGCTGTAATTGAAAAACCACCGTGGGGGCTTCTCTGCCCTAACAAAAGGGATCCCCGGGCTGGAGGCAGAGCCATGGCTGCGCTGTGCCCCAGCAGGATGCACCGCCCCGGGCATCCTGTGCCCCCGACCCTCGCACCTGGCCCTCCAGAACCACCCCAGGAGCCCCTGGGGGTGTGCTGGGCAGGAGTGATCTCTCTGATCTCTTTGCACTTGCTTTGGGAACTGCAGTTGGGTTTATGTCAAGGAGGCTTTTCCCTTGAGTCCCCTGAGGGTTGAGGTGGGAGCCTGCTGGAGCGTGTCCAGAGCAGGACAATAATGCCGGTGAGGGGTCTTGGGCACAGGTCCTGTGAGGAGCAGCTGAGGATCTGGGGTGGTTCAGCCTGGAGCAAAGGAGGCTGAGACCTCATTGTTCTCTACAACTCCCTGAGAGGAGGGTGAAGCCAGATGGGGTCTGGGCTCTTCTCTCAGGTAACAAGTGACAGGATGAGAGGAAATGGCCTCAAGTTGCCCCAGGGGAGGTTCAGGTTGCATAGAGGAAAAATCTCTTCACAGGAAGGCTGCCCAGGGAGGTGGTGGAGTCCCCATCCCTGGAGGTGTTTAAAAGCTGTTTGGAAGAGGAGCTCAGGGCCATGGTCCAGGGAGCCCCCGTGGGCCAGATGTGTCCAGGGAGCTGTTGGGTTATGGTTGGACTCAATGGTCTTGGGGTCTTTTCCAGCCAGGCAGTGGTGTGGTGCTGTGAGCTCCAGGTGCAGCCAGGGGCAGCTGGTGAGCAGCTCCATCTCCTGACATTTGGCATGGCCAGGAAGGGTCTGCCCAAGGTTCCAGGTCAGCAGTTAATGAGTAACCTCTGTGTGTGTGACACGTGGCACCAGCTGTGGCCCATGGGGGTGGATATCAAAGAGCTTTACAAGGGTGGGAAGCCAGCAGGAGGAGGAGGAGGAGGAGGATTTTGTTGTGGGCTGAGGGGGAAGGAGATGCAGGCTGAGTGAGGGAAATGTGAGATTGCTTGGATGGGGACAGGGCTTCAGCCACTGCTCTTGGGAGGCTCTGCTATTGTGGGGGTTAAGAATAGCCTTTGGATGGGTTGCTCTCCTGCGGGAAGCTCCAGCAGGTGAGGTGGCACTGGAGGGAGAGGGAAGAGACAACAGCCTCTGACCTCCTCACCAAGCCCTCTGTAATTCATTTCTCTGATCTTTATTTCTATTTCTTCAAGCAGCAGCCAACAACTGGGGGTGGCCTCTGGCTTATTTGCAGCAGGCTGCCTCTGGGCCCCAGGCTGCAGTCCTGATAGCCACCCAGAGTGATGCCTTGCAGAGCATCTCATTGCTGCAGCCTTAGGCCCCCTCCTTGTGCCTCAGGTTAGAATCCCAGCAGGGAGGGGCTGGAAGGGACCTCTGGGGATCACCCAGGCCAAGCCCTGCTCCAGCAGGGCACCCACAGCACAATGCCCAGCACCACAGTGCCCAGGGGGGGTTGGCAGCTCTCCACACAAGGACACTCCACAACCTCTCTGGGCAGCCTGCTCCAGGCCTCCAGCACCCTCACAACAAACAACTTGCTCCTCCTCTTCACATCCAACCTCCTGGGCTCCACCCTGTGCCCCTTGCTGCCCCTTGTGCTGTCCCTGGGCACCACTCAGCAGAGTCTGGCCCCAGCCTCTTGCCCCCCACAGCTCCTTCAGCTCTTGCTGAGCATTGCTCAGCTGCCCTCTGGGGCTGCTCTTCTGCAGGCTCTCAGCTCCAGGGCTCTCAGCCTTTGCTGCTCCCAGAGCTGCTCCAGGCCCCTCAGCAGCTCTGCAGCCTCCCCTGGACTCTCTCCAGCAGTTCTCTGTCCCTCTTGAACTGGGGAGCCCAGAACTAGGTGCAGGACTCCAGGTGTGGCTTCCTTAGGGCAGAGTTCAGGGGGAGAAAAGGACTCCTCAGATCCCCTGCTGGTGTGCCCAGATCAGCAGCATGCTGAGAAGCTTCAGTGATGCTCCAGCCCCACTCACAGGCTGGCACCTTGGCTCCTGGCAAGCTGGATGGAGTTCCTCAGGGAAGAGGTTAGCTCAGAGCTGATGGATCTTATCTGTTAGCTTGTCCTTGTTTTCTAGCAGCTGTCAGCACAGGAGGTAAGAGATGTGCTTTGGAGGGGGTTGGAGGAGAAGGAGGAAAACAACCCTGTGACATGAGGTTGCTCAGAGCAGTGGGAAATGGAGAAAGTCTTTGTTGTTGCTGGGGAACTGCCATGGAGCTGAGCTCTGCCTGGCTGATGACAGCAGCCTGGCTGCAGGTGAGAGTGTCTGTGTCCCACATCCCAGCCAGGTGCCCAGCACAGGGTGAGCAGTGCTGAGCTGGAGGCTCACTCTCTCAGTCAGCAGCAGGGCTGGAGCTGCATCCAATCCACATCCATTTGGATGTGGCCCCTGGGTCCTGGTCTGTTTGCAGCTGCAGTGGTTCCTTTCCTGTGGGGTTGGCACTGGGATGCAGAACTGGGGGTGGGGGGCAGGGGTGGTCACACACAGAGCTGTGTGCCACACATGCCAGAGGAGGGAAAAGGGGCATTTGGTGCCCATTTCATCTTCTGAAGGCATCTCCCTGTAGCACCTGTGCCTCAAAACCTTGCCCTGGAGAAGGGCCATGCACCACTGCTGGGGGCTTTGGGGGCATCTGCCTGAGGAGCTGCTGCAGCCAGGGCTGGGCTGCAGGAATCCCTCATCTGGCACCAGAAACAGACCTGAGAGGCCTTTTCCCTTGGCATGAGTGGTTCCTAGGCTGCAGGTGACAGAAGGACCCTGCAGGGCATCTGGGCAGGGAGTCAAAGCATGCATTTAACAGGGCATTGGCTCAAGGGAGGTGGTTTGGCCATGAGATCTGAGGCCAAGCTGCTGCTGAATTCATGTTTCAGTGGGATGGACAAGGAGTGAGAGGAGCAAGGATTGCTGATTGCTTCTCTTGGAATTCCTGCCTGAGCCAGGCAGCTGCTCTGCTTTGAGGCCTGCAGGGCATCGACAGTACTTGGAGCAAGCAGCTTCTCCCGCCCCAGGGCTGCGGTGGGGCTGGAGGGATGTGTCCCACACCGGGGCAGATAACTTCTGCCTTTTTTGCCCTACCTCTTTCACTTCCTCACCTCAGCCTCTGTGTCTGGCTAAAGTTCTGATGGGTCTTGAGGGTTTGCATCCTTCCTAGCCCCTGGAGATGCCAAAGGAGGCTCCAGGAGGAGGACACTTGGCCTTTGCACGCCAGGTGTCTGCTGCGGAGCATCAGCTCCATGGCTGCTGCATCCCCCTCCCCTTTGGGCCTGCTCAGATGATGTGATCAGCTCTGAGCCCCCTGTGCTGCTCTCCCTGCCCTGCCATTCCCAAGGACCCTCCCCAGCCTGGCTTTGTTTTTGGCTTCCCCCATCTGCCCAGGGCAGGCCGAGCCTCGGGACGGCGCTGCCAGGGGCCGGGCACTGCCGGAGGGCTGCCAGCCTGCCAGGAGCAGCAGCTCGCTGCTGCCAGGGGTGGGGAGGTGTCACCTTGCCCCGGGGATCTCCCTGGCCTGGCAGGCTGAGGTCAGGCTCTGTTCTGGGGTAGCAGGTGCCTGGATTTCCTCAGGCCATTCCCACGGGATTGCCAGCTGGGGCTCTGAGTGGCATCGATCTTGCTGGAAACCGAGCAGGCTGCTGGGCTGGGGCAGCCAGGAAGGGGCTGGGCACCTCCTCCCCTGGCAGCAAGGGCTTCACACACACCTTTGTCTGGAGTCTTCCTCTCTCCCCTGCCTTCCCTCCATCCTGGCCAGGCACGCAGCTGGCCCCAGGAGCATTCCTCATGGGCTCACCTCTCAGAGCCTCCCTCAGACAGGATTCTTTGCTGAATTCACAGAATGCATCAGGTTGGAAGGGAGCCTTGGAGTTCATCTTGGCCAACCCCTGCAGGCAGCAGGGACATCTCCAAGCAGAGCAGGCTGCACAGGGACACAGCAAGTCTGGTCCTGAATGTCTCCACAGCCTCCCTGGGCAGCCTGTGCCAGAGTCTCCCCAGCCTCACTGCAAAGGATTTCTTCTTCATCTCCACTCTCAGTCTCTCCTCTCCCAGCTCAAAGCCATTGTCCTCAGCCTGGCACTCCCAGCCCTTGTCCAAAGTCCCTCCCCAGCTCTCCTGGAGCCCCTTCAGGGACTGGAAGGTTGCTCTGAGGTCTCCCTGGAGCCTTCTCTTCTCCAGGCTGAACAGTCCCTGCTCTCCCAGCCTGTCCTCACAGAGGAGGTTCTGCAGCCCTCTGATCATGGCCATGACCTCCTCTGGACCCTCTCCAGCAGGTGCATGTCCTTCATTTTTGCTTGCTTCAGCCCAGCCTGCTGTGCTGTGCCCAGCAGAAGGAGCAGATCTCTGTTAGGGGTTGCTTCCTCAAATGAAGCCCTGGGGGCTAGCACTGGGCTGGCTCTTCTGGCTACCCCATGCCCATGTTGCTGGTCTGGGTTATTGACACCTGTTGGTTCCTCCCCACCTCTCTGGTTCAGCAAATCCTGGGGGCTTGGTCCCAGACTCCTGCTTCATCAGACTTGGGCTTGGGTGGGGTGTTTTGTGGTCTCTTGCACTTCTGCTGACAGCTGAAGTCTCATTTCTCCTTGAGGTCAGTGGCTGCCTTCAAGTCTCAGATCTCCCTCCTCAGCCCACAGCAGCGTGGCTCTTGGAACGTGGCTGCCAGCAGCAGCCTCTGGCCTGCCAGCCCACCCTGGCTTTCCACTTGGCTGATCCCCAGCAGTCCTTCTTCCTTCCTTCCTTCCTTCCTTTTCAAACCTTGACTTGCTTGGCTTGCAGTGGCAGCACAGCTCTGCCCCAGGGGGTGTGTGGGGACTGGTGGGAGTGGGTTAGGAGCCCATCACCACCAGCCTGGGGTCGTGGCTGTAAGCTTCCCTTTGGCAGCAAAGCTTCTCCCTTTCCCCATCCTGATGCCTGTCCTCTCATGTAAGCCAGGCCAGGGACTCAAGGCTGTGTCCTGGAGCCAGACCCTTCTGCTGGCCCCTCTGGGGACAGTCTCATCTCAGCTGGTGCCCAGGGACAGGACAAGGGGCAATGGACACAAACTGGAATGCAGCAAGTTCTGTCTGAACATGAGGGAGAAGCTTCTGTAGTGTGAGGCTGCTGGAGCCCTGGAGCAGGCTGCCCAGAGAGGTTGTGGAGTCTCCTGCTCTGGAGAGATTCCAGCTGGATGCCATCCTGTGCAGCCTGCTCAAGTGCCCCTGCTTTAGGGGGATGGTCAGGATGATCTCAGAGGACTTTTCAAAGCCCTAACATGATTCTATTTTCCAAGGGGGTCATAGAATCACGGAATGGGTTGGGTTGGAAGGGACCTTAAAGCTCAGCCAGTTCCAACCCTGCCATGGGCAGGGACACTTCCCACCAGCCCAGGCTGCTCAAGGCCTCATCCAGCCTGGCCTTGAACACCTCCAGGGAGGAGGCAGCCACAGCCTCCTGGGCAGCCTGTGCCAGTGTCTCACCTCCCTCATAGTAAAGAACTTCCTCCTGATGTTCAACCTAAATCTGCCCTGCTCTGGTTTCAAACCCCTGCCCCTCACCCCATCACCACAGGCCCTTCTAACAAGTCCTTCTCCAGCTTCCCTGTAGCCCCTTCAGGAGCTGGCTCCTTCAGGAGGTGCCAGGAGCTCAACACAACCCTGGCTGAGCTGGGCTGACAGCAGCTGGCCCTTGCTGTCCCCAGAGCAGTGGCAGATTTGCTGCTGGTTTTCACCTGGAACCGATGTTGCTGCTGGCTGGCTGGCCGTGAGCTGAGCAAGTAGGGCAGTGCTGCTGATGGGGGGAGCAGAGGCACCCTGGGTAAAGGCAAATCCACATGGCTCAGTGGAGCCTGCTCCCTGCAGGAGTCAGGTGAATACCTGCCAGGGTGGCTGTCAGGGCCCTGATGGCTCTGCAGTTTTGGGGCGCCGCCCCTAGCCACCCCGCTGCTCCCAGCCTTGGCTGTGGGGTCCCAGCCAGGGGTTCCCAGAGCTGCTGTGGGGCTGGGGTGCAGCACAGGTTAATGATCCCACACACACACACCACCTTCTCCTCCTCAGACCTGCCAGATGTGTCTGCTTGAGGCTTCCCTTTCATAAATAGGCCTTTTAAAGTCTGTCATCCCCCTGCAGATGAAGAGGTGCTGTGCTGCCTCTGCCTGAGCCTGGCTGCCATGCCTGGGTGGAGAGGCTCTTGTCTGGGGGCTTCAGCTTGGGTTTGAAGTGCCTTTTATTGGATTTTCCCAGGAATGCCTCAGAGTCTGTTGCACCTTGCCTTGATAGCCCTCACTTGCAGGTGGCAGGCTCCACTCCCTGGCACCAGCACCTCGGCACGGAGAGATGGTGAGGAGAAGCACCCTCCCCAAGCCCATGGCTGGGGGGGGACACCAGCAAAGCCCCAGGGCTCAGCACCCAGGGCTCAGCACCCAGGGCTCAGCACCCAGGGCTCAGCACCCAGGGCTCAGCCAAGCTGCTCCCTTCTGGCAGATTCCATTAAACTCATCACCATGGGGCTTTGCCTTCTCCCCCAGCCCCCTTCCTGCTCTTCTCCCTTTTCCCCTCCCTTGCTCTTGCTGTGGCCTCTTGGATTGGCAGCAGGAAGCTTCTTTCTTTTCTCTCCCAGCCCCTGGGGCACACCACTAGTGACAGGCCGCCAGCTGGATGTGGTGCCATTCACCGTTACTCTCTGGGCTCGGCCCTCCAGCCAGTTCCTAACCCAACGCAGTGTGCTCCTGTCCAAGCCACGGGCTGCCAGCTTGGCCAGGAGTTTGCTGTGGGGAACGGTGTCACAGGCCTTGCTGAGGTCCAGGTAGACCACATCCACAGGCCTCCCCACATCCACCAGGCGGGTCACCTGATCATAGAAGGAGATCAGGTTGGTCAGGCAGGACCTGCCCCTCCTAAATCCATGCTGGCTAGGCCTGAGCCCCTGGTCATCCTGTAAGTGCTGTGTGATCGCACTCGAGATGACCCGTTCCATAATCTTGCCTGGCACTGAGGTCAGGCTGACAGGCCTATAATTCCCTGGCTCATCCAACCAGCCCTTCTTGTGGATGGGCACCACGTTGGCCAGCTTCCAGTCTTCTGGGACCTCTCCAGTGAGCCAGGACTGCTGAAAAATGATGGAAAGTGGCTTGGACAGCTCATATCTCAGCAATCTCAGCACCCTAGGATGGGTCCCATCCGGTCCCATGGCCTTGTGGGGGTCCAAGCGGCTCAGTAGATCTCTAACTTCCTCTTGGAGCAGCAGGAAACTATGCAGCTCTCTGGCTCCTTCTGCCAGCTCTGCAGGACAGCTGTCTGGAAGACGTTCTGCCCTGCTAGTGAAGACTGAGGCAAAGAAGGTGTTAAGTACCTCTGCCTTTTCCTCATTCTTTGTTACAACGTTCCCCTCCGTGTCAACCAAGGAGTGGAGGTTGTCCTTGCCCTTCTTCTTGCTATTGATGTATTTATAGAAGGACTTTTTGTTGTCCTTCACAGCAGAGGCCAGTCTAAGTTCTAAATGGGCTTTTGCCTCCCTAATTTTCTTCCTGCACAACCTAGCAACATCCCTAAACATTCCATGGGTTGCCTCCCCTTTCTTCCAAAGATGATACACCCTCTTTTTTTCCCTAAGTTCTATTAAAAGTTCATTGCCCATCCAGGCTGGCCGTCTGCCCCGGCGGCTCATCTTCCGGCACACCGGCACAGCCTGTTCTTGCACCTTCAATAGTTCTTCCTTGAAGTAGGTCCAGTTCTCCTGGACCCCTTTATTTTTAAGGACTGATTCCCAAGGAACCTTCTGAGTTAGTTCCTTGAGTAGCCTGAAGTCTGCCCTCCGGAAGTCCAGAGTGGAGGTCTTCTTGCTGCCCCTCTTGGCTTGGCTGCATACTGAAAACTCTATTATGTCATGGTCACTGGTGCCTAAACACCCTCCGACCACCACATCACCCACCAGCCCTTCCCTGTTGGTGAAGAGGAGGTCAAGCATAGCCTTACCCCTGGTAGGCTCACGCAGCACCTGGGATAAGAAGCTGTCCTCCATGCACTCTAAGAACCTCCTAGACTGCCTCCTCTCTGCTGTGTTGAGATCCCAACAGATATCAGGCAGGTTGAAGTCACCCATGAGAACGAGGTCAGGTGATCTTGAGACAGCCTTAAGCTGCCTGTAGAATGCCTCATCGACATCCTCCTCCTGGTTGGGTGGTCTATAACAGACGCCAACCAGGATGTCTGCCCTGTTGGTCTTCCCTCTAATTCTCACCCACAAGCACTCAACCCTATCATCCCTGATCTCCATCTCAACAGCATCCAGTGCCTCCCTGACGTACAGGGCCACCCCTCCACCCCTTCTTCCTTGCCTGTCTCTCCTGAAGAGCCTGTAGCCATCAATTGCAGCGCTCCAGTCATGCGAGTCGTCCCACCACGTCTCTGTGATGGCAACTACATCATAACTTTCTTGCTGCAACAAGGCTTCCAGCTCCTCTTGTTTGTTACCCATGCTTCGTGCATTAGTGTACATGCACTGCAGCTGGGCTGCTGGTTTCACCTCTAGCTCTAGCTTATCACCTCCAGACTCCTGCCTAAGGGCACTGGTTTCCGACCCTCCCCCTTCGAAGCTAGTTTAAAGCCCTGTCAATGAGACTTGCTAATTCCCTTCCCAGAATCTTTTTACCTTTGGGGGACAGGCCATTCTCATGTATTGTGACCTTTCCCCTCCTCTGGGACAGATGTACTCCATCTGTTACCAGCTGACCTGGTGCAGTAGAAAGTTCCCCAAGATCGAAAAACCCGAAATTCATTCGTCTGCACCAGCCCCTAAGCCACTTGTTGACTACAGCGGCTGACCTGTTCCTTATTGTGTTCCCTCCTGCAACTAACGGTATCGATGTAAAAATTATTTGTGCACCTGACCCCTCAACCAGATCTCCCAGGGCCCTGAGGTCATTTTTGATAGCCCTGGGAGGCCTGGTACCAACATCAACATTCCCTAACTGCATGACCAATAAGGGATAATAATCTGAGGGCTGTACCAGACTGGGCAGCCTTCTGGTAACATCTCCAACTTGGACTCCTGCTAGGCTAATAACTTCCCTATGAGATGGGTCCGGCCTACATATGGGACCTTCTGTTCCCCTCAGGAGGGAATCACCAATTACAATTACCCTCCTTTTCTTTTTTAGGGAGCAAGTCCTGATGCCAGGGGAAGGCTGTTTAACCTTAGGCTGCGTTGCCTTAGGCTGCTTTACCTTAGGCTGTTTAACCTTAGGCTGTTTAACCTTAGGCTGTTTAGCCTCAGGGAAGACCCCAGATGGTGTGTCCTCCGGCATCAGTATCACCTCACCCTCGATCTCCAGCGCCCCATACCTGTTTTCCAAGGGCAGTGAGGGAGGTGGGGGGAGGCAAGGAGGTTTTAATTTGTGTCCTTTGAGAGGAACGTGTATCCATTCCCCTCTGCTTTTCGAACAACCAGTTTCTGCTGGGGGAGCCTGTGGAGCCTGCTTACTCGGGTTCATCTCTTTCCTCCTGTGGCTCATCACTTTTCTACAAGCCCATACATCTCTAAGACTAGCAACCTCATCCTTTAGTCTGGCCACAAGGTCGAGCAGATAGCCAATCTGCTCACACCTAATGCAAGAGTTGCCCCCACTACCCTGCATCTCAAGAGCCAGGCCCCAGCACTCACTACAGCCAGATACCTGGACAGCTACCTGTTTGTGTTCTACCTCAGTCTGGGTCGACACTGATTTTTTAAAGGAGATTTTGCTGCGCGTTATAACCATGCTGCCCCTGGCCACAGCCGTGGCTGCCCCTGGACACACCACCCACTGGACAAAAATTTAGAAAAAGTGCGGCGGCGCGCGAGAGCACCAGAGAGTACCAGAGAAGGGGCTGCTGCCGAGCGGAGCCCCGCGCGAAGCGCTGTCCGCTGTTCAAATTCCGCCGCCGAAGGCGCTGGCCTCACGAGCCGTAAGCACGTGAAGACAGGGCCGCCCGAGTGCCGCTGTGCGTTCAGGAAGCGTGGCGAGCTCAGCCGCCACCGCAGCCCGAGGAGGAGAAGCGCGAAAGCCCGCCCAAGTGGCCACTGATCCCGGCGCTGTTCCGAAGGGGCTGCTGCTGAGCGGAGCCGCGAACCGCTGTCCGCTGTTCAAATTCCGCCGCCGAAGGCGCTGGCCTCACGAGCCGTAAGCACGTGAAGACAGGGCCGCCCGAGTGCCGCTGTGCGTTCAGGAAGCGTGGCGAACCCGGCCGCCACCGCAGCCCGAGGAGGAGAAGCGCTGTTCCGAAGGGGCTGCTGCCGAGCCCGCCCAAGTGGCCGCCGATCCGGCGCTGTTCGAAGGGGCTGCTGCCGAGTGGAGCCCCGCGCGAAGCGCTGTCCGCTGTTCAAATTCCGCCGCCGAAGGCGCTGGCCTCACGAGCCGTAAGCACGTGAAGACAGGGCCGCCCGAGTGCCGCTGTGCGTTCAGGAAGCGTGGCGAGCTCAGCCGCCACCGCAGCCCGAGGAGGAGAAGCGCGCCCAGCCCGCCCAAGTGGCCGCCGATCCGGCGCTGTTCCGAAGGGGCTGCTGCCGAGCGGAGCCGCGCGAAGCGCTGTCCGCTGTTCAAATTCCGCCGCCGAAGGCGCTGGCTTCACGAGCCGTAAGCACGTGAAGACAGGGCCGCCCGAGTGCCGCTGTGCGTTCAGGAAGCGTGGCGAGCTCAGCCGCCACCGCAGCCCGAGGAGGAGAAGCGCGAAAGCCCGCCCAAGTGGCCGCCGATCCGGCGCTGTTCCGAAGGGGCTGCCGCCGAGCGGAGCCCCCGGGCGGAGCGCGCGGCGCTGTCCGCTGTTCAAATTCCGCCGCCGAAGGCGCTGGCCTCACGAGCCGTAAGCACGTGAAGACAGGGCCGCCCGAGTGCCGCTGTGCGTTCAGGAAGCGTGGCGAGCTCAGCCGCCACCGCAGCCCGAGGAGGAGAAGCGCGAAAGCCCGCCCAAGTGGCCGCCGATCCGGCGCTGTTCCGAAGGGGCTGCTGCCGAGCGGAGCCCCGCGCGAAGCGCTGTCCGCTGTGGTCATGTGGCATCATTTTGGGTCACTTGGTGTCACTCTGGGATCATTTGGGGTTATTTTCAGCCACTTGGGGTCATTTTGGGGCCACATTGGGGTCCTGCCCCCTGGGTGACCCCTCCACAGATATACCCTCCCACCTGGTCTCCGTCTCTCGTTAGTCACCTTCCTGACCATGGTCATCTATGGCTGCTCTGCTCACCAAGCCACCACCAACAGTGGTGGCCTCTGACCCCATGTTCCCCACACTCATCTGACCCTTCACCTTTGACACCACCCCCCCCCAGGACTTTGGGCCTTTCCTTTGGTGATCTCCAGATCTCCTTTCATGGTCCTTTTTTCATCCCTGACCTCCCGCTTTCCCCCAACAGACCACGACCCCTCACCCCTCTGACCCTTTGCCCTTGACCCCCCAGGACCCCAAACCCTTGGTGACCTCCTGGCCTCCTTTCTTAGTCCCTTTTCTGGCCCTGGTGATCTTCTGACCTCTTCCATTGTCCCCCTTGTCCTCTCTGACCCCTGGTTGGCCCTTGGGTGCCCTCTGGACTGGTAAAGAGTGGAAGAAGCATCCTGTTGTGACAGGACCTGACTCACCTTGTATTCTGGGCATGGATTTGCTGAGAGAAGGGCGTTTCAAAGACCCTAAGGGTTACAAATGGGCTTTTGGAGTAGCATCTGTGGAAACTGATGGAGGAAAATTGAAGCTGTTCGTCAGACCTGAGCTTTCTGATGAATCTGCAGTTGTGGGACAACATGAGATAGAGGACATTTGTGACCGGTTTAGGCTGTGCCTTTAAGAAAGGGACAGTTGCTGAACACTGGCTGAATGTTTTGGGATTATAACAAAAACAAAGATATTCTAAACTAATTTCATTGGTAGATAGGTAGAATGCAACTTTAAGTTTTGGGTTCAGTCTGTTTGTGGTCTGTTCTTCTCTGTCCTGTGGGCTGGTCTGTCTTCTCTCTCACTGAAGCAACAGCTGCTGAACAGAGCGACCTTGGATTAACAGAGCTAACCAGATAAGAAAACTAACTCTTGCATATGCTTTGAGCTAACAGAATTTTCTACTTAATTGCCTTTCTCTCTCTTTCTCTAACCCTTTTTGGGAAAAAAGGGGAGGTAGGGAGGGAGAAGGGAAGTACAGGGGGAACCCCCTGGCTGCAGGGGGAAAAAGGTCTCCTGTATTACATACATTGTTGTATATTTCTGTATATGTTGTAAATATTGTAGGTTTTTGTATATATTCACTGCATTCCATTTCTGCTTGTAAATACAGCTTGTTTCATTTGCTTTTCCGACCGAGTTTAGCTGTGGTTTTATCTTTTGTGTGTGTGGGGGAACTTTCTCACCCTACCACAACATTAAATTGCCGGTGGCTTCTCAGTCTGTGCATCACAGACAATACAGAACCAGCCCTGACTCTTTGGTGCCCACTCAGAATCTCATTCATCACTTGGAGAGTCAGAAAGTCATCAGCAAAACTCATTCCGCTTTCACCAGTGCAGTGTGGCCTGTGCCAAAGCAGAATGGAGACTGGCGTCTGACAGGCGCCTTCCGTGGTTCTCTTCCAGCCCAGATCCTGTTGCCTGAGGTCTAAAATCACTGAACTGGTTCTCTTCTAGGCCGGAACTCCTGGCCAAGCTGTCAGCTCCTGGCTTGGACAGCAACACTCTGAGGTGGGTTAGGAACTGGCTGGAGGCTGAGCCCAGAGAGTGGTGGTGAATGGTGCCACAGCCAGCTGGCAGCCAGGCACCAGTGGTGTGCCCCAGGGATCAGTGCTGGGCCCCATCCTCTTTAATATCTTCATTGATGATCTGGATGAGGGGATTGAGTCAGTCATCAGCAAATTTGTGGATGACACCAAGCTGGGGGCAGGAGTTGATCTGTTAGAGGGCAGAAGGGCTCTGCAGAGGGACCTTGACTGACTGGACAGATGGGCAGAGTCCAGCAGGATGACATTCAACAGATCCAAGTGCCAGGTGCTGCACTTTGGCCACAGCAACCCCATGCAGAGCTACAGGCTGGAGTCAGAGTGGCTGAGAGCTGCCAAACAGAGAGGGACCTAGGGGTGCTGGTTGACAGCTGCCTAAACATGAGCCAGCAGTGTGCCCAGGGGGCCAAGAAGGCCAATGGCATCCTGGCCTGCATCAAGAATAGTGTGGCCAGCAGGAACAGGGAAGTCATTCTGCCCCTGTGCTCAGCACTGGTTAGGCCACACCTTGAGTCCTGTGTCCAGCTCTGGGTCCCTCAGTTTAAGGAGGACATCGAGACACTTGAAGGTGTCCAGAGAATGTCAATGAGGCTGGGGAGAGGTCTTGAGCACAGCCCTGTGAGGAGAGGCTGAGGGAGCTGGGGTTGCTTAGCCTGGAGAAGAGGAGGCTCAGGGGAGACCTTTTTGACTACCACTCCCTGAAGGGTGGTTGTAGCCAGGAGGGAGTTAGTCTCTTCTCTCAAGCACCCAGCACCCAAACAAGAGGACACAGTCTCAAGCTGTGCCAGGGGAGGTTTAGGCTGGAGGTGAGGAGAAAGTTTTTCCCAGAGAGAGCTATTGGCCATTGGAATGTGCTGCCCAGGGAGGTGGTGGAGTCTCCATCCCTGGAGATGTTCAAGAGGGGATTGGATGTGGCACTTGGTGCCATGGTCTAGTCATGGGGTCTGTGGTGACAGGTTGGACTCGATGATCTTCGAGGTCTCTTCCAACCTTAGTGATACTGTGAGACTGCTTTCCAAATACGATATTAATTTCCAAGCCCCACGTTGGAAGCACCAAAAAATTTGTGGTGGTTTGAGCCTAAACTGGGAGTTAAGAGCTCAGATGGGGGCAACACTGAGAGTCTCTCCCCTGCTCCTCCCCCTCCTCCTCCTCCCTCCCAACAGAGAGGAATAAAAGGAAAGGGGAGGAGCAAATCCACCAAGCAATGATTTGGAATTGGCCTGGAAGTAGAGAGATAAAGAGTTTTCTTTAAACAATATATACATATATATATGACAATAACAGGTAAGGTTCACAAGGACAAGGAACAAGGATGGATGGGAGAGGGGAAAAAAAAAACGAACCAAAAAAAGAATACAAACCCAGTCTCTCTGAAGAGGCCTGGAGTCAGCAGGGAAGAAGGATCAGGCCCAACCACGTGACAGAAGAGCAGGAAAGCAGCTGCAGTAGCTCTTGTCCAGGAGAGGCAGGAGCCAAAAAGCAGTGTCCTGCTTTTTATACCCTAGGTGGGCAGGGAGGAGGGAGTGGAACAGACTCAGTTTCCCAGGGGAAAATGCCCTGCAGGGAGGGCAAAGCCCCTGCAAGCCTCCACCCTGTTCTGTTTTTTTTTTCAGAAGGGGTGTTAACCCACCACAACTGGCTAGCAAAATACTATCTTTGGTGCATAGGAACTCTAATGCCTCCTTTTTCTTGACCCCCATGAGCTGTTCTGTGCTTGAGTAAATTTCAGCTAGAAGAGGAAACCCTGTTCCAGCATTGTTCAACTTCCTCCTTTGTCTGATTTTAATGCAAAATATTCTCACTTCCAGAGATGGTTGTTTTTATCTTCCTAGTTAATAAAACTGGAGTGTCTCCATCTTTTCTTGCTCTGTGATTATCTGCTGAAACTGTCATCTTTTCTGCTATGCATTTGAGGCACAATCACAACTGTGGCCAAAGCCAGGACATCTGGATAGAAGCAAGGAGAATGTCCCCTGTGAAATGAGTTCTTTAGGTACATACCACAATAGATTTTTCATGAAGTTACAGTTTGATTCCTGACTAACACTACGTAGGAGAAGAGTCTGAACTAGCCTTCCTACCCAACCACAAGCAGCATCTGCATTCCAGGAAGGCTGAAGCTAGCTGTGGTTTGTATTTATTATTTGTCTGCAATAAATAAATATTGTTTTTATTTTTTTAAAAGGTGGATTTTGTCATTTAAAATTGGCTGCTGTCCCAAGACTAAAGTGTGCTTACCTGTGTCTGTGGTACTCCCCAGACAACAGGATGGCAAGCATTTTAAAGGGAATTTGGCCTGAGGAAGTAAATATGAGGTTGTAACTAAACCTGTAGTGCCTATTGAAACTGACAGAATGAGAATCGGAGACTCCTAGGGTCGTTTTGGTTGGAAGAGGCCTTTGAGCTCTAACTCTACCAAGGCTGGTGCTAAAACACAGCCTTCTGCACCACATCTCTGCCTCTTTCAAACACCTCTAGGCATGGGGATTCAGCCACCTCCATGGGCAGCCTGTGCCAGGGTTTGAGAACCTTTTCAGTGAAGTTTTTTCTACCATCCAACTGAAATTTCTCCTGCTGCTGTCAATCTTCCAAGCAGACATTTTCCAAGTAAGTGTGTAGTGGGAGAGGTGGTGCAGCTGGCTTCCTGGAAGCTTTTGGTAAGAGAAGACTGCTGATAAGTGTGATGGACTTGTGAAGACTGATAGTATGGATGCTTCAGTTCACAGTAACTATGTGTAATGAAAATGCAGAAGACACAAGAATTGAAGTCTTATCACTAGTTCTGCTTGCAAAGGTTTGAGGAAAACTGCCAGCAGTTTAGTCCAGATTATTCAGCTACTACCGGATATTGCAGAATAGTATTTTAAGTCATAAGGGGTTGCTAACTGGATGTTAATCGTAACTGGACTGTGTCCAGTTCTGGTTCCCCCAGAATAAGAGGGACATGGAACTGTTGGAGTGGGTCCAGAGGAAGCCACAAAGATGAGCAGAGGGCTGGAGAACCTCTGCTCTGGGCACAGGTTGGAAGAATTTGGGCTGTTCAGCCTGGAGAAGAGAAGCCTCCAGGGAGACCTTAGAGCAGCCTTCCTGCACCTGAAGGGGCTCCAGAAGAGCTGGGGAGGGACTTTTGTCAAGGGCTGGGAGCACCTTGAGCTGGAAGAAGGGAGGTTGAGACTGTACATGAGGAAGAAATTCTTGAGAGTGAAGGTGGGGAGACTCTAGCACAGGTTGCCCAGGGAGGCTGTGGCTGCCTCCTGCCTGGAGGTGTTCAAGGCCAGGCTGGATGAGGCCTTGAGCAGCCTGTGCTGGTGGGAGGTGTGGAGGCAGCGCTACAGGCTGGGGTCAACACGGCTGGAGAGCAGCCAGGCAGAAAGGGACCTGGGGGTGCTGGTTGACAGCTGCCTAAACATGAGCCAGCAGTGTGCCCAGGTGGTCAAGAAGGCCAAGGGCATCCTGGCCTGCATCAGGAACAGTGTAGCCAGCAGGAGCAGGGAAGTCATTCTGCCCCGTGCTCAGCACTGGTTAGGCCACACCTTGAGTCCTGTGTCCAGTTCTGGGCTCCTTAATTTAAGAAGGATATTGAGATACTTGAAGGTGTCCAGAGCAGGGCAACAAGGCTGGGGAGGGGTCTGGAGCACAGGCCTGTGAGGAGAGGCTGAGGGAGCTGGGGTTGCTTAGCCTGGAGAAGAGCAGGCTCAGGGGAGACCTTCTTGCTGGCTACAACTACCTGAAGGGAGGTTGTAGCCAGGTGGGGGTTGGTCTCTTCTCCCAGGGAACCAGCACCAGAACAAGAGGACACAGTCTCAAGCTGTGCCAGGGGAGGTTTAGGCTGGAGGTGAGGAGAAAGTTCTTCCCCGACGGAGTAATTTGCCATTGGGATGTGCTGCCCAGGGAGGTGGTGGAACATCCCTGGAGATGTTCAAAAAAGGATTGGATGTGGCACTTGGAGCCATGTTTTAGTCATGAGGTGTTGGGTGACAGGTTGGATTGATGATTTCTGAGGTCTTTTCCAACCTTTTTGATTCTATGAGCTTTGTGGTCCCTTCCAACCCAAACCATTCTATGGATCAATAAATCTATGACTAGCTGAGGCCACAAGCACTGCAGTGAGTTAGAGCAGAGTAGACAAAGCTCTGGTGCAGAGTTTCTCAACCTCCCTCAGAAGGAGAGCATTCAGGTTCCATCCCTTTTGGCTGGCCCAGGCTCTGTATTCTAAGGTAGCAACAACTTGGCAAATGTACCTCTGTCCAGAGTACTCAAACACAGGCACACCACAGCCAGCAGGAGATGAGTCAGCCCTGGAGACCTGCAATACAGCCTTTCAGAAGAGGACAGCAGATTTGAAACTGAACATCCCATTGAATTCACACATCATTACACTACTGTAGCAGCCTGCTCTTGTGTCAAGTCAGCCTTCAGACATGCAGCCCAGATATTAGTATTCTTAATAGGTTCAACAAGGCAAAGTGCAAGGTCCTGCACATGGGTTAGGGCAACCTTCAATATCAATCCATGCTGGGGCTGACGAGATTGAGAGCAGCCCTGCAGAGAAGGACTTGGGGGTGCTGGTGGGGGAGAAGCTGGACAGGAGCCAGCAATGGGCACTGGCAGCACAGAAGGCCAATGGCAGCCTCAGCTGCATCAAAAGCAGTGTGGCCAGAGATGGAGAGAGAGGATCCTGCCCCTCTGGTGCGACTTCTCTTGAAGTACTGGTCCAGCTATGGGACTCCCAACCTAAGAAGGACATGGACTGCTGGAGTGAGTCCAGAGTAAGCCACAAAGATGATCAGAGAATCAGGTGACCAGATTATCAGAGGCCACAGAGATGATGAAAGGGCTGGAGAACCTCTTCTATAGGGACAGACTGGGAGAGTTGGGGCTATTCAGCCTGGAGAAGTGAGGGCTCAGGGGAGACCTTATACCTACATTTCCATATCTGAAGAGGACCTACAGGAAGGCTGGAGAGGGCCTGTTTCCAAGAGCTTGTGGCGACAGGACAAGGGGCAATGGTTTTAAACTGGAGCAGAGTGGATTCAGATTGGACATTAGGAGGAAGTTTTTTTACTATAAGAGGTAAAATACTGGAACAGGTTTCCCAAGAGGTGGTTGAGGTCCCATCTCTGGAGACATTCAAGGTCAGACTTGATGTGTCCCTGGGCAGCCTGATCTAGCTGGAGGTGTCCCTGCAGATTGCAGAGAGATTGGACAAGGTGACCTTTGAGAGTCCCTTGCAATCCAATGCTACCTGCAAATCTGTGAATCTAGATCCAAGATTGTCTTCACATTTGATCATTGAAGATTGAGTTCAAAATCAAAGTTGATTTATTGTGCAGCCTTGGTTCAAATAGAGACCACAGTGGTAACAAACCTTAAAAACCCCAGAGTCTCTGTCACTGCAGCACTGTAGTCACTCTCCTTGTCTCTGAATCTCCTTGGAGTGGAGTATTCCACGTAAATCCAGACATGCATTTATTAAGCTCTCTACCAGAGCTACATTAAATTTTATTTTTCTCATTCTGGAAGTCACTAAAATGACTAAGTCTTGCAGCAATCCATATTGCAATTATTTGCAGGATCTCATGGCTTATGAATTTGCTTCCATTGCAATATGTTTAAAAAATGGCCACCCCAGTGTGCAGACCACCCCCACCCCCACACAAGCATGACTTTCCTTCTGGCTACTTCGTGTTCAGAGAATCCCAGACTCCCAGCACAGTGGGGGTGGAAGGGACCTCTGGAGATCAGCCAGTCCAAACCCCTGCCAATGCAGGGCACCCACAGCACAATGCCCAGGAGCACAATGGTTAGGGGGGCTTGGAAGCTCTCCAGAGGAGACTCCACAACCCCTCTGGGCAGCCTGCTCCAGGCCTCCAGCACCCTCACAACAACTTTCTCCTCCTCTTCACATCCATCTCCTGGGGTCCAGGCTGTGCCCACTGCCCCTTGTGCTGTCCCTGGGCACCACTGAGCAGAGCCTGGCCCCAGCCTCTTGCCCCCCACAGCTCCTTTAGCTCTTGCTGAACGTTGCTCAGCTCCCCTCTGGGGCTGCTCTTCTGCAGGCTCTCAGCCCCAGGGCTCTCAGCCTTTGCTGCTCCCAGAGCTGCTCCAGGCCCCTCAGCAGCTTTGCAGCCTCCACCAGATTCCCTGTCTCTCTGGAAGTGGGGAGCCCAGAAATGGACCAAATACTCCAGATGAGGCTCCCTAAGGCAGAGGACAGAAGAACCTCCCTTGACTGTTGTTAGAACATGTAGGATTAAAATTAGAGAGGCAAAGGCCCAGTTGGAACTGAAGCTGAACACCTCTTTGAAAGATAACAAAAAGCATTTTTATAAATACATTAATACTAAAAAGAGGGCAAGAAGCACCTGCACTCTTTAATGGACCTGGAGGGGAACACTGTGACTGAAGATGAGGAAAAGGCTGAGGTCCTGAGCACCTTCTTTGCCTCAATTTTCAACAGCAAGGCAGGAGGAGTTCAGGACGAGTGGCCTCCTGAGCTGGGTGATGGGGTCAGGGAGCAGTGCAGTGCCCCTGAAATCCATGAGGAATTAGTTCGGGACTTGCTGAGCCAGTTGGACACTCACAAGTCCATGGGACTGGATGGGATCCATCCTAGGGTCCCATGAGGTCCAAGCCTCTCTCCATCATTTCCCTCCAGTCCTGGCTCACTGGAGAGGTCCCAGATGACTGGGAACTGGCCAATGTGGTCCCCATCCACAAAAAGGGTCGGATGGAGGAACCCAGAAACTCCAGGCCTGTCAGCCTGACCTCAGTGCCAGGGAAAATGATGGAGCAGATTATCTTGGGGGCAATCACTGCACACCTGAAGGATGGCCAAGGGCTCAGGTCCAGCCAGCATGGATTTAGGAAGATCCTGCCTCTCCAACCTGATCTCCTTCCATGCCCAGGTGACTGCCTGGTGGATGTGGGGCAGGCTGTGGGTGTAGTCTGCCTGGAGTCCAGCAAGGCCTTTGACACCATCCCCCACAGCAAACTCCTGGCCAAGCTGTCAGCCCCTGGCTTGGACAGCAGCACTCTGAGCTGGGTTAGGAACTGGCTGGAGGCTGAGCCCAGAGAGTGGTGGTGAATGGTGCCACAGCCAGCTGGCAGCCAGGCACCAGTGGTGTGCCCCAGGGATCAGTGCTGGGCCCCATCCTCTTTAATATCTTCATTGATGATCTGGATGAGGGGATTGAGTCAGTCATCAGCAAATTTGTGGATGACACCAAGCTGGGGGCAGGAGTTGATCTGTTAGAGGGCAGAAGGGCTCTGCAGAGGGACCTTGACCGACTGGACAGATGGGCAGAGTCCAACAGGATGGCACTCAACAGATCCAAGTGCCAGGTGCTGCACTTTGGCCACAGCAACCCCATGCAGAGCTACAGGCTGGGGTCAGAGTGGCTGAGAGCTGCCAAACAGAGAGGGACCTGGGGGTGCTGGTTGACAGCTGCCTAAACATGAGCCAGCAGTGTGCCCAGGGGGCCAAGAAGGCCAATGGCATCCTGGCCTGCATTAGGAACAGTGTGGCCAGCAGGAGCAGGGAAGTCATTCTGCCCCTGTGCTCAGCACTGGTTAGGCCACACCTTGAGTCCTGTGTCCAGCTCTGGGCCCCTCAGTTTAAGAAGGACATTGAGACACTTGAAGGTGTCCAGAGAATGTCAATGAGGCTGGGGAGAGGTCTTGAGCACAGCCCTGTGAGGAGAGGCTGAGGGAGCTGGGGTTGCTTAGCCTGGAGAAGAGGAGGCTCAGGGGTGACCTTCTTGCTGTCTACAACTACCTGAAGGGAGGTTGCAGCCAGGAGGGAGTTGGTCTCTTCTCTCAAGCACCCAGCACCAGAAGAAGAGGACACAGTCTCAAGCTGTGCCAGGGGAGGTTTAGGTTGGAGGTGAGGAGAAAGTTTTTCCCAGAGAGAGTTGTTGGCCATTGGAATGTGCTGCCCAGGGAGGTGGTGGAGTCACCATCCCTGGAGGTGTTCAAGAGGGGATTGGATGTGGCACTTGGAGCCATGGTCTAGTAGTCATGAGTTCTTGGGTGACAGGTTGGACCTGACATCTTTGAGGTCTTTTCCAACCTTACTGATTCTATGATTCTGTGACTGTGGCCACACTTTTCCTTGCATCCCAGGACACCATCAGCCTTCTTGGTCACAAGGGCACATTTCTCTCTCATGGTCAACTTACTGTCCCCTTTAAACCATGTCCCTCAGCACCACATCTACACATCTCTTAAATCCCCCATAGATGGGGACATCATCACTGCCCTGGGCATGCTGTTCCAGGAATTGACAAAACTTTCAGGGCAGAAATTGTTCACCATCTCCAACCTAAACCTCCCCTGGTGTGACCTGAGGCTGTTTCCTCCCTCCTATCACTTGTTACTTTGGGAGAAGGGACCAGCTCCCACCTTGCTCCAGCCTCCTCTCAGGGAGCTGTAGAGAGCAATGAGGTCTCCCTCAGCCTCCTCTTCTCCGTACTAAACACCCCCAGCTCCCTCAGTTGCTCCTCCCCAGCCCTGTTCTTCAGACCCTTCCCCAGCTTCATTGCCCTTCTCTGGACCTGCTCCAGCTCCTCAGTGTCCTTCTGGGAGTGCTCATATACAGCCCCTGCGCAGGTCACAATGCCACCTACCGCTCTGTTAATTTCAATGGCAAGTTGTCATCAAACACCCACCCATCATGCACACATTTCTCCTTCCCTTAGGTGCTCTGGACTAATTTTGTACTGGGAAAGGCTCTAGAAGGTGTCAGGTACAGCTATGACTGCAGCTCAGAACTGCACATTGATTGTTCCAGGAGAAAATAAACTTTGTTGCCTTTATACAGCTCCTAATTAACACTTATCAGACACAGCTTGAGGTAAGAGGTATCAGCTGTGTTATAATTTGCAGAATATGAGCAAAAGCAAAGAATTTGCTGGAGCACCTCCCCTATGGGGACAGGCTGGGAGAGCTGGGGCTGTTCGGCCTGGAGAAAGAAGCCTCCAGGGAGACCTCAGAGCAGCCTTCCAGTACCTGAAGGGGCTCCAGGAGAGCTAGGGAGGGACTTGTGACAAGGGCTGGGAGTGCCAGGATGAAGACAATGGCTTTAAGCTGGAAGAGGGGAGACTGAGAGTGGAGATGAGGAAGAAATTCCTGAGAGTGAGGCTGGGGAGACTCTGGCACAGGCTGCCCAGGGAGGCTGTGGCTGCCTCCTGCCTGGAGGTGTTCCAGGCCAGGCTGGACAGGGCCTTGAGCAACCTGGGCTGGTGGGAGGTGTCCCTGCCCATGGCAAGGCATTGGAACTGGGTGATCTTTAAGGTCCCTTCCAACCCAAACAATTCTGTGATTCTATGATTTACTGGTTTAAGAGGCAAAACACTTTTCAATCAGTTGTGTCTGTCTTTTACAAGCAGCCCAATTTAAAACAAAATGTGAAATAAGGGCAGCCCCCACTGCAGTGAAACCCTCTGTCACTAATTACAGTTAAAAGTTCAAGCATGTAATGAAAACTGATCCCAAACAGTGCTTAACTGACTTAAAAAAAAAAAAAAAACCAAAACCCAGCCCAAAACAAAAGCGTGCATAGATAGATCTCAGAACCCAGCATGGAGGGGCTGGAAGGGACTTCAGGAGATCACCCAGTCCAACCCCCTGCTCCAGCAGGGCACCCACAGCACAGTGCCCAGCAGCACAATGCCCAGGGGGGGGTTGGCAGCTCTCCACACCAGGACACTCCACAACCTCTCTGGGCAGCCTGCTCCAGGCCTCCAGCAGCCTCACACCAAACAACTTCCTCCTCTTCACATCCAACCTCCTGGGGTCCACTTTGTGCCTTGAATCTTGTCTTGTTTGTGAGCACCACTCAGCAGAGCCTGGCCCCAGCCTCTTGCCCCCCACAGCTCCTTCAGCTCTTGCTGAGCATTGCTCAGCTGCCCTCTGGGGCTGCTCTTCTGCAGGCTCTCAGCCCCAGGGCTCTCAGCCTTTGCTGCTCCCAGAGCTGCTCCAGGCCCCTCAGCAGCTCTGCAGCCTCCCCTGGACTCTCTCCAGCAATTCTCTGTCTCTCCTGAACTGGGGACCCCAAACCTGGACCTAGGACTCCAGCTGTGGCCTGACTAGGGCAGACTCTAGAGGGGAGGAGAACCTCCCTCACCCTGCTGGCCACACTCTTCTTCACGCACCCCTGGACACCTTTGGCAGTTTGGGCTGGGGGCCCCGCTGCTGCAGCCACATAAGACACACCCCCGGTGTCCCGAGGGTCCAGCCCAGTGGGTGGACACAGGAAGCTGTGTATTTCATCCCATAATGTCCTGCTCTCTATAAATCTACCTGCAAAGTCCTACACTTCCTCTTCCTTCCCTCACCACTCCTATGGAGATACTCCCTATCTGGTAATGGAGGGGAAGTCATCTCGAGGCCTCTTGGGGCGTGGCCAGGCCTAATGCCTGGAGGAGAAGGGGGAAGGGCAATCTCAGATCTGGCCAGCTGAGATTAGCCTAACAGTGGAGGGGAAGAAAGAGCCCTGAGGGGTTTGGGTGTACCCTCGGGTGGGGAAAAAGGGGAGTGTTGGGATGCTTCTGGGTATGCTTTGGGATCTCCTTTTGTCACTGTCCTTGTGGTTCTCTGTAAAATATTCACTGCTTTTCCATTTAAACTTTTCCATCCTTATTCCTTACCCTTGTATACCTGTTACTGCTATGTATGTATTTTGTAAATATATTTACTTCTCCTACTTCCAAACCAACTCCAGATTATTTTTTAGTACATTTACCTCCTTCTCTTTTTCCCTACCCCTTTTTTTAATTTCTCTCCCTTATCAGGGAGAAGGAGAGGGGGGTGGGGGAGGAATTCTCGGTTTGCTACCATCTGAGCTCTTAAACTCCAGTTAAGGCTC
Source organism: Picus viridis (assembly GCA_033816785.1). Classification (NCBI taxonomy): domain Eukaryota; kingdom Metazoa; phylum Chordata; class Aves; order Piciformes; family Picidae; genus Picus; species Picus viridis. The sequence continues at coordinate 13,502,916 of CM066598.1, forward strand.
AAACCACTACACCCTCACAGTGAAAAAATTCTTCCTCCTGTTTCCATGGACCTTCCTATGCCTCAGGTTGTTGTAGTTTATGAATTTATGGGCCGGAAATATTATAAAATATGAGTATTATTTATTAAATATAAAAAATTGTTTTCCTGCACCAGTTGATTCAGGTTCATTTGCCTGGTCGATGACAAGTGAATTACACACGGGAGAAGGCTAATAAACAGTAGAGTAACAGTCTAGAACAATCAGAATTTGGAATACAGAGGAACAAACTGGAGTCTCCCTGTGCACGCGAAACTCAACAGCACTGCCGCCTTGGGTGGCACAGACGAACCACCGTCGAGTTCACAGCGGAGCTAACCAAGAGGTACCGAGCTGTAAACCTCAGAAATAACCAGGTGAAATAGCGTATTGTACTCACCAACCGCCGAGCTGCTAACTACCAAAACCTTTGCTGAACAAAGAGGTGTTGGAGTTCGTCGTTATGGTCCGAGGGCAGCATCCACAGATTCAGAGGAAATGAGAGGGCAGGCTGCTGCAGCGGAGGCCCAACTGTGCCGCTAAACAAAGCTAATTGCTCTGGAGATAGGAGCGAGTAGGGTGCTTGTCGCCGCCTTGAATCCTATTAACGAACGGGGCAGAGAGGTGAGACAGTAATGAGTATGCAAGCTTTGAGTGCAATGAGCGAGCTACAAGCATAGGTCTCCCTCTATAAATCCCCTTCTCGCAAACGGAAGGGCCCAATGGCACATCAGCCATTCACATCCTGCCAAGCAATTCATAATGCTTATGTGGCGAGTAAGCTGCACACGCCTGCGGTCATGGCGTCTGGCATGTGCAGTCTCCTCTCTGAAACGTGAGGCTCGGGGATCAGCTTCCACTCCCCTCCAGGCAGCCTTAAGGGCGCCTGCCTATTAGGCTCCTCAACCTCAATCCGGACCCTGTAACAGAGAGGGAGGAGAAAGGGGCAGTGGCTCAAAACAGATTTAACTGTCTTATTAATGCCTCTTCCAGGACACAGGTTCCACCATTGTTCCTTGTGCTATCATTGGGCATCACCCAGCAGAGCCTGGCTCCATCCTCTGGGCACTCACCCTGCACATCTTTATCAACATGAAAGTGGTCACCCTCAGGCTCCTCCTCTCCAAGCTATAGAGCCCTCAGCTCCCTCAGGCTCTCCTCATAAGGAAGATGTTCCACTGCCTTCAGCATCTTTGTGGCTCTGTGCTGGACTCTCTCTCTAGTAGCTCTCTGTCCCTCTTGAGCAGGCCCAGAACTGGACACAATATTCCAGATGTGGCCTCACCAGGGCAGAGTAGAGGGTAGAGGAGAATCTCTCTTGACCTACTAACCACAGCCCTTCTAATCCACCCTAGGATGCCCTTGGCCTTCTTGGCCACAAGAGCACATTGCTGGTTCATGGTCAGCCTCCCATCCATCAGGACCCCCAGGTCCTTTTCCCCTTCTCTGCTCTCCAACAGCTCAGTCCCCAATCTATCCTGGTCCATGGGGCTGTTCTTTCTCAGGTGCAAGACTACCTTTGCCCTTGTTGAATTTCCTTCCATTTCTCCCTGCCCAACTCTCAGTCTATCCAAGTCTGACTGAATGGCAGCACAACCCTCCTGTGTCAGCCACTCCACCCAGTTTGGTGTCTGTGGTGGTTTGGGCTGGGTTCCCTCTGCTACGTGGTGTGCTTCCTGTGTCCAGAAGTCCAGCCCAGTGGGCGGACACAGGAAACCAGGTATCTCCTACCATAATCCTCTGCACCGCTATAAAATCTAGTGCGGGGTCTGGCACTGCCTCTTTCTTCCCCTCGCCAGCACCTGGTAACTGGGGGAGACATCTCCTGGCCTTGGGCCTGGCTAGGCCCAAGACGAGGGGGATGGGCGATCTCAGGTCTGGCCAGCTGAGACTAGCCTAGCAGTGGGGGGAAGAAGGAGCCCTGGGGTCTTGGGCCCACCCTCAGGTGGGGATGGGATGTTTCTGGGTCTGCTTTGGGGTTTCTTTTGTCACTGCTTCTGGTTCTCTGTACACACTCATTGCTTTCTACTTAAACTTTCCATCACTTTTGCAATCCGTTTGTCAGAGTCGTTATTTCTGCCCGTGGTGGGGAGGGGTCTGCCTCAACCCACGACATTTTTGGCGAGTCAGTCAGGAGTTAGTTGTTGTGGCCACTCTGCAGATCGTATTGCAAAAGACAGAGAGTTTAAATTTAGTTCTGGGCATTGGTTTGGGAAGGTGGGGCTCAAGTTTTGTTGTTGGGGGAATTGTGTGAGTTCTTGTGGATTGCAGTGGGACACCTGGTGCGTGGCTGGTGGCACAGAGCCCCTCCTGCCATTCTAAACAGGGGTGGTTCTTGGCCATCAGTGCTGGGGTACCGCTTGAGAATGCGGAACCTGCCCTTCCTCCACCCTTTGCTCTCTGCGGGTGGTAGAAGTGGCGTGGAGTGAAGTAAGGGAGGGGCAGCGGCGAGCAGATCAAAGTCAGGTCCGTTCTCGCTGCAAGGATAGAGCCAGCCGCAGCGAGGGGGCGAGCCAGCTCCCGAAACCCAAGAGGGCAAATGGGGACCCCAGCTGGAAAGCCATTTTCAAAGGCTCTGAGAACACATTTGTGGCTTTCACTGGAGAAGCTGTTTGAATGCCCGAGGGGTGGAGGTGATTTTGATTCTGTACCGCGGCAGTAGAGGTGGCTGGAGCCCTGCTGTATACTGAGTGGCGGCGGCAGGCCCAGCTGTGTGCATGGAGCGGCAACGGCAGCCCCCGGCCATGCACTCGGGCTGCGGTGGGCCTGGCTCTAATCTCTTTCCCCGATTTTTTTCGGACGAGCTCCGAAAATGGCGCCAAGCACCTGGTTCCACCTCCCTTCTTCTCAGTGGGCTGTGGTGCAACCCCTCCCTCTTCCGGGAGAGGGTTGTGTAGCCGGCTGCTGTCATGCCGCGGCACGCAAACGCCCAGTGGTGGGGGCAAAGTACCCTGACATGCATCTGTGTAGCCTTGGACCGCGGTCAGAGGCAGTCGGTTGCGGCACCCTGGTTGGATGGAAAAAAGCAGTCGTGGAGCCGGATTGTTCCAACTGGCTTGCCCCACGGCTGGAGGATATGCCGCTGAGTTAATATAGGTGAGAATAAAAGCTTGGCTGAGAAGTTGTGAGGCTTTTCCAGGTGGCCAGGATGTCCAACGAATCCATGAAGAACCCACACTGCAGAAGAGTGTACTCTGCATCACTGGGAGGTTCCATTGGATGAAAGAAGAACTGGACTGGACTGACACTTGAGCCTGAATGAGAGACTGTTTGGGTGGATGCCCAGATGAAGCTAGGGACTTCGCTGGACATGTCATCAGAAGATTTCTAATTTGATGGTATGTTTGGGTGCAGGGTTTATGATATGAGATAAGGGGTGGCATGTGGTGGTTTGGGCTGGGTTCCCTCTGCTACGTGGTGTGCTTCCTGTGTCCAGAAGTCCAGCCCAGTGGGCGGACACAGGAAACCAGGTATCTCCTACCATAATCCTTGCACCGCTATAAAATCTAGTGTGGGGTCTGGCACTGCCTCTTTCTTCCCCTTGCTGGCACCTGGTAACTGGGGGAGAGACATCTCCCAGCCTTGGGCCTAGCCATCCCCAGGGGGATGGGCGATCTCAGGTCTGGCCAGCTGAGACTAGCCTAGCAGTGGGGGGAAGAAGGAGCCCTGGGGGTCTTGGGCCCACCCTCAGGTGGGGATGGGATGTTTCTGGGTCTGCTTTGGGGTTTCTTTTGTCACTGCTTCTGGTTCTCTGTACACACTCATTGCTTCCTATTTAAACTTTCCATTACTTTTGCAATCCGTTTATCAGAGTCATTATTTCTGCCCATGGTGGGGAGGGGGTCTGCCTCAACCCACAACAGTGTCCTCAGCAAACTTGCTGACAGTGCACTCTGTGCCCTCATCCAGGTTGTTGACGAATATATTGAACAGACCCCTGAGGTACTCCACTAGTTACAGGACTCCAACTAGACTCTGTCCCACTATTCTTTCCTTCAACCAGTTCCCATTCACCTCACTACCTGATCATCCAGGCCACACTGCCTCAGCTTAGCTGCAAGGATGCTGTGGCAGACAGTGTCAAATACTTTACTGACATCAAGATAAACCACATCCACTGCTCTGCAATCATCTATCCACCTGATTATGTCCTCATCAAAGGCTATCAGGTTGGTCAGACATGACTTCCCCTGGGTAAAACCATGTTGACTGCTCCTAATGACCCTCTTGTCCTTGTTATGCCCAAGGACAGTGCCGAGGATAAGTTGCTCCATTACGTTTCGGGGAATGGAGGTGATGCCGACCAGTCTAGGCTGTCCTGGGTCCTCCTCCTTACCTTTGTTGAAGATTGGAGTGACATTTGCCCTCCTTGAGACCCCAGGCACCTCTCCTGTCTGCCATGACTTACCAGAGATGGTGGAGAGTGGTCTGGCAGTGACCTCCGCCAGCTCCCTCGGCATCCTTGGGTGCATCTCATCAGGTCCCATGGATTTATGGATGTCCAGATTGCTTAACTGTTCCCTGACCTCATCAACCCAGTTCACATTGACCATGGAAACCTTCCTCTTTATCATACCTTCCTCTGTGGCCTCAGGGTTCTGGAGACAAAGAAGGCATTTAGTAACTCTGCCTTCTTTGTATTCTCTATCACCAAGGCACCCACCTCGTTCAGCACTGGGCCTACATTGCCCCCAGTGTTAGTTCTTCCTGCAATGTACTTGAAGAAGGCCTTTCTGTTGTCCTTGACCTCCCTTGCAAGGTCAAATGTCAAGGAGGCCTTAGTCTTCCTAGTAGCCTCCCTATATCCTCTGACAACCCTCTCATACTTCTCCTAAGTGACAAGCCTCTCCTTCCATGATCTGTAGACTCTCTTCCACTTGAGTTTGTTCAACAGCTCCCTACTTAACCATGCAGGTCTGCCCACTCCCTTTCATGATTTCCTGCTCTGCTCTGGTCTTGAGCTTGGAAGAAGAGGTCCATGAATATCAACCAACTATCATGGACACCTTTGCCTTCAAGTACCCTGTCCCAGGAGATTTCCCTTAGCAATTGCTTGAAAAGGCCAAAGTGGGCCCTGCTGAAATCCAAGGCTGTAATCCTGCTTGGTGTTCTGTTCCTACTGCACAAGATCTTCAACTCCACCATCTCACGATTGCTACAGCCAAGGCTGCCCTCAACCTTCAGCACTTCAGCCAGACCCTCCTTGTTGGTGAGTATCAGATCCAGCAATGCTCCTCTCCTAGTTGGCTCATCCACCATTTTCATCAAGAAGTGTGGTGGTGAGAGAAGTTCAGTTCCCCCCCCCCCCCCAGAAACCACTGCTAACTCAGTTGGAGAAGCAAAGATGGGAGAGCTATATTTTACAAGCAGGATGAAATGCAATGAATCTATACACAATAGACAATATTTACAGGATATACAAAAATATACAGCAAAGAACATCGGCGATGGAGACTGGAGTCAATACGGATGACCAATATGATCTAGTATTGTTCCTTTATTGTTCCAATATTGTATGGCTATAGTGCAAGCACAGTGAGTATAGCACAGCAAAGTGAAGTGAAGTGAATGGAAAGGAAAGTGAAGGCAAGGAAAGTGCGTATTAAGGGGACTTCTACAACTTATATAAACTCGGGGAGCATTGTTGGCATAGCTTCATTGGTTCCCCACTGTGGTGGTTTGAGCCTTAACTGGAAGTTAAGAGCTCAGATGGGGCAAGGCTGAGAATCTCTTCCCCCACTTCCCCTCCCCTCTCCTTCCTCCCAACAGAGAGGGGAGAAAAGGAAGGAGCAAATTTACCAAGCAATAATTTGGAGTCGGCTTGGAAGTAGAGAGGAAAAGAGTTGTCTTTAAGCAATATATATATATATAACAATAACAGAAGAAATGTTCACAAGGGCAAGGAACAATAATGGATGGGAGGGGGACAAAAACCAAGAGAGTGATACAAAACCAGCCTTTCTGGAGAAGCGTGGAGGCAGCAGAGAGAGGAATCAGGGCCGACCACGTGGCAGAGGAGCAGGAGGGCAGCTGCAGTAGCTCTCATCCAGCAGAGGCAGGAGCCAAGAAGCTGTGCCAACAGCTACGATGTCCTGCTTTTGTACCGTAGCTGGGCAGGGAGGGGGAGTGGAACAGACTCAGCCTCCCAGGTGAGAAATGCTCTGCAGGGAGTGAAAAGTACCTGCAAGCCCTCCACCCTGCTTTGTTCTTTTGTTTTTCAAAAAAGGGTGTTAACCCACCACAATCCACCCCTCTGTTCCACTTCCTCTCTCCTGCCACAGCCCCTTCATGCAATCTTGACACGTGATGTTCAGATCCCCGATGCAAGTCCCTTGTTATCTCGGCTCTCTCTCTCCCAGGGCAAGTCTCTGTCTCTCTCTGGTGATGGTCAATGTAGGTGCTGCTTAAATCAGGAATCAGTTTGTCTTTGAAAGGGAAATGGAGAGATCAGGAACAGTCCGTTGCTGTAGGGACATCGGGCACAGTCCGTTGCTGTAGGGGCATCGGGCACAGGTGCGGATGAGATTATGCAGGAGCTCTCTGGGTTGGTGAGCAGTGTGTACATTGTGTCCTGGATGCTAGGCTGGTATTAGGCTAGGAGGGAGAAACTTAGAACAACTTGTAACTATTTACACAATGACTATAATACATTGATAATTGTTGCCCCCCCCCCCCCCCCCCCCCCGAGTTCATCCCCTCTCAGCCAGAGTCACGTTCCGCTGTGGGATACGCTGAATGTCCCCGGTTTCTAACATGACCCAGTACGTGTGACCAGGACCCTCAGCTGAGACCACCCCTCGGGTTGGTTTGCCCCCACCAGCAGCAGGAAAAACCCACACTGCCTTTCCCAGCAGGTTCTTCTCAGCAATCATAGGAACTCCATCTCCATCCACTGTTTGCAGCAGGTGAGACTGGGCAGGACCAGCTCGGTTCACAGATCCTCTGCTGTTCACTAACCAAGTGGCTTGAGCTAAGTGTCTTTCCCAGTTCCTGAAGGTTCCACCCCCAAGGCTTTTAGGGTGGTCTTTAGCAAGCCAGTGTAGCGCTCGATCTTCCCGGCAGCTGGTGCATGGTATGGGATGTGGTAAATCCACTCAATCCCATGTTCCTTTGCCCAGTCTCTTATGAGGTGGTTCTTGAAATGGGTTCCATTGTCTGACTCAATCCTCCCGGGGTGCCGTGTCTCCACAGGATCTGTCTCTCCAGGCCCAGGATGGTGTTGCGAGCAGTGGCATGAGGTACTGGGTCCAGCCACCCTGTACTTGCCTCCACCATGGTCAGTACGTACTGCTTGCCGCTGTGAGACCGAGGAAGGGTGATGTAGTCAATCTGCCAGGCCTCTCCGTACCTATATTTCGACCATCTCCCCCCATACCACAGAGGCTTCATGCACTTGGCCTGCCTGATGGCAGCACAGATGTCACACTCATGGATGACCTGTGAGATGGCCTCCATAGAGATGTCCACGGATCTGTCCCGAGCCCACCGGTATGTGGCATCTCTCCCTTGGTGGCCAGAAGTGTCATGGGCCCAGCGAGCTAAGAACAGCTCAACCTTGTGTTCCCAATCCAAGTCTATTTGGGAGATTTTAGCAGCCAGATCAGCTTGGTGGTTGTGCTGGTGTTCTTCATTGGCTCTGCTCTTGGGAACGTGTGCATCAATGTGCCATACCTTTGTTGGCAGCTTGTCCAGGCGGGCAGCGATGTCTTGCCACAGCTCAGCGGCCCAAACAGGCTTCCCTTTTCTCTGCCACCTGTTCCTCCTCCATTCTTTCAACCACCCCCACAAGGCATTGGCTACCATCCAGGAGTCAGTGTAGAGGTACAGCACTGGCCAGTTCTCCCGTTCCTCTATATCCAGGGCCAGCTGGACAGCTTTTACCTCTGCGTACTGACTGGATTCGCCTTCTCCATCCCTTGCTTCCGCCACTTGCCTTGTTGGGCTCCAGACAGCTGCCTTCCATCTCCGCTTGCTTCCCACAAGCCGGCAGGACCCATCTGTAAATAGAGCATAGCCCTTCTCATGGTCAGGGAGATCGTTGTATGGGGGAGCCTCCTCAGCACGGGTCACTGTCTGCTCTGGTGGCATTCCAAAGTCGGCACCCTCTGGCCAGTTGGTGATCACTTCCACTATGCCAGGGCGTTCGAAGCTCCCCATTCGAGCTCTCTGAGTTATCAGGGCCATCCACTTACTCCAGGTGGCATCTGTGGCATGATGTGGGGTTGAGCCTCTTCCTTTGAACATCCAGGTCAGGACCGGAAGCCTTGGAGCCAGAAATAGAGGTGACTCAGTCCCAATTACCTCAGAGGCAGCCCGGACGCCCTCATAGGCAGCTAGGATTTCCTTCTCTGTCGCGGTGTAGTTGGCCTCGGAGCCTTTGTACCCCTTACTCCAGAAACCTAGGGGCCTGCCCCTGGTTTCACCAGGAGCCTTCTGCCACAAGCTCCACGTAGGACCATTCTCACCGGCCGCAGTGTACAGCACATTTTTGATCTCTGGTCCAGTTCGAACAGGTCCCAGAGCCATAGCATGGACCACCTCTCGTTTGATCTGGTCGAATGCCACCTGCTGCTCAGGTCCCCACACAAAATCATTTTTCTTCCTTGTTACATGGAAGAGAGGCTTCACAATCTGACTGTACCCGGGAATGTGCATTTTCCAGAAGCCCACAAGCCCCAAAAAGGACTGTGTCTCTTTCTTGTTCGTGGGCTGCACCATAGTGGCTACCCTGTTCACCACCTCCTGAGGGATGTGGCGACGGCCATCCTGCCATTGAACGCCCAGGAACTGGATCTCCCTGGCAGGCCCTTTCACCTTACTTCTCTTGATGGCGAAGCCAGCCTCCAGCAGGATATCGATTATCTTCTCACCCTTCTGGTAGACTTCCTCTGCTGTCTCACCCCATATGATGATGTCATCGATGAACTGCAGGTGCTCAGGGGCTCCACCTTTCTCTAAGGCAGTCTGGATCACCTCATGGCAGATGGTTGAGCTATGGACCCAGCCCTGAGGCAACCGATTCCATTGATACTGTACTCCCCTCCAGGTGAAAGCAAACTGTGGCCTGCATTCTTCTGCAATGGGAATGGAGAAAAAGGCATTAGCAATGTCACTTGTGGCATACCACTTGGCTGCCTTCGATTCCAGCTCGTACTGGAGCTCCAGCATGTCCGGCACGGCAGCGCTGATCGGAGGAGTCACCTCATTCAGGCCACGGTAGTCCACAGTCAGTCTCCATTCCCCATTTGCCTTCCGCACTGGCCATATCAGGCTGTTGAAGGGGAGTGAGCCTTGCTGATCACCTTCTGGTTCTCCAGTCGTCGAATTAGTTGGTGTATGGGGTGCAGGGAGTCTCTGTTGGTCCTGTATTGCCTGCGATGCACTATGCGAGAGGCAATAGGTAGCTTCAAATCCTGCACCTAATGGCTGCCCACTGCGGAGGGGTCATCTGACAGCTCAGGCTTGGTGGACAGCTGTTCTTTGCCTGCAGTCTCCACAGCTGCCACCCCAAACGCCCACTTGTGCCCCTTAGGGTCCTTGAAGCATCCCTCCCGCAGAAAGTCAATGCCAAGAATGCAAGGTGCATCTGGACCAGTTACTATGTCGTGCTTTCCCCATTCATTCCTGGTCAGGCTTATCTCAGCTTGCAGTACAGTCAGGTCTTGTGAGCCCCCTGTGACTCCCTGAATGCTTATGGGTTCAGCCCCTTTGTACCTCGATGGTATCAGGGTGCATTGGGCCCCTGTGTCCACCAGAGCTCAGTACTTCTGGGTTTCTGAAGTGCCAGGCCATTTTACATACACATCCTAGTATACTCTGTTGTCCCTGGCCTCCACCTGGCTGGAGGTAGGGCACCTCTAATGCTGGCGGCGATGTCCACACTTGTCACAGGGTCCTGTGTTACTAGGGGAAAGGGTCTCTTGAGCGAGAGGGACCACTCCGGGAAACTGGGGCAGCCCTTCTTCTGGATGAGTTATCCCCGTGGTGCCCACCTTGCAGTTCCCGCACTCTGTTCCAGAGGGCAGAGGTGGGTTGGCGATGCCAGGTGTCCATGTCCTATCTGTGGTCACAGAGGAACCTCCACAGAGACCCCCTTGACATCCCCTGATTGGCTTGGGGTGATCTCCTAGGGGAAAGTCGTCTGTTCCTGATTGCTGAAACCTGGATCCATTCTGACGGGGAAGGGGAAAAGGAGGCGTCGCTCCCCCTTTTCAGTTCAGACATGGAGGTCTTGATATCTTTGACAATGTTTTTAGCCATAGTTTCTATGGCTGAGATGAGGGGTTTCTGATTTACGCTGTCCTCATATTCCCTTAAATCACTGGCAAACTCACAGACAGTTTTAGGACTTCCATCCTGTCCAGTCAGGAGTATCCCTCCTAGTGTGTGAGCATATTTCTGAGGGACACCCTGGGTGAGTTTCTTTACAAAGGGCCGTCTCATGGGCACCTCATCTGGGTCCGAGGGGAGCCGGCCATCCCCATAAATTATTTCCAGCACAGCCATCTGTCTCAGGTAGCGAATGCCCTGTTCCATAGTTGTCCATCTAACTGGGGCCCAGGGCAGGTCATCTCTTGAGTGGTACCGGCTCTTGATGGCATTGAGGATCCGGGCCCAGAGAGTGTGTGTTCCATCGAGTTTGGCTAACTCTTTGTCCAGACCAGCATCACAAGTCAGGGAGCCTAAAAGCTTTGCCTCCCTCTTATCCAGGTCCACTGTGTCCACCCCCTCGTCCCAGCATCTCAGGGCCCAGCTCAGTATTGGCTTACCCTCTTTCCTTGCGTAATCCAGACGAGTTTGCCTTAGTTCCTTTCTGGGTAGCGATGTAACAGTTATTTCCTGGTCTGACTCATCTTCATCCACCGCTGGGTTCTGTGAAGTGCTGGGGCCTGCTGAGGTTCCTTCCTCACCATCTGTGCTTGGCGATGATTTTTGACTTCTTTTCCTGCGTGTAGTGACTGGTGCTAGAGAGACTGCATTGGCAGGAGCATCAGGGGTTAACTGTGGAACTGCTGGTGGTGGGGCAAACCCTTGTGCCTGGGGCTCAGGCTGAGAACTGGCACACTCATTACAACCCGACCCCTCCCTCTTTATGTTTACCGAGTGCTTACAATGCCCACAGCAGACACGCCCCCAGTCGTTAAAGAGTGCAAAGGAGTATGTTATCACCCTCCAAACAGCTCTTAATGGGTTAGCTTGTCCCCCACCCAACACGGTCACAGCAAACGCCCCTATAAGGATTACATTCAAGCATATGGAGCATATTGCAATGTACAGCAATTTTCCATCACAGGCACTTTTATCTACACCATGGGTTTCATAGCCTGCTTCAGGAAACTTTCCTGTGCTAGAAAAGTTACCACTGACAGTGAAATTCAATAAATACATGCCCAGCTTCATTGGTAAAGTTTTCATCCATTTGATCAGCATCTCTATCATTAACCACACCACATGGTAAGTTATTAATTTGTAGATGTAGGTCCAAAAGATCCAGCCAAACATCCACGCGAAGGCTTGGACCACCAGGTTCTTCAAAATCGCCATCTCTACTTCCAGTCCCTTTTTCAGAAAAAGTATTGCTTTCCCAATGCAAGATTCATTTCCAAGCCCCACGTTGGAGGCGCCAAAAATTGTGGTGGTTTGAGCCTTAACTGGAAGTTAAGAGCTCAGATGGGGCAAGGCTGAGAATCTCTTCCCCCACTTTCCCTCCCCCTCTCCTTCCTCCCAACAGAGAGGGGAGAAAAGGAAGGAGCAAATTTACCAAGCAATAATTTGGAGTCGGCTTGGAAGTAGAGAGGAAAAGAGTTGTCTTTAAGCAATATATATATATATAACAATAACAGAAGAAATGTTCACAAGGGCAAGGAACAATAATGGATGGGAGGGGGACAAAAACCAAGAGAGTGATACAAAACCAGCCTTTCTGGAGAAGCGTGGAGGCAGCAGAGAGAGGAATCAGGGCCAACCACGTGGCAGAGGAGCAGGAGGGCAGCTGCAGTAGCTCTCATCCAGCAGAGGCAGGAGCCAAGAAGCTGTGCCAACAGCTACGATGTCCTGCTTTTGTACCATAGCTGGGCAGGGAGGGGGAGTGGAACAGACTCAGCCTCCCAGGTGAGAAATGCTCTGCAGGGAGTGAAAAGTACCTGCAAGCCCTCCCCCTGCTTTGTCCTTTTGTTTTTCAAAAAAGGGTGTTAACCCACCACACCCACGAGTGACCACACATCGCACTGTTATAGATTATTGGTCAAGCTACTACTAACACACGAGGCTGTTGATGCAGGTGCATGTCCTTGTAATTCCCAGATAACTTGCTGTGTTTATAGCTACCAGTGTCCTGCTTTAGTTACATGCTGCGGGCACTGCACTGTTTTGCTACACTGCTAGCCACTTTTGCACTTATGCTGAGCATGGCCTACCACCATGTCAGGCACTAAGCCTACGCTGCCAGATTGCTCACACTGCTCATCGCTGGCATTGCCACAAAAGAATGTAACACAAAAAATCCTGCCCTCCTCCAGCTAGGAGGGTGCGCCCCAAAACCCCCTTCTCCCCCTTCCTCCCTTTTTTCCCAAAAAGGGTTAGAGAGAGAGAAGTAATCATTAAGGGGAAAATTCTGTTAGTTCAAAGTGTGTGCTAAGGAAAGAAAAAAAAATTAGTTTCTTATTTTGTTAATAGAAGGTCAGCAGCCAAGCTCAGAGAGAGAAACAGCAGCTGTTCAGACTCAGACTCCCAAACAGAGAGACTGACTGAGGTTCAAACTGAAGTAAAACTTAAATTGAAAGTTGCATTCTACCAATCTACCAATGAAATTCCTTTAGAATTATCTTTGTTTTCATTCTTACACCAAAACATTCATCCAGAGTGTCTCAGTAACTGTCCCTTTCTTAAAGGCGTAGCCTAAAACGGTCACAGTAAGTTATCATTGATACACTGGAGGAATCTCCTGGAATGTGGATGAATGCCTGAGGAGGGCTTCCAGCAAGTATCTGGGGAGTTCAAGTCTCCCATGAGAACCAGGGCTTGTGATTGCAAGGCTGCTGTCTGTAGAAGGCTTCATCAACTTCTTTGTCCTGATCAGGTGGTCTGCAATAAACACCCACAACAGTGTCAGTCATGCTGCCTGCCCCTTAATCTGCACCCACAAACTCTCACCCTGCCCCTCAGCTACCCCTGGACAGAACTCAATGCATTCTAATTGCTTTCTCACACAAAGAGCAACTCCACCACCTCACTTTGTTGACCTGTCCTTCACAAAAAGGACATAGCCATCCATGACCACATTCCAGTCATGTAAGCTGTCCCACCATGTCTCTGTAATTGCCACCAGATCATAGCCCCTTGGCCGCAGATGGATTTCCAACTCCTCCTGTTCATTCCCCATGCTGCATGCATTGGTGTGCAGGGAGTGAGCTGAGCACAACAATTCTGCCCTGGGGGGGTGGGTGGGAGACTATGTGAGACTTTGACTGTGCTGCTGTGCCCCTAGCAGGCAACAAGCTGGAGGACCTGGTGTGTCATCCCTCAGCTTGTCACATGAAGGCCTGATATTACCACTATCCCTCTTCCCCTTCATTTGTTCATTGGTCAGGTTCTGCTGTGAGTCTGAGCTCATTGATAGCCCTTGCATCTTCCCCAACACAGGGCTCATTGTCCCCTACCTCCCATGAGATAGCTGGCACACTGTCCCACAAATGTCTCAGGTGTGTTTCCAGCAAGCCTGGAGACAAGCCTGGGTTTTCCCCTTTCCTCTCTTCCCCTTCAAATCTAGTTTAAAGCTCAACTGATGAGCCCAGCCAACTCCTGTGATAAAAACCTTCTCCCCCTGGCACCAACATTCATGGCTAGGCAGAGCCTCAGCTCCCAGCTGAGAATGCTCTCAGCTTAAGTGTTTAAAATTTACAAATAAAGTTTAGAGCCAGGTCATTCTGGTTTACCCAACTCTTAAACAGCACCTTCCTGCCAAAAGCCTGAGCCAACAGCACCATAAGAATCCATAAGGATTTCCTGCAGTTCCAGAGACTGTTTCACCATGACCATTCCTGTCAGGATTGATTTATAGCAGAAATCTTACCCAAAAGTCACATGAGAACACTTAGTTTAGGTCTCACCCTTCACTGAACAACTTAGCCTACATCTGCATACCTCCTCCTGGCTCAAGCCACGCTTGATGCCGCAGGTGAAAGCTTTGTCTGTGGTCAGTGACCTAGGTGGAATACTGCTGGATTTATTAAGGAATGACAGAGAGACACGTGGTGAGGTTTGAACATTAAAGCCATTGTGGTTTCATGTATCAGGGAATGGAAGTCAGGACCAGTTCTTATTTCTGGCTCCACGGGCTGCCACATGCATCCATCCTAACTATTTGGACCCTTAGGGAAGCATAGAGATTTTTACCCCTACAGGAGATCGTCAAGGATTAAAGTTAACCAGTGGGACTCTGATCTTAGCTGGAGAAGCTAAACATTGCTACAATATGATTACATAGAAACAGTCCATGGTGCTCTGCGTGGAGGAGCGTTCTGGCGATGTGCTGGAGCAGCTGCAGCAATTCCCATACCAGCCTTCTCTCTCTGCCCTGCTGCTGACTCACATGTCCATTTTCTTCCAGGAAACCTCCCTTCTTCACACACACACCCCCCCGCCACTTCCCAGTGAAATGTGAGCCCAACAACATTTGAGTAGCAGTTGAACTTGTGAACTTGTGATGTAGGAGTAGCCTTGAACTTAGGCAAAATTCTTTGGACCAGGATGCTGTGTTCAGGCTGGGTTTAGTCCCCTGCTTTATTTCTAAGTCACACCTAACTGGAACCAAACCAGCTTTTAGGCCTTGTTATGCTCTTACTCAAGCCAGCAGGAAGCTATGAATCAAAGACAAAATACAGTGAATTGCTGTCTCCTTTTGCCCAAATTCTCTCTTCACAAGGAATTTTCAGGGCATTTGCCTTTAAGATACACTTCCCTGGCAAGCTGCTATCTTGGCATACAATATATGAAGGAATATTTTGGATTTTACTACTCACACAAACTCAGTCAAGGTTTATTCAGAGACTCCTTAGAGCAAACTATTCACATGCTGGTGAATGCACAGCAAAAATAAGGGTAAGGGGGTAGAGCAATACACCATGACTCAGCAAATTTATTCTTTGTCCTTGTGACAGTTTGTATCCAGAAAAGAAGCCCTTAAAAATGCTCAGGCTTCACTGCTAAGGAAACAAATCGTTAGAACTGCAAGAAACTCAAGCCTGCAAATGTTACAATGGACGTATAAATTGTCCCTTGCTTCACAGAACTTCAAGTCTAATGACTGATACCCCACATTGCTACCATTTCAAATACCTCCTCACCAACTCCAGCCTGTAAAAACAGATGACCACTGCAGAAACAAGTTGTAGGGAGCTGTGTCTATCTCACCATCAGCTTTTTGGTTTTGCCAAGAAGCTGAAGCAGGAGAGCAGATCATTGAATCATAGAATTGTGTTGGCTACAAAAGCCCTTGAAGCTCGTCTAGTCCAAACATTCTCTAAGTCTGCCAAGGCTGGTGCTAAACCATGGTCCTCAGCACCACACCTCTGCCTCTTTGAAACACCTCCAGGGATGGGGACCCAACAACCTTCCCGGGCAGCCTGTGCCAGGCTTTGAGAACCCTTCCAGTGAAGAAGTTTCTTCTAATGTACAACCTAAACCAGGACCATTTCCCCTTGTCCCTATCACTTGTTACTAAGGAGAAGTGACTAACCCTGACCTGTCTCCAGCCTCCTTCCAGGGAGTTGTAGAGATCCAGAAGGTCTCACCTCAGCCTCCCCCACACTAAACACCCCCAGCTCCCTCAGCTGCTCCTCCCCAGCCCTGTTCTCCAGACCCTTCCCCAGCTTTGTTGCCCTTCTCTGGACACACTCCAGCCCCTCAATGACCTTCTTGGAGTGAAGGCAATGTTGCCAGCACTGTAAATGCATATGGATGACTTTCTAACTTTCTGCTAGATAGAAACTATCTCCTAGTGTAGTCTGTGATTCTTGTCATGAAGGAGGAACTGGGGCAGAAAGTCTAACAGAAGACATCATATTCAAGCAAAGTGAGATGCTGAACCTTGATCCTTTTTAAGGCGACAGAAAAACTTCCAAGATTTCCTATTCTAACCACAAGATGACTGAGTATGATAATATCCCCTTGCCAAGACAGGAGATTAATGCAGTAAGGACCACAGCAAATGGCTGTAAGATCTGTAAAGCCATTATACAAGAAATAGTCTCAGGAAAGAGAAATCTGAATTCTTGTTGCCCTTCCATCCAGTGCAGAGATGGAAGAGATGTTTGCACAGGGGACGTGTGCCAGAGACGTTAAAACAAATGTAAGGAAAGTCTCTGCCATCTTTTCATCTAATCATAAAATGGTTTGTGTTGGAATCATAGAATCATAGAATCAGTCAGGATTGGAAGGGACCACAAGGATCATCTAGTTCCAACCCCCCTGCCATGGGCAGGGACACCCTACATGCTGGCCAGAGCCTCGTCCAGCCTGGTCTTAAACACCTCCAGAGACTGGGCCTCAACCACCTCCCTGGATAACCCATTCCAGGGCTTCACCACTCTCATGGTGAAGAACTTCTTCCTCACATCTAGCCTGAATCTCCCCATTTCCAGCTTCATTCCATTCCCCCTAGTCCTAACACTACCTGAGATCCTGAGAAGTCCCTCCCCAGCCTTCCTGTAGGCCCCCTTCAGATACTGGAAGGCCACAATGAGGTCACCTGGGAGCCTTCTCTTCTCCAGACTGAACAGCCCCAACTCCTTCAGTCTGTCCTCATAGGAGAGGTGCTCCAGCCCTCTGCTCATCCTCGTGGCCCTTCTCTGGACACACTCCAGCACGTCCACATCCCTCCTGTAATAGGGGCTCCAGAACTGGATGCAGTACTCCAGGTGGGGTCTCACCAGAGCTGAGTAGAGGGGGAGAAGCACCTCCCTTGACCTGCTGGTCACACTTCTCCTGATGCAGCCCAGGATCTGATTGGCTTTCCGGGCTGCAAGCGCACATTGAGAGCTCTTGTTGAGCTTCTCCTCCCCCAGCACCCCCAAGTCTCTCTCCTCAGGGCTGCTCTCCAGCCAGTCCCTGCCCAGCCTGTATTTGTGCCTGGGATTGCCTCGAGCCAGATGCAGGACCCTGCCCTTGGTCTTGTTGAAGCTCATGAGGTTGGCTTGTGCCCACCTCTCCAGCCTGTCCAGGTCCCTCTGGATGGCATCCCTTCCCTCCAGCGTGTCCACTGCACCACACAGCTTGGTGCCATCAGCAAACTTGCTGAGGCTGCACTCGATGCCACTGTCCATGTCACCCACAAAGATGTTGAACAAGCCTGGTCCCAGGACTGATCCCTGAGGGACTCCGCTTGTCCCTGGCCTCCACTGGGACATGGACCCATTGACAGCCACTCTTTGGGTGCGGCCATCAAGCCAATTCTTTATCCATCTAGTGGTCCATCCATCAAACCCATGTGTCGCCAGCTTGGAGACCAGGAGGTGGTGCGGGACAGTGTCGAAGGCTTTGCTCAGGGCCAGGGAAACGACATCAGTTGCTCACCCCTCAGCTATTAATGTCACCTGTTCATAGAAGGCCACCAGGTTTGTCAGGCAGGGTTTGCCCTTGGCAAAGCCATGCTGACTATTCCAAATCACCTCTTCACTGTTCTTCTGAGTCATTAGTGCCTCCAGGAGGATCTGCTCCATGATCTTTCCGGGCACAGAGGTGAGACTGACTGGCCTGGAGTTCCCTGGTTCCTCCTTCTTGCCCTTTTTGAAAATGGGAGCAACGTTTCCCCTTTTCCAGCCTGTGGGGACTGCCCCAGGCTGCCAGGACTTCTGGAATATAATAGAGAGGGGCTTGGCAACCTCATCTGCCAGTTCTCTCAGCACCCGTGGGTGTATCCCGTTGGGTCCCATGGACTTGAACACTTTCAGGTTCTTCAGGTGATCACGAACCTGAGCTTCACTTCCCATGGGCAGTTCTTCCTCCCCGTCCCTGGCATCGTCTGCCATGACACCAGGAGTGTGGCTGGAGGCCCTTGCAGTGAAGACTGAGGTAAAGAAGTGATTGAGTACCTCAGCCTTTTCCACATCACTTGCGACTAATTCAC
Organism: Picus viridis; assembly: GCA_033816785.1. NCBI lineage: Eukaryota > Metazoa > Chordata > Aves > Piciformes > Picidae > Picus > Picus viridis. The sequence continues at coordinate 13,521,058 of CM066598.1, forward strand.
CACTTTCCTTTCTGAGGGGGCCCACACCTTCCCTGGGCTTCTTCTTGCCATTCACATACCTATAGAAATTCTTAGTGTTCCCTTTAACCCCCTGGCTAGATTCAGTTCAAACTCTGCTTTGGCTTTCCTAACCAGGCCTCTTGCTGCTCGGGCAGCTTCCTTATATACCCCCTGTTCTATCTGTCCTTCCCTCCACTGCCTGTAGAGTTTCTTTTTAAGTGATAGTGTGTCCAGCAGCTCCCTGTTCATCCAGCCAGGCCTCCTAGCATTCCTTCCTGCTTTTCTCCTTGTAGGTATACATAGCTCCTGGACACAGAGGAGGTGGTCCTTGAATACTGACCAGCTGTCCTGGGTCCCTCTTCCCTCCAGGGCTTCATCCCATGACACTTTGGCTGGCAGATTCCTGCAGCGATCGAAGTCTGCACGCCTAAAGTCTAGGGTCCTAAGCTTAGAATAGGTCCTCCTGATTGCCCTGAGGAGATTAAATTCAACTGCTTCATGGTCACTGCAGCCAAGGCCGTCTCTGAGCCTCACATTTGTTACCAGCCCTTCCCTGTTGGTGAGAACAAGGTCCAGCGTAGCACCTTTTCTTGTTGGTTCCTCTACCATTTGGAGGAGGAAGTTGTCTTCTATGCAGTCCAGGAACATCCTGGATTGCTGATGCCTTGCTGTGTTGTCCCTCCAACAGATGTCAGGGTGGTTGAAATCCCCCATGAGGACCAGGGCTTGTGACCTGGAAGCCACTTCTATTTGCCTGTGCAGAGCCTCATCTGCTTGGTTCTGCTGGTCAGGTGGCCTGTAGGAGACCCCCACAGTAATATCTCCTTCCCCTGTCTTGCCTTTGATTTTAACCCATAAACTCTCAACCAACTCATCATGCCTCCCCAGGTGGAGTTCTGCTGATTCCAGCTGGTTGTTGGCATAGAGGGCAACACCTCCTCCTCCCCTTCCCTGCCTATCCTTCCTAAAGAGCTCATACCCGTCTATCCCTACGTTCCAGTCGTGGGAGTCGTCCCACCAAGTGTCGGTGATGCCCACTGTGTCATGGCGTCCCAGCAGCACGGTGGCCCTTAACTCATCTTGTTTGTTGCCCAAGCTGCGTGCATTTGCATAGAAGCACTTCAGCTGGGCTGGCCCTGTCGTCCTCCTGTGCCAACTCCCCTTGGTTTCCACAGGGTGTCCTGGTGTGTCATTTGTGTCTTGCCTCAGGGCAGCAAGCTGAGAGCCCCTACTGGCTCTCCATCCCTCCACCTCAGGTGAGCTGCCCCTCTGTTTGTCACAGGCCAGCAGGAGACCACCAACCCCTCCCCCCTTCAAATCTAGTTTAAAGCCCTGTCTATGAGCCCTGCCAATTCCTGCCCCAGGATCCTTTTCCCCCTCTGGGACAAGTGTGTCCCATAAGTTGTTTTTAGCTCTGCTGCCTTGAAAACCAAACCATGATTGTAGAACCCAAATCCCTGCCGATGGCACCAGTCCCTGAGCCATGAATTGACCTGTTGGCTCTTCCACAATGTTCCCTCATCCATCACTGACGTTAGAGGGATAGCAGAGAACACTACTTGAGATCCTGACCCCTTTAGCAGGTGCCCTAACGTTCTGAAATCTCTTTTAATTGACCATGAGCCTCGCATTGTTGCATCGTCACTACCCACCTGAAAGACCAGCAGTGGGGAGTAGTCTGAAGGGCTCACAAGTTTGGGAATTTTGCCTACTATGTCCTTTACTTGGGCACCAGGGAGGCAGCAGATCTCCTTATGAAATGGGTCTGGTCTGCATATTGGGCCCTCTGCCCCCTTCAGTAGGGAGTCTCCTACAACGATGACCCTACGAGGTTTCCTTTCTGGACTAGTTTTGATAGCTGGCCTGAGGGAACCTGTCATTGGTGCAGCTTCTGTCTTCCTTGAGTCCTCATCCTCACCTATGACCTGCTCCTCCTGCAGAGCCTCATACCTATTCCGAACCTGCACTGTAGGCAGTGTGCTGCTCAAAGTAGCACGCTTGCTCCGTCTGCCCTTCTTCCGTCGGGCAGAGACCTGCTCCCATTGGCCCTGCTCATGTGGGACTGCTGAGAGGCTAGCTGATGGGTAGGTATCAAACTCCCTGCTCCACTGAGAGTTACCCCCTGTTCTGGTTTGGAAGGGACCCTAAAGATCATCCAGTTCCAACCCTGCTGCCATGGGCAGGGTCACCTCCTACTAGACCAGGTAGCTCAAGGCCTCATTCAACATGGATTTGAACACTCCTGGGGTTGCAGCTTCCACAGCTTCCCTGGGCAGCCTGTTCCAGTGCCTCATCACCCTCATGAGTAATAATTTCTTCCTAATATCAAAATCAAGCTTCTATTTGAACCCATCACCCCTCATCCTCTCACTCCATCCTTTTGTTAAAAGCTCCTCCCAAGCTCTCCTGGAGTCCTTTCAGGTACTGGAAGGCTGCTCTGAGGTCTCCCTGGGGCCTTCTCTTCTCCAGGCTGAATAACCCCAACTTTCACAGCCTGTCTTCACAGGAGATGTGCTCCAGCCCTCTGATCATCTTTGTGGCCTCCTCTGGACCTGCTCTGTATCTCCCTAAAATGCCCTGCATGCACCAGCAGACAGTAGGATAAGGAGTTTGTGCATAGGGAGTACAGAAACTAGATAGTGACAGTATGGAAGGTTGCTTCAGCCAGCCAGGGGAAAGGCTTTTATCTCTTTTCAGATGTCCTTTTGTATTTAAGGACAGGCAACATGAACTGTGAGCCAACAGAGTTCCCACTTCTGTGGCACGACAGCCTCACTTTCGTGATGGGATTCCACAGCGTCTTCATTGCTGTAAGGAAACACTAAACTGCTTTATGTGTTGGTCACATACTTGCTCTCACCAGCAGTAGCCATGTTCTATATTCTGCAGCTGCACACAAGGTGATTTAACAAAGTCTGAGTATTTTAAGTTGCCAGTGCTTCCTATAACGAAATACACATTGTTTTTATAAACTCGAGTTGAATCTGCTGCCAGAATAAACCAATCCAGGCCATCAGTGCCATTTTAAACCATGTCCTTTCCTTCCTATCCCATAGCCTCCTATGTTCCTTGCAAGGAAAATCATACACAAGCCATAGGAGACCATAGAAAACTTCCCTTCTTAAGTGCGATGACTGCCAGCAAGTGACCTAATAGTGAACAATTCAAGATGTTTTTGATTAATAGAATGTAATAGAAATAGAATTGTTTCATATAACCTTTCAGTCTTCAGTGCTGCAGTTAGGTCCTCTATTAATGGAACTGTCAGAGATGTGTACTCATGCCTGACTTAACATCAGGTGCAGAAAGTTGAGTAAGTGAATTCAGTGCTGGCTTATCTGACATTGTGAACAAAGCCTATCTTTTATTCCTGAACGAGAAATACCATCCACAATAGTGTCACTTCCCATCAACACGCCTGAATTCCAATCTGGGTGACTGTCTCTTGGTATAGTAAGTTTACAAAACTCACTTGCACATGATGGCCTTTCATGTTTAAATGAATACATTGGTTGTTAAGATTGAATGAACCTGACTGAAGCAATACAAAATACAAATAGAAAATACCTTTAAGAATGAGACTTAGCCTACAAAGGAGAAAGACTTTCACTTTCTTCAGAGACTTTCTTTGGCAAGGAACACCATTTATGAGATGAATTTTGGTAATGGCATCACACACTGTATGAAGTCTTGTATCATCCTACTTTAATCATTGAAGAGGACACAGATTTAATCAGAACTACAAGAATAAATGGGAATAGTACTCTGATTAATTGTTCTAGCACAGTAATGAAACTCTCAGAGTATACTAGGCCTTCCAGTTTGCAGCATGGGAAATGATCTGAGCATTGCCAACTAAAAGCATCTCTCTTATAAACTCATTCTCTTTCCTTCACTGCAAGCCAAGTTTGGTGTTCACAATCAAATCTCTTTCAGCAGAAAAAAACAAAAAGTGCTGGGTTTGTAAGGGATTCACACATTTTGGCAAACTGATTGAATCCCTTTGGATAATTTCTTTCTGCACTGGAGCAAGGAGCTCCAGTTTTTTAATTTCTGGGGATGTGTATTTGATGGCCATGGTGGTGTTGGGTTGATGGTTGGACTGGATGATCTCAGTTGCCATTTCCAAACGAAACAGTTCTATGATTCTGTGATTCTGGAAGTGAGGGAAGATGTCACAGGGAGCAGCCTCAGGAGAAGTCTCTCTGCCTTCAGAGGTGTCAAACAGCGGCAGCCAAGACGGCAGCCAGCAACACACTTACCCGGCTGTGGAGGGCCACCACGGTACGCCTGCTCCTCGGCAACAGCTTCCCCGCTGCTGCCTAGGGCTTTAAAAGTGTGGGGGGGGAACCCTACGGAGACCTTCTCAAGATGGCGGCGGAAGGTCGGCTCACTCCGCCTCCGTGCCCTGCATCGCCTTCTCAAGATGGCGCCGCAGAAGGGCCGGCGGGCGGTCCGGAGTGCGCGTGCGCGCCGCGGCCCCAAGTGCAGTGAAATTCCTGGCGGGCGGGGGGAGGAGGAGGTGGCGGTGGTGAGGAGGAGGGCGGCACGGAGCCACGGCCGTGCGCCCCTGCCAGGGACCCCGCGTGCTGTGGCGGCGGTCGGCGCGGAGCCAGACCCCCGTGGGCCGCGGTGCGGGCGGGCTGAGGGCCACTCGCCGCCGCCTCGGGCTCTCGCAACACCAGGAGCCGCGCCGTCCGCGCCGCTGCCGGGACTCCCTCCCCAGGCAGAGACGGGGAGAATGACGGAGCTCCAGTCCGCCTTGCTATTGCGGAGACAACTAGCAGGTAACCGGGCTGGGGGCTCGAGGGGAGGAAAGAAGGCGATCCGTTGCGGGAGGGAATGAGGGGGTGGGGTGGCAGAGCGGCAGGGAGGGGAGTGGAGGCCGGCTGGCCTCTGAGGGGCTGGGGCCTGCTGTGGGGGAAGGGTTGCCGGCTCGGAGGAGGGGGTGGGCGGGCGGCCCGTGGGGTGGGGGTAAGGGGGGGGGTAAGGGGGAATGGGAGATTATGACACCCCCCCCAACCCCTCCCCCGCCGCTCTCCTGCCCAGCCGGGAGCTGAAGGAACTAGGCCGAGGGGGGAGGGGGAGCCTGCTTGGCGATCGCTGCCAGGGGAGCCGGGGGGAGGGGTGCGGAGGGCCGTCGTGGCTCGTGGGGGGGAGCGTTTTCTTCGCTCCTCCTGTCCCGGCAGGGAAGTGGGGGTTGGCAACGGCCAGCTCGCTTGTCCAGTGTCACCCTTCTCTTTCCCCCAACCCCGCCTGGCAGCCTCCCCGATCTCTTGCGGCCCTGCCTTTCCAGAGCAGTGGGAAGAAGGGAGCTGGAGCTTTCTTTCCCGCAGCGTGGGGGATGTGTTCGGGAAAGTCTCCGTGGTGTGAGGGGTTATTTGTCAATCCCCGTAAAGAAGCGGAGGAGGGAGTGTTTCCCCCTCCTGGAAACGGTACTTCAGGCGCGGGGTGAAGCGCCGTGCTGCGCACACCTCCTGTGGGGACCTGAGGTGCCCCCGTCCCGCTTCCCCTCTCCTGCTCCCACCCTCACCTCCCGTGCTCTGTGCCGGGGCGGGCGGATCGGGAGGGGAAGGCTGCTTTCCTCTTTGTTGTCAGGAGAAGGGCCGGGGACTGCTGGCACTAACTGGGGGGAGAGGACCGGGCAACACGGGAATCCGGGTGGATCGGGCCGGCTTTGCAGGGGGAGCCCGCAGGGAGGGGCGAGGGGGTCCGCCGGGGGCGAGAGGGCGGGACGGGTGCGGGGAAGGAGGAGTTGGAAGGCTGGGATCGGAGACAGGAAGGGCCGGAGCTCTAGGCCCGTGGCGGAGGGGAGCGGGGTGGCAGCTTGGCTCCGCGTTGCCACTCGTTGTCTCTTTCCCCCGCCCTCTCCCTTTGTCCCCGGGCGGGCGGCTGGGCTCGCTGGCCCTGCCTGGGCCGCTGCCGCCGAGGGGACCTGGCTCGGCCGGGCCCGGGCGGGCGCATGCGCAGGGCCGCCCGGGCGGCGGGGCGCACAATGCAGCTCCATGTGCCGCTGGCTGCTAGATTTAAAGAGAAACGACCTACAGGCGGCGAGGAGTCTGCCGCCTCTCCGTCCCCCACGGTACCCCCGCATCCTCTGCCGTCTGGATCTCTGAGACCGGCAGAGTGTAATCCCCCCGAGGAAATGCACAGGTCTGCCCGGCACCTGGGGCGAATCCGGTTGCCTTTTTCGGCCCTTACGTAAAAATTGCCTCATACCCAGATAAGGAAATGTGTGAGAAGTGTATCTAAACTCGGACAAATAGAGCGCTGGCTGACGTTTGCTGAGTGGCCATACAAAGGGACAGGGTTACAAAGTGCTACGGGAATTCCCGGAAGAGGATATTGGCCTGAGACCTCAGTTGTGTCTTGGAAAGCGTGAGGGTGGAAACCAGCATTGTTCACAGGAAGGAGGTGAAGTTGCGTAACCGGGTCTAGCAAGCTAGAAGATTGTGCTGGAAGCACATCTAGCACATTTAGTTGGTAAGTTTGAGAGACGTCAGCATGGTTACCTAGTAGCACAGGATTCTTTTACCCATTGAGGTGACATTAAAACAGAACTTCATGCATACTCCCGAACACAAGCAGGTTGTTAGCGCTGAGGCTGTTAGTGACTTTGTGAGGAGTCTGCGTGTGACGACAGTACACGTAAGCTTACTGCAGGAGCTCCAGACTGGATTTGGTGCAAAGCTGCTCTTCCCTATAAATGATCCCTGCAGGGAAGCAGTAGTGTAGAATGGTTGCTCTCTAACTTGCTTAAAAAAAAAAACCCTAAGATTTAGTAACCTGACAGAGTTCTTTGGCTGGCTGGAATTTCTCTTTGATTTGACTAATTGTGCTCCATAAAAGAAAGTTTTGACATTTAGCTGAAACCTCTTGATTAGCTGTATTAGCTGTGTAGGGTTGTTTTTCCTTTGTCTTGTGAGGTCTTAAGACCTTCTGTCAGCACAGGGTGGTTGGATGTGTAAGTAGACTTGTAGACTCAGATTTGGAGGCTGATTTCTATTTATCTTTCTGAAGGCTTCATGTGTAATGGTTAAAAACTGGGAAGCTTTTCCAGTTGCCCCTATTACTGACACTGATTCAGCTGTAATTACTCAACTACTGTAAGTATTTGCATGTAACATCCAACTCTTCTGTGGGCTTTTAGTGTTTTCAGTAGTATTAGTGCCCTTGGTATCCTTTCAAACTACCAAAACCAGATAGAAAAGTAGTTGTGTGTGGTGAGTACTGAAGAAGAGTCTTGAACTCTTCAAAAGTCCCATCTGGAGTAACTGATCTGAGAAAATAGTTTTTTCCATGCATGATAACCTAAGCAACATCTGAACTGAGTTGAACTAGACTCACACTGCTTTGTTTGATGGCAGGCTACTTGAAGTTGCAGTGCAGAGACTGAGCTTCATGGTGTCTGATCTTCCTTCCCTACTGCTGTCCTCTAAATCTTCAACTGCTCCAATATGCCCCTTTGTTTACACCTACACTGCTCAACATTGTAGTATTCATTCCCCTGGTGGGGCTGATATTTCACTCCTCCTGCTACATGCAGCTTTGGCTTATATCAGGTGTGGTGAGTCACTGGGTTGCGTCTAGTGTTTGGGATTTGAAGGACAGCAAACAGGCAGTGGATATGAGTTACGTGATCTAAACTAGCTTAAATTGCTCTAGATCACTTGTCACATTAGCATTATTCAAGCACAAGAGATCTGAAGTGAAGCTGTTAGACTGGGAGTAAGACATCCAAAAGTGGAGGGAGGCTGAAGGAGAAATTTGAAACCCATGTAATGGTGGAGCAGCAGTTGAGGAATATAGACCCAGGGTGGGAGGGGAAATGACAGGAGAAATTAAAGTTATAAAGTAGTTCTCTTAGTGATTCCCTATTTTGTCTCAGCATACATTGGCTCTTAATAAAGGCATTGTGGGGAAAAAAGGTGTTTTAATTTTTGAAGGCTTTGCTAAAGTGAAGGTCAACTAGCACTTCTTGGCTGTCAGAGAGACTTAAAGGCAAGGCTCTTGTAAAAGCAGGGAACAGAATTTGCCAACATAACCTGAGGTTGCTCTGGATGTGAAGACATTTCTATTTTTTCTGGAGCGAGGTGGTTCACGCTGTAACTTGAGCAGGTAATGCAGCACAGCACCATATATGCAACATGCTTGTCAGCCTAAGTGGCATGTTCTGGATGCTGCCAATACTGTAAGAGAAGGATATGCAATGTCAGCCACAAAATAGAGCCCACGATTTGGATGGGGTTTTTTTGCTTGTTTGTTTAAAGGAAGTGGTGAGTGGGGCTCTGTGTCTAGCAGTGCCAGTTAGAGCTGAGGGAAGGCTTGTCTCTATGGATATGTGAAGTTAAATAGCTGTTCCTTCTCAAATCAGTTTAATTGTAGAAGCTGTAGAAGTTTCTGGAAATGTCTCAGAATTCAATAAATATCTTTGTTCTTCCAACGGTACTTTTTTTAAGGAGGGAGGCACTGTGTGCATTGGTTCTAAGGTGAGATAAGAGCCATGACCTGGCCATTGCTCCTTGTGGGTATGGTGCAGAAGAGAATTGAAACATAAATGCCTCTGGATTTAAAAACATCTACACCAAGCATGTGGATTGGTATAGCTCTGGATCAGCAGGGTTCACCCCTAGGGAGATGGGGGGGGGGGGATAAGATTTGTTCTCTCTACAGCCCCAAACTTACTGCTCTTTAAAAAGAGACAGCAGACAACTGAGAGTATAAAGCTTCCTTTCCAGTTTCCACAGCTGTCAAACCCAAGGGTTTGCAGGCTGAAGCATTTCTCTGAATGCTTTTATTTCATCTTTCTAGCAAATCCTTGCTGACACAGACTTGTTAAGAGTAGGCAGACTTGTCTAGTTCAACTAGGAAAATCATGTAGGCAGGACACATTAAATGGGTAGTGCAGTGAAACCAGAAGTGCGAGTGCTCTTTAGCATAATAACCATGGAGCGCGGGGAAGAGGGGAATACCCCTGCCCTTCCTGGCTGCAGTTGTCTTGTGCATGTTTCCTGACTTAGGATACAGAAAAATCCACACTAATACTCTATCCCAATGTGAGAAACGTGGCATTATTTCAATTCAAAGTGTATTCAGCTCCTATTTTAAAGGAAGAATGTCTTAATTAACAAATTAGAAAACTCTGTTAAATACTAGCTGTGACACTTCAACAGTTTTTACTTCCTTGAGTGGAAAACTTGCAGTGTAATGTTAAGCTAATTGAATTTCTGGCAATTACATGGGATTTGCTTTTAAAATAGTAGTGAATTCTGAGAGAATTAGGGAATTAAGATCACTTTGTAGATAGAAGCTGGGATGGTAGGTCTCGAGTGGCTGGTGGTATAAGAAGCTTTTGTTTACAGTTGAGTGCTGGCTACTTACTGGCTTACAGTAGGTTTGTCAGAGATACTCATTTGAACAGTACTGATCCGAAGTATTGAGTTGCTACTAGTCTGCCTGTTTTCTTCCTTGGAGAGAGGTCTCTTTGTATGGTCAGTGATACTCTGTATTTTCCTGAATATTTAAGACTCCAGGGTCCTGGACATGTCAAACTTAATTTCAGTATCACCTAAAATGCTATAACCCCCTCTCACTCCTGCATAATTTTTTAAGGACTCCTATGTTTAGATAGTCAGTCATCACTGCTGTGGTGATTTTGGGAGTGCTTAGGTCCAGCATGTGTGCCACTCACCTTAATGCTCTTGCACTGTATTATGGCAGGTGAGATAATCCTGTTTCTTGTGAGGATGCTACCTTGCTCATGCTGACTTTACAATGGTATCATTGCTGAAACGTGTTCTCTTAGGCTGACTAGAGTCTGGGTAGCACAAGTAGCCTTGATTTCTGCACTGCAAATGGCATGATGGTTGTGATTTGTTGCAAACTTCACTAACTGCTTGTGTTAGTTTTCAAAATGTTCCTCTTGCAGAAACAAGGTGAACTCTGCCTCTTCAAAGAAAAGTGTATTTATGACGACAGTCATGTGAGCAAAAAGTCAGGGATGCTGGCAGTGAGGCTTAGCTAAACCTCACAATGGAGTGGCTTGATGTCTCAACCAGTTGCTTGAACAGGATGAAGCAGTAGCAACCTACTTGATGAACTTACTCCTTGATGGGGCAGCTATAGTCAGCCAGTTGGCTCTAGCTAGCTCAGCTTAGGTTCCTTCCCTGAAAGGTTAGTATCTCACCAGAATTTGAGTTCTTTTCCTTTTCTGCTTCCCCCAAAGCAAGGCATTGTAAGTTTCACCAAAGGGTGAACAGCTAACAGGGGAGTGATTTCTGTCTGTTGCATTAGAATGGTGAATGGGAAAATGCTGCTGAGATCTTGAGGAGTAGGGAGGAAAAAATAATCCTACTGAGAAAATACTTTCATTAAAATAATTCCTGCTTTATGGATGGAGGCTTTAAATCACATAAATCTCAAAAAAGTCCCTTGCTCTGTGATTGATAGTGATTCTGCCTGCGGTATTGGAGTTAACTGCTGAAGAACTGGAAATTGTAAGGGTTTGTTGATTGGTTGGCAATTTCTTTTTGGTTTAAGTGAAACTGATCTGAGATAAATCAAGAGGAGTGAACACTCTTAAAATAAAAGCACATATTATGATTCCAATGGATTCTGCCTTGACTCTTCTGTATCTTCATTACTTTTTTAATGCAAGAAAGGCTAGGAACAGAGCACATACATCCAACTTAGAATTACTTGGTCCCTTTTGTGGTTTGTACAAGTAGTTTTTTAGTTCTCCCAATGCCCTTTTCTAAGCAGTCTGAAAACCTTGTAGGTAAAACTCAAAGGCATCAAAGAGATACTGTGCTGAATTTGCTTCCTCTGGTGTTTAATGTGATCTCTCTTTTGATCTAAAACACAGCATTTTGTTTGTAGCACAGTGACTGGGTCCTTACAAAGTGGAGCTGTGCTGGAAGGTGGCTGCCGTTCTGAAAGTATGAACTAACCAAATGCTAAGATAAGTGTACAAAGTTAGGTGCCTAGAGAAAGAAGAGCAGGTGGCTCGAGTGAGGAGGGTGCACGTGATTCCTGAAGCTCAGTGTCTGCTTTTTGTCTCAGCATATGGGAACAGAATCTGGGTGACACTTTGCATGCAGGCTTGTGCTATCACCATGTTGCACCAGCTGTGCGCTGTAGTTTTCAGTGGTGTGTGGGTATCTGTCCTTAGACTGGTCTTGGCAAGATCTTTTGCCTTCAGAATCTATGGATCTGAGCTTTAGGCCACTCTGCAAGTGTAAGTGTTCATATCTGCTGCTTCTTCCTGCTCTCATGTCCAAGGCATATCAACTGGAAGGGAGATCAGATATCCAGCCCTTGCAAGAACACTAAGTATAGCAATCTGATTGAAATAGGATTTCACAAAAATAACTGATCTCCTGGGTGTGAATGTTAGCAGTGCTGCTATGAGTCTAGAATGATAGAAACCCTTGGTGAAGGCTTTCCCATACAGTTTTTCTATAGGGGAAGTCTTAGGGGGAATCTATGTGCATGCAGTTATCCCAGTACCAAGGAGGTGAAGCTGGAAGATTTTGGATTTTTAGCTGGCTTGTACTTGGTGCTGATCTAAAAGATGCTGCTGTCAGGAGTCACCTGGAGAAATGTCTTAAAACTCTTCTGAATATCAGCTCAAATTAGGATATGCAAGCCTGCTATTCATATTATAAGTGAGAGAATAGCTGGAGAATGTCCTTGAGTAGCACAGAAACTTAGCATGTGATGAGGAAGGCTTCTGCTGAACTCTTCAGATGTTGACATCTCGTTATGGCATAGTCTTGTGATCCAGGCTTTCTAGTGTATTTCCTAGAATCTCTTCCACAGTGGAGAACCCACTCATCCCAGAGCTCTTAGCTTTAACAGTGCTGCTTCGTGACTGATGTGTGTATAACCGCTCAGAAGATGCTTGGATGGACTTTACTTGTGGCTTTGGTAATTTGCAGACAGCTGTTGAGAAGTTGGTTAACTTCTGCTGTCCATGCTTAACTGATAAGACTAGCAACTAGGGTAAATCCTAGCAGCTGTATGCAGTAGACAGCTGAAGCTTTGTAGGTGGGAGAAATAATTACTTGTAGACTGTAATTCATCTGACCTCTTCCTGACATCTGCTTTGGAATGAGATAATTGAGGTTTCAGCAAGGTCTCTGCTGAATGCTGCTGAGAGCGATTCTCAAATACAGGCAGTTCCATGTACCTGCCTATTACTTGTCTGGAAACACACATCAGGAGAAAATGAAGGTGCTGCTGCTGTACAGAGGGTGACAGAGGAATGTGGCCCAGTGTTGCACATTACTCTAGGGCAAACCACTGAGTGTTTCCTGGTGACATACTGCCTTGTTTCCAGATGTGGGCTTCAGAATCCGGGGTTGTTCTCTCTTTAATTAACCTTGTTCTTCCCTTACTCATACCACTTCCCTCTCCAAATTCAGACCTTTCTGGGAAGGGCTGTTTTGCTTTGGTGTGATGGAGTCTGTTTTGTTTGCTTGGTTTGGTGTTGGTTGGTTTAACAGACCTGTTATTCAACCTCCATTATAACCTGAGGGAGATAACTGCTATATTCCAGTGTGATGGGATACAAAGCGTGCTTCAAGCAGTTGAGCCAGACAGCATGTTCTTCAGGAAACAGTTACTCTGAATTTCTACCAAAATGACATGATTTCTACTAATTTGCACACATGCTCTACATTGACTGCTGAGAATCTTAATTCTGGAAGCAGAACTATTGAAGATTTTAAACACTAGTTACAAAATTGAAAGTTTTTCATCAGTATATTTTGTATTTCCAATGTTCTGTGGAAGCTGGTTTGGACAGGAAAGTAGCCGGAACACCACCTTAATCTTGAGAGAAAGTTCTGGGCTTAGTAAACACTAACTTACTACTAACTGCTCCACGGTTGTAACTGTTTCTGAGTTCAGAGGTTTGCCTAATGGCAAACACATCGTGTGGAGGGGGAAGAGACCTTCCTCCTCTGTACAGTAAGGCTGGACATTGGAAAAGGACAGAGGAGGCTTCTATGTGTGAAGAGTGCTGCAGAATGAAAATATCTTAGAGTAGGTTATCCCTGTTCTCGTCTGCCTTCGACTCCCAGGTGAAATGGTGCATGGGAGTAGATTGTGGGCTAGGTAAACTGGGTTGCCAGGCAAGCAGGGGCAGTTGCTCTCTGGGGTCTAATTGAGGCTGTGTTTATGAGCTGGCTTTGAAATCTTTGATGTCTGAAGGAGCACTGACAATGTCTGTTGGTGTCCACCTCCATTGATTTACAGCCAACTTTTTAAGAACCAAAATGTTACCAAAGACCTGGAAGCTTCTGGTTATTTGTCGCTTTTCAACTCGGTAGCTAACCGAAACTTCCGGTTGCTTGCTTTCAGGTATGCTGTAACTCAGGTGAATGCTGAGCTGCACAGCATACCCGGTCAAGAAACTGTCCTTAGCTTATGTCTAGAATAATGGGACACCTCACTGGGAACAGAAATCCAGTTTGTCTAGTCAGGTTTCTCTGGTACTGAAATTCAGTTAGAGGAGCTTCAGTCTCTTTGCTTTGGGCTAGTGCTGCCCTCTTGTTTGCAGAGCTGAGCCTTGGCCTTCACTAGAAGGCTGACTGGGAATGAAAACTAAATATCAATCAAGAAATACCAGCCTTGGCCTCCATCCTTCTAAAACCTGCCACACTGTGCAGATCCTTGGAAGGCTCTGAAGGTATTGCTGAGGAGATGGTAAGCAAAGCACATTGCTGCAGCAGTGCAGGAAGCTGTAGCACTACACTGAGATGACCTCTGTGAGCAGCTTTCTTATTAACTAACTGTGCAGCCCTTCCTGGAAGATCTCTGAACTGAGGGGAGAACTTGGTTTGTAGAAGTCTGTAAGGCTGCCCTTACCAACAGGGCATGATACTTGAAGCTGAGCACATTAGTTGCCAGGCTGAAGCTGAGTCAAATCTAAAGCTGCTACTGAACTGGTTGTCTTTACTGCTTCAGTCTCACTCCAAGATAATTAGTGTCATGAGATGAAAACTGTTCTGTCTTAATTGTCACTGCTGAAGTGGCTACCAGGAGCATATCTCACGCTACATTTTGTCTAAACCCTTTGTGTGAGCTTGTGGAGCAAGACAGAACATGATGAAGGCAGATAGTATGGAGACCTTTGGGAGTACATGTGTGCAAGGAGATCATGTTACTTTTACCATTCTCTTAGCCCTGATCTTCTAGAATTGGAGGCTTCCAGCTGGCTGTGCAGGCAGAAGGGAGAGTCTTGGAAAGCATAGCTGACTTCATGTAACTACATAGGAGTCACAGCCTGGGTTATGGAGAAGGTGGCTAGAACAATGCACTCTGCGCTGTACAGTTGTTAGAAGCTCCTGGCCTAGTGCTGAGACTCACAAATAGCAACCAGCAAAACCCAAGCCTAATATCTAGCAAATGTGAAGCTTCATATGGCCTGCTCATGGGAACTGGCAGTAAGCTGGATGATTTCTCCAGAAGCCTTAGCTAGGTCTTGGGCTCGACTCATGGACTCAATCCATAGGCTGCATAAAACTCAACCACTATGGAGTTTACTGAAGAGGCTGCTAATAAAAATAATGTATAACCTTACTTTTTTGAAAGTTTTTTACTGTAACAGGGCTTAAAACACTCTGACATGTTCCTGTGCGGTGGCTGGCAGCGCCAAACATTAAGCTGAGAAGTTTAGATGCCATACATAGCTGCTCCACGTAGCCATGGGGCTCTTTCTGCTTAGTCATTTTTGTTAGTGCTGTTTTGCTCTTGGATTGGCAAAAGTTTCTTGGCTTGTATAAAGGCAGTTTTAATGAGTGTGGGAAAGTCAGTAGCTTGGTGTGAACTAAACACTGAACTGGAAGCACAGTTTATCGTAGTGTGTTGATTCAAGCTTACGGCGATGGTGACTTAGTTCAGCCTTAGTGTGAGCTACACTGCTAAAGGACCACTGTGTTGTGGGTAGATTGTGTGGGAGAGTGGCCTTTAGAGTCTGCTCTGGACTTAAACTGCTCTGTTGGATTACAGACCTTTAGTCTTCCTTATCTCCCAAATTGGTATTGGTTCAGAACTGGGATTAAAGGAACTGAATGTCTAATTTATGAGCAGCCACAGGATTCTGTTCCCAGTATGGTGCTGCTTGGCAGCTCTCCAGGTTTGTGCTGCTTTGGCTACTGGCTGTTGCTTGTGCTGCGAAGGACTCTACCTGAAACTGCTTCTAGACTGAATGCAAGAATTGCTTTTCCTTTGGGAAGAAAAAATCTGTTAATTTATCAGAAATGCAGAAAATATTGGCAGAAAGACTAAACCATAGAGTGTAATACACAGCAGGAGCAGGTAAATTTGACTCACTTAGTCATGGATACCATGGGAATGTCCTGATGTGCTCAGTTATGTGTTTAAAAGTAAAACATCGCTGCAGCTAAACAAAAAATCTCACAGGAAAACTAAGGAGGAAAAAAATGTGGAAGGATCTGTTTCTTTGTAGGTGTCTGACTTCTTTGCTTTTCTAGGGCTTGTAAGGTAGATCTTCAGCAGGGTTTTGGAGAGGACCTTTACCAAGTGTGTGTTCCCCCTCTCCCTGTCTGCAGGAGAGAATTGAATCCTCTGCTTGGCGAAGCATATTCCTCATCTCTGTGCTGCTATTCAGGTTGCAAGTGGTTAACTGCTGTAGTT
Organism: Picus viridis; assembly: GCA_033816785.1. Lineage (NCBI taxonomy): Eukaryota > Metazoa > Chordata > Aves > Piciformes > Picidae > Picus > Picus viridis. The sequence goes on from CM066598.1 coordinate 13,536,721, forward strand.
GGTGGGAAATGACAGATGCAGGGAACAGGTGTCTCATTTTTCTGAGTGCCCTGTCACTGTCACCAGAGGCTCTGGTTGATGGACAGCAGTCCCTCTGCCTAGCAGCAGCCCTCTGCGACTGTGTGATCCTCTCGCCATGGTGGCATTGCTGTTCATTTGGTATTTGGGTACATGGGTTTCACTGCTGTGCGTCTGAACTCATGAAGAGATGGGTGTGAGAGAGAGGGATAGTTAACTAGTTAACTTTTCTCTTATGCAGCATTGGCTATATCCATGGGGGAAAATACCAAACCCCAGGCTTCAGTATTTACAGGTTTTAATGGGTAGCAGCTCTTAGCTAGCCATAGTAAAGCAGCCAAGGATGAGTATTTTCACATCCCAGTGCAAAACTTTCCTGAAACTCCCTTTTTTTTTTTTGTCTGCCAGCCAGCAGTTCAGCATAAATAATCTGGATGGAAAAGTTCATTTTAACTTGCCTATGCTAATTCTGCATACCTCTAGTGGAGAAGGGGCCTGAGCTTATACCCATATAGCCATTGTTTTACGACAGACTAAAGTATCTGTGCAAGCAGTGGCTATTTGACTATGCTTCAGTATTGTGGCTGCAGAAGGAAAATTACAACCTTTTACAAGCAAAGATGCCCCCTTCTGTGGAAAAAAAAACAACGTTACAATTTGCTTTATAGGCAGCATCCACTAAGCAGACTTCCATAACTGCAGATTTATGTCAGTGGCTGTCTACAGATTTTCTGCATTCCAAGCATTGACATCCAGCAATCTTACTCCTCCTTGTAGGATCTGTTGCAGTATAGTGCTGTGAGGTCTTAGATATGAGTTAGAGTGCAAGAGCTGGCTTTTACTGGGAACAAGTACATGAAGCACATTTCAAAGGACTTGAGGATAAAGAATGTTTGGAGGCTGAGTCTGATGTAAAAAGAAATGTGAAATAACACGAATCAGGAAGCAGAGAAGAAAATGTGTGGTGGACTTGAGAACAGTGTGGTATATTTAGATAGAAGCACACTGAATTTGCTAGTCCTAACTCCTGGCAGGCTTGCTTACAGTCCTATCACTGAGGAGTGATAACTGGCAAATAATAAAGAAGCTAAATGTGAGCAACTTGAGATAAAGCAGCTTACACAGAGCTTGGCATAAACCCCGTGGAAAATTCAGAAATTAGGAAGCTTGTGTTTTGGAGGCTTAAATTCAAGTCTGAAAGTTGTAAGGTGAGATACCAAAATCTAGTATTTAAACTATCTAATGACTGCATGAAAAAACAGGTTATGTTCAACTACTGATGTTGTGGAACTTGGAATATCTGTAGTAGGGAGGTAGTAAGGAACTTGAAGTCATTTGAGACACTTGCCTAATAGTTCTGCCCCTTTGACCTAAAATTAGAGCTGTTACTCAAGCCCATGCTGCTGTTTCCACCAAATTTCATAGATGCTGAAGGGCAAAAACTGGCCTGCTCAGTGGCCATGCTGTGGGTTTTGGTTTTGAGGCTTGGTCTTGGTTAATCAGCCTGCAACAGCACCTTTTGTTTCAGGCACTGTCATGAGAACAGATGATTTGGTTCAATACCTAGGTCTTTGTCCTGCAACTTAGGAGAAGGAATGATTGATCTCCTCTGACTAACCCCCTGCTGAGCAGCTTTTAAGAAGAGCTCTTCCAATATATTTTTGGGGATTTTAGCATTGAACTACCTCTGTGAACAGATTTTACTCTGAATTACCAGGGGCCAAACAAAGTTGGTATTCCTGATGTCTGTTTCTCCAGGACCTTGGTCCTACGGTGAGCTGAGCAACTTTTAACTTGCATAGATTTAGACTCCTCCGTTGTAGGGTTTGAACTGGTTACTGCTTGCTTTCCCCCTTCCTGCCCCTAAACTCTGCCTTAAATAGTTTAAGAATAAAACTAGCAAAGAGTGACTGCAATCTTATGGGCAAATGGGTTTGGACTTCCTGGTAGCCTTTACTCCATAAAGGTATGAGGTTCTTCTGAGAAGTCCTTCTGCATGTACCTGAAGGTATCACAAAGGCCGCTGAACTCATCTGTCATTCCTGAAAATCAACACAAATTGCATGCCTTGGATTTACCAAGGGGGTTATGTAGACCAGCTGTACTGTAGAATATAAGTGAGGGAAATACTATTTCAAGAATTGCAACTTGGCATCAATATGGCATTTAAATTAGTTTAATGCATAGGTATCAGTTAAAAGGCATTCCCCCCACCACCACATCCAAGGTGAATTTTAGGCAGAACTCCTATGAGGTATTTATTTTCAAACCTTGTCCTTTTTCCTGGAGCCAGCTGAAAACAAACTCAATGGAGTCTATGTCTAAGCCTGGCTTTCTGCATGGCTATTTCCAGCTAAGCCTCCTACCTGGCAAGGGCTGCATGAAGTAGCCTTGGAACTTAAGAGTCCTATGTTGCTTATCACTAGTGGATAAGTGTGAAGCAAAACAACGCACAGCCCCCAAAACCTTAACAGCTTATCTTCTGTGCTCTCATCTAGTAGTTTATCATGTCGTAAATTGTTGTCAAGGATGCACTGGACACAGGTCTTAAATTTTTTTATTTTTTTCCCCCCTTCAGAATCTGAAAGCATTTAAAGACAGCAGGGTGTTAGTTTTAAATAGAAACATAATGTGACTTTGTTCTTCTCAGTTTCTAGAGTTGGAGATAGACTCTAGTTTGGTCTGGCTCCCCAGGGTTCATGTAAAGCAGTATGGCTTTTTTTAGTAGAAAATCTGTTCTCTGACTTGGGCACGCACCTATTGGTGTCTAGTCCTACACTTCTGAGGTGTTTTGCCCCACCTTCTCCAGATGGACTTTGATAGTTGAGAGCAGCTGGTGGGTCTTGGCTCTGGCAGCATGCTGTTGGGCGTGGTGGGGAGCTGAGGGTCTTCACTCAGGCTGTGAGTCCCTCAGTAGGTGCCAAGTCATGTGATGTTTTAGTCAGGTATAGAGGGGTGAGCAAAACCAGCAAATGCGTATCAGACACCTAAAGTCACTCTTAAATTCTTTTTCCTACACAGAGCTCAACAAAAATCCAGTGGAAGGCTTTTCAGCAGGCTTAATAGATGACAATGATCTTTATCGATGGGAAGTCCTTATTATTGGTCCTCCAGATACACTCTAGTAAGTACTGACACTTGTACAGAACCTGGATTTTCTAGTTCTACTTTGGTCTAAGTGCGTAGAAGTTAACCTGAGTCTTCATACTAAGCTAGGTGCTGCTGTTCTGTCACTAATAAAATGCCTGTAAATAGCTGACTTTGCTATAAAGAAGTTGTCAAGTGCTTTGCAGTCCTGGGAGAGTGCAGCCCTGATCCTTCGTGCTTGGGTAGAAATCAGAAAATAAGCTGCCTCTAAACAGAGCCTGTTTCCTTACCCTTCTAAGGCAAGTATAATCCACTGTTTGCTGTTATTGCTGTGAGGCTCTAGTTTAGCTGCCAGTACCATTTTGTACTGTTAAAACTTCATGCTGATGGTTGTAGGAAAATACTGACAATGGGATGTAGCTGGGAAAATTGCAGCGAACCATAGAATTAGCCTCAAGGCCTGTCACCATAAGATGGGAGAAATTCCTAGCGACCCAGACACCTTCAGTATTCATCAGATTTGAACTGTTGGCAAATAGCGCCCTGTGGGCTTTAAAGAGCTTTTCTCTTTATCCTAAGGTCTGGGGTTTTGGCATGTGAACACAAACGCATGCAGTTCATATTGTAAGTTGTTTTTTGTTCTCCTGGGCCTGAAGTTCACTAGGATTTTTTGCAGTGCTATGTCATACAAAACTGAGAGAACAATTTCTTTCTCATAAATGTTACTTACATGCTCTAGCTCCTGGGAAACGGCTCTGTGCCCAGAAGAGGTCAGGTTTAAGTGTAGTTCTTGATGAACTCTATTCCCCTTCATTAAGCTCTTCCAGTGGTAAATTACTGTTACAGAAAGCCCAGTGACATTTACCTGAGGTCAATTTTATTTCCCACTTGAAGTTGTTGCATGCCTCTATCTCTGGACTTCTAAGTAGGAGCTCAAGCACAGTAATCAAATTGCTTAGCTTCTCAAGCTTGCTGCATTGTGATTCTCAAGCCTTTCACAAGATGAGTTCTCCAACTTTGACTGCTTTTGAACAGCTCCATTACATTCTCATGTTAGTAAAGAAATCCTGCTTCTAGCTGAACCCCTTCTTAGATGTTAAAAATTGCAGTAGTATTGTTTTTCCCATTTCAATAAGGTGCTGAGCTTGTTTTGAGGCTCCCTTCTAGTCCCTGGTTGCTGCTTTTAAGAGTAGTAGTATACTGAGTTCTTCCTCTCTCCTCTGTTTATGATGACATCAGAACACAAGGGTTAAACTTAACCAGGTGGTTTAATGGTTTCAAACTTTAGTCTCATTCCTGTTCCTACTTTATTCACAATTTACCTAAAAAGACTTCAGACTCAGAGCACGAATCTACTGACCCCTTGATCAGCAATATTGCTGAAAATGGCACTGATCTCGCTTAATTGACAGCTGTGCTTCATTAACTGGTTCCTAATGTGTCCAGTTCAAGAGCTGTATTTATGTGTAGTTAACAAAATCTGGTGAGGAGCAGCTGAGGGAGCTGGGGTTGTTTGGCCTGGAGAAAAGGAGGCTGAGGGGAGACCTCATTGCTCCCTACAGCTCCCTGCAAGGAGCCTGGAGACAGGTAGCCTTAGGATCTGCTGCTTTAAAGAGGGAAAGAACTGTTTCACTTTGAAAGAAAGGACTGGAGTGGTTTGGGACTACCAACTCTCCCTTGCCTTGACTAGTAGGGATGTTGAAGTAGCCAGTGTCTGGAATTTTTACCCTTCCCAGGAATCTTTGGAAACTGCCTGCCTTTTCTAAAACTTGTTGTGGTGGAGTAGGAAGGTTCCCCCCACACACAAAAGAATTCCACAGCTAACTCAGCCGGAGAAGCAGATGAAAGCTGTATTTTACAAGCAGATATGGAATGCAATGAATATGTACAAAAATATACAATATTTACAATATATATAGAAATATACAGCAAAGTATGTAATACAGGAAACCTTTCCCCAACCCCCCCCTTCGGCCAGGGGGTTCGGCCTGCCCCTCCCTTCTCCCTCCCTACCTCCCCTTTTTCCCAAAAGGGTTAGAGAGAGAGAGAAAGGAAGGTAATTAAAAGGGGAAAACTTTGTTAAAGCTCAAAGTGAATGCAAAAAGTTAGTTTTCTTATCTGGTTAGAGAGGAATCGTAGAGAGAAACGAGCCAGCTCACAGCACAGGGGGAAGAAGAAGACGACTCCCTGACTGAAAGACTAAACAAAAAAACTGCAACTGGGTCTCACCAATGAAATTGAATTAGCATATCATTGTTTTCATTCTAATATCAAAACATTCGCCCAGAGTGTTCAGAAAGTGTCCCTTTCTTAAAGGCACAGCCTAAATCGGTCACAATCCACCCCTGCTAAACAATTTCATTGGCTGTTCATACTGTCCATCCAATCCAAAACATCATTCACAGTTTGTAAGTAAAGTTCATAGTCCATTCCGGCTATCCTCAGGTGTAGATGATTCAGAAGTCCAAGAAAGAAGAAAAATGGAAAACAGTTTGTCTCTTCGCAGACGAAGCGAAGAAAAGGGAAAACAGGGAAACAGGGAAACAGGGACTCTCAGTTGACTCAGGGTTCTCAGGGTTCTCAGGGTTCGTGCACTGTAGATTTCTCAGGGATTCTTCCTTTGGGCGCGATGTAGCTGTACAACACTCTGAAATTAAACTCTTTCAGCTAAAGTCAAATTTCTTTGTGGAATACACTGAATTTCACCATTCTCTTGCATTACCCAATAAGTGTGACCCGGACCTTCAGCTGAAACCACCCCTCGGACAGGTTTAGCCTCTCCTGAGGGAGAAAATACCCAAACAGTTTTACCTAACAGATTCTTTTCTTTAACAACAGGAACTCTATCACCTTCTACTTTCTGTAGCAGATCTGAGTGTGCAGGTCCAGCTCGGTTCACTGAACCTCTACTATTTACCAGCCAGGTTGCTTGTGCTAAATGCTTTTCCCAGTTTTTCAAAGATCCACCCCCATGGCTTTAAGAGTGGTCTTCAACAAACCGTTGTAGCGTTCAATCTTCCCTGCAGCTGGTGCATAGTAGGGGATGTGGAATATCCACTCGATGCCGTGCTCTTTGGCCCAGCTCTTTACAAGGTTGTTTTTGAAATGAGTTCCGTTGTCCGACTCAATCCTCTCTGGAGTTCCGTGTCTCCACAGGATTTGTCTCTCCAGACCGAGAATGGTGTTGCGTGCAGTTGCATGTGGCACTGGATAAGTTTCCAACCATCCAGTGTTCGCCTCTACCATAGTAAGCACATACTGCTTACCAGAACGAGAACGCGGTAGAGTGATGTAGTCAACTTGCCAAGCTTCACCATACTTGTACTTGGACCATCTGTCACCATACCATAAGGGCTTAAGTCGTTTTGCCTGCTTAATAGCAGCACAAATGTCACAGTCATGGATGACTTGTGTGATAGCATCCATGGAAATGTCTATGGATCTGTCACGTGCCCACTGGTAGGTTGCATCTCTGCCTTGATGTCCTGACGAATCGTGAGCCCACCGAGCTAAGAATATCTCACCTCGGTGTTTCCAGTCGAGATCAAGATCAGAGTCCATGTCTACTGGAGAAACTCTTGCAGCTAGATCTGCCTGATGGTTGTGTTGCTGTTCCTCAGTAGCTTTGCTCTTAGGAATGTGAGCATCAATGTGTCTCACCTTCACTGGAATTCTCTCGATTCGATCAGCAATGTCCTGCCACAGGTTGGCTGCCCAAATGGTCTTTCCTCTTCTCTGCCAACCACTCTTTTTCCAGTTCTTTAGCCAACCCCACAGAGCATTGGCTACCATCCATGAGTCGGTGTAGAGATAAAGCTTTGGCCATCTCTCACGTTCAGCTACGTCGAGAGCTAGCTGGACAGCTTTTACCTCTGCGAACTGACTGGATTCTCCTTCTCCATCCTTTGCCTCTGCAACTCGGCGTGTTGGACTCCACACTGCAGACTTCCACCTTCGCTTGTTCCCGACAAGACGACAGGAACCGTCTGTGAACAAAGCATATTTCTTTTCATCATCAGATAGGTCATTGTAAGGAGGAGCTTCCTCAGCACGAGTTACTCTCTCCTCTGGAGGTTTAGTACAGTTGGTACCTTCAGGCCAACTTGAGATCACCTCCACCAGACCAGGTCTTTCAAGATTTCCCATTCGAGCTCTCTGTGTTATCAGAGCCATCCACTTAGACCAGGTGGAATCTGTTGCATGATGTGGTGTGGAACCTTTGCCTTTGAACATCCAATTCAAAACTGGTAATCTGGGAGCTAAGAGAAGTTGTGATTCAGTTCCAATTACTTCAGAAGCTGCTTTTACTCCTTCATAGGCAGCTAGAATCTCTTTCTCTGTTGGTGTGTAATTAGCCTCTGAACCTCTGTAACCTCGACTCCAGAAACCAAGAGGTCGTCCACGTGTCTCACCTGGAGCTCTTTGCCACAAGCACCAGGTTGGACCATTGTCACTTGCAGCCGTGTACAAAATGTTCTTAATGTCTGGACCATCTCGGACAGGTCCCAGACCCATTGCTTGCACTACCTCTTGCTTTATCTGGTCAAAGGCTGCTTGTTGTTCAGGTCCCCAGTGGAAATGGTTTCTCTTTCGAGTCACATCATACAGAGGTTTCACAATCTGACTGTATCCAGGGATGTGCAGTCTCCAAAATCCCACTATCCCCAAGAAACGTAGAGTTTCTTGCTTGTTCATGGGATTTGCCATGGTAGAGACTCTGTTTACCACATCCACTGGAATGTGTCGGCGTCCATCCTGCCACCGCACTCCCAGAAACTGGATCTCTCTGGTAGGTCCTTTCACCTTGTCTCGCTTGATGGCGAAACCTGCATTCAGAAGAATGTCAATGATTTTGTTACCTTTCTCGAAGACTTCCTCAGCAGTTTTACCCCAGACGATGTCATCGATGAACTGGATGTATTCTGGAGCACCACCTTCCTCCAGAGCATCGTGGATCACTGCATGACAGATGCTGGAGCTGTGGATCCAGCCCATGGGCAATCTGTTGAAAGTGTACTGGATTCCTCTCCAGGTGAAAGCAAACTGAGGCCTGCATTCCTCTGCTATGGGAATAGAGAAGAAGGCATTAGCAATGTCTATGGTAGCATACCATTTGGCCTCTTTGGATTCCAGCTCATACTGGAGTTCCATCATGTCTGGTACTGCTGCACTCATAGGTGGAGTTACTTCATTCAGGGCTCGATAGTCGACTGTCAGACGCCAATCTCCATTCGGCTTTCGCACAGGCCACACTGGACTGTTGAAAGGTGAATGAGTTTTGCTGATGACTTTCTGACTCTCCAACTGACGAATCAGATTCTGAATGGGCAACAAAGAGTCACGGTTGGTTCTGTATTGTCTGTGATGCACAGTCTGAGAAGCAACCGGCAATTTAATGTCCTGAATCTTGTGTTGTCCCACAACTGCAGGTTCATCAGAAAGCTCAGGTCTAACAGACAGCTTCAGCTTTTGTCCATCAGTTTCTACAGATGCTACTCCAAAAGCCCATTTGTAACCCTTTGAAACGCCCTTCTCTCAGAAAATCAATTCCCAAAATACAAGGTGCGTCAGGTCTGGTCACAACTGTATGCTTTCTCCACTGTTTACCAGTTAAACTTATATCAACCTCCACCTTAGTTAACTCTTGAGATCCACCAGTGACTCCCAGAATAGTTATAGCTTCTGATCCCTGATAATTTGATGGCATTATGGTGCACTGAGCCCCTGTGTCAACCAAGGCCCTGTACTTCTGAAATTGCGAAGTGCCAGGCCACTGGATGTACACATCCCAATAGATTCTGTTATCTCTGTTACCCCTCTCCTCCCCCTGGCGGGAGGCAGGGCACCCCTAGTTATGGGGAACATGCCCACATGTGCAATGAGCACAGTGTGCAGTGTTAGAACTGGAGCCACTGTTGGAGCTATTAGAGTTGTCCTGGGGAACTGTAGAAGTAACAGCTACCCTTCTGGTATTGCTACCTCGGGTTCTGCCACTTTGCAGTTCCCTCAGTCTCCTGAAAAGATTAGCAGTTGGTTGACCATCCCATCTGTTCATGTTCTCACCAAACTGATCACGCAGAGTTATCCAAATACTCGCACGTGATTGCCTTGGTGGTCTGTTTTGGAATGACCTGTTTTGGAATGACATCCTTGGAGGACGTCTATTCCTCACAGAGGAAACCTGTATCCATCTGGAGGAAGGATTGGAATTATCTCCTTGTGCCAATTGGGAGATGGTATTTTTAATTTCATCCTTCAGCTCTTTCATGTAATTCTTCATTTCACCAGACAGAGTTTCAATGGCTGAAACCAAAGAAACACGTGTCATGCTATCCTCCAGTTGTCTCATCTGATCAGTGAATTGGCCAACCGTAGGAGAAGCACCACCATAATTTCTTGCCACAATTCTGCTTGCCAGAATATTTGCATAATTAGGAGGAGCAAGTTTGATGAGCTTCTTAGCAAGCCCAGTTCCTACAGGAATTTCATCAGGATTCAGAGTCTCATGGCCACCATAGAGTACCTCTCTAACAGCAAATTCTCTCAGACGCTTGATTCCCTCATCTATGGTAGTCCAGGGTTTGGCATTCCATGGAAGATCATCTCGGGAAGGATATCTCATGAGAGTTGCCATTAAAAGGCGTATCCACAGAGTAACCTTACCGAGAGTCCTGCCTAGATGTCTATCTATTCCATTATCCTTTGAGAGAGTTCCTAGTTGGGCTGCTGACTTGTCTCCAACTACCAGAGCTGGAGCACCTGTATCATAGCATCTACCAAGCCAAGCTAGGATTGGCTCCTTATCTGCTCTGATGTAATCTTTACGCACATTCCTCAATTCTTCCCTGGGTGACGAACAGCTCTCAATATCATCTGACTCCTCCTCCTCTGCCTCATCTTCCTGAAGTTCTTGTCCCAATAATCTTACTGTCACTCTCCTAAGAATCTGCTTAAGGTCAGGAGTACCACCTTTAGTTGTTCTGCTATCAGCAATTTGCCCTGCATCTCCATCCAGTGATGATCTCAATAACTCAGCTATATCTTTAAGACAAACCTTTTCCTCCATCTCAGCAGGGTCTCTTTGAGCAGAAGTTCCCTCACCAGGATCCTGCTGCTCTCCCCCATCAGCATCTGGATCAGCTTTGCCCTTTTTTCCTCTCGTACTTAAAACAGCTACCTGCTTAACTGGAGCTGTGTTTGGATTTACAGCTGGCTTAATAGAAGCTGACAGGTTTTGAGACGAATCAGCTGCTGTGGAGGACACTTCCGGTCCTGCCGAAGAAGAAGGAGGAAATGGCTTTGCCCCATTAATGGCTGCCGAGGGCGTGGAAGCCACGTTAGGAGCTGCCGCTGCCGCTGGCTGATTGCCAGAGCCACCAACAGCACCGTTCAGAGCAGCCTTTCCGATGGACTTTTTAGCCTTGTCGTTAACTGATACAGATTCTGCATTTTCCTCATCACTAGACACCTCTGGGGTGGAGTTAGAGCTGCGCTTTCTGCGTTTCGATCTACGCTTAATTACAAAGCACGCTTTAGACACTTTTTTCTCCCGATAGAGAGCATATAACAAGTACGCAATCACCATCACCAGCAGCAGATTTAAACACATCACATAAATCACCTTTGGATCCCAGCCATCACTTAAAACAACCTTTTCGCCTACTGGGATCTTAAACTCCTTTATCTCTATGGGCAGAGTGCTGGAGGTCACATTCCCGTATCTGTTAAGCCAGAAGAATCCCAGGCACCGGTCGTAAAGAAGCTGAATCTTATACTTAAACCATAAATACAATCTATACATCAAGTATCTGCCTAAGCGATCGAAAATCATTCCCATGAAGTACTTGTAGACCAGTACCGAACAAACTGAAAAGACCAAACGTTCTAAAAGCCAAAACACTTTCATGTTTGCAACTCCGACTCGAGCAGGCAATAAATCAAGCAACCTTTTAGCCCAGCTTCTGGACAGCAATTATCCACAAGCCCCACGTTGGGCGCCAATTAAAAATATGTGGTGGAGTAGGAAGGTTTCCCCCCCACACACAAAAGAATTCCACAGCTAACTCAGCCGGAGAAGCAGATGAAAGCTGTATTTTACAAGCAGATATGGAATGCAATGAATATGTACAAAAATATACAATATTTACAATATATATAGAAATATACAGCAAAGTATGTAATACAGGAAACCTTTCCCCAACCCCCCTTCGGCCAGGGGGTTCGGCCTGCCCCTCCCTTCTCCCTCCCTACCTCCCCTTTTTCCCAAAAGGGTTAGAGAGAGAGAGAAAGGAAGGTAATTAAAAGGGGAAAACTTTGTTAAAGCTCAAAGTGAATGCAAAAAGTTAGTTTTCTTATCTGGTTAGAGAGGAATCGTAGAGAGAAACGAGCCAGCTCACAGCACAGGGGGAAGAAGAAGATGACTGCCTGACTGACTCCCTGACTGAAAGACTAAACAAAAAAACTGCAACTGGGTCTCACCAATGAAATTGAATTAGCATATCATTGTTTTCATTCTAATATCAAAACATTCGCCCAGAGTGTTCAGAAAGTGTCCCTTTCTTAAAGGCACAGCCTAAACCGGTCACACTTGTGGAAAATGAATGCTGTGGGTTCAGATTCCCTCAGGTGCTTTATCCTAAGAGCCAAGTCATACCTAGTGCATTTTGGGTTTGGCTTGGGTTTTCTGAGACACTTAGTAGAATTGTATAGCTTTGCTTAGTGGTGGTGAAACAGGTGAAAGCCTGTGGGCTTTAGATGCTGGCTGCTACTGCTTTGGAGAAACAGTGGGGCTCACTGCTGCAGACTGATAGCAAGAAATTAGGACTGAAGTGTGTAGAGGAGGAAACTTAAGGGGTTGTTCTTGAGAAGGGAGGTTATTTGCGGTAGATACGTATTTTCTCTGTTAATAAATATACTGGGAGGAGAAGTTAAATTGTAACTCCAGATGGTAAATTCCTTGGCAGTGCTTTTTTCTGTGTGGCTTTTCCCCTCTGGAACATCATCCTAATTCTAAAAAAGCTACAGAGTTGGGAGGCTGGCAGTATCTTGTGAAAGGATCTTCTCGATCCATTTGCATTGCATATGGAGGTGCTGGTGCTGTTGATTATCAACACGATGTTAAGCTGTGTGAGGGGTGAACTTAGACTTTTTGATATATCTGCAAGTTCCAGTCTTCAGCTTGAGCTTACAAGAAACTCTACTGAGATATTTTTGATTCCCCAGTGAAGGTGGTGTGTTCAAGGCTCATCTTACTTTTCCAAAAGACTACCCACTGAGGCCGCCAAAAATGAAATTCATCACAGAAATCTGGCATCCAAACGGTAAGAAACGTCAAAGCTTCACTTCTTTTCTGCCATTAATAACTAAAATGCAGTGAAGACAACTGGATACGGTGCTGTTCCTATTAGAATTGTGAAACTCAACGTTTACTTTGCCATCTTCACTTCAGAATGAAGCAGTAACCATGGTGGAGTTTTTAACAGAGCTGCTCTGAGAGGCTGCTCCCAAAAGGAGCTTCTTGAATTCTTGGTAGCTGTTCAGTGATTTTTTTTTTTTTTAATTTGATTTTTTTTTTAAATTTTCTGAAGTGTGAAATTCCAATCTGAGAGGCACCTTGACTTCTAGCTGCCTTCTGGTTTACCTTCAAATATTTCACCTTAGTATTACTAGTTTGGCAGTTCAGTCTAGAAGAGCCAAGGCTGTCCTCTGGTGAAACATGAGAAGAAGTAACAGCATTTTTTTAGTCCCTCCAAAGACAGCTGCAGTATCTCCTTTACTTACGGACTCTTGGCCATAGACAGGAAGGTAAAATAGAACAGGAGAAGGTTTTTGCTGGGAAGGAGGAATGCGCTTTAGTTTCTGAAGTCATTGAGGTTGAAAGCTGGGAGGAGGCCCACCCAGTGCTCCTCGGATAAGGGACAGAGGGAGTGTTTTCCTGCTGTTAGTATTCAGCTCTGGAAGTATGAGCGTTTTGTGAGGTGGTCTCAAATTCCAGGAGCTAAATCATATTACAATATACTGCAGTAACATCCATCTGATGCTGTTGCTGTGGGAAAAAAATCACTCTAGTTTGCTGAATTTAACAGAAAAAGCCTTAGTGGAATCCTGAATAGTCTTGAAAGCTGCAGCGTGGTGTTAGAAGTTCTTGGACCTCAGGCAGACAGGGCACATAAGGAACAAGCATCGCAGGCTTCCTTGGAGCCCTGTTGGTACAGATGCAGTTCTGCAATAGTTAATGACTTTCCTTTTTTGTAATGTGTCTTCACTACCAACTTTCCAGCCTAGCTGGAGTGAAGATGAGCAGCTCCATAAGTATGCTGAAGCCCTGCCAGCCTGTTGATCATGACTGAAAAATGCCTTGTTCTGTTTTGTAGTTGACAAGAATGGTGATGTCTGCATTTCAATTCTTCATGAGCCTGGAGAAGACAAATATGGGTATGAAAAACCTGAGGAACGCTGGCTGCCCATTCACACAGTGGAAACTATCATGATTAGTGTCATTTCCATGCTGGCAGATCCCAATGGTGATTCTCCTGCCAATGTGGATGCAGCGGTAAGATTTTCTTTTTTCTTGGTCTGCTGATTGTCCTCTTTACCATGAGAACCTGGAACAGGCTGCCCAGGGATGTGGTGGAGGCCCTGTCCCTGAACACATTCAAGACCAGCCTTGGTGTGTGGCCCTGGGTGTCCTGATCTAGTTGGAGGTGTCCCTGCTGACTGCAGGGGTGTCAGATGAGGTCACCTTTGGAAGTCCCTCCCAACCCAATCCATGTGGAAATGGGTGTAGAGTGGGTTGAGAGCAGCCCTGAGAAAAAGCCCTGGGGTGTTGGTTGCTGAGAAGCTCCTCATGAGCCAGCAGTGCCCTCATGCAGCACAGAAGGCAGCTGTGTGCTGGGCTGCATCCAGAGAAGTGTGGGCAGCAGGGCAAAAGAGGGGATTCTGCCCCTTGACTCTCCAAGGACTGGAGCACCTCTGCTATGAGGACAGGCTGAGGGAGCTGGGGTTGTGCAGCCTGGAGAAGAGAAGACTCTGGGGGGACCTTAGAGCTGCCTTCCAGTAGCTGAAGGGATCCTACAGGAAGGCTGGAGAGGGACTCTTCCTCAGGGTGTCTGGAGACAGGACAAGGGGGAGTTGACAAGGGGGAGTGGTTTGAAGCTGAGGCAGAGCAGGGTTTGACTGGAGCTGAAGGAGTTCTTCAGTATGGGGTTGGTGAGACTCTGGAATGGGTTGGCCAGGGAGGTTGTGGATACCTCCTGTCTTGGAGGTGTTCAGGGCCAGGATGGATGAGTCTAGTGGAAGGTGTCCCTGCCCATAGGAGGAGGCTTGGAGTAGATGAACTCTGAAATCACTTCCATTCTGTGATTTTTGTTTGACAAACAGTAAGTTCTGGAAGAACCTTTTATATCACAGGGTGCTTTTTTTCGGGGGAAGCAGTCATGGTGTGAAACAGAATTAGTCCTTACCCTGGAAAATTGCTAACAGATTGCAAAGGAAAGATGCTGTCAGTTTTCATAGGCAGTGCTTTAACTGCTATGCAATGAGACATTTATTTATAGTAGCTGACTGGTGCACAGATACTTAATGGATGAATTTAAACTTCTTCAGCCTTAAATTTAGGGAAGCTGGCTGTAAAATCCTGTGTGGATGTATACATGGAGTGGTTACCTCTGCCATTAAATTTAGATGTGGAAGTGAATCTCTTCTGCAACAGTTTTGGTTCCTGCTATGCATAGCACACCAACATTGTTGTTTTGGAAGATGGATTTAGCTGTTAAAAAGTTAATGAATGTGAGGAGAAAATGTGGTGGGGTCCTTCAGTGTCATGTTGGTGTGACTTTCTTGCATCCACCTCTCTAGAGCAGTTGCCCAGGATCATAGATGAAAGCAGTAGGTTTGACTCTGTAGACTCATAGATTCATGGAGTGGTTTGGGTTGGAAGGGACCACAAAGCTCATCCAGTTCAAAACCCCACTACCAAGTGCAGGGACACCTCCCACCAGCTCAGGTTGCTCAAGACCTCATCCAGCCTGGCCTTGAACGCCTCCAGGCAGGCGGAAGCCACAGCCTTCCTGGGCAGCCTGCTCCAGTGTCTCCCCAGCCTCAGTGGAAAGAATTTCTTCCTCGTGTGTGCTTTGAGAATGTGCTCACAAGCTTCATTGGGCATCTGGCCTTGAAGTCCAGAGGAAGTGTTGTGCCAGACTGGAGTGACTGGTTAAGGAGTGATGAACAAGCCTGGTTTGTGGTCAAAGACCAGTCAGTCTACAGTGAGGGCTTTGTCCTGAGAGAGGTGGAAGTGTTTTCATGCAGCAGTGTCCCTGAGCATGGCCTGTCCTGTGTGGGTATGTAAGCACATCTCTCAACTCTAGAAGAGCTGCATTCATAGCAGAACAGCAATTGGACTGATAACCATTTATGGTGGCGAAGACAAAAATTGTCAGTTTTGAAAGGGAGTAGAGGAACAGACTTGAGGCCCCATTCAGCTAAGGTATGCCAGCACGCTTTGAACTGCTCTTGACTTGCAGTTCAGCAGTGACTGATCCATGCTGTTTTCTCACAGAGAAGTTCTAGGGCTTCTGACTAGGGCAGTGAGGAGAAGGGAGATGGTAATCTTAAGATGCAGAGTTTTGTAGAGGCATGCTAACCTGCTCTGTGAAGCTAGTGATGCCTTCCCAAAGGTCTACCTGCTGCAGAGTGAGTGGGAGTGGAGTTTCCTGAAACCTTTGATCTGCTGTGCTTGTTGGTATTTCCAGATGTGGTTGAGCTGTGCTGGAAGCTTATAATGAAAATAGTCTCACGTGGAACAAACAATGGGGGAAGAAAAGCAAACACAAAGCTGCGGTGAAGAATTCCCAGTTTTAGCATTCTTTCGAGTGTTCGACCTCCCCTTGTCTCACCTTACCGGTAGAAACCAATCCTCAGACATGTGGATGTTTTCTGCTGGCAAACCTGAGAGCACTGGAAGGAGCAGGTTGTTAATGAACTGCTAGAAGTACAGCCAGAGCTCCTCAGCTGACAAGCTCCTGTATGTTGAGTGCAGCGGCCCTAACACTGGAGAAAGCTTTTACATTTAGCTTGTCACCTTCCCAGCATCAAAGGCCTTTTAATCTTTCTGTGCTGTGCCCCAGACTCTGCTGCTTGAGGAATGATTCATCTTTTTTTTAATTTGTTTGCCTCAGAGCTGTTAGGTAAAAAAAAATCAGGAATTTGTTTATGTAAACCTTAGGGTAAAGCTTGAAAATGTCTTGATGAGACATGGTGTTTTCTAGCTCCGTTTGAAAGAACCAAGAACTGAAATCCAGATCTGACTGAAGACAGTACTGTGGTGTCACTTGGGTTGTTAAGAACTGTTTTTCTGAGCATGGTAATAGATGTTCTAAGTAACTTTTAAACTCCATGTGCTGCTCTTGCTGGATTGTCAGCTGCAGCCTCTTCATACTCACCAGAATACTTGTCAGGGTAATGAAGAATCAGCAACTCAGGTGCTGTTATTTTGAGCTGCTGTCAAGATGCTTTCCACTTGGTTGAATAAGTGGAAGTTCAGTGCAACAGCAGTTACTAAAAGATAACCTTGCTTAAAACCTAGATCACAGCATTACAGGAACAGAGGATATAGCTGCTCCCTGGAGAAAGGAATTATCTCATGGCTCTTGGAGCAGGACAGCAAGGGACAGGAGCATGAACAGATACGGGGAGAAGTGAATACAGCAGTTTCTGACCTAAAATGAGAGCTTTTTGAGAGATTGTTGACAAATTAGCAGCTCTTTGCTATCCAGCTCTGAACACTGGCTTCATGGAGCTACAGGTATAAAAGGTAGAAACAAAACCTAAGAATCTGAAGCTCAGAGAGCACAAGTTAAATGCTTAAGTTATCTTTTGTAGGCTGTCTTGTGTCCCAGTCCAAGGAACTGAATGCTGGCTGTATTAATTGCTGGGAAAAAAAACCCCAAATAAATTAATAAGCAGCTTTATTTGTGCTTTCACTGGAAAGATAAGACCTGATGGCTTTGCTAGTCTGGCAGTGTGCTGACTGGCTAGGTGTCTTGGTTCAGAGCTCACTAGGTTAGCTTGGAGATGGTAGCTGCTAGGATATGCCAGTTCTCCTCAAATGTGCTACAACCTTCATGCCAAGTTGGGGCTGAAAGTGTTGTGTGCTAGATAGCTTTGAGTAAACCTGCAGTGGTTTGGTGGTGGGGCTTTTAACCCTTTCCCTCACCCCTGCAGTAAGAATTTGTTGCTTGTATCAAAACCTAAGACCTGTAGGAGTTGTTCCATGAACTAAGGAGTTCTTTATACTTTCCCACCACTTCTTGCCTAAAGCAGTACCCAGCATGTCACCCTCAGCCAGGGTGTATGATGCTCTTGTGCTTCCAGCTCACCAGGAGGCTGGCACAAAAAGCTCAAAACTTGCATGTTTTCCTGTGGGTTTGGGGGATTCTGTGGTGTGCACATCTCTGGGTGCCTCTTGCTGTCTTCCTGTCTTTTATCTTTGTTTTTCATCCATGCAGTTCTGAAATTAGGTCCTTTTTACCAAGACCATCCCCATAGTTGTGCTGAGTGGTCTATCAAGGTTGGTCTTGTGGAGCCAATATCTTGCAGCCATGCCTAACCAGAAGGTGGTGCCTTTCTCAGGACACTGTGCCACTTCTGAATACTGTGACCTCTGTGTTGCTATCCTGGAGTGTCCTGGATAGATGAAACTGCCCTAAAAATCTCACAGTCACTACTGGCTCCACAGTAGCTGGGTCACTTCTCAGCACAGCAGTTGAGGATGTTTTCTCTAACCTTTAACAAGAATTTGTGGTCTGCAGTTGGAGTTTGCTGCTACTTTGCAGGCTGAAGTAAATAGATTTCAGCCTAGGTGTTGTGATATACTGGTAGCCACCAGGTTAGTCTTGGAAAATGCCTGAAATCCAAGGGGAAGAGGCTGCATCCTCAATGGCTGCTGAGCAGCCTGCAGAGGCACCCACAACAAGCTTTCAGAAGTGTTGACTGTCATAGGTTCTCAGTGACTAGCTCAAGGACTGCAAGCAAATGTCAGTGTTTCTAGATGGCCAATGCCTGCAGACATAACCACCCAGAGCCATCCTACAGCTTGTGCCTGGTTGTGGGACTGACATCTGAAAGCTGTCTGTTCCATTACAGAAAGAATGGAGAGAAGACAGAAATGGAGAATTCAAAAGGAAAGTTGCCCGCTGTGTAAGGAAAAGCCAGGAAACTGCTTTTGAGTGACACTTCTTCAGCAGCTAGTAGCTTCACTTTTTCAGGGTAAGTATCCTTCTCAAGACAAGTCAGCTACCCGAGCTGAGGATTTCCTGCAGAAGTGCTGAACTAATTTTTCTTTTTTTCTCAAAAGTGAAAAAGCCAAAGCCCCAAATCTCCAAAACCACCCCCAAACCTTTTTTGTCAGCTGCGTGGTCCCAGTGGAGTTCTGTGCCTGTATGTGATACCAGAGACTAAAATTGTTTTCAAGTGCAGGAGCAGCCCCTGCTGCCAAGGCTATGGGGCTTCTCTTGCATTTACACTGTTCAGAAGTTGAAATTATTTTATCAGTATTGGTCCTGATAGCACTCAGGGCTGTAATCAAAGAGGGGGATCATTCCTTCATTTCCACCTAAACATCAGGAAAATCCTATTTGGTCTGATGGTGCTGGAGGCCTGGAGCTGGCTGCCCAGGGAGGTGGTGGAGTTTCCCTCTCTGGAGAGCTTCCAAAACCCCCTGGCCATTGTGACCCTGGGCAAGCTGCTGTGAGTGCCTTGCTGTAGTAGGGGGGTTGGACTGGGTGATTGCCAGAGGTCACTTCCAACCCCACTGTGCTGGGGTTCTGGGATTACTGTGAAGAGTGGTGGGGGTTGTTTTTTGACTCTTAAAAAACGTTCTTGATGTCAAGTTCTTGCAGCTCTATGGAGATACCTTGCAGGTGTTGGTGGCATTTTGCACTGGTGAGGTTATTGGGAAGCTTGCTGCAGGTCTGGGTGGAAGTTTTACTAGAATGTCTACTAGCATATCAGAAAGGATCAACTGAGCTCTTGCCCTTCAACAACATCAGGAAAGGTGGAAGGCTTTCTCCCAGCCAAGAAACATTTTGTGCTGATTGAAGGCTTAGGAATAGTTTCAGCAAAGCCATGATATTTTGGAAAACTGAACTGAGAGTCTGGACAGATTCTAACCTGAGAGGAGCTGATGTGATATGACTCAAGATACCAGCTGTAATTAGAACAGTCCCATCCTCGTTTGAATGAGACTTGTTGTAATAATAATGAATAAAGCTCCTGTAAAAGAAACTGTATTCAAACGTGGCCCTTAAGTACCTGGCCTTTGGTCACTTTAATCTTAGTGTGCCCAGGAAGAACTTCCTCAACTAGCTAATAAATGCCCAGTCTTACTTTTGAAAGCAAAGCAGAGCTTCCTGTCAGAGCTCCTTTGCTCCGTGATTGCTTTGGCAGGTGAAGTGGCTTGAGAAGCCTGGAGTCATGAGTGCTGGTTAGCTTCAGGGTACGGAAGCTGGGGAGTGGGCCAGTGTGTCACTGGTGGTTGTTTACAGGGCTTGCACTGTCTGAACAACTGCAGCACCTTTGCTAAATGCCCCTGGTAGTGGATTTTTCTTCACCAGGGTTGTACAGGAGATCCTTCCTTTCTCATCCTGTTGTAAGAACTGTGGGGGTTGGGGGTGGGGGAAGGCTCCATCTGTGACATACCAGCACTGCAGTGTCTCCTCTCTGCAGGAATGCAGAGCTTTCTCCAGTCCAGGGAAAAGCACAGAAAAAAGCTTAATATTGATAAAAGCCTAAGCAAAGGAACTGAATGTTTTGTACAGCTGCCTATAACTAGAGTGTACGAATTAATGCAGCTGACAGTGTTTTCTCTCTGTGAGAAAGGGAGTAGCTGTGAGTAATGCTGCAGAGTGTCCTTAGCTAACCTCAGCTCTGTTGCCATGTCAGACTTGGCCATGGTGAAGCAAGGCTCGTGACAAGTATTCCAGTAATTGGCTGTGTTGAGAGATTTTTCTAAGTCCTGGTGACTCCTAAGTAAGTGATGGGCAGTGAATTGGGTGAGAAGGGGCCACAGAGCTGGTGCACAAACACAGCCTGGCTGTGGAGCTATGGTGTCCCTGCTGTGCCATTTTGCTCCACACCTGCCTGGGGAAGCAGAGTCCATCCTTCACAGTAAGTGCTGCATGGGAGCTGCAGAGTTGTAGCCCTGTGTGGGAACAATTAAAGGTTTCCACGTGGCGCTTGGCAAGCAGCATGAGTAGCAGGAGCCTTAGAGTCTGATGGTTGAGTTAGTTCAGCACTCTGGGTCTTCAAGCCCGAGTCTCTGGGGTGATGAGGTGGGATTTGAGCATCCTCTCTCCAGAGGTACGTAAAGTTCTTGCACAAGTAATGATATTCTCCTTGAGCTTGAAACACTCTTTAACATCTTTACCATGACTGAGGATGATAAGGGCGTTTGTTTTAATACCTGTGGTTTCTTTGTAGGTCTCCAGTTGAGAAACATGGCACTGTTTTTTTCCTGCACTCTACCCACCTATTGCTGGACTTCTGTTGTTACAAGTTGGCAAACACTGGCTGGAACTGGGCTGCAATAAAACATGCCAGTTATCAATGCTGACAAGAGCCTAACAAGTGCCAACACAAGATGATTACGCATTTTGAAATCTAATAAAAACTGCTTTAACCTTCAGGAAGAATTGTAAAGATGTGTACATAGCACAACATGATCCGGATAATATATTTGCTGTCCATGTACATCCACACACCCACCTGTGCCACCCCATGCTCTCCTAGGTAGGAATAGAATAATGTACATTGGAAAGATTTTAGCAGGTTTTCCTCTCTCCTGTTCATTGTTTCCTATCAGTTTAAAGAAAACCAACAACCCAACACAACTTGTGAAGCATGTTAAACTATAAACCAATTAGGAGAAAGGTTTTGGGGTTTGTTTTGCTTTTTTTCTTTCCCACACATCTTAATTTTCTTGTGACCCACTGAGGCTTAATTAAAATCTCTTGCTTATGAAAGTTCAGTATCTTTTGGGGGGTCTGGAAATGCACTCCCTTTTACTTCTCTCGGCAGACTTGAAGTTTTCCCCAATGAAACCCTGACAGGATTGGCTATGAATTCCTTGTCTCTTCTTTTCTGATGACCTCCATAATCTCAAAGGTGCTTTTTCATTTTTCCTTTCCCACCCTTTTTTAAACCCAATTGCACAGACTTCTTGAATTGGGTATAGCAATAATTCTGGCCATGGAGCACCCTTGAGCAGCCTGCTGGATTTTTAACTTCCAAGGGACTTGTGCTTTCATTTGGAAGTTTGGTTGACTAAAGTTAGTCCAGGATAGGAATGAGCTGCTTTTAATGGGTGAGTTTTAATTAATTGGTTTTGCCTTTTTCATTGTCTGTTTGTGAGGTGGGGTGTGTCTGGGGGAGGCTTGGTTTTATTTCTCAAGGTTGACTTCAAGCATGCACAGCTCTAGGCTTTCAAATGACTAACTTCTGGGTTTGGTATCAAAAATAGTTTCCCTCCTTTTTCCCTTTCCTCTCTTCTGTGGCCCTTCATCTTCTCTGCCTTCTACTTCAGAGTTTTCCTCTCCTAATGTACAAAGAAAATGGCGATGTATATTTTCATGTAATTTGATTTTTGGAATTCTGTCACCTTCTGTAGTGAGTTCTTCCAAAATATAATTTTTTCCAATAATAATGTGTCACATTGGCTGTCTTGAGTATCAAAATAGGAAGGGTGACTGCAGTTGGGGCATAGTTTCCTCAGACATCTTCAACAATGTCACATCAGCAGCCACTTGTTGGCTTTGACATTCTGTATGTCACTTTGGAATGATTAAAAAGCAACCAAAACACACTCCTTTGGCTCTAGTGAGCAAATCCTCATCCTAGGAGTAGCTGATCGGAAGAGTTTTTGAAGTCTACATCAAATTTCTCTCTGCTAAAGGTAAGTTCAAAGAATCACAGAATGGTTTGGGTTTGAAGGAACCTTGAGGATCATCCAGTTCCACCCCCTGCTGTGGGCAGGGACACCTCCCCTCAGCTCAGGTTGCTCAAGGCCTCATCTGGCCTGGCCTTGAACACCTCCAGGGAGGGGACGTCCACAGCCTCCCTGGACAACCTGTTCCAGTGTCTCTCCACCCTCACTAGAAAGAATTTCTTCCTCATCTCCCCAGTTGCACCTCAAAGCCATTGTCCCTCGTCCATACTAAAGTCGCTCTCCAGCTCTCCTGCAGCCCCTACAGGTACTGGAAGGCTGCTCCCTGGAGCTTTCTCTCCAGGCTGAATAGGGGGGTGCTCCAGCCCGCTGATCTTTGTGGCCTCCTCTGGACTCTCCAATAGTTCCATGTCCTCTTTATGCTGGGGGCACCAGAACTGGATGTAGTGCTCCAGGTGAGGTCTCACCAGAGCAGAGGGAGAGCTTTTGATGCAGCCCAGGCCAGGGTTGCCTTCTGGGCTGCAAACTTCCTCTATGAAGTTTAACCTCTCGCCTGTTCTCTGCTGTGTCACAAGTTTACCATGGCTTCTAACATCATGGAGTAACCCAGTAATAAATCGGTTCTGGAGTTAATGGGTCCCCTTGTAAGAAGCCTTCGGTGCTGATCTGCTAGCTGGCTGGACTTCAGCTTACTGTGCACCATCCTGACAGTCAAAGGCATCCATTGCAGGTTTCCTGAGGGCTGGGGTGCAGGGGTTGACAGTTACTAGCCAGCTGCATGGGACAACCAAGCCTTGTGGTAAGTACCAGCAGCCTCACAAGTAAAGGTGTGCTTCCTTCCACAGGTGCTTTAGATCCACATGGATGTGTCCCAATACCTGTTTAGATGGGAACCAGTTACTGTGAGACCTCATTAGCTAAATTTGTGTTAATTGTACAGCACCTGTGTGCAGTACCTCAGAGCTATGAATTCCCCAACAGAAGCTGAGTTCCCCTTTCAGAAAATTGCTTGTGAGGTTTCTTGCCCCCAGCTGGCTGCTCTTAGACAGGAGCTAACCCTGTGGGACTCGGTGGCATGCTGCCATTCTTGCCATAAACCAGAAGAAGCTGCCCTTCCTAAACCCAGCAGTGACTGCTGCCCCACAGGCTGCCCTTGTTCCTTTCTAGCACCTATCTAAAGAGCTGGCAGCAGTTCAAAGTAATTTGTACTTGCTGCTTCCTGCCAGTTCAACCATGGTCCTTGTTTGTCTTCCTCAGTACGATGAGCAGACCACCATCTGGGACCTTCAGAGTGGGTTAAAGCTTTATTTTCTCTCACTTCTTCTCCAGAAGAGCTGCTCATTGAGCAGCCTGGAAATGCCAGTTGGTATCAGTGAGGTAGAAGGGCCCTTAACTCCACAGCAGAGAGCGCCTTCCCCTCTTTTCTGGGCTTACACAGAGGCTTGTGCTCCTACCTGCTCAGAGTCACAGAATGTGAGGATGCTGGGGGTTGAAAAGGGGAACTCCAGAGATGGAGTCTAGCAGAATCACCCTGGGCAGATCACTCAGAAACACACCCAGGTGGGTTTTGAAAGTCTCCAGAGAAGGAGACTCCCCAACCTCTCTGGGCAGCCTGCTCCAGGGTTCCAGCACCCTCCCATCAAACAAGATTATTCCTGTGTTCCAGTTTATCCCTGTTCCTTGTCCTATCACTAGGCACCACCAGACAGAGCCTGGCCCCTTCATCTTGATACCCACCCCTCAGGTATTTCTAGACATTCGTGAAGTCTCTCAGCCTTCCCCAGACTAAACAGCCCCAGGTCTCTCAGCCTTTCCTCATAGGAGTGGTGTTGCAGTCCCTTAATCCCTTGGCCCAGCTGTTCCAAAGGAAGGAGTGTTGGTGTGGGTGCTGTTCAGATGTCCAAGCAGCAGGTCTGGCTAAGCCCAGGGACTTAATGAAAGAAGCAGCTCTGGATCTTGTGCCAAATGTCCTGGTAGTAGAAAGCCTCTGACCAGTACGGCCAGGGCGTGTTTCACTTTGCTGTGATCCCAGCTGGCTTTTTTTCCTACCCCCCACATGACCTGATTATGATGGTTACTGATGTGACCAGCGATTTCTGCTTGGCCTCAAGCCAGGAACACCACTGAAGAGATGCAGCACCCACAAGTAGTACTGGAACACCTGTTGAACCGTCAAGCAAATAGCATCTGACTCAGTTCCCCTTGTTCCAAGCTTTTGGGTCTGGTTTGGTTTGTGTAGGCTGCTGGCACGCTGGCTGATCAGTCATACCTTGTCTAGTTCTCTGCAGGCTTCTCCTGAGGGCTTTGTGCTGTTCTTTCCCCCCCATGAGGGTCTTCAGACCAAACCAGGAAGAGCTTGGGTTGTAAAGAGGCTGTAACAAGACAGCTTCCTGCCCAGGCAGATCCTCAGCAGAAGGCGAGATTGCTGATTTCCGAGATGCAAAATAGCAGCAGAATGGAATCCAATCTCTGTTGTTACTCAGACCAAGCCCCATCAGACAGTGATGACTCTTTCCTCACAGTTCTTCAAGGCAGAACCACAGAATTGTTTTGGTTGGAAGGAACCTTTAAGGTCACTGAGTCCAAGCCTTAACCCAGCACTGCCAGGCCACTGCCAAACTGTCAGCAATACGTCTACAACAGCAGCTGATCAATAGCACCCATAAAGCAGCAGTGTCATTTAGCTACGTAGCAAAGTCCCGTGCATTTGTCATTGAGCTGTGAAAAACTTGGGCCACGGTAACTAGAAACCAGGCCCCAAGCACAGAAAACCTACTGGGCCCTGGTGAGGCTGTACCTTGAACCCTGGGGTCAGTTTTGGGCCCCTCACTCCCTGAAGGACACTGAGGAGCTGAAGCAGGGCCAGAGAAGGGCAACAAAGCTGGGGAAGGGTCTGGAGAACAGGGCTGGGGAGGAGCAGCTGAGGGCCCTGGGGTGTCAAGTGTGGAGAAGAGGCTGAGGGAGACCTCATTGCTATCTGCAGCTCCCTGAGAGGAGGCTGGAGCAAGGTGGGGGTAGAGCTCTGCTCCCTAGGATGAGGTGATAGAAGGAGAGGAGATGGCCTGAAATTGTGCCAGGGGAGTGGTAGATTTGTGCTCAGGAAAAATGTCTTTGCTTCAAGAGTGGTCAGGGATTGGCACAGGCTGCCCAGGGAAGTGGTGGAGTCCTCATCCCTTAAGTGTTCAAGAAAGGTGTGGCCATGGTGGTGTTGGGTTGAGGGTTGGACTCAATGATCCTAGAGTGCTTTTCCAAGCGAAGTAATTCTCAAATTCTCTGATTTTGACTGTTACACGAGGCAGAACTATTCTTCAAAGATCACTTAATAATCAGGCCAAAATTATGTCTGTATAACAATCCCGTGTATGATGTATGCCAACATTGATTTGCTCTTCAAATTGTTGATGCATCTGTGGAGAGTATTTTGGCACTTCTGCTGCATGTAGGCAGGAGAGTTCAGGATCAGGAACAACTTAGGGGCAGCTATGCTGAACATGTGGCTTGAGAAAACGATCTTGTCGCTGTCATTTGGTCGTTGCCTGTCTCCACTCCCAGCCACACTCTGAACCCAGCAAGCACAGACCTGGGCTGACTCTGAACCAAAGCAATAGGAGTAGCAGCTGCACTAGCCATGGCAGGAGCGATGGCTGTGCTGGAGACTTATCAGTGCTGGCCCTTCCGTAGCTGCGCTGGACCCGGCTGAACAGCAGAAGGCTCAGACTGCTTTGGAAATCGCTTTCCGTGCGGGTCCAGGCCGCCCAAGACGGCCCACACTCGGGTGCCACCTGCCGGGGTGCCGGGCGGGTTTCTCCAGCCTTTCTCAGCCCGGGCCGTTCAATGGCGATCCCGAAGCACCAGCAGGGATGTCCTGGGCCGGGAACCTTGTCTAAGGGAGGGGAGGGAAACCCCAGAGCCACGCAAACCAGCCGCTAGCTGCCTCCGGCGGCCACGGCGCCAATTGCGTCAGGAGCAAGATATAGGCAACCCGTCCCCACCACCGCCCGAGGGGGTGTACGTCAGCGGCGGGCAGCGGGCGGAGCCGGACGGCTGCTCGGGGCCGTTCCCGGCCGCGGCGGGGCGGGGGCCTGCGGCATAAAGAGGAGCTGGGCGGCCCCGTGTCGGCGTGCGCACATTTCCTGTGGGGCGCAGGTGGTGGCCGGGGCACTGCATGGTTCTCGCGAGAGCGCCGGGCGCAGACGGGCGGCGGCTCTCGCGAGATCGTGGCCCCGGACCCAACATGGCGGAAGGTGAGGGAGAGAGCCCGGGCAAGGGGCCGGGCGGGGCTGCGGCCGCCGGGGGTGCCACGGGTGCCACTGGCTGGAGTGCCTTCTTTGCTTGCAGGGGAGCGGGGGCAGCTGTAGTGGGGGGACTCTTGTTGCTTGTCAGCGTGGCACAGGCCTGGTTCTGCCTGCGGTGGGTGGGGCAGTCCGCCCCGAGCTGGACCCGAAATGGCGGGAGGGGAGCTTTGCCTTGCTCGGGGCCGCTGGCGAACACCCTCAGGAGGTGCGGCTCGGAATAACTGTTGCTGCTGGCTGCTGTGCTTTGTAGAGAGCCCCCGGGACATTCTGTTGGCTCCCTCGCGGCGCTCTGGGCTCGGTCGGGCCCAGGGCTGCCGGGGTGAGGGCAGCCCGGCCGGTTCTGTCCGAGTGGCTGCGGGCGGCGGCTTGTGTTGGAGTGCGGTGGGGAGGCAGCGCTGCAGCCTCTTGGTCACTCGTAGCTGGGAGTGCTTTTGTCAGGTGCCAGCCTTGATGGGGTCTGCAGAGGCTGCTCTGGTTTTGCTCGCGGGCTATTAGCTGCATCGTTTCAAAAGTCATTTAATTGCGATAATGCAGTTTGGAAACGCATTTGGAGTTTTGCAGTCGTCCTCCTTTCTGCAAGGCAGAAGCTTCCCCTTTTAATTTCTGGAGGAAACTGGTTCGGCAAACTGAGCTAAGATGCCCAAGTTACACCTGAAGTGTAAGCTGTAACTCGGCGTTGCAAGCACAGCTTCAACTCCTGAAGTAGAATTTTATAACCATTTGTGGAAGATTAGCTAGGATGTAGCAGATGCTGATCTTCTGGCATGTTGTGGTCAAGCTGGTTAAGTAAATTCTTTGAGCTGCTCTTAACTTTTGGCTTGCTGAAGTGCTACCGTTTGGTGCTCAGCTGAGCAACCTCTTAGGCTTGCTTTTAAGTATTGTTGACCCGTTTCTGGTGGGCATTAGATGTCAAAGGTGTCATCAGGTAGTCACTTCCCCAGTGAGACCCTTGAGGCTCTGGTTCAGGGTCTTGTGATGGGAGTCCTGTTTCTGTGCTTTCAAAGATGCCTCCATAATTCAAGTAGTTCTCTTACCTTTTGGCTAAAGAAAGCAGATGAGCAGTGAGTGATCCTGTGTGCACAGGATGAACAAGCTGGTCCCTTGTGATGTCTGGGCTTAGGGGCTCTCTTTGTCCCTTAAAGTACTTCTCTGCAGCAGGGTTGTTTCAGTTGAGAGCTGATGGTATTGGAGAGTCAGTTGAAAAGTGAAGTCTTGGGGAAGGGAGATTGGCAAGCTCTGGTTGCCTGCTCAGGAGCTGCGTGCCTTTTCTTATGGAAGTGTTGCCTGTCTACAGCTGTCCTGAGTCAGATTTGCCGCACTTGCCAGCTGAAAGATGGTTAGCAGTTTTAAAGACAAGAGCTGAGCTTATCTTCAATATCTGTGAGAGTTCTGTACCAGAGGGTGCTGGGCTATGTGCAGGTGTGGGTGCAAGGTGGTGGATTAATGCTTGAGTCTAAAGCAGCAAGGAATTATGGTGTGGCACTTCAGGGTGGTTGTCAGGATAAACATCACAAGCCTGCAAAAATGAAGAGGAACACAAAAGCTTTGGGGAGAGTCAGTGTGAAGTCTTGTAAGAAGGACCTAAGCTGAGGGGGTAAGAAAACAACACGTTTGCCTGAAATATTTTACCCAGGTCTAGTTCACAATAAACAGAAGCTGAGCTAAGTTGCTTCTGAGGCTGCATCTGATGGGTGGGATGGGCAGTGCCATGGCTTCTGCTGGCCCCGCCTCTAGTTTTTGGTCTATGCTGTCACCTCCTTGCCTGTTGCCTCCTTACTTGCCTATCTCTTTTGTTTCAGCCCTCTGGCTGCTCTTGAGTACTGCTGTGCCTTCTGTAAGAGTGTCAGTAGTCTTGTGAAGGCCTCTCTAAAGTCTTTGCTATGGAAGTTCTGCCAGTTCATGACAGGCTGATCAGTCTGCCAGAAAGCTGTTAACATACTGCTTTTATTTTCTTCTCTGTTAATGCTATACCTGGAAGATGGGCTCAGGAAGGAGTCCTGTTGTGTATGCTTCTGCTGAACCCAGGTGTCCTCCTCCTTGGACTGATTTTTAGCTAGTTTTATGGTACCATCCAGTGAGGCTGCCCTTTCAGTCTCTTAGAATCTCAGAACCATTTAGGTTGGGAAAGCCCTTTCAGATTATTGTCTGGCCATTCTCTGATTCTGCTAATCATGGCCCTCAGCACTACATCTCTGCCTCTTTGAAACCCTTTTGGGGTGGGGATTCAACCACCTCCCTGGGCAGCATGTGCCAGGCTTTGAGAACCCTTTCAGTGAAGAAGTTTCTTCTAATGTCCAGCGTAAACCTCCCCTGGAGCAACTTGAGGCCATTTCCCCTCCTCCTAGTACTGGCAGTCTAACTCCCATTTGCATAGTAACTGTGCTAGCCTAACGGATCTGCTGAGTGTAACTGAGGAGCATGTCCCTGAAAGGTCTTTCCCACCTTCACATTCTCAGTTTGATTGGAAGATGCAGCCTTTTCTTAGGGTGATACATGTGACCAGCAGAACCAGGGCAGGGATTGTCCCCCTGTACTCAGCACTGGTCAGGCCACACCTTGAGCACTATGATCAATTTTGGGGCCCTCACTACGATGACACTGAGGTGCTGAAGTGTGGCCGGGGAAGGGCCTGGACAACAGGGCTGGGGAGGAGCAGCTGAGGGAGCTGGGGGTGTTCAGCCTGGAGAAGAGGAGGCTGAGGGAGACCTCATTGGTCTCTACAGCTCCCTGAGAGGAGGCAGGAGCCAGGAGGGGGTTGGGCTCTGCTCCCAAGGAACAAGTGATAGGATGAGAGGAAATGGCGTCAAGTTGTGCTGGATGTGAGGAACAATTTCTTTGCTGAAATAATGGTTCAGCTCTGGACTAGGCTATGCAAGGAAGTGGTGGGGTCCCCATCCCTGGAAGTGTTCAGAACATGTGGCTGTGGTGCTGGGGGTGGTGGTTCAGTGGTGCCCTGGCAGTGCTGGTTTTTTTCACCCCTACTTACTCAGTCATAGTGTGCTGTGAGGTTCAGTCAGCAACTTCTTTCTTTGTAGTTGGATTTGCATGGCAGCTAAAAATCTTTGTGTATGGATAGTGGTGGGTATTCGGGGACTGGTGTTCATGCTTCTCAAAGCATCTTCCAGTGCTCACTCTTTGCTCTTATCAGTCTTTTGCAGCCTTTCTTGGGTCCACAGTGGCTACTATGTGGTGGTGCCTCTGGGGAAAGAGCTTCGTAGATTTCTTGAGAGGCCTTTAAAACCCAAATCCAGGGGAGAATGGTTCCACTCTGGTCACTCATGCCATCTGATGACACCCTTCATAGGAATAAGGTGGGAAGGAGCTGTTGGTCATGAGTCTGGGAACACCAAAACTGTGTTTATATTGAGATGGGAGGAAAGGCCAGTGTAGGATTTTGTCCCTGGTTGAGGATTGCTGTGGTGTTGCTCGCACACTTATGAAATGATGGCCATATAATGCTGCCACTCAGCAAGGTTTGGGCAGGCTGGAGAGAGAGCTGGGCAGAGGGGAGCCTCACAAGGTTCAACTAGACTAAGTGTAGGGTCCTGCCCCTTTGGAGGGACAGCTGCCTGCACCAGAACAGATGAGAGGGGACCTGCTGGGAAGCAGCTCCAAGGAGAAGATCTTTGGAGGCCTGGCGGCCAATGAGCCCTTGTGGCCAAGGAAGCCAATGTTATCCTGAAGTGCATTAGAAAGACTGCACACAGCAGGTCGAGAAAAGTTCTCCTCCTCTCCATGCTGCCTTGGTAAGACCGTGTCTGGAGTCCTGGGTCCAGTTCTGGGCTCTGCAGTTTGAGACAGGAATGTACTGGAGAGTGTTCAGCAGAGGCTATGAGAATGATGAAGGGACTGGGACATCTGGTGAGGAAAGGCTGCAAGACCTGGGGCTGGTTAGCCTGGAGAAGAGAATAATGAGATCGTATGGACGGGTAGGTGTCAAGAAGCGACTAGTTTCTTTTCAGTGATGTCCCATGACAGGACAAGGAGCAGTGGAGACAAACTGGAACCCAGGAGGTTCCACCTCAAGAAGGAGAAACTTCTTTGGTGTGAGGGTGTTGGAGCCCTGGAACAGGCTGCCCAGAGAGGATGTGGAGGCTCCTCTGGAGATCTTCAAAACCCACCTGGGTGTGTTCCTGTGTGACCTGCCTTGGATGATCCTGCTCTGGCAGGGGCTTTGGACTTGATCTCCAGAAGTCCCTTCCAATGCCTACATTCTGTGATTCTGTTTCAGTAGGATCAGGAAGGTTGATCCAGAGGAGATAGTGTCTGTTTACTGTTACAGGATGAAGCAAAGTAAAAGGCAGTTGAAGGAAGTTCACTGCTAAGCCTGCTGGGGTAGGGTTAGCTGAAGTGTGGGGTAGGGGAATTTCCCTGCTCTTCATCCATTACAATAGTAAAAGGTGAGGTGTTGCCTATCTGGATCTAGGGAAGAGTGCCCTGGGGACCTGTGCTGCAGCAAGGCCAATGTCATCTGTGCCGCTTCTCTCTGCTACAGAAGTGGGGAGAAGGCCCTGGGGGTAGAGCTCTGTCTGTTTGTAGTAGGGACTTCCAGTTAGTAAATATTTGAGAGAAATGGTTCAGGGATGAATTCCTGCCTGCTGGGGAAGAATCTTTTGGGAACTTCCCTATTAAAACCATTAGATTCCAAATTTCTCCTTCCTGCCCCCTCATTTTAGGACTGGTTTTGGATTTGTAGCTGATGTGGAAAATCAGCTTGATGAGGGGGGGGGGGGCTGTAGTTAAGCACAATGATAGCTGCAGATGGGGCATTAGGCAGAAGCTCTTTGAGGGTGGTGCAACACTGGAATAGGATGCCCCTATTATGGAGTCCCCATCCTTGGAAACATCCCAGGTTAGGCTTGATGGGGCTCTGAGCAACCTGCTCTAGTGGGGATGTTGCTGCTGACTGACCGGAGGGTGGACTAGGTGACCTCTAGAGGTCCTTTCCAACCCAGTGCATTCTATGATAGTTTGTGCAACTGTTCCATAAACAAGTACTCCAGAGTTGGGCTGCTCTGCAGCACCTCTATAGGTGTTTCCTTCCAGCAGAGAAGCAGAGGTTTCATACAGGTGGCCTGGGTTGTGTTGGGTGACCATTTCATTGTGGCAGCAAACTAGCTTCTGCAGTGAGTTGGAAATACTTGGTCAGAGAGAATATTCCCAGGTGCTGTTTCTGTGGTGCTCCTGAGCTGAAGCAGCCACTGTGGACCCAGCTCTGTGTGGTGATGCTTTGTCAGTGTGGTGCCTCTGGTGTGGCAGCCTGGTAGATTTTCAAGAGGCCTTTAAAACCCAAATCCTGGGGAGAATGGTTCCACTCTGGTCACTCAAGGAGCTGTTCAGCTGATGGTGTGTGGAGCTCTAGACAGCTCAGTTAAGTCACCTGAGGTAGATTTGCTGCATCAGGCACTGTTCTAATTCTCTCTTGTGGTTGGTGCTTCAGCTGGAAAGTCAAACAGCATCTTAACTGAAAAAAGTGGGTGAGAACCAGAGCTCGTCCTTTATGCCACCAGAACTCCAAAGCCATGGATATCTGTGGGTTTAGGAAACTTAAGGCATTCCTGACTGGACAGGATTCAGGAGTTTTAAGTGGCTTTTGGCACTGTTCTCATGATTGTCAATGCGTTTGACCAGCAGTGATGTAAAACAGAAGGCTTCACGTTGGAGGTGAGGTGCACAAGTTGTGTGGAAGAGGAGAGACTCTTCCTGGAGCCTTGTTCCATGGTTACAGATGTGTGGTGTGCTGGTAGGGTTACCCTCAGATGCAAATCCACCATGTGCGTGTTTCAACCTTGTAACACCTTGTGCCTCTGCAGAGGAGGTGGCCAAGCTGGAAAAGCACCTGATGCTTCTCCGCCAGGAGTATGTGAAGCTGCAGAAGAAACTGGTTGATACTGAGAGGAAATGCAATCTTCTGGCTGCTGAGGTCAACCAGGACAATGCCAGTGACACCTTCATCAGTCGGCTTCTGGCCATTGTAGCTGAGCTCTATCAACAGGAGCAGTACAGGTAAGGAATGCCCCTCTGCAGACAGGGGCATGCAGGAGCCTCTGACTTCACTGACTGCAGTAGGTGCTGGTCTTGGACAAAGGAAAAACCTTTCTCTGGTGTGCTTGGGATCCTTGACTGCAGTTGGAAGAGCATGTTAAGGTCAGCTGGCATGCTGAATGCAATCCTTTGATCAGGAGATCTGAGGAGGAGTGCAGCTCTCAGACTGGTATCTGAGAGGTTTAAAGAAAGCTGACCATTTAAACTGCTCGGTGCTTACCTGATGGGTTAGTTACATAATGCATCCTGCTTATATACAATACAATACACCAGGTTGAAAGAGACCCTCAAGATCATCGTGTCCAACCCATCAACCAATCCAACCCACCCAAACAACTAGACCATGGCACCAAGCACCCCATCAAGTCTCCTCCTGAACACCTCCAATGAAGGTGACTCCACCACCTCCCTGGGCAGCACATTCCAATGGGCAATCACTCTCTCTGTATAGAACTTCTTCCTAACATCCAGCCTAAACCTGCCCTGGTGCAGCCTGAGACTGTGTC
The DNA here is from genome assembly GCA_033816785.1 of Picus viridis. Taxonomy (NCBI): domain Eukaryota; kingdom Metazoa; phylum Chordata; class Aves; order Piciformes; family Picidae; genus Picus; species Picus viridis. Next base: position 13,569,609 of record CM066598.1, read on the forward strand.
CTCTTGTTCTGGTACTGGCTGCCTGGGAGAAGAGACCAACCCCCACCTGGCTACAACCTCCCTTCAGGGAGTTGTAGAGAGCAATAAGGTCACCCCTCAGTCTCCTCCAGGCTAAGCAACCCCAGTTCCCTCAGCCTCTCCTCATAGGGCTTGTGTTCCAAACCCAAACCCCTCCCCAGCTTTGTTGCCCTGCTCTGGACATGTTCCAGCAAGATAACCTCCTTCCTAAACTGAGGGGCCCAGAACTGGACACAGGACTCAAGGTGTGGCCTAACCAGTGCAGTGTACAGGGGCAGAATGACTTCCCTGCTCCTGCTGGCCACACTGTTCCTGATGCAAGCCAGGATGCCACTGGCCCTCTTGGCTGCCTGGGCACACTGCAGGCTCATGTTCAGCCTACTATCAACCAGTACCCCAGGTCCCTCTCTGCCTGGCTGCTCTCCAGCCACTCTGACCCCAGCCTGTAGCACTGCATGGGATTGCTGTGGCCAATGTGCAGCCCCTGGCACTTGGATGTGTTCAATCTCCTGCCCTTGGCCTCTGTCCATCTGTGCAGCCTGTCGAGGTCCCTCTGCAAAGCCTCTCTGCCCTCCAGCAGGTCAACTCCTGCCCCCAGCTTGGTGTCATCAGCAAATTTACTGCTGATGGACTCAATACCCTCATCCAGATCATCAGTAAAGATGCTGAAGAGCATGGAGCCCAGCACTGATCCCTGGGGCACACCACTGGTGCCTGGCTGCCAGCTGGCAGTGGCACCATTCACCACCACTCTCTGGGCTCAGCCTCCAGCCAGTTCCTAACCCAACGCAGTGTGCTCCTGTCCAAGCCAGGGGCTGCCAGCTTGGCCAGGAGTTTGCTGTGAGGGATGGTGTCAAAGGCCTTGCTGAGATCCAGGTATACCACATCCACAGGCCTCCCCACATCCACTGGGTGGGTCACTTGATCATAGAAGGAGATCAGGTTGGTCAGGCAGGACCTGCCCTTCCTAAATCCATGCTCGCTGGGCCTGAGCCCTTGGCCATCCTGTAAGTGCTGTGTGATCGCACTCAAGATGACCTGTTCCATAACCTTGCCTGGCACTGAGGTCAGACTGATAGGCCTATAATTCCCTGGCTCATCCAACTGGCCCTTCTTGTGGATGGGCACCATGTTGGCCAGCTTCCAGTCTTCTGGGACCTCTCCAGTGAGCCAGGACTGTTGAGAAATGATGGAAAGCGGCTTGGCAGCTCATCTGCCAGCTCCCTCAGCACCCTAGGATGGATCCCATCCGGTCCCATGGCCTTGTGAGGGTCCAAGTGGCTGGTAAGATCTCTAACTACCTCCTGGCGCAGCGGGAAACTATGCAGCTCCCTGGCTCCTTCTGCTGTTTCTGGAAGGATGTGGCCTGGAAACCAGTTCTATTCTCCTCCTGGGTGTGAAACAGCTGGATGAAATTGCTCAGAGTTGTTTGATGCAACAGGTGTTGGTGACACATGGCACTTAGTACTATGACTCTAGTCGAGGATGTCCCTGCTCACTGCAGGGGGCTTGGGCTGGGTGACCTTTGGAGGTCCTTTCCAAACCATTCTGTGATTCTATAAATGTGACTTTGAACCACAACACAAAATGAGGTTTAATTGTTGCTATTCCATAGGCATGTTAAGGATCACTCTCAGTGCTCCACATCCTTTAACTGGTTTAGTTCTGAGGCTACAGTGGCACTCTTTTATTTGCAATGAAAGCGATGCCAGGACACTAAAGGAGTTCAGTCAGGTCAGGGGAAAATGCGTAGTTTTGATGAAAATTTCCTTCCCCTAACATCTCTTCCTGAGCTCCCTTGAGAAAAGGCTCTGTTCCTGGCAAGAACTTGTATGCTGTGTAAAAGATTTGTTAGGTGGCACAAGCCAGAAAAGTGGAATTGCTTCACTTTAGCTTTTGGGTTTTGAAGACATAGATTGCGGGTCCTTTCAGACCACTTTTCTATAAAATAAGCAAGGCAGCAAGTCCCAGCATGAATTTTCAGTGGTATCTGGGGGTTGTACTGTAGCTTAGTGATGCAGAAAATGCTCTGGGAAGTGCCCCTCCACTGGCAAACTGTGAGGTTTTGAGATAAACAGGGCAGGTCCTTTTTAATTAGAAAGGATAACCTGGTGTGAAAGGGCTTGGCTGAAACCTGTTCCTAACAGTTGGTCTCCTGGGAACTGGGGACTCTTGGGGTCTGCCTTGTGCTTAGACTGCTGTCAAGCCTCCTCTGTGCTCTTGCTGGGCTTACCTGGAGCCACTGGTGCTTAGCTGACGGAATGGATAGAATAGAATAAACCAGGTTGGAAGAGACCTTCAAGATCATCATGTCCAACCTATCATCCAACACCACCTAATCAACTAAACCATGGCACCAAGCACCTTATCAAGTCTTCTCCTAAACCTCTGGTGGTGGTGACTCCACCACCTGCCCGGCAGCCCATTCCAAAGGGCAATCTCTCTCTGTGTAGAGCTTCTTCCTAACATCCAGCCTAAACCTGCTCTGGTGCAGCTTGAGACTGTGTCCTCTTGTGCTGGTTGCCTGGGAGAAGAGAGCAACCTCTGCCTGTCTACAGTCTCCCTTCAGGGAGTTGTAGACAGCAAGGTCTGCCCTGAGCCTCCTCTTCTCCAGGCTAAGCAACCCCAGCTCCCTCAGCCTGTCCTGGCAGGGCTGTGCTCCAGACCCCTCCCCAGCTTTGTTGCCCTTCTCTGGACACCTCCAGCAAGTCAACATATTTCCTAAACTGGGGGGCCCAGAAATGGACACAGGACTCAAGGTGTGGCCTAACCAGTGCAGTGTACAGGGGCAGAATGACTTCCCTGCTCCTGCTGGCCACACTGCTCCTGATGCAGGCCAGGATGCCATTTGCCTTCTTGGCCACCTGGGCATGCTGCAGGCTCATGTTCAGCCTACCATCGACCAGCACCCCCAGGTCCCTCTCTGCCTGGCTGCTCTCCAGCCACTCTGCCCCTAGCCTGTGGCACTGCCTGGGGTTGCTGTGGCCAATGTGCAGCCCCTGGCACTTGGATGTGTTCAATCTCAGATGGACTCTACCCATCTGTCCAGCCTGGCAAGGTCCCTCTGCAGAGCTCTCTTACCCTCTGACAGATCAACTCCTGCCCCCAGCTTGGTGTCATCTGCACATTTACTGATGGGATGGACACTACAATATAAATAAGCCTTGAGATTGTTGGATTCTTCCTTCTCCTGCAATATTTCCCTTGTAATTTGTTCATAAAATAGGTAAGTAGCCCCCAACAACTCCAGCATTAGTGACTGCCTGCATATCTCCCTAGCAGATCAGAACTGTGCCAACTGGCAACAGACTTAACCAGTTCAAGGTGTTTAGCTCTCTGAAACAATTTGAACCTAACTGACTACCAGGGTATAGGCACTATGGAGATGCTGAATCCTTATGTCTTCTAGCACAGGGAAGTCCCTGGCACACAGATGCATGTTTCCTCCTTTCCCTCTCTCACCAGTGATCTGAAGATAAAGGTTGGGGATAGCCACATCAGTGCTCACAAGTTTGTCTTGGCAGCACGCAGCGACGTTTGGAGTCTGTCCAACCTGTCCACAACAGAGGAGCTGGATCTGTCAGGTCAGTTACTGCAGAGCAACATAATGCTGCACTTGTCTGTAGGATGACCTCTGAAAGGGCCTGTTGGGAAAAGGTCATTTCTGTACCTTTCAGGCTTCTGCTGTCCATGGGGAGAGGTGCTTAACACGTTCATTGTGAAACTCTCAACTGTGGCAGTGTGCTTGTGAGCTTGGTGTTAGTGCTAGTTCAATCCACAGCCCCTTTCTTTCTCTTCAGGAAGTGGAGGTTCATACCATTGGTCTGGTTGGAAAAAGCCTTTAAGGGCAAGTCCAACTAGTCTTTAACTCAGCAAAGACTGGGGCTAAACCACATTCCTCAGCAAAACATCTCTGCCTCTTGGAAACGCCTCCAGGGATGGGGATCAAACCACTGCTGTGGGGAGCCTGTTTCAGTGTTTGGGAACCCTTTGGGTGAGGAATTTTCTCTAACATCCAACCTAAACCTCCCTTGGTGCAACCTGAGGCTTTTTCCTCTTGTCCTATTGCTTGTTTGGGTTGGAAAAGCCTTCCAGTATTGAGTCCAGCCCTCAACCATGTCCTCAAGTGCCAAGGCCACGTGTCTCTTGAACACCTCCAGGCATGGGGACTCCACCACCTCCCTGGGCAGCCTATTCCAACCCCTGACCATGCTTGCAGCAAGAAATTTTTCCTCATCCCCATCCTAACCCTGCATCAGCACAATTTCAGGGCATTTCCCTTCCTTCTATCACCTGATCCTAGGGCAAAGAACCCAACCCCCACCTGGCTCCAGCCTCCTTTCAGGGAGTTGCTGAGAGAGGGAGGTCTCCCCTCAGCCTTCTGTTCTCTAGACTAAACACATCCCTTAGCTGCTTCTCACCAGACGTGCTCTCCAAACGCCTCGTCAGCTTTGTCCTCTGTATGCATTCCAGGCTCTCAATGTCCATAAAGTGAGGACCCTAAAAACTGAAGCTAGTATTTGAGGTGTGGCCTCACCAGTGCGGAGTACAAGAGGATGATCCCTCCCCTGGTCCTGCTGGCCACAACATTGCTGATATCTAAACCTATTTGCCTTGTTATAACTTCCTGTGTCTTTGTCTGTGCTGTGCCTGGAACTCTGTGGCACTCTGAAAATAGTCTGGGCCAGCTCTTCATGTAAAGGAGGCCTTTTGGGATTGCTGGTTTAGTGTCTTAAACATGTTTTCATTTTAAAACTAAAAGCTTAAGAGACTAAAGTTTTACCTAAATGAATGATCTTACCTTGTGGAGTAATTCTCATCTACATCCTTGGAAGCAGGGTGGTTGTTTACTTCTGACTAGGTGACAAAGGTCTCTGGTGCTTGGGCTTGTCTGTCTCTGCTTGTGAGGTAGGCTTTTAGTTTTCTGGCATTCACAAACATCAGGCTGCTGGAGCAGGTCCAAAGGAGGTCATGAAGATGGAGCACCTTCCCTATGGGCACAGGCTGAGAGAGCTGGGGCTGTTCAGCCTGGAGAAGAGAAGGCTGCAGGGAGACCTCTGAGCAGCCTTCCAGTACCTGAGGGGGCTCCAGGAGAGCTGGGGAGGGACTTGTGACAAGGGCTGGAAATGCTAGGACAAGAGACAATGGCTTTGAGCTGGGAGAGAGGAGATTGAGACTGGAGATGAGGAAGGAATTCTATGGAGTGAGGGTGGGGAGACACTGGCAGAGGCTGCCCAGGTGGGTTTTGGATGTCCCCTCCCTGGAAGTGTTCAAGGCCAGGCTGGATGAGGCCTTGAGCAGCCTGTGCTGGTTGGAGCTGTCCTCACCCATGGTAGGGGGCTGGACATGGAGACTCTTTAAGGTCCCTTCCAACTGAATCCATTCTGGGATTCTCTGAAAAGGGGCAGCATTTGGCAGCCTGAAAGGGAATTTGTGCTTGTCAAATGTAGTTCTGGTTCATTGCCTTGTGAGAGGGACCCCAGACTCTAAAGGGTCATTGCTGGCCCCTAACCATGCAGTATTTGTGTAGTGGGTACAATGCAGAGCTTCCTGCGTTCTGTGCAGTGTTCAGTGGCAGAAAGGCTTCCTGCTTGCTGCCAGCATTGTTAGCTTCAACTTCTGACCAGTCTTGCCTGTCTTTTGATATTTGGTTTGCATTAAGCAGCAGAGTTCCAACAGGGCAGCTGTGAGTTTAACAGTCAGAGGAATAACAGCTCCTCGAACAGGTGATTGTTCTGAGTGTTTAATTAATGCCTCTTGCTCCCTGCAGCAGATGCTGACCCAGAGGTAACCATGGCAATGCTGCGGTGGATCTATACAGATGACCTGGAGCTAAGGGAAGATGATATCTTCTTGACACAGCTTATGAAACTAGCTAATAAATTTCAGCTCCATCTGCTTAGGGAAAGGTGAGTCTTGGGCATCACTGTTTCCTCCTGAGCTCTTCAGTCTTGTTTGACCAGAAATAAAATGGAAACTGCTGGTAGTGGGGTAAAATTTTGCGTTTTTCAAAGCCTTTCCTAATGTTCAGTTTCTCAAAGCAACATGAAGCCTTTCATTGCAGCTAAAAGCTATAAGGAAAGACTGCTAAGGCTTGTTTGCTTTGCAGTTCCTCTCCCAAAATAATAACCCTAATTTGGCATGAAAAGGAAGTAGAGATCAGTGTATTAGTAACAAGCTTCCTAACAGTGAGTGAACTGCAGTGGGCTCCTTAGGGAGAACCAGGAATGTCTGTCTTCACTTGCAGGCTACTGCAGTGTGGTTGTGTCATGGGACCTTAGTTTAGATGGGCTGATGGGAGTCTGCTCGGCTAGCAGTTGTCTAACAGGGCTTTGATTGAAGTGTTTGTGCTGCTCAGCCTTTGTGGCCATGAGAAAAGTTCAATTCTTCCCCCCCCCCCAAAAAACCACAGCTAACTCAGTGGGAGAAGCAAATGGCAAAGGCTGTATTTTTACAAGCAGAATGAAATGCAATGGATGTATAAAAAATATATAGTATTTACAAAAATAGGAAAGAAGGTGACACAGAAGCTCCCTCCAGCTCCTCCCCAAAACCCCTTTTCCCCTTCCTCTCTTTTTCCCAAAAAGGATTAAAGAGAGAAAATGGATATTAAGATAATTCTGTTAGTTAAAAGCAGATGTTAAGGGGGAAATAAAAGTTAGTTTCTTATCTCATTAGTCCAAGGTCAGCACCGCCAAGAGCAGAAGAAAGAAACTGCACAGCACAGAAACAGCAGAACAGACTGAACTGAAACTAAAATCCTTAAAGTTACATTCCTACTGATCTGCCAATGAAATGTTTAGACTTATCTTTGTATTACTTTTTACACTAAAACATTCAGCTAGAGAATTCTGTAGCTGTCTTTTCCTTAAAGGCACAGCCTAAAACTGTCACAGCCTTACAGCCAAGCAAGGCCAAACCGTTTTCTGCTTGCATCTAGGAAGAGGAGTATCTAGGTACCTGTTAGAGCATGGGGAGTGATGCCAGTGACTCCCTGATTACTAAGCTGTGGCTTTCCTGTTTTGACAGGTGTGAGAAAGGAGTCATGTCTCTAGTCAATGTCAGGAACTGCATTCGCTTCTACCAGACTGCTGAGGAGCTGAATGCTGGCACCCTGCTCAACTACTGTGCTGAGATCATTGCCAGTCACTGGGTAAGTACAGCCAGAAGGCAGCAGAAGGAGAAATGTTTGTGGAGCACAGGAACAGCACTCAGTAGGATTTTGTTTAACTTGCTGTACTGCGTAACCTCAGGAGCATCTCAGTGTGCTTGCATTGAACAATTCCAGCTGGGATGGGATTGCCTGGATTCCTAGCTTCCTGGGACTGAAGTGACCTGTTCTGCTGACCTTTGGGTGTTTTTAAGTAGCACCAGTATTGAGAGCTGTCATCTCCCTGCTCTGTCCCGTGGTGTGAGTCAAGGGGCTGCTTCTGAGGCAGGAGGGATTTTTCCCTTCCCATCCATCTCAGTTTTGTATTCTGTGGTATTTGGTGTTCTCCACAGTAATTCATCATTATATGTTGGAAACAAAGCATGTTAAATGCTCCTTCTCAAAGAACTTTCTGTTGTCTTGGGAGGTTTTGTCTGTCTCGGTGTGAATGTCTTGCCTGAGGAGTTGTGGTCATTGGAAATAATTTACTGTGAAAAGCTCCTGAATGTGAGCCAAGGGACTGCACCAAATGAGCAAGAGGGCTGCTTATCAGCTCTGAATCGTTGAAGGTTCCTCTGTAATTGGTCTCTTTCTACACAGATCACAAATCCTATGCCTGATCTTACCTCTAAAAAAAGCCCCAAAAACCTGTGGAAGCCAGGGAAGAGTTTAGAGTTTATCCTCTGTCCTGGAGAGTGTGGCAAGGAATCCTGCAACTAACTTGGACATTTCACTCTGATCTGTTACTTTGAGGAAAGTTTTGATGAACTGAGTAATGGATTAGTCTTATTTTAAAGACTTGTCCCCAGCAGACTGAGGTGAGGATTTAGGTTATTCTAAACTGAATCAGAGTTAGGGGTTGGAAGGGACCTCTGGAGATTGAGTCCAACCCTGCTGCCAGGGCAGGTTACACAGGAACACATCCTGGTGGGTCTTGAAAGTCTCCAAAGAAGGAGACTCCACATCCTCTTTGGGCAGCCTGATCCAGGGCTCCAGGATCCTCCAATAGAAAGTTTCTCCTGATCTTGAGGTGGAACCTCCTGGGTTCCAGCTTGTCCCTGTTGTTCCTTGTCCTGTCACTGGACACCACCAAACAGAGCCTGGCCCCTTCCTCCTGACCCCTACCCCTTGATATTTACAGCCATTGATAAGGTCCCCTCTGAGCCTTCTCTTCTCCAGACTAACCAGCCTCAGGTCTCAGCCTTTCTTCACAGCAGAGATGTTCCAGTCCCTTCATCATCCTCATAGATCTCTTTTGGACTCTCTCCAGAAGACCCCTGTGCTGCTTGAAGTAGGCATTCAGAACTGGACACAGTGTTCCAGGTGTGGTCTCACCAGGGTGGAGTATAGGAGTAGGAGAACCATTTTCACGTTCTAGATGTGGATGTTTCTTTGGCTAATAGCATAGGGGGAAGTGCTTTGATCTGTGGGTAAAGTCTTGTGCCTGAACTTGCAGGTCTTTACTGCTTTTGGTTCTTCCTTTTGACACTGTTCTGCCTCAGAATGTGTTTCAGTCAAATGAGTGCTAACCGAAACCTGAAGGCTTTGTACTTTAAGCTTTTGTTTTACTGTTGCTCAGTTTTTTCAGAGCTCTCTGGAATTGTCAGTCTTCTAGAGTGGCAGGTGCTGTTGTCAGAAAACTCCAGCCTGTGATTTGAGTCTAGGTAGAGGAGGAGTTTAGAGAGTAGATGTTGATCTACTGCCACACGAGAGTTCTGGTTAGAAAACATGTCTATCATCCAGTCCAAGCACCAACCCAACACCATGGCCATGAAACCATGTCCACACCTCCAGCAGTGTCTGGTAGGATGCTGATTTTTCCATGTGTAGACAAAACAAAATATTTCTGATTGTGGCACTGCAATGTGAGATGTGAAACTTGCTGAATGTTCCTTCCTGCTTTTTTAAGACTCTCTTGGACTGTTCCTGCTTGCTGTTACGAAAAGGCAGCTTTCCACTAACCTGGTGTTGTGGACTTGATTGCAGTGTGCAGTGTCTTGTTTATAGATAGGACAGGAGTGTTCCTTACCCCTTTCTGATTGCTTCCAGGATGATTTGCGTAAAGAAGACTTCAGCAGCATGAGTGCTCAGTTGCTGTACAAGATGTTCAAGTCCAAGACAGAATATCCTCTGCACAAGGCTATTAAAGTTGAGAGAGAAGATGTGGTCTTTCTGTATCTCATTGAAATGGATTCACAGGTAGGGTGAGACTGACTCAACCTAACCTCTAGAATTTGGTGTTTCAAATAACAAGTTTAGCTCCCAGGCTGAGCCTTGCTACTGACTTTTGTTACTGATCCTTACTTGTTTGTCACTTCTGTGTATGTAATGGAGACCTCTCTGTAGAGATCTAATTAAAAAATTATTCGTAACGCCTTTAAAACATCTTGTATGCAACAGATCATTATAGAATCACAGAATGGTTTGGGTTGGAAGGCATCATCCAGTTCCAACCTTCCCACTAGCTCAGGTTGCTCAAGGCCTCATTCAGCCTGGCCTTGAACACTTTCAGGGAGGGGGTATCCACTGCCTCCCTTGGCAATGTGTTCCAGCGTCTCCCCTCTCTTACTGTCAAAAACTTCTTCCTCATCTCCAGTCTCAATCTCCCCTCTTTCAGCTCAAAGGTGGAATAGACTCCAACCCCTCATGTTGCTCTGCACATTTAAAGCTGGCTGCTTTAACAGTGACTTTGCTGCTTCATGGCTGTTCAGTGAGCACAATTTCTTTGAACAAAAGCTTTTCCTCTTCTGCTGGCTGTTTGAAGTAACAGGTCTGTTCTGCTGGGATGAGTGCTCTAAACCAGCACATAATATGCTCCCCAGCCAGGGGGTAGGAAGAATTATCAAGAATTACTTAATTAGTCCTTTTAATTGCCTCAGATGCAATTGGCAGCTGGGACTGTAGCAGCAGTTAGCATCACAGAATGGTTTGGGTTGGAAGAGACCTCCAAAGGTCATCCAGTCCAACCCCTGCTGTCGTCAGCAGGAACGTCCTCCACTAGATCAGGTTGCTCAGAGCCTTGTCCAGCCTGACATTGAATATGGCCAGGGATGGAGCCTCAACCACCTCCCTGGGCAACCTGTTAGTGTTCACCACCCTCATAGTAAAAGGAGTTGTTCCTAGCATCCAATCTAAATCTGCATTGTTCTCATTTCTGCCTCTTGTCCTGTTCCTGCAGGCCTTTGCAAATTGTCCCTCTGCAACCTTCTTGTAGTCCCTTCAGCAACTAGAAGGCTGCTCTTAGGACTCCCTGGAGTCTTCTCTTCTCCCAGCTGAATACCCTCAGCTCCCTCAGTCTGTGTTTGCAGGAGAGGTGCTCTAGACCCCTGATCATCCTTAGGTGCTAATCCAGTTGGGATTTAAGGTGTATTAAAGGAATAATTGAGTAATTCTTTGTAGTGCTGTGTCAAACAAGCCCACATAGAGCATACTGGGCTGGCTTCCTGGGGGTAAAACAAGCCTTGCCAACACCTCTCCTTTTTGCTCACTGGATGGCCTGCTGGGAACACTTGCGTGTGGTGATTCTGATTGCTTTTGTGGGTAAGGTGCAACATGTTGCACTTTGCATTTGAGCTGAAAGTCTAATAATGGAGTGGTTGGAACTGGCTGGTTAGCATTGACCTCTAATGTCAATTGGCTGAATTTGTCTTGTAGCTTCCTGGGAAGCTGAATGAATTGGATCATAATGGAGATCTTGCTTTGGATCTAGCCCTCGCCCAAAGATTGGAGGGTATTGCAACCACCTTGGTTAACCACAAGGCTGATGTAGACAGGGCAGACAAGAGAGGCTGGAGTCTGTTACATAAAGCCATCCAGAGGGGTAAGTAAATGGGATGTGAAGCCTTGTTAGCTTGCAGTGGTTCCCAGTGGGGAATGTATCCCACACTCTGTTCCTGTGTCACTTCACAGCTGCCACTTCAGGTAGAAAATTACTGTCAAGGATGTTGTCTTCAAAAAAAAAAAACCCAACCAAAAAAGCCAAAACCACCAAAACACAGCAAACCAAACATTCCTATAATCTGATTTGAGATAAGTGAACACAGCTTTCTCTACATGGCATCCAGAAGCAGTCCCATAGTGTCTGCTGCAGGAAGAAGCATAGGGAGACACTGGGAGTATTCACTCTTGATAACTCAGTGTCTTTCTGACATGGTTCAGTTAAGCATGGCAACCCAGTCATGAAGATGAAGCCTTTTGCTATACCTGCTGTGGTAGTTTAGCCCACAATCCACCCCTTCTAAACAATGTCATTGGCTGTTGGTACTGTCTGTCTAATCTAGAACAACATCTGCCATTCTTAAGTTCACAGTCTTTTCTGGCTGTTCTCAGATGTAGAAGATTCAGAAGTCCAAGAAAACCAGGAAATAACAAACCAGAAAACAGTTTCTCTCCACAGAAGCAAAGAAAAGGAGCAGGGACTCTTAGTTGACTCAGGGCTCTCAGGGTTTGTGCACCGTAGATTCCTCATGGATTCTTCCTTTGGGTGTGATGAATCTGTACAGCTCTCTGAAGTTACTGTCTCAGCTAAAGTTAGATATCTTTGTGGAATACACTGAATTTCTCCATTCTCTTGCATTACCCAGTAAGTGTGACCAGGACCTTCAGCTGAAACCACCCCTTGGACAGGTTTAGCCTCTCCTGAGGGAGAAAATACCCAAACAGTTATACCTAGCAGATTCTTTTCTCTAACAACAGGAACTCTATCACCTTCTACTTTCTGTAGCAGATCTGAGTGTGCCGGTCCAGCTCAGTTCACTGAACCTCTGCTATTTACCAGCCAGGTTGCTGGTGCCAAATGTTTTTCCCAGTTTTTCAAAGATCCCCCCCCCCCATGGCTTTGAGAGTGGTCTTCAACAAACCGTTGTAGTGTTCAATCTTCCCTGCAGCTGGTGCATAGTAAGGGATGTGGAATATCCACTCCATGCCTGCTCTGTGGCCCAGTTCTTTACAAGAACTGCCTCCTGATTTTAACCCACAGGCTCTCAATCCCTTCATCCTCCACCTCAGGTTCTGTGGCAAAGAGTGACTCCCTAATATACAGAGCCACCCCTCCTCTTCTCCCTCACCTGTCTCTCCTAAAGAGCCTGTAACCCCCCAGTGCAGCGCTCCAATTGTGTGTGTCGTCCCACCATGTTTATGAGATGGTTACTATATCATAGTCACCCTGGTGGACCAGGACTTCCAGCTCCTCTTGCTTATTGCCCATGCTGTGTGCATTGGTGTACATATCCCTTGAACTGGTTCTTTTCTAGCCCAGATCCTGGTGCCTGAGGTCTAAAATCCCTTTCATCAGAAAGCTCAGGTCTAATAGACAGCTTCAATTTTTGGCCATCATTTTCCACAGATGCTACTCCAAAAGCCCATTTGTAACCCTTAGGGTCTTTGAAACTCTCTTCTCTCAGCAAATCTGTTCCCCAAATACAAGGTGCGTCAGGTCCGGTCACAACAGGATGCTGCTTCCCCTGTTTACCAGTTAACTAAGATAGAAGTTGATATAAGTTTAACTCTTGAGATCCACCAGTGACTCCCAGAATAGTTACAGGCTCTGATCCCTGATAATTTGATGGCATTATGGTGCACTGAGCTCCTCTTTCAACCAAGGCCCTGTAGTTCTGAAATTGTGAAGTGCCAGGCCACTGGATGTACACAGCTCAATAGATTCTCATCTATATTATCCCTCTCCTCCCCCTGGTGGGAGGCAGAGCACCCCTAATTATGGGGAATATGTCCCCATGTGCAGATAGCACAGTGTTAGCTCCAACAGTGATTCCAATTCTATTAGAGTTGTTCTGGGAAACTGAGGAAGCAACAGCTATCCTTTCGGTATTGGTGCCTCGGGTTCTGCCACTCTGCAGTTCCCTCAGTCTCCTGAAAAGATTAGAAGTTGGTTGACCATCCCATCTGTTCATGATCTCACCAAACAGGTAACACTGCATGATCAAAATACTCCCATGTGACTGCCTCTGTCTGTTTTGGTTTGATTTGTTTTGGAATGACCGCCTTGGAAGACATCTGTTTCTAACAGCTGAAACTTGTATCCATCTGGAGGAAGAATTGGAATTATCTCTTTGTGTCAATTGGGATATGGAATTTTTAAATCACTCCTTCAGCTCTTTCCTGCAATTCTTTCTCTCCAGACTGAGTTTCAGTGGCTGAAACCAAAGAAATACATGTGAGATGCGAGTTGTCTCATTTAGTCAGTGAACTGGCCAACTGTAGGAGGAGCTCCACCATAATTTCTTGCTGCAATTCTGCTTGCCAAAACAGTAGCATAATTAGGAGGAGCAAGTTTGAGCTTTTTAGCAAGACCTGTTTCCACAGGAATTTCATCATGATTCAGAGTACCATGGTCCCCATACATAACTTCTCTAACAGCAAATTCTCCCAAGCGCTTAATTCCCTCATCTATGGTGTTCCAGGGTTTAGGATTCCATGGAAGGCCATCTCTGGATGGGTATCTCCTAAGAGCTGCCAATAAAAGGCATGTCCACAGAGAAACCTTACCAAGACACCTGCATAGATGTCTGTCTATTCCACTGTCTTTTGAGAGAGTGCCTAGCTGAGATGCTGACTTGTCTCCCACTGTTAGAGCTCGTGCACCTGTATTGAAACATCTGCCAAGCCCAGTTAGAATTGGCTCATTCTCTGCTCTGATGTAATCCTTCCTCACATGCCTAATTTCTTGCCCTGGGGGCGCTAGCAGTCTGAATGTCATCTTCCTGTTCATCCTCTGTCTCATCTTCCTGAAAATGCTGTTCCCATAATCCTGCTGCTACTTTCCTAAGAAGTAGAAGATGCTTGTCAGAAGCATCTCCATTAACTGCTGCCCTATCAGAACCTGTATCCTGTTCTGCATCTCCACTTTCCAGTGATGGTCTCAATAATTCAGCTGTGCCTTTAAGACAAACCTATTCATCCTCAGAAGGATCTTTTTTAACAGAAGGTCCCTCACCAGCAGAGGAATCTTGCTGCTCTCAGCCATCTTGCTGCTCCCCTGCATCAGCTCCTGCATCTGCCTTTTGCCTACCTCTTTTATCTAAAGCTGCAACTTGCTTAACTGGAGTTATGTTTGCATTTACAGCAGGCTTAACAGAAGCAGACAGGTTTTGAGACAAAGCAGTTGTTGCAGAGGCCACTTCTAGGCCTGCTGATGAAGGAAATGATTTTGCCACTCTAATGGCTTCCGGTGACATTGCGGCTGCCACCGTGGGTGCTGCTGCTCCTGGCTGATTGCCGGAATTAGCATTGGTCCCATTCAGAGCTGCCTTACTGAGAGCTTCTCCCTGTCTATTTCTATCTGCTTCTCCTATCTCCTCATCACTAGAAATCTCAGGATTCAAGTTAGAACTGCTTCTCCTGCATCTAGGTCTGTGTTTAAAAATGAAACATGTCTTAGCCACTCGTCTTTCCCGGCACAGAGCAATTAACAAGTACACAGCTTTTGCTACCAACAGCAGATTCACACACAGCAAATCACTGTAGGATCCCAGCTATTACTGAGGATGACCTTTTTGCCTACTGGAATTCTGAACTTGTGGATTTTGATAGGGAATGTCGTTGTCACACTTCCGTATCTCTTAAGACAGAAAATCCACAAAAATCAGTTGTATAAAAGCTGAATTTTATATTTAAACCAAAGGTACAACTTGTACATCAGGTATCTCCCCAGCTTATCAAACACAAAACCAATAATATACTTGTAAATGATCACACTCAGAGCAGAGTGTCAAATGCCCCAGAATCCAAAATAGCTTCCTATTTGCTTTCCCTAATTGGAGCAGAAATAAATCAGCCATCTTGCCCCATGTCTGGAAGCCAATTATGTTGTGTAACGTGGTAGTTCAGCCTGCCAGCATTAACCAGGACTTGGCTCAACTCAGTCAGAAAGCAAACGGAAGCTATGTTTGCAAGCAATAACTACACTGGTGGAATGCAATGAACATGTACAAACACACAGAATTCACAATATTGTACAGGGATTTACAGGAGAAAATAGCATGGAAACCCCCCTGGATGGGGGAAACTGCCCCACTTCCTCCCTAACCTTTCCTCCCCCTTCCTCTGTTTAGGAGAAAAAAAGATGTTAGAGAGCTCTGTTAGTATGCTTATCTCAAGGTTAGCTGATAAGTTTGTCCAAGCTGAAAGCAGCAGAAAGCAGCCTCAACAGCCAGAAGAGAAAGGAATGACGTGGGATGTGAGATATTGGTAGGGGTATACCTCACATCTAGCCAGTGAAATTTGTTTAGAATAATCTGGTTTTCCTTTTTACACCCAACTGTGAATTGTTTATACTTATTCACTCTTCTGCTTGAAAATCTGCAGCTGACTTTTAAAGGCATAGCCTGAAACTGTTACACCTGGGCTGGATGCAGGGCTTCTTTATGCTTATGGTTAACAGCAAGGGTCCTTGCTACTGGAGCACAGCTTGAGGGAAGGAAACACTGACTGGAAGATGAGTATGTGGAGGTGCTTCTGTGCTGGTCTGATTACCTTCAAAGTTCTGCTGTGTAGTGTAGTTACTAGTGTGGATCCTGTGTTGCCACCACAGGGTTGTCTTGAGCTGTTCTCCCTCTTAACATGGAAAATGCATCTTAGAACTGGAGCACAGCAGGACCTCGTTGCCATGGCCACAGTGCTCTGAAGGTTTTGGAGCAGCAGTGTCTTGGCCTGTGGCCAAAGCCAGGTAGTAGTTTGAAGTGAACACTTCATGCTGGTAGCTGCCTGCAGTGGTATCTCTGGCCCCCTGTTTCATAATGTGGGCGCCACGGGACCCTTACCTGTAAGTGGACCTCAGGGGTACTGTAATGCTGCAGATGCAGAGCTTTATTGTTTCTGGGCTCTCAGAACTCATTTAAATTTTGTCAGCTCAAAGTGTCGCTCCCGAGTTCTTCCTTTAATCTCCTTCGTATCTAACCAGGGTAATGCTGGTGCCTGATCTAAGTGTGAAGCCTCAGCAGCAGGAGTAGGAGACCTTCAGCATAGGTCAGTGATGTGATGGCTGCAGCTCTGTTAAGCACTAGAGGGACTGTAGTGGTCTGCTCTTCCTGCTTAATCCTGGTACTTGTCCTCAAGTTCTAATGTCTGCTTTCAGTCTGAACTGGAGCTCTGAGTGAATGCTTGCTTCTCAGTAACAAAAGCTGCAGTGAACTCCTCACTGTATCTGTCACATGTTCTGCATGTGCAGCTAAAGCAGAGTGTCTGAACTTGCCACAGGATTCTTGTTCCTTACGATCGCTGGAGACTGGGGGAATGGCACATGTGGAAGTCAGAAAAATCATAGATTAGTTGTGGTGGGAAAAGCCCTCTAAGATCATCCAGTCCAACCATCAACCCAACACCACCATGGCCACTGAACCGCGTCCCCAAGTGCCATGGCCCCACATTTCTTGAACACCCCTGGTGTTGGGGACTCCCACCTCCCTGGGCAACCTAAATGTTCTTTTGCTGGCAGAGAGAATCCAGTAGTTTTCATCACTTAACCAGGCAAACAACCTCCTTTGCTCTCTCATGTTCAGTACAAACACCCTGTCAGTGTCTGTTCAAAGCTTTGGTGTCAGGGAATTCATGTTACCCTCAAGTCACTTTTTGCATCTTGGCGTTTCAAGTCTAAGGTTTTATGTACTGAAGTGAGTCTAAATTCTTATTTGTGAGAAGCTCTTGGGAATGCTGGGGGTGGGGGGGTGGTCCTCATTAGTGAGCTCCTTACCTGTGGTCCTAAGCATCCAAGAGCAAAGGCTATGTTATTTGGTTGTGGCAAGACTGAACAGATAATGACTAACTTCAGCTACACAGCTTTAACTGCTGCCTTGAAATGGTACCTCTTGTTCAAAACCTACTTGTGTTAAGTCTCATACTTTGTCCAGTTGTGCCTTAAAGTGGCTTTCTCCTGATGGAGGAACTAGTGAACTTGGCATCACTGTAACAAACAACTGTGAACTTGAGCCCTTTTCTGCAGGGAGCTGTTAGGAGATGTTTTAATCCTCATTTTGCAGAAAAATGTTCTTGAAGTTACCTGTGACTAGTCTAAGAGCAGGCACTTGGAATTGGAATGATTGTGTGGCTTGGAAGAAAATAGTGAGTGTCCATTTTCTGGACTTGTATGCATAGGGTGTGTGAAGCATAGGTGCATAAATAACCTCTTTTTGTTTTATAAAAGGAGATAAATTTGCTGCCAGCTTTCTCATTAAAAATGGTGCACGTGTGAATGCTGCTACCTTGGGAGACCAGGAGACTCCTCTGCACCTTGTGGCATCCTACAGCCCCAAGAAGCATTCACCAGATGTCATGGCAGAGATGGCACAAATAGCAGAGTCCCTCCTTCAGGCAGGAGCCAATCCAAACATGCAGGACAGCAAAGGAAGGTAAACACTGGGTGAAGTCAGGCCTGCTGCCAGCTGAACTGCAGATCCTACTGCAGTGATCAGATGCAGCCTGCTGAGAACTGCTCAGGCCTGTCAGCAAGGCATGGCTGATACTAGAAGCAGGAAAGAGAAATTCTTCAATCCAGTTGCAGACCTGTGGGTAGGTCTGAAGCAGAAAGCTGCACAGCCTGGGTGGTACCCTGTCCTCACCAGTGAGACAGCCCAGCTGTAGCTGTGAGCTGTGCTGGAGTACATGGCACACAGCTTGCCTTAATGGAATCACTGACTACAGGGTGAACTGATTAAGACCATAAATGGTTCCTGCAAGGAACTGCAAGGTTCTGAGGTGTGGGACCCCAGAATTGCTTCACAGGTTAGGTGGAGCTGGCCAAGAAGCACAGCTGTTTGGGGGTGGGGGAAAGGGGGGGGCGGCGCTAGTGGGCGGGTGCCTGTGGGGGGTGGGGGTGGGGAAAGGCGGGGCGGCGCTAGCGGGCTGTTGTGGGCGGGGGCGTGATGCTGGAAGGATTGGAATCAAGTCCCTTGAAGGGTTCGCTCTTTCTTTCAAGAAGTGCGTGTGCCCCTTTCCCGAAAGAGAAACGGTGACCCTGCAAATCTGTTGGGGCGTGTTGGTGGCCATGCAACAAGTCTTAATTACTCATATAACCACTTTGCTTCAATGACAGGACCCCACTGCATGTGTCAATTGTGGTCAGGAATGAACCTGTCTTCGGTCAGCTTCTGCAGTGCAAACAGTAGGTCTCACTTCAATGCTAAGTATCCAGGGGTTACTTTCTGCAGTGGAGACAGGGAAACTGCTGTAACAGCTGTTCTCACCTCCTTGCCTAGAGATAGCAAAGACAAAGCAATAGGCTTAGGATGCAAAATTTCAGAAGCTTTGCATACCTTCAGATGCCACAACAATGCTAGGAACTAAGTAAAGTTTTTGTTCTCCTGGAAAGACGAAGCAAACTGCATTGCTGTTTTTCAGAGAGAGCTGAGTGAAATACAGCACTAACTTCAGTTATTGGAGCCAAAAGGAGCGAGAAGACATTTCAGATGTCTGAATATCTTTTGACTTCAGCTTGGGTTCTGTTTCAAACTAATACAGGCAGCTTCTTAGGGTGAGGCAGCAGAATACTTCATTTTACTCAGTTTTCTTGCAGCTGAATTTGAATGAAGTGTGTACAAGGATTGCCAGGAGAGGCTTTGCTTCTTTGTTGCTGGTACAGTACAGTTATTCCCAGGGCACTGCTTCCCTTGGGTGTGATGAACTTAACTCTAGCAGTGACTCAAAGGTGCCTTGCTTGTTTCGAACCCTCACAAATTCTCTATAAAGTAACTGGAGCTGCAGCAGGCTGCTTGGCGAGCAAAGCTTGTTAGTGAGCTACCAGAGAGACTTGTACAGCTGCTCAGACACTTGAAACTTAAGCTGCACAGGGAAACCATGTTTTAAGGTATAAAGTAGGGAATGTTAACTCTTATTTTTAGACTAGACTTGGAGCTGAAGGATCATGAAGGAAGCACAGCTCTGTGGCTGGCAGTTCAGTATATCACCATATCATCTGACCAGTCTGTGAACCCCTTTGAAGATGCCCCTGTCGTAAATGGGACCTCCTTTGATGAGAACAGCTTTGCAGCAAGGCTGATCCAACGAGGCAGCAATACAGATGCTCCAGACACAGTGACAGGTAAAGCAGAGGTTTGTGTTTCTGTGAGGATGGAAGGCTTGGAAGTGAATTGCTTAACAGTTGCTGCTCTGAAGAGCTGAGCGAGGTTACAGCAGCATTTGCTGCGTAAGAAATGTTAGGTGGTAAGTAGCTTTACCCAGGGCTGGAACAATGACAGTAAGTGTGACAGGAGGAAGTGTCAGAAAATCCAGACTCCTTCTCAGGTCCCAGTGTTCTCTTTACAGTTTCAATATGTGTAATTGCTAAGTAGTAGCCCAGTGTGGCAAAAGGACTGTCGGTAGGGAAGATCTTCCTTGTGGGCTTCACAGGTGAGTATTGTGAAGTAGTCGGGGAAGTTCTGGCACTGGATAGTATGAGTGTGGCTAGGGCAGCACTGTAATGGTGTTCATGATTCTTCTCTAGGAAACTGCTTGCTTCAGAGGGCAGCTGGTGCAGGAAATGAGGCAGCTTCTCTCTTCCTAGCAACTCATGGAGCAAGAGTCAACCACCAAAACAAATGGGTAAAAGCAGAAACTTCTAGACTATGGTCTGAAAGTTCCCTTCTGTCCTTTCAGGAAGAAGGTAGCAGAGGTTTCTTGTTGCTAATGATAACTTAGAGCAGGGAACATCTACTGAAGCTTTTGTCTCTTCAGATGTTTGCTGGTGAACAGACAACTGCTGCATAATCCTGGCACTGTTCTTGCAGCACCACCAGTTGTTAACATGCTTTTAACACTTCCCTTAGTGCCTGATGTCATAAAGTCCTTATTATAGGTTAACTCATGCCATTTGAAAGTCTGTTGTAGGTGAAAGACTGGATGTCTTAACCACAGAGTTGAAAGCTCCTGCAAGGGACTGGATGGGCACAGAAAATTGTAATAATTTGTTATTTTATCCCATAAGCCCTGCATCAGTTCAGCCCTTTCTGCCTCTCTTTCCCTTCCCAGCATGGATCTCTTATCTCCCGCAGTGTCAGGGAGGTCTCCAGCCTGGTTCAGCCTTGCCAAAGCTGGTTTGGTGGCTGCGCCGTTGGGCTTAGCTTTTAGGGGTCAGGTGGCACGGTGGGAGGCCTCGGGGAGGCTGTGAAGCCTGGTTTGTTGGAAGGTTTTTGGCTTAATGAAATTGTTGTAAGCTGAAACGTGAATTTGGGTGTTTACAAATATTTACACAAATGCAGAATAGTATTCCCATTTACATTTCCTATTGTGGGAGGCGTGTTCTTCTTTTACTCCTTTGGGGAGGGGTAAAATATCTACACTCTACAACCTAAACTAAGACAGTGTCCTAAGGTGCTTCAGCTACTAGGAATTAAGTTCTTCAATCCATTTTTTGTGGGCATAGTAGTTTAGAAGTTACTTGTCTTCATGTCTTGAGCTGTTAACCCAGTGCCCTATTTGTTCAAGGGGGAAACACCACTGCACACAGCCTGCAGGCATGGCCTGGCAAACCTGACAGCAGAACTTCTGCAGCAAGGAGCCAATCCCAACATCCAGACAGCAGAAGCAGCTCTTGGGCAGAAGGACACATCTTCTCCAATAGCAGAGAATGTTTACCTGCAAACTCCCCTCCACATGGCTATTGCTTACAATCACCCAGATGTGGTCACCGTCATCCTGGAGCAGAAAGGTGGGGTTCCCTTGGTTCACCCTGCATGGAAGTGGGTTGGTGTCAAGATGGTGTCTAAGCAATTTTGGTGAACTGCTAATAGAATTGTAGCATGGTTTGGATTGGAAGGAACCTTGAGGATGATCGAGTTCCAGACCCTGTCATGGCTCAGGTTGCTCAAGGTCTCATCCAGCCTGGCCTTGAACACCTCCAGGGAGGAGGCATCCACAACCTCCCTGGGCAAGCTGTTCCAGTGTCTCCCCACCCTTACTGTCAAGAATTTCTTCCTCATCTCCAATCTGAATTTCCTTTCTTCTGTTGACTTACAAAAGTCCCTCCCCAGCTTTCTTCTAGCCCCCTTCAGGTACTGGAAGACTCGATAAGGTCTCCCATGAATAATGAAATTTCTTTTCCTGTACACATGAAGTAGAGCAATTAAGAACCCTGACTTAGACATAGTCTTGAATTCAAATTACCTGCTTGGTAAGGGTAGAAATTAATTTGCCCATGATCTTGTTAAGTTCTCTACTGTAGATAACAGATAAGAATACTCAGCCCTAGGCTGCTTTCTAGCTTTGCAACAGATCTTTGTCTCTCCCAGTCTAAGCACTCACTTCAGGTAAATACTGGAATCAAGTAAGGATAAAGGTACTTTGCCTCCCTCAACTCCTCCAGTAAGAGCATTTTGTAGAGCTGAGACTCAAGTACTGATGATATATTAAATGCCGTAAGTTCAGGTTTTTTTATTGCAGCAGGAAGGGAGTTTGACAGCTGAAGCAAGGCTGATTTTGTCCCCTTCCATAAGGGAGGAGATTTGGAAGGGAGAAGGTGAATTGAGAATATTCTACATCCCAGGAAGCTGAGATACTGCCACCATCTCCTAGAACCTCTTCATTTATTCATACTCAGGGCTTTGTAGATGCCGCTGATTGGACATGGAGGTAGAAAGGGGGCTTGAACATGGCATGTTTTAGTGCAAGTACTAAGATGAGGCAATAGTGGCAGTAATTACCTGAACCCTAAGTGTCCCAGCTGTTCAGCAAAGTGTTTAGCTTAGATCTTTTAGTCTGGCTGCCAAGGGATCTGTTTACTGTGGAATGGGATCCTGGAAGTCCTGCAGCTTTGTGTGCAGCTGCAGATGAAACACAAGAATGCTCTAACTCCTGTTTTTTTGTGTAGCAAATGCTCTTCATGCAACCAACACTTTGCAAATCATTCCTGACTTCAGTCTGAAGGACTCAAGAGACCAGACTGTGCTGGGATTGGCTCTTTGGACAGGTATGTGCCCTTCAGAACAAGATGGGAATATACAAAGATATGGAAGCTGTGATGTGGATAAACTTTCAAAGACAAGCAACAAGGGGTGCTCATGTTCTGGCTTGTGCTGCTACTGAGAAGCTGTCAAGGAGAGCTTTAGATGATTCTTCAGCTTCTACAACAATTTGGACTTGCTGATTGCAAGCTGCAGGTCCAGAAGTCTGACTTAGACTCTTGCCCACAACTGTACTTCAGGTCTGGAGTTGTTCCATTGAACTACCTGGTGGTTTTCACGTCAAATCACTCTGGCTCTCAATAGTTAACTTCTCTAGGTGCTGTTTAATGCAGCAATACCTTCCTGAGGGGAGGTGAGCTACTTCAGGTGACTTTCCATGGGAATGTGACTTAAAAATGATTGAGAAGAGGTTTTCTTGCCTAAAATGTGGAGGTGAATGGTTTTGAGGAAAATCAGATGCATTTGTTTGCATCCAAGTGACATTTCAGTGGTATCAGGACATTGACAAAAGAGGTGGTGTGGTCAGTTTAAGTATGGCCCTGCTGAGCTGGAAACAACTGTCTGGGGGACAACTGCTCATCCTGTGGGCTGTAGAGATGATGCAGTGCTTGGTGCTGCTCTGTGCAGGAGTGCTGGATGTTATGTTTGTAACAAACACATCAGCTGTCCAGGCGTTTCACTTCCTAATGACAGGAAACCAAAATGTAGCTTTCCCTTTGCCACTGCCCTTATCTGCTTCTGAGACACAGGAGGAACAAACTGGCCATCTAATGCAGCAAGGCTCAAAGGAGTAGATGATGAAAGGAATCCTAAAGTTGCTACGTTTGGACAGGAGGCTGAAGTGAAGGCGTAGGTGAGCAGTGGTTAAGGAGAACTTGGTACACTCAGGTTGGCAGAACTTTAGGGAAAGCTCTGCTGTGTGCCATGCCATGATTCATTGTCCTCAAGCAAGATGAAAGGACTCAGCAAGCCTGTAAATAAATACAGGAGGTGGTTTAGCTGATTTAAGTGAATCTTTACTGGGCACTGGCATTGACTGGCACCATCATTAGTGCAAATGGAGCTTAGTGCATCACTGTCCTTCAGTGCCTGTGTTTCTCAGAGCTGCAGGCCCAGTCCTAATGAGCTCTTCCTCCTCAGGCATGCACACAATAGCAGCTCAGCTGCTGGGCTCGGGGGCATCCATCAACGACACCATGTCAGACGGACAGACTCTGCTCCACATGGCCATACAGAGACAGGACAGCAAGAGTGCACTCTTCCTGCTAGAACACCAGGCAGATATCAGTGTCAGGTAAGGTCTTAGCTAGTGCCACATTGAACTGGATATCTAGGAGCAGCTAGTGATGGCAGCTTTTGTGCAACAGCTTGAAATGGGATTCATTGATGTGTAGTTGTGCATTTGGTGCTTTATGGCTGAGGCGTTACCTGTATGAACCTGGACTTCTGCGTAGTGCCACGAGCAGGATCTCTTGGGGCCTCAGAGGAGGTGCCACTTAATTCTAGGTAGAATGGAATCTTCTAACAGACTCAAGTCCTACAGACATGGTACTCAACTTCTACAGTCCTGTTTGTCTGCCAGCTTGTTGGAGCTGCATATTTTGTACCATCTAAACTAATCAGCTGCAGCTCTAGCAACAAGATCTCAAGAAAACTTGTCTCCTGAACAAGTTGATACTAGACTCAAAACGTTTATTTGCTCGTGACACTGACAGGCTGCCTTGGAAATTGAATGACATGGGTACAAACTGCCTAATGCTGCTGGTTAATTGCAGGTTTGTAATGGTGGTGTTTGACTTGCTGCACAGTGCAGGTGAGGCTGTTTTTCTGTGGCAGCAGGCAGGCTGCTGGAACTGTTCAGTTAATAGCTGTGTCTGAGCTCACAACTCTGACGTGCTTCTCTTGCTGCTAAAGGGAGGAGGGGATAGGAAAGGTAAAATCCAGAGCTGTGATGAAACCACAGATCTGATCTTACCACAACAGAAGTATCCCCAGGCTCTGTCAAACTGCTGTAATGAGGCCCAACATGCTAATGCAGTGGTAACACTTCCAACTGTACCTGTTGCAGAACACAGGATGGAGAGACTGCCCTGCAGCTGGCCATAAAGAACCAGCTCCCGCTCGTGGTTGATGCCATCTGCACCAGGGGAGCAGACATGTCTGTGCCAGATGAGAAAGGAAATCCTCCTTTATGGCTGGCCTTAGAAAATAACCTGGAAGATATTGCATCAACGCTGGTAAGACTCTCGCTTGACTCAATTTACTCTCACTTTTGGGCAGCTTGCTGGCAGCCAAGGGCTTAGCAGCAAACCCAGGCTCAAGGTATGAAAAGAACAGAACACTCCTGCACCACTGCATAACTTCTAGAGGGTTTTCTACACCAGGAGTTCTTTTATCTGGGGAAATCTTTTGCAAGCACAACAGTCTGTAGAGCAAATTATCTTTCAGGCACTGTAATAAATACAGAATGTGCCGTCTGAAGGCCTGCTCCTAGCAGGCGTAAGGACCTACTGAAGACATCAGCCTGTAGTATCACAGACTCGTGTAGTGCACAGCTGCTTGAGTGAAACCAGCCACTCGTCGGTATGCTTCAGAGCAGGGGCTGGTTTTCATTCATAGAGTCACAGAATGGTCATGGGTGGAAAGCACCCTACAATTCATCCAGCTCCAACCTCCTGCCATGGGTGGAGACACCTCCCACCAGCCCAGGTTGCTCAAGGCCTCATCCAGCCTGGCCTTGAACACCTCCAGGGAGGGAGTATCCACGACCTCCTTGGGCAACCTGTTCCAGTGTCTTCCCACCCCCACTCTCAAGAATTTCTTCCTAATCTCTTCTTCCTAGTCTCAATCTCCCTTCTTCCATCATAAATTGTTCCCCTTTGTCCTGTCACAAGCCCTCTTAAAGTTTCATTGAGGCAGCTTTTAAAGACTTCTGTTTTCTTCTAAGGCTACTTATTGTCAGGCATAGTGTTGTGAAGAAGTTATTAAATTTGAATATGAAATATGAATTATGAAAACAAACTCTTTATTAATTACCAAATTATTAATAGCTGATGAATCACTAACTTATATACATGTTCTAGTGCACATTCGTGAAATACATTCCATAAGTGGCTTAGTGTTATGATTAGAACTGAATTGAACTATTTACAGACTATTTCTATATTTATATAACGAAGGGTGCAGTTCTGCCACTTGGCCACTAGATGGTGACTTGGTGGGACGCAGGTGGCATCTGGCTATACATAGCAATGTTATAATCTTCGTATGCATCAGCCATTACTCTGCTGGATGCAGATACTTAGAACTGGGAGCTAGTGGATAAGAAAGCACGTGGCAGATACTCTGTAGCTGCTGTTTGTAGCAAGGTGGGGGTCCGGCAGACTACTGTCACTGGACTGGTTCCTAGTCAAGTTGGAGGGTGGGGTTGGGTTACTGTCTCCTCTCTCTGCAGCAGTGGAGAGGGAACAATAGAACCTGGGCTTAGCTCGGAAGCAGGTTCCCTTCAGGACTTGGTAGATTCCCTCCAGACAATAGGGATCGGTCCTGGTCAGGGTTGGCCCTTGGAGTTGGCTCTCATGGCAGGGCGGGGTGACGGTTGCCGGTAGGCAGGCTTGGAGGTTTCCGGTCGGACACGACAGCAGACAAGGCTGTGGGGTCGGCCCAGCTACGATGACTCTCCGGGCTGATGTAAACAGGCTTGGGGAGAGAATGCGGCGTGGCAGCTTATCATTTACTGGGCTTAAAGGAATAGCGGGATGTTCAGAGTGGTCCCGGGTTCGGTGCAGTATAGGCACGAACAGTGCTTTAGTCTTCCCTGAGGTTTACAGGGCTCAGAGCGGCACACATGGCAGCTCCTCTCCCGCTATGGCGGGGCTAGGCATATGTGGACTTGGTCTCAATCAAGTCCCTCCTCCCCAGCAACTGGGCAGATCTTACCCTCGGGGGTGGGTCCAGTCCTCCGGTGGCACAGTGGGCTCTCCCAGTTGGTATGACTGGCTGTGACGACGCTGGCTTCTCGGGGGCTCAGCGAAGGTCCTCCCTCTGGAGATGATCATCATGATTGCTTCTCCCGATGCAGAGGCTTTCAGTATGCGTGCATGGATGATATAAACTAACAACAATGAGCTCAATGGCAGAGGCTATGGCTTGAGAGTTGTTCTCTTGAGCAAGTACAGAGACAAAGTGAAAGAGGGGCCAACTTGTTTACCAACTAGGGTGATACTTATGGATTCCTCGAGGCTGGGTTTGACCAGTGGGCACTCTCAGACAACTGACTTCAGCCTATAGAAAACGTGAAGCTAGAATTATGCCATACTTGGTATTTGCACAAGCACTGCATGCGCTGAGTGCATGCTGGCCTGGCTAATGCCTTGGCTTTTGCCTTCCTCCTGAAGGAGGGGAAACTTGTCCACATGCTGGGACAAGATCTAATAATCTGGGCAAAAATGTGCCTTCATGTCGTGGGTTGAGGCAGACCCCCTTCCCATCCATAACGACTTTGACAAACAGATTGCAAAAGTGATGGAAAGTTTAAATGGAAAGCAATGAGTGTGTGTAGAGAACCAGAAGCAGTGGCAAAAGAAACCCCAAAGCAAACCCAGAAACGTCCCATCCCCACCTGAGGGTGCACCTGGGACCCCCAGGGCTCCCTTCCCCCTGCCCCCAGCTAGGCTAGTCTCAGCTGGCCAGACCTGAGACTGCCCATCCCCCTTGTCTTTGGGCCTAGCCAGGCCCAAGGCCAGGAGATGTCTCCCCAGTTACCAGGTGCCGGTGAGGGGAAGAAAGAGGCAGTGCCAGACCCCGCACTAGATTTTATAGCGGTGCAGAGGATTATGGTAGGAGATAACTGGTTTCCTGTGTCCACCCACTGGGCTGGACTTGTGGACACAGGAAGCACACCACATAGCAGAGGGCACCCAGCCCAAACCACTGCACTTCACCACTCATAGGTCACCTAGCAGTCATCTTAGATGCAAATAGAACTCATGTATCTTTTGTAGTGAAGTTGTGAAAGTTTTCTCTGATATCCAGTTACATTCTCTTCAAAAGCTGTGCTGATGGCCTGAGAAATCTTGTAACTGCAGGGGACCAGTAGTGCTGGCATTTGGTAAGAAACCTTGGGGTCAGCACCTAAACCCAGTCATGTCTAAACCTTGTAAACAACGTGTAAGGAGGGGTGGAGCCAAGTCTGGAAGTGCCACATTTCTTCAGTAAGTTCTGTAGTAGAAGGCAAATTCAAGTACCTGAAGAGGTTACAGGAGAGCTGGGGAGGGACTTTGGACAAGGGCCAGGAGTGCCAAGATGGGAGGCAATGGCTTTGAGCTGGAAGAGGAGAGATTGAGACTGGAGATGAGGAAGAAATTCTTGACAGTGAGGGTGGGGAGACATTGGAACAGGTTGCCCAGGGAGGCTGTGGATGCCTCCTCTTGGAGGTGTTCAAGGCCAGGCTGGATGAGGCCTTGAGCAGCCTGAGTATGTAGGAGGTATCCCTGCCCGTGGCAGGTGAGTAGGACCTTAAGGTCCCTTCCAACCCAACTTGTTCTGTGATTCTATGAACACCAGAAGCCCAGGTCCTGAACAAACTCTGTTCAGCTTAGTGTACAGAAAGCAGGTAAATGATCCAGGCCTTCAAAGGCAATATTGCCTGAGGCTACTTGACCTGCTCTAGCTGCTTGTCATTGAAATGAGGTAGCTGTTGGCCCCACTGACTTGAGGCCTGTCTGGAGTAAATGGGGCAGTATCTCAGCTGTTAGTAAACACTCTCTAATAGTAGACCAATGAAGCATTAGTCCAGAAGACACTAAAGTACCATCCTGTGACAGTCAGTGAATTTCAGGAATAGGTAAAACATTTCAAATTCTGCCTCTCGGGGCAGTTTGAAAGGCATCAGGCAAGGCCTGTGTAAGGCAACAGGAGCCTGCTGGAGACATAGGAAAAAACAGCAACACAAAAACCCCGACAATGAACAAACAAAAACCCCAAACAACACAACCCCAAACACACAAAAGAACCCCCACAAAAGTTGCAGCTTCATTGTTCTTCTCCTTCCAGGTCAGGCATGGCTGCGATTCAACCTGTTGGGGGTCAGGACCAAGTGGCTGCTACCAAACCCTTCTTCATAGAGCCATCGATGAGAACAGTGAGCAAATTGCCTGCTTTCTTATTCGCAGGTCAGCCCCTCTTCAGACACCAACCTTGCCTTGTGCCAGCTATGTATGCATGAACTGGGTTGTTTTCAGCCTGGGACTGGTATCTGTTTTGGTAGGGCTTTGGGAAGGGATGGCACTCCTGGAAGTCTGATGTTAAAGACCCATTCTGTTACCTGTATTCGCATCACTGTGATGGCAGGACTCAAACTGAAACCAGGAACTTGTGCTTCTGTAGAATGTGTCAGCAGTTCTGGATCAGCTCTTGTAAACCTTTTCCTGACCTGTATTTGTTAGGGTTTCAGTCAGGATTAGCTGGGATAAATGGACCATATTGTGTTTCAGTGGTTGTGATGTGAATAGTCCCAGGAAGCCAGGCCCAAATGGAGAAGGAGAAGAGGAAGCCCACGATGGACAGACACCTCTGCACTTGGCAGCCTGCTGGGGTCTGGAAGAGGTGATCCAGTTCCTTCTGGAGTTTGGTGCTAATGTTAATGCTCAGGTATGCAGGGAAACTGCATGGTTTCTTTTGAAATTGGTTCTTTGCCTATGCTGCTTGTAAACAAAACTTCTTCTGGGCTGTGTATTTTACTTGGTGTGGCTGAACGAGTGCAGGAACTGGCTGTGCTGCTGCTTCCTTCCCTGTCCCTTTGAACCAAATCTAGTGCTTATCTGCCTGCATGATGATCAGGAAACTATACTGAGGGAAAGTGATGCAGCAAGCTGCTTCCAGTCTTAGTTTTCTGATGTAATGATTGGGATTAAACTCTTCTGTCCCTAGCATGAATGAAAGGCAGGAGCAGGGCTGTGTTCTGCTGCTGTTAACCATTAGATCAGCTCTAGTGTGAAAATCCAGAAGATTCTTCTTTGCAAGGATGTTTGAGAAATGTCTTGAGTTACTGAGTAAGCTGAGGTGAAGTAAGGATGTTACACTTTGGTTTTGATCACACAGGAATCCTTATCCGAAGCTTGACAAGCAGCTACAAAAGAAAGGGGTGCACACCATTTGTAGGTCCTGCTGCTATTGAAAGTAGCATCAAAATGAATGACAGCAGTCAGGGCTGTAAACTGCTGCCTGGTACAGCAAGTGATTAGACACCCTGTTTAAATGGACTACAGTTGTTTGAACTCATATCTGAGCCCCAGATGTCTGACTGGATGGGAAATGTTACTCTGAGCTGTCCTGCACAGGGCTTGAGGTCAAGCTATTGGGAGAAAAAAAAAATCCCAATTTGCTTCCTTGACACTCCAGTTTTGAGCTCCCACTGCAGCTGTTTGCTGTCCTAGCTGCTTTTATGTCACAGAACTAAACTGAAGTGTCCTCAACCATTCAGACCTGAGGGAAGGATTTTTTGTTTCACCGAATCTTCAAACTTCCTGGTTTCCTTCTAGGATGCAGAAGGAAGGACTCCAATCCACGTTGCCATTAGCAACCAACATAATGTTATCATTCAGCTGATGATTTCCCACCCAGACATTAAGCTGAATGTCCGTGACAGGCAGGGGATGACTCCCTTTGCCTGTGCCATGACCTACAAAAACAACAAAGCAGCTGAAGCAATTCTGAAGAGGGAACCAGGAGCTGCTGAGCAGGTAAGCTGGGAGTGCTCAGTGCATGCTGATTCCCTTACTGCACCAGTCTGTGGCAGCAGGTGTTCCACAGGCAGATTCTGTTCCATCCTCTTGTGGATTTGTGGTGCAGTAACATCTGCCAGATACCAAATCCCTGTGGCAGTTCATTTGTGGGAAGCTGCAGATGTGCATGGAGTAAGGAACTGCAAGAGCCTGTCGCATCAAACCTTACCTCATCCTGCCAGCACTGAATCAGGGACAGGCACGTGCATGGAAGGAGAAAGTTCTAACTCTGCTCTTGTCTTGTGCTGAACTAGGACAGAAGGAATCTGAGCTATCCTAAAGACATCAAACCCAAACCCTGACCTCAAATAACTGAGCAATAGATGTTCTGCTGAGCTCCAAAACCTCCATGCGTATTGTCGTGCTCCTGTGACACTCGGGCAGGAACCACAGAATCACTTAGGCTGGAAGGGACCTCAGATCACTTACTCCAGCACCCCTGCCATGGGCAGGGATGATTCTGAATCTAGGAAGGCTCAAGGCCTCATGCAGCCTGGCCTTGAAAACCTCTAGGGAGGGGCATCCACAGTCACTCTGGGCAGCCTGTTCCAGCGTCCCACCACCCTCACACTGAAGAAGCTCCAGTCTAACCCTGCTCTGCCTCAGCTTCAAACCATTCCCCCTTGTCCTGTTGCTAGACACCCTTATAAAGTCCCTCTGCAGCCTTCCTGTACGTGTTCAGGGGCTGTTTTCCTACCCTGTGTAAGTTTAATTACTAATGAAGTATGAGTGCTTAATTGGCTCTTGGAATATCCCTAGAGCATAGTTACAAATGCAGGTAGTTCTGAAGATGCTTGAAGCATTAGCAAAGCAGAGATTAACAGCACCACACACTGGGTGTGGAGCCAATGAAGGCATGCTTATGTGTTCATGAGGCAGGATTGTATCCTGCTTCTCCCCTGTGATCTACCTGATTCCAGTGTTTCCTGTAACTGAGCTGGTTAGTAACTGCTGCCCAGTACTTGCTACAGCAGCTGCTAACCTGTTGTCTGTCAATACTCTCCAGTGTGTTGCCAGGACATGATGAGGTGGAGAGAGAGCAGAGATGGAACAGGCTGGAGGGAGCACCCACAGCTGATTGATTTGTTGCAGTCTCTGATCTCAAGCAGTGAAGGGAACAAGACTCTGCAGTTCATTTGAAGTAGAGCAAGTGAAAATGTTGTCCTCCTGTAGACCTCATTTCATCTCTGTTCTGCCACAGGTTGACAACAAAGGCCGAAACTTCCTCCACGTGGCTGTGCAGAACTCGGACATTGAGAGTGTGCTGTTCCTGATCAGTGTCCAGGCCAACGTCAACTCCCGGGTGCAGGATGCCTCCAAGCTCACCCCTCTGCACCTGGCTGTGCAGGCTGGCTCGGAGATCATCGTGCGGAACCTGGTACGGGCTGCAGAGTTACTTCTCCCCTGCTCAGAGGCACATTCTGTCTTCATGCACACTGTCTGCAGGCTGCAGAAGTCAGCTCATGGTGGAACAACATCTCTGAAACAGTTCAGGCTTGTGGGTGGCTCCCTCAGCTTGCAATGTTTGAGCTGTCAGCAGCCTTCCTTCTTTGGCAGCAGTCCCTAGGTAGTGTGGCTCACTTGTAAAGGAAGACTCTTACAGAATTCCAGCATGGGTGGGAGTTGGCAGGGACCTCTGGGAATTACTTAGTCATCAGAGGATCATAGAATGTGTTGGAAGGGACCTTAAAGCTCATCTAGTTCCAAGCCCCGGCCATGGGCAAGGACACCTCCCACCAGCCCAGGTTGCTCAAGGCCTCATCCAGCCTGGCCTTGAACACCCCCAGACAGGGGACATCTACAGCCCCCTTGGGCAACCTGTTCCAGTGTCTCCTCAGCCTCACTCTCAAGAATTTCTTCCTCATCTCCTGTCTATACCCGCTCTCCTCTAGCTTCAATCCATTCCCAAGCCCCCTGCTGAAGCAGGGTCACCTACAGCAGGCTGCCCAGGATCATAATGTCAGACTGGCTTTGGAATCTCTCCAGAGAAGGAGACTTCACAGCAGCGTGCTTCAGGGCTCTGGCACTTTCTGCTGCTGTCAGCATGAATGCAAACTGCAGCAGCTCAGTAATGAGAACCTTTTATCTCTGCTGGAGGCCCATAAGTGTCTCTGTACAGTGCATTCTCATGTGCTTCAATCCCAGACAGAAATAAGCTGTTAGTTAATGGCCCTGAGAACATCTCTGAATGTATTCCTTCTTGCATCTTGACAGCTGCTTGCAGGTGCCCAGGTGAATGAACTGACTAAGCATCGTCAGACTGCTCTGCACTTAGCAGCCCAGCAAGATCTGCCCACAATTTGTTCAGTCCTCCTGGAGAACGGAGTGGACTTTGCAGCTGTAGATGAAAATGGCAATAATGGTAAATTTCTGAAGTTGTGCCAGTGATGTGGAGACTTCAGCAGGTCTGTTAATGCTGTCTCATGGTAGAGAGAGCCCACTGAACAGGCTCACTCTTTAGAGGTGAGAAAGAATGAAAATCCAAGAAATCAAAGCTATCCAAAAGCGTTTTGGAGATGGAATGTGGAGGGAATGGGATGCTTAATTTTATCAGCTGTAACTTCTGCTGACATTTACTTTAGATTCTAGAAGTTTCTCTCATCCTTTTCAGCTCTTCACCTGGCAGTGATGCATGGCCGATTAAACAACATCCGGGTCCTGCTCACAGAGTGCAACGTAGATGCAGAAGCCTTCAACATTAGGTAATGACCATGGTCCTAACAGGCTGAAGGAACCTCAAGCTGTGATAAAATATGTGCTGGTACAACAGCCTGGGAGAGTTGGGACTGTTCAGCCTGGAGAAGGCTCCAGGGAGACCTTAGAGCAGCCTTCCAGTACCTGAAGGGGCTCCAGGAGAGCCCCACTGGAACAGGTTGCCCAGGGAGGCTGTGGCTGCCTCCTCCCTGGAAGTGTTCAAGGCCAGGCTGGATGAGGTCTGGAGTAACCTGGGCTGGTGGGAGGTGTCCCTGCCCATGGCAGGTTGGAACTGGATGATCTTTAAGGTTCCTTCCAACCCAACCCATTCTGTGATTCTATGACTAGATAAAGCCCAAAGATCTGTCTGGGGCTGTAGTATTTCTACACTGACTGTAGGGGAGTTGTCTAAACTGAAGATATGGGTGTTGAGAAGTTGAAGATGGCATTTGGGTGTGAGGTATTGAGGTAATTGGGTGTAGCACTGTTCAAGTCTGAACTAAACTTGAAAACAAGGAGAGTTGGATGAGGAACTGGAGCATCAAGCAGATTTTGATCAAGACACCAAACTCTCTTCCCCAGAGGCCAGTCACCAATGCATATTTTGGGCCAATATGGGAAGGATAATGCAGCAGCGATCTGTGACCTCTTCCTGGAGTGTATGCCAGAATACCCTCTAGACAAACCTGATGCTGAAGGAAACACAGGTAGGTGACATTCAGCAGCTATTAAACTGGAAAGCTCCTTAAGCCACATTCATGAGATGTCACTTTTAAAGCTGCAGTAAGTGGCAGTGTTAAACACAGGAAGATGCAAAGGTTCTGTGGCTCTGAGCAACCTGCTGTAGCTGCAGTGTCCTTGCTCATTCCAGAGGGTTGGACTTGGATGGACCTTCCAACCCAAACCAATCTGTGATTATTTAGAAGGTTAACCAGGATTCTGCTCTGTACCCAGTGTAACTCAGCCCCACCACTCTGCTAGCAGCAGTGTCTGGCTTTTCTTTCCCAGTGCTGCTGCTGGCTTACATGAAGGGAAATGCCAACCTGTGTCGGGCAATAGTGAGAGCTGGGGCAAGGCTCGGAGTCAACAACAATCAAGGAGTCAACATCTTCAACTACCAAGTTGCCACAAAACAGCTTCTCTTCAGGCTTCTGGGTGAGTGCTACCTGCTGTAGGTGGGAAGTTTTAGCTTATGCTTCTGAGATACTTTTATTGCAGGAAGGAACTGTGGATAGCTGAGGAGTTAAAGAACTGTGTGGGTGTGGCACTTTGGGACATGGTTTAAAGGCCACAGTGGGGTTGGGTTGATAGTTGGACTGGAGGTCTTTTCCAACCTAAACTCTGATTGTATGACACCTGACTTGCACAACAGTAATTGCAGACTTGCACAGTTCAGTACCTGTTGAACTCCTGAACATTGAATTTGAAATGGGAGCAGACATGTTGTTATTCTTAACAGCTCAAGTTGCCCAGTATAGACTTGTTAGCCTGAAACATGTTCTGGAAGGATGGGCACAGAGACTCCTGGCTGGTGTCATAGGCTAATGTAGCTTCAAACCCAGATACTGGTTTTTAACTTGGAATCATAGAGCTGTTGAGGTTGGAAGAGACTCTTGAGATCAAGTCCACCTGCTCACCCGGAGCCCACAATACTGCCACTGAACCAGGTTCCTCAGCACCGCATCCATGCAGCTTTTAAACATCTTCAGGGACGGAGATTCCACCACCTCCCTGGGCAGCCTGTGCCAGTGCCTGGGAACCCTGGCTGGGAAGAAGTTTTTTTCCTAATATCCATCTTGTAGCTCCTTTGGTACAACCTGAGACTGTTTCCTCTTGTCCTGTCACTTGTTGCATGTGAGAAGAGACCAGCTTGTGCTGTCTGGTTGCTGTGGATACATGATGTTGGAGAAAGCAGCTCTACATCATTTCCAAACAGGACTGCAGCTGCTGCAGGAGCGGTTTAAATCAGTTCTGCTGGAAAAAGCCTCCTCATTATTGGTGCACTCAAGTGTCTGAGCCATTTTGCCTTTATATTCTTGTCTCTTAACAGATATGCTGACAAAAGAACCTCCCTGGTGTGATGGCTCCAACTGCTATGAATGCACTGCCAAATTTGGAGTCACAACAAGGAAACATCACTGGTAATTGACATCTTGCTGTCCTTCAGGATTCTTTCCCAAACGTAGCTAGGCTGGTTCCTTTGGGTGCTTTAGGAAACCTCTTTGTTAACTTAGGTGTGGAACCAGGAACCCAGCTGAAACATTCTCCCTGGGCCCTGAGCAGTAACTTGTGCTCTGACATTGACTAGTAAGCAGTTTGTGCACTTAATATCCTGATGTGTTGGAAATGAGGAGTCAGATCAGAGTTTCAGTGGTGAAGCAGAGCATTTAGAGGCTGCTTTCAGTAGTGGGATGGACTTGTTCTGAAAGAGGTAACAGATTTGGGCAGCCACTGCTGAGCTTAGGGCAGGGAAGCTGACAGGAGCTGCTCTTATGTAGACGTGAGTTGCCTTTCCTGAACTAGTCTGAACTTCCACACAATGTGGTGGGTTAGAGGGTGGTTGGGCCAAGACTTTTCTCTTAGCCCAGTGTCCTAGAGACACTAATACACATCAGCTGAGGTGGGTGGAGGTGACTGACCAGTGCGGTAGCAGCATGTTCTTGGCATTAGTATTCAGTCGTTACATGAGAAGTCAGAAGATGCAAGGGAAGTGCAGCAGTCCCACTGCTGCTCTCCCTCGTTAGTGCTGCTGTCACTGATCAGGGCTCAGACCACAAACCCTGCTGTTCACTCTGAACTTGCTTCTCTCCCACCCCTCTTCTGTCCCCAGCCGACACTGTGGACGCCTGCTCTGCCATAAGTGCTCAACAAAGGAGATTCCTATCATCAAATTTGATCTGAACAAACCAGTTCGAGTTTGCAACATCTGCTTTGATGTCCTGACTCTGGGAGGAGTCTCCTAGTACACTCTGGAGGTGAAGTGATTCCTGGTCAGTGCTCCTGACAGCAGCTCTGCTTACAAGCCCTCTGGATAGGGAAGAGGAGGCCTATACATCTCGTCTGCAATAGACTGAACTCATTAAAAACCCTGTTATGATATATTCTGGCATAAATGACTTTGTAAATATATTGGGCTGTGATAGACTTCACTAGGAGTTCCAGTGGATCCTCAAAAGTAAGTGACAAAAGAATTTTAGACCCTCTTCTAGTCACGGTGGGGTATGGAAGCTACAACTGGTCAGGCTGGAGTTGGAATAGACATCAGATAGGTTTGTTCTTAACGTGGTGCTTTGCACTGAGCAGCTCTGAGTCCTGTGGTTTTCAGGCTGCTTAGAGATGGCATTAAGGTGCAAGGTAACCAGGTATGTGTCTGCTTTGTCTCAGAGAAATCTTCCCTTGCTGTAGAGAAGACTCCTTGTGGAGCTAGACTGCTGTACGTGTCACGAGTCTTCAACCTGGGGGCAGTTATAAGCATAGCTCCAGAATTGTGGCCTTAAACCAGAAAGCTTTACACCAGCTGATGCAAAGCAGCCAGGAATGCAGATCCACATCTTGATACCACCTCAGTACATGTCTCATTAGTTTTAGCATGTTCAGAAGAAGAGCAGGATTGTTTGTGGCCAGTGAATGCTCTTGTTAGGCTGCAGCTCTGCTAGAACTGTGAAAGTCTACCTTGTTGCTCTCAACATTTGTGTTGCTAGTCCTTCCTTGTATGACCAAACTGGAGTGTGCTGAAAGGCCTGAGCAGGTGCTGAGGTGCACAAGCACTACAGCTGGCGAAGTTGGCTCACTCAATGTAGCAATAAATGCTGAAGTGCATTATCAGTCCCCATGAAGGAGAGCAGCACTTTCCTGTGGCTCAGACTCTGGTCAGTGACCTGCCAGTGTAGATTGGATTGAAATTTGGGTGCATTTTCAACAGGATTGCTGGTGAGTGCGGTTGTAGGCTTCCTATTAAGAGGGAGCCTGTGGCCTTGAAGGAAGGCTTCTGAACAGAAGTATAGCACCAGGCATTTGGGTGAAGCTGCAGGCTGGTTGCACTGTTAAATATGCTGAATCTGGGACAGATCCAACACCACCTTGCTAGAGAACAGGGAAGTACTCTGCTGGTAGACAAGGTAATGATTTGGTGGGTACAGGCTTCAGTCAGGAAAGGTGTGTACTTAAAACTACATGGCATGGTAAGGCTGGCTCCATCCCAGGGGATAAACCTAGCTTGGACTCAGCTTGGCATTCCTCATCTCTGCTGCTGAACTGCTCTGCATTTAAGGACTGTTATATCTTGTTCAATGTGGACAAGTGGGTGACACATTGCCCTGCTTGGCACAGTGGCTTGTCAGCCTTACAGAGTAGGAGAAGTGATAAACCAGGCTGCTGCTTCTGAGGGAGACTTGCTTGAGGTGTTTCTCAAAGTTGTAGAAGCAAAGGATAGGAGAGGGTGTAACTGGTGACATTTGCACAAGGAGTTTCACATCAAGTCTCCCTTGACCTGCACTTTGATCTTCCACTGTGGATATATTGTGACTGGAATCTCACCCTTCTAATGCTGGAGAAGAATGGGTGCTGATACAGATTGGCCTCACTGCTCAGTGTCTGCTGCTGCCATGTCCCAGCAATGCCCCAGGTAACACAGCTGGTCTCTGGAACAGTTAATAACACTAGGGTGGGTTTCTGCTATGATGTTCTAGCTGAACAAGGTGGAAAAACGATGGTCTGAACTGCAACCTAGAGCTTGGGGTTTGGAGTGAAACTGATGACAGAAAACGCTGCACTTGCAATCCCTTGCTGTCTGCTGTCTCAGTAATGCTGGCTGCAAGCCTCTGGCAGAGAGTGCATTTGGTGAAAGGAGTTTTGGCTCTGAGGTATCTCCTGGCAAGATGTTGGTTCCTTCTTGGTTTGGAGGTGCAGTGCTCTGGAGTAGTGAGTGTGCTCAAAGCTGACAGGTAGTGGCAGAGAAGTGTCCTGCCAAGGCCACAGGCTCTGGGCTTCATCTGAACCGGAAAACTCCACAGCATTGATGCTGAAGCACTGAAACATCTTGCAGTGACTTCTGGATGGGGCAAAGGAAGGGGGAGCTCAGTACTGAGGTAGCAACCTTTTCAGTGGGGGAAAGTGTAGGTCTGGTGAAAGTGCAGCTGCACTGAATGGTGATTTCCTTTATGGCTGGCTAGTTGCTCCTTCCAAAAGCAGGATAAGTGTAACTGCCTTAGCCTCTGGCCAAGAGGAGGAGAATGCCATGCCCTGAACAGCCAGTGCTGTACCAACTTGCTTACTGAAGTCTGGAAGGGAAGCTGAGGTTATTCATGAGCTCATGCACAGCCTGAAGTGTTCATTGCACTTAAAGCAACTAAATTCAACAAATATGATCGTTCTAAAGTGCCTTTGAGGTTAATTTCCTTCCTGCTGACTCTAAATAGCTTTCTGACAGAGTTCAAGAAAAGGGAAGAGCTCACAACTGGAGCCAAACCCCACCGTAGCTGTCTTCTAGTTCCACTGAAGGGGCTGGCCCTACCCAGCTGGTGGGGCTCAGTCCTTCAGGCACTGCTTAGCACTGCTCTGAACTCTCAGCCCTCTGAGATTTTTTGGGGGGCACTTCTAGGGTTACAAATGTAAATGGAGGAACTTGGTGGGGTAGTGATGGTCAACACATTTCTGGCTTTGGGAACAACTGCTCCTTCTTTTTGTAGCACCCTGCAGTTGTGACCAGACCCACTCCTTAACCCCTGTTGTCAGTGGTGGTATTTACTGGAGACTCAAGTCTGCCAAGCCTTGAACAAAAGGGTGAATGGAGAGCAAACTTCTGTCCCTGGGAAGTGATGCTGGTAAACAGGCTTCAGGCACTTCTGTGAGAAGCCTGTGGTGGCTCACACTGGAGCTTTTGATGGAGATCAGATTCCTTCTGCACTCTTCTACAAGCACAATGTGTCTTGGGTAGCTGCAGGTCTGCTGCTTCACTGAGGAGTGAGGATGTTGGTGTGGAAGGGACTAACAGCACAGCAAGCTGCAGGCTGGAAGCTGACAGATGCCTTAATGATGTGCTGTGCTAGAGACCCATGGCTTGTGCAGCTTCACATAGTGCTTGGGCATGGACCTGTACCAAGGGGGGAAGGCCAGGGCTGGAGACTAGCTCCAATGGCAGTAGGCAAGTCCTCTTCCTGCCGGCAGCACACAGCTCTGGGGAAATGAAAGCTTGTGAGAGTGACAAAAATAACCTACTGCCCTCTGTGAAATAGAAAAGGAAGTCTTAGAACAAAGGCCTTGTCTCTGCACTGTTTGTCTGCAGTCCTTATACAAATGTATTTTTCCGACCTGCACCCCTTTGTGTAACAATTCTACTTGTAATAAAATGCATAACCAGACACTGCAGTGAGCTGGAAGCTTGTTCGAGTCTTTGCTGGAGCCAGCTGCCCCTCTGCATGCTCTCCTCCTTCACAGGCTCCAAGGGAACCCAGGGCTGTGCCATACAGTTGGGCACAATAGCTTCATTCCTTGTTGGAGATGATTCCAGGTATGCACTGGGGTGTGGTAGAACTGCTGCAGCTGCTGACAAGCTCTAGTACTCTGCTTTATTCTGTGTTACATCTGTTACATGTGTTACAAGACAGATCTACAGAACAATCCTGCAGCCCGGGCTCAGGGAGCACTCTCGTTCTCAGCTCCAGTGAAAAGGCCAAGCTGAGCTGGCTCAGCAGTATACCCCTGGTGTGGGCAGCCTGGCCTAGAGCAGAGGGCTGCCTAGCTCTGCTGCAGGGAAGGGGAAGCTCCAGTGCAACAGTAAAACCAACCACAAGGTCCTGGTGTGATTGTGCTGTTAGTCTCTTACTGATAACATTTCCTGAAGCACAGATGGAGGGCAAGCCCCAGTGGAGTGCCCTGTGCTGCCCAACTCCTGCCTGTCACTGTTGTCTCCCCAGCCTTTTCCATCACAGGGAACTCCAGCTGAGCTTCTGAACTGGAGCAGAAACAGGATAAGCCTGGAGCACTTCAGGTCGGTGAGGGAGTCTCCTTGTTTGCTTCAATAGATGACCTATTCCTACTGCAAGACAAACTTCTGAACACTGACCTGAGCAATGAGCTGTCAGTTGGTTTCCTAAGGTCAAGCACAGGGCACAATGACTTCCCTGCTCCTGCTGGCCACACTGTTCCTGATGCAGGCCAGGATGCCATTAGCCACCTGGGCACACTGCTGGCTCATGTTCAGCTGCTGTCAATCAGCACCCCCAGGTCTCTTTCTGCCTGGCTGCTCTCAGCCACTCTGACCCCAGCCTGCAGCTCTGCCTGGGGTTGTTGTGGCCAAAGTGCAGCACCTGGCACTTGGATTTGTTGAATGCTATCCTGTTGGACTCTGCCCATCTGTCCAGCCTGGCAAGGTCCCTCTGCAGAGCCCTTCTGCCCTCTAACTGATCAGCTCCTGCCCCCAG
This sequence comes from Picus viridis, assembly GCA_033816785.1. Taxonomy (NCBI): domain Eukaryota; kingdom Metazoa; phylum Chordata; class Aves; order Piciformes; family Picidae; genus Picus; species Picus viridis. Next base: position 13,609,582 of record CM066598.1, read on the forward strand.
CTTGGTGTCATCTGCACATTTACTGATGATGGCCCTGTGCTCAGCACTGATTAGGCCACACCTTGAGTCCTGTGTCCAGTTCTGGGCTCCTCAGGTTAGGAAAGATGCTGAGCTGCTGGAAGGTGTCCAGAGAAGGGCAACAAAGCTGGGGAGGGGTCTGGAGCACAGCCCTGTGAGGAGAGGCTGAGGGAGTTGGGGTTGCTTAGCCTGGAGAAGAGGAGGCTCGGGGCAGACCTCCTTGCTCTCTCCAGCTCCCTGAAGGGAGGTTGTAGGCAGGTGGGGGTTGGTCCCTTCTCCCAGGCACCCAGCACCAGAACAAGAGGACACAGTCTCAAGCTGTGCCAGGGGAAGTTTGGGCTGGATGTTAGGAGAAAGTTCTTCCCAGAGAGAGTTGTTAGCCACTGGAATGTGCTGCCCAGGGAGGTGGTGGAGTCACCATCCCTGGAGATGCTCAAGAGGGGACTGGATGTGGCACTTAGAGCCATGGCTTAGTTAGTCATGAGGTGTTGGATGACAGCTTGGACCTGATCTCTGAGGTCTTTTCCACCCTTACTGATTCTATGAATATCTGAGGGCTGGGGGTCAGGAAGGAAGGGACAGGGACAGCCTCTGCTCACTTGTGCCCTGGGCTAGACAAGGGGCAGTGGATGGAAACTACAGCACAGGAGATTCCACCTCAGCATGAGGAGGAACTTCTTCACTGAGGCTCACAGAGCACTGAACAGGCTGCCCAGAGAGGTTGTGGAGTCTCCTTCTCTGGAGACTTTCAAGACCCAGCTGGATGTGTTCCTGTGCTGGATTCTGTGGTCCTGCTCTGGCAGCAGGGTTGCACTCAATCTCTGGAGATCCTTTCCAACTCCTAACATCCTGTGAGCTTGTGATCTCCAGACGTCCCTTCCACCCCCCTGCCCCCCCATGCTGGAGTTCTGTGACTTGTCATGCCCACCAACCTGTGGAGACAGCTGACCACTGCTTTGCAGCTCCTCCCTGTGGATCTCACAAACTTCATCTGCAGGACTCTGACATGTAGCCCACTCCAGCCCCACACATGGACAAGCCCATGGCTCAGCTTCTGTTCCAAAACAGAGGGCTCTGCTGCCACTCAGCAAAGTGCAACTTCCACTGATGGTCAGCAAGAGCTTGCACAACTGTCTGACAGTGCTCTGGAGGACTTATCTTCAACATTATAGTGGAAAAGGCACAACAGAACCAGCTAAAAAGAAAATCTGAACTCAACCATTTGACAATGAGCATGGCCATGTGTAAACTGCTGTGGCTCCTACCCTTGGCAGTTGTAGCCTCCTCCAACCGTCAGAGGTAACAGTGCTGTCACATCTCCTCCTGTCACTGCAGGGTTCCTTCTGCTTTGAATGTTGCCAGGCCTCCCCTGCTTTCACTGCCTTGGAGCTGGTGGTAGCTCAGAACTAACGAGTGACTGAGTAAGTGGTGGCAGCCTTAAGGAACTGAACAAGCTCTTCAGCTTTGTGCTGCTGCTGGACTCTGGCAGCTGCTGTCTCCCTCAAGGCTGCAGCTACACCCAAACCTGATTCTAACTGGGTTCTACAACCACCAACTGCTTTCTTGCAGCAGGAGCTTTACAGCACCTAAGCCCTACCTGGGTGTTCCCTTGTCCTCTCCCCCGCCCCCGTGCAGAAATGTTACTAACTTGCCCTGTGAGGACATACTCAGCCTCAGGTCATAGTCTGGTGGACACATACCAGATTGGAAGAGGTCACAGGCTGGATGTCACACAGCAGGATGGTCCTGTTGCCCCGGAGCTTTTGTTACTGCCTACTTCAAACCACCAATTCCTGATCTGAGTAGTCTGAATACAGTGAATCAGAGGAGCAGGACGGTGAGGTTAAGCAGCGCTCCTCAGAGCTGGCTCCCCCCTTTGCACAGCATCTAACCCAATGTGGTGGAGTAGGAAGGTTCCCCCCACACACAGAAGAATTCCACAGCTAACTCAGCCGGAGAAGCAGATGAAAGCTGTATTTTACAAGCAGATATGGAATGCAGTGAATATGTACAAAAATATACAATATTTACAATATATACAGAAATACACAGCAATGTATGTAATACAGGAAACCTTTCCCCAACCCCCCTTCGGCCAGGGGGTTCGGCCTGTCCCTCCCTTCTCCCTCCCTACCTCCCCTTTTTCCCAAAAGGGTTAGAGAGAAAGAGAAAGGAAGGTAATTAAAAGGGTGAAAACTTGTTAAAGCTCAAAGCGAATGCAAAAAGTTAGTTTTCTCTTATCTGTTTAGCAAGAATCATTCCTGCATAGCAAGCTGTTGCTTCAGGGAGAAAAGCAGGCCAGCTCACAGTACAGGGGGAAGAAGAAGACGACTGCAGACTGACTCCCCCCGACTGAAAGACTAAACAAAAAACTACAACTGGGTCCCACCAATGAAATTGAATTAGCATATCATTGTTTTCATTCTAATATCAAAATATTCGCCCAGAGTGTTCAGAAAGTGTCTCTTTCTTAAAGGCACAGCCTAAACCGGTCACACCCAAACACTGCATGAGGAAAGGCAGGGGTGAGCTTTGCCTTCCACACTCCAAGGATCTGATAAAGCTTTTGTGGAACCAAATTGCAGTGGATACTCTATGCGTTCACTGAGGAACAAGGCAGGTTTCTCCCTGCTGCCTTTAAACTCTGGAGCAAATCTGCTGATTGGGAGGAGCACTGACCCTACAGCAGGCAGAGGCAAGCAACTGGAGGCCTGTGCAGGAGCTGGGGCTGGTGATGCTGCAGCAGTTCTTGGGATCACGACCTTGCTGCTCAAAACAGCCCAGTCCTGCACCCAAGTGTCTGCTTCCTGACTGCACAAGAACTCAGGCTGCAGCCCCAATGCAGGCTGTGTGTGCTGCAGTTTGCTACCAGGTATGAGAACACCCCAGGAACAAAGCACTACCAGAGGAGGCATCCTGGCAGTGTGTTAAGCTAGTAACTTTGCTCAAGGATTGTCTCTTCCCATCTCCTCTCATCCCCTCGTGTTAACAGTCACAAATAACAGGAAATTGCCGTTGCTCCCTTTTCAGAGAGGGAAGGGAATGAAGCTGGAGCTGCTCCCCCACAGAGCAAAGCTTTCCTGCAGGCCTCCAGCGCTCGGCTCACACTGTCAGGACACATTGCTGGGCCTGTGGGTGGCAGCCGTCGTACTCCTGCAGGTGAGGGTCATCCAGGTCGCCCCTGTTGCCGTGCTGGCTGGAGGGAGGCTGGCCCCACGGGGGGCCGCTGGTCCTGACGCAGACACAGCGGCTGCCGCTGGCGCCGGGGCTGTACAGCTTCCGCGGGACGCCGGCCCAGGCCCTGGGCACTCCCCCACTGAGAATGGAAATGAGAACTCGTTACAAATCAAAGCCCTCAGAACCTCTACACTGGTCACAAACCTTAGATACAGGTGGTCTGGGCGAGTTTGAGCTGACACTGCTCAGAGATGCACAGGCTCAGAGAGCTGGGGTTGCTCAGCCTGGAGAAGGCTCCAGAGCATTTCAGTTTCTAAAGGAGACCTACAGGCAGGCTGGGCAGGGACTGCTCAGAAGGGGCTGTGGTGACAGGACGAGGAATAGTGGTTTGAAACTGGAGCAGGGCAGATTTAGGTTGGACATAGGAGGAAACTCTGCAGAGTGAGGGTGGTGAGACACTGGAACAGGCTGCCCAGGGATGTGATTGCAGGCCCACCCCTGGAGACATTGACAGTCAGACTTGATGTGGCCCTGGGCAGCCTGCTCTAGTTGGAAATGTCCCTGCTGACTGCAGGGGTTTGGATAAGATGACCTTGGAGGGTCCCTTCCAAACCAACTTGGCTCCCAGCAGCCACCATGCTACAGCCTTCTGATGCCTTTTACTGGCTGTGCTTCAGCAACCTGTGGCCTACACCTGGTTTCGTCAGTGCTGCTACATGTTCTTACCCTCCTGGGAGCAACCAACTTCTGCTTCCCACCATTCCAGTGCTTGAAAAGGAATTGTAGCCCCATGTGACACAGCATCTCTAACTCCAAAATGGCTTTTGGGGGTAGCTAATTGCTGATAGATGGAATCCTAGAATTGTTTTGGTTGGAAAAGGACCTCCAAGATCATCGAATCCAACCAGCAACCCAACACCACCATGGCCATTAAACCATGTCTGAAGTGCCATGGCCACACAGGTCTGGAACACCTCCAGGCATGGGGACTCCACCACCTCCCTGGGCAGCCTGTGCGAGTCCCTGACAACTCTTGCAAAGAATTTTTTCCTCATCTCTAACCTAACCCTCCCCTGGCCCAATTTTAGGCCATTTCTTCTCATTATCTTCTGCACCATGACAGTGCACAGTAAGTTCCAGAACAACAACAACAAAAAAACAACCCAAGTGTCTCAATTATTTCTGCAGCTACTTCATTGTCTCTTTACAGGCCAAATCCTGCCTGATCCCCCACCTGCTGCAGCTTTTAAACCTGTAACCTCTTGCACAAGGGACTACCACACAACAGCCAGTCCGTGGCTGTATCCAAGCTCTTTCTTGCAGAGAAGCACAGGCTGCTACTGGGGCACTGAAACCAAGAGTAAGCATTTTGCAGTGTGCTCTGTCATTACTTCATCTTCAAATAAAAACAGTCTCTAAACAAAGAGAAATATAAAGAGGCCAAAAGGAAATGATCATTCAAAGTGTGACTGGTTTAGGCTCTGCCTTTAAGAAATTGACACTTTCTGAACACTCTGGCTGAATGTTTTGATATTAGAATGAAAAACAAAGATACGCTAAACCAATTTCATTGGTAGAACCTGGCTGTAAGTTCTGGCTTAGTCTTTCGGTCGGGGGGGGGGGGGCAGTCAGTCTGCTTCTTCCCCCTGTACTGTGGGCTGGCCTGCTTTTTCTCTCTGAAGCAACAGCTTGCTACGCAGGGACGATCTTGCTAACCAGATAAGAAAAAAAACTAACTCTTGCATGTGCTTTTGTGCTTAACAACTTTTCACCCTTTTAATTACCTTCCTTTCTCCTTCTCTCTAACCCTTTTGGGAAAAAGGGGAGGTAGGGAGGAGAAGGGAGGGACAGGCCGAACCCCGGCCGCAGGGGGTTGGGGAAAGGTTTCCTGTATTCCATACATTGCTGTATATTTCTGTATATATTGTAAATATTGTATATTTTTGTACATATTCACTGCATTCCATATCTGCTTGTAAAATACAGCTTTCATCTGCTTCTCCGGCTGAGTTAGCTGTGGAATTCTTTTGTGTGTGTGTGGGAACCTTCCTACCCCACCACACAAAGTCAGTCTCATTTCTGTGTAGCTTGAAGTGGTGGTGACAAGCTGTGGAAGTGTCCGCACAGCACCAGCTAATCCCTGCACCCCTGGCGGGTGAGCAGACCTGTCCGAGAGCGGCCGGTGGCGCCGGGGAATGCGAGTCCTGTTTCTCTGAGGAGGATCCTATGCACACATGGCACATCCCAAACCCTGGTTTTGATTCCACTGTGACAGAAGAGGTTTTGTCTTGGAACAGAATTCCTACAAGTATCAGTGATGGGGATGAGACTTTTCTCTTTACACACTCCCCAGCTCAGTGAACAGAGCTTCCCTCCCTGGCCTCAAGCTGCAGAACATTCTCACCAGTCCAGCCCATGCCTCTGTGCAACCCTGGACTGGTTGAAGCTATCAGCAGTTGCTAGACTGGCAGAGAAAATCCAGCAGCTCCCATTCACAAAGCAGCAGCTGCTCATCCTGGCACAGGAATGAGGGTTCTGCTGCTCCTTGTGGGTTGGCCCTGCCTCAGAAAGCACAGCCTGAGGGATGCAGACAAGGCTGGGGAGTGTGCCAGGTGTGTTCCAGCTGTGCCAGCACTCAGCACGTTAGGAGAAGTCTGCAGACTTCACCTGCAGTCTGCGGAGTGTCTGCAGGGGCTGGGACATCTTTCTATGCTAGGCAGTAACAAAGCTCAGGGCACCCAAAACCAGGGCAGAAAAGTGATTCAGAGGGTCCAGGCATGATGGCAGGAAAGCTGAATTTACCTCTGTCTGGAGCACCAGAACCGGCTGCCCTTTGCAGAGCTCCATTCAGAGTTGCAGGGTGGAAACTGCTGCTTTCTCTGCTCACTTTCTGCTTGGAACTTCAGAGCTTCCTCAATGGCAGCCTCAGCCTGCCTTAAGGCTTCTGTTGGTGCCCCATTTTCATCATAGAATCTGCCCACCAGCTTCCCTGGGAGAGGAAGATCAATTAGACTGCAGTGCTTCCAGGCTAGGAAAGGTCTGTTGTAAAAAAAGATTTTGTTGTTTAAAGACAAAAAGAATGAGGATCTCACCACAGCCCAGTTTGAAAACCAAACCCGAGCTTTCATTGCTTCCATTCTTGGATCACACAGCCACTTACCCACATTAATAAATCCATACAGACTCATTAAAGATCAGAAAGTCCCACCCATGCACTTCATTCTCCAAAACTATTTTGCTGCACTGCTGCTCCTACAGTCTCCTCAGTCCTGCTCATTTCAGTCCTCTCAGTGCTGCTCAGTAGAGAGAAACAAAACTGGGCAGAAAGCTGCGGCTGAGAACTCAGGGCAGGAAAGCTGCTAGGCTTCAGCTCAGAAGAAAGGTGACTCCAAACCTGGCCTGACTTAGCAGCAGCTCCAGGTTTCAGGTCCCCAGCAGCCATCTGCAGCACAGGTGGAAGATCCTCTCTGAGATGGCCACATTCTAGATGAAACCTGGAGCTCCACAGCCTTAACCTTGCCCACTCACTCTTCTCCCAGTGTGTCCCCCTTGTGTGTGGTCGTCCTGGCCAGAACCACCTACCCACGGGATCATAGTTGTCACTGTAGAAGGACAGCCAGCTCTGGACGGCAAGCATCTCACCCGGTGACAGTGCTGAGACATCGTCCACCAGCCCAGCCTGGGTGAAGTCACCGGTGGCAAATGCTCTGGTGGCATCCCTCCCTGTGGGGGAGGCAGGTGGTGAGACCCAGCCAGGCAGCAGCAAGACTCTGCCAGCCCCCACCAAACTGCTGCCATGGCTCTACCTGCTCACATCAAACCCCTGTGACAGAGTCCTGACAACCCTAACCCTCTAACCCACTGCCCGGCCCCTGCCAGCTCCCCACGAAACGCTGACAGAGTCCTGCCGGCCCCCACTGAGCCCCGTGACAGACAGGGCCCTGCCAGCCCCCATCAAACTCCTGACAGGGCCTTGGCAGCCCCACCGGACCCCCTGATAGTCCCCGCCCAAGCCCACTGTCCAGGGTACAGGCTAACGGTACCTGCAAGGCCACTGTAGGCACCGCCGGGCCGTAGTGCCTGCGGCCACGCTCCACATCGAAGACGCGGCCCAGCACGGCGAGGTAGAGGCCGGGCTCTCCCACGGCCCCGCGGTAGCGGGCCAGCTCGGCGGCACTCAGCAGGCGGCTCTGGACTTGGGGCGCCAGCAGCCAGGGCGGGGATCGAACCCGCGGTCCGACAACCAGGCTGCCACCAGGCACAGCAGCGCCGCTGCCGCCGCACCCCGCCACATGAGGCCGCGACAAGGCCAGGAAGAGGCCCGGCCCTTTCACGACACTTTCCTCGCCGCACGGTAGCGCGGCGGCGCCTTACGGCACAATGGCCAGCACGGTATATGCGTGCGTATGTAGTGGGCCTCACTTTACGGTGACTGTCGCGCTGTGCGGCCCCTTTCCGGGGCGGGGCGAGACTTTGCGGCGCCGGTTGTCACTGGGCGGCAGTGTGGCGCGGCTGCCGCCGGCCGAGAGCTGACAGGTGCGGCGGGTCGGGAAGTTGCTGACTAAGCCGGGCCGGGTGGAGCCGGGGCAGCGGCGGCCGAAGGAGGAGGAAGGAGATACGGCTCTGCTGAGCCTCGGGTTACAGCGTCGGCGCCTCCGAAGGGCTCATGGGGACGGCGGCGAGCCACAGCAGCGAGGAGGAGGAGGAGAGCGCCGAGGAAGGCATGGAGGGGGCGGCCGTCGCGCCTCAGCCCGGCGCTCCCTTTCCGCCCGGCTCTGCCGCCAGTCCGGCTCCGCCACTGCCCCCGGCCGAGGTGCTGCTGGAGCAGGCCCGGCTGCGGGAAGCCACGGCGCGGCTGCGGGAGGCGGCGCTGCCCGAGTCGCTGGTGTCGCGGCACCACAGCACGCTGGTGCGCTGGCTGGAGGAACGCCTCAGCCGCGGCGACGAGGCCGTTAGCCTGGAGCAGTTCTGCGAGGTGCTGGAGAGCGTCTCCCGCCTGGCAGCCGGCTCCCGCGGCGAGAGCGAGGAGGTGAGGAGGCGTCCTGGGGATTCAGGCCTCTGCCCGGGCCGGGAGGGGCTGCGCTGGGGCGGAGGACTGGCAGAAGAAGGTTCCTCCGGCTAGATTCGCCTGTCTGGGTGAGAGGTGGGGAGGTGGGGGCACGATCAGCGGGAAGGGAGGCGGCGGGAACCCCTGAGGTCATGCTGGACGTAGGGCTCCGGGAGCCGGGATGGTCTTCCCGGACCCTTGGTGTGGGTCCGCGGCACGGACGCCGAGCAGCGTGGCCATCGACGTGATCGTGGAGGCTTCCGCCACCCCTTCCTGGCAGCTGGGTCAAGGCCAGAGCGGAGGGTTCTGCAGCAGGGCTACCAAGCTGCTGGCGCTGCTGATCGGCAGGCCGTCAGCTCACAGCTCTTTGTTACAGTTCGTGCCCGTTTTCAGTGAGCCACTTAGCAGCCACTTGTGCAGGAAATGGACATTTCCAGCAATATCTCTGCCAGTGCTGCCGCTGGGCAGCTGGTGGCAGCACAGGTGGAATATTCTGCACAGCTCATTCAGGTATTCCTTCAAGGTATCAGCATGTCAAAGCCTATCAGACTTGATTTTATTGTTGCCTTTTCAAAATCAGCAGTGAAATCGGCTCCTGGGATCCCATTGCTAGTTGTAAAGTAAGAGTTCTGGAAAACTTGTCAGGAAGTAGCATGACAGAGTTTTCACCTCCACAGACAGAAGTTCTGAAGGTTTTTTTTAATGGCAGAAGTTTCCTTTCAGTTTCCTTTCTGCTGTGGGAAGGAATGTGGAGAACTTATCATCTCGCGCATTAAAGCCTTATCTGTGCTCTCTAGCCAGCGTTTAAAAAGCAGCAGAAAACTTCACACTCGGCTGAGGCCGCGGTTGTGCACAATTCTCTTACTGCCTGCAGTTCCCCATTCTCACCAGTGACTTCCTGCTGTCTTTCTATGACTCCCGAGTAGCAGAATGGCTTGGAAAGCTATTAAATCACACACAGGCTCTTGGAAATCGGTGCTGACATGTTAACAAGGCTACTGGATGCTGGGAAGAGGTTAATTTTGTGGTGCAAATAAGTGTGTTTATACAGAACATTGAAAGGCGTCTGCTAAAATGCTGCCTCCATTTCCAGTTCCTTCGTAAGAAAAGCCTTTGCTACAGCGGGGTTCTTTCTGATGATACAAACAGCAGAGCTTTGCAGGCCGCAGAAGTATTTTGAGGGCTGTGTTGCACATCCTCTGCACGAGCAATGCAATTGCTTTGGTTTTTTTCCCTGCTCTTGGGAGTTTTTTCCCTGCTCTCATCAAAAGATTTAGCACAGAACAGAGATGTGGTCGCATCGAGCCTGTCCTGTGCAGCTGAGATACTGGGAGTTGTGTGGAAAACCTTGATGTCATCATTGCTATAATTGGTGCTAGCCCACGGGCTCTGGTATTTTAGATTTCCAGGATGTGCTTTACACTGGTGAGAAGTTAGTTTGTGGGTGGCAGGTCAATAGGTTTCACTTTTAAATGTTCAGAATCCTGCCTGGCCCAGTGTGAGTGTTGATCTGCCCATTAAACATCTCAGTTCTCAGTGTGGAACGTGTGAACACACATTTGGAATCCTTCCTGGGCAAAACAAACTTCTGTTTAAATGCAAAAATCTGTTTTATAGCTAAGCTGAACCTCTGGTTCCTTTTTAAGTGCAAGCACTGCAGCAGCCATCACTGAATGTGTGCAGCTTTCACCTGAGACATGGATGCAGCAGTCCTGCTGAGAGCAAAGATGAAATACAGCTTTTTCCCAAGCCACACCTCATGTTGATCTAGGGAGGTTCATTTCCCCCTCCACTCTGCCCTGGAATACTGTGTCCCGTTTTGGGCTCCCCAGTTCAAGAGAGACAGGGATCTGCTGGAGAGAGTCCAACAGAGAGCTAAGAGGATGATGAAGGGGTGGAACATCTCTCCTACAATGACAGACTGAGAGCCCTGGGGCTGTTTAGTCTGGAGAAAAGAAGGCTGAAAGGAGACCTTATCAATGTCTATCAATACGTGAGGGGTGGGGGTCAGGAGGAAGGGGCCAGGCTCTGTTTGGTGGTGCCCAGGGACAGGACAAGGGACAGGCTGGAACCCTTGAGGTTCCACCTCAACATGAGGAGAAACTTCTTTGGTGTAAGGCTGCTGGAGGCCTGGAGCAGGCTGCCCAGAGAGGTTGTGGTGTCTCCTCTGGAGACTTTCCAAACCCACCTGGGTGGTTCCTGCGTGACCTGCCCTGGGTGACCCTTGCTCTGGCAGGGGGGTTGACCTCAATGATCTCTGGAGGTCTTTTCCATCCCCTACTATCCTGCCATTCTGTGCAGCTCCTGAGCTGTCTGTGAGCTGAGGGGATGATTTTTCCATGTGCTGCCTTTCCTTTAGCCTTTGTTTCCAGGAAAGATGTTTATTTTGTGTTTCTTTGGGTTGAACTGGATAGGAAATGTGTACTCAACACAGGAGCACAGTGCAGCTGAGTTGTGGTGACACTGCTGCTGTGCTTGTGTCATGTCCCAGTCATGAACACAATTCAAAACCTCTGGGTAGAGGTTTGCATACTGATCTGATTTTCTTTTTCTTTGCCTACCCCCCATGGCACAGCTTGTCTGAGCAGTGGAAGTTGTCTGTCTGTTGCCTTGAAAGTAGAGATGAAGCTATAGTGGACAGTCAGAAAATAACCAGAGAGCTCTGGGGTCGGTGCAGTCTCCTCAGCTCATGGGAAGAGTTTTTCAATAACAGAATGAGATGCAGAGGAAGCCACACTAGTGCTCCGCTCTCCTTACAGGAGAGTACAGATAGAGGTTTAAGGCAGCTGTCAGCAGACCCAGCCCTTCTGTCTCGTGTGTGGTCGGTGTTCGCAGTCCCATCACGAAGCTTCCCTCACCTTTCAGTAATTGTTCAGTTTGACCTCACATAAGGGGAGGGGAAGTCATCCTCGCCAGAGTGGTGTGGGATGAAACTCTACATTGAATTGTTTTGACAACCAAGTTATGTTTGTTAAAATTAACTGATTCCCTCTGCATCATTGTCCCCAGGCAAAGGTCTTCATTTTGTGTTTCAGTGTCTGCCCAATGCCCAGCATCAGCTACCTCTGCCAGATGTGGCACCTTCTGCCTGCCAGCACTGGGCCTCCAAGAACAACCTTTGAATGGCTAGTGTGGGGTTAGCTGTGTGTTTAAGAAGAGTTCAGAAACCCTCCAAGGTAAAATTCAGCTCTGTGCTGCAGAAGTGCCAGTGGGGCATAAGGCACTTCCATTCTGTCATCTGAGGACTTTGGTCTCCTTTGAGTGGTGTAATTATGGCCTGGTTAATTGGCAGGGTATTTTATCTAATCACCTTGGATTATTTATCTCTAGGATAGGGCAGTTAATGGGACACTGAGTTGCAGAATCAGGTAGCAAACCAAGAGGTTCAAGTATAGCTTCATCCTGAAGAACCATAGAATGGTAGGGTTGGGAGGGACCTCCAGAGATCAGTGGGGTCTACCCTCCTGCCTGAGCAGGGTCACCAAAGGCAGGTCACACATCTTGAAAGTCTTCAGAGAAAGAGACTCCACAACCTCTCTGGGCAACCTACTCCAGGCCTCCAGGTCCCTCACACCAAAGAAGCTTCTCCTCATGCTGAGGTGGAACTTCCTGGGTTCCAGTTTGTGACCATTGCTCCTTGTCTTGTCACAGGACACCATTGAAAATAGCCTGGTCCCTTCTTGACACCACCCTTCAGATATTTATAGACATCAGTAAGTTTTCCCTTCAGTCTTCTCCAGACTAACTAGCTCCAGGTCTCTCAGGTTTTCCTCACCAGACAGATGTTCCAGTCCCTTCATCATCCTCTTACTGGACACTCTCCAGTATATCCCTGTCTGTCTTGAGCTGGGGAGCCACTGGACACAGACACAATACTCCAGCTGTGGTCTCACCAGGGCAGAGCAGATGATCCTCATTTCTCTCTTGTGAATATGATTCTTGTCCCTTGTGTTCAAGACTCAAGCCATTCCCAGGTAGGTCAACCCCGTATCTTTACAAGTCTCACTTAGGTTCTCAGAGCATTCTTGGCAGAGATGTGCTAAGCAGGAACATCACCCATCTTACCTGGGTTAGAGCAGCCAGGCTCTGTCAGACACTTGTAGGGTATACTCAGCTGTGTACTGAGCTTGAAGCACCAAGTTCAGGGCTGGGAGACTGATGTCTTCCTTGTAAAAAGATATGGTTGGTAAGTACACTCCCAGTTTAGATGGGAAAAGCAGATGCTCTTAAAATGGAGCATTTCTTTTTGGGGCCCTTTCAATATCTTTTTTAGCAGTTAAGCAGAAGCTTGCAGCAGAATTCAGTGAGCCTGTGAACACCGGGCTGGTCTCTTTAACAGTGGTGTGCCTTGGCTCCGGAGTCCTCTGAACTGGCTGCTTGCAAAACTGACACTTCTGAGCTCGGCTCTGGCTTAGAGGCTGAACTGAATGCAAATGTCCTGTCCCTTGGTTAGCCCAGAGCTGTGAAATGGGGAGCTGGGTGAGGTGCTTTTTATCTGTGCTCAGCATGACACCTGGTGTGCAAAATGTCCTTTAAGGGCAGAGTTAACAAAGTTGCCAACGGGCCCTGTCCACAAGGGGGAAAAAATCCTTTCCAGTCCTAGAATGGCTCAGGTTGGAAGAGACCTCAGAGATCATCTCCAACCTCCCTGCCATGGGCAAGGGACACCTCTCAACTGGACTTGGCTGCCCAAGGCCTCATCCAGCCTGGCCTTGAACACCTCCAATGAGGAGGCAGCCACAACCTCTCTGGGCAGCCTATTCTGGAGTCTCACCACCCTCCTACTGAAGAACTTCTTATTCAGATCCACTCTAACCCTGCTCTGCCTCAACTTCAAACCATTCCTCCTTGTCCTGTCTCCAGACACCCTGATGAAAAGTCCCTCTGCAGCCTTCCTGTAGGATCCCTTCAGCTACTGGAAGGCAGGGACCCAGCTCCAATGTTCTCACAGATGCTTTGTCAGGCTGTGCTTAGCTGGTGCTGTGTGCAGGAGGCCAGGGGGTGGGAGGAAATGCACAGGAACAACCACCCTGCTTCTAGGGAAACTTTATCTTAAAGAAGCAAACTACTGAAAACCTGCAAGAATTGGAGTGGCTGCAGAGTAAGGTGGATGCAGCAGTGATCAGTGATGGATGGTAGGTCTCTTGCACTTCAATGGAACAGCTTTTGAGTGTTTTTTTGTGAGCACCTTCTTCATGTGATTGATGGTCCATGGCCACTGGGATGATGTTCAGTAAGACCAAGGGCTGGGTCCTGCACCTGGGTCACAACTCCATGAAGGCTCCAGGCTTGGGGCAGAATGGCTGGAAGCTGCTCAGCAGAGGAAGAACTGAGAGTGTTGGTCAGTAGCAGCTGGAGATGAGCCAGGGTGTGCCCACTGGTACATCCTGGCTTGGATCACCAATGGTGTGGCAAGTAGCACTAGGAAGTGATGGTGCCCCTGGACTGGGCACTGGTGAGGCCACACCTCAAATACTGGGTTCAGTTTTGGGGCCCTCACTGAAAGAAGGACACTGAGGAGCTGGAGCAGGTCCAGAGAAGGACAACAAAGCTGGGGAAGGGTCTGGAGAACAGGGCTGGGGAGGAGCAGCTGAGGGAGCTGGGGGTGCTCAGCCTGGAGAAGAGGAGGCTGAGGGAGACCTCATTGCTCTCTGCAGCTCCCTGAGAGGAGGCTGGAGCCAGGTGGGGGTTGGGCTCTGCTCCCTAGTAATAAGTGATAGGATGAGAGGAAATGTGCTCAAGTTGCCCCAGGGGAAGTTCAGGTTGGACATTAGGAATAATTTTGTCACTGAAAGAGTGGTTAAGCCCTGGCACAGGCAGCAGAGGGAGGTGGTACAGTCTCCACTCCTGGAAGGGTTTCAAAGCCATGTCTATGTGGTGCTGAGGGCTGTGGTTTGCCAGTGACCTGGCAGTGCTGGGTTAATGGTTGGATGATCCTGGAGGTCTTTCCAACCTTCATGATCCTGTGATTGTGTAGCCCCAGCTGCTAGTAGATGCACAGGGCTGATTCCCTGGTCAGGGTGGTGTGCTGTACCCACCTCAGCATAACCACAGATGACTTTGGTAGGAGGTCAGTGCCAGTGCTTTGCTGGAGACCACAGGTTTCCAGCCTGGGTGTTGCCTCTTGTCATGACCTCAATTCTACAGGGAGCAGATTCTCCTGAGCTGTATTTTGTGGGGTTGCAGTGCTTGCTGCAGTGCTTTCTGTCAAATCCCTTCCATTTCTGCTCCAAGTAAAGATGCTGAGATTTTAATCTCTTCTTCTTCCTCCTCAGGCCTTTGCCCAATTTGATGCTGAAGGAGATGGCACTGTAGATGTGGAGAACATGCTGGAGGCTCTCAAGAATTCTAGTGGAGCTAATCTTCAAGGGGAACTGAGCCATGTGATCAGACAGCTGCAGGCTTGTTCTCTAGTGCCAGGTATGAGAAGAAAGTCACAAAAGAAATGGTTTCTGAATTCCTGCCCTGCCTAAGGGATGATGCTGCAAGAAATTGCTTTAATAGCATCACAGAACTGTTTGGGTTGGAAAAGGACCTCAACCTTCAACCCAACATCAGCATTGCCATCAGACCATGTCCCCAAGTGCCATGTCCCCATCTGACTGGAGCACCTCCAGGGATGGGGAGTCCACCACCTCCCTGGGCAACCTGTTCCAGCCTCTGACCACTCTTGCAGCAGAGAAATTTTTCTTCACCTCCAACCTAACACTCTCCTGGCACAATTTCAGGCCAGTTCCTCTCCTTTTGTCACCTGAGAATAGGGAGCAGAGCCCAACCCCCACCTGGCTCCAGTCTCCTCTCAGGGAGCTGTGGAGAGCAATGAGGTCTCCTCTCAGCCTCCTCTCCTCCACACTGAACACCCCCAGCTGCTCCTCCCCAGCCCTGTTCTCCAGACCCTTCCCCAGCTTTGTTGCCCTCCTCTGGCCCTGCTCCAGCCCCTCAGTGTCCCTCTTGCAGTGAGGGCCCAAAACAGACCCCAGGATTCGAGACGTGGCCTCACCAGTGCAGAGTCCAGGGGGACAATCCCTGCCCTCCTCCTCCTGGTCACACTGTTGCTGATCCAGGCCAGGATGCTGGTGGCCTTCTTGGGCTAAACCTCCAGGTCATTCTCACTTCTCTAGTATCCAAACAGGGGAAGTTGATGTAAGTTGAAATTCTCCTCACTTACTTCCATAACTAAGCAATATTTTCATCTCTATGACTGGGGACCTTCTCCTCCCTTGGCTTAACTCAGAGTCAGTTCTTTGTAGTATTGTGGTGAGTCCCTAGCTAAAGCTGCTACTTGGTAGCTGGAGGAATAAGTCCTCCTGCCTGAGGGGCCCGAGTCTGGTTCAGGTGGCGACTCATAAGCTTTATTTTTATTGTATTATTGTTCAGCATTTGAAATCCTGCTAAAACAGGATCCACATCTTACCCCAGACAGTGTCAGCTGGAAGTGTCAGCTTCCAGAATTTCTGGAGTTCAGTATCAGTTGCTGGTTTCCTGCCAAGCTTTGGATCCTAAGTGGCTGAAAGAGGATTTGTCTTGGAGGATCAGAAAAGAAGTATTGGAATGGGGTAACAGATAAGTAGGAGGAGAGTGCTCCTGGGGGGTGTTGTGTGCATCTAAACACTCTCTGATTGCTCAGCAGCTGAAAGCTCTTCTGGAGACCTTCTCACCATAGAACAGACCAGGTTGGGTGGGGCCTTGGCCTATTCTGTGATGGTCACCCCCATACACCTTATTTCTAGGTAAATTGAAATTCAGCCCAGGGGCCAGGAATGAAGTCACACTGCACCACAGGGAGAACCTCCAGTTTGCAGCTGCTATGGCAGCACTGTGAAAGGGGCAGGCAAAGAGTTCTGCCTGGAAAGCCTGAGGGGTTCAAAACAGTTACTCAGAGTCTTCTGCTTTCCCACTGTTTCACAGAATGGGTTGGGTTGGAAAGCACCTTGAAGATCATTCAATTTCAGCCCCCTGCCATGGGCAGGGACACCTCCCCACCAGCTCAGGTTGCTCAAGGCTTCATCCAGCCTGGCTTTGAACACCTCCAGGGAGGGGACATCCACAGCCTCCCTGGGCAACCTGTGCCAGTGTCTCCCCACCCTTGCTGCCAAGAATTTCTTCCTCATCTCCGTCTCCCCTCTCCCAGCTCAAAGCCATTGTCCTCATTCTGTCACTCCCAGTCCTTGTCCCAAGTCCCTCCCCAGCTCTCCTGGAGCCCTTCAGATACTGGAAGGCTGCTCTGAGGTCTCCCTGGAGCCTTCTCTTCTCCAGGCTGAACAGCCCCAGCTCTCTCAGTCTGTCCCCGCAGAGGAGGTTCTCCAGCCTCTGATCATCTTTGTGGCCTCCCCTGGACCTGCTCCCGCAGCTTCTTGTGTTGGGGTCCCCAGGACAGGATTCAGATGGTGCTTTGGGAAGCCATATGCTGCAGCCAAGCCAGCAGTGATGTCTCTCTGCAGGTTTCATTGATATCTTTTCCGAGTCGAAGGAGCGCCTGGGGCTGCATGCCGCCATGATCCTGCGGTTCTTGCACCGCAACCGCATCTCCAGCAGCGCCATCCCCTACCCGCTGCTGGAGTACTTCAACAACGTCTGCACCATGCGCTCCTCTGTGCTGAAGGACTCCCTGGAGCGGCTGCTCTTAAAAGAGAGAGGTAGGTGATAATCTGCTTTCACTTGTGTTGCATGAGCCCTTTAAGCTCGTTCAGCCCAACTGTTCCCCAACTCTACTAAGGCAGCTGCTACGCCGTGGCCATGAGCACCACATCTCTGCCTCTCTGAAACACCTCCAGGGATGGGATTCAACCACTGCCCCGGGGAACCTGTGTTTGGGAAACCTTTCATTCAAGAAGTTTCTTTTGATGTCAAGCCTAAACCTCCCCTGGGGCAACTTGAGCCCTACTGTTGGCAGGAAAGTTGGACTTGATGATCTCTGGAGGCCCCTTCCAACCTTGTAACATTGTGTGATTTCCTCCTGTCCCTATCACTTGTTACTGGGGAGACCAACCCCTGCCTCACTCCTTTCAGGGAGCTGTAGAGAGCAATAAGGTCTCCCCAGAGTCTCCTTTACTCCAAACTAAACACCCTGAGGTTCCTCAGCTGCTCCTCACCATCTCTGTTCTTCAGCTTCATTGTCCTCTGGATCTGTTCCAGCCCCTCAGTGTCCTTGGAGTGAGGGCCCAAAACTGAACCCAGGGTTCATCAGTGCTGAGTACAGTGGAACAATCATAGAATGGTCTGGGTTGGAAGGGACCTCCAAAGATCATCCAGTCCAACCCCCCTGCACTCAGCAGGGACATCGGGTTGCCCAGAGCCCTGTCCAGCCTCACCTTGAATATCTCCCAGGGATGGAGCCTCAGTCACCTCCCTGGGCAACCTGTTGCAGTGTTCCAGCAGCCTCCTGATGCAGGACTTTTTCCTAACATCCAATCTAAATCTGCTCTTCTCTACTTTGAAGTCATTGTCCCTCATTCTGTCACCACAGGCCTTTGGAGACAGTCTCTCTCCATCCTTCTTGTAGGCTTCCTTCAGGTACTGGAAGGCTGCTGCTAGGTCTCTCCAGAGCTGCCTCTTTTCCCTGCCCTGCTCCTGCTGGCTACACCATTGCTGATCCAGGCCAGGATGCTGCTGGCCGCCTTGGCCACCTGGACGCACCCTGGCTCATCTTCAGCTGCTGTTGACCAGTACCTCCAGGTCTTTCTCTGCTGGGCAACTTTCCAGCCACTGCCCCAAGCCTGGAGCATTCATGGGATTGTTGTGACCCAAGTGCAGGACCTGGCACTTGGCTTGGCTGAATCTCACACAATTGGCCTCAGCTTTTGATCCAACCTGTCCAGATCCCTCCCTACTCTCCAACAGACCAAGACTGCCTCCCAGCTTGGTGTCTTCTGCAAACTCACTGAGGGTGCCTGAAGTCCCCAGTGATAATTACTAATTTGTTATATTTTTTTACTCAGTTAAATATCAGTTGTTGCAAGCTTAATTTCCATCTTCAGGTGAATGTCTTCTGAAGCTGACTGCTCGGTACTTGAAATAAGTGATTGATTTGGGGTAGAGGTGGTGATTCTTTTCCTATATTCAGGTAGTACTGTCCTCGTGGTCTCCCCAGAGGGATGACTCTTTACTTCACAGCTTTTCTTCTTTTCAGATATTTGCCTTTCTGTTGAAATAGATGAAGCTGCTTGGGAAACAGTTTTGGTTTGTCCCTCCCCCTTCTCCACCATATTTTACTTTTTCCTATTATCTGTTTGTATTTTGGCATTATAATCCATAGATTCCTAGAATGGTTTGGGTTGGAAGGGACTTCCCTGGGCAGCCTTTTCCGGTGTCTCCTCACCCTCACCGTCAAGAATTTCTTCCCAATCTCCAGCCTAAATCTGCCTCCTAAAGCTTAAAGCTGCCCTCTCATCCTGTCACTCCAAGCCCTTGTAACATTAGTAAGGCACTGATGAGGCCAGTAAGGAGGAGGTAAACTCCAGAGAAAGATGTTCCCTTACTGATTTGATTATTGCCACCAATCTGCAATGAAACTTTACTGTCTTCTAGTTCCTGTCAGAAATAGTTCTCCAGGAGCTGGGCTCTGTGCCACCAAGAGGGTTTCTACAGGACAGTTACCAGGAGGACTCTTAAGGGTGATCTCTTCTCCTTGCAGAATACCCCAGTGACCTGAATGGGAATCAGGAGTCAGACAAACTGAAGTCTGTCACCAAGTGCTACACCCACATTGAGACCTCATCCAACTCTGCTGACATCGACAAGATGACCAACGGGGAGACCAGCTCCTTCTGGCAGTCGGACGGCAGTGCGCGCTCCCACTGGATACGGTGAGACCCCGGCAGCTTTGGGCTTCCTGGGCCTTGGGTCTGCAGCCAGTGGGGTCTTGTAGGGAGTTGACCTCCTACAGGTGCCCTTCAAAACTGCTGTCTCTGCCCTCAGCTGATCAGGGAAGAGAAAACAGAATGGAAGGCTCGTGTGTTGGGTAATGGCAGGGAGAGCACTCAGCTGGCACAGACCTGGGCAAAGTAGAGCCTGCCTGGGGAAAAGAAGTTGTTACTGATCAAATCGGAGCAGGATCGTCACATATGAACCTGAACCTTGAAATGTCTTCCCCCACCTCTCCTTTCTTCCTTGGCTCAACTTCACTTTTGCTTCTCTACCTCCTTCTTCCCAGCAGTGCAGGGGGATGGAGAATGGGGGTTGTGGTCAGTTCATCACACACTGTCTGTTCTGCTCCTTCTTCTTCAAGGGAAGGAGTCCTCACACTCTTTCCCTACTCCACTGTGGGGTCCCTCCCATGGAAATCAGTCCTCCATGAACTCCAACCTGAGTCCTTCCCATGGGCTGCAGTTCTTCATAAACTGCTCCTGTGTAGGCCCCTCCCACAGGAGTCAGTCCTTCAGGAGCAGACTGCTCCAGTGTGGGTCCCCCACAGGTTCACAACCCCTGACAGCAAACCTTCTCCAGCATGGGCTTCTCTCCCCATGGGTCCACAGGTTCTGCTGGGACTCTGCTCCAGCACAGGCTCTCTGTGAGGGTGCAGCCTCCTTCAGACATCCACCTGCTCTAGCATGGGGTCCTCTGTGGGCTGCAGATGGATCTGCAGCACGGACCTCAATGGGCCTCAGTGAGGGGCAGCCTGCCTCTCCTTAGCCTTTATCACAAACTGAAGAGGAATCTGCTCCAGCGCCTCATGGAGCAGGTCCAGAGGAGGGCCATGAAAATGATCAGGGGGTTGAAGCAGCTCTGCTATGAGGATAGGCTGAGAGAGCTGGAGGTGTTGAGCCTGGAGAAGAGAAGGCTCCAGGGAGACCTAAGAGCAGTCTTCCCATACCTGAAGGGGGCTACAAGAAGGCTGCAGAGGCCTGTAGGAACATGATGAGAGGCAGTGGTTTGAAATGAGAGCAGAGCAGATGATTGAGACGATGTGAGGAGCAAGTTCTGCCCCAGGAGGCTGCTGGAACACTGCAGCAGGTTGCGCAGGGAGGTGGTTGAGGCTCCATCCCTGGAGATATTCAAGGTGTGGCTGGACAAGGCTCTGGGCAACCTGATCCAGTGGAGGATATCCCTGCTGAGTGCAGGGGGTTGGACTGGATGATCTTTGAAGGTCCTTTCCCACCCAAACTGTTCTGTGATCTGTAGTGGAGCTTCCAAACTTTATTAGAGATGCAGTGAGCAGTACAGGAGCCTTTTGCCACTGTCTTGGAAGTTCCAGGAAACAGGAATGTTTGGTGGATTTTCAGTAGATGTGTGTTCAGTTAAAATAAGGAGAAGTCTCCTTTTCATCATTATTAACACTATTTTGTTCCTGAGTGTGGTGGGTTAAAAATGAAACTGCCAGACCAGCTCAGTTGAAAGCAAGTGAAGCTGTATTTACGAGCAAAACTACAATCTAAACGTGAAATGCATGAATATGTGCAAAATATACAGTGTTTGCATTTATAGACAATCTATAAGCAACACAAGAACCCCCTGGACAAACCAGGGAGCTATTAATAGCTTCCCCCTCCCTGCTCCCTTCCCTTCCACTGTACATGGGACAAGAGAAGGAGCAGAGAGTTGCTGTTAGTACTTAACCACAAAAGAATGCATCCAAGGTCAGCAAAGCCAGCAGAGGCACAAGTTAGTATCTGCCAGAGAGGGGAAGCCAAAAGAAGAGCAAGTTAGTTTACCAAACTCTGTTGTTATCTGACCAATGGGATTATTTAGAATTTAGGATTATTTTCCTTTTTGCATCCAGTGACATTCTGCCACTTTCTGTTCAAGATCTGTGGACATTTTTCTAGGCACAGCCTAAAACTGCCACACTGAGGAATGAATTCTCAGTTGAAAAGCTGAGCAACAGAAGATTCCCCAGTCTGACTCTGTCAATTACAAGTTTTCTGACCTGTCCACCATGGCTCAGGCTTGCTAATGCCTGTGCAGCACTCGGCCATTTCCACTGGATTTATTTGCATGGAATCACAGAATGGGTTGGCTTGGAAGGGACCTTAGAGCTCATCCAGGTCCAACCCCCTGCCATGGGCAGGGACACCTCCCACCAGCCCAGGCTGCTCAAGGCCTCATCCAGCCTGGCCTTCAACACCTCCAGGGAGGGGACATCCACCTGGGCATGCAGTGTCTCACCACCCTCGCTGTAAAGAAATTCTTCCTGATCTCCAGGCTAAATCTGCCCTTCTCTGGCTTCAGTGCTCCTTGTGTCTGTGAAGTGCTCGACTTACCTTCTGCTTCCAACAGCTGTTTAATCTTTTTGTTTTGCAGTTTAAAGATGAAGCCAGATGTTGTTTTGAGACATCTGTCCATCGCAGTGGCAGCTAACGACCAGAGCTACATGCCGCAGCAGGTGACGGTGGCCGTGGGCAGGAGCGCCAGCAGCCTGCAGGAGGTGCGCGACGTGCACATCCCCAGCAACGTCACCGGCTACGTGACGCTGCTGGAGAACGCCAACATCAGTCAGATGTGTGAGTCAAAGATACCCCTGCAGGACTGTGCTGCTGCTTTGTGTTGGAAGGCAAAAGGCTGGGTAGATGCTGGAGTGGTGTGCTGAAATGTCAGTTGTTGGAGCAGAAGGTTCTGACCTTGCCCCTGAGTTACAGAAATTGTTTTAATCGTAGTTTAATTCCAAACTGAGAAGAGAGTCGTGGAGTCACAGAATGGGCTGGGCTGGAAGGGACCTTCAAGATCATCTAGATCCACCCCCTGCCATGGGCAGGGACACCTCCCACCAGCACAGGTTGCTCAAGGCCTTGTCCAACATGGCTGTGAACACCTCCAGGGAGGGGACATCCACAGCCTCCCTGGGCAACATGTTCCAGTGTCTCCCCACCCTCACTTGAAAGAATTTCTTCTTAAGTCTTCTGAGCCTTTCTCATGGTGTCTGTGACTTGGGCTGAGGGCTGGAGAGCTGCACTCAGCTCTCAGTTTGAAGACCCTGGTCAGTTTTAATATCTCTTTATTTTCAACATGAAAGACTTTTTTATAGTGAGGGTGGGGAGACACTGACAGGTTGGCCAGGGAGGTTGTGGATACATCCAACCTTGGAGATGTTCAAGGCCAGGCTGGATGAGGCCTTGAGCAGCCTGGTCTAGTGGGAGGTGTCCCTGCCCATGGCAAGGGCATTGGAACTGGATGATCTCTAAGGTCCCTTACAATCCAAACCATTCTGTGAGTCTTTTGGAGCATAGTATCTCACAAAAACGTGTTCTTTGAAGCAACAGGTGTCTCTTTTTGGTAGCAAAACTCTGAGGCTGGCCAGATGATTCCTATGAGCAGGGATTTTGCTGAGGGGATTTAGGTGATGCTATTGTTAAACCTGGTAGGCCTGTGGGTGCTGTATTGGAATCAAGCAGAGCAGACATGCTCTTTCCTGAGATAGTTTCTGCATCAAGGCTGGTGTTCCTCAGGAGGAAGCAGGACAGGGTTGGCTGTGCAAAAGGGCCATGAGTGTGGGTGAAAATTTGTATTTAACCCAAAACTTTGCTTTTAGGCTTCACTCTTTGACCCTATCTGGAGACCCTAATGTCTCCTTTATTAGTCCTAACACACTTTCTATGTGTGTAGTTAAAAAGGCTCTGGTGAAGTCTAGCATCTCTTTTCTACTTTGAGGGTCTTCTGCTGCCTGTAGTGGATCCAATAAGCCATTCAGAGGCTAGATTTTCCAAATTGGGGTGAGGAAACCCAAACACGTGCACACTGATCTGTCTGTGGGAGTCCTCTTACAGAGCTGCTGGTGGCTGTCAAAGAGGTCCTGCAGCAATCACTGTTTGGAGTATCTGCATTCTTCTAGGCCTCATCCAGCAGAAGAAATTAGGAAACAAAGCAAATCCATGTTGTGTTTTGACAGATGTCCAGATAAACATCAAGCGCTGCCTCAGTGATGGGTGTGACACCAGAATCCATGGGCTCAGGGCTGTTGGCTATCAAAGAGTTAAGAAGGTGGGAGTATCTGTGGGTGATGCCTCAGCTATCTGGTACTGGTCTCTGCTCACCTCTCTGGTAACAGCTTCCATGGAAACCAACCCAGCCTTTGTTCACACCATTTTACAGAACACTCAGTAAGTACCAAACTTCCCTGGACTCTCAGCTCTGGGGTTGGTGTGGTAATTCTCTTTTTAAAAATACTCCCAGCTGCCCTGAGCTAATCTGTCTTGTCTAACTGGTTTCCACTCCCTCCATTCAGACACTCAAAGATCTTTTCAGCTATCACACTGTGTAAATTCTGACATTCCTCTTTGATCCACTTGCGCACACTGGAGCAAGTGTCATTTTCCTTGCTGTTGTGTCTAATCTAGCTGCTAAGTCAGGATTGAATGGACACTGAAGAATACAGATTTTAGAACAAGAGAATCCTAGAATTAATTTGGTTGAAAGAGACCTTTAAGATCATTGAGTCCAGCCAGTAACCCAGCACTGCCAGGGCACCACTGAATCCTGGCCCTCAGCACCATATCTCCACCGCTCTGAAAACTCTCCAGGAAATGGCGACTCCACCACTGCCCTGGCAGCCTGCTTTGGAGCTTGACGGCCCTTTTGGGGAAGAAATTGTACTCATGTCCAACCTAAACCTCCCCTGGGGCAACTTCAGGCCATTTCTTCTCGTCCTGTCACTTACTGCTTGGGAGAGGAGACCTGGCTCCAGCCTCCTTTCAGGGAGCTGCAGAGAGCACTGAGGTCTCCCTTAGCCTCCTCTTCTCCAGGCTGAACACCCCCAGCTCCCTCAGCTGCTCCTCCCCAGCCCTGTTCTCCAGACCCTTCCCCAGCTTTGTTACCCTTTTCTGGACCTGCTCCAGTCCTTCCTGGAGTGAGGGCCCAAAACAGCCCAGTACTCAAGCTGTCACCTCACCATTGCCCAGTCCACCCTGGTCAGTGCCAATTTTTACCTTTCCTATGGCTTGTAATAATTTTGAGAAGGCCAAATGAATTTTCTTGAAGTGTATTGATTATAAATATTGGCCACTTATAAATACTGGACACTCAAGAATGGAGTTTCATTTAACAGAATGTGCAGCAGATTTTGGCTTGTGCCCTCCTCTGCCCTTCTCTGCACAGGGACACAGCTGGGTTTGTGCAATACCTCTGTGCAGATGGCTGCTTGTGCTCATGGGCGCTGTTGTGTGCAACGCTTCCTTGTTTGACTGCCAACCACTTCTTGTCCTTGACTTGAAGGATTGGAATTCTAATAAAATCACTCCACACCCACAGCAGCTTTTATAGAGGTTAGTTAACACGGTGCCACTGCCTCAGAGCACTGCTGTCATCAGCTTAATGAGTCCTGGAGGCTAAAGTCCATCAAGCCTATCTTCAATTTGTGTCATCTCTCAGCCCTCTTTGAAGTTTAGATAGGTTCATGCCTGCTTACAGCTGAGGAGCAGTACCTGAAGGAGGCCTACAAGAAAGCTGGGCAGGGGCTGTTTACAAAGGCATGTATGTGGCACCAGGACAAGGGGCAGTGGCTTGAAACTAGAGCAGGGTAGATTGAGACTGGACATTAGGAGGAAGCTCTTTACTCTGAGGGTGGTGGAGCACTGCAACAGGTTTTCCAGGGAGGTGGTGGAGGCCCCATCCCTGGAGACATTACAGGTCAGGCTTGATGGGGCTCTGAGCAACCTGCTCTAGTTGGGAATGTCCCTGCTGACTGCAGGGGAGTTGGACAAGATGACCTTCAAAGGTCCCTTCCAACCCAAACCATTCCAAGCTTTACAAAACTGAGAGCCTTCAGTCTTGCTGCTGCTGGAGTATTCTTAGAAACATAATGTGGGTGCTGAGCTGGAAGTTACGAAGGAGAAGTCTTGATTAAAAATATGCATTAAGGAATTCCAAATTAAGTGCTTGGAACTGTAAAATGAAATCCCAAATGTTAGTATTGGACAGAATGACTTCAGCCTGCTGAAGAATTCCTGTTTTCAGGGGTCTTATGGAATCAAACAGAAATCCTCATTTGAGCTGACAGGTTTCTCACTTAGTCTCTCCAGTTGTTCTGACAGAATTTAAAAGCCATTTTCCCTTTAACAGGGAGCTCTTACATTTCCCCCATATGAATCAGCTGTAAGACTGGCAGGGTGCTGGGCCAGCTCATTTCAACTCTCCTAGACCTGGAAAGGTTGTCCAGATGGTCCTTGGGTCCCTTCCAACCTGGCGTTCATAGGATCGCAGAATGGTTTGGGTTGTCAGGCACCTTAAAGATCGTTCCAACCCTCCCACCAGCCGGGTGGCTCAAGGCCTCATTCAGCCTGGTCTCAAGCACCTCCAAAGAGGGGACAGCCACAACCTCCCTGGGCAACCTGTTCCAGTGTCTCCCCACTCTCACTGTCAGGTGGTTCTATTTAAAATGAAGCAGTACTTGGACACTAAACTGTTCCTAATGCTGTCACAGTCTTCATTCCAAACTCCTTGATGTATTTGTGCCCCTAGATCTGGGGTTAGGAGGCTGAGATTCAAGATTTGGGAGCAGTTGTTGAACTTTCTCCACCTACCATGCAGTCCTGCTCTTCACCTTTGACCGCATCCTCTGTGTGAAGAGATTCTGTGCTTCCAGGATCTGTCCAGCAAAGCAGGGAGCTGCAGACCCCTTGGGTCGTTTTCAAAGGCCGTTGCCTACTTTTCTGACATTCTCTTCTGTCTCCTTTACCAGGAAAGCCCTGCAGCACATGCCGCCTCTGTCCCTCACACCAGGCTCTACAGACTTCTCAAGTTTCCTATCTCCAAATGTTTTGGAAGAAGTTGATAGCTTCCTTATCAGAATAACCAGGTGAGGCTGTGGTGATGTATTTGGATGTAGTGGAAAATGGTTCTGAAGAATTTGTGCAACAAAAGTTCTCCTTCTACAGCTTTGCAGATTGCATTGGGTTGGAAGGGACCCTCAAAGGTCATCTTGTCCAACCCCTCCAGTCAGCAGGGTCACCTCCAAACTGGATCAGGCTGCTCAGTGCCACATCCAGTCTGATCTTTAATATCTCCAGGAATGGGGCCTCAGCCATATCCGAGGGTTTTAACTCATCTGCTCTTTTTTAGTATCTTGACAACTGTCAGAGCCAGGGGAAGCAAGCACCTGGCTTGGTTTGGGCTCGCTTTCTGCCACCCCCCACCCCCATCTGGATATTATTTGTCCTGAGTTTTATTCTCATCCTGTTGTTTCTTTCTCTTCCCAGCTGTTGTACTACTCCAGAGGTTGAACTCACACTGTTGGCCTTTGCCTTAGCCAGAGGGAGTGCCGCTAAAGTGCTGAGTTCCCTTTGCACAATCTCTGATCATCTGGACACTCCATACAGGGCATCAGCTCTTATCTCCTCCATGGCAGCCGTGAGACAGAGCCTGCTCTATAAATATGGTAAATGAGTTGCTGATCCTGTGCTGTGCCTGCAGCAGCTCACAGTGCCTTGGAGCTGTTCCGCTGAGCTTTGGAGTTACACAAGACTTAGAAATTCACAACTATTACCAAGAAAACAATTTGTGAAGGTGAACAGGCCTGGAAGTTGGTGATCAGATCAGCTCTCTGTGATCTATGAATTGAACCCTATCTGTGAATATATCCCCCCCCCCCGGAGATGTTCAAGGCCAGGTTGGATGAGGCCTTAAGCAGCTTGGGCTGGTAGAAGGTGTCCCTGCGCATGGTCCCTTTAAGGACTCTTCCAATCCAAACCATTCTGTGAGTGGTGGCATCATCTCCAGGGGGAAAACATGAGCTTTGTAGATCCCAGAATTCCAGCGTGGTGAGGTTGGCAGGAACCTCTGAGGATCATCCAGTCCAGCCCCTGCTCCAGCAGGGCACCCACTGCAGCTTGCCCAGGAGCACACTGGCCGGGGGGGGTTGGCAGCTCTCCACACCAGGACACTCCACAACCTCTCTGGGCAGCCTGCTCCAGGCCTCCAGCACCCTCACAACAAAGAAGTTTCTCCTTGTGTTTAGGTGGAATCTAATGGGTTCCAATTTCTGCCCATTCCCCCTTGTCCTGACCCCGGGCACCACTGTCAAGAGTCTGGACCCACTAGACAGTGGCCCCAGGATGGTGACAGTGTCTATACTGTACAAAAGGCAAACAACAGCAAGGGGTTTATTCTTCCACTAACACCTTTTTCGGGTACATTCAGCCTCAGTAAATGTCTCTCTTGGAGACCTGCACCAACTTGAGATGTGTTTTAAATGTGCTGTTACTAGCAGCTATTTGCAGTTCTTTAATTCTCCCTTCTCTAAATTCATCTGAGCATGCCACAGGTGTGGAGCTGTGCCTGGGCTGACACAAGGCACTAAGATCCTTGCTGCATCAACTGCATTCCTGTAACAAATCTACATTTTCTCAGGTGTCAGCTTCTGCATCACCACCAGGCTCTCATGAAGACTTTTCCCCTTGCCTGTTAGGATGTTTTATGTCAGGATTTCTTGGCTTCTGCCAAAGACTCCAGTAATTATTTTATAGTCATAACAGCAGTATTTAGTCTCGGTTTTGACAATGGCTTTGCTTTCCCTAGAGCAGCTGCTGCTTTTTACAAGCCAAGGGTGATTCATGAGCCGTGGAGTCATGCATGTGCATGAAGCATGTGTGCAGTTGAAGGAGCATGGCTTTCACTGCCCTGCTGTCTGTACCTAAAGCTGGTTTAGGTCACTGTACCTATTGTGCTGCAATTTATTCCTTTCTCTTTTTTCTGTTCTGTTTGGCTGACAGTGGTAAAAGCCTCACAGTGTTGGAGTTTTCTCATTTGCTTCCTTCACATTTCTGTTTTATGAATTTGATTTTCTCCCTTAGGGAAACCATTACGACTAACTTTGCAAGCATGTGATGTGAAGGGAAAAGAAGATAAATCAGGGCCTGAAAACCTCCTTGTAGAGCCATGGACTGGGGATGGTAAGAGCCTAGACTTAAAGTCACAGAGTGCCAGGTTAGAAAGCACCCCAAGGATCATCTGGTTTAAATGGTGTGGTTTAAATGAGAGGGCCCAGCACTTTGTCAAGCTGAGTCTTAATATTGACCAGTTTATTACTAGTCCTCGTTGTAAGGAGCCCACAAGGTTTGTTTGAGAGAGGGAAAAGACTCACAAAGAACAACAAAGAGTTAAAAAACCAAAGTCTCTGTTACCTACAGAGGATTGCTCTCACTGGTGCTGGTCAGTGAGCCTGCTTCTCTCTTTTTATGTTCTCTATGCAATGGGTACCTGTTTCAGGTTCGGGTCAGGGTGTTACCCCTTCACAAATCCAAGAGGAATGGTGCAGTGCAGAACATCCAGGCAGACACAAAGGCTGCTACCAAGGCAGTGGTGAGGTAGCTACTCAACAGTTGGACGACATGGAAGAGCAATAATTAAACATGAACCAAGCCCACCTGGCAGCTGTATTTTACAGCAAGGTGAATTTCTCAGGAGCCAGCTGATTGTCTAAACAAACCAACCAGGCAAAGGAGTGCATCTGGGGGAGAATTACTGCTGTCCTGTGGAAGTGAGCAATGAGCTGCCACAAAGTGAATGTTAGTGGAGAGTATCGTGTGGGCTGAAGTCGTGAATCAGCCACTGCCCATATCCCAGATATTGGTGGAGAGGGCTGGTGGAGGTCAGTGAGATGTGCCTGGCTGCATGGAGCCATTCTAGTCATCCTCCTTTAAAGCTGTCTTTATTCATGCTGTATTTTTATGGACCACAACCTAGAGAAAGAGATGGATGTCTTTCTGTCCGCCTGAAATGAAATGCTACATCTTAAAGAAACTCTCATGTGCTTTGTCTTGTGCAGGGCCGCTGGGGAATGAAAGTTGTTAGGGTAGAAACCAGCCCCCTTCTGAATGCTCATTGTACCCCTTCATTTGCTCCTGTGTGCTGGGTGGGCTTGTGGAGTTATTTTGCAGATAGTCTTCTGATGATTTAAGGATTGCAGCCTGAGGAACAGGGAGTTAGATCATTCAACAGAGCCATAAGAGAAGGCTAAGGGGAGATCTTACTGCTCTCTACAGCTACCTGATAGGGTAGAGTGAGGCTGGTGCTGGTCTCTTCTCCCAAGTGAGCAGCAATAGGATGAGAGGAAATGGCCTGAAATTGTGCCAGGGAGGGTTAGGTTGAAGATGAGGGAAAATTTCTTTGCTGCAGGAGTGGTCAGGGGTTGGAACAGGCTGCCCAGGGAGGTGGCAGAGTCCCCATCCCTGGAGGTGTTCAAGAAGCTGTAGATGTGGTGCTTCATAATGTAGTTTAGTGGTCATGGTAGCTGGGTTATGGTTGGACTCAATGATCTTAGAGGTCTTTTCCAGCCTTCATGGTTCTGTGATAACTCAAAGTAACATTTGGGAGCTACTAACAAACTTCAGTGAGGAAACATTCTTAAAGAGGCTGTGGAGCCTGCACTCCCTGGAGAGACACAAGCTGCAGACACCTTTAGGAGCACATAGGAGCTGCATGCAGTCTGTTTACTTGTCCTTTACTCTTTTGTCTGGAAACATTTCCTGGTGAACATTTCCCTAGAGAAGCAGAGGGGGTTCAGTTACCCCTTTTAGTCCACAATCAAAGTTTTGTCTTTCCAGCAGCTTGTACAGCAGCTCTTCCAACCTCACTCCATTCCCACTCCTGCTTTAGGTTTTCTTACTGAGACTGGGAAGACCAGAGCAAGCATCATTCTATCTACTGGAACTGAATCTTCATTTCAAGTGACACAGATAAGGATAAAGGTAGGGAATTCCTCTGGCTTCCTTCTCTCCTTAATACTGGAGCTGAGTAACAACTGCCTTTTTCGTTCTTAGCTGAAATGTTGATTCACTTCTTCAGCAGCATTAGCTTGGGAGTTTGCTTTGATCTAAGTCCTAGGGGAGCTTAAGGAGATTGAGATCTTAAATTGTTTCAGTGTGCCACCAGCATGCAGTAAAACCATGGATTTTTCTCTGGCCTTTGTCTGTGTCTTGTAATGCACTCAAGCCAGTGGAGCTAAGGCAGTGGTCATGCTCTTGAAGGGTCTGGGTTTGGTTGCTGGATTATATAACTGATACTGAAAATAAACATGGAGATGTGTGAATAGCAGTTTTCAAGATACATAGCAGGTGGACAGAGGTAATTCTACCACTTCACTCTGCTCTGGTGAGACCTCACCTACAGTACTGTGTCCTGCTCTGGAGCCCTCAACACAGGAAGGGCGTGGACGTGATGGAGAGGGGCCAGAGAAGGGCCATGAAAATGATCAGGGGATGGAGCAGCTCTGCTATGAGGACAGACTGAGGGAGCTGGGGGTGTTCGGCCTGGAGAAGAGAAGGCTCCAGGGAGACCTAAGAGGAGCCTTCCAGTACCTGAAGGGGGCTACAGGGCTACAAGAATCATGGCATGATTTGAGTTGGAAGGGATCTCCAAAGGTCATCTAAGAAGACTGCAGAGAGACTGTTTGCAAAGGCCTGCAGGGACAGGATGAGAGCAGGTTGAGATTAGATGTGAGGAGCAAGTTCTGCACCAGAAGGCTGCTGGAACACTGCAACAGGTTATCCAGGGAGGTGGTTTAGGCTCCATCCCTGGAGATATTCAAGGTGTGGCTGGACAAGGCTCTGGGCAACCTGATGTAGTGGAGGATGTCCCTGCTGAGTGCAGGGGGCTTGGACTGGATGACGGGCAGGGCAGGCATGGTGGTGACGCGCCGCAATCACTCCTTCAAAACATCGGTCTCGACTCAGACTGAGGGGGAATACAAGCAGGTAGGCAAGTGTCACAAGCAAGAGGTGGGTGTCCAGGCTTATGGCTGCAGAGAGTGCTGGAGCCTGGCAGTTGAGATGCAGGGTAGTGGGGACAACTCCTGCATCAGATGTGAGCAGATCGACTATCTGCTTAACCTGGTGGCCAGATTGAAAGATGAGGTGACTAGACTTAGAGATGTCAGGGATTGTAGAAGAGAGACCAACTTGAATAACCAGGCTCTGCAGACTCCCCCAGCAGAGGCTGGTTATCCAAAAAGCAGAGGGGAATGGACGAAGGTTCCTCTCAAAAGACACAAATTAAAACCTCCCTGTCTCCCTTCACCTCCCCCACTGCCCTTGGAGAACAAGTATGGGGCACTGGAGGTCGAGGGGGAGGTGATTCTGATGCTGGAGGACACACCATCTGGGGTTTTCCATGAGGCAAAACAGCCCGGGGCGGGTCGGCCCGGGGTTAAACAGCCTTCCCCTGGCATCAAGACTTGCTCCCTTAAAAAAAAGAGGAGGGTGATTGTTATTGGGGATTCCCTACTGAGGGGAACAGAGGGCCCCATATGTCGGCCAGACCCTGCTCACAGGGAACTTTGTTGTCTCCCAGGAGCTCAAGTTGGTGATGTTACCAGAAGGCTGCCTAGTCTGGTGCAGCCCTCTGACTACTATCCCTTAATAATTATGCAGTTAGGGAATGACGATGTTGCAACTAGAACTCCCAGGGCTATCAAGAATGACCTCAAGGTCCTGGGGGATCTAGTGGAGGACTCAGGTGCACAAATAATTTTTTTGTCTATACCTTTAGTTGCAGGAGGGAATACAAGAAGGAAC
Organism: Picus viridis; assembly: GCA_033816785.1. NCBI lineage: Eukaryota > Metazoa > Chordata > Aves > Piciformes > Picidae > Picus > Picus viridis. The sequence continues at coordinate 13,641,262 of CM066598.1, forward strand.
AGGTCAGCAGCTGTAGTCAACAAGTGGCTTAGAGGTTGGTGCAGTCAGAAGAACTTTGGGTTTTTTGATCTTGAAAAACTTTCTACTGCACCAGGTCAGCTGGTAACAGATGGAGTACATCTGTCCCAGAGGAGGGGAAAGGTCACAGTACACGAGAATGGCCTGTCCCCCAAAGGTAAAAAGATTCTGGGAAGGGAATTAGCAGGTCTCATTGACAGGGCTTTAAACTAGCTTTGAAGGGGGAAGGGGCTGAAACCAGTCCCCCCAGACAGGAGTCTGAGGGTGGTAAGCTGGAGTCAGGGGCAAAACCAGCAGCCCAGCTGAAGTGCATGTACACTAATGCACGAAGTATGGGCAACAAACATGAGGAGCTGGAAGCCTTGTTGCAGCAGGAAAGATATGATGTAGTTGCCATCACGGAGACGTGGTGGGACGACTCGCATGACTGGAGCGCTGCAATTGATGGCTACAGGCTCTTCAGGAGAGACAGGCAAGGAAGAAGGGGTGGAGGGGTGGCCCTGTACATCAGGGAGGCTCTTGATGCCATTGAGCTAGAGATCAGGGACGATCGGGTTGAGTGCTTGTGGGTGAGAATTAGAGGGAAGACCAGCAGGGCAGACATCCTGGTTGGAGTCTGTTATAGACCACCCAACCAGGAGGATGATCTTGATGAAGCTGTTGATGTTCTATAGGCAGCTTAAGGCTGTCTCAAGATCGCCTAACCTTGTTCTCATGGGTGACTTCAACCTGCCTGATATCTGCTGGGATCACAATATAGCAGAGAGGAGGCAGTCTAGGAGGTTCTTAGAGTGCATGGAGGACAGCTTCTTATCCCAGGTGCTGCGTGAGCCTACCAGGGGTAAGGCTCTGCTTGACCTCCTCTTCACCACCAGGGAGGGGCTGGTGGGTGATGTGGTGGTCGGAGGGTGTTTAGGCACCAGTGACCATGAGATAATAGAGTTTTCAGTATTCAGCCAAGCCAAGAGGGGCAGCAAGAAGACCTCCACTCTGGATTTCCGGAGGGCAGACTTCAGGCTACTCAAGGAACTAACTCAGAAGGTTCCTTGGGAAACAGCCCTTAAAAACAAAGGGGTTCAGGAGAGCTGGACCTACTTCAAGAAAGAACTCTTGAAGGCGCAGGAACAGGCTGTGCCGGTGTGCCGGAAGATGAGCCGCCGGGCAGACGGCCAGCCTGGATGGGCAATGAACTTCTAAAGGAACTAAGGGAAAAAGAGAGGGTGTATTATCTTTGGAAAAAAGGGGAGGCAACCCATGGAATGTTTAGGGATGTTGCTAGGTCTTGTAGGAAGAAAATTAGGGAGGCAAAAGCACATTTGGAGCTCAGACTGGCCTCTGCTGTGAAGGACAACAAAAAGTCCTTCTATAAATATATTAATAGCAAGAGGAAGGGCAAGGACAAGCTCCACTCCTTGGTGGGCATGGAGGGGAACATTGTAACAAAGGATGAGGAAAAGGCAGAGGTGCTTAACACCTTCTTTACCTCAATTTTTACTAGCAGGACAGAATGGCTTCCAGACAGCTGTCCTGCAGAGCTGGCAGAAGGAGCCAGAGAGCTGCATAGGTTTCCTCTGTTCCAGGATGGGATAGTTAGAGATCTTCTGAGCCGCCTGGACCCCCACAAGTCCATGGGACCGGATGGGATCCATCGTAGGGTGCTGAGGGAGCTGGCAGATGAGCTGTCCAGGCCGCTCTCCATCATTTTTCAGCAGTCCTGGCTCACTGGAGAGGTCCCAGAAGACTGGAAGCTGGCCAACGTGGTGCCCATCCACAAGAAGGGCCAGTTGGAAGAGCCAGGGAATTATAGGCCTGTCAGCCTGACCTCAGTGCCAGGCAAGATTATGGAACGGGTCATCTCGAGTGCGATCACACAGCACTTACAGGATGACCAGGGGCTCAGGCCTAGCCAGCATGGATTTAGGAGGGGCAGGTCCTGCCTGACCAACCTGATCTCCTTCTATGATCAGGTGACTGCCTGGTGGATGTGGGGAGGCCTGTGGATGTGGTCTACCTGGACCTCAGCAAGGCCTTTGACACAGTCCCCCACAGCAAACTCCTGGCCAAGCTATCTGCCCCTGGCTTGGACAGCAGCACTCTGAGCTGGGTTAGGAACTGGCTGGAGGCCGAGCCCAGAGAGTGGTGGTGAAAGGTGCCACATCCAGCTGGCGGCCTGTCACTAGTGGTGTGCCCCAGGGATCAGTGCTGGGCCCCATGCTCTTCAACATCTTTTTTGATGATCTGGATGAGGGTATTGAGTCCATCATCAGTAAATTTGCGGACAACACCAAGCTGGGGGCAGGAGTTGATCTGCTGGAGGGCAGAGAGGCTCTGCAGAGGGACCTCGACAGGCTGGACAGATGGGCAGAGTCCAATGGCATGAGATTTAACACATCCAAGTGCCAGGTTCTGCACATTGGCCACAACAACCCCATGCAGCGCTACAGGCTGGGGTCAGAGTGGCTGAGAGCGGCCAGGCAGAGAGGGACCTGGGGGTGCTGGTTGATGGTAGGCTGAACATGAGCCTGCAGTGTGCCCAGGCAGCCAAGAGGGCCAACCGCATCCTGGCCTGCATTAGGAATAGTGTGGCCAGCAGGAGCAGGGAGGTCATTCTGCCCCTGTACTCTGCTTTGGTTAGGCCGCACCTTGAGTCCTGTGTCCAGTTCTGGGCTCCTCAGTTTAAGAAGGACATCGAGACACTTGAAGGTGTCCAGAGAAGGGCAGCAAGGCTGGTGAGAGGCCTTGAGCACAAGCCCTGTGAGGAGAGGCTGAGGGAGTTGGGGCTGTTTAGCCTGGAGAAGAGGAGGCTCAGGGGAGACCTCATTGCTCTCTACAACTACCTGAAGGGTGGTTGTAGCCAGGAAGGGGTTGGCCTCTTCTCCCAGGCACCCAGCACCAGAACAAGGGGACACAGTCTCAAGCTGCACCAGGGGAAGTTTAGGCTGGAGGTGAGGATAAAGTTCTTCACCGAGAGAGTGATTCGTCATTGGAATGGGCTGCCCGGGAGGTGGTTGAGTCGCCGTCCCTGGAGGCGTTCAAGAGGGGACTGGATGTGGCACTTGGTGCCATGGTCTAGTTGTGAGGTTTGTGGTTACAGGTTGGACTCGATGATCTTCGAGGTCTCTTCCAACCTTGGTAATACTGTACTGTACTGTAATACATTTTAGAGGTCCCTTCCAACCCAACCCATTCTGTGATTAAATACAGTCTTTCATTTTCTTTTCAGAGACATCAGCTTAATTTGAACTCTTGCTGTTTTCTCTGGTTTAAAAGCAGGATTTGGTGATTAAACTTCATGGCTAGGACAAACCTTGGTGAGATTTCTTTTATTGACAGCCAAGCAATAGTTTAATTAACCATCAACAATTCTGGGAGTTACAAAAGTTTTCATAGTGCTTCTTTACAAGTGGTTCCATTTTCCTTAGGTAAAAAGTGCAGCTGCAGACATCACTTTTGTTACTGTTTGCTTTTATTCGTCGCTGGGTGGCTGTGTGTGTGAAAGCCACACCTCCTCTGCCTGCCGGTTTCTAACTTGTCGCCTGGGTTGGTTTGTCCAGGTTCGCAGAGGAGCCATTGGGGCTCAGTGTGGGCTGGTGTTTGCCTACAGCAGTGCTTCAGACAAGTTCCACGCAGAGGAGCACTTCAGGAGGTTTGAAAGCTACGACCGATGGAAGCTGAGGGAGTTCAAACAGTTCCTGAAAACCAGGTATGGGTCTGTGGCCTCTTCGCTCAATCCCAGCGTGGAAGGGACCTCTGGAGATCATCCAGTCCAACCCCCTGCTGAAGCAGGGCACCCACAGCAGCTTGCCCAGGGTCAGTGTCCAGGAAGCATTGGAAGCTCTCCAGAGGAGACTCCACAGCCTCTCTGGGCAGCCTGCTCCAGGCCTCCAGCACCCTCACAACAAACAACTTTCTCCTCCTCTTCACATCCAACCTCCTGGGGTCCAGGTTGTGCCCACTGCCCCTTGTGCTATCCCTGGGCACCACTCAGCAGAGTCTGGCCCCAGCCTCTTGCCCCCCACAGCTCCTTCAGCTCTTGCTGAGCATTGCTCAGCTGCCCTCTGGGGCTGCTCTTCTGCAGGCTCTCAGCCCCAGGGCTCTCAGCCTTTGCTCCTCCCAGAGCTGCTCCAGGCCCCTCAGCAGCTCTGCAGCCTCCCCTGGACTCTCTCCAGCAGTTCTCTGTCTCTCCTGAACTGGGGAGCCTGGATCTGGACCCAGGACTCCAGATATGGCCTGACTAGGTCAAAGCAGAGAGGGAGGAGAGCCTCCCTTGCCCTGCTGGCCACACTCTTCTCCATGCACCCCGGGAGACCATTTGCCTTCTTGGCTATAAGGGCACATTGCTGCCTCATGGGGAAATTGTTGTCCCCCAGCACTCCCAGCTCCTTCTTCTTGGAGCTGCTTCCCAGCAGGTCCCCCCAGCTGTCCTGCTGCAGGAGGTTGTTCCTGCCCAGGGCCAGGCCCCTGCCCTTGCCCTTGGTGACCTTCATGAGGTTCCCTGTGCCCAGCTCTGCAGCCTGTCCAGTTCTGGCTGAATGGCAGCACAGTCTGAGGGGTGGCAGCACAGTCTGAGGGGTGGCAGCCACTGCTCCCAGTTTGGGACCATCAGCAAAGTGGCTGAGGCTCCACTCCATCCCTTCATCTGGGTCATTGATGAAGATGTTGGACAAGAGTGTCTGCAGTCCTGAGCTCTGGGGCACACAATCTATACATGGCTGTCATCTTCAGCCTCTTGATTCACAGGTCTCCTTAATAAGGGGTGTAAGCAGCTCTGTAAGTGACATGCTACTGACAGAATCCACTTGCAGGAAGATCAGCTGTTAATTAGCCTTTATTTCATTCCTCTCTCAGGAGGTTAGGGACCATGACTAAAAAGATTTCTGTAGTTTTCTGACCTTGACTGTGTTAGAGCTTGGCTATGTGTAAGTTTCTGCTGCATAGCTGTAACACAGAATCACAGAATTGTTTTGGTTGGGAAAGACCTTCAAGGTCATGCAGTCCAACTGTGCCCTAACTCTACCAAGTAAGTGCAAAAAATATTTTAGTATCTTGGCAGCTTCTCAAAGCTTTCTCTTGACACAATTTGTTCCATCTTTTCATACCCAGAAGCAGCTGTTCCTGTGACGATCTGGGAGATGATGATCCTATTGGCTGGTTTGAAGTGGAAGAAGAATGGGATGAAGTTGATGTCAAAATGCAGCAGTGCAGAGTTGCCCAAGTAAGAAGCCACGAAGATCCATTGGCACACTCACAGTGAGCAGAGGCTTCTCCCTGTGCTGTGGTGTAATGCCAGGTTAAATCAACACAGCTCTGTTGTCTGCAAGGAGGACTCCTCTGGTCAGAGGGCAGGACCAGTGGGTTTCTAGTTAAATGGATGTATCAGCTTTTATCCTTTGAGCTGTATCCTTTAGCTTTCTATCTACCCATCTCTAGCTGTGGCGAAGTGGTGCTCCAGGTTTAGTGCTGCATTAGGTGATCATGCACAGAGTGCTGGTTTTCTCTCAGGAGAAGGGGAACACACCTGGCAACGCTGCCATTATTTGCTTTATTCCAGTACCTGATAGGATTCCAGTTACAGCACTGCTCCTTTGGAGCCAGCTTCTTCAACCCCTCTTTGAAGGGACAGGCAATTACTAAGCAGTTCCATCAGCATGATTCCCTTGAGGAATGTGGGACTTTTCTGTCTGCAGAGTGGCAGAACATGGCTTTGGGTTTGTAGTACTTAAGAAGGAAACTTTGCTTTTCAGCCCCTGCATTTATCTTGCCTCTGGAGCCAGCTGGAGTGTGGCTCCCCAGGCCTTTTGTATACCGTGGCACAGTTAGAAGTCAGCTGGGAATTTTTCTCATCCCATCACTGCCTCTGAAGACACTCTACTGTTGTCTTTCCTTCAGTCCCTGAGGCCTAGGAGTGCTCCTAAGTACATTTGGGTGGCAGAACTTTTGTGTTCTGTACCTTGCAAAGGACAGATTGTGTTTGAAATTTACATTTTGATCCTCTGCTTGCTTTTAAATGCAGCTTATAGCTTTTTACCATGCAAAAGTGCTGTGACTACAGAGCCAAGGAGCAGAGCATGCAGAATGTATGGGTCTGATAACAAAATAACTTTGCAAATGCTTGTAGCGGTCTCAGAGGCATCACTGTGACTGTTCTGGATTTGAGGAGGATGCAAGCTTAGCCTGAATCTAGGCTCGTTATTTTAACCTTCTGGAGATGATTGACCTGGAGTAAGCTTGGCCCCTCCCAGCTCCCCCTGGAGTCTCTTTGTGTGTACACTCCTGCCTTTTGAGTGCCAGGTTTGTACCAGCTGTTAAAGCCTATTCTTGTGCTCGTTTTATACCCTTGCAGTACCTGATGATCAAGTTCCTGTGCACAAGACAAGAGACAGCAGAGCGCCTGGGTGTGCAGGGCCTGAGCGTTCTCGGCTACCTGCGGCCCCTGCGAGACCAGCCCAGCAGGAGCATGACCTGTTTGCAGTGTCCAAAACCTGATGATGATACAGTTTGTGGCACAACTCTTCTCCTGAAGACACTTCATTTCATCCAGCAGCTGGCACAGGACCTGGTATTTTTGCTTCTTAGCTCTAAGAGTATATTGACCATGCCAAAAGCAGCAAGGCTGTGCTGGCAGGAGCTGTGAATGCAGAGTCTTGCTACCAGCTACTGGCAACTGTGCAAACCATGCTGAGCTGAAACAGAGCATCCTGTCTGTGTTTGATGGAGTTGGCTGGGAATATGCTCACTTGGGGTCCAGAAGGGAGTTAAGAACCTTTTTTCAGCTCTCACATTGGGTCCAAAAGAGAAATAAGAACCGTTTTGCAGCCTGAGGTTACAGTGCTGGTTGAAGCAGCTGCAATGGGGGAATGCTCCACACTCTGTTGAACAGTGAAGCCATTTCTGAAGCAAGCATCTGGACAAATGCATGGGGAGGGAGCTAGGAAAGTAGTGCAGATTAAATCCTGTCCTGTTGTAATGTGAAATAATTGTGTAAATATCTAGGGTGAGACACAGAGTTAAGATTCCTGCTCACTGCAGAGGGGTTGGACTAGCTGTCCTTTAAAGGTCCTTTCCAACCCAAACCACTCTATGATTCGAAGAGATGTGGCTGGTGTGTGTCAGCATGGGGTACCCTGCTTCCAAGGATCCCAGAATTGTTTGGGTTGGAACAGCCCTCCAAGATCCAGATCAATCCAGCACCACCATGGCCACTAAACCATGTCCCCAGGTGCCATGGCCACACCTTTCTTGAACACCTCCAGGGATGGGGACTCCACCACCTCCCTGGGCAGCCTGTTCCAATCCCTGACCACTCTTGCAGCAATGAAAATTTTCCTCATCTCCAACCTAACCTTCCCCTGGCACAATTTCAGGCCAGTTCCTCTCTATTCCCTGAGAATAGGGAGCAGAGCCCAACCCCCACCTGGCTCCAGCCTTCTCTCAAGGAGCTGCAGAGAGCAATGAGGTCTCCCTCAGCCTTCTTTTCTCCAGACTGAACACCCCCAGGGCCCTCAGCTGCTCCTCCCCAGCCCTGTTCTCCAGATCCTTCCCCAGCTTCATTGCACTTCTCTGGACCTCCTCCAACCCCTCAGTGTCCTTCTTGCAGTCATGGGCCCAAAACGGACCCCAGGATTTGAGATGTGGCTTCACTAGTGCCCAGAACAGCGGACAATCCCTGTCCTGACCTTCCTGGACACCTGGGCACACACTGGCTCATGTCCGGCTGCTGTCAACCAGCACCCCGGCTCTTTTTCTGCCAGGCCACTTGCCTGCCACTGTGCCCCAGCCTAGAGCTGGGCTGTCGTCAAGGTGGTGTTTTGTTCATGCAGTGCCTGCAGCTGTGCCTGCTCAGCTTCCATCCCGAGCCTTGAGCCATCTCCTTCTGTCTCTGTGCTGCTTTGGGCTGAGGGAAAGTTAATTGGCTTTGCAGGAGCTGCTAAGGGGCTATGTTGTGGATTGGTGCTGGAAACAGTGTTGATAATTCAGGAATATTTCAGTTTGTGTAACCATTGCTCAGCATTAGTCAAGGCCTTTTCTGCTTTTCACACAGCCTCACCAGCAAGACCTGGGGGTGTTGTTTGCTGAGCAGCTCCCCAGGAGCCAGCAGTGCCTTCGTGCAGCCCAGCAGGCAGATGTGTGCTGGGCTGCAGCCAGAGCGGTGTGGGCGGCAGGGCAAGAAAGGGGATTGTGCCTCTTTGCTCTGCTGAGCGCCCAGTTCTGGTGCCCCCAGCACAAGACTGACATGGAATTGTTGGAGTGAGTCCAAAGGAGGCCACAAAGATGACCCAAGGACTGGAGTGCCTCTGCTGTGGCTGAGGGAGCTGAGGTTGTTCAGCCTGGAGGAGAGAAGACTCCAAGGGGAACCCTAGAGGTGCCTTTCAATACCTGAAGGGATCCTGCAGGAAGACTGCAGAGGGACCTTTCATCAGGGTGTCTAAAAACAGGCCAAGGGGGAATGGTTTGAAGCTGAGGCAGAGCAGGGTTAGATTGGGGCTGAGGAAGCAGGAGGGTGGTGAGACTCCAGAATAGGCTGCCCAGAGAGGTTGTGGCTGTCTCCTCCATAGAGGTGTTCAAGGCCAGGCTAGATGAGGTCTTGAGCAACCAAGTGTAGTTGAGAGGTGTCCCCGCTCATGGCGGGGAGGCTGGAGATGATCTCTGAGCTCCCTTCCAACCTGAGCCATTCTGGGACTTCTAGGAAACTCAGCTGCTGTAAACCCAGTGCTCAGGGATTGACTTTTTTTAACTTGTGTTCTCTCCAGAGTTATTTTTCCCACCCTGCATTTTCATTTCTTTCTAAGGTGCAGCAGAAGGAGAGCGGATTCAAGTACAAGTCCTTTTTAGATTTCACAGGCCTGGATTTGCAGCTCTTCTGGAATTTCTACAGCAAACTTCACCAGAAGTAAGTCCCTCTTCCCTGTGTGCTGAGGCACTCCTCTCTGTGTCTCCATAGCTGGTTTTGATTGCAGCAATTTCTCCTTCCTGAATGGCATCATTGACATGGGCAGGGGGGTTTTTACCTCCAGTGTGGTGCGGGAGCTGGCCATGCAGATGAGTTTAGCTGAGTCGCTTTGACGCTTTTGCTCTCCGCTCAGTGGTTTTCACCCATCTGAGCCAGTGACCTCCCAGCAGTCTGTTTGGTGCAGCAGAGCTGCTTGTCCAGATTTTGCTTCTGTTTGGTTCATGTTTTCTCACAGTCCGAGGGAGGAATGTGTCTTTGCTCAAACACTGCTGCTGCAGCTTCTCCAGAGCTGCTTCTCTGTACTTACTGGAGATGATAAAACTGCTAAACCTCAAGAAGTATCTCAGAGCACAACGTCTGGGCACACAGAAGCTGCAGAAGAGCTTTACAGACATCTGTGTGAAGGTAATTTATGTTGAATGGATTAACTGCTGTGGCTGTTCTGGGTTAAAGGTGTGCTGAAACACATAAAAATTGGGAAAAGATCTTTATTGCTAGAGGCCAAGTCAGCTTCTGTTCGTAAATTCATAGATTCACAGAATGGTTTGGGCTGTAAGGGATCTTGAAGATCATCCAGTTCCAACCCCCTGCCATGGGCAGGGACACCTCCCACCAGCACAGGGTGCTCAAGGCCTCATCCAGCCAGGGAGGGCACACCCCAGGCCTCCCTGGGCAACCTGTGCCAGTGTCTCCCCAGTCTTACTCCATAGAATTTCTTCCTCATCTCCAGTCTCAATCTCCTCTCTCCCAGCTCAAAGCCATTGTCCCTTGTCCTGTCATTCCCAGCCCTTGCCACAAGTCCCTCGCCAGCTCTTCTGGAGCCCCTTCAGGTGCTGAAGGCTGCTCTGAGGTCTCCCTGCAGCCTTCTCTTCTCCAGGCTGAACAGCCCCAGCTCTCCCAGCCTGTCCCCATAGAGGAGGCTCTCCAGCCTCTGATCACCTTCATGGTCTCCTCTAGACCTGCTCCAGCAGCTCCATGTCGTTGTGCTGAGGGCACCAGAACTGGAGGCAGTGCTGCAGGTGGGGCCTCAGCAGAGCAGAGGGGCAGCTGAATCCCCTCCCTGTGCTGCTGCTCTCCCTGCTATGGATGCAGCCCAGCACTCAGCTGCCTGCTGGGCTGCCAGGGACCATTGCTGGCTCCCAGGCAGTTCGTCACCAACTGACACCCCCAAGGCCTTCTCCTGCAGGCTGCTCTCCAGCCGTTCCTCACCCAGCCTGGATTTGTGCTTGGGATTGCCCCAGCCCAGGTTCAGGACCTTGCACTTGACCCTATTGAACTTCATGAGGTTGGTTTGAGCCACCTCTGCAGCCTGTCCATGTCCCTTTGGATGGATCCCTTCCCTCCAGTGGGTCAGCCAGACCACACAGCTTGGGGTCATCTCCAAGCTTGCTGGGGGTGCCTCAACCCCACTGCCCATGGCACTGACCTAGATGTCAAGGAGCTCTTGGTTCCTTTGTTCTTCAGGTCAGGGTGTGCTCCACTCTGCCACAGTGGAGCTTTCCTTGTCCCTTTGTTTCATGATTTATTCTTGCCCCATTATTTTGTGGTGCTTTTATAGACTCTGCTGAAGTGTGGTCAGGAAGCAGCTGCAACAGAAAACTTTGGAATGTGTCACCTTCTGGGCCCAGCAGGGAATGGCATGCTTCAGCTCTAAATGTTGCTGTGCTCATTTATCTCTGCTGTTTCATATAAATGATCTTGTAAGGAGCCTGTGAGGTTTACAGGGAAGGCAGTGGAAGAGCCAGCGAAGGAAATGGGACTTGCAGATGAGATTTCAAGTAGGCTGGCATCCTCTCTATTCAGGTGTCATTTTTTATGTCAATTACTTAGCAGTCTCCTAAAAGCAAACTTCTCTGACTATACAAACCAGTTCACATTGACTCTGTCACATCTTGAAAACTTCATTACCTTTGAGAGTTGTCAGGACTTAATGTCCCCAGAATTAATTTACTCAATCAATGTATCCCTAGGAAAGTGCTGGAAGTCACAAAGTTTCCCTCATGTTCTGTGTGTCTACTGGGTTTGGAAGGGTTTGGAGTTGTGTCAAATAACAGACTGAATTCAGCTGTGCCTCTGGCAAATGGAGGATTAATTTACTCTGGTGGGTTTGTTTCCTTTCTGTGTGAGCAGTGGTGGATATGGGGGACAGTAACTTTATGCCAATGAAAATGCTGAAGGAAGAAGTTAAGAACACCTTGCTCAGTGGAGCAGCAGTCTTCTTCCCAGACAGACAGACCAGGAGACACCAGCTCTTCACCATGATGGTAAAGCATTCAGTGGGAAATTGATTGTTTAGTGCTTGCTTGCATTGTGCAGAAAACCAGGCCAGATCTGAGTTCTTACTGCCAATTAATGGCACTATCCCACAGAAGTCAAAACCGTATTTTCTTTGCTCTTTTTGCCATTCTCCTTCTCTTTGGAGCTTATCCAAAGACAGAGGAGCTAACCCTACCCTTTCTTATCCAAAATGAATAGTAGAAGGCAGAAGTTAGAATCCTTTCTCACAGAGACAGAACACACCATACAAATCAATCTCTCTCCTTTTCTAGAAGAACATCACAGAGCAGGAGCATAAGCAGTCTGTCCACCTCGCCTTCAGGTCCTTGTGTTCCCACTTCAGGTAAGGGGCCCTGAGTTGGAACAAAATTGCCTGGTAGCCCACAGCTGTTACTGAGCTCATACATAATCCTGCTTAGAAGTATTATAGCCCTGGAAAAGAATTATCCAAAATAACAACTGACTTTGCTGCTACTTAATGTGTTCATCAACTGCACAGCTGCACAGAATGTCGTCTGAGGCTGCTGCTGCAATCCCAGAGTGTTGCTTTTGGGCTTCCCCTAAGCTCTCTTCCGATGCTTCAGGGATGGAGTCAGCAGAACCCGAACTTCAGATCTTTTATAGTAGTCATGCAGGAGGGTCTCTAGAGATTTGCCATGGGGAGAACTGAGTTTGTGTTCTGGAAGTGAATTGCTGGTTGCTGGTTAGTAAGGAGGTCTTTGTTTTGTAGTGATCAAGACCCAGGGGGACTCTTGTTGTTACCCGAGAAAGGAATTTCGGCAAATTTTGACGTAAGCGAAGTGCTGTCAGTCATGGACACCCTCCTGCTGGTGGCAGCCAGAGAGGTAACTGTCTGTAAACTTCCTGCTGCTTTGCCATTCAGACACAAACTTTGTCCCTGAGATATTCCTCATGAGCCAACAATGTGCCCCTATAGCCAAGAAGGCAAATGGTCTCCTGGGGTGCATGAAGGCTGAGGAAGGTTCTCTTCCCCTTTACTCTGCCCCAATCAGGCCACATCTAGAGTGCTGGGTCCAGGTCTGGGCTCCCAGTTCAGGAGAGACAGAGAACTGCTGGAGAGAGTCCAGGGGAGGCTGCAGAGCTGCTGAGGGGCCTGGAGCAGCTCTGGGAGGAGCAAAGGCTGAGAGCAGCCCCAGAGGGGAGCTGAGCAATGCTCAACAAGAGCTGAAGGAGCTGTGGGGGGCAAGAGGCGGGGGCAAGAGGCTGGGGCCAGACTCTGCTGAGTGGTGCCCAGGGACAGCACAAGGGGCAGTGGGCACAGCCTGGAGCCCAGGAGGTTGGATGTGAAGAGGAGGAGAAAGTTGTTTGTTGTGAGGGTGCTGGAGGCCTGGAGCAGGCTGCCCAGAGAGGCTGTGGAGTCTCCTCTGGAGAGCTTCCAATGCTTCCTGGACACTGACCCTGGGCAAGCTGCTGTGGGTGCCCTGCTTTAGCAGGAGGTTGGACTGGATGATCTTCAGAGGTCCCTTCCAACCTCACCGTGCTGGGGTTCTATGTTACCCTGTATGCTAGAGAGCTGCCTTTCCTGTCCTGGATATCACTATTTGTGGCTCTTCAACCCTGTAGGATTAGGTTTTCCAACTGATTGTAGCATTTTCCTTTAAGCCTTAGCATTTCATAGTAGTAGAGTAAGCCGTCTAGAAGATGAGCCATTAAAAAGTCTTCATGGCACCCTCTCAGTGCTAGGAAGCAGATGTAACCATTCCATATGGAGAGGTTAGGACTGGTTATGCTCCAGAGGGAGGTGTAAGTAGAGGAGGGTCGTTTATGTGGGCAGAAACAATGTGCTGAGAACATGGAGTGACTCATCTGCAGCTCTTCATTCCTGCTGGGCTGCATTTATCAAAACCTAAGCCCGCAGTGTTGCTTTGTGGCTTTCCGTGCTGCTTGTCAGCTTCACCCTGCCTGTTCTGCGTGGGGGATTGGGCTGGTAAAGCCCATCCAGGTCACTCAGGGCCTGCTGTGTGTCATTCTGCAGCACAAGAGCATATCTTTGTTGCTCTGTTCTCTTGTTTTTCAGTGTGAAATGATGATGCTGGATGTTGCACAGAAAGAGAGTGGCACAGTCTTGTCTTCCTTATTCTGGTCTGTTCAGGGTAGCCTCCTTTCATGGTGCTACCTGCAGCTCAAGGGCAATGATAACTCAGCCAAGGATCTTGCAGCAGAAATACTTAAAAACTGTAAGTGCTGGGGTTGGATTAAGTGTGGTGTAATGGAGGCATTTAAAATGTGATTGTGCAAATTGCAGCAGAATAAGCTTTCTGCAGTGCTTGCCTGAGGCACACTTGGAACTGTCATGGCGTTTCTAATCTCTCTAGCAATTTGTAGGCCTGTTAGCAATTCAGAAGCTTAGCTGTAATGATGGTTTTATGTTGGGAAAACCCTCAGAAAACAGTTCAGGAAGTGTTGGGGGGCAAATGCTTAAAAAACCCCACCCCAAACAGGAACAGACCTTGATTTGAACATTTTGGCTGCTTCACATGTCCTTTATTTTGGTAAGGTCCTGGGTGGTGCTGTGTATCTTCCTAGGAAGGAACTCACTGAAAGAGCTGGGCAGCTCTGGGGGTGTTCTGCTAAAGTGGGGCTTGGGGGTTGCTTTTCTTGGGGTGGTTTTAGTTGCTCTGGGTGGTTTTTATTACTGATGCAGCAGCTCTATAGTGAGTAGTTTCCTGGGCCAGGACCTCAGAGGTGTGACTTTGTCAAATGATTCCACGTTTATGTTATTTGTGTATAAATAAGTTTGTGCTTTCTCTCTTGCATGTAAAGATGGTGCTAACAATGAGTAGCCTCACTTGTAGCTGAAGCTGCATGTCTCAGTGTGTAGGGAGGCTGCTGAATGCACTGAGATTGCTGACACAGTCTTGGAGTGTTTGATTAATGACTCATCACTCCCCTTTTTGTTGGAGTACCCTTGATAAGCAGGACTTGTTTCCACTAGAAATAGCACATAAAGCCTCTCTGAACTGTTCTCGCTCCTGAGTGTCACTGCCTTGGGGCAGCAGATGCTTTCCCGCTGCCCTCCTCCCTGTGCACATCACCATGCATGTTGTAGGTGTTTGCTAAAGCAGGTTGTGGTAGCAAATCCTTAAGGTGGCTATTAAGGGTTTTTTTTCTCTTTAGATGTGGGCCAGTTCCTGTCAAATATCAGAACGATTTTGCAGTCACTTTTATCTCAATATAGTGGCAAAGCAATAGTAGAAAAAATAAGTAACTCTGTCTTTGCTATGGCCACTCGTCAGCTGGTAAGTGAGGCTGGGGGGCTGTCCTTCCCCGGGTAGCATGGCCCTGGGCATCTCTGCTTTCATCACACCTCTCTTTCCTCCTAGGTCATCTTCTTGTTGGATTTCTGCACTTTAGACATTCCGTACTGTACTCTGCTCCAGGGATTCAGCACTTTGATAGAACCCCTGAAAAGCCTTTGTGGTGAGCCTCACAAGGTAAGTGATGGTACAGGAGCTGTGAAGTGCAGCAAGACAGGGCACGGATTGTTCCCCTGTGCTGGGCACTGCTGAGGCCACACTTTGAATGCTGGGTTTGGTTTTGAGGCCCTTCACTCCCAGAAGGACATTGAGGAGCTGGAGCCTGTCCAGAGAAGGGCAACAAAGCTGCTGAAGGGTCTGGAGAACAGGTCTGGGGAGGAGCAACTGAGGGACCTGAGGGTGTTCAGCCTGAGGGGAAAAGGAGGCTGAGGGCAGATCTCATTGCTCTTTATAGCTCCTTGAAAAGGAGCCGGAGCCTGGTGGGGTTGGGCTCTTTTCCCTGGTATCAAGTGATAGAACAAGAGGAAATGGCCTGAAGTTGCATCAGAGGAAGCTTAGGTTGGATATTGGGAAAAATTTCTTTGCTGCAAGAGTGGTCAGGGATTGGAACAGGCTGCCCAGGGTGGTGGAGTCACCAGCCCTGCAGGTGTTCAGGAAAAGTGTGGCTATGGTACTTGGGGACATGGTTTAGTGCTGGTTGTGTGTTGTTGGGTTGATGGTTGGGCTTGGTGATCTTGGAGGCCTTTTCCATCTGAAACAGTCCTGTGATTCTATGAAAACCAAAATAGCAAGGAAGACAGAAAACTGAAGTGATTCTACTGATTGGCTGTTAAAGGAGCTGGAAAGCTTCTAAGAGCATAGGGAAGTTGGACAATATGAACTTGAAAGTCCTGTCCAACCTGATGCATTCTATGTTTCTAGGGGATGTGTAATGAAAGGTACAGTGAAAAATGAGCACTACATCTGCACTGGTCAGGAAGATGAGCAAAGTGACCAGAAAGTGCATCTGGGATGAGAAACCCAGAAGCTAGCTAGGAAAGAGGGATCCTGAGGATGTCCTTAGCATTTTTATCTTCATCACTTGTGGTCTATAGTGTAGGTGTTCAAATCTGCCTAAGTGACCCAGGGTCTCTTTTTGTTCTCATTGGAGACTTGCAGGCACTTCTGGGGTGAGGCTGTATTCTCCACCAGCAGACTAAACAGATATTGCTGCAGAAGTGCTTCCTTACCATGGTTATCAAGAGTGTCTTTAGAGCTGGTTTAGGTGTGAGCCAATGCTGTAGTTAAGTGCCACCTTATATTCACATCTGGCAGCTCCTAAGTATAGACCCAAAGATCTAGTGTGGATTTGGGTTTGGTTTTAATTCTTTGTGAGTGCTCACCTATACACTTTGGTTCCACAGCTGGAAATGGAGAGCTGGCAGCAGGAGCAGCCTGTGGTGTTGCGAACGTGGACAATGGAGTCGCCTCATAACTATGAAAATAATTGCCATGAGGTCTCAGTCTTCCTGTGTCATGGGGCAACCTACTTTGAGGTGGAGTTTGATGAGAAATGTGAAACAGAACGCAGGTAATTGAAGTTGTGCTGTGCTGTATCCCAGAGTCCCTTTGCAGAGGGCAGTTCTTGTTCTGGAGCCCTCAATACAGGAAGGACATGGACCTGATGGAGTGGGTCTGGAGGAGGGCCACAAAAATGGTCAGGGGGTTGGAGCAGCTCTGCTACAAGGACAGGCTGAGGGAGCTGGGGGTGTTCAGCCTGGAGAAGAGAAGGCTCCAGGGAGACCTAAGAGGAGCCTTCCAGTACCTGCAGGGGCTGCAAGAAGGCTGCAGAGGGACTGTTCCCAAAGGCCTGAAGTGAGAGGATGAGAGGTAATGGCTTGAAATGAGAGCAGAGCAGATTTAGATTGGATGTGAGGAACAAGTCCTGCACCATGAGGGTGCTGGAAAACTGCAGCAGGTTGCCCAGGGAGGTTTTTGAGGCTCCATCCCTGGAGATATTCAAGGTGAAGGCTGGACAAAGCTCTGGGCAACCTGATGTAGTGGAGGATGTCCCTGCTGACTGCAAAGGGGTTGGACTGGATGACCTTTGGAGGTCCCTTCCAATCCAGACCATTCTCTGCTTCCATGCAGTAATGAATTGCCATGTTCACAGGTATGATTACCTGGAGTTCACTGATGCCAGAGGTGCAAAAACTCGTTACGATACAAAGGTTGGCACTGAGAAGTGGCCTAAGGTGAGCACCTTGAAAGTTCTGAACTGAATGAGTTCCCCAACCTTGGGAGACTCTGCTGATGATTGTGGAGAACCTGTTGTCTGAAGGGCTGTGTGTTTCCCTCTGTGTGTGTGTGTGTGTGTGTGTGTGTGTGTGTGTGTTCCCTCTCAGAGGTGGAGTGCAGGAGCTGGGGATCTACAACCATGCAAATAAAAGGAGTGAATGAGTGAAGAATGCCTTTGTGGTGCTGCTCTCCAAGGAGCAGGCAGCTGAAAGGAGAAGTGATCATCATTTGTAACTGTGTTTCAATTGACATCTGGCAATTTAAACATTCAGATACACAGAACTGAGAAACATTTGTAGGAGACAATTTATAGAATCTTTAAATATTTTGATATGGAGAATGTCTAAATCTATAAACAGAGCTTATAGCAGTAACCATGTGGGTAAATCTTGCTGCCCTGGTCATTTTTCCCTAGGGTGGCGTTTGCTGTGGCTCATGTGGGAGACTTCTCCGGTGGTTAATGGCTCTGATGTCTTAAAGCTCAGTCAGCTAAGGAATTCCTTATTAAGCTCTTGAGTAGAAATTGTCTCTGCTTAGTGCTGTGGGTTTCTGATGCAGATGGTGGGGGAAATGAGATCTGTTAGGGTCAGAACCTAGCACTGAACCCCTACCCCCATTGCTGAAGGGATGTCATGACCCTGAAACATCTTCCTGTGATGGACGCTCGGCAAAATGACTGTTTTGTTGCTCTGTAGAAAGTGACCTTTAAGGCTGGCCCACGGCTGCAGTTTCTCTTTCACTCTGACAGCAGCAATAATGAGTGGGGCTACAAGTTCTGCGTCACTGCCTACGGCCTGCCGGACGTGGCCGTGTCCTGGGGCCTGGACCTGCAGCTGCTGGTGTCGCGGCTGCTGGGGCGCCTGGCGTCCCGCAGCATGGCGCCGCGCGCCCTGCGAGGTGAGTGAGTGCCGGGCAGCCCCTGCGCCCTGTGCTCCCGGCCCCTGGGCTCCTTCCAGCAGCTGCCTCCGTGGGGCTCTGTGCCGCTGGGAATCCCCTCAGAACACGCAGCTCCTCTTCTCTGTCTTGGCTGATGGTGGAGTTGCGGGGCGGGAACCTGAGGGAAGGCTGAGAGACCTGGGGCTGTTCAGCCTGAGGGGCATCTTCTGAACATTTGTATATGTCTGGAGGGGGTTGTCAAGAAGAAGGACCCAGGCTCTCCTCAATGCTGTCCTGGGACAAGGGGCAATGGGTGCAAACTGGAACCCAGGAAGTTCCCCCTCAAAATGAGGAGTGTGAGGGTGCTGAAGGCCTAGAACAGGCTGTCCAGAGACATTGTGGAATCTCCTTCTCTGGAGACTTTCAAAACCTACCTGGATGTGTTCCTGTATCACCTGCCCTAGGTGATCCTGCTTTGGTTTAAGGGTTTGGGCTCTACGATCTTCAGAGGTCCCTTCCAACCCTTAACGTTCTCTGCTTTCATGGAGGACTTGCTGAACTGCTTGCCAGAGTTTGGTCATTCATGTCTTGTGGTAAGCTAGTCTGCTCTTCTGTAGGACAACTCTGAGACAGTCATGGGGGTCACAGGGGCAATAGATGGAAACTGGAGCAGGGGAAATTTAGGTTGGACATCAGGAAGAAGTTCTGCACAATGAGAATGGTGAGACACTGGAACAGCTTGCCCAGGGATGTTGTCGAGTCCCCATCCCTGGAGGCATTCAAGGTCAGACTTGATGTAGCCCTGAGCAACCTAATCCATTTGGAGGTCTCCCTGCTGACCACAGTGGGAGTTGGACAGGATGACCTTGGAGGGCCCCTTCCAACCCGATGCATCCTGTGATTTCTCCAGTATTCACAAGCCAGTGCTAGAAAGATACAGACCCATGGAAACGATCAGACTGTGCTGAGTTACTTTATGAAGTCAGAGCACAATTTGACAATCACAGTATCACAGTATTACCAAGGTTGGAAGAGATCTCGAAGATCATTGAGTCCAACCTGTAACCACAAACCTCACGACCTCTGTTCCTCCTTTCAAAACCAGTGCTGTGATCCACCCAGTGCTGGTGGCATGACCACAGAGCCAGCAGCCTGAACTTAGAACTCCAGGGATGTAAAAGCTTTCACATGAGCATTTGGTATTGATTTCAGTTTGAATTCATCAGTGGAGTTTGGCTGATTCCAGAAGTTAAGTACCCTTGGGATCTAGGCCACTGGAAATAAGAAAAATATAAATTATGCCATTAGGAAAGAAAGGGAAAAAAAAAGAAATAAATTGCTTATTCTCTAATTTCAAACACAGAACACTTCTGGCTAGCTTCCTACATCTGAATTCATTTAACCAATGTGGGGAAGTTTAAGGAGGTTAAAGCATTCTTGCTGCTATCAGGTGGTGAGTCCTTACCTTGGAAAATCAGGCAGGTGCTTACCTGGGAATTAGGGAGCTAATGGAAGTGTTCCTGTTCCTTGATGGATAGAATGGTTTGAGTGGGAAAGGACCATGAAGGTTATCCGGTTCCACATGGGCAGGGACACCTCCCACCAGCCCAGGTTGCCCAAGGCCTTGAACACCTCCAGGCAGGAGGCATCCACAACCTCCCTGGGCAGCCTGTTCCAGTGTCTCCCCACCCTCACTCTCAAGACCTTCTTCCTCGTCTCCAGTCTCAGTCTCCTCTCTCCCAGCTCAAAGCCATTGTCCCTTGTCCTGTGATTCCCAGTCTTTGTCAAAAGTCCTTCCCCAGCTCTCCTGGAGCCCCTTCAGGTACTGGAAGTCTGCTCTGAGGTCCTCCTGGAGCCTTCTCCAGGCTGAACAGCCCCAGCTCTCCCAGCCTGTCTCATTATGAGAGGTTCTCCAGCCCTTTGGGCACCTCTGTGACCACTGCTGTGGTTATAAGTACAGTGAAAAAATGTCAATTCAACTCCTCCCATAATCTAACATTATCAGTATGAAATATTGAGCCTATCCTTAAAGAAAGGATGCAGGAGTTTCCTGCACCACATAAGAGAAGCAAAAGCTAGGGAATGTTGCTTGATGATTTGTTCAATCCATTTGCATTTTCCTCCCCACTGACTATTCAGCATTTATTATTTTATATTCTTTTCATTATTCTGTACCAATGAACAGCACCATTTAGGAACTGAGGTCTCTTTTCTGAATTTCTTGCAGATCTAGGTGGTGAAGCAGAGTTGCCTCCTATGAAAGTGACAGCAGTTCTTAACTCTCCTCTGTGGAAACCTGTCTTCAGGCATCAGATGTGTCCTGAGGCACTGCTGGGGGCCAGGCAAAGCAGTAAACTGCTGCAGGATAAAACAGAGGTATGGACACCGTGGCTTTTGAGACACTGCTGTGAACTCCTCACACTTGCATTCAGGCTTAAGTACATGGTGCTCTGGTACCCAGTGACAGGACAAGGGGCAGGGGGTACAAACTGGAACTCAGGAGGTTCCATCTGACCAGAAGGAGAAATTGTTTGGTGTGAGGGTGCTGGAGACCTGGAGCAGGCTGCCCAGAGAGGTTGTGGAGTCTCCTTCACTGGAGAGCTTCCAAATGCCTCCCTGGCCATTGTGATCCTGGGCAGCCTCATATGGTTGACCCTTCTTTAGCAGTGAGGTGGACTGAATGCTCTTCAGAGGTGCTTTCCAACCTCCACCATTCTGGGGTTCTGTGAAGTTCTCTGTTTAATTCAGTTGCCAAGGAGAGAGGAACTGGTGGTCTGAGTTCCCATTTTCATAGACTCACGGACTCAGTGATCTCTGCAGATCCCTTCCAAGCCTGACCTTTCTATGATTCTATAAAATGGTTGGGAGAGACCTTCTGAGATATCTCCTTCAGCTTCATTAGATCACCTCACATTAGATCAGGTTGCTCAGCTGCAGCAGATACGCTGCAAGCTGACTTAATTGTAGGAATGAGCTGCAACAACATGTCAGCTGCTATGAACCTGAATGCTCTCTACCCTTCTTCACAGGCCAGGAGCCCTCTCCCAGATGACTGCCGTCACTTTCTTATCGACTTTGCAAAATCAGATCCTGCCCAGGACCTCAGTGGGCAAAAATCTGAACTTTTCAAAGGACTTACACAGGCATGTAAAAAACAGACCCCAAAGACAGATATAGTTGCTGGTTCTACTGTTGATCAAGCTGTGAACTCCACATTTGCTGCTTTGGTGTATCTCACTCCAGAGTTATATGAGAAGCTTCAAAAATATGGTAACTCTAATATTAGACTATCTTAATAATGGAGACTTAGAGTTTGTGAAGGCTAGCTTAGAGTTCAGTCTAGAAACTTTGAACCATCAGCAGAGTTTAAACAATGTGTACAAAGAAGTCATTCCTTAGGTAGCTGGGGGAGCCTTGCCTCTGGAGGGTTTGGGGTTTGTTACTGTAAGCTTTTATCTCCAGAGCTCTGTCCAAATACTAATCAGCGTCACAGATGGCATTGGGTTGGAAGGAACCCTCAAAGGTCATCCTGTCCAGCCCCCCTGCAGCCATCTGGGCACCTCCAACCTGATCAGGCTGCCCAGGGCCACATCAAGGCTGATCCTGAGTACCTCCAGGGATGGGGCCTCCATCACAACCCTGGGCAGCCTGTTCCAGTGTCTCATCACCCTCCTGATGTCCAATCTCAATCTGCCCTGCTCCCGTTTCAAACCACCATCTTTCGTCCTATCACTTTCAGCCCTTGTCACAAGTCCCTCCCCAGCTCTCCTGGAGCCCTTCAGGTACTGGAAGGCTGCTCTGAGGTCTCCCTGGAGCCTTCTCTTCTCCAGGCTGAACAGCCCCAGCTCTGCCAGCCTGGCCCCAAAGGAGAGGGTCTCCAGCCCTCTGATAATCACAGCTATACATAACTATCACAAAATATTGGCTAAGCCTTAGAAAACTCTACCCAGAGAGTGGTGATGTCCTCTAGGGTTTGAATTCAGCATGGCTCCCAGTGATTAGAGATTCTTACATCATTTCGTACTCTTTCCTTTCTGTGTCCTTCTCTTGCATCTCAGAAAGAACTTAGACATAGTTTGAAATGCTGGGAGTGGAGGAGGTTTGAATTGCTTCCCAAACATTATCCTGAGGAAAGTGCCCTTGGTACCCTCAGCACACATCAATTACTGGAGGGGTTTTAGAATTTCTTGCGAAATCACAGACTCACAGAACAGCTTAGGGTGGAGACGGCCTTAGCTTCTAACCTGAGTGATGTCCCTTGGAGTACAATTTGCTAATTTTCAGTTGGTACAGTTAACAACTTTTGAACTTGCAACATCTTTCCCTTAAGCTCCTTGATGTGTTTGAAGTGTTGGCTAACAAAGGTGGCTCTTGGTTTTGAACAGTTTCAATTTAGTCTTCCACTTTCTGTCATGTCTTTGGAGCTAAACATCTTCCATTTTGAGCTGTGAAATCTCTGCTCTGCCCTGGTGAGGCCACAACTGGAATATTGTGTCCAGTTCTGGGCCCCTCAGGTCAAGAAGGACCTCAGGGTACTGCATGAGAGAGCCCACTACAGAGCCACAAAGCTGCTGCAGGCAGTGGAACATCTCCCTGTGAGGCCAGGCTGAGGGAGCTGGGGCTCTTAAGCTTGCAGTGGAGGAGCCTGAGGGATGCCCTCATCTCTGCTGATAAAGATGTGCAGGGCGGTGTCAGGAGAATGGAACCACGCTCTGCTCAGGGATGTCCAAGGACAGGGCAAGGGGCACTGGGGGCAAGCTGGAGCAGAGGAGGTGCCACGGGAACAGGAGGCAAAACTTTGTCACAGTGAGGGTGCTGGAGGCCTGGAGCAGGCTGCCCAGAGAGGCTGTGGAGTCTCCTGCTCTGGTGACATTCAGAACCCACCAGGATGTGTTCCTGTGTGACCTGCCCTGGGTGATCCAGGCAAGGGGATTGGACTTGGTGATCTCCAGAGGTCCTTTCCAACCCCCTACCATTCTGTGATGATTGCAGGCATCAGGTTTTGGGAAGAGACAAGGAAGATTCCATAGCTGAACTGTGCAAATCACTCTGTCAAGATGCAGTTTGTGTATTTAAAGCATATGGAACTTGGCA
This sequence comes from Picus viridis, assembly GCA_033816785.1. Classification (NCBI taxonomy): domain Eukaryota; kingdom Metazoa; phylum Chordata; class Aves; order Piciformes; family Picidae; genus Picus; species Picus viridis. The sequence continues at coordinate 13,664,032 of CM066598.1, forward strand.
GGGTTTTGTATTCCCTGTTTTCCTTCCAGCCATAATTCCAAGTATTGACTGAAAGACAAAGGGCAGGCTCTAGCATAGCTGTAGTTAAATAGTCCAGCTGTTGAAAACGAAGCTGTAAATAAACAAGACTCTTCTTTTTCTTCTTTCCAGTCAACAGTGGAGGCAAAGTGCCTTTGAGCGATGAATTTGCACAGGTGTATTCCCTGGCGGATTCCCTCAGAATCTGGATGGTAAGGACCACTCAGCAGGGTGTCTAAATCCTGGCATTTACCTGAATATTTCCCAATGCAGTGCTTAGGAATAGGGTGGAGCCATGGGTTTATCTCTCAGTGATTCTAAGCCAGGTGTTTTCACTTAGGAAAAAGATAAACTCACCTCTAAGCTTTGAGCAGAACTCTTAATGCATGCTTACACTCCTCTCCTTCCCTCAGCCCCACATTTGTCATCAGGAGTATTTGAGCCTCGATTTGTCTCAAAATCAGTTAACTTTGTGATATTTTTCAGCAAGAAAGTGTATGGTTAATTAGGAATGTTCTTTGATAGCAGATGGAGTTCTGAGGTGTAGCATAGGAATCAGTCTGCCTTGGAGCCCCTTCTCAGTAAGGCAGTGCTAAGAGAACAGGAAGGAGTTGCTGCTTTGAGCAAGGGAATGGCTTCAGCTCAGAGTATTTTGCATGGAATTTCCCTTGAAGCAAGCCTTGTGTCAGGAGCTGGTGTCAGCAGCTTACAGGGGAGAGAAGTGGCTGTGCCATCCCCTGCAGCCACAGAGAGCCAAAGCTCACTGAGATTTGTCCTACCTGCAGGAGATTCTGAATGTCACAACCAGGAGGCTTTTGAGAAGAGCTCAGTCTTACAGCCTACCTTATGGCTACTCCTGTGCTCCCCTCGGATGTGGGCTGGCCAAATGAGCTGTCCTAGTATCTTATGTCCTCCTCCCTTCTCTTTCCTGCCTGCAAGAACTCCTGGCAGCTTGATGCTGCAGGGATGCAGGGAGTGCAGGTGCATGGTTGGATGGGTGACTGCTCTGTGCCTGCTGCAGGGTGGGGGATGCTTGCATCCGGCAGTCCCCTCTGATTGTACGACACACAGATTTGGGAGAGGCTTAGCTCATGGCTGGCTTTCTGTCTTCTGAGCAGTGAGTGTACAGGGGAAGCCTTTTACTTGAAGGGCTCTTGCACATCCAGTCACAAGTGAAGGAGGGGTCTCAGCCTGCAAACCTTGAATATCTTGGTGTGAGGCTGTGGGATCTGCTCTTGTAGTTCAGCTCCTGCACTTTGGGACTGCTGGGTGTTTTGTTCTGCACTGGGGAATGGTGCATGCTGTCATCTCTTCCTGAGATTACATTCCTTTAGTGCACTGCAGCCTTCAGAGATATACAGGGGAGTCAGATTTTTCTAACTATTTTAACATCCTGTCTGCAGCTGGAAATGAAGCAGAAATCCCTGATGAGCAGAGGCAGTGACACTGAGGAGCAGCAGAATGCAGAAGCAAGCGAGGTGAACCCAGAAACTCTTGGTAAGTGCTACCTTTCCCGATGGATAAGCATCCCAGGGAGCTTAGTGAAGCATGACCTTGTAAATCCTGCCCATTGTACTTGCTGCAAAAGGTAATTCAGCAGCTGGAGTCACTCTTTAATGCCACTTCCACGACAGGAAGTTGCCCATGAGAGAGCAATGGCTAGGAGGGCCAATGGTATCCTGCAATACAGTAGGAATGTGACCACAGGTCAAGGGAGGTTCTCTAGCCCCTCTATTCTGCCCTAGGCCAGAGGCCTCATCTGGAGTATGGGGCCCATCTCTGGGCTCACCAGCTCAAGAGAGAGGCAACTACTGGAGAGAGTCCAGGGAAGCCTTGAAGAATGATTAAGGAAACAGAACATCTCTCTTGGGAGGAAAGGCTGAGGGACCTGGGGCTGGTTAGCCTGGAGAAGAGAAGGCTGAGAGGGGACAAGGAACAAGAAGTACAATCTGGAACCCAGGAGGTTCCATCTGACCAGGTGGAGAAGCTTGTTTGGTGTGAGGCTGCTGGAGGCCTGGAGCAGGCTGCCCAGAGAGGTTGTGGAGTGTCCTTGTGTGGAGAGCTTCCAACCCCTCCCCGGGCATTGTGCTGCTGGGCAAGCTGCTGTGGGTGCCCTGCTGGAGCAGGGGGTTGCACTGGATAATCTCCGGAGGTCCCTTCCAACCCCACTGTTGTGTGTAATTAAGAGCTAAAGCAGTGTACAGTCCAGGAGCTGCCAGGAGGTCTGTTCTTTGCAGAAGCAGTACATGAGAAACTGCTGCAGGGAGTGACCTCTCTCTTGGGTCACCTGGTTCTGAACTTCCTTTATTTTTGCAGATGTTTATGGCTGCACTTAAGAGCTGTTAGAATAGCAGCTGGTTGCTCTTAGAATAAAATATGTTCTCAGTAACTGCTCTGTGCTTTCTCTGCTTCAGAGGGATTGTTCAAAATTAGCATTTGGAAATCCAGACTTTGGTACCTGATGGTGTCATGAGCAATGGAGCTGGGAAAACAGGACTTGTTAGGTGACTTAGCTCAGAGAAAACAGGAGAAATCACTTCCTTCCTAAGCAAAAGCTCACAAGTTTTGTCTTTTATTGTCATCATGTTAACTCCTCCAATTCTTGTGTTGCAGCAAAACTTTGCATGCAGAAGAGCCTTTTGTTGCTGAATTTTTTGCCTGTAAGAGCAAAGACGAAAGATTCTGCCCCAGACAGTTTGGGAGCCCAAGATATTGATGACATCCAAAAAGATGTCACTGAGAAGTGCCAAAGGAAAGGGTCCCTTGTGGACACAGACTTCCAGGCAGCACACTCAGTGTCTTCCAGCAGAGGCACTCATCCTGTTTCAAAAGAGGGGAGCCAAATGACACACTCTGACATGAAGATGAAACAAGTTCCAGACCCCCTCCCAACAGAGGAAGCTGTTCATAGCAAGCCTGTGGAGCATGCAGCTTCCCAGCAGGAAGATGTGGCATCACCTCCTTCCACCCCCACACGAAAATCTCAGCTCAGCCGTGGAAGACTGAGGCTGCTGTCCTTTAGATCCATGGAGGAGCCCAGAGCTCTGCCCACTGTGAAGGAGAAATATCCTATGCTGAAGAGCATCTTGGACTTCATTAAGGATCAGTCCCTCTCACATGAAAGGTGAGCAAATTGAAAATCAGTTGGGTTCCAACTGGGTTTCATCCAGTTCTGACACCCTGCCATGGGCAGGGACACATCCCACCAGCCCAGATTGCTCAAGGCCTCATCCAGCCTGGCCTTGAACACCTGCAGGGAGAGAGCATCCACAGCCTCCCTGGGCAACCTGTGCCAGAGTCTCCCCACCCTCACTGTCAAGAATTTCTTCCTCATCTCCAGTCTCAGTCTCCTCTCACCCAGATCAAAGCCATTGTCCTTCATCCTGTCACTCCCAGCCCTTGTCCAAAGTCCCTCCCCAGCTCACCTGGAGCCTCTTCAGGTACTGGAAGGCTGAACAGCCCCAACTCTCCCAGCCTGTCCCCAAAGGAGAGGTTCTCCAGCCCTCCGATCATCTTGGTGGCCTCCTCTGGACCCTCTCCAAATGTTCCATGTCCTTTTTGTGCTGCGGGCACCAGAGCTGGACACTTTACTCCAAATGGTGTATCACAAGAGCAGAGTAGAGGAGGAGCATCACCTCTATCCTCCTGCTAGTCATCCTCCTTTGGATGCAGCCCTGGATACATTAAAATATAGAAGCCTGACCTTTTAGGGTGGAACTAAGCAACTTTAGCTGCAGTTTGGCAATGAAAACTGTTTTGTACATCAATATTTGTCAGGTTTATGTACCAGGCTTCAGTTACTCACAGCTGTGTGTGGGTTGTAGATTGGTTCACTTTTATCACACAAAACTTCAGAATGTAAAAAACAATTCCTTGGCTGTTTCTTGTCTTGCTTCTTGAGATCTGTTTGCAGAGGCATTTTACTGCTTCTCTCCAAACAGCCAAGGCATAGTCTAGCAGAACTGGAAATCCTTGGTACCAAATACAGAGTGGCTGCATCCCTCATTAAATTTCCTGGTGTTCTGAAAATGGAAGTCAGGAGAGAGATTTCCAGTCCTCACCACCTGTTCTAGGCTCTGCAGCTTGGACTTGAAGTGCTACATTCTGCTTGAGGCTGGCTTTCTCACTGCACCTGCAGTACACAACTGCTGAAACAGAGTTGAAGATACAGGCAGCAAAGTCTTGTTGAACCACTCCGTTAGTTCTGCAGCTGTGAATTATTTGGGTTATTTTAAGCACTGTGTTTTGAAGTCCTCATAGATGGGTTTTTGTTCTTTTGTTTTTAAGCACTGTGTTTTTTGTTTGTGGCTTTGTGTGTGTGGTTTTGTTTTGTTTTCTTCTCAGTGTTTTAAGGGTTCTTGCTTTGAGAAAATCCCAAGGGCAGAGTATTCTGGAGGTGCTGAAGACAACTCGCCGGTGCCTGGACGCGCTGGGACAGCCCCACTGTTTCCATCCGCCCTGTGTGCTTTTCCTTCTGGAGCTTCTTGCCTGTCAGAAAGATTTTACAAAGTAAGTAATGTCTCAGCTGTGTGATTTCATGTGTCAGGCTTGTGTTCTCCAGGCATGGAGGTTGAAAACAGTGTAAAGTTAATGGTCTTCAGTCATAGAATCACAGACTGGGTTGGGTGGGAATGGACCTTTAAAGCTCATCCAGTCCAACCCCTGCAGTCAGCAGGGACATCCCCAACCAGAGCAGGTTGCTCACGGCCCCAAACAACCTGACCTGCAAGATTCCAGCCATGGGACATCTGCCACCTCTGGGCAGTCTGGGCCAGTCTCTCCCTACCCTCAAACATTTCTCCCTTCTCTCCACTCTCAGTCTCCCTCTTTGAGTTCAAACCATCCCCATTGTCCTGTGCCGACAGGCCCTGCTCCAAAGTCTGTCCCCAACTTTCTTATATATGGATGATAAAAATGCTACCTGAGGATTATTTTTTTTAGGCTGCTATGCATTCATTTGACAGCAATTGTTAATGATTTACAGCTGTTCATGCTGGGGGTATCATGCAGTTGAATCACAGCCTGGATCCCGAGAAACACCTTTACAGTTCAACCAGGTGACTGAAGATAAAGAGTCTTCAGTTAATGCTTTAGATTAAGTTGCTGTCTAATTCTAGGTTGGTTTCCTTCTTGTCCAGTAAAGCTGTAGTGATCTAACCGTTTGACTGGCCACTGCCTCTTCACTGCATCTTGGTCACTCAGGACTTATGCTTGCAGAAGCCCTTTCAGCTCATCCAGCCCAACAGTTCTTTGACTCTGCCAAGGCTTCTGCTAACCCATGGCCCTCAGTACCACATCTCTGCCTCTTTGAAACACCTCCAAAGTGTTTAAATCAACCTAACCCCTCTCTGGCAGGAAAGCTACCTTCCAATACTGGTGCATGTTCCATCTTGTTGATCAAGCGTTTGCTTGTTCTTGAATCTTGCCACCTCTGGCTGTGATCCCTGCCAAGAGAAATGTTCCTGTGGGTGCACCAAAGCCTAGAGTGATGGATGTGCCAGCTGAGCTCTGCAGTGCCCTTAGCTGTGTACCACGTGCAGGCCATGCCCATGGACACCAAACACAGCATGTGGACACCAATCATGTACATGTGCAGTTGTTGTTCTAAGGAAGGATTTTGATGTGCAGCTAGAAAGAACCACAACTAGAAAGCACCATCTCGAAGCAGGAGCTCCTGTGTGCTGTTCTGGATCATGAATTTTGTCTAATTAGGTCCTGCCTGAGCTCTGTGGGCTGCCTTCTCACTTCCCAAGAGGTTTTCATGCTCATCTCACCTGATTTCCTTTAAGATCTTGTTGAGAATTTGTGAAGCACTTTATTATCTGAAGGAATGTTCTAGCATCAGTGCCATGGAATATTCTCTTTGCCTGTTTTGGTTTGACTTCTGACCGCTGATCAAGGACTCCTTTCCTGTCAAAGTTTCAGGCTGCATTTTGAACATATCCTGTCTGTAAAATGTGCACAAATCATGCTATCTACAAATGTGGCAGTGGATTCCAAACTACTAAACCCGAGTCCTTCATTTCTAGCTACTTTGGAAACCTGGAAGGCTGTGGGGCTGAGCTACACAAAGAGATTCGAGAGTCCTACTACCAGCTGGTTTTGTTCCTGGTGAACTCTGTGAAGGGATTTAGTGCTATAAATGACAGGTACAGTGCACTGCTTGCATGACACCCACGAGGTTATTCTTCTCTGTCCTTCCTCTCCTCTTCCAATGTCATTTGTTATTTATTGTTTAATTACCTGTGACTCTGCTTTGCGTTCTTGACAGGGTAAAGAGCCTTGATCTTGGGATGAAAAATGCCAAGGGACCTCTGTATTAATGCCATGCAGGAAAGCAGAAGGCTTTTATCACTGTTAAAACCTTGACTTACTGTATTTTGTTAGTTACAGGTCTGCCACTGCATTGATTTTGAAGCTTAGCAGTAGAACACAAGATCACACAAACCCAGAGCAGGATCAGAGAATCCTATTGGCTGGCAAAGCCCTTTGAACTCATCCAGTCCAACCATTCTCTAATTCTGCCAAGGCTGGGGTTAGGCCATGGCCCTCAGCACCACATCTCTGCTTCCTGGAAACACCTCCAGGGATGGGGATTCTGCCACCTCCCTGGGCAGCCTGTGCCAAGCTCTGAGAACCCTTTCAGTGAAGAAGTTTCTTCTAATATTCAATCTAAACCTCCCCTGGAGCAACTTGAGACCGCTTCATATCAACCTATCTGTAGTTCCTTGGGAGAAGAGCCCAACCCCCACCTAGCTCTAGCCCCCTTTCAGGGACCTGTGGAGAGCAGTGAGGCCTTCTCTCAGCCTCCTTTTTCTCCAGGCTGAATAACCCCAGGCCCCTCAGCTGCTCCTCACCAGCCCTGTTCCCCAGATACAACAGACTTACTGTAAAATGCTTTGGCCACAATATATACCAGACTCCTGCAACCATGACTTTGTCAGAGCTCATGTTTTGGTAATGCTCTGGTTTGAGTTGTTGGGCTTTATAGCCAGGTGTCCTAAGGAAATGAGAATTTGGGGCTTCTGATGTCTGTTTCCCTGGTAATATCTTTCAAGTTCTTTGTCCAGTTTCAACTGGGCATGGCAAAGGTTCCAATGAGAACAAGAAAATGTGCTGCAGAGAAGGGACAGAGCCACTTGCTCGTGCTCAGGCTGCAGCACAATCTCTGTTCAAGCTTGTGCTTAAACAGAAGGTAACAGGATCCACAGAGGAGAACATCTTTATTTCACATTGGTTTGGCTATCTTCCTCCTAAATGTTGGGAGTTTAGGCATCCATAAAGCTGAGTTTGTGCCACATACTTAATGTGGCACAGGGCAGAGCCTGGGAATGAGTGTGCAGTGCCTGTCCCTTGCTCCCCAGACAGGCTGTTTCAGTCTTAGGTTAGAGCTGTCAAATTGTCTTGTGTTTTTCTTTAGATCTCTGCTTCCAGCCTTATCATGTGTGCAGACAGCTCTGCTTCACCTCTTGGATATGAGTTGGGAACCGAGTGATCTTTCCTTCTTTGTTGAGATTCAGTTACCACATCTGCTCATGGCTACATCACAAGAGAACATAAGTATTCATGACAGTGTCATCTGGTGAGTCAGCAGAGTGCAGCTTTCACGTGGTGCTGTTAGCAGCGGGTTTGAGCACAAAGGGCTCCTGAGCTTTGAGCTGAAACAAGCAGTAGAAGCGCTACGAACCAGTGTGACCTGGTTTTGGCCCAAGGCTTTCACTGAAGTGTTTGGGGTTTTTTTTTCAGCATTACCTGTGCAAAAAGTTATTGGAATGGTATCTGGAACCTGATCATTGCTGGAACGCCTGACATGTGCAGCATTGGAGCAGGATGCAGATAATGCTGTCCCTTGTCTGGATCAATACCAAATGTTAACACATGCATGGTGCAGGTTTAGAGCAGCTGAACTTCCTATGAATCACAGAATGGCTCAGAATGACCACACACATCATCCACTCCAACCTCCCTGCCATGGGCAGGGACACCTTCCACTAGCCCAGGTTGCCCAAGGCCTCGTCCAACCTGGCCTTGAATACCTCCAGGGAGGAGGCATCCACAGCCACTCTGGCTAATCCATTCCACCTTCACACTGAAGAACTTCCTCAGCTCCAGTCTAACCCTTCTTTCCCTCATTCCCCCTTGTCCTGTCTCTAGGCACCCTCATGAAAAGTCCCTCCCCAGCCTTCCTGTAGGATCCCTTCAGGTATAGGAAGGCAGCTCTATGGTCATGAGCCAAAAAGCTTTTAATGCCCCATCTGCTCTGCTAACAGTACCAAAAGCAGGTTTGGAAGTGGAGATTTCTCTGCTTTTGCATTCTGCTCCCCTTGTGTCTTGAACTTGTCAGAGAGACAAGGAGCAGGTGTCTGCATGGTCATTTGTTACCCGAGCCAACCGGAGTTTCACACTTCTGGTTTTATGATGTTAGAGCACTTTGTTCTGTAAAAAAGCCAAGAAAAGTATCCCAAATTGCATTAGAGGGAAGCCTGAGTGCATTCAAACTTAATTTTGAGCTTGTTTTTCTTTTAGTCAGTGGAGTGAAGAAGATGAAATTGCTGACTACAAGCAAAACTGTGAGTGGATGGATGAATGTCAGGATGTGATGTTTGAGACCTGGTATGAAAAGATAGCTCAAGCTGACCCAGAGAAGCAGAGAAAGGTGACCTCATGATTTGCTTATTTATCTGCAAGAGGGGTAAATAGGACTTCTGAAGGCCTACAAAGAGGGAAAGGAAGGCTTCAGCTGATTTCTCATGAGCAGGATCCCTGGATCCCAGTAGGCCTTCAGAAGCCTGAAACACTGAAAAGCTCCTTTTGGTGCGGGGGAAATGTTCTGCTTTGTGTCTAAAAAGAGCTTTTTCTGAGTCAGAAGGCAGTCAGTGGGGTCAGCAGTGTCTCTCCTGCTCCAGATGCACATGTTTGTTGCTCGGTACTGTGACCTGCTGAACGTGGACATCTCCTGCGATGGCTGTGACGAGATTGCGCCGTGGCACCGCTACCGCTGCCTGCAGTGCAATGACATGGATCTGTGTAAAACTTGCTTCCTTGGTAAGAGGCATTTAAAAAATCCTCCAAACCTTCTGCTTAAGGGCAAAAAAAGATTCTTTCAAATTAGACAACAAAATAAAGTGCAATACTTTCTTCTGGTTGTTTTAGAAATGCTGACTTTCCATTCTGAACATGAACTGGAAAATAAGAAAGGCCCTCGATCAAAACAGATTGACAAGGAAATCTGAACATATTTCTTTACAGGTGGGGTTAAACCTGAAGGCCACGAGGATGACCATGAAATGGTTAACATGGAGTATGCCTGTGACCACTGCCAAGGAGTTATCATAGGCCGGAGGATGAACTGCAATGTGTGTGATGACTTTGACCTTTGCTATGGATGCTACTCTGCAAAGAAATACTCTGACAGGTACTAGAAGGGGAGCTGGTCCCCCACATCCCTTGGCAGGAAAGTGATGGCTAGCAGCTGAGTCAAATCAGCCACCCTCATGTTCCAGACACTTGCTGCTTTTATTCTTGAGTGTGGAGCTTATGCACATTACACAGAAGGGCTTCTAGTGCCAGGACGAGGGACAATGGCTTTGAGCTGGGAAAGGGGAGATGGAGACTGGAGATGAGGAAGAAATTCTTTCCAGTGAGGGTAGGGAGAGCCTGGAACAGGTTACCCAGGGAGGTTGTGGATGTCCCCTGCCTAGAGGTGTTCAAGGCCAGGCTGGATGAGGCCTTGGGCAATCTGGGCTGGTGGGAGGTGTCCCTGCCCATGGCAGGGTGTTGGAACTGAATGATCTTTAAGGTCCCTTCCAACCAACCCAGTCTAGGAGTCTATGATAAATTTCTACCTACTTTGTCTTCCTGTCTGTGATGAACAACCAAAACCTGCAGTCTAACAGTCTGCATGGCAGCAAAGGATGTCACTTCACACACATGGCTGTGTCACCATGCCAGGGGCTATTTAAAAGCTGTGTAGATGTTGGAGTGAGGGCTATGGTTTAGTGGTGGGATTGGTAGTGCTGGCTTAGTAGTTGTTGAACTTAATCATTTCAAAGATCGTTTCCAACCTGAACTACTGTGGTAAGAAAATATTAAAATAGTACTGATCAAAACCAAAACTGGGAAAGAAGTCCTAAAATCTTTCTCCTTTCCAAGCAACCTTTTTACTCTGAGGGTGATGAACAGGTTGCCAAGGGAAGTCGTTGATGTTCCATCCCTGGATGTGTTCCAGGCCAGGCTGGATGAGGCTTTGAGCAACTGGGTGTAGTGGAGGTATCCCTGCCCATGGCAGGGGGTTGGCACTGGATGAGCTTTCAGGTCCTTTCCAACCCAAACCATTCTGTGATCCTCTGAGTCTATATTGCTTCCTGTAAGGCTGCATCTGACATCAGGCTGTCTAGTTTGTGACCTATGGGGAGGCAGAGCAGATCTATAGGTTCAGCAGAAATTTCTGCAGTTTGAAAACCTACCCCAGACTCTGAGGTGCCTTCAGCAGCTCTGGGGCTCTAGCCATGGCTGGGAAGGCTGCAGAGGAGAGTTAGCCTCCCTGAGTGATAGAAGAAATGGTGCTGTGGGTAGACAGCGTGGGCTTCGGAAAAGGAAGATCTTTGCCACCAGAGTTCTTGAAACGTCCATTTCGAGTTCAGGAACTCCTGTGACATTTCAGGCTCTGTTAAATGAGCACTGCTGAAGTCACAGGATCGTGGAATCGTTTGGGTTGGAAGAGATCTCTAACATTAAGTCCAGCTATTAACCCAGCAACAAACCATGGTCCTCAGTACCCCATCTCCATGGCTTTGAAACCCTTTCAGGGATGGGGTCTCCACCACTGCCCTGGGCAGCCTGGTCCAGGCCTTGAAAAACCTTGTGAGGAGGAAATTGTTCCCCATGTCCAACCTAAACCTTCCCTGGGGCAACTTGAGGCTGTTTGCTCCGATCCTGTCAGGTTAGTTTCCAGCATTTGAAGGTCCCCAGTTTGAGCCTCTGGGATGTGCTGGGGTTTGCCTTGTTTCCTGTAAGGGTCGGTGTGTTAGCAGGAGAGTGGCTGCAGGTCTGGCCCATCTCCCTTTGTCTTTCAGCCACCTGCCTACGCACAGCATCACAGTGTACCCCATGGTGACCATCCGCATCAGCGACCGGCAGCGCCTCATCCAGCCCTACTTGCACAACTACTCCTGGCTGCTCTTCGCGGCCCTCACCCTCTACAGCGCGGACCTGGCCGCCGGGGAGCCAGTGGACGGAGAGGAGCTCCAGCCCCAGCTCCTCAGCCATGCCAGAGTTCTGCAGCATCAGTGCATACAGCTCATTGGAGACTGCCTGATGAAAGCACAGCATGGAAAAGGTGAGTCAGCTTCTCCTTCCCAAAACAATGGTTTGAGCCTGGGATGGCTCCCCGTGACATTTCCAAAGGAAAGGGGAAGCTGCTGTGTCCTTCACTGAGAACTGTTTATGGAGAGAGCTGATGCAGAGCAAGTGGTGCTCTGGGTTGCCAGAACATGAGAAATGTGGTTCTGAGACAATGAATCTTCTGCTTACATAAATACTGCAGACAGCTTGGCAGCTCTTGGGTGGTTGGGTCTTTTTCCATCTTGGATGTTGTAAAGGGTTCAGTCAGTACAGCTTCATGTCCTGTTACTAACATGTTGCTGACACCTGAAGGACTTGAAGGAAGCAAATAAGTTGGTGGGAACTGTTGGAGGGTTTTGTGTTCTGCATCTATTGGAAGGAATTATTTATACTGTATTATAACTAAGGTGAAGATTCTGGGGGTGATGTCTATCTGTCTGGAAAGGAGGATAGGCTGAGGGAGCTGGGGTTGTTCAGCCTGGAGAAGAGAAGGCTCCAGGGAGAGCAGCCTTCGAGTACCTGAAGGGGCTACGAGAAGGCTGCAGAGGAACTGTTCCCAAAGGCCTTCAGTGACAGGACCAGGGGCAATGGTTTGAAATGAGAGCAGAACAGATTGAGATTGGATGTGAGGATCAAGTTCTGCACCATGAGGCTGCAGGTACGCTGCAACAGGCTGTCCAGGGAGGTGGTTGAGGCTGGACAAGACTCTGAGCAACCTGATTCAGTGGTGGATGTCCCTGCTAACTGCAAGGGGTTGGACTGGAGGGCCTTTGGAGGACCCTTCCACCCCAAACCATTCTGTGATTTATGTGTACCACATACAGAAAAGGAGGTGGTACAACAGAGACCTGTGCTGAGTGAATCAAAAATTCTAGACTCAAGTTCCAGTCCTGTCACTGACAGTTCTTCTGAGCAGCTCTGGTGGAGCTGAAAAGCACGCTCGGCATCTCCGCTCCGTGGGGAATATTTGTCTGGTCAGAAGGTTAAAAGCTAAGACAAATTTCATTTACTCTTCATAATTTAAACTCCTGGGAGGTGTCTCTAACTCTTTGTTCAGACTTCTACCCTGGAGGTAGCTTTGTGAGGTGGGAAATGTTTCTGGTATGTAATGGAATTACAGAATTAACATGACAGGGGACAGCAGCAAGCTTGGAGATGACCCCAAGCTGTGTGGTCTGGCTGACCCACTGGAGGGAAGGGATTCATCCAAAGGGACATGGACAGGCTGCAGAGGTGGCTCAAACCAACCTCATGAAGTTCAATAGGGTCAAGTGCAAGGTCCTGAACCTGGGCTGGGGCAATCCCAAGCACAAATCCAGGCTGGGTGAGGAATGGCTGGAGAGCAGCCTGCAGGAGAAGGCCTTGGGGGTGTCAGTTGGTGACGAACTGCCTGGGAGCCAGCAATGGTCCCTGGCAGCCCAGCAGGCAGCTGAGTGCTGGGCTGCATCCATAGCAGGGAGAGCAGCAGCACAGGGAGGGGATTCAGCTGCCCCTCTGCTCTGCTGAGACCCCACCTGCAGCACTGCCTCCAGTTCTGGTGCCCTCAGCACAACGACATGGAGCTGCTGGAGCAGGTCTAGAGGAGACCATGAAGGTGATCAGAGGCTGGAGAGCCTCCTCTATGGGGACAGGCTGGGAGAGCTGGGGCTGTTCAGCCTGGAGAAGAGAAGGCTGCAGGGAGACCTCAGAGCAGCCTTCAGCACCTGAAGGGGCTCCAGGAGAGCTGGGGAGGGACTTGTGGCAAGGGCTGGGAATGACAGGACAAGGGACAATGGCTTTGAGCTGGGAGAGAGGAGATTGAGACTGGAGATGAGGAAGAAATTCTATGGAGTGAGGCTGGGGAGACTCTGGCACAGGTTGCCCAGGGAGGCTGTGGCTGCCCCCTGCCTGGAGGTGCTCAAGGCCAGGCAGGGGTTGGAACTGGATGATCTTCAAGGTCCCTTCCAACCCAAACTGTTTTATGAATCTGTGAATCTTTTTCTGGAGCTGATACTCAGAAGTGTGAGGGAAGTTTTCAGTTTTCTTTGCAAACACTCCAGATCTGCTTTTTGCCCTCTCACCACTCCACAGCTCACCAGCTTTTATGACTCTCTTACTTTCAGGTGTGAAGAATTTAGCTCTCCTCTGCATGCTACCAGAAAGTGAATCCTTCTCTGACAATGACACTGTTTCAGTCAGTCCTCCCACAGATGCTGCTCCAAAAAGTCCTGCTGGTGATAAAGCAGTGAAGGGAAAAGAGGAGAAGCCCAGCACAGGCTCTTTGCTGTGTTGCAGTGTAAGTGCTGTCACCTACAGGACTCCTGCTGACTGAGTGATCTTCAAAGCTTCACCATCCTGTTCTGCATGTGTAGCTGAAAGAGTGGAAAGTGATTCTGTTCTCCCAAGTGACTAGCAATAGGGTGTGAGAAAATGGGATTAAGTAAGGGGCGGTTTAGCTTGGATGTTATGAACAATTTCTTTCCTGCAGGAGTGGTCAGGGATAGGAACAGGCTGCCCAGGGAGGTGGTGGAGTCCCCATCCCCGGAGGTGTTCAAGAACCTGTAGATCTGGTGCTTGAGGACATGGTGTAGTGCTTATGGGAGTTGAGTTATGGTTTGACTCAATGATCTTGAAGGTCTTTTCTAACCTTCATGATTCTGTGATGATTTCATTTGTAGGTAGGAGTTGGGGGCAAGGGCCCAGTTGTTAGCTGGTTCATGTTTTGGATGCAGCTGACAAGAGACGCAGGCGTCGCAGTATGTGCTTACACCTGCAGCATGAAAACCGTGAAGGAAGGGACAAAGATGACTTCTTTCAGATAAAAGTCCTGTGATCTCCCCTTGTTGTTAGCACACTTTGGGTAGAAGAAAGTTTCCTGCACTACAGTGCATGCATGAAACTGTTCTGGTGAAATGAATTTGTGCACTGAGACAAGAGCAGAGCAGCAGAATCCATTTCACTGTGAGGGAGTTTGGGACATGGACAGAGCAGGAAGTTCTTAACCAGTGAATGGTTTTGATAGGAAGTTGTGGAGGCTGCAGCTGTGGAAGTTTTCAAAACCAAGTTGGATGAGGCCTTCAGCAACCTGGGCTGGTGGGAGGTGTCCCTGCCCATGGCAGGGGTTTGGCACTGGATGACTTTAAGGTCCTTTCCAACCCAACCCATTCTGTGATGCTGTGCTATTGGAGGCAGAACATGTCTGGTGCAGATGAATGGTTGCTTCTTTCTGTGGTGGTTTCTGCAGATACTCAGTATTGTTTTAATCTTTATTGCCTTTGTTCTATTTTCAGATGAGAGGAGATACTCAAATTGCAATCCAGTCTCCGGCAGGAGATAAAGCAGAAAAACAAGGAAGTGAAAGCAAAGCTGTCTGTGCAAGGAAAGCTGCTCTGAGCCCAGAGCCAGACATGGCTGTAGCTGCTGCTGCTGCTCCAACAGGTAAAAGTCATTTCTCCTTTTCCCTGTCACACAAATCTCCATTCACATGCAAAGCAGACAGCTGTGGTGTTTCTCCTAACCCATTTTTTCCCTTTTGGAAATGTTTTTAATCCAAATGAGCTCTTTGCTTTGCTTTGTAAAATCCTGCCTCAGGTACTGCTCTGAACAGCTGCTACCTTATAGCTGGTTTCAAGTATTCTACAAATGAGAGTGGAATTCTCTATGGGGCCAGGCTGGGAGAGTTGGGGCTGTTCAGCCTGGAGAAGAGAAGGCCCCAGGGAGACCTCAGAGCAGCCTTCCAGTACCTGAAGGGGCTCCAGGAGAGCTGGGGAGGGACTTTTGACAAGGGCTGGGAGTGCCAGGATGAGAGACAATGGCTTTGAGTTGGGAGAGGATAGATTGAGACTGGAGATGAGGAAGAAATTGTTGGCACTGAGGGTGGGGTGACTGTGGCACAGGTTGCCCAGGGCCAGGCTGGATGAGGCCTTGAGCAGCCTGTGCTGGTGGGAGGTGTCCCTGCCCATGGCAGGGGCTTGAAACTGGATGGTTTTCAAGGTCTCTTCCAACCCAAACCATTCCATGAGTTCCCCTGAGGTGTATCCATGGATGGAGATTGGTTCCTGTTGGTCTAACACAATACTTTTTCTTGCTTGGCACCAGAAGTGACTATTGCTGTGGAGATGGTGAGATGGATCTGTCACTGCCACTTTCCTTCCTCTGTTTTTATTAGAGCTGTAAATCTTTGTCCATTTTTATCATCTTCTACAAGGACTTGCTGTCACTTCTTTTATTTTTAATGGCATCTGAGGGACATTCTCCTTTTGTTTGAATTTCCAAAGCAGATGACTGCCTCTTTGAGGATTCCACCCAGAAGCAAGCAGAGAAGCTTTTACTACCTAGCCAAGAACAAGTTTTTGCTGAGTGCTCTCAGAAGAGGATCCTGGGACTCCTGGCAGCTATGTTACCACCTTTCAAATCAGTTAGTTCATTTTGTCTTCACTCTGGGTCACTCTCTAGGTGTCACAGATAACATGAATGAATCCATAGCCAGTTAACTGTGGGAGAATGATTCTTGTTGCTTACAGGTTATGCAATATGAAGTTGGAAAGTCTTCAGGCATTTCCAATGGCTGGGGGATGTGAGGGCTTGTTCCTGGGCATAGGGAGAGGGAAGGGAGTTTAAATTTCCCCGTGAAGCAGTCTTTCTGAACTGTTCGACACCTATGAAGTATAAATCATCAGCTTAGGTTTGTGTCAGGTCAGCTTAACAGGTTGGCCACTGGAGCAGGGTCCCAGGCTCTCATTTCCTCTGGTCCCATCAGGACAGAAGCTTTGTGTGTGCTTGCACTTGGCCTCAGCCCCTGGCTTCCTCGCCCTGTCTTATGGAGATTTTCTTTTTCTATAGGGCTCTACAATGTCTCTGATCAACCTGGAACAGATCCTTCCACTGATGTTCCAGGTGGTCATCTCAAATGCTGGCCACCTAAATGAAACTTACCATTTAACACTGGGCCTGCTGGGCCAGCTCATCCTGCGCCTGAAGCCTGCAGAAGTGGATGCTGCAGTGGCTGAAGTCCTCTCAGCCAAGCATAGTCTGTTTGCTGCGGGAGATGGATCTGCAGTGCCAGAGGGCTGGAAAACAACTCACCTTCTGTTCAGCCTGGGGGCTGTGTGTTTGGACAGGTGCTTCCTCTCTTTAACCCCTTAGCTCTTCTCTGACTCTCATTTTCTTTCATGTTTGCCCCATGCATGGAGACTTTTTGATAGAAAATTGATTCAACCTCTACCCTGATCATGCTCTGCAGCCCTTGTCACAGCGAGAATCTCTTAACTGCCCTCCAAAAGAAGGCTGCCTGTGGAGTGGCTTCACTTCCTGTGCTTACTTCCAGAGCATGTTAGGCTGGAAGAAGTTTGGAAACTTGGAGAGAACCCAGCCTAGAGCCCTGAGTTTCTGGTGTGACATGAACTCTCTACCATTGAGTTCCACATCTCTTGGGTGATGGCAAAGGAGGGCAGTGTGTCCTGTGGTAATCAGTGCTGAGTTCTGGATCTAGACCTTTTCTGGAAGAGTAGCAGAGAGGTTTTTTGTATGGTAAAATTGTCCTGGAAACAGCAAGGAGGGGCAGGGCAGATGTCCCAGTTTGATCTTGAGAAAGCTCCCAGGCATTCTGAGTTGAATGTCATGGCTGTTAAATATGCCCAGGGTACTTTGCACTGCAGCTGTGCCTCACAGGTTCAAAACCAGGTAAAATCTATGACATTTAAAGGCAGAATATCCAGAGGGTCAGTGAGGGAGAAGATTTTCTCAAAGACTTTAGAGCAAGGAGGCCAGTCTCTCTAGGTTATTATTTGTGTAGTCACGGAATCGCAGATCTGGTTGGAAGAGACCTCCAAGCTCATCCAGTTCAAGCTCTGACCCAGCACTGCAGGGTCAGCACTAAACAATGTCCCTAAGCACCAGGCCCACACACTTCTTAAACACCTTCAGGGATGGTGACTGCAGCACTGCCCTGGGCAGACCATTCCAATGTCTGAGAGCCCTTCCAGTGCAGAAATATTTCCTGAGCTCCAGCCTGAGCCTCTCCTGGTGCAGCTTGGAGCCATTTCCTCTCCTCCTGTCACTTGCCACCAGGGAGAAGAGGCTGCCCCCTCCTCACTGCAATCTCCCTTCAGGGGAGCAATGAGGTCTCTCCTCAGCTTCCTCTTCTCCAGCCTGGACACCTCCAGCTTCCTCAGCCCCTCCTCCTAGCCCAGGTGCTCCAGCCCCTTCTCCAGCCTCCTCAATGTCCTTCCTGGAGTGAAGGGCCCAGCGCTGAACACAAACACTCAAGGTGTGGCCTCAGCAGCGCTGAACACAGGGGAATGGTCACCTTCCTGTCCCTGCTGGCCACCCTGTTTCTGATCCAAGCCAGGATGCCATTGGCTTTCTTGGCCACCTGAGCACTCCTGGCTCATGTTCAGTTGACTGTCAACCAACACGCCCAGGTCCCGCTCCAAGTTGCAGCTTGCCATCCACATATCCCAAAGTCTGTAGCTCACCATGGGGTTGTTGTAACCCAGGTGCAGGACCTGGCGCTTAGCCTTGTTGAACTTCACCCAATGAGCCTTACCCCACGCGTCTCACCTGTCCAGATCCCACTGTAAAGCTTCCCTACCCTCTGGCAGATGGGCACAGTCGCCCAGCTTGGTGCCATCTGCAGACATAGTGAGGGAGAGCAGGTAGCAGGTGAGCAATAGAGCAGCTCCTGTGGGGCAAAGGAAAAACGCTGAGCTCTAAAGTAGATTTAGGAGTGAACGGTGACAGTTGTCAGGCACACTTTGATTTGGGACTGCAAGTCCATTCTGTCTGGAGTAAGCCTTCCTAACACAGCCTGCTGTTGTCTGCAGCCGGGTGGGGCTGGACTGGGCCAGCTCCATGGCAGACATCCTGCGGGCGCTGAACGCCTGCGCACAGTGGCACGAGGTGATCGCCGCCTTCACCGAGCACTGCATCCAGCAGCTGCCCTTCCAGCTGAAGCACACCAACATCTTCACTCTGCTGGTGCTGGTAGGCTTTCCTGAGGTGAGTGGTCTAGGGACACTCAAAGAAATTTAATTGGTTAGAGCTTTGAGGTGTCTGTAAAGAGTTTGGGTTTTGTCCCCTGGGAACATCATTCTAAGCTGTCCAAAGCTGGTGGTGTTGGAGTTCACATCTCCCCACTTGCACACTCAGCTTTCATGAAGAAGGCTGTAGCTGGTTGTGCCTTGCATTTCTTCCAGTGCTGCTTAGAACTATCATGAAAATAACAGTTGAGTGCATCTGAGTATCAAAAGGAGCAGCTTCTAGCAGCGAAACAATCCAAGCTCAGTCTTGATAGTCCTAATGGACACATTGCCTATGAAGAACATAGTTGGCTGTTGATAGATCCATAGAATCCTAGAATGAGTTGGGTTGGAAGGGACCACAAAGCTCATCCGGTTCCAACCCCCTGCCATGGGCAGGGACACCTCCCACCAGCACAGGTTGCTCAAGGCCTCATCCAGCCTGGCCTTGAACACCTCCAGGCAGGAGGCAGCCACAGCCTCCCTGGGCAACCCGTGCCAGTGTCTCCCCAGCCTCACCCTCAAGAATTTCTTCCTCATCTCCAGTCTCAGTCTCCCCTCTCCCAGCTCAAAGCCATTGTCCCTTGTCCTGTCACTCCCAGCCCTTGTCACAAGTCCCTCCCCAGCTCTCCTGGAGCCCCTTCAGGTACTGGAAGGCTGCTGTAAGGTCTCCCTGGAGCCTTCTCTTCTCCGGGCTGAACAGCCCCAGCTCTCTCAGCCTGTCCCCACAGGAGAGGTTCTCCAGCCCTCTGATCATTTTTTTGGCCTCCTCTGGACCTTCTCCAGCAGTTCTTTGTCCTTCTCTGTTGGAGACACCAGAAATGGACATAGGACGCCCGGTAGGGTGTCGGCAGAGCAGAGGGGCAGAATCCCCTCCCTGTCCTGCTGCTCTCGCTTCTCTCTCACAGCTGGGATTGTTTGTAGCAAAAGTGAGCTGCCATTGTCTGAGGGTCAGCAAATGCCTGGCAGTGAGCAGATTGTTCAGCTAAGAAATTACACCCCCAAAGAGAAGCAAATGTAACCCTTGTCAGAGGTATCTGTGTCTGCAAAGAACTCTTCCAAGTCCTAGCAAGCGTCTGCTGCCATTGCAGGTGCTGTGTATGGGGACTCGCTCCGTGTACGTGGACAATGCCAACGAGCCGCACAACGTCATCATCCTCAAGCACTTCACTGAGAAGAACAGGGCAGTGGTGGTGGACATCAAAACCAGAAAGAGAAAAACAGGTGCTGTGAAGTGTGTGTTTTGTCAGAGAATCATGGAGCATTTCCTGAAATGTTGTTAGGGATACATGAGAACCTCTGGGACCTGGCCAGGCTGTGGAGCTGGGCAGAGGAAACATCATGAAGTTCACCAAGGGCAAGTGCAGGGTCCTGGCCTTGGGGAGGAACAACCTCCTGCAGCAGGGGACCAGCAGGGAAGCAGCTCCACAGAGAAGTGAGCTAGCAATGTGCCCTCATGGCCAAGAAAGCCAATGGTGTCCTGGGGTGCATGAAGAAGAGAGTGGCCAGCAGGGCAAGGGAGGTTCTCTTCCCTCTTCTCCTCCAGGAGATGTGTGGATATTTTAGAATAATATGTTTTATGGCACAAAACTCACCAGAAAACAGCAATAAAAGCCCAGAGCAGAATGCTGCCTTCTGGGTCCTGTTCATTGCACCTGAGAGAATTTTATTGCTTGTGTTTCACCTTGTTTGAAGTTGGCCAAGCTCCACATTCACCATGGTGCATTTCTGAGAGTGGAGGCTTTCACCTTTAGAATCATAGAATTGTCAGGGCTGGAAGGGATCACAAAGCTCAGCCAGCTCCAACCCCCTGCCATGGGCAGCGACCCCTCCCACTAGCCCAGGTTGCTCAAAGCCTCATCCAGCCTGGCCTTCAACATCTCCAGGGAGGGGGCATCTCATATGCTGTTTTCTCTCCTGCAGTGAAGGACTATCAGTTGATTCAGAAGTGTGGCCAGGAAGGCAGTAATCCCCAGACCCAGCTCAGACAATACCTTCAGCACTTTGTTCTTATATCCACGCACCTTCTGCAGACCACCATGGACAGCAGCTATGCTGAGGCAGTGGAAGCCACCTGGGTCTTGTCACTGGCTCTAAAAGGGCTTTACAGAACACTTAAGGTATCTTTGACACATGGAATGTTGTTGATAAATTATGGAATGCTGGAGGTTGGAAGGGACCTCCATAGATCAAGTCCAGAATTTGAAGTTCATGTTGCACTTGCACTGCAGGACCCTGGGTATTGAGTGATCCATTTGGGAAGCTGAGGCAAAGTTGTTCCTCTCATAAATGGCTCCTTCCAGCCTCTCTCTGTGGGGGGGCTGAAAATATTTCTAAGCTTTAAAGAGCATTTATGAGGCCATGGTGGGAGCTGAATTACTTTTGCTGTCTGAGGGCTGACAATTCAGCAAGGCTGAAGAAGAAATTTCCAGGGATAACCCTTCCCAGGGTAAGGTTCCCTTGTCCCTGCTTTTACTCCCGAAGTGCTGGAGGAGGGGACCTGGGTTTGCTTCAACTGTCAGAGCAAAACGGATGCCCAGTTACTGCTAGGTGTGTGTCAGAGATGGGACTCCTGAGGTAATTGAAACCCATTTCATTGTATTCTGAGGGGGATCAGGCAAATGAGAAGATTGTCAACATAATTAATCTGAGGCCATGTGATACAGCGTTCCCTGTTCACTTGTGTGTCTGTCTCTGTTTGTAGATTCATGGCTTTAAGGAGGTCCAAGCTGCCTTTCTTCAGTCTGGTTTACTCAAGCTTCTAGTCAAGAAATGTAGCAAAGGAACTGGCTTCAGCAAGACCTGGCTTCTGAGAGACCTGGAGGTAAGAAGAGTTCTGTCAGGCTTCACACAGTGGCATGAAAGGTAATGGCACTGCACTGCCCTTCTGTGAAGAAAGTCTCAAGAGTATTTCTAATGAATCCCTGCATCTAATGCATCCTGCATCTGCCTTCCTCTGGCCATCAGCCCAGAGCCACTGAATGGTTTGGGCTGCAAGGGACCTTCAAGATCATCCAGTTCCAAGCCCCTGCCATGGGCAGGGACACCTCCCACCAGCACAGCTTGTTTGAGGCCTCATCCAGCCTGGCCTTGAACACCTCCAGGCAGGGGACAGCCACAAACTCCCTGGGCAACCTGTGCCAGTGTGTCCCCACATTCACTCTTAAGAATCTCTTCCTCATCTCCAGTCTCAGTCTCCCCTCTCCCAGCTCAAAGCCATTGTTCCTCATCCTGGCACTCCCAGCCCTTGTCACAAGTCCCTCCCCAGCTCTCCTGGAGCCCCTTCAGGTACTGGAAGGCTGCTCTGAGGTCTCCCTGGAGCCTTCTCTTCTCCAGGCTGAACAGCCCCGACTGTCTCAGCCTGTTCTCATAGGGGAGTTTCTCCAGCCCTCTGATCATCTTTCTGGCCTCCTCTGGACCCATTCCAACAGTTCCTTATTAACCTGACTGCATTTGAAAGAAATTTGAAAGATGAGACATTAGCCTCCTGCTCAGAGGCCTTTAGGAATTTTATTTGGCCTGTTCTTGAAAATTCTGTTCTTGAGTTTAAAAACCACCACACTGACCTTGAAGGAGAACATCACTTGCATTGTTCACATCAACCAGGTAGTGCTAACCTGCAGTGTGGGGAGATCGATGCACACATGGGCATGGCCTCTCTGCAGGTGTCTGAAGTGCTGGAGGGCAAGTGTGGCTCAGCTATTGGTTATGTTGTGTCATAGCTAAGAGTGGTGGCAAATCATACTTGGGGTGGTAGAACTTGATGAGGCCTGGAGCAACCTGATCTAGTTGAAGATGTCCCTGCTGACTGCAAGGGGGTTGGGCAAGATGACCTTGGAGGGTCCCTTCCAACCTGATGTAATCTGTGAAGCTGTGAAATGAGACAGGGAAAGAGTAAAGCCTTGGCATTCCTTGGAGAAGTTGCCCCAAGTGGTTGCAGGATCACAGAATCATAAAGATTGGAAAAGACCTTTAGGATCATTGAGTCCAGCTGTAACCTAGCTATCATGACCACTAATCCATGTCCTGAAGCATCACATCTGCAGCTTCTTGAACACCTCCAGGGATGGGGACTCCACCACTTCCCTGTGCAGTCTGTGCCAGTCCCTGACCACTCCTGCAGCAAAGAAATTCTTCCTCATCTCCAACCTAACCCTCCCCTGGCACAATTTCAGGATATTTCCTCTCATCCTCTCATCCTGTTGCTGCTCACCTGGGAGCACAGCCCAACCCTGACCTGGCTCCAGCCTCCTTTCAGGAAGCTGTTGAGAGCAATGAGGTCTCCCCTCAGTCTCCTCTTCTCCAGACTGAGCACCCCCAGCCCTCTCAGCTGCTCCTCATATGATGCCCTCCATACCCCTAACCAGCCTCACTGCTGTTCTCTGGACACCCTCCAGCCCCTCAATGTGTTTCTTACACTGTGGTGCCCAGACCTGAGCACAGGATGTGGGATGGCCCTGTCCAAGTCTTAAAATGTTCTTAGCAAATGCAGATTGCAGATCCAGAAATAGCCCCCAGCTGTCTCACCATGTGCTGCCTTTTCTCTCTGCAGATCTTGTCAATCATGTTGTATTCCTCAAAGAAAGAGATCAGCTCCCTGGCTGAACGTGAGGACACTGAGCTGGATGAAAGAGATCAAGATGTGGAGCAACCTGTTATTGGTCCTGTTGATACAGAGCACAACAAACTTGATCCTCTTGAGGGTTTGGATGAAGCAACCAAAATATGCTTCTTGGTACTTAAAATGTTTTGACTCTTGTGAGTTTGCTACTTGCATAAAATAGGTGGTAGATTATGAAGCTGGTTTCCTTCTGAACGTAGAGAGTGGTAGGGCTGTGATAGCAATGGCTCGTTGTTCCAGTAGCTGAAGGGATCCTACAGAAAGGCTGCAGAGGGACTTTTCATGATGGTGCCTGGAGACAGGACAAGGGGGAATGGATTGAAGCTGAGGCAGAGCAAGACTAGACTGGAGCTGAGGAAGAAGTTCTTCAGCAGTGGTGAGAGTCTGGAACAGGTTGCCCAGGGAGGTTGTGGATGCCTCCTGCCTGGAGGTGTTCAAGGCCTGGTTCGATGAGGACTTGAGCAGCTGAATCTAGTTGAGAGGTATCCCTGCCCATGGCAGGGAGGTTGGAAGTGGGTAATCTCTGAGGTCCCTTCCAACCTGAGCCATTCTGTGGTTATCTAAAGGAAATAAACTGGAACCACAGTAATTAACACTACAAAATCACTGTCAAGGTTTTCTGCTCCATTACTTTGCATTTTCGCTAGTCCAGATGTTCATTAATTCTCTACCCATATAAGTGGGGAGGTGACACCTGGGTCAGCCTTCAACTCCTCTTCCTGGTTTCTCCGTCTCCTTGCTCAGATGACACACGACGCACTGAATGCTCCTCTACACATCCTCCGAGCCATGTATGAGCTGCAGATGAAGAGGACAGATTCCTTTTTCCTGGAAGTGCAAAAGAGGTAGGTGCAAGACTGGGTCCAGCAGAAAGCCAGTGTTAGATGTGGGTGGTAACCTGAAATAGAAGAGGTGCTGAACAGGAGCTGTGCCAAGAGTGCGATTTGCTTTTCATGTGTGGCACAGTAAGGAAATAAACTCCACTGAGGTCTCTTTATGGAAACCAGCACTCTGGAACACTGCACCTTCTTGTCAGGGTGTGACTCCCGTTTGAAGAGCCACTCTGTCAAATTATCCCAGCTGAAGAAGAATGGAGAGCTTGCATGAGGCTTCTGGTAATCAAAGCAAATCCTGGAGCCACCATCTCCTCACAGAAATGAGCAGCTGTCTGACCTTCAAACCTCTGACTCCTTAGACCAGCATGGACTGGGCAGAACAATGTGGCCTGGGCGAGAGTGGCTGAAAGGCTGGCCAGCAGGAAAGGCACTGGGGTTGCTGGTTGACAGAGGCTGAAGATGAGCCAGCAGTGTGCTCAGGTGACCGAGAAGGCCTCCAGCATCCTGGCCTGGATCAGCAGTGGTGCGGGCAGCAGGAGCAGGGCAGGGATTGTCGCCCTGGACTCAGTCCTGGTGACCCACAACTTGAATCCTGGGTTCAGTTATGTTTCTCTCACTCCAAGAAGGACACTGAGGGGCTGGAACAGGTCCAGAAAAGGGCAACAAAGCTGGGAAGGGGTTTGGAGAACAGGGCTGGGGAGGAGCAGCTGAGGGAGCTGGGGGTGTTCAGCCTGGAGAAGAGGAGGCTGAGGGAGACCTCAGTGCTCTCTGCAGCTCCCTGAGAGGAGGCTGGAGCCAGGTAGGAGTTGGGCTCTGCTCCCAAAGAACAAGCAATAGGATTAGATGAAATGGCCTCAAGTTGCCCCAGGGGAGCTTTTGGTTGGACATTAGAAGAAAATTCTTCACTGAAAGGCTTCTCAAAGCCTGGCACAGGCTGCCCAGGGAGGTGGCTGAATCCCTATCCCTGGAGGTTTTTCAAATAGAGATGTGGTGCTAAGGCCATGGATTAGCACCAACCTTGGCAGAGCTGCAGAATGGTTGGACTGGATAAGCTTAAAGGGCTTTTGCAAGCAAAACAATTCCATGATTCTGGGATTAAAACTCTTTCAGGTAGGAGAGAGCTGTACGGAGAAATAAATCTTGCAGAGAACTTGGTGCAAGAGGCAGTCTGCTGGGAAAGCTGCTTCCTGTGAGAGCTCATTGCTCTCTACAGCTCCCTGAGAGGAAGCTGGAGCCAGGCAGTTGCTGGTCTCTTCTCCCAAGGACTGAGAGACAGGATGAGAGGAAACTGCTTCAGGATGCACCAGGGGAGATTCAGGTTGGACATGAGGAGCAATATCTTCCTCAAAGTGGTTGTCAAGGCCTGGCTCAGGCTGCCCAGGACAGTGGTGGAGTCTCCATCCCTGGAGGGGTTTCAAAGCCATAGAGATGTGGTGCTGAGGGCCATCGTTTAGCACCAGACTTGATGAAGTTAGATAATGGCTGGACTCAATGATCTGAAAAGTCCCTTTCCAGTCAAACATGGTTCTAAATATAGGTAGAGTTTAATGAATCCTGAAACAGAAGGTGGGAAGATTTTATTTGCATTTAATTCGATGGATTCAGGACTAATGTAGTTTGCATCACTTTCCACACACACCTGTGGTTTGCTGTTTGTTTCTTTTTGCCTCTCTGAAGGTTTGATGGAGATGTGATCACAACAGACGAGAGGATCCGGACACTGGCTCAGAAATGGCAGCCCAGCAAGCGCCTGAGGCTGGAGGAGCAGAGCTCAAAAGCTGTAGACACGGATATGATCATCCTGCCATGTCTGGTACATGCAGCTCCACACAGAGGAGCACTTGTGGAATCATTCAGTCAGTTCTGTTCAGCAGCTTCAAACCTGGGATTATCATTTATTTTTTTTGACATTTGAGGTCAAAAGACTGGGGCCAGACTCTGCTCAGTGGTGCCCAGGGACAGCACAAGGGGCAGTGGGCACAGACTGGAGGTTGTTTGTTGTGAGGGTGCTGGAGGCCTGGAGCAGGCTGCCCAGAGAGGTTGTGGAGTGTCCTTGTGTGGAGAGCTTCCAACCCCCCTGGGCATTGTGCTCCTGGGCACTGTGCTGTGGGTGCCCTGCTGGAGCAGGGGGTTGGACTGGTTGATCTCCAGAGGTCTCTTCCAACCCCATCATGCTGGGGTTCTGGGATTTTATGTCCAAATGAATGAGCAAGGCCCAACAACAAGAAGTGCATCTTGGAATTTCTCCCTTAAGGAAATGAGAGAACTTGAGTCTCAGGTCAGCTGTGATTGCAGGCTGTCATTTCCTCTCCTTCTGCAAGAAAGATTGTATCTGATTCCTGTAAGCTTATCCCCTCAGTGTTACTGCTTTAGCATTTCATTGTTATCTTGCAGTCATTTCAGCATTTCAGCAGGAACAAGGAAGCAAAGGATGTCTGCTGTGGAGCAGACCCTGCACTTGCACGCTTTAGGTTTTGCATACCAGCACGGTCCCACAGCTGTGCTTTATTGTGGGTGCTGGTTCCTGGCTGTGTGCTATCACCAGCAGAGCTCTCAGTTGCACAGCAAAGTGATCAGGGGCTTCCTGAAGTAGATTCACATGATTACAAGAAGGAAAATAGGCCTCAAACAGTTTATAGAGAGGCTGTGAAATACCCACCCCTGGAAAATCTCCACACTTCCCTGCACAAAGCCTTGTTTTTAAAGTTGGCTCAGCTTTAGGGACCAGAGGATCTCCACAGTTTCCTTCCAACCTGACTCACTCCGTGTCACAAGTAGCATGGCACTTGGCTACTTTACCCCTGTAGGTTAGCTTAAATCAATGCTTCTGGTTGGAGGTCTGAGTGCTGTTTCCACTGCTGTGTGGAGGAATGGATGTGTCTGTTGGCAGAATCAGCCCAGTAGGCAGCTGTGGCCTGGGCTGCATCAGAAGATGTGTGGGCAGCAGGACAAGGAGGAGATTCTGACCTCTGCTCTTCTGACACCCCACCTTGGGGTCCTGTGTCCAGTTCTGGCACCCCCAGCACAAGAAGGACAGGAAACTGTTGGAGAGGGTCCAGAGGAGGCCACAAAGATGATCAGAGGGTTGGAGAACCTCTCCTGTGGGGACAGGGTGTGAGAGCTGGGACTCTTCAGCCTGGAGAAGAGAAGGCTCCAGGGAGACCTCAGAGCAGCCTTCCAGTACCTGAAGGGCCCCAGGAGAGCTGGGGAGGGACTTGTGACAAGGGCTGGGAGTGACAGGATGAGGGAGAATGGTTTGAAACTGGAGCAGAGTAGATTTAGATTGGACATTAAGAAGAAATACTTGAGAGTGAGGAGGGTGAGGTGGGGAGACTGGCACAGGTTGCCCAGGGAGGCTGTGGATGTCCCCTGCCTAGAGGTGTTCAAGGCCAGGCTGGATGAGGCCTTGGGCAATCTGGGCTGGTGGGAGGTGTCCCTGCCCATGGCAGGGCGTTGGAACTGGATGAGCTTTGTGGTCCCTTCCCACTCCAGCCTTGCTGTGATGATAGATCTCTGAAGCAGTCTCTCTGAGGTTTTCTGTCCTTCTGGGTCTCAGGGCTCTGATTGCTCTGTTCTTTGCATTTGATTTTCCATATGTAGAAGACAATTTGTCAGTTCAGCTTGCAGCCTGAGGGACTGGTCAGGTACCCTGACATAAGGAGGTAATTTGAGAGCCTGTTTTCAACCTTGCATTTCTTTTTTCCTTGTAGTCAAAGCCTGTGCTCTGTGACAAAGCCACAGAAGAAAGCAACCCAGTGGCCCAGAAGCTGATAACCAACACAGAGAGCGACCTGCAGCTCAGCTACGCCAAGCAGCGCCGCACCAAGAGCTCCATCCTGCTGCACAAGGAGCTGGACTCCAGGAGCAAAAAAGCTGTCAGGGACTACCTGTATCGTGTCAATGAGGCCACTGCTGTGCTCTATGCCAGGCATGTGCTGGCATCTTTGTTGGCTGAGTGGCCAGATAATGTGGCAATCAGTGAAGAAATCCTGGATCTTAGTGGCCCAGCCCACATGACATACATCCTCGACATGCTTATGCAGCTGGAGGAAAAGCAGCTGTGGGAAAAAGTAAGTGGATCTCACTGCTCCACGTGGACAGGCCCTGTGCCTGCTGCCACGAGGCTCTGCTGAGCACAAAGGCTGTGCTTTCTTTTTAAACTAAATGGAAACTCCAAAATTTACATGAGTTCTGAAAAGAAGCAGTTGGAATCTGTCAGTGCCTTGATGGACTGGTTTGGATAATGGGAAAGCTGGCTCTGTGGAGAGAGCTCCAAATTGTCACTTTGGTGGCCAAGAAGGCTATCAGCATCCTGCCTTGAATAAGCCATGGTGGTGTGGCCAGCAGGTTTGGGCAGGGATTGTCTCCCAGTACTCAGCACTTGTGAGGCCACACAAGTTCAGTTCTGGGCCCTCACTCCAAGAAGGACACCGAGGGGCTGGAACAGGTCCAGAGAAGGGCAACAAAGCTGGGAAAGGGTTTGGAGAAGAGGGCTGGGGAGGAGCAGCTGAGGGACCTTGGGGTGTTTAGTGTGGAGAAGAGGAGGCTGAGGGAGACCTCATTGCTCTCTGCAGCTCCCTGAGAGGAGGCTGGAGCCGAGTAGGAGTTGGGCTCTGCTCCCAAAGAGCAAGCAATAGGATTAGAGGAGAGAGCTAATGCATGCAGCATGGGTAACAAACAAGAGGAGCTGGAAGCCTTGCTGCAGCAGGAGAGTTATGATGTGGTTGCCATCACAGAGCCGTGGTGGGACGACTCACATGGCTGGAGCGCTGCAACTGACGGCTGCAGGCTCTTCAGGAGAGACAGGCAAGGGAGAGGGGGTGAAGGGGTGGCCCTGTACATCAGGGAGGCACTGGATGCTGTTGAGCTGGAGATCAGGGACGATCGGGGTGAGTGCTTGTGGGTGAGAATTAGAGGGAAGAGCAGCAGGGCAGACATCCTGGTTGGGGTCTGTTATAGACCACCCAACCAGGAGGAAGATGTCGATGAAGCATTCTATAGGCAGCTTAAGGCTGTCTCAAGATCGCCTGACCTCGTTCTCATGGGCGACTTCAACCTGCCTGATACCTGCTGGGATCGCAGCACAGCAGAGAGGAGGCAGTCTAGGAGGTTCTTAGAGTGCATGGAGGACAGCTTCTTATCCCAGGTGCTGCGTGAGCCTACCAGGGGCAAGGCTCTGCTTGACCTCCTCTTCACCACCAGGGAAGGGCTGGTGGGGATGTGGTGGTCGGAGGGTGTTCAGGGGCCAGTGACCAGGAGATCATTGAGTGGTCAATATGCAGCCAAGCCAAGAGGGGCAGCAAGAAGACCTCCACTCTGGACTGCCAGAGGGCAGACTTCAGGTTACTCAAGGAACTGACTCAGGAGGTTCCTTGGGAAACAGCCCTTAACAACAAAGGGGTCCAGGAGAGCTGGACCTGCTTCAAGGCAGAACTCTGGAAGGCTCAGAACAGGCTGTGCCAGTGTGCTGGAGATGAGCCCCGGGGCAGACAGCCTGGATGGGCAATGAGCTTCTGAAGGAGCTAAGGGAACAAAAGAGGGTGTACCATCTTTGGAAGCAAGGGGAGGCAACCCATGGGATGTTTAGGGATGTTGCTAGGTCCTGTAGGAAGAAAATTAGGGAGGCAAAAGCCCATTTGGAGCTTAGCCTGGCACTGCTGTGAGGGACAACACAAAGTCCTTCTATAAATACATCAATAGCAAGAGGAGGGTCAAGGACAACCTCCACTCCTGGGTGGGCACGGAGGGGAACGTTGGAACGAAGGATGAGGAAAAGGCAGAGGGACTTAACACCTTCTTTGCCTCCATTTTTACTAGCAGGATGGAATGTCTTCCAGACAGCTGGCCTGCAGAGCTGGCAGAAGGAGCCAGGGAGCAGCAGAGGGTTTCTCTCTGTTCCAGGAGGAGGTTGTTAGAGACCTCGTCAGCCACTTGGATCCCCACAAGTCCAAGGGACCGGATGGGATCCACCCTAGGGTGTTGAGAGCGCTGGCAGATGAGCTGCCAAGCCACTCTCCATCATTTCCCACCAGTCCTGGCTCACTGGAGAGGTCCCAGAAGACTGGAAGCTGCCAAGGTGGTGCCCATCCACAAGCAGGGCAGGTTGGATGAGCCAGGGAATTCCAGGCCTGGCAGCCTGACCTCAGTGCCAGGCAAGGTTATGGAACAGGATGGCCAAGGGCTCAGGCCCAGCCAGCATGGATTTAGGAAGGGCAGGTCCTGCCTCTCCAACCTGATTTCCTTCCATGTCCAGGTGACTGCCTGGTGGATGTGGGGCAGGCTGTGGATGGAGTCTGCCTGGACTCCAGCAAGGCCTTTGACACCATCCCCCACAGCCAACTCCTGGCCAAGCTGTCAACCCCTGGCTTGGACAGCAGCACTCTGAGCTGGGTTAGGAACTGGCTGGAGGCCGAGCCCAGAGAGTGGTGGTGAATGGTGCCACAGCCAGCTGGAGGCCAGTCACCAGTGGTGTGCCCCAGGGATCAGTGCTGGGCCCCATCCTCTTTAATATCTTCATTGATGATCTGGATGAAGGGATTGAGACAGTCATCAGCAAATTTGCAGATGACACCAAGCTGGGAGCAGATGTTGGTCAGTTAGAGGGCAGAAGGGCTCTGCAGAGGGACCTTGACCGACTGGACAGATGGGCAGAGTCCAACAGGATGGCATTCAACAAGTCCAAGTTCCAGGTGCTGCACTTTGGCCACAGCAACCCCAGGCAGAGCTACAGGCTGGGGTCAGAGTGGCTGAGAGCTGCCAAACAGAGAGGGACCTGGGGGTGCTGATCAACAGCTGGCTGAACATGAGCCAGCAGTGTGCCCAGGGGGCCAAGAAGGCCAATGGCATCCTGGCCTGCATCAGGAATAGTGTGGCCAGCAGGAGCAGGGAGGTCATTGTGCCCCTGTACTCTGCTTTGGTTAGGCCACACCTTGAGTCCTGTGTCCAGTTCTGGGTCCCTCAGTTTAGGAAGGACATCGAGACACTTGAAGGTGTCCAGAGAAGGGCAGCAAGGCTGGTGAGAGGCCTTGAGCACAAGCCCTGTGAGGAGAGGCTGAGGGAGCTGGGGTTGCTTAGCCTGGAGAAGAGGAGGCTCAGGGGAGAGCAATGAGGTCTCCCTCAACTACCTGAAGCCAGGAAGGGGTTGGTCTCTTCTCTCTAGCAGCCAGCACCAGAAGAAGAGGACACAGTCTCAAGCTGTGCCAGGGGAAGTTTAGGCTGGAGGTGAGGAGAAAGTTCTTCCCAGAGAGAGTTGTTAGCCACTGGAATGTGCTGCCCAGGGAGGTGGTGGAGTCACCATCCCTGGAGGTGTTCAAGAGGGGATTGGATGTGGCACTTGGTGCCATGGTCTAGTCATGGGGTCTGTGGTGACAGGTTGGACTCGATGACCTTTGAGATCTCTTCCAACCTTGGTGTTACTGTGATTCTGTGTGAAAGCAAGTGCTGAGAATCTTCAAAAAAGGAGTTAAAAACACACCAGAAGGCATCAGTCTGGTGCACTGAACCAACAGTCTGCTCTCCTCTGGACTCCCAACATGTGACCTGCCTCCCCCATATCACCTTAAAAACACAGAGAGTGCAGAGTTTAGCTGCAGGAGGTCTGGAAAAGAGTGCAGGGATTGTTAAAGCATGGAACATGCTCTGCTCTTTTGAGACCCCCACCTGCAGCACTGTGTCCACTTCTGGTACTTCAGCACAAGAGCTGCTGGAGCAGGTGCAGAGGAGGCCAAAAAGGTGATCAGCGGGATGGAGAACCTCTCCTGTGGGGACAGGCTGGGAGAGCTGGGGCTGTTCAGCCTGGAGAAGAGAAGGCTCCAGGGAGACCTCAGAGCAGCCGGAACGAAGCTGGGCAAGGACTTTTGACAAGTGCCAGGATGAGGAACAATGGCTCTGAGCTGGGAGAGGGGAGACTGAGACCGGAGATAAGGAAGAGATTCTTGAGAGTGAGGCTGGGGAGACTCTGGCACAGGCTGCCCAGGGAGGCTGTGGCTGCCTCCTGCCTGGAGGTGTTCAAGGCCAGGCTGGATGAGGCCTTGAGCAGCCTGTGCTGGTGGGAGGTGTCCCTGCCCATGGCAGGGGGTTGGAACTGGGTGAGCTTTGAGGTCTCTTCCAACCCAAAGAATTCTGTGATTCTATGAACCAAGCAGTCTTCTCCATCCTGTATCTTTGCTCTGTGGGGGCAATGAGGGAGGGAGAAGGAGGGGTAGTGTCAAGGTTGGTTCCTCTTTCCCTGTCCTTGTAAAGCAGTAGGCAGCATACAAAAACTAACAACCAGTGTGATTCACTGGTCCTCCCAGTAAGAAAACAAAGGAGTGTCAGGTTAAGGTAATAACTGGCAGGTCCAAAGCAAACCCAAAGAGCTGGCTGGTGACACAGTGTCATTGACATGGCCCCAGGGTGTTTGTGCAGACTGAGAACATGGCAGGGTGAGCTGATAGAAGAAAAATACCCCAGTGTAGCCTCGGGCTGCTCTGCAAGCCTGTGGAGGAGGAAGGCACAGCCAGGAGCTATGCCACATGCTGCCTTGGGGGCTGGAGCTCCTTTTCCTGGTTTGGAGATGGATCTTTTGCTGTGGTATGAACTTTGTAGGAGGAGTTAGGAAGTGGCAGCTGAAGAGGTAACAAGTGGCTGCAATGGCCTGGAGGAAGCCTGGGGGGGGCAGGGCTCCAGCTTCAGGGCTTTGTGTGCCTTTGGGAAATAAGGGAAAAAGGGAAACTCAGGTTGTTCTGAATTCATGGATTCATAGCATGGTTCAGGTGGGAAGGGACTATGGGCAGGGACACCTCCCACCAGCACAGGTTGCTCAAGGCCACATCCGGCCTGGCCTTGAACACCTCCAGGGAGGAGGCAGCCACAGCCTCCCTGGGCAGCCTGTGCCAGAGTCTCCCCAGCCTCACTGCATAAATGATGATGATGATGTGCTGCAAGGCTGCACAACATATGTTTGTGTTTGTGAAGACACAGCTCTTGCATCCACTGCTTCCAGACCTTGGAACCCAACCATTCCTTCCCATACCCAGACCTGGATGTTTTGAATGCTGAACCAGTGAAATTCTATTCCAGCCCAAAGCTAGAGGTGTCTGTAAAGGTGTCTGTTCTGTGTGTTCAGGTTCTTTATCTCCCTTGTTTACAGCTTTAATTGTGGATTACCCTTACTTTGGGGAAAGAGATGTAGCTAACAGCTCTCATGCTTTTGTCAGGCAAAGACTGGAAGATCTGCAACAGGATAAAGTCTTCTGCACTTATGGAGAATCCAAGAGTGCTGGAGGTTGGAAGGGAGCTCCAGAGATAGAGTCCAACCCCCTGCAAAGCAGCACCACTTAGGGCAGGTCACACAGGACTGTGTCCAGGCAGGTTTTGAAGATCTCCAGAGCAGACCTGCAGTCATCATTGGTGAACTGGGCTTGTTTAGAAGGGCAAAGAAGCTGGTGAGCGTTCTGGAGAACAGGGCTGGGGAGGAGCAGCTGAGGGACCTGGGGCTGTTCAGTGTGGAGAAAAGAAGGCTGAGGGGAGACCTCATTGCTCACTGCAGCTCCCTGAGAGGAGGCTGGAGCCAGGTGGGGGTTGGGCTCTGCTCCCTAGGATCAGGTGATAGAAGGAGAGGAAATGACCTGAAATTGTGTCTGGGGAGGGTTAGGTTGGAGGTGAGGAACAATTTCTTTGCTGCAGTAATGGTCAGGGATTGGAGCAGGCTGCCCAGGGAGTGGGGTGGAGTCCCCATTCCTGGAGGTGTTCAGTGACACATGGGGACATGATTTAGTGGCCATGATGGTGCTGGGTTGATGGTTGGACTCGATCTTGAACCTCTTCTCCAACCCAATTATCTCTCATTCTTGCCTGTAGCTTGATTATCTCTTCCAAAGTGTTGTGTGGCTGGACATGAGTCGTGCCAGTCATCAGCACGTGGCTGATGAGTGTTGTTTGGGAAGCAGATGGTACTCAGGGGATGTTCTGCTTCTCCCCAGATTCTGCAGAAGGTCCTGCATGGGTGCAGTGAGGGCATGCTGGGCACAATGGCGCTGACAGCCTGCCAGTTCATGGAGGAGCCGGGCATGGCCGTGCAGATGCGTGAATCCAAACACCCCTACAGCAACAACACCAACTTCGAGGTCAGTTCTGCTGCTGGGCACTGCAGGGGGCCAGGAGAAGCATCAGGGTGGGCAGAGCAGAAGTCTCACTGTGTTCCATGTCTATATCTACGGGACTCTTGTGCTTGGAGTACCTGGGAAGTGTCTCTGCAGTCTTGTTTTGGGAAAGGTTGATGCCCCCTGCAATGCTCCGGGCTTGGGGCAGTGGCTGGAAACTGCCTGGAGGGAAAGGAGCTGAGGGTGCTGATCAGCAGCTAGCTAATAATGAGCCAGGCTGTGCCCAGGTGGCCAAGAAGGCCACCAGCATCCTGGCTTGGATCAGCAATGGTGTGGGCAGCAGGAGCAGGGCAGGGATTGTCCTCCTGTACTGGGTAACGGTGAGGCCACTTCTCAAATCCTGGGGTCAATTCTGGGCCCTCACTCCTAGAAAGACATTCAGAGGCTGGAGCAGGTCCAGAGAAGGACAAGGAAGCTGGGGAAGGGCCTGGAGAACAGGGCTGGGCAGGAGCAGCTGAGGGAGCTGGGGGTGTTCAGTCTGGAGAAGAGGAGGCTGAGGGAAGACCTCCTTGCTCTCTACAGCTGCCTGAGAGGAGGCTGCAGTGAGGTGGGGATTGGGCTCTTCTCCCAAGGAACAACTTACAGGACAAGAAGAAACTACCTTGAGTTGTCCCAGGGGCAATTTAGGTTGGACATGAGGAACAATTTCTTCTCTAATGCATTTGTCAAAGCCTGGCCCAGGGTGCCCAGGGCAGTGGTGGAGTCCCCAACCCTGGAGGGCCTTCAAAGCCATGGAGATGTGGTGCTGAGGGCTATGGTTTGGTGGTGACCTGGCAGTGCTTGGACTTGATGATCTTCAAGGCTTTTTCCAAAGCCTGTGGATTTGATTCTATGCCTGAGGCCTTGCCTTGTAAGGAAATCTGCTCAGTCAGACACCTGGGTCTGGTGCTGATGGGTTCCTGCAAGCATGTGTAACCCAGAGGTGCATTCTGCACCTGCCTGGACTGGTTTCAGGGCTTCAGTGCACAAATATTTCTACCCTTTCCTCCACTAGCCTGTTCCAGCTGGCCAGGTGCTGTTAGACCCAAGCTAGGAGTGGGATCTTTTTCATGTGTTTCTCATTTGGGACCCTCTTCTGCAGCCACAAACCATTCTGAGTTTCCCTTTTTTGGTAGTTAAACAACTAGTCCATGTTCTAATGGAGTTTGGAAGGTAACTACTGCCTCTGGGCAGCCCTGGCATTTTTAATGGTCCTGCAGCTCTAAGGCTTCTGATTTTGATGATTAAAACTGCACCTAAACCTTTGGGTTCAGGCTGTGAGGTCAACATCAGCCACAAATCATGCTTCCAGAACACCAAAGCCTTGTTAGCAACTACTGCTGCACGCTCACAGCTAATGCAAACAGCAGGCCATGCAGTGCTTGGGGTCATTAGCAGTTGCAGAGGGTGTGGTTTTCTCCCATGGAGATGCTTTAATACAGAACCACAGAGCTCCTGAAGTGGGCTGAGGTTGAGATCACCAAGTCCAACCATTCACCCAGAGCTCACAATGCCACCACTGCTGCTAAGACACCACCACTAAAACACGGTCCCTCAGCACCACATCCATGCAGCTCTTGAACACCCACGGGGATGGGGACTCCACCAGTGCCCTGGGCAGCCTGGGCCAGTGCCTGAGAACCCTTGCTGGGAAGGGCTTGTTCCTGCTGTTCACTAGACCTCCTTCTATCTCATATGGTGAAAATAGCTTCTTGGTGCCTCAGTGCTGCAGCATCCAGAGGTGATGTGTTTATTTCCCAGGACAAAGTTCACATTCCAGGTGCTATCTACCTCTCAATCAAGTTTGACTCTCAGTGTAACACAGAGGAAGGCTGTGATGAGCTGCTGATGGCCAGCAGCAGTGACTTCCAGCAGGATCGGCACAGCTTCAGTGGCTCACCGCAGAAGTGGAATGACTTTGAGCTGCCAGGTGAGTCTGCAGTGTCCCCAGATGCTGATGTGTGGGATGTTGCTGCTTCTGGAACTTGAGAGAAGCTCCTGAAAGAGGAGAGTTAAATGTGGATGCCCATGAGATACTGGGGCAAGAGAAGGATGCTCCACATCTGTTTGTTCTGAGGTGCTGCTCAGTTCTATGATTCAGAGCCCAGGAGCAGGCTGCCCAGAGAGGTTGTGGAGTCTCCTCTGGAGAGCTTCCAAAGCCACCAGGACACTGATCCTGGGCAAGCGGCTGTGGGTGCTCTGCTTTAGCAGGGGGTTGGACTGGATCACATCCAGAGGTCCCTACAACCCCCACCATGCTGGGGTTCTGTTTCTTTAAAAACTTCCTTATCTCTTGCTCTGTTTGACCTTTTTTTCCATGCCTCACTCAGAGCAGGCACTTAGCTACTGGAAACAAAGTTTGATCTTGATTCTGTTCCAAGCCAGTCCTTGCTCTGCACGATATTCACTGACATTGTTTCTGCCTTCCTTGCTTTGCTTTCCACAGGAAGCACATTTTTTCTATCAGAACAAAAGAAACAGCCAGGCTTATCTCCTGCCTCTGTGCTCCACCAGTGCTCAGACACAGCCTGTGCCAGTGCCTTGGCTCCACTTAGTGCTGCAGAGCACGGCTGAACAGATATCAGGCATTTGACTGACAGCTTCAATCTACAGGGGTTTGATAACACTCAAACATCCACTCTGCTCTGGTGAGACCTCACCTGGCGTACAGTGTCCAGCTCTGGAGTCCCACGAGACAGGCATGGACCTGATGGAGCAGGCCCAGAAGGGGCCAAAATGATGGTCAGAGAGCTGGAGAACCTCAGCTATGGGGACAGGCTGAAAGAATTTGAGCTGTTCAACCTGGAGTGGAGAAGGCTCCAGGGACTCCTTAGAGCTGCATTTCAATATCTGAAGGAGACCTCCGGAATGGCTGGGGAGGGACTGTTCAGAAGGGCCTGTGGAGATAGGATGAGAGGCAATGGTTTGAAACTGGAGCAGGGCAGATTGAGGTTGGACATGAGGAGGAAGCTCTGCACAGTGAGGATGGTGAGACACTGGAACAGGTTGATGTGGCCCTGGGCAGCCTGATCTGGTTGGAGGTGTCCCTGCTGATTGCAGAGGGGTTGGACAGGATGACCTCTGAGGGTCCCTTCCAACTCAAAGCAATCTGTGAAGACTGTGGCAAATGGCAGTGAGCTGAAGGACCTCACAGTCCCATCCTTCTTCTGACAGGGTGATTTAACCCACTTACCAACACAGGTAGCTTTTCACTTTGAGTCCTGTCAGGAGCTGTACATAGATTCAGGAATTTTCTTAGCCAAAGAGTTTGGGTTGTAAGGTGGACATTAGCAATGTGCCCTCTCAAGAAATGGATTTTTATGACCTTCTCTCTGTCCTCCTTTTCCTCCCAAATAGCTGCAGAGGTTTTCAAGAAACTGAGCTATGAGGCCCATTGTTTTGGAGCAGCCTTGGCTATGCAACTTGAGTTTCACCTTCTGACACTTCATTT
Organism: Picus viridis; assembly: GCA_033816785.1. Classification (NCBI taxonomy): domain Eukaryota; kingdom Metazoa; phylum Chordata; class Aves; order Piciformes; family Picidae; genus Picus; species Picus viridis. The sequence continues at coordinate 13,701,420 of CM066598.1, forward strand.
CCAGACAAGGCTGTTTGGGTTTGGGCTCTTTTCCTAGACAGGCTGGAGAGTTGGGTGGAGGGAACCTCATGAAGGTCACCAAGGGCAAGGGCAGGGGCCTGCCCCTGGGGAGGAACAACCTCTGGTAGCAGGACAGCTGAGGGGGACCTGCTGGGAAGCAGCTCCAAGGAGAAGGAGCTGGGAGTGCTGGGGGACAGCAAGTTCCCCAGGAGGCAGCAATGTGCCCTGGTGGCCAAGAAGGCCAAAGAGGTCCTGGGGTGCATGGAGAACAGTGTGGCCAGCAGGGCAAGGGAGGTTCTCCTCCCCCTCTACTCTGTCCTAGGGAGGCCACATCTGCAATGCTGGGTCCAGTTCTGGGCTCCCCAGTTGAGGAGAGACAGAGAAGTGCTGGAGAGAGTCCAGGGCAGGCTGCAGAGCTGCTGAGGGGCCTGGAGCAGCTCTGGGAGGAGCAAAGGCTGAGAGCCCTGGGGCTGAGAGCCTGCAGAAGAGCAGCCCCAGAGGGCAGCTGAGCAATGCTCAGCAAGAGCTGAAGGAGCTGTGGGGGGCAAGAGGCTGGGGCCAGACTCTGCTGAGTGGTGCCCAGGGACAGCACAAGGGGCACAGCCTGGAGCCCAGGAGGTTGGATGTGAAGAGGAAGAGAAAGTTGTTTGTTGTGAGGGTGCTGGAGGCCTGGAGCAGGCTGCCCAGAGAGGTTGTGGAGTGTCCTGGTGTGGAGAGCTTCTTTAGGTGACCCTGCCTTGGCAGGAATTTTGGACGCTGTTTAGAGGTCCCTTCCCACCTCTACCATTCAGAAACTCTTTGATTCTTCTGTGTAGTTGAGACATTATCCTTGAAAATGTCTTTCTGATACGGACACCATTCGGCCTCCTGTGTGTCATGGTTCTGTACATGTTGAGGTATCAGCAAATCCAAGATCCCTGCTCTGTAATGCTGACATTTGGGATTCATTTCTACCAAACTTGCCATTTCAGTCGTGTTTGTGACAGCAAAACTCACTCCCAAGGTGGTCACCTGGATTTTCCTTCCTTCTCTTGCACACAGGAGACACTCTCTATTACAGGTTCACTTCTGACATGAGTAACACCGAGTGGGGTTACAAGTTTACAGTGACTGCCGGACATCTGGGGAGGTTCCAGACAGGTAAGCAAGCTCAGAAGGTGTTCAAAGGACTTTGGGGACTCATTTGCCTTGTGCTTATCCCTTTGTTTTTTTTAACTTAGAACTTGCTTTCTCCAGTGTTTTGGAGCTTGATTCATTTGCTCAAGTTCAAACTAAACTGATCTGTCTGTGCTAGCAATTCCTTCAGAGAGCGTTGGAACCCCCAATTCCAGTGCTGCCCTTTGCATTCAAAGCCTCATTCTGTGGCAGTCATCACACTCAGGATTTGGTCAGCCCTCTAACTGGCACCAGAAATCCTGGTAATTGCGGTTTTGAAAAGTAGTCCTCCATTCAAACAGGCTGGTTCTGGATCCTGAGCTCTAGGCAGAGCTGGGAAGGTTTTGTTTCAGTTTCAATGAAGTTGAGGCTTGAGGCTGGTGGGTGATAGGCAATCAGCAAACCTCTGCTGCTGGTCACAGAGCAGGTTTGGTTTGCCATTATTTGGGCAAAACTTTAATTTCAGCTAATATTCTTCCTGATTTTCATCTCAGGTTTTCATAGAATCATTCAGGTTGGAATGGACCCCTGGGATCATCCCCTGGGATCATCCCCTTCAACCACTGACCTGTTCTGCAAGGCTCACCTCTGAACCATAGCCCCAAGCACCGCATCTAAACCACCTTGAAACACCTCCAGGGATGGGGACTGGGCCACCTCCCTGGGCAGCCTGGCCCAATGTCTGACCACTCTTCCTGGGAAAGAGCTGTGATGTCAGGATGTCACCTGGGGTGATCTCGGAGTTTTCTCTGGTGTTTTCTTTGCTGATTTCTTGCTTGCCAGAGCAAGAGGTCTTGGTGAGGCATTGGAACAGCCTGCCCAGGGAGGTGGCTGAGTCCCCATCCCTGGAGGTGTTCATAAACAAACAAATGTGGCACTTCAGTGTGTGGTCCAGAGGCCATGGAGGTGCTGGGTGGGAGGTTGGATGTCTTGGAGATCTTTCCCAACCTTGAAGAATACTTAATGTATAGAGGGGAGAATATTGAACCTAGGACCAGAATAGCTTCCTACAAAGTCACAGCTGTTTGAATTTCCTTCCTTTGCAGGGTTTGAAATTCTGAGGCAGATGCTGTCTGAGGAAAGGGTTGTTCCTCACCTCCCACTGGCCAGAATCTGGGAGTGGCAGGTGGGGGTAGCCTGCCGCCAGACCGGCCACCAGCGGCTAAAGGCCATCCACTTGCTCTTGAAGATAGTGCAGTGCAGCACCCAGAGGTAAGGGCACCCTGCTGGCTTCTGCACTGAGAGGCAAAGAGCAGGAGAAGAAAAGGTGAGAAGGCAGAAAATCATGATGTGCTTCCAAGAAGTGCTGGATTTTCCTACCTTGGGCAGTTTGAAGACAGCTTGACAGGGTGCTGGGCTGGGCCACCTTGTTTTAACCACACTGACCGAGAAAGGCTGGGGCAGATGATCCTTGGGTCTCTTCCAGCCTGGCATTCTGCGATTCTGATTCTGTGAAAGAGGTGTGACACAGAATCCCAGTGTGGTGGGGTTTGGAAGGAACCTCCAGAGATCATCCAGTCTAACCCACCTGCTAAATCACAGTCACCCACAGCAGGTTGCACAGAATTTGCTTTGTGATGCAATTTACAGTGCTTGAGGGCAGAAAATTGTTGTTAGGGGTTTCTTCAGGATATTTTCTCTTCTTTCTTGGCTTTTAAAAAGGAGTCATTGAGTTGAAGTGCTGTAACGGAAAAAAATCACTCTGAAACAGAACAAAAGATAGATTTCCTCTCTGGGAGGAGCAAAGGCTAAGAGCCCTGGGGCTGAGAGCCTGGAGTAGGGCAGCCTGAGGGGAAAACTGAGCAGTGCTCAGCAAGAGCTAAAGGAGCTGTGGGGGGCAAGAGGCTGGGGCCAGACTCTGCTGAGTGGTGCCCAGGGACAGCACAAGGGTCAATGGGCACAGACTGTGCCCTCTTTGCATAGCCTGTTAGTCCGACTTGACAGTCTGAGGAGAGGATGGAGTCATGCAGTGGTGGAATGCTGCTCTGGCTCTCTATAAAGCAAAGAACTGTTGAGTTGTTGTTTGTTGTTCCACCACTCAGCCTGCAAGGCAGTTGAGGAAGAGCTAAGTGTAGGCATGCTTAGGTGTGCCAGGGGTGTTCCTGAGGCAAATCCACGCTCAGACACTGAGCTGTTGTAGTGCTGTGCAAATGGGTCCAGTCCCAGGAACTCCACAGAAATGGTAGAAACTGGAATGCTGGGAAGCTGGCACTCAGTTCATTTGTCACAGAATCATAGTACCAGAGGCTGGAAGGGAACTCCAGAAGTCCAACTGCCCCGGCCAAAGCAGGATCAGCTAAGACAGGTCACACAAGAACACACCCAGGTGGGTTTGGAAAGTCTCCAGACAAGGAGACTCCACAACCTCTCTGGGCAGCCTGCTTCAGGCCTCCAGCACCTTCATTCCATAGAAATTTCTCCTCATGTTGAGGTGGAACCTCCTGGGTTCCAGCTTGTGCCACTTTTTCCTTGTCCTGTCACTGGGCACCACCACAAAGAGCCTGGTTCCTTCCTCCTGACACCCACCCCTCACCTGTTTCTAGACACTGATCAGGTCTCCTCTCTGCCTTCTCTCCAGACTCAACTGCCCCTTTTCAGTTCAGAACCTTGAGCATCCTAGCCCCTGTCCTCATGCTGGGGTTGCAGTTTGCAAACTGGAGATAACATTGCAGCCCGGCCAAAGAGGACCATGGCTGGAGGGTTCCTGTCATGGAGGTTGTGGATGTCCCCTCCCTGGAGGTGTTCAAGGCCAGGCTAGATGAGGCCTTGAGCAATCTGGGCTGGTGGGAGTTGTCCCTGCCCATGGCAAGGGGCTGGAACTGGATGATCTTTAAGGTCCCTTTCAACCCAAACCCTTCCATGATTCTATTCACACTGGACTCTGCAAATTTTAGATGCACAGATCTGCATCCAAGTCTGGAAAACCTGATTTTGGTATGACTTGGAATCATAGATTTATTACATTTTAGGTTCCCTTAGTTTTCTTCAGCAGCAAACATTTGCTTTGTCATATGGACAGCAAATGTAATTGCTGGAAGATGAAGTCTCCACTCTCTCTACCATTCTGCATATTTTTCTCCTGTTAATCTGATAACAGATTTTGAGATTGAGTTTCCCTGGCTTTCCCCCTGACTGAATGACATTTGTCATCCTGTCTGCCTGATGAGTGACATTTGGGTTAGCTGGCTTGAGCTCAGCAGCAGGCAGAAGGCAGGCTTGGGGCTCTTTGTGAAGCTAGATACGATCGTTTTTGTCTGCTCTGTGGCAGTGCTGTGGCTCGGGGTTGTGCCATTCCCAGAGCATTTAGCACAGTGAGGTCTCCAGGTATTTTCAAGGCCTCATTTCAGGAGCCTGCTCAGTCTTGTGGAAGTCATTTGGACATGTTCATGGATATGAGGTTTGCTCCTCTCCCATGATCCTGAATGAAGTTTATTGTGCTGAAACACTTGGCTGGGTGTAGCTGTTAAAATAGAACCATAGATTCAAGAATGGTTGGGATTGGGTAGGACCTTAAAGCTCATCCAGTTCCAACCCCCTGCCATGGGCAGGGACACCTCCCACCAGCCCGGGCTGCTCAAGGCCTCATCCATCCTGGCCTTGAACAGCTCCAGGCAGGGGACAGCCACAGCCTCCCTGGGCAACCTGTGCCAGAGTCTCCCCAACCCTCACTGGAAAGAATTTCTCATCTCCAGTCCCAATCTGTCCTCAAGCTTCAATCCACTGTCCCTCATCCCATGCCCTGGGCTAAGTCTTGTGTTTCTTCCCTGGTACATCTGTCAGAACTCTGGTCATCCTCTCTTGAATGTTTGTTCTTCCCTCCCAGAGGCAGGATCAGGTAGAGGTTGCTCACTGTCTCATCACTGTTTCATTCAAATTCTGGTGTGGTGTTTTTTTTTTTTTTTCAGGGACTGTGACCTCACCTTGTTGAAGCCACTTTGGCAGCTTTTCACCCATATGGAAAACAACTTGTGTCACGACATGGCCAAGCCTGGCATTCTCCTTCCTCTTCATCGTGCACTAGCAGAGCTCTTCTTCGTGACAGAAAACAGAGTTGCTGTAAGCACTTCCTGAGGGCTTGGCCACCTTCTGTGCAGGGCTGGGAGCTAAAATAGTGCAGTTTGCCTTCATCTTAGCAAAGTTCTTCAGAGCTTTGGAAACATTCAGTGCTCCACAATCATTAACATCTTCATCTTGTGGAGTCTAATAGGGCAAGCTCTTGCTGTCGGTAGCACGGGAACTTAAGTAATAGTCCTGACTTTTCCTTGTGCAATGAAGGCATTAGGCCCTGCAGCCACTCTTTGATCTGAGAGCATTGCTGATTTCATCATTAATTCAGAGCTATTTGAGTGTGGTTTTCCTTGAGTTGATTTTGAGCATTACACATGAACAGTCTCTACTGAACTGCTCCCTGTGGTCACCAACTGTGCCCAGGAGAGACTCGTGTGTAGCTCTGGTGCCTTTGGTTCTTGCTGTAATCATCAGCATTTGAATCTTAATTAGAGGGATGACATCTGTGCTGGAAATGTTGATGCTCATTGAATGCTTTCTGGCTGCAGGAGCTTGGAACTCTACAGGAGTATTTGCTTGCCTTAAATACTGAAGAGCATCTCCATCGCTGTACAGCACAGGTAAGGAGGCTGCACAGCCCCACAGGTGTGGGCTTTGGTCATGTTTTTTCTGGCAGAGACAGTCACAGAGTAGCAGGAGTTGGAAGGACCTCTGGATATCCAACTGCCCTGCTAAAGCAGGGCACCCACAGCAGTTTGCCCAGGGTCACAAGTGCTGGGGGGGGTTGGAATCTCTCCAGAGAAGGAGAGTCCACAACCTCTCTGGGCAGCCTGCTCCAGGCCTCCAGCAGCCTCACACCAAACAACTTTCTCCTCCTGGTCAGATGGAACCTTCTGGGTTCCATTGTGTGCTCATTGCACCTTGTTCTGTCACTGGGTACCACTGGGCAAAGCCTGGTCCTATCCTCCTGACACCCACCCTTGAAGCATTGAAGAGATCCCCTTCAGGCTGCTCTTTTCCAGGCTAAACAGCCCAAATTTTCTCAGCCTTTCCTCATCAGAGATGTTCCAGTCCCCTCCTCCTCCTCGTAGCCCTAGGTAGAACCAAGATCTACTTGTGTTTAGTTTCACAGGAGGGTGTCTTTACAGCTTTGAACTGGAGAGGATCTTGGATGTGAGTTCTTGTTTTTCCTTCTCTCTTCTAGGCCCTGAGGAACATTGCTGCTATCAGCCTTGCCATTAACTACCCCAACAAATCAACAGCTCTCTGGAATGTTTAATACTGGCTCAGGCCGGAGTGCATGGGATAGAGTAGTTTGTCCATAGGAACCTCAGAACAAACATCTTAACTCCCTTCAGGAAAAGTTCCTTCAGCATCATGAGCACTCTGCAGCCTTCCTTCCTTCCACCTTGATGTAGAATTTATACCACTCAAAGCTCACTTCAGTGAAAAAAGCACATCCTGAAGCAGCTCACTTGTTGCCTACAGTCATGTGTACACTATGGTAGCATGTTAGAGTAAATAGAGCAAGGGTTTCTTTTGTATCCAGAGGAAGCAAACTCCAGAAGGTAGCTGGAGGATGAGGATGCCCCCAGCATTGCTGTCATCTGCTCCCCAGCAAACTTTGGTTGATGGAATGTGACAGCTTGGAAAGTGCTGCTGGACTCGGAGCAATGCCATCAGCAGCATCTCCACGGTGTCACTGGAGTGGAACAGGCCAAACAGTGCTGCTGGGCTGAAGCAAAAGTGGGCCACACTTCAGTCCTGTCATATTGCTTTTGCTTTTGAAGGCTACTGCCCAAGAGAAAGAACTTGAGTCCTTACCAAGCTACAGGTTATAAACCAAATTCCAGTTAAAGGATCCCAGTTTCAGAGCATCCTCGTGCAAGATGTTCCTCCTGTTCTCTGATCCCATCAGCTGGAGCATCTCTCTGACCTTTCTTTATCTCCAATGTGGTGTTCTAGAGAGTCCATTAGGGCAGAGGGCTTCCCTTCATGGAGCAGGGCTGATGGGAAGAGCTGAGGAATTTCCATGCTTCTTAAATACATCTTGGCAAGAAATGATCCATGAAGCCTTTCTTTTCCTTTGAATTATTTCACCACCAGCTCTTGGCCGTGCTGAGAACCTGGAGTCCCAGCATTCAACATGGGGGTTAATGCTCAGTCCAGCCTGATCTCAGAGAGCAATACCAATGCTCCTCTGGGTGAGCAGGGAATGGTTGCAGCCCTGTGCTGAAGTCAGTTGGCTTTCTTCCTGCTCAGCTGCACTGGGCCTTCCCTTTCAAAGAGTTCAGAAGAACGTGGGAGGATTTGGGGGTGCATTTTGTATGCACACAGGGTGGAGAGCTGGGCCTGTCCAGTATGAGTTTAAATGCTCGTTATTTTCTCCTTCCCTTGCTCACCCTGGCATTAAGATACAAAAAAGGCCCCCAGGAGCCTGAGTAGTTGTGTGAATGCAGTGACTCTGTCAGGAGGGAATGTGCTTGCTGACCTCGCTTGGTCCGAAGTTGAGTGGTGCCTGAATCACATCGTGCAGCATGCACAGGGGCACTGTGCTGGGAGATGCTCTCTGAACTGAAGGACCTGTCAGCTGCACCTGAAGTTTGAAAGGTGGTCAGATCTCCCTCTGAGAGGGAAAAGTGCAGTTATAGATGCCCCAGGTTTCGGATGGCCTCTAGTGCTGTAGTTCAAGATGTTTGGACTTCTGCTCAGCCAGGTGAGCACAAAAGGAATGCTGCTTCAGGGCCTGAATTGGAATCAGGATGTGATTGTCCTGAAAGACTTCAAACTGAAAGCCAAGAAGCACCATGCTGAAGCTGTTGCCTTTAGGAGTGGAGTGGCCCTGTCAGCAAATGAGAAGGCCAGAATTCAGGGTGGGATAAAAAGTGCTATTGAACTAAGACTGAAAGGAGGTGGAGAGAGACTGCTCTGAAAGCCTTCCATGAGCATCCTGCAGGTGGAAGTCAAAGCCCTTCATCCTTCCTGAACCAGATCATGATGGGAAGGGAAGTGGGCTCATCTCTGACCCATGGATCCATTTGCTCCCACATCCAAGTAACCTCTCTGAGTTTCCAGGGATCCCTGAGGAGCCATTTCATACATTCTAACAGCACGACCAAGAACTGGGAGCAGGGAGTTGCTCCACAAAAATGAGACATTCTTGAGTCTCCTTTAGGGAGCTGTGGTGATGGGACAGGTGAGCATCCTGAGTGCTCCTCTTGAGCAGGAGGACTTCACTGCCTCAGGGTGGATCCATGGCTGAGCAGTCAAGGCTGTGCCATGGGCTGATTTGCTAAGGCATGTAGCATGCTGCTGAGATCTGCCTGCTTTAGTCCAAGAAGGATTTTTTCTTTTCACATCAGGGATGAAGACTGTAAATAAACCCTTCCCAGAACCTCTCCTGGCTCTACACATCTGTTTCTGTCAGACTCTCTTTTTGCTTTCTGGAGGAAGACTTGAGGCTGCAAGGATGACACAGGAGTGTTCCTTACTGGGCCTACCACCTAACTTATTCTACCAGCAGTAACTGGTCTCAGGAGTGAGCCCTCTTGCCCTGGAGGGACTGTGTAGGAGCAGTGTCCACTCGACAGTGATTTCTACCCACTAGATGGAACTGCAGGACCGTGACCTGAGCTGACACTGAATCTGTTGCTGCCTTACAACTCAAGCACTCATGGATTTAAGAGATGAGAAACACTGATTTTTCCTTTTTCTTTCTTTTTTTCCCCTGTTTTGTTTCTTCTGTTAGCATGAGGAGAAAGGCAGTAATGAACAGTCCTGATCAACACACTTCAGACACCTTGCAGCAGTTCCAGGTGGATTGGATGAGATGGGATAGTCTAAAGCTGCCTGGCAAACAGGAATGCTGAAAAACTAAACAATAAATGTGCCTAATCTAAACCAAGTTGTCCTGCCTGAGTCACCTCTGCTGTGCTGAAAACAAACCCTCCTCTTCCTGAGGCTCCACCTGACCTGCTGTCATCCAGCACTGCGCACCCAGAGCTTTAGCATTTCTTTCCTTAGCGTGTTTGCTGCTCTGCTGTTTCTATCAGTTGGTTAAAGTCTGTCAAACCTTTCCCTTTATTCCCAGCCAGTTCCACAGGTGAGGGTGAAAAAACCCAACCCAAGCCAAGAAAAAAACAAAAAAGCAAACAAAAGAAGGGCAAGGCTCCAGCTGTGGGGGAAATATGCAAACGAGAGACATCTATTGTAAACATTCTATAAAGAGTCTACCACAAGTCTCTGCTTCCTCTTTGCTTCTCTCCTCACTGGCTCTTCAGTGCTTCCCAGGGCTTTGCTTGTGAATCTTCATTTCCAAGGCTTGTGAGACACAGTCATGGAATGGGTTGGGTTGGAAGGAACCACAAAGCTCAGCCAGTTCCAGCTCCCTGCCATGGGCAGGGACACCTCCCACCAGCACAGGCTGCTCAAGGCCTCATCCAGCCTGGCCTTCAACACCTCCAGGCAGGAGGCAGCCACAGCCTCCCCAGGCAACCTGTGCCAGAGTCTCCCCAGCCTCACTCCATAGAATCTCTTCCTCATCTCCAGTCTCAATCTCTCCTCTCTCCCAGCTCAAAACCATTGTCCCTCATCCTGTCACTCCCAGCCCATGTCAAGTGTCCCTCCCCAGCTCTCCTGGAGCCCCTTCAGGTACTGGAAGGCTGCTCTGAGGTCTCCCTGTAGCCTTTTCTTCTCCAGGCTGTACAACCCTAGCACTCCCAGCCTGTGCCCATAGCAGAGGTTCTCCATCCCTCTGATCATCTTCATGGCCTCCTCTGCCCCAGCAATGAGCAAGTCTTTCCTTCTTGTCTGAATGTCCCTGCCATTGCTTTGAAGTGTGCAGGAGAAATCCTACTGGAATCACCTCTCAGATTCCAGCCCAGCTCTTTACATTCCAGTAGCCTTATCCCATAACTGAAGATTTCCCATGGATATTCACTGATTTCAGTCCTGGGGTCCTTGGGGTCCCTTCCAACCTGGCGTTCTGTGCTGTGTTGTCTTTATTTCCTTTCAGACCTGAAACACTTCCAGTGTCCCAGATGTCTCAAATCTCAGTTTTGTATCTTCATATCTCCTGGTGGTGATGAGTGGGGTTTGTACTTACAGGCTTAGGCTAAAAGCTGAACTACCTTAGGTTAGGCTTGAGGAAAAGGTGTTCAGGAAAGGGTAACTGAAGAATCACAGAATGATTGGGATTGGAAGGGACATCTGGAGCTCCAATCCCCTGCTAAAGCAGGGCACCCACAGCAGCTTGCCCAGGGTTGCAATCGCTGGCGGGGGTGGGGTTGGAATGTCTCCAGAGCAGGACACTCCACAACCTCCCTGGGCAGCCTGCTCCAGGCCTCCAACACCCTCACACCAAACAACTTTCTCCTCCTGTTTAGATGGAACCTCCTGGGTTCTACCATGTGCCCATTGCTCCTTGTGCTGTCCCTGGGCACCACCCAACCTCTTGCTCCCACAGCTCCTTTAGCTCTTGCTGAGCATTGCTCAGATCCCTCTCAAGCTGTTCAGGCCTCAGCATCTTCCCACCCCCCACAGGACTCTCTCCAGCAGTTCCCTGTCTCTCTTGAAGTGAGGAGCCCAGAAGTGAACCCAGGACTCCAGATGTGGCTTCCATAGGGCAGAGTAAAAGGGGAGGAGAACCTCCCTTGACCTCCTGGTCACGCTCTTCTGCCTGCACCCCAGGAGCCCATTGGCCAAGTGCACATTGATCTAGATTCATTTTAATCTGCTGTTAAGCTCAGTGTGGTCCCAGAGCTGAAGGCTGGCAGAGCTCTCAGCCATTTGTTTGCAAATCTCAGACTAAGGTCCTTAAGGTTTTTGTTTCAGGAGACCAAAATCAGGCTGCAAGATAGCTCAGAAGTGGTTGACGCTTTTGAACCTGCTTTTGGAGAGGGCTGCACTGTGCTCAAAACAGAAGTGGCCTCAGTGCCCTGAGTTTCCTCAGCCTGGCTCGGGTGGGACTTTTCCAGTTGGACTGGGCAGTTTCCAGCCACTCTGCCCCAAGCCTGCTGTGACCCAAGGGCAGGACCTGCCACCTGGCCTTGTAGGATCTTAGCCCATCAGCCTCAGCCTGTTCAGATCCCTCTGCAGAGACTCTCTACCAGGACAAGCAACCACCACAGCCATGGGAGCCTTCAAAAAGCCTGCCCTGGTCTGCAGGTAAAGCTCCTGGACCGTTGCTGTGTGCAGCAAGGCTGCTTTTCAACACTTGGCCAGTTGGGAGGAGGTGGGGCAGGATAGTGCTGGGAACAAAGAATTGGGAAAATGGGCTGGAAAAACAGGAACTGTGCTGGGCTTTGTGGGGGGAAACAGCAATCTGGCCCATCTCTGAGCTTGGAGCAAAGGACTCAGTTCCAATTGAAGTGAATAAGGGAGAAATCCACTGTGAATAGGGAAGGAATTAAGTAGGAGGTGAAGGAAGTCAGATTAAAGCTCATTCTTTCCACGTTGCTCAGGTCTCCTTTAATCAGTGCTGTTCTGCACTAATCTTGCCTAAGAAAGCACAAATAGCAAACGGCTGGGACCCAGCTCAAGCCCAGGCTGCAGTGTTATGGTGGAGCTCATAAGTGGGAGCGCAAGGAGGGACAAACACTCACAAACCCCCCAAAGCCCTTATTTCCTCCAGCTGGAAGCATCAGCAAGCAGTCCTGGTGGCTAGATGGAAACCTCTGGCAGGTTTGTGGTGCTCCTTGGCTTTCAGGGATTGCTTCTTTTTATATTCAAGAGCTGAGAATGTTTGAGATTAGGGAGAAGTGGAGAAAGGATGACTTTGCCTTGTTCCTTTTTGACAAGGAGTCCCATGGCAAAGACAAGGCCACAGGGACAAGGTACGCTGGGGAGAGTCTCATTGGACTCAAGGGAAAAATTGTCACCAGGAGAAGAGCTGCACTGGAATCATCTCCCGAGGGAAGTGCTGGGTTCCCCTGCACTAGACAGCTGAAGGCTCAGCTTGACAGGCTGCTGGGCCAGCTCAGTTCAGCTCTGCTCAGGCCAGATGATCCTTGGGGTCCCTCCCAGCCTGGCATTCTGTGATGCTGTGTGATGGGTTCATGGCATTTGAGTCAAGGAGGATAGGCTGCACAAGAGCAGAGAGTTGTGAGGCTTTCTTGCCCTGGTACAGTGGTTCAAGCTCTGCTTTCAGCCAAGCTGGGTAGGAATAGAAGTGCAGGAATGACTGGAGATGAGGAAGAAATTCGTAACAGTGAGGGTGGGGAGACACTGGCACAGGCTGCCCAGGGAGGCTGTGTCTGCCTCCTGCCTGAAGGTGTTGAAGGCCAGGCTGGATGAGGCCTTGAGTGCCCTGGGCTGGTGGGAAGTGTTCCTGCCCATTCCTTGAACCATGCCAGGTCAGGTTTTTTGGGACTGAGTAAGCTGCTCTGCTTGGAGGTGTCCCTGCCTGTGGCAGGGGGTTGAAACTGGATGATCTGTATGGTCCCTTCCCACCCAAAGCAGTCTGTGACTCTGTGCTGCCTGGGCTGTCTTGGAGACACTGAAGTGTTGGGGAGTTTGCTGGGGAGTTTCTTCTGCTGATGCTTTTCTGCCAGCTTTAATGATTTCCTCTTTTTCAGCTGGTTTCTTGCTTCCAAGCCCCACTTCACTCTCTGGCTTGCCAGGAATCTTGCTGCCTTAGGTTGTATTTTTTGCTTGGAACATTTGCAGTGCAAATAACAAATCTTTAAGGCTTCCATGGCATGGCACAAAGTCAAGGACAGGAAAACAAAAGATGTAAAATGGAAGTGCCTACAAATCCTTGTCAGAGGGAGCTTCTCTCACAAGCTTAGTTCTGAAACACTTTGGTAGCTGCTGCTGCATCCTCACCTGAGCTGACTCCAGGCCATGCAGGTACCTGACCCTGCACAAGAGATGTTCCATCCCACACACAGTGTGGACAGTGCCCTTTCCTCTCTCTGCACACACTGGGCAGTATTCCCCACTCACACCTGCAAAAGCCTAGGGTTTGGTTAGCTGTGGTGGGCTTCACCAAGAAAAGAAAGCTCCAGGGATAATTTATGGTGCCCTTGCAGTGCTTCAAGGGGAGATCAGGAAGCTGGGGACAGAGTTTTTCTCAGGGCCTGTGGTGCCAGGCCAACGGGGGATGGTTTGAACGGAGAGAGGGAGATGGAGAGTGGAGAGAAGGAGAAATGTTTGACACTGAGGCTGGGGAGAGCCTGGCCCAGGCTGCCCAGAGAGCTGCCCCATGGCTGGCAGCAGTGCAGCTCAGGGTGTTTGGGGCTGTGAGCAACCTGCTCTGGTTGGGGATGTCCCTGCTGAGTGCAGGGGTTGGGCTGGATGACTTTTGAATGTCCCTTTCAACCCAAACCTCCCTTGTCCTGCTGGCCACACTCTTCTCCATGCACCCCAGGACCCCATTGGCCTTCTTGGCCACCAGGGCACATTGCTGCCTCCTGGGGAAATTGTTGTCCCCCAGCACTCCCAGATGCTTCTCCTTGGAGCTGCTTCCCAGCAGGTCCCCCCTCAGCTGTGCTGCTGCAGGAGGTTTTTCCTCCCCAGGACCCTGCCCTTGCCCTTGGTGACCTCCATGAGGTTCTCCCTGTCCAACTCTACAGGTCTGTCTGTATGGCAGTACAGCCTGGAAGGGTTGTCAGCCACATGGTCCATTGCCATGCTTATCTTGGATCCAATTAGCTCTGGAATTAAGGTGGGATTCCATACCTAATAAAATGTGATCACCTCGTGGTAAGCATCTAAAATTAGGTTTTAAACTTGAGTGGGTTTTTTTGCCTTGAAGCCACAGCAGACAGGAATCTTGCTAGGAACTCCACAGACTGCACAATGTTCTCCTTCTTCCATCAAAATCCACCGATGCAGAAAAGAAAAAGAATTCTTGACTCGGGAGATGTGTTGAGTCAGGAGACCTTCAGTTGCAGCAGCTGCTGGAGAACAAGTTGTGTCTGTGTTTCTTCCCCATCTCCTTCACATAAACCTCCCACAGAAAACTCCTTCATCAAAAATGTCAATGGCTGCACAGCACTCCCCCCAGCCCACACCTTGGGGGTGATGTTTCTCACAGCAGCAGCTTGGGCTTTCCTTTCTTTCATGTGTGTTGGTCCATCCTGTGAGCGTTCCTCTTTAGAGAGCAGAGCGTTCCAGCCTGCTGAGGGCAGCTTTGGGCACACTGCTGGATTTTCATAGGTGCACAGAATGGGTTGGGCTGGAAGGGATCTTGAAGATCATCCAGCTCCAATCCCCTGCCTTGGGCAGGGACACCTCCCACCAGCACAGGCTGCTCAAGGCCTCATCCAGCCTGGCCTTCAACACCTCCAGGCAGGAGGCAGCCACAGCCTCCCTGGGCAACCTGTGCCAGAGTCTCCCCAGCCTCACTGTCAACAATTTCTTCCTCATCTCCAGTCTCAATCTGTCCTCAGGCTTTCACTTTGTCTTCCACCAGCATCCTCTTGCATTGCTCGGGAAAAAAAACCTGCTTTTCCCTCCACTCCTCCTGCAAGCTCAAAATACACCATGATGCATTGGATCTTTTGGCAGCTTCTTTTTGTTCTGAAGAAGTCTCCACTCCTTCCAAGTTGATGGCATCTCAGAGGGGGAGAGCTTTGTTGAGCCTAGCTCACTGCTCTGGCTCTTGCCTTTTCACTGGGCTAAGGGAGGCAAACCTCTCATGCAGGCAGGACCCAGGGAGCTGGCAATAGCTGCTTTGTTTACCAGAAACTCAAAGGCTCTCTGAGAACAAAGCAAATCCCTCTGAATCTTGCACTAATCCTGCTCAAACCCAGCAGAGCCTGCTGCTGGGAGGGCAGAGCTTTGCTTTAGTTAAGCCAACACAGAGGTGTGGGGGGGTTGATAGGTGAGGGATGTGGACTGATGTCCAGGAGGTCCCACTGCCTGTCCTCTCTGCTTGTGCCTACCAACCATGACAGGGATTTAGAGAGTCTGCTCTACTCCAGGAAGTCTCAGCCCAGCCAAAATCAGTGTTGGAAGGACATGAGAAACAACCTGTTCCTTGGGGGTTTGGCCTGCTTTTGAGGGCAACAGGGGCGGGGAGGGATTCTGCCCCTCTGCTGTGCCTGCTGAGACCTCCCTGCAGTGCTGGGGCAGCTCTGGAGCCCTCAGCACAGACAGGGGCCTGGGGCAGCAGGGCCAGAGGAGGCCACAGCAGTGCTGGCAGGGCTGGAAGCCCTCTGCTGGGAGGCCAGGCTGGGAGAGTTGGCCTTGGGCAGCCTGCAGAGGAGAAGGCTCCAGGGAGAGCTGCTGGTGCCCTTGCAGTGCTTCAAGGGGAGATCAGGAAGCTGGGGACAGAGTTTGGAGCAGGGCCTGTGGTGCCAGGCCAAGGGGGGATGGTTTGAACGGAGAGAGGGAGATGGAGAGTGGAGAGAAGGAGAAATGTTTGACACTGAGGCTGGGGAGAGCCTGGCCCAGGCTGCCCAGAGAGCTGCCCCATGGCTGGCAGCAGTGCAGCTCAGGGTGTCTGGGGCTGTGAGAAACCTGCTGTGGTTGGGGATGTCCCTGCTGGCTGCAGGGGTTGGGCTGGATGAGCTTGAATTGTCCTTTCCCACCCAAACCAGTCTGGGATTCCATGATTCTTTTGTTCCAATGCCTCTTCATGCCCCCTGGGCCAGCCCAGGCTTCAGGGCAGCTGCTCACATTGTGCAGCCATGGTGCCATCTCGGCTGCAGGCTGAGCAGCTGCTGCTGGAGGGTCTCTTCTGCAGACCACCAGGCCTTTGGCTCCCAGGTCATTGCCTCAGGCACAGCCAGAGCCCTCACCAAGGCAGCCAGGCTCTGATGCTTGCCAGCTGGGAACAGCGAGTCCCGCCCTGGGCCTGGGGAGATCCTGTTCCTGGTACAGCCTTGGCACACCTGGTGGCAGCCTGGCAGTGCTGGGGGCATGCTGCCAGTCCTGCCCAGCTCCCACAGCTCTGCCCACAGACCACCCTGGGCTCCTGGGGATCCACCTGGGGTCACAGAGTCACAGAATCCTTCTGGTTGGAGTAGTCCTTTAAGCTCATCAAGTCCAGCTGCTAGTCCAGCACTGCCAGGGCACCACGAGCCCGCGTCAGTTGGCAGCACCGCTGTGGCTTTGACACTCCTGCAGGGATGGGGACTCCACCACTGCCCTGGGCACCCTGGGCCAGGCCTCGACGATCCTTTTAGGGAAGAAATTGTTCCTCATGCCCAACCTGAGCCTTCCCTGGTGCAACTTGAGGCCGCTTCCTTTTGTCCTGCGGCTTGTTGCGTTGGAGAACGGTTGCACTGCACCAGGCTCTGTGGCCAAAAGCAGCTCTGAGCTCCTCCAGGCTGCAAAGCTCATGTGTGCCACTGCTTGGGCAGCTCTCTCCTTTCTCATGCACGTTTTGTTCCTGGGCTCCTGAACAGGAGGAACTTCCTTTCCCTGGGGACAAGTCCTGCTCCCAGTTGTCCCCCAGAAGCTGCCCACCACACTTCACCTCACCCAAGGATGCTGCCTGCTCCGAGGCCTTGCCTGGGCTTGTGTCCAGCTCATTCCTTTCCCTCAGGCCATGGCTCCCAGCCAGTACAGGAGTGACCCAGCAGCCACTTCATTGCTCTGATGGCCTCCCCAGGCAGACCACTGCCATCTGGCATCTGCTCAAAGCAGCCTTTGGCTTCTTCTCCTTTCAGACTTTTCCTCCTCTTCTATTTCCAGGGCCAGTTCCTGCAATGTTCCTGTGGTTGCTCATGTACCATCTTCTGGATCTGAGATCTGCTGTGCTCTGGGCAGTCCTCCAGATGCCAGGTCCCAAAGGGAGAGCCATCTCCACTTGCTTGTTCTCTCAAATGTCCCCCAGGCTCCCACAGTAACCCTGGAATAGTAAATGTCCCTGCTGAGGAGGTTCGGGCTCCTCTGAGCCATGAGCTCCTCATCTGGTGTTGAGTAGTTGTGTGCAGTCACAGCTGTCAGTGGCTGTAACCACAAACTGGGCTTTTGGTCAACCTCAGATAAGGCCAAGCAGCCACCTGCAGCTCAGCTCCAGCTTGTGAGTGGCTCAGTTCAGTGTTCAGAAGCCTCACCGGCAGCAAAACTCAACCTGAGCCTGAACCTCTCTGGACAAAGGCTGGGATTGTGTCCCATCACCTGTCCCAGAGCAGCACTCTGCTGGCTCCCAGAGCCTTGCTCTGTGGCTTGGCTTTCTGATCTCTTCTGGGGGCACAGCAAACTCCTGACTGGATCAGAGGGCCAAGGTGCCCCCTTTCTGCAGGAGACACAGCAGGAGGAAGGCATGAGAGAGACCTGTGCCTGCCGGGGATGCTGCAGCTCAGCTGCAGTCTGATGGCTCAGGGCCTCTTACTCATGGCTTGGCTTTGCTTTCTGAGTGACCACACCACCAGCAGCAGCAGCCTGCCTCTCCTACTGCAGGTGTGCGAGAGCCAGGGAGGCTTGAGAGTGGCATCCAGCTGAGCACCTGCAGTCCCCACCCAAGCTTTGGAGGCTTCTGCACAGCCATGAGCAGTGAGCTCTCTACAACTACCTGAAGGGAGGTTGTAGCCAGGCAGAGGTTGGTCTCTTCTCCCAGGCAGCCAGCACCAGAACAAGAGGACACAGTCTCAAGCTGTGCCAAGGCAGGTTTGGACTGGACGTTAGGAGGAAGTTCTATACAGAGAGAGTGATTGCCCGTTGGAATGGGCTGCCCAGGGAGGTGGTGGGGTCACCGTCATTGGAGGTGTTCAGGAGGAGACTTGGTGGGGTGCTTGGTGCCATGGTCTAGTTGTTTGATAGGTTGGACACGATGATCTTGAAGGTCTCTTCCAACCTGGTTTATTGTATTGTATTGTATTGTATTGTATTGTATTGTATGGACCCGTTGACAGCCACTCTTTGGGTGCAGCCATCAAGCCAGTTCCTTATCCATCTAGTGGTCACCCATCAAACCCATGTGTCACCAGCCTGGAGACCAGGATGTGGTGTGGGACAGTGTCGAAGGCTTTGCTCAGGGCCAGGGAAACGACATCAGTTGCTCTCCCCTCAGCTATTAATGCTGTCACCTGCTCATAGAAGGCCACCAGGTTTGTCAGGCAGGATGTGCCCTTGGCAAAGCCATGCTGACTGTTCCAAATCACCTCCTCACTGTTCTTCTGAGTCAGTAGTGCCTCCAGGAGGATCTGCTCCATGATCTTACCCTTTTTGCAGATGGGAGCAATGTTTCCCCTTCTCCAGCCTCTGAGGACTTCCCCAGACTGCCAGGACGTTTGGAACAGAATAGAGAGGGGTTTAGCAGCCTCCTCTGCCAGTTCTCTCAGCACCTGTGGGTGTATCCTGTCAGATCCCAGGGACTTGAACACTTTCAGGTTCTTCTGGTGACCACTGTCCTGTGCCCTTCTCTCAGTGTCTGCTCCACCCAGGGACCTGGCTGCAAACCAGGCTGTCCCCAGCCCCTCTCCACCACACTCATTTTAAGGGTAAAAGCCAGAAAACAAAGCTGTGCCGGGGGGCTCTGGCTGGGCAGGCTGGTTTGAGGCTGTTGCCTGCAGCAAACCAATCCTGGGGGAGTGAGGAGTTTGCTGACCTGGGAAGGGTGAAGAGGGCACAGGAGCAGGGCAGGGCTTTTCTCAGTGTTTTTATTTAGGTGGCAGAGAATTCTGAGGTGAACAGAAAAGAGCTGGAAAAACAAACAGGTGTGGCCGGCAGCTTGGGGCTGTAGCTATAGCAATGGACAGGCCCTGTTGACAAAAGGCTGCACAAAAGCCCTTCCTTGGAGATTAGAAGCTGGCAGAGCTCCTTGGGAAGGCACTGGGGCTACCACCGTGGGACACAGAGGCTGAAAAACCAAGAGGGGGAAATGGGCACCAAGCACAAACCTGCCAGTTCCAGCACTGCAACAGGCTGTCCAGTGGAGAGGTTCAGTCCCCAGCCCTTAAAAGCCAGCAAGCTGTGGTGCCCAAGGATCATTGAATCATTGGACCATAGAGCTGTTGAGGTTGGAAGAGACCTTTGAGATCACCAAGTCCAAGCACTCACACAGAGCTCACTGTCCCACCTCTGCTGCTGAACCACTGCCTCTCAACCACAGCTCTCAGCACCACAGCTTTTAAACCCCTCCAGGGATGGGGACTCCACCAGCTCCCTGGGCAGCCTGGGCCAGAGAACCCTTGCTGGGAAGAAGTTATTCCTGATACTCAACCTCCCCTGGCACAACTCGAGGCTATTTCCTCCTGTCCTGTTACTTGTTGCATGTGAGACCCGCCCCCTTCTCCCTCGAGGTAGTTGTGGAGGAAATAGGGTGTTGCAGTGGCGTTGGCAGAGTTAGGTAATGGACTTGTTGATCTACTACTTGTTGATCTACTACTTGTTGATCTACTACTGGAGCAAAGGCTAGTCGAAGAACAGTGGGCACCCAAAGAGGGACCACTCACAAGCATGCAGATGTTCAGGTAGGTGGCTGCAGTGAGTGCTGGAGCCTGGCACTCGATATGGAGGATGGAAGGAACAACTCCTGTGTCAGGTGTGAGCAGATCAGGGATCTGATGAGCACGGTGGCTGAACTACAAGAAGAGGTGGAAAGGCTAAGAGCTGTAAGAGACAGCGAAAGGAAAATTGTCTATTTCCATAATCTAACCTCTACAAAACCAGAACAGGGGGTAACTCTCAGTGGAGCAGGTAGTTTGATACCCTCCCATCAGCAAGCCTCTCAGCCTCCCTGCAGTAACCCACACGAGCAGGGCTGATGGGAGCAGGTCTCTGCCCGAGGGAAGAAATGCAGACGGAGCAAGCGTGCTACTGTGAGCAGCACACTGCCTGCAGTGCAGGTACAGAATGGGTATGAGGCTCTGCAGGAGGAACAGGTCATGGGTGAGGATGAGGACTGAAGAAGGTCAGAGGCTGCACCAATGCAGGTATGAGGCTCTGCAGGAGGAACAGGTCATGGGTGAGGACGAGGACTCAAGGAAGACAGAAGCTGCACCAATGACAGGTTGCCTCGGGCCAGCCATCAAAACTAGTCCAGAAAAGAGACCTCATAAGGTCATTGTTGTAGGAGACTCCCTGCTGGAGGGAGCAGAGGGCCCAACATGCGGACCAGACCCATTTCATAGGGAGATCTGCTGCCTCCCTGGTGCCCAAGTAAAGGACATTGTAGGTACAATTTCCAACCTCCTGAGTCCTTCAGACTACTCCCCACTGCTGGTCTTTCAGGTGGGTAGTGACGATGCAGCAGTGAGAGGCTCACCATCAATTCAAAGAGATTTCAGAACCTTAGGGCAGCTGCTGAAGGGATCAGGAGCTCAGGTTGTGTTCTCTGCTGTCCCTCTAACGCCAGCGATGGGTGAGGGAACATTGTGGAAGAGCCAACAGGTCAATTCATGGCTCCGGGGCTGGTGCCATCGACAGGGATTTGGGTTCTACAACCATGGCTTGGTTTGCAAGGCAGCAGAGCTGAAAACAACTTATGGGACACACTTGTCCCAGAGGGGGAAAAGGATCCTGGGGCAGGAATTGGCAGGGCTCATTGACAGGGCTTTAAACTAGACTTGAAGGGGGAGGGGTTAATAGTCTCCTGCTGGCCTGTGACAAGCAGAGGGGCAGCTCACCTGAGGCAGAGGGATGGAGAGCTGGTAAGGGCTCTCCACTTGCTGCCCTGAGGCAAGCCACGAGTGACACACCAGGACACCCTGTGGAAACCAAGGGGAGTTGGCACAAGAGGAGGACAGGGCCAGCCCAGCTGAAGTGCCTCTGTGCAAATGCATGCAGCTTGGGCAACAAACAGGATGAATTAAGGGCACTGTGCTGCTGGGATGCCGTGACACAGTGGCTGTTACTGACACTTGGTGGGATAGTTCCCATGGCTGGAATGTAGGCATAGATGGGTATAAGCTCTTTAGGAAGGACAGGCAGGGAAGGGGAGGAGGAGGTGTTGCCCTCTGTGTCAATAACCAGCTGGAATCAGTGGAGCTCCACCTGGGGAGGGCTGATGAGCTGGTTGAGAGTGTTTGGGTTAAAATCAAAGGCAAAACAGGGGAAGGAGATATTACTGTGGGGGTCTCCTACAGGCCACCTGACCAGCAGAACCAAGCAGATGAGGCCCCCCACAGGCAAATAGAAGTGGCTTCCAGGTCACAAGCCCTGGTCCTCATGGGGGATTTCAACCACCCTGACATCTGTTGGAGGGACAGCACAGCAAGGCACCAGCAATCCAGGATGTTCCTGGACTGCATAGAAGACAACTTCCTCCTCCAAATGGCAGAGGAACCAACAAGAAAAGGTGCTCTGCTGGACCCTGTTCTCACCAACAGGGAAGGGCTGGTAACCAATGAGAGGCTCAGAGACGGCCTTGGCTGCAGTGACCATGAAGCAGTTGAGTTTAATCTCCTCAGGGCAATCAGGAGGACCTATTCTAAGCTTAGGACCCTAGACTTGAGGCGTGCAGACTTCGATCGCTGCAGGGATCTGCCAGCCAAAGTGTCGTGGGATGAAGCCCTGGGGGAAGAGGGACCCAGGACAGCTGGTCAGTATTCAAGGACCACCTCCTCTGTGTCCAGGAGCTATGTATACCTACAAGGAGAAAAGCAGGAAGGAATGCTAGGAGGCCTGCCTGGATGAACAAGGAGCTGCTGGACACACTATCACTTAAAAGGCAACTCTACAGGCAGTGGAGGGAAGGACAGATAGAACAGGGGGTATATAAGGAAGCTGCCCGAGCAGCAAGAGGCCTGGTTAGGAAAGCCAAAGCAGAGTTTGAACTGAATCTAGCCAGGGGGGTTAAAGGGAACACTAAGAATTTCTATAGGTATGTGAATGGCAAGAAGAAGCCCAGGGAAGGTGTGGGCCCCCTCAGAAAGGAAAGTGGTGAATTAGTCACAAGTGATGTGGAAAAGGCTGAGGTACTCAATCACTTCTTTACCTCAGTCTTCACTGCAAGGGCCTCCAGCCACACTCATAGAATCCCAGACTGTTTTGGGTTGAAAGGGACCTTCCAGGCTCATCCAGCCGAACCTCCTGCACTCAGCAGGGACGTCCCCAACCACAGCAGGTTTCTCACAGCCCCAAACACCGTGACCTGCACTGCTGCCAGCCATGGGGCAGCTCTCTGGGCAGCCTGGGCCAGGCTCTCCCCAGCCTCAGTGTCAAACATTTCTCCTTCTCTCCACTCTCCATCTCCCTCTCTCAGTTCAAACCATCCCCCTTGGCCTGGCACCACAGGACCTGCTCCAAACTCTGTCCCCAGCTTCCTGATCTCCCCTTGAAGCACTGCAAGGGCACCAGCAGCTCTCCCTGGAGCCTTCTCCTCTGCAGGCTGCCCAAGGCCAACTCTCCCAGCCTGGCCTCCCAGCAGAGGGCTTCCAGCCCTGCCAGCACTGCTGTGGCCTCCTCTGGGCCACAGTCTGTCAGCAGCAATTCTGCAGACACATCATGGGCTTTGCTCACTGAATGCCTCCTTACCCAACACCTCCCCACAACAGTGCTTTGGGGGTCTTGGCTTGGATCAAAGGTCATTCCCATTTGGGGCATCCTGGCCCTATGCTGCTTCCAGGAGCAGGAACTTTCCCAGGGCCTTGCATCCAGGGAGGCTGTGGCTGTCCCCTCACTGGAGGTGTTCAGGGCCAGGCTGGATGAGGCCTTGAGCAGCCTGTGCTGGTGGGAGGTGTCCCTGCCCATGGCAGGGAGCTGGAACTGGATGAGCTTTGTGGTCCCCTGCACCCTAAACCATTTTATGAATCTGTGATTGAAAGCCACCATCTGTACCACCCTCATGAGTCATGGCTGCTGTGTGCCCAGAGGAGAGCACCCGGAGATGGGAATGGTCCTGGGAAATTCCCTTCCCTGCACACCTTGCCCCGTGCTGGGCAGCTGCCCAGCTCCAGGCTGGTGATTTATGCTGGCTATCAACAGCAGCTCCATCAGCACACAGAGCTTATCTTGATCTTTGCTAGGGCAACCTGACCATAGGATCCTGTTTCTCTCTTCCTGCGTTTCTTTTCTTCCCCTGCCAGATGCAGCCGAGGTTTGTCCTTGGCCCCAGGGCCATGGCACCACCGCTGTGTTTGCTCTCCCTGCCCCGGGCCGCCGAGGCTGGGGCGGCTGAGTCAAGCTCTCCGCTGCCGCTGACTCACAGGGACAGCTCCGGAGCCAGGCAGACAAATCCAGCCCCAGCCCGCAAGCGTCAGTCCCCGGCAACAGAGCTCCAGCCCCTTCTGCTGGGACCCAAAGTGATGCTGCCCGGGGGCGCTGGTGTAGTCTCCATCCCTGGAGGGGTTTAAAAGCTGCGCGGCTGTGGCACTGAGGGACCTGGTTTGGTGGCAGTGGCTCAGCAGCAGTGGTGGCACTGTGAGCTCTGGGTAAGGAGGTGCACTTGGTGATCTCAAAGGGCTCTACCAACCTCATGATTCTATGAACAGGAAGAGGGGACAAGCCTCAGGAGGACACAGCCCCAGCTGGACACCAAGGCACGATGGTCCTGGTGACAAGGATGGACTGGATGCAGGGAGCAGGTTTGCAGGATTTGGTCCTAAGTTAGCATGAGCTGGCAACAAAATGAGGAATCCAACCCCAAATGCTGTCACTGTTTATTGTCCTGTAGCTTTGGTGTCACTTCCAAATATTTAATGTGCTGGAAATGGTGTTTGTGATGAATGGGATGTGCTGGGGGGGATGCTACCTTATGCCAAAAACCAGAGCTTCAGCAGCCTTCATGGAACAAGGTTGGGTTTAGCTCTGCTCTGCCCTAGGGGCACCACAGCTGAAGCACTGGGGCCAGGTCTGGGCTCCCAGTTCAGGAGGGACAGAGAACTGCTGGAGAGAGTCCAGGGAGGCTGCAGAGCTGCTGAGGGGCCTGGAGCAGCTCTGGGAGCAGCAAAGGCTGAGAGCCCCGGGGCTGAGAGCCTGCAGAAGAGCAGCCCCAGAGGGCAGCTGAGCAATGCTCAGCAAGAGCTAAAGGAGCTGTGAGGGGGGAAGAGACTGGGGCCAGACTCCTGCCAGTGGTGCCCAGGGACAGGACAAGGGGCAGTGGGCACAGACTGGAACCCAGGAGGTTCTGAGCAGGAGGAGAAACCTCTTTGTTGTTAGGGTGCTGGAAGCCTGGAGCAGGGGGGATGGATTGGACGATCTGTGGAGGTCCCTGGGATTCTGGGATTTGGTACTAAGGTCTGGCATCTCCTCCAACATCCTGAGCATCCCCATGCCTGTGCTGCCACCAGCTGCCACCTTACAGCTGTCAAATCTTCCCTGAATTCATGTTCAAGCTATTTTGGATTTGCAATGACATGGACACATCCCTGATGCCAGAGCTGTTGGGACAGACACAAGGGCTGCTCCAGCATTCCAGTGGTGCTGCACGTCTGGAGCACAAGCACATCTGGGCAGGGATGGAGCAGTGTTGGGGTGCACAAGCAGGAAAAACAGAGAACAGCTGCAGAGCGCTGGCCATGGCCCTGCTCTTTGGCTGCTCACCGACCCGTGGCCAGGCCAAACGGAGCTGTGTTGGGTGGCCACCAGGCTCCCCGAGCGGTCAGCTGGATGTGTCTGAGAGCCAAGGGGGCTCCTGACCTGCCCCACGGTCAGACCTGCCTGTTGCACAAACATCCCCTTTGGCCCTTTGGATAAGTAAGGTTTCCAGCAGTGGAACGTTCTCAGAGCCGCGGGGCCAGGCGTGGATCAGCGTAACTGGTAGAGAAAAAAGCCCACAGAGCAAAAAGCCTCTTTCCAGCTCTTTTCCACTGGAAAAATCCAAGGAAGCTTTCTCCTAACTGTTGATTTCTCATCAAAACTAAAGCAGAGCACGCAGGGCAGGGAGGCAGGGGTGAGGGGAGCTGTCTGCCGTGCTGGAACAGCCTCTTCCCCTCCGTCAGGGCAAATATTTACATTTCTCCCCGGGCGTGCCCCTGCCCGCGGTGGGCTGCTGCACGGCGCACGCTGGGCCACGCTGCAGCAAAAGCCCCGGGGAGGCAGAGTCAGGGCTGCAGAAACGCAGGGGTTGGGCCAAAGCCTTTTTCCTAATCTTCCCTGGGAACATTGATGTTTTGGGGACTATTCCAACTCGGAAGTTTCAGAGCCATCTCTCATCTCCAATTTGTTCCACCTCCAGTGTAGGATGATAACAATAATAATACTTCTTGAAGGGTTAATTAATCTTTTGACAGTTTTTTTAATCCATCCTGAGCATCCATCAGGGATTTGCACTGCCTGGTTCTGGGGACTGAAGCCATCTGTGATGCTTCCTCCTGCCGTGCTCAAACCCACCCGGGGCATCTGCTGCTCCAGGGGCTGGCACTGCTGGGAATCAGTGGAATTGTAGAATCCCGGACCCCCACCATGGTGAGGGTTGGAGGGGACCTCTGGAGATCATCCAGTCCAACCCCTGCTCCAGCAGGGCACCCACAGCAGCTCGCCAAGCAGCACAATGCCCAGGGGTTGGAAGCTCTCCACACAGGGACACTCCACAACCTCTCTGGGCAGCCTGCTCCAGGCCTCCAGCACCCTGACAACAAACAACTTTCTCCTCCTCTTCATCCAACCTCCTGGCTTCCACTTTATGCTCCTTGCTGCCCCTTGTCTGTCCCTGGGCACCACTGAGTGGAGTCTGGCCCCAGCCTCTTGCCCCCACAGCTGCATTGCCCTGGTGAACTTCAAACCACCGGGGCTGAGAGGGCTGAGGATATGGAGTGGCTGGGCATGGGGATCTGGGCTGCCTGAGGGACATGGTGGGGTGGGAAAGCTGAAACCAATGATGATTAAATTGCCACCAGGTCAAAGTGCTGCTGCCATAGAATCATATAATGGCAGGGATTGGAAGGGACCTCTACAGATTGAGTCCAAGCCCCTGCCAAAGCAGGATCACCTAGGGCAGGTCACACGGAAATGCATACAGATGGGGCTTGAAAGTCTCCAGACAAGGAGACTCCACAACCTCTCTGGGCAGCCTGCTCCAGGCCTCCAGCACCCTCACACCAAACAAGTTCCTCCTCCTGTTCAGGTGGAACCTCCTGGGTCCCACTTTGTGCCCGTGGCTCCTTGTGCTGTCCCTGGGCACCACTGAGAAGAGTCTGGCCCCAGCCTCTTGCCCCACCTTTAGCTCCTTTAGCTCTTGCTGAGCATTGCTCAGCTCCCCTCTGGGGTTGCTCTTCTCCAGGATCTCAGCCTCAGGGCTCTCAGCTTTTGCTCCTCACAGAGATGCTCCTCAGCATCTTTGAAGCTCCACTGGACTCTCTAGCAGGTTGCTGGGGAGCCCAGAACGGGGCCCAGGACTCCAGATGTAAATTAATTAGAAATTGTAAATTAATCAGAAATTCCCAGTAAAGGAGCACCGCAGTTGGCACCTAGAGACCTTGCAAGTAGGATTTCCTGTTGCAAACCCATCTCCCACCGGCTGGCAGGGGTACATTTTCCCCAAGACAGATGTTGTGATGCCCTTCCAGGTGTCTGAGGCACTGCTGCTGTCATCCTGCACTGCAGAGGAGTGAGTTGGGTAATTAGCAACCGGAATGTGTCCACACTTAATGGGGCCTGGCAAGGGCTGCATGGACACACCCCAGTCCATGGTGGGCATGCAGGTTGTATTTCCCATGGAGCAACAGATGAATGGAGGACCAGAGAATCACTGTGGTTGGAAAAGACCTTGAAGATCAAGTCCAACCCCAGCACTGCCAAGTCACCAACAAACCATGGTCCTCAGCACCACATCTCCACAGTTTTGCCACCCCTCCGGGGGTGGGGACTCTACCACTGCCCTGGGCGAACCTGCTCTAGTGGTGGGTTCACAGAACATCAGTGGTTGGAAGGGACCTCTGGTGATCATCTAGTCCAAACCCAGAGCAGGGTTACCCACAGCAGGTTGCACAGGACAGCATCTGGTTGGCTTTCAAAGGACTCCAGAGATGGAGACTCCACCATGCCTCTGGGCAGCCTGATCCAGGGCCCTACCACCCGCACTGTAAAGTTTCTCCTATGTTCCTGTTTGTGCCCATTGCCCCTTCTTCTCTCACTGGGAGCTATTGGAAGGAGTCTGACCCCATCCTCTTGTCCCCACCCTTCAGCTCTTGATCAGCACTGAGCAGATCCCTGCTCAGTCTTCTCCTGGCTAGGCAGCCCCAAGTCCCTCAGCCTTTCTTCACGGGACAGATGTCCCAGACCCCTCAGAGACGTCCCAGGCCCCTCAGCGCCTCTGTAGCCTTTTGCTGTACCTTCCCAAGAAGTTCCCTGTCCTTGAAGCAGGGAGCCCAGAAGGAGAAGGCCAGTAAGCTCACTCCAGCACCTCTCTTTGGGATGCTCCAGGGAAGAGGCTCAGCAAAGCCATGTGGAGGCTGCAGCGGGGGTACTGGGATGCTCTGGAAGTGCTGATGCGGGGCTGCTGCTGCCGTGCCCCCTCCCCTCCAACACATCCCCTCGCTCCAGCACTTCCTTCCCTGGCTTGTTCCAGCGCCGCTTCTCCTGCAGTCCCGGCAGCTGTTCCGTAGCAGCAGCTGTTTTGACTACTGGTTAACTATTTATCCGGAGCAGCAGGGCTGCTGTCCTGCGCCTGCCATGTTTTTTCCATATACAAATTCTGCTCTGCAGTGGAAGGACAAAGCCCAGCGAGCCCCAGGAGCCAGCCCCAGGAGCCAGCCCGAGCACTGCCCATGCTTGCCTTGGCTGTGGTTCAGCCTGCCCGGGCACAGCCCTGCCTCCAGCCCCTGCCCTCTCTCCTTTTCACCTCCAGTTTTGGGGGTTTGTCCTCCATGTCCCCTGTTTTCCAGTCACACCCCTGGCCCTCGCCCTGGCCCAGCTGCCACGAAGAACTGGTGCCCCTCATTTCCCTAGCACTTAATTTTAATCAAATGCAAATTCCAAAGGCTTTGCAAACCCAGAGCCCCATGTGGGTGTCGATTGCCAGGGCTGGGGATGCTGTCTGCACCCTGACGAGTGGCAGGATGGGACCCTGCAGTGGGTGCCAGGGTGACATTGCCCTGTGGTGCCCCTGTGGCCATTCCTGCTTTAATCTGAACTTGAGGTCACAGCAGGTGCCCAGCCTCCAGCACGGGAGCTCAGGGAAGTTTTTGTGTCCTGTGCATCCTCCCAGGGGACCAAATGCTTCACTGGGGCTTTGGAGCTGGGTCTCTGCAGCCCCAGTTAAGGCACAGACCCTCTGCAGAGCTCATCTCCCCAAAGTGCTGCATTTGCACCCATTTCTGCTGTTAGATAAGGACTCTGGGCTTAAAGCTGTCTCTTCCCCAGCAGGGTGGTGCAATCAGCTCTCCAGCCCAGTAGGGACAAGAAATGGCTTCACCCGAGCACCTCGCTCAGAGGAGTTTCTCCTCCGTGCCCTGCTTCAGCAGCACTGAGGGCTTCCCCTGGAGCAAACCCCATGGCTGGTGGCCAGGGTTCCCATACACCCCGCGGGCAGGCCCAGATTTGGCTCTTCAGCAGCATTTGCATTGAAAATCCCAACTTTGAAATGCAAAAAGAGACTTGGGTGACCCTGCAGCAGGGACCTCCCAGCCCAAAGCTTTCTCCAGAAGAGTTCTGTTTTCCCTCTGCTCTTGAATGGAAGGACATCAACTCCTCCTGGGCTGCGGCTGAGAGGAGACCTGATCAATGTCTCTCAATATGTGAGGGGTGGGGGTCAGGAGGAAGGGGCCAGGCTCTGTTTGGTGGTGCCCAGGGACAGGACAGGGAACAGCAGGGACAGGCTGGAGCCCAGGAGGTTCCACCTGAACAGGAGGAGGAACTTGTTTGGTGTGAGGCTGCTGGAGGCCTGGAGCAGGCTGCCCAGAGAGACTGTGGAGTCTTCTCTGGAGACTTTCCAAACCCACCTGGATGTGTTCCTGTGTGCCCTGCCCTGGGTACCCCTGCTCTGGCAGGGGGTTGGACTCATCTCTGGAGTACCTTCCAGCCCCTACATACTGTGATTCTAAGGGCAGCCCCTAGCTCAGTGCTGCTGGAGGGGACATTTCTCCCCATCTGCCAGCAAAACCACCTGGAATTCGGCAAAGCCACCTCAGAGCTGCCTCCTCCAGCAACATTCCTTTTGCTCTCAGCTCCCTGCCCTGCAGACAGCCTGACGTTTCCGACTGCACTTGTCGCCCAGCGCCTGACAGGAAAGCTGGCAGCTCTCGGGGCTATTGTCACAGCCCCTTATGAAACTCCAGCACTGCAGCTCCACTTCCTACCCTGCCCCTTATCGAGGCTCTCCATGCTCTTGGCAGGTCTCTGTGCCACCGGGGGGCTGCTCCCCGCAAAGCACTGCTGGCACTGGGGTGAGTGCTTGCTGTGGAGCCTGCAGCCCCCGAGGGGTGCACCCTGTGCTCCTGGGCAGTCCATGGAGAGAAACATCTCCCTGCACAGCAGGCTGAGCAGCTGTTCAGCCTGGAGAAGAGGAGGCTGAGGGGGAGACCTTCTGGCTCTCTGCAGCTCCCTGAGGGGAGGCTGGAGCCAGGTGGGTGTTGGGCTCTGCTCCCTAGGAACAAGTGACAGGACATGAAGAACAATTTCTCTCCACAAAGGGTTGTCAAAACCTGGCCCAGGCTGTCCATGGCAGTGGTGGAATCCCCATCCCTGAGAGGAGATGTGGTGCTGGGGATTATGGTTTGGTGGTGACCTGGCAGTGCTGGGGTAAGGGTTGAAATCGATGATCTTCAAGGTCTCTTCCAGCCAAAACCATTCTGTGTTTATGAGCTGTCAGCCAAGGTTTGCTGAGGGGCTGATGCTCATTTGCTCCTTATCTTTAGTTGCTGAGGGCTCAGCAGCTGTGCAGCAGCTCAGCATACACCCAGATGCCCTGAGGACATCGAGTGTCTGATCTCACCTGCAGACTGCAGTTTGCCTTCAGCACATCTCCTGACACCCTCACCCTGCCTCTTAGCATGTGGTGGTTGTGGATCCCCTCCCTGGAGGTGTTCAAGGCCAGGTTGGAACAGGTTGCCTGGAGAAGTTGCAGAGGCTCCAGCCCTCAAAGTGTTCCAGGCCAGGCTAGATGAGGCCTTGAGCAACCTGGGCTGGTGGGAGGTGTCCCTGCCCATGGTGGGGGGCTGGAACTGGATGAGCTTTGAGGTCACTTTCAACCCAACCCTGTGTCTGCAAAAATATGTGCACAAGGTGATGGAGTGATTGATGCCTGGCAGTGGGTGTGAGGCAGGGTCTTCTGAAGCCACAAGGCAGGGAAGGGATGCTCTGCTGACAGGTTTATCCCCCACAGCCCCAGTCTTTGCCAGCAGTAAGGTCAGGCCTGGAAGGATGTGGTTTCTGCTTAGCCTGTCACATCCAGCTGGTTAGTGTGAGGAATGGCTGCTGGAGAGGGCCCAGAGAAGGACAATAAAGCTGGAGAAGGGTCTGGAGAACAGAGCTGGGGAGGAGCAGCTGAGGGACCTGGCGGTATTTGAACCTTATCACGCTCTACAACCACCTGAAAGGAGGCTGTAGGAAGTGGGTGTTGGTCTTTTCCCCCAAGCAACAAGCAGTAAGACAAGAGGAACTTGGCCTTCAGGTGGTATCAGGGGAGGCTGTTTAGGGTGGACATGCAAAACAACTTCTGGAGGTATTTGAAAGCCATGGAGATGTGGTGCTGAGGGTTTGGTAGTGGATCTACCCCAGCTGCAGGAGGCACATCCTGGTCCTGCTTTCTCTTGGGGTGAATTTGATATCCCAGCCCAGCACTGCTGTGTGCCCTGTCCTCTCAGGAAGGTTTTGGGGCCCAGGCTGGACACTGACAGCAGGGAGGTGGCTCCTGTGCCAGCACAGCAAGCCTCAGGGGCAGGCACTTGGTACATGGTCACTGCAGAACCTATCTGTGCCCCACAGCAAGTGGTGTGGGTATGCCCCACGAGCTGGCCAGGCTTTGGGTTGTGCTGCTGGACCTTTGTGAGTGGGTTGTGGAGCTTATTAGTGGGACCCAGCGTGGGCTGGGTTGTCTTCTCCCCTTGAAAGTTCTCATGCATCAAAGCCATGTGCAGTGGGTGCACCCAGCGTGCATCAGCCAGGGATGTAATTCTTGGGGAGGGGGGAGCATTTGGGGGTTCCATATGCCCTGGGTGAGGGTATCTCCAGGGACTCCACTGCCCCTGGGACAGAGTGGTGGCAGTTTGTGCTCAGTCTGCACTCCAGGCTGTAGCTGGCATTCTCTGGAGCACTCATGAGGAGGTCACCATGGTGGGACTGGGCACAGGGAAATGACAGCTGTGAGGTTGTGAACCTGCCTGTGTTGAAGCACGCTGCCCCAAAGCACATCTCCCAAAGGGCTTTTTCCCCAGGAGCTGGGCTGGTGTCCATGGAGGTTTTCAGGATGCAGGAGTGAAACTGGGTCAAAAATCCTTGGTCTGTGCTGCTGGTGGAGGACATGCTGCCACCCTGGGATGCCACCAGCTGAACCCTGATGCTGTGCCCACAGCGACCAGCCCTGCTGTGTTTGTGTCCAACACGAGTGCACCCTTGGCCAGCAGCCACCGAGCAGCAGCAGGAGGGTGTTGGGCTTCCTCGAGGCCGTCTGGACATGGAGATAAGCAGTGGAGCAGGAAACTGCTCAGGCTGTGCTGGGCTACAGCTAGCCAAAGGCTCCTCAGCTTGGAGGGGGCTGGGGATGCGAGCACAGGAGCTGCCCACCTGTGAGATGGTGCTGATCAGGATGGCCACAGGGTTTGTCTCATGCTTTCCTGCAAGATCCTCTCCTGGGAATGGTCCTGGTGTGGGTGTGGTGGGACTGGAGTAGGCGGCAGGAGAAGGCAGGGCAGCATCCTGGGCAGGAGTATCTGCCAACACCGCCCCAGGGCCATGTACCAATCCCAGCTGTGACCCTGTGGGTAAAACCTGAGCATCATGGTGTTAGGACAAGAGGAAATGGCCTCCAAGGGGAGGTTTAGGTTGGACATGAGGAACAATTTCTTCTCAGAGAGGGTTGATGTCGTGCTGTGGGATGCGGTTCGATGGTGACTTCATGATCTTAAAGGTCTCTTCCAACCCCAACAACTCTGTGATTACACAAGCACCCCATGGCCTGTGCTGTTCTCCTGCAGCACCCCAGGGAGATAAGTCCCCCGTGATGGGCAGCGGAAAAGGACATCTTTGTGTGCAGCACCCATGGCAGGACTGCTGGCAGCCATCTGCCTGGGGTATGCAGTATGGAGTTTGCACTCTTTGCATAGAACTTGAGCAGACAACAAGTTCCCCATGAGGCAGCAATGTTCCCTTGGGGCCAAGAAGGCCAACAGTCTCCTGGGGTGCATAGAGAAGTGTGGCCAGCAGGGCAAGAGAGATTCTCCTCCCTCTCTGCTCTGCCCTAGGCAGGCTACATCTGGAGTGCTGGGTCCAGGTCTGGGCTCCCCAGTTCAAGAGACAGAAGGGTGCTGGAGAGAGTCCAGGGGAGGCTGCAGAGCTGCTGAGGGGCCTGGAGCAGCTCTGGGAGGAGCAAAGGCTGAGAGCCCTGGGGCTGAGAGCCTGCAGAAGAGCAGCCCCAGAGGGCAGCTGAGCAATGCTCAGCAAGAGCTGAAGGAGCTGTGGGGGCAAGAGGCTGGGGCCAGACTCTGCTGAGTGGTGCCCAGGGACAGCACAAGGGGCAGCAAGGGGCACAGCCTGGAGCCCAGGAGGTTGGATGTGAAGAGGAGGAGAAAGTTGTTTGTTGTGAGGGTGCTGGAGGCCTGGAGCAGGCTGCCCAGAGAGGTTGTGGAGTGTCCTGGTGTGGAGAGCTTCCAACCCCCCCTGGGCATTGTGCTGCTGGGCACTGTGCTGTGGGTGCCCTGCTGGAGCAGGGGTTGGACTGGGTGAGCTCCAGAGATCCCCTCCAACCCCCATGCTGGGGTTCTGGGATTCCCTAACACCTGGCTGTTGCTGGGCTGCAGAAGACCTCTCTGCCCCAGCTGTCTCTGGTGCTGCACCCTCTTTCAGCCAGCTTTGGAGCTGCCCATGCCCAGCACATCTGCTCCTGAGTCTAGGGTGGGTTCTACTTTGCCAACAGCATTCAATGCACAAGAGAAATCCTAATCTGTCTCTATACAAGCAAACCAGCCCAAAGTTCTCTGCCCAGGCCAAGTCTGCAGGAAAAATCCCTGCAGTCTCTGCAGAACAGCCTCTGCCCTCCTTGCTGGAGATAATTGCTCCAGCTCCCAGCAAGCTGCTGCTGGCAGCACTTGGCCAGCACATCGTGTCCCAGGCACCGGCTGCTTCCGCAGGCACGGCAGCACCCTCGCAGCAATGAGATGGTTCCTTGGTGCCATCTCAGAGGTAGGATTCACTTTTAGATCCCAGAATTCCAGCATGGAGTGATTGGAAGGGACCTCTGGAGATCATCCAATCCAACCTCCCTGCTAAAGCACGGCACCCACAGTAGCTTGCCCAGGAGCACAATGGGCAGGTGGGGCTGGAATCTCCCCAGGGAAGGAGACTTTACAGCCTCTCTGGGCAGCCTTCCCCTTCCCCTTCCCCTTCCCCTTCCCCTTCCCCTTCCCCTTCCCCTTCCCCTTCCCCTTCCCCTTCCCCTTCCCCTTCCCCTTCCCCTTCCCCTTCCCCTTCCCCTTCCCCTTCCCCTTCCCCTTCCCCCTTCCCCTTCCCCCCTTCCCCTTCCCCTTCCCCTTCCCCTTCCCCTCCTTGCCACTCACCTTGCCCTTGCCTTTCCCCACACCAGGAATCTCTTGTGTCCCACTGCTGGTGGACAGACCAAAGTGGTTGGCAGTTCCCAGCCAAAGTAGCCTCTGACCCTACTGCCAGCCCTTGCTGGGGATCAGTGGGTGATTAGATGGGAATGAATCTTCCTTGCATCTCCTGGCAGTGTGTGGTGTCTGAGCAGGGTGCATCAGCCCCAGGAGATGTGTGCCCCCACCCTGAGCAGTAATTGTTGGGCACAGAGCTTCTAAAAGAGCAATCCTATTTCTGAGTGCAGCTATGGTGCTGCCCATAGCTCCCCATGCAAAATGGGGCCAGGAACAAGTCTGCTTTGAGCTCCAAAAAGTCCCAAACCTCCTGTGGATCATGGAATGGTTTGGGTGGGAAGGGACCTTTCAAGACCATCCAGCCCAATCCCCTGCACCAGAGCAGGTTGCTCACAGCCCCAAACACCCTGAGCTGCACTGCTGCCAGCCATGGGGCAGCTCTCTGGGCAGCCTGGGCCAGGCTCTCCCCAGCCTCAGTGTCAAACATTTCTCCTTCTCTCCACTCTCCATCTCCCTCTCTCAGTTCAAACCATCCCCCCTTGGCCTGGCACCACAGGCCCTGAGAAAAACTCTGTCCCCATCTCCCCTTGAAGCACTGCAGGGCACCAGCAGCTCTCCCTGCAGCCTTCTCCTCTGCAGGCTGCCCAAGGCCAACTCTCCCAGCCTGGCCTCCCAGCAGAGGGCTTCCAGCCCTGCCAGCACTGCTGTGGCCTCCTCTGGCCCTGCTGCCCCAGGCCCCTGTCTGTGCTGAGGGCTCCAGAGCTGCCCCAGCACTGCAGGGAGGTCTCAGCAGAGCACAGCAGAGGGGCAGAATCCCCTCCCCGCCCCTGCTGCCCACACTGCTGGGGCTTAGCCCAGGACAGGCTGGGGCTGGGCTGGCAGCACTTCAGGATGGGGCACCATGAACAGATGTCTCAACAGCCCTGAAACTCTGGTTCTTGGTGTGCCTGGAGCCCAGGGCTGTGCACTGGCCTCACTGGCACAGATTTGCAGGGCTGGGGGAATGTTGATGGCTGGTTGGAGGCTGCCTGTTGTATCATTGCAACCCCTCTGCCTGCTGGTAGCTGCTGTGGGACAGCAAGGTGAACATGAGGCCTTGTGCCATGTGTGGGGATATCAGTGGGGCTTCACCCCTTGTTGCTGCCCTGCCATTGTGATCTGGCTGGGGGAGACTTCCAGGGGTGAATGGGAACGACTGGTGGTGTAGAGACAGCAGTTTCTGCTCTTTTTGCATGCTGAGCTATTCCCATGAGTCTGGAGTTCAGGGCTGGGGTTAAGCAAGCCCTGTGCATTAGGTCATTTGAGGCGATTCTTGCCATCATCCCAGCACTCCCAGCAGACACATCCTTTGATGGCCTTGAGGCCCACAGGAGCCAAAAGTGCTGCTGATAACTGAGAGCTGAGCTGCTTCAAAGTGCATTGAGAGGACTGAGCCTTTGCAGAAGTCACTCATCTAAACCACCACTGCTCCTCATGGCCATCCTTCTCCAGCACCACCAGGCACTCTCAGCCTGGTCAGCAGCCAGAGCCCCCAAGCCCTAGCAACAATGACATTGTTTTCTATATCTGCACACTGGAGGCTGAGCAGAGCGGGTGACACACGCGGGGCTGGCAGCGGAGCTGGCTCTGCTGCCATCTGCGGAGCGACGCCTCCTCACCATCTTCACATCAAATGTGCTCAGCTCTTTGGTTTGTGCTTCTCTGGCTGCTCATGGTGGGCTCTGGGTGCCCCACTGGGAGCCTGGGGTGGCCCCAAACCAGGGGATGCTCTCTGTGTCTTCTCAGAGCGCAGCTGTGGAGGTGATGTCCTCCCTCGTCCCCTGGTGTTATGCAGGCTGTGTGCACAGGCTCCCTCCAGACACCACGAGCAGCTCCCAGGAGCAGCTTCCAGCAGCAAATGTTCTTGTGATCTATTTCTTTGTACTCTTTTTGTCACAGGCTGCTACTGAAGTGGGAGATGAGGACTCAGCTCCATTGCATCTTCAGAGAGAGGCTTGCAAACCCTCTGAGATTTTGTGTACCTCTGGATGCTTATCACAGAATGGTTTGAGCTGGAAGGGACCTTAAAGGTCATCCAGTTCCAACTCCCTTGCCATGGGCAAGGACACCTACTACTAGCCCAGGTTGCTCAAGGCCTCATCCAACCTGGCTTTGAACACTTGGAGGAGTGGAGTCTCCACAGCTTCTCTGGGCAACCTGTTCCAATGCCTCACCACCCTCAAGGGGAAGAATTTCCACTTCATATCTAATCTAAATCCATCCTCTTGCAGTTTGAGGCCATTACTGCTTGACCTGTCCCTCCCCATCTTTCCTCTAGGTTCTTTATAAGTACTGGAAAGCTGATACTAGGTCTGCCTGGAGCCATCTCTTCTCCAGGCTGAACAACCCCGACTCCCTCAGCCTGCCTTTCTGGGAGTGGTGCTCCAGCCTCCTGATCACCCTTGTGGCCTCCCCTGGGCCTGCACCAATGGCTCCTGTTTGTGCTGGGGAGCTCCAGAGCTGGACATGGTATTCCAGGTGGGGTGTAACCAAAGTGGGTTAGATGTTTTAAATGTCAGTTATGCCCTTTGTATTCTACTGAAAGTGCACTTGAGGACTCACCAGCTTGTCATCATGTTGCCTGTGGGGAGACAGCTTCTGGCCTCCTTGCTGCGCTGAACCTTCACAGGGAAAATCCACCCATGGTGGAAAACCTTCTGCCATGCCCACAGGACCTGGGCCTCTCCCAGCTTGGTTTTGTGCTGGCACTGTGTAAAGCTGGGAGAAGTCAAGGTCAGGTTCCTGGTGATCCCTCAGAGACAGAGAATTCTCAGCAGGGCTGAGCTCCAGCCAGGCACTGCTGCTCAGGGAGGCTGAAGGAACCCAAGGCCACAGCCACATCCCACTGGCAACAGGAGATGTCTTGTGTGGTACTCCCTCCAGAGCTGTGAGTGAGTTTGAGCCTTATGGCAATGAATGTGGAAGGGTTTAAAATAAATCCTGGATTCTGAATGTATGAATTCTGAGTTCCACATTTGGAGAGCACTCGCTGTGCATCTGCAGCTAGGAACCGGGAGCACCACACTCGTGTCCAAGCCAAGACTGGTGAGGTGGTTCCAGGAGGAGCAGCAGGCAGGCCTGCAGCACTGACCCACGTGAAACCCCAAATGCTGTCAAGGTTGCAGCATGATGATGGGGATCCTGCACCAGAGTGCTTGGGTCAGGCACAGAGTGGCAGAAGAGAGGAAATGCAGCTGTGGGCACAGGGATGCCCCGGGAGGAGCAGTGGGGCAGAAAGTGCCCAGCAAAAGCACAGCTGGGAGGTGGAGATGGAGCAGTGGAGGGGTGAGGCTGGAGCTGTGCTCATCAGAATCAGAATGGTTTGGGTTGGAAGGGACCCTTAAAAGCCCTTCCTGCAGTCAGTAGAGATATCTGCAGCCAGAGCAGGTTGCTCAGACCCACAAACAACCTGACCTGTAGTGGTTCCAGGGATGGGCATCTCCCACCTCCCTGGGCAACCTGGGTCAGGCTCTCACCACCTGCACTGGAAAAACAAGTAATCTCCTTCTACACTGAATCTCCCTCTTGTGATTTATAAATCATCACCCCTTGTCCTGTCCCCATAGGCCATGCTCAGGAGTCTGTCCTCAGCTCTTTGGTTGTCTCTCTTCTACTTCCTCACTGCAGAGCTGATGCTTCCCGTGGTGCTGCCTTGCTTTGTCTCTTTGCAGCTCTGCACACAGCTGAAGGAAGTGCCTGTGGGAGATGAGTTATCAGCTCAGCTTTGGGCTTTACTTTCCTCCACATACCTGGTCCTGCTGAACACTGAGTCCAGCACAGAGCTGTGCTGATGGGGAATGTTTCCCATGGCCGTCAATGGAAGCTGAGGCCATTCATACAAGGATGATGAAGGGACATCTGTCTGATGAGGAAAGGCTGAGAGCCTGGAGAAGAGCAGCCCCAGAGGGGAGCTGAGCAATGCTCAGCAAGAGCTAAAGGAGCTAAAGGTGGGGCAAGAGGCTGGGGCCAGACTCTTCTCAGTGGTGCCCAGGGACAGCACAAGGAGCCACGGGCACAAAGTGGGACCCAGGAGGTTCCACCTGAACAGGAGGAGGAACTTGTTTGGTGTGAGGGTGCTGGAGGCCTGGAGCAGGCTGCCCAGAGAGGTTGTGGAGTCTCCTTGTCTGGAGACTTTCAAGCCCCATCTGTATGCATTTCCGTGTGACCTGCCCTAGGTGATCCTGCTTTGGCAGGGGCTTGGACTCAATCTGTAGAGGTCCCTTCCAATCCCTGCCATTATATGATTCTATGGCAGCAGCACTTTGACCTGGTGGCAATTTAATCATCATTGGTTTCAGCTTTCCCACCCCACCATGTCCCTCAGGCAGCCCAGATCCCCATGCCCAGCCACTCCATATCCTCAGCCCTCTCAGCCCCGGTGGTTTGAAGTTCACCAGGGCAATGCAGAAGGTTTTCCCACCACTGGGTGCTTTGTCCACCTGGGCTGAGCATGGGACCATGCCACCAGCTCTGTTGTAGTTGGCAGTTGTTGGGTGGCCCCATGAGTGCTGGGCTCACCACACTGCTGGTGTTTCCAAGGGGACACATGGTGAAGGTAGAGGCCAGGAGAAGCTGCTGTGGCTGTGCCAGGACTGAGTCACCAGGGTCAGGAGGAAAGGAGAGTGTGTGTCCTTCATGCTTTCATCAATCCTGAAATCATCTCTGGTATTTTTATTTTCAGACTCCCAGCTTCAACTTTTGTGGCAAGGTGGTTCTGACGTCCCAACTGCAGCGGTGCCAGGCCGGTGTCGGTGAGCAAAGCCTGGCTGCGTCCCACCACTGTCCCAGAGCTCCTCCTCACCCTTGACCAAGGAGTTGAGAGGACATTTCAGCTTGCTTTGAAACCCTCTGATTGTCCAGGGGAAGGTGGATGAATTTACTGCCGGGCCACTGGCGTTCTCCTGTCATCCATGTGTGGCCACAGCAGCTGCAGCCCCACAGAGACCTTCAGGAGCCACCTTCCAAGGCAGGGAATTGTGTGCAAATAACTTAGCTCTTAGGAGAATCCTGGAATGGAGGGAGCTTGCTGGATGGTGCAGCCACATGGGCCCCTGCACTCAGGCAATCAAGTGGAGGAGAGCAAAGCAAGCCATGCATTAAACCAATGTACTTGAGGTGCTGGAGCAGGTGCAGAGAAGGGTTGGTGAAGGGTCTGGAGAACACGGCACTGAGAGGCTTCTCAAACACTGGCCCAGGATGCCCAGGGAGGTGGTTGAATGCCCATCCCTGGAGGAGTTTCCAAGAGGCAGAGATGTAGTGCTGAGGGCTATGGTTCAACTCCAGCCTTGGCAGAGTTCAAGAGTGGCTGGGTTCGATGATCTCAGAGGGCTTTTCCAACCAAATGATGCTGTGAATCAAAGCAGCAGAAGTGGCCTGCAGCTGTGCACAGAGCAGAATTTCATAGAAGAGCCGAGGGGCTTTTGGTCATTTTCTCTAGTTCTGTCTCCTTAGGCTCTGGTTTCTGGGCATGGGCATGGCCTGAACTTGCTTGGTCCAAGTCCAGCCAGAAGGTAAGAAAGGCACTTGATTTAGAGGGATCATGGAATCATTGAGGTTGGAAAAGCCCTCTACAACCATCCAATCCAGCCCTCAACCCACTGCCACCATGGCCATCTGACTATGGCCACAGGTTTCTTGAACACCTCCAGGGATGGCAACTGCACCACCTCCCGGGGCTATCAGTCCCTGACCACTCCTGCAGAGGAGAGTGTTTTCCTAACGTCCATCCTACACCTCCCCTGGCACAACTCCAGGCCATTTCCCCTTGTCCTGTCACTTGTTCTTTCAGAGAAGAGACCAACACCCAATGCTAAGATGTGATGTCTGAACCTGGAAACCATCCACAGTACCTTACGTTGGGGAAAAAGAAACAAGCAAAAAATGGTGGAAAAAAGGTTTTACCTGAAATCCACCACCTTCAGCGTGGGCAGCACTTCTGCACTCAGCATCCAAAGCAAAGCAAGCTGAGCAGTCACCCCCTTCTTCTCCCTTTGCAGAGCCAAAAGCTGTGCCTCACATCCTATAGATTTGCTCTCTGATTAACATAGGGTTTTTTGTCAGGGATGAGAACCAGGGAAGCTGACAGCAGCCAGTTAAGTGTTTGGCAAACAGTTCCTTCCCTGCGGCGCGTAGGCAGCGCTGATAGATGTGTGAGCTAAATATAGCCGAACACACTCGCAGCTCCCCCTCATTGTGGGTCCCCTTCCTTGCAGATACCTCCACAACACAGACACTGTCCCCAGCTGTAAAGACAGGCACTGAACCAGCAGCTGGCACCCAGCTCTCCAAAGCTCGGTATTGCAAAACATTTTGCATCAAAACATTTTGTATTGAGTGTCCAGAGAAGGGCAACAGAGCTGGGAAGGGTCTAGAGAACAGGGCTGGGGAGGAGCAGCTGAGGGAGCTGGGGGTGTTCAGCCTGGAGAAGAGGAGGCTGAGGGAGACCTCATTGCCCTCTGCAGCTCCCTGCAAGGAGGCTGAAGCCTGGAAGGTGTCAGAGACCTCTTAGAGCCACAGAATCATAGAAAGGTAGGGGTTGGAAAGGATCTTTGGAGCCCAACCATCCCCCCTGCCAGAGCAGGGTCACCCAGAGCAGGTCCAGGTGGATCTTGAAAGCCTCCGCAGAAGATGATTCCACAACCTCTCTGGGCAGCCTGCTCCAGACCTGCAGCACCCTCACACCAAAGAATTTTCTCCTTCTGCTCAGGTGGAGCATCCTGGGTTCCAGTCTGTGCCCACTGCCCCTTGTCCTGTCCCTGGGCACCAGTGAAAGCACCTGAACCCTTCTTGGTAGTTCAGGGTTAACTGTTGGCCTGGATGGTTTTGAGAGGCTTTCTCAACCTTTATGATTCGATGGTCTTTGCTGGTCTCAAGGGAAAGACAATGGGATTCTGCATCTGTCTGTGCCATCCCATCAGCTGGGATGTGTCTTTTCATGGTCTTGTTGCACTCAGAAGAATAAGGAGCTCTGGAGCTGTAGGTGTCTCTGGGTCACTCAGGGCAAACATCTGGGTATTTTTTGTGCTGTGAGCATTCGATTGCAGGGGGTGGCTGCATTTTGCCTTTCAGGACAAAGAAGCTGAGACAGATAGGGGCTGGAAGGGACCTCTGGAGATCATCCAGTCCAACTCCCTGCTAAAGCAGGGCACCCACAGAAGCTTGCCCAGGATTAGTGTCCAGGTGGCTTTGGAAGCTCTCCACACCAGGAGACTCCACAGCCACTCTGGGCTCCAGCACAGAAGTTTCTCCTCATGTTTAGATGGAATAAATGAACATTTTGGGGAAAGGAGCTGCAAGAAATAATTTGGATCCTTCCATTTGGATCACTTTGGATTCCTCTTGTTCTTAAACAGAAGTGAATGTGTCAGCTTAAAGGGGAAGAAATGCTTTTTTGTTTGTTAAGGAAATGTTGGAGCAATACCTGGTGACTTACAAACAAACAAAGCTGCTTTTTAGTTTTCCCTCTTCCTCTAAGCTTGACTGCTCAGTCAAACCAGTCCCTTTCACCCCACAGAATCCATAGCATCACAGAACGGGTTGGGTTGGTAGGGACCATGAAACTCATCCAGCTCCAAGCCCCTGCCACGGGCAGGGACACCTGCCACCAGCACAGGCTGCTCAAGGCCCCATCCAGCCTGGCCTGGAACACCTCCAGGCAGGAGGCAGCCACAGCCTCCTGGGCAGCGATGTTCCCAATTCACACCCAGCACTGCTGCATTATGTTCTTTTCCCTTCCTTGTGGGCTTCTCTGCCCCAAAGCAGAGGGGTTGTGGAGGTGTTTCTGGCTTCCCTTTGCACAGCACTCAAGAAAGCGAAAGAGGAAGGAAACCTCCGTCAGCCGGGCTGGGGCACGGCGCTGGGGCTCCCAGCCTTGCTGAAGGCCACTTCCCCAAGCCCTGCCCCTGAAAATACACCACCCAGTGTCCCAGTTTGGCACACTTGTGGTGACTGGGGGCAGGGAAGAGCCCAGAGGAAGGATGGATGCTCGCTGCTCTGCAAAGCTCAGCTCCAGGATGAGCATGGGCATGGAACAAGAATGACTCTTGGAACAGATCCAGAGGAGGCCACAGAGATGCTCAAGGGGCTGGAGAACCTCTCCTGTGGGGACAGACTGAGAGTGTTGAGTTCAGCCTGGAGAAGAGAAGGCTCCAGGGAGACCTCAGAGCAGCCTTTCAGTACCTGAAGGGGCTCCAGGAGAACTGGGGAGGGACTTGTGACAAGGGCTGAGAGTGCCAGGACAAGGGATAATGGCTTTGAGCTGGGAGAGAGGAGATTGAGCCTGGAGATGAGGAAGAAATTCTTGACAGTGAGGCTGGGGAGACTCTGGCACAGGCTGCCCAGGGAGGCTGTGGCTGCCTCCTGCCTGGAGGTGTTGAAGGCCAGGCTGGATGAGGCCTTGAGCAGCCTGTGCTGGTGGGAGGTGTCCCTGCCCATGGCAGGGGGTTGAAACTGGATGAGCTTTGAGGTCCCTTCCAGCCCAACCCATTCCATGATTTTCCATCCTAGTGAACCACATCCTCAGTCCCTTCCATGAGTCAGGCTGTGATTGCCACAGAGGAGCTCCACAGATGAAGACCTGAAGCTGGCTCCCTTCCTGCACTGTCAGAAGGCTGGTCCACGAGGCCTGGCCTCCTGCTGGCTTGTAGTTTTGTTTTTTATTAACAATTCCTATGCATTATTATTATTAGTTACTTTGGTATTGCCCTGTGCAGCTTGGCTGCTGCCTGGAGTCCAGGGCTGTCCCACAGTTCTGCAGTGTGGCCTTGGCGGATGCAGGGAGAGATGGTGCAGGGTAGGAGGCAGCTCCAATCCTGCCTCCAGCATGGCTCAGCCCATTTCCAGTCTCCTAGGAAACTGTGCGAAGGGCTCAGTGCAGTCACAAAACCCTCAATCTCCCCATTTCCCACCCTCCAGATTTGGGAATCAGCCTTGAAAAATAAACTGCTCAATGAAAAATAGATGATCAGAGGCTGGAGCAGCTCTCCTGCAAGGACAGGCTGGAGAGCTGGGGCTGCTCAGCTTGGAGAAGAGAATGCTCCAGGGACACCTCAGAGCAGCCTCCCAGCAGGGAGGATTCAGGAGGGGCTGAAGGGGCTTCAGGAGAGCTGGGGAGGGACTTTGGACAAGGGCTTGAAGTAACAGGACAAGGTACAATGACTTTGAGCTGGGAGAGGGGAGGTTTAATTTGGACATTAGGAAGAATTTCTTCACAATGAAGGGTGGTGGAGCACTGGG
Organism: Picus viridis; assembly: GCA_033816785.1. Classification (NCBI taxonomy): domain Eukaryota; kingdom Metazoa; phylum Chordata; class Aves; order Piciformes; family Picidae; genus Picus; species Picus viridis. Next base: position 13,744,391 of record CM066598.1, read on the forward strand.
ATAGGTTGCCCAGAGAGGTGGTTGAGGCCCCTTCCCTGGAGACATACAAAGTCAGACTTGATGGAGCCCTGAGCATCTTGATCTAGGAATAGAATAGAATAGAATAGAATAGAATAGAATAGAATAGAATAGAATAGAATAGAATAGAATAGAATAGAATAGAATAGACCAGGTTGGAAGAGACCTTCAAGATCATAGAGTCCAACCTATCATCCAGCACCATCTGATCAACTCAACCATGGCACCAAGCACCCCATCCAGTCTTCTCCTGAACACCTCCAGGGATGGTGACTTCACCACCTCCCTGGGCAGCACATCCCAAGGGCCAATCTCTCTCTCTGTGTAGAATTTCTTCCTCACCTCCAGCCTGAACCTCCCCTGGCACAGCTTGAGACTGTGTCCTCTTGTTCTGGTGCTGGGTGCCTGCCTGGGAGAAGAGACCAACCCCCACCTGGCTACAACCTCCCTTCAGGGAGTTGGAGAGAGCAATGAGGTCTCCCCTGAGCCTCCTCTTCTCCAGGCTAAGCAACCCCAGCTCCCTCAGCCTCTCCTCACAGGGCTGTGCTCCAGACCCCTCCCCAGCTTTGTTGCCCTTCTCTGGACACCTTCCAGCAGCTCAACATCTTTCCTAACCTGAGGGGCCCAGAACTGGACACAGGACTCAAGGTGTGGCCTCAGCAGTGCAGTGTACAGGGGCAGAATGACCTCCCTGCTCCTGCTGGCCACACTGTTCCTGATGCAGGCCAGGATGCCATTGGCCTTCTTGGCCCCCTGGGCACACTGCTGGCTCATGTTCAGCCTCCCATCAACCAGCACCCCCAGGTCCCTCTCTGCCTGGCTGCTCTCAGCCACTCTGCCCCCAGCCTGTAGCACTGCCTGGGGTTGCTGTGGCCAATGTGCAGCACCTGGCACTTGGATGTGTTCAATCTCCTGCCCTTGGACTCTGCCCATCTGTCCAGCCTGGCAAGGTCCCTCTGCAGAGCCCTTCTGCCCTCTAACTGTTCAACTCCTGCCCCCGGCTTGGTGTCAGCTGCACATTTGCTGATGACTGTCTCAATCCCCTCCTCCAGATCATCAATGAATATATTGAACAGGATGGGGCCCAGCACTGATCCCTGGGGCACACCACTGGTGCCTGGCTGCCAGCTGGCTGTGGCACCATTCACCACCACTCTCTGGGCTCAGCCTCCAGCCAGTTCCTAACCCAGCTCAGAGTGCTGCTGTCCAAGCCAGGGGCTGACAGCTTGGCCAGGAGTTGGCTGGGGGGATGGTGTCAAAGGCCTTGCTGGAGTCCAGGCAGACTACACCCACAGCCTGCCCCACATCCACCAGGCAGTCACCTGGGCATGGAAGGAGATCAGGTTGGTCAGGCAGGACCTGCCCTTCCTAAATCCCTGCTGGCTGGGCCTGAGCCCTTGGCCATCCTGTAAGTGCTGTGTGGTTGCACTCAGGATGACCTGTTCCATAACCTTGCCTGGCACTGAGGTGAGGCTGCCAGGCCTGGAATTCCCTGGCTCATCCAACCTGCCCTGCTTGTGGATGGGCACCACCTTGGCAGCTTCCAGTCATCTGGGACCTCTAGTTGGAGATGTCCCCGCTGGCTGCAGGGGGGTTGGACAAGGTGACCTTCAAGGGTCCTTTTCAACCCAGTGAGTTCTGTGATTCTGGGAGGAAAACAGCTCCAGCAAAGCATCTGACCACAGCAAGCTGAGTGCTGCTGGTCCCTTTGCTTCTGAGAAGGCTGCTTGTTGCAGGGATGGGCACCCTCCTCCCTGGCCCCATTGGCACCCACCCCTCTATGGTGCTGGAGTGCAGGAGGGTCAGGGGCATCCCTGTGTGCATCACTGTGGCCAGTTAGCATCCCTCTGGCTGGAGGCACCTCCTCCTGTGGGCATGTTTGGCTTTGAAACCCCTGTGATGGGTTTGCTTCCTCTCTAGGGAGATCCATGGGTGGAGGGGGCTGGGTTTTGGTGCTGTGACAGTGTGCAGAGCTTGCTTGTGGGAAGAGAGAAAGGGCACTGCAGACATGGAACAGGGAGCAGCAAACCCCATGGATACTGAGCATGCCAGCCCCTACCCTCCATCTCCATGGAGAGCTGGGACCGTTTGTGCTGCCTGCTGACAACCAGATGGTTTTCCATTCCTGGCTGGTTCTGGAGGGAAACCTGGAGTGAAATTGTGCCCCTGGCCAGGGCTAGGCACCTCACACACCAGCCCAGCCCCAGGGGTGTGCGGGGCTCCCATGCTGTGTGATTTGCTTCTGCTCTGCCTGAACTCCAGAAAAAAAAAACAACCAAAGAGCCCAGGAATGAGACATCCCAAAGGCAGGCTTTCTCCAGGAGGAGTTTTGCATCAGGCAAGAAGCCATCTGAGTGGCAGAGGGACAGTTGCAGCCCCATGATGCAAAGATGCATCATCCCTTGCCTCCCAGGGGCAGGTCTGGCATGTCCTTGCTGTGCTTATGCTCCAGAAAGCCAAATCCCAGAGGTAAGCTCAGTCTTGCACCACCATAAAGGTGCATAGGGTGGCAGAGGGCACAGAAGCCAAGGCACCTATTTGCAGCCGTGGTGGAAAGAGAGGCCTCTAAGATCATCCAGTCCAATCATAAACCAAACACCACCATGGGAGAGGGGACCCAAACTGCCATGGCCACAGGTTTGTCAAACACCTCCAGGGATGGGCACTCCACCACCTCCCTTAGGCAGCTTGTTCCAATCCCTGACACCTCTGACAGCAAAGAAATTGTTCCAAATGCCCAACCTCATCCTCCCCTGGTGCAGCTTGAGGCCATTTCCAGTCATCCTCTCACTTGGTAAGTGGGAGAAGAACCCAACCCCCACCTGGCTCCAGCCTCCTCTCAGGGAGCTGCAGAGAGCAATGAGGTCTCCCTCAGCCTCCTCTTCTCCAGGCTGAACACCCCCAGCTCCCTCAGCTGCTCCTCCCCAGCCCTCTTCTCCAGACCCTTCCCCAGCCTTCTTGCCCTTCTCTGGACCTGCTCCAGCTCCTCAGTGTCCTTCTCGGAGTGAGAAACCCAAACCTGAAGCCACAATGCAAGTTGCCCAGGGGCACAAGCCCTGCCCTGGCCCTGCTGGCCACACTATTGATAAGTTGTGGATCTCCAGCCCCAGGCATGGTGCTCAGTGCTGATGTTTCAGTACTCTTTGGATCCAGCCCTCAGGGAGCAGGACAGGCCCATGGCTGCTGGTTGTTCTGGCTGGGGGATTAAAAACAAAGCCCCGAGGCTGCCTCTAAAGGTCACTGGATGTGTAACATTTAGCAGAGCCTCAAACTCCTATTGCAGGGAGTATTATTTTTTTTCTCTGTAGGCAAAGCAAATATCTAAGCTGCTGCGGGGAAAAAAGCTGCTCCTGGTGCTCCCCTGAGGATAGAGAGATGCTGCAGGAGAACTGCAGAGAGAAAGCCTTGGGGTCAGGTGGCAAATGGCAGTGACGCTGTCCCTTTTAGCTCGTTAATGTCACTTAATGTGAGGGCCTCAGAGCCTGGCAAAGGTGCTGCAGCAGCACTTGGGGCAGCTGCACATAACCCTGGGCTGCTTCTTGCGGGTGAGAGCTGTTGACAGAAGAGATTTACACCTTCTTGTCTGGCATTAACTTCTCTGTTTGGGGTGGTTAAGCCTGAACTCGGTCTTTTTTTAGGTTCAAGCTCCTCTTCTGGGAGCAATCCACGGAGAACAATCCAGGATATGAGCTTGTAGCTACAGGTATGTGCAGTGGGGTTAAATGAGGGTCCCAATGTCGTGTGAGATGCAGTGCCATGGCTCTGGTGTGAATATGAGGGCAGTCTTTCTAATAGGACCTGTAGAGATAGGACAAGGGGTGATGATTGAAACTTAAGAGGGAGATTTAGACTAGATATAGGAAACCAGCTTTTCACAGTGAGGGTGCTGAAACACTGGAACAGGTTGCCCAGGGAGATGGGAGATGCTCCATCCTTTGGAAGCATCCAAAGTCAGGTTGTCTGGGGCTCTGAGCAGCCAGCTCAGTGTCCCTGTTGACTGCAGGGAGGTTGGACTAGGTGGTCTTTAAAGGTCCCTTCCAGCCCATGATCACATGATTCTGTGATCAACCACCCACTCTTAACCCTTTTTCTGAATTAAGCTGACCTTGACCTAAGAAGTGTAAATGTGGACCCTAAACCATGCTGCTGCAGAAACAAGGAGTCAAAAGCCCTGTCCGTTTTCTCCCACCCTTCAGGCCATAATTCACAGACTCATAGAACCATAGAATTGTTTGGGTTGGAAAGGACCTTTAAGATTGTTGAATCCAACCATTATCTAACTCTACCAAGCCTGGTGCTAAAATTGCTGCTGGCAGTCCCCAGCCTGTGGCCAGGCTGTGCTCAGGCTGGGATATCCATCACTCTTTCACACTGGAGATGGAGCTGCAGCCTGGGGGCTGGTTACCAGCACACCCGCTGCTCTCTCAGCCTTTCCAGCAAGCATAATTTTTTCCTCATATCCGAGGAACAAAGTGGAGACAAAAGATTAATCTTCCACGGGCTGTAAAACCCTTGGGGTGAGCAGCGTGGCGTCGGCGGAGCGCCGCTGGCAGCCTCCCTGCTGGCTCGGAGGGCTCTGCGAGTGACTCCGGCGTCCTGCTCGCCTCACCCCCGGCCTGGCAGCACAGCACTGCAAATTCACAGCTCTCAGGAGGATTACTCCCAATTCCCTTTGGTAGAAACAAGATCAAAATGAAAGCCAGCTGTCGACACCTGTGGTTCGTAGGGTGCTCGCCCGGCACTGCAGCCATGGCTAGAAAGCCTCCTCAGAAGCTGGGGAGGTGTGAAACCCACTCCTAGCTTCTTTTTATGGCCCTCTTAAGCTTGTCTGCCTCCAAATTTATTACTGCAAGGGAAGCCAAGATAAACAAGGCTTGCATTTCGTTCCAGGGCTGAGGTGCTGCAGAAGGGATTCCCCCAGACCAAGAGGGCTGCCAGGGATGGAGCCCCACTCCCCCTAGACCAGCTTGCTCCTGTGGCTACAGACCCTTCACTTGCAAGTGAATCACAGAATGCATCAGGTTGGAAGGGACCCTCCAAGGTCATCACCTTGTCCAACCCCCCTGCAGTCAGCAGGGACACCTCCAAGTAGAGCAGATTGCTCAGGGCCCCATCAAGTTTGACTTTGAATGTCTCTAGGGATGGGTCAACAATCACCTCTCTGGACAGCCTGTCTCAGTGTTCCACCCCTCTCATTGTGCAGAACTTCTTCCTGATGTCCAACCTGCCTTGCTCCAGTTTCAAACTATTGCCCCTTGCCCTATCCCCACAAGTCCTTAGGAACAGTCCCTGCCCAGCCTTCCTGGAGCCCCTTCAGGTACTGGAAGGCTGCTCTAAGGTCTCCCTGGAGCCTTCCCTTTTCCAGACTGAACAGCCCCAACTTTCTCAACCTATTCCCATAGGGCAGATTCTCCAGCCCTCTGATCATCTTTGTGGCCTCCTGTGGATCCTCTCCATCAGATCCATGTCCTTCCTGTGCTGAGGTTTCCATATCTGGACACAGCACTGCAGGTGAGGTCTGCAGAGCAGAGGGGCAGGATCTCCTCTCCATCTCTGGCCATGCTGCTTTGGATGCAGCCCTTTGGCTTGCCATTGGCCTTCTGTCCTGTCAGCGCAGCTTCTCATCCACCAGCACCCCCAAGACCTTCTCCACACAGCTGCTGTCATTATTGAGGGTGTTTCCAGTCCAGACTGTTTTCCCTCACTGGTGCTTGTTGGGACTAAGGAATTTATGACTCCAAGCCACTCTCAATTTTCATGGATTGCTTAATTAGAGGCAGGGTGTATGGTGCTGTTTGTCACTAGGGCTGCCAGATGTTGCCTTTATGACTCTGTCCTCAGTCACTCCCAGCTTTGTCAAACTTTAACCTTTGGAGCTGGGATATCATCCTGGAGTTCCCTTCCAGTACAAGGACTGGCATCATCTGACAAAACTGGGAGGAGCAGGAAGAACAGAAGTCTCAAGCTGGGCCAGGAGAGGTTCAGGCTGGATGTTAGGAAGAAGTTCTTCACAGAAAGAGAGATTGGCCATGGGAATGTGCTGCCCATGGGGGTGGTGGAGTCACCATCCCTGGAGGTGTTTAGGAAGAGACTCGATGGAGTGCTTGGTGCCATGCTTTAGTTGATTAGATAGTGTTGGGTGAGAGGTTGGACTTGATGATCTCAAAGGTCTCTTCCAACCTGGTCTGGTCTATTCTATTCTATTCTATTCTATTCTATTCTATTCTATTCTATTCTATTCTATTCTATCCTATCCTATCCTATCCTATCCTACTCTACTCTACTCTACTCTACTCTACTCTACTCTACTCTACTCTACTCTACTCTACTCTACTCTACTCTACTCTACTCTACTCTACTCTACTCTATTCTATTCCATTCTATTCTATTCCATTCCATTTCATTCCATTCCATTCATGTGGTACTGAGAAAACCTGTGGGATGCCCGACTTGATGGCACAGTGTGGGCAGGAGGTGCCATGTCCCTGAGTGTGGCTGAGATGAGGGTTTGGAGGACAGATCATTGGAGGTCACTGAGTGAAATGCTCAGCACTGGGAGGCTGGTGGTAGAAAACACCATAGGTGCCTGCCCACACCTGCCCAGTGGTAGGGGCTCATTGTTGGGGTAGGCCACTGCTGAGGGACCTCTGATCTGAACTGCTGCAGTTGTAGAATATAATGGGGTCAGGAGGTGCTGGGGAAAGACACAAGAATCTCCTAGTTGTACAAACACAGTCACACAAAGAACTCTCTTGCTCTAGGGGTGGCCCAGGAGCAGGGTACTAAGAATTGGGTAGCTGGTAAGAGGGTTCCCACCTGGGAACCCAGGGAGTCAGGTCTGACCTCCAGCTAATGTGGACCTTAGAGCAGCCTTCCAGCATTTGAAAGGGGCTACAGAAAAAACTGGAGAGGGACTTGGTACAGGAGTCACAGGACTAGCGGTGACGGCTTTAGATTGGAAGAAGATAGATTTAGATGAGACATTAGGAAGAAATTCTTCACCATGAGGGTGGTGAGACACTGGAACAGGTTGCCCAGAGAAGCTGTGGAGGCTCCAAGCCTGTCACTGTTCAAAGCCGGATTGGATGAGGCCTTGAGCAACCTGGGCTGTGGGATGTAGAAGGGTATGGCAGGGGGCTGGAACTAGATGACCTGTAAAGTCTCTTCTAACCCAAACCATTCTATGATCTATGATTACATCAGCTCTCCCCAGACACCTGGTGGAACATCTCAGCCCTGTGAGCCATAGAGCTGAAGAGCAGACCTTGCTTGAGGGTTGCACTATTGCTCAGGGGTTCAGCAGCAGAAACACCGCTTTTCACCTCAAAACAGCCATGGGAGGCAGATGATTACATCAACAGAGCTTGAAGCAAGGCCAAACCGCAGGGCTGGGAGCTGTGCTTCCTGCAACAGGGCCTGTGACACCACTCGGGGGTGTCCCTTGGGCTGCAGCTGAGCAAGAGTCCCCCTCCACCTCCCATGCTGTTGGCTGCTGACAACCAAAAATGTACTTAAGGAACTCTAAAGATGAACCTACATTTCCTTCAGGACCTCTGCTTCAGTGGGAGCTGCAAAGTATTTCCTATAGAGGAATCCACACAGAGAGAAACCAGGTTGAGCTCCTCCCCTGCCACTTCCTCACGCTCGCCGCTGTGGCTCTGCTTTGGGTGCGTCCCTGCAGAAGCTGGGTTTGTCCTCCCCAGCTCTCTCACCTCTTGGTCCCTCCCTGCTCCTCATAGCTAGAAAGTGGCACCAGTTGCCAGCTTCTTCCAGCCGTGGGTGCAGTGGGAGGACTGGAAGTACCTGAAAAGTCAGCAGTTGGTGTTCATGTGGGGACAGTCAGTGGGAGCGGGTTTGAGCCGGGTCACACAAGCTCTGCTGGAGCACAGAGCCTGGCTGGGTGTCCTTGGAAAGATCCTGCAGATAGTGGGGGGTACTATGGGTTTGGGGGACAACTCTCCTTTTCCAGGTGAGGGTAACTCACGTTGCTGCTGTAATCTCTGCTGTGTGTGGTGTCTAGAAACAGTGGGTTTGGTCCTAACCCTGTCACTTCGCTGCTCAAAGCAGGTGTTTTGGTAGACTCTTGTGGCAAGAGTCGCAGAAGGTGATGTAAAGCCCTTGTGCTGTGCAACTGGGCTGCTGGTCCCGCCTGAGCTGAGCGGGAAGGGGACCTGGAGCTGGTTAAACAGGGTGGTGGCTGAGGCCAGCTCCAGAATGAGTCTGTTCACTCAGCTATGGCTGCTCCGCCTTCTGCTGCGGGGACGAGGAGCACGGAGCAGTGTGAAGCGTGATGGGATGTGCAGGACACACACCCAGAGACTGCTGCTCAGGTTTTACCATGTGTGAGGTGTCCTGGCTCCTTCCTGCCTCTCCCTGGGGTGACATTTTACATTTCATGCTTCAGCAGATGACGACGGCGCGGCACAGCTGCTGCTCTCCGGGTGCGGTGTCGATGGGGACAGCGCCGGTGCTGGGTTTGACAAGTGCCAAGCACTGACTGCAATGCCTCCTGCTGCCATCAGATACTGCCTCTGATCCCGCAGAAGGACATGGCTGTGGGCACATGCACCAGTACAGGTGAGGGGGGACCTCATGGAAAGCAGCTACACAGAGAAGCGCTTGGGACTGCTGGTGGATAACAAGTTCCCCATGAGGCAGCAATGTGCCCTGGTGGCCAAGAAGGCCAATGGGGTCCTGGGGTGCATGGAGAAGAGTGGCAAGCAGGGAAAGGGAGGTTCTCCTCCCCCTCTACTCTGCCCTAGGGAGGACACATCTGGAGTCCTGGGTCCAGGTCTGGGTTCCCCAGTTCAGGAGAGACAAAGAACTGCTGGAGAGAGTCCAGGGGAGGCTGCAGAGCTGCTGAGGAGCCTGGAGCAGCTCTGGGAGCAGCAAAGGCTGAGAGCCCTGGGGCTGAGAGCCTGCAGAAGAGCAGCCCCAGAGGGCAGCTGAGCAATGCTCAGCAAGAGCTAAAGGAGCTGTGGGGGGCAAGAGGCTGGGGCCAGACTCTGCTGAGTGGTGCCCAGGGACAGCACAAGGGGCAGCAAGGGGCACAGCCTGGAGCCCAGGAGGTTGGATGTGAAGAGGAGGAGAAAGTTGTTTGTTGTGAGGGTGCTGGAGGCCTGGAGCAGGCTGCCCAGAGAGGTTGTGGAGTGTCCTGGTGTGGAGAGCTTCCAACCCCCCCCTGGGCACTGTGCTGCTGGGCACTGTGCTGTGGGTGCCCTGCTGGAGCAGGGGTTGGGCTGGGTGAGCTCCAGAGGTCCCTTCCAAACCCACTGTGCTGGGGGCTGCATGACTTTATGAGCTGATCAACTTGCAGTGGGGTGGGAGGGGGAGCTCTGGGACATGCCCAGCTTTCAGCCGGTTAAGAGGTGCTGACAGTGACACTTTGACGGGACAGCAGCTGTCGAAGCCCCTTCCCGTATCTCCCGGCAGCACCCCGCGGGGCTTTCCCGTTCCCGAGAGGATTTCCCGGTGCCCAGCATCAATTCCGAGAAGTTGGAGATAATTAATAAAACTGACGAAGGGGAGAGTGGGACACGGACACACAGCGGCGCTTTCAGAGGGGCTGCAGAGGGGCAGGAGCCCGGCGAGCGGGGATCCCCGTTGCAATCCCCGGGGCTGCCCCGCGGGGGGCGGCGCTGGGCGGGGGCGGTGGCGTCGGCCCCCGGGAAGGCGGGGCGGGACCGGCGGGAGGGGGCGGAACCGGCGGCGGGCGGAGAGGTGGCGACGCAGCACCGGGCGAGCGGCGCACCGTGTGCCCCCGCCGAGCATCCCCCGAGCCGCGTCGAGCCGATCCGGGCAGGCAGCGGGGCATGGAGGCGGCCCACAGCCTCCCGGTGCTCGAGGTCCTCCGCCGCTTCGGTGTGAGCGAGAGCTGCGGGCTCAGCCCGGAACAGGTCCGGCGGAACCGGGAGAAGTACGGTCCCAATGGTGAGTGAGGCGGGAGAGGAACACAGTGTACTACCGCTGACCGGCTGGGGCAGCTCTAACGGGATACCGGCATCCCGACGGGGGCGGCTGGTAGCCTTCGTCGGAGTTGTCTCTGCTGGGAGTTGGGACAGGGATACCGTCCCGTCGGGGGCGGGACGCAGACCGGGAGCGGGGTACGGACCGGGAGCGGGATTCTCCCTGCCGTGATCGGGACTGGGACCCTCCCCACAGTGACTGGACGGGGAGTGGGACCTTCCCTCCCGAGCCTGGGAATGGGATCGGGACGCTCCCAGCCGGGGACCCTCCGCATTGGGATTCTCCCGACCGGCAAGGATCGGGGTGCTGCCGTGGGTGTCCCCCTCCGCATCCGGCGCATCCTTCCCCAAGGTGTGCACAGGAGCCATGAGGGTTACCCCCGAACACCTGTTGATTAGGGTACTGTCTGCTGATTGCCGTTAAGGGCTAATTACTGGGGGTACTGGTGGCCGGGCAGCACTGGCATTTAGCTGGGTATGCATCCCTCTGGCAGAGTGGCGGAAAGCCGGAGGGACACGGATAAGTCGGCAGGAAAGAGGAAGGGGAAGTTCCCCCATTGCCTGTCGGTGAGAGGGGAAAACCCCAAAATCGAGGTGTAGTGACAAGGGGGCATCCCGCTGCCAGCTCCCGGCAGCCCTGGCTGGGCCGTGGGTGCTGCTGTGGGAAGAGGAAGGGGTGCTGGGAGGAGATAGGCTGATGGCACATGTCGTGGCTTGGCTCTGCTGGCCCGAGGAACCCTCTGACCATCTCCTTGTGCCAGCAGCTGGCCACTTTCTGGGCTGTGATAAGGGCAATTTCTATATTTGTGTTTTCGAGGCGCTCGGTGTGCACCAGAGGGACTCTGGGGTGCTGAACCCCCCTGGCGGAATGGGGGCTGTGCTTTGTCAGGCTGCAGCTGGATGTGGGTCGTTAACTCCGTAAGGAAACAGGAGCGTTGTAGGGTGAACTTGCTCCAGGGTTTTGGAGCAGTGAGTCCTTCCTTGAAGTTGTGCAAGAAGATGAGTGTGTAAGCTCCTGCTTGGGAGCTGGCTGCCTCTGCTTTTTGCTTGATCCTTACGGGTGAGGCTAAGGAAAGCCCCAGCAGATGCTGGTGGACTGCTGTCTGCATCTCTGCTCACTGGGAAGGCAGTGCTGGGTGGGATCAGAGGACCATGCTCTCGGACAGCCCTGTGAGCAGCAGCCCTCTGTGCTGCTCTGTGCTTGCCTCTCTACAGCTTTGCTTCTCATATAGTCCCGTGCTGGGCTTCTTGCAGGTTGTGGATTTGCAAGAGCTTCTGAGTTTGGGGTGTCCTGTGGCCTTCAAAGCACAGGTCTGCACCTCCTGCATAGTGCAGCTCACAGGGATGTGCAGAGAGCATGGGAGCAGTACCCTGGGCAGTGCAACCATCAGTGAAACGTGGTCAAAGTTTGAAGAATTCTGAATTTTTGTAGGTTTTGTGCAGCATTGATGTTTTCCTCGTGGTGTGGGTGAGATATGGACAGGCTTGCATAGCTTAAAATGAGGCAGAATGGGCTCCCGTGTGGCTCCTTTGTTGCAAACCTCGAGGCTAAGCAAAGAGCCTCTTCCTTCCAGCATGGTGGGAACTTGCAGGTTGTGTTGTGCAGCAGGAACCAATCTCCTCATTAGTGCTGGGTGCCCAGATTGGTATGGGGAGCAGTGTGGGAGGGTGAGCTGGGGTCATGTCTTGAAGACAGCCTGTATTAAACCGTGGTTTAGTTCAGGCTTAAGTTAAACTCCAGCAACAGAAGTGCAGGGCACTTGGGTGATTTGCTGGAGCTCAGAGAGGAAGGAGATTCAAATCTTTTGTGGCTCAAAGTGCAGAGCAGACCTTCAGTGAGTTTCATTTTCTCCCCCTCCTGTCTCACATTCATTCATTTCCTTCTCAATCCAAAATCAAACTGCTGGCATGGTTGTGAATCACCACCAAAAAGACATCATCTGTCTGAGGAGCTGCCTCCCAACACCCTCCAGCGAGCTGCTCTCTGCTGCCTTCTCATTGGGATGATGCATTCAAGAAAATCTGAGCTGCAGCAAGCTCTGATGTTCAGTGAGAGGTGGTGGCCATCAGCCTCTTTAATATATAAAAAAATATATATATTTGTTTTAGCCTAAAATTGCATTTTCAGTTCCAGTGCTTGCATTTGCAGGAGGAAACAGGGAGCAATACTGATCAGTTCGTATCTCCGCTTCGTGGCTTGGCAGCTGAGCAGTGAGATATAGATTGCTGGGCTGGGAGAAGATACAGCTCTTGTTGCAGTTCCAGATCCTCGCTGGTGCTGTCAGCATGGCCACTTCATTCCCCAAGGAGACTGCAGAAGCTGCAGAACATTGGGGTCTCACCGTGGTGATGCTCACAAGGCTCCTGGATGTCCAAAGACACAGTCACTGAATGGTAGGGCTTGAAAGGGAGCTCTGGAGATGGAGTCCAACGTCTCTGCTAAAACAGGCACCTGGAGAAGGTCACACTGGAGCACATCTGGGTGGGTTCTGATTGTCTCCAGAGATGGAGACTCCACCACTTCTCTGGGCAGCCAGCTCCAGGGCTCCAGCACCCTTAAATTACACGGAATCAACCACATTGGAAGAGACCTGCAAGATCAAGTCCAACCAATCACCTAACCCTAACTGATCAACCAGACCATGGCACTGAGTGCTTCATCCAGGCTTTTCTTAACTCCAGAAACACTGACCCCACCCCCTTCCTGGGCAGCCATTCCAAAGGGCAATCTCTCTTCCTGTGAAGAACTTTTTCTAAGATAAAAGCCTAAACTTCCCCCTGCACAGCTTGAGACTGTGCTCTGTTCTGTTGCTGGTTGCCTGGGAGAAGAGACCAACCCCCACCTGGCTACAACCTCCCTTCAGGTAGTGAAGTTACAGAAGGTAGAGAAATTACAGAAGCTCCTCCTCATGTTTAGCTGGAACTTCTCAAGTTTGTGCCCACTGCCCCTTGTCCTGTCCCTGGGCACCACTGAACAAAGCCTGGCCCCATCCTCCTGGCACCCACCCTGGCAGTAGTGAGCAGCATTGATGAGATCCCCCTCAGGCTGCTCTTTTCCAGACTAAAAGCCTCAACCCCCTCAGTCTCTCCCCATCAGAGCTCTTCCAGCCCCTTCAGCATCCTGGTAGCCCTTAGCCGGACCCTCTCCAGCAAGTCCCTGTCCTTCTTGAACTGGGGAGCCCAGAACTGGACTCAGTGTTCCAGATGTGGCCTCACCAGAGCAGGGCAGAGGGAAGGAGAACCTCTCTTGACCTGCTGGCCACACTCTTCTTCATGTACCCCAGAAGGCCATCAGCCTTCTGAAAATGCAGAAAACCTGAGTAATCTTTCCTTGACCTGAGAAAGGCTTTGGGTGCTCCATGAAGTGCTTCCTTACACCTCCTCCCATCCACCAGCACCCAGCTCCACGGGTGGCTTCTAGCCCACAGCACCCGAAAATACATACTAAGACGAGAGCAAAACATCTGCAGCTCTTGTTTGATGCTAGGCTGAGCAGGGGAGACAGGGCTGCAAACATCTTTCTCCGTACATTTCAGACCAGGGCTGCAACTCACCCTGAAAAGATTTCAGGTCTGCTGAGGAAGGAGATGTCAGCAGGAGCTGCCCTGTGACAGCCCAGGGATTTTCTACTTTAAATCTAGCTGTGACTTCTCTCTTCTGGGTGGATGTCCACGTGCAGATGAGCAGGATATTGCTGCTGGCAGTGCACAGGCATCATCTTCTTTGCTTCACTGGCAACCTAAATGGACTGTGAATGTCAGCAGAGTCAAGTGCTAGGCTGCTGGCAGCATGGGGGCCTTGATCTCTTCTTAGTTTCATCTCTTCTGGCAGAAGCCTTCCTGCTCTGTGGCAGGAAACAGGACCAAGCAGGATCAGACCCTGTCCACATTACCCTCCTCAGGTGCTCGTCCATCCTTTTCTTTCCTCTTGCTGCTCCTGGTGCTGACCTCACTGTGGGACCTGATGTTCTGCTGCACCTCCCACAGCTCTCTGCAGGGTGCGGTGCTGGCAGTGTTCACAGGATGGCTGCTGTGTCGTTCAGCCCAGCTTCAGCACTGGGGGAGCTCCAGGCCTTGGCTGCTCTTACATGATGCACCTCTCCGCAGTGCCATCAGCTTGACTTCAGCATCTCAGCTCCTATGGGGTCAGTGCTGGGGCCAGTCTTGTTCAATATCTTCATCAGTGACCTGGATGAAGGGTCCCTCAGCTAGTCTGCTGATGGTCCCAAATTTGGAGCAGTGGGTGACACCCCTCAGGCTGTGCTGCCATTCAGCCAGACCTAGACAGGCTGCAGAGCTGGGCAGAGGGAACCTCGTGAAGTTCACCAAGGGCAAGTGCAGGGTCCTGCCCCTGGGCAGTATGAGGGCCCTGGGGCTATTGGGCCTGGAGAAGAGCAGCCTGAGAGCAAGAGCTAAAGGTCCTGTGCGGGGCAAGAGGTTGGAGCCAGACTCTGCTGAGTGGTGCCCAGGGACAGCACAAGGGGCAGCAAGGGGCACAGCCTGGAGCCCAGGAGGTTGGATGTGAAGAGGAGAAGAAAGTTGTTTGTTGTGAGGGTGCTGGAGGCCTGGAGCAGGCTGCCCAGAGAGGTTGTGGAGTCTCATCTTGAGAGATTCCAACCCCACACCATGCTGGGCTCCTGTGATCTCAGAGCCCTTTTGTGTGTTTCTCTATGTGTATATCTGAGCTTTCCTTGGTGAGAGGAGATGTCCCCAAGCCCAAATCCATCCTGTAATCATTAAGGCTGGAGAGGACCTCAAAGTTCATTAAGTCCAATTGTTAACCCCATGCCACCATGCCCACTTTACCATGTTTCCAAGTGCTGTGTCTACATGGTTCAACACCTCCAGTGATGGTGACACCACCACCACCCTGGGCAGCCTGTTCCAGTGTTTGAGAGCCCTTTCAGTGAAAACGTTTCTGCTAATACCCAACCTAAACCTCTGCTGGTGCAACTTGAGGCCATTTCCTCTTGCCCTGTCTCTTGTTCCTTGGGAGAAGAGACCAACCCTCACTCGGCTTCAAGTTCCTTTCACAGGTGGTTGGAGAAGGTTTCCCCTCACAAGGAGCTTTCTGCTCTCCAGCATGAGCATACATCCCAGCCCCTGCTTTGCCAGGAGCAGCAGCAACCCCCACTGGTACATTATTTATTCCCATCCCAGTTCTGGAGGTGTCCATGGCCGCAGGTGTGTGCCTGCCCATGCCCTGTGCAGGGTCCATCGTGCTAATCGCGGTCAGATCAGCTGCTGGTGGTTGCTAACCAGCCAGGGCTCCTTTCCAGCTCTCTCCTGACAATAATAAAAGAGAAACAGAATTTCTCTGTCGTGCTGAAGTATCCGAGGTGCTGGAAGGAGAGGGGAGAGCGGCGTTCTCTGACTCATCTGGCTCTGCGCTGTTCCCCGGCGCTTCGCCCACCCACCCCTCCCCCGAGGCGCTCTGAGCACTGATTCACAAACCTGCTACGGGCTCGGTGTGCCTGCGCTTCCCCTCCTCTTCCCAAGCCCTTTCCCTTAGGAGAAGCGCCGAGGCGCTGACACCCGGGGAGTGCCTTCAGAGTCACCGTTTCTGTGGCTGTCAAGAGGGAGGTTGCCATTTTCACCCCTGTGCTGCCCTCTTGGGCCCTTTAGACCTTAGAATAAGTGAATGAAGAGCGATGTGCAGAAAACCTGAGATCCGCTCTTAAAATGCTGCAGGGAGCAGGCAGGCAACGTTCCCGGCATGAAAAGAGGCAGGAGCTGTGCTGGTGGGCAAGGGATTTTGTGTGGTGTGCCCCTGGGGTTGGCCTCCCCGTGGCCCAAGTGTTCTTTCATTAATATTTGTATCTCATAGCCGTTTTTAAAGGGGGTGGTGGAACCAGTGCTATGAGAGGCTGTTAGGAGGAACTGGATGCATCACAGAACCACTAAGATTGGAAAAGACCTCTAAGTCCAACCATCAACCCAACATTACCATGGCCACTAAACCATGTCCCCAGGTGCCATGGCCACATGGTTTTTGAACACCTCCAGGGCCTCCACCACCTCCCTGGGCAGCCTGTCCCAATCTCTGACCACTCTTGCAGCAAAGACATTTTTCCTAATCTCCAACCTATACCTCCCTGGTGCAATTTGAAGCCATTTCTTCATAGATGCTTGGATGCTGACTTGGGATGCTCAGCTTCACAGATTGCACTGGGCTGGAAGGGACCCTCAAAGGTCATCCTGTCCACCCCCTGCAGGCAGCAGGGACACTTCCAGCTAGAGCAGGTTGCCCAGGGCCACAGCAAGTCTGATCTTGAATGTCTGCAGGGATGTGGCCTCAACCACCTCCCTGGGCAGCCTGCTCCAGGGTCTCCCCAGCCTCACTGTGCAGAGCTTCCTCCTGGTGTCCAGCCTAACTCTTCCCTGCTCTAGTTTCAAACCACTGCCTCTTGTCCTGTCCCCACAGCCCCTTGGGAACAGTCCCTGCCCTGCCTGCCTGTAGGTCCCTTGCAGATATTGAAATTCAGCTCTAAGCTCTCCCTGGAGCCTTCTCTTCTCCAGAGTGAACAGCCTCAGCTCTCCCAGCCTGTCTTTACAGGGGAGGCTCTCCAGCCTTCTGATCATCTTGGTGGCCTCCTCTAGACCTGCTCCATCAGGTCCATGGCTCTCATGTGTTAGAGGCCTCAGAGCCTCCAGAAAGAGGCTTCCAAACCACCACTAGTAGCAGAATGCCTCCTTTCCCCCAGTATTCCATGTACCTCTTTTGACCTTCCTCCTGGAGCTAAGTTTGGCACCACTGTTGTCCCTACCAGCTCCACAGCTACTCACTCATTGCCTTTTTAGCAGCTTGGGTCTTTCTGTGTGTTTTAAGCCTCCTCCAATCACCAGATCAAATTTTTAGCTATTGAGTCACATTTCTGTGGCCATCTCCCTCCAGGCTAAATAGCTGAAAAAGCCTATTGATAACTTTTGGTGGCAAGAATGTTAGTTGGTTTTGTTTTGTTGTTGTTGTTTTTTTTGTCTTGCTAAAACTTCCCCTGGAACCCATTTTCTTGGAGTGGAAAGCATAACCCCACACTGGGAGTTGATTTTTGTGCTCTTCCTACCAAGGAGAATTTTAATATTTGAGAAACCTCCACATGTGATCTGCTGCAACAGGAGCTGGTGTGAACACAGGAGGCTCCTGGCTGCTGTGTAGCCTTCCCTGATCCTGGGAGCTGAGTTTTCCCTGGCACATCCACAGCCCAGGTGATACTTCTGGTGTGGAGCCCCATGGGATGCCCTTGATGGATGCCCACAACTGCAGATGTTGAGCTGAAGCAGGGCTGAGCGCACACCACTTCGGGCAACTTCAAGCAGATGGTGGTTGTTTGGTGGTGATGATAGGTGCCCTGTGCAGCACTCGAGAGCTGGGGTGACCCCAGCCCTCCCTGGTGCACAAAACCTCCCCCAAAAGCTGCGTTCCCACCACCCTCCTGCCACCAACAGTGAGGATCTGAGCTGCTTGTCAAAAGGCATCAGAAAACTTGGGGGGCTGGTGCAGCTGCAGACCACCCTGAGATGCTTTTCCTGATCCTGAAAAATGAGGTTGATGCTTTTCCTCTGATCAAACCTCTGCAGTTATCTCCCACACACAGCATCTGCAGAGTAGGGTGGGAGGCTGATACCCTCCAAAATGCTTTGGGTTTTATTTTAGGGTGACTCTTGATGAGCTACAAGGCAGATGTGGAGTGTTTGCACCCTGTGCTGCTGGGCCAGCTGCACTCCTGGGGAAGGGCCTTCTCCCTGTGCTGTGTCCAAACCAGCCACAAAGGTCTTTTCCAACCAAAATGATAATTCCATGGTCTGGTGAGTCAGGGGATTCCCCACCCCCAGGAATGTTTTCAGGGCTGTTGAAGAGAGTGTAAAGGAGTTAGGAGCATCACCTAAGCTGTGCCCCATGGGCAGTAAAGTAGAATGGAGAACCTATTCTAGCAGGCACCTCAGGGCATCTGGGTGCTGGCATTGCACAGCATGCTCTAACACTCCTATGTAGTTTTTTGTTTCCTCTGGAAGAAGGCCATCAGGATGCTTGGGAAGCTCCATCTTCTGCTGGGCAGTGGGTACCAGGTGTGCCACTGCTGAGAGCCCCTGGCCCTGCTCGTCCCTGATCCCAAAGGGCAGTGGGAGCAATGCCCTCTGAGTAGCCATGGGCCCAGTAGATGCTAGCTGCTCAGCTTCTGCTGGGTGCTGAGGAGCCTGGAGCAGCTCTGTGTGGAGCAAAGGCTGAGAGCCCTTAGGCTGAGAGCCTGCAGAAGAGCAGCCCCAGAGGGCAGCTGAGCAATGCTCAGCAAGAGCTAAAGGAGCTGTGGGGGGCAAGAGGCTGGGGCCAGACTCTGCTGAGTGGTGCCCAGGGACAGCACAAGGGGCAGCAAGGGGCACAAAGTGGAAGCCAGGAGGGTGCATGTGAAGAGGAGCAGCTTCTGGTCAGTCAGTGCACCTTGGGTAGGGAAACAGCTGACGCAATGGTACTGGGGGAGCTGGGAAAGCTGGGAGGGATGGAGGAGGGAGATCTGAAGGTGCTCTAGGTGGGCAGGCAGCAGCAGGACCAGGCTGCTGGGGCTCATTCCAGCCTGGTGCAATATCAAAACCCAGAAAACACCAAGCCCTCATCCCACCCCATTCATTTTCTGCATCCCATATGATGTTTCTCACAGGGGTTGTGACTCAGGATGTTTATTATACCTTAGCATTAGGAACGTTGGGGGTAAAGAGCATGGCAGTAACCTGGCTTAAAACAGAATTCCCTGACTGCTAGCTCCAGCTGCTTGGTCCCAGCTACCTCGCTGGAAAACAGGTAGCAGAGTTCTGGGCTGGGAGGGAAATGTCAAGCAACAGAGCTAAAAAGCCATAGAGCAAATTGTGGTTACTAGAGTGTTTCCATGACGTGAGCCTGCGCCCGAGGCGGCTCCGGGGGCGGTTAACCCCTCGCAGGCAGGGCTGCAGGCAGCCACCCAGCAGAGACCCAGAGATGAGGAGTGATGCTGGGGCAGGAGGCTGGCTGTTCCTGCCAGGATTCATGTAATTAATGCTAATGGGCCGTTAGCGAGGTGGGTGCTTTGCCAGAGTTGAGCCATTCCCCTCCTGGAAGGAGGGGTGGATTTGGGACCAACGTGTTGCTCTTTTGAAGAGAACTGCAGAATGGGCTGGGTTGGAAGGGAGCTGAAAGCTCATCCAGTTCCGAACCCTGCCACTGACAGGGACACCTCCCACCAGCACATGTTGCTCAAGGCCTCATCCAGCCTGGCCTTAAACACTTCTAGGGATGAGGAGTCCTTGACTTCTCCAGGCAGGCCAGGTTAATCCTAGCTAGCAGTGAACCTCCTGTCTGTAACCAGGATTGGCAGAGTTCTTCTGTGGGAACCTCCCAGTTTCTGAGGTTTGGCTGCTCGTTGTCACTCTGTAAAAGCCTTTTCTCTTCCTCCCAGGCAGAGGCGCTAAGTCCAGGGTTAGGCTGTGGTTTGGTAGCGGTTCTGTCTGCCTCCCAGCATGGGGTCTGTGCCCATAAGCTGCACGATCCAATACGAGATCAGGCTTGTGCAGGGCATGTGCTGGTTTCTCTTTGTGACCCATGGTGCCTAAAATCTGAAATGTTAGACCTCTGTTTGAAGCCCAGCTCTATAGTACCCTCAAAGGCTCTGCCCTGATCATCACAATCATCCTAAAATGTCAGTGTTCAGCAGCCAGCTGGATGTGCTGACACAGGGCCTGGCTCTGTCACCTCTGCTCCCACACCAACCCACTTCTGATGATACATTATAAAAGCCCTGCCCTGCTCCTGTGCCCTCCTCACCCTTCCCAGGTCAACAAACTCCTCGCTCCCCCAGGATTGGTTTGCTGCAGGCAACAGCCTCAAACCAGCCTGCCCAGCCAGAGCCCCCCGGCACAGCTTTGTTTTCTGGCTTTTACCCTTAAAATGAGTGTGGTGGAGAGGGGCTGGGGACAGCCTGGTTTGCAGCCAGGTCCCTGGGTGGAGCAGACACTGTGGGGAGGGCACAGGACAGTGGTCACAGAGTCAAAGAATCCCAGACTGGTTTGGGTGGGAAGGGACCTTCCAAGCTCATCCAGTCCAACCCCTGCAGCCAGCAGGGACATCCCCAACCAGAGCAGGTTGCTCACAGCCCCAAACACCCTGAGCTGCACTGTGCCAAGGAAGGGACATCTGCCACCTCTCTGGGCAGCCTGGGCCAGTCCCATTTGAGGTTGTGTGTATTGATATGTCTCCCTTTTGATTTTTTTAATATAAATATACAATATCTATATATTTTAGTAAAAAATTATAATATCTATATATTTATATATATAATTCCCCCTCCCCGACCCCAATAAGATTTGCAAATCTGATGAAGGAAGGAGATGGTGTCAGGATGTCAGCGACCCTTTTCTGGAGGAGAAACAAAGCCCAGACAACAAAAAGCTGTTTCTTTTCGCTGTCAAGAGCTGGCCGGTGCCCGGTGCCGGGCGGCGGCTCCGGTGTCGCGGCGCGGGTGGCCCTGCCCAGCCGGCTCACCGTCGGAGGTGCGATGTTTGAGAAGGAAATCCGTTCCTTGCTCCTGTGTGTCCCCTGTGCCCCTGGGTTCCTGTCCGTGGTATTTTTGCTTCGGGTGTTTCCTGCTATTTAGCCACCGGGTGTATTTTAAACCCTGGGGCGGGAGGAGGCGGGGAAAGGATGTGAGCGAATGGGACCCAAGGGCAGGGCTGCGTCGGGAGCTGCGGGGGACACGGCGCCGGGGGCAGCCGCGGCGCGGATGGGTTTTGCTATGGATGAAGCAAAGAAGATGATGCCTGTGCACTGCCAGCAGCAATATCCTGCTCATCTGCACGTGGACATCCACCCAGAAGAGAGAAGTCACAGCTAGATTTAAAGTAGAAAATCCCTGGGCTGTCACAGGGCAGCTCCTGCTGACATCTCCTTCCTCAGCAGACCTGAAATCTTTTCAGGGTGAGTTGCAGCCCTGGTCTGAAATGTACGGAGAAAGATGTTTGCAGCCCTGTCTCCCCCTGCTCAGCCTAGCATCAAACAAGAGCTGCAGATGTTTTGCTCTCGTCTTAGTATGTATTTTCGGGTGCTGTGGGCTAGAAGCCACCCGTGGAGCTGGGTGCTGGTGGATGGGAGGAGGTGTAAGGAAGCACTTCATGGAGCACCCAAAGCCTTTCTCAGGTCAAGGAAAGATTACTCAGGTTTTCTGCATTTTCAGAAGGCTGATGGCCTTCTGGGGTACATGAAGAAGAGTGTGGCCAGCAGGTCAAGAGAGGTTCTCCTTCCCTCTGCCCTGCTCTGGTGAGGCCACATCTGGAACACTGAGTCCAGTTCTGGGCTCCCCAGTTCAAGAAGGACAGGGACTTGCTGGAGAGGGTCCGGCTAAGGGCTACCAGGATGCTGAAGGGGCTGGAAGAGCTCTGATGGGGAGAGACTGAGGGGGTTGAGGCTTTTAGTCTGGAAAAGAGCAGCCTGAGGGGGATCTCATCAATGCTGCTCACTACTGCCAGGGTGGGTGCCAGGAGGATGGGGCCAGGCTTTGTTCAGTGGTGCCCAGGGACAGGACAAGGGGCAGTGGGCACAAACTTGAGAAGTTCCAGCTAAACATGAGGAGGAGTTTCTGTAGTTTAAGGGTGCTGGAGCCCTGGAGCTGGCTGCCCAGAGAGGTGGTGGAGTCTCCATCTCTGGAGACAGTCAAAGCCCACCTGGAGGTGTTCCAGTGTGACCTTCTCCAGGGGACCCTGTTTTAGCAGAGGGGTTGGACTTGATGTTCTCCAGAGGTCCCTTCCATTCTGTGGCTGTGAGCCAGGTGGGAAGCTGTCTCCTGTGCAGGATCAGTCCCCGTGGTCAGTCCGTGTCTCCCCCGGGGATGGATGACTAAAGTGCTTCTTTTTTCTTATCACTTTGCTGGAGAAAATCCTTGCAGAGCCATCCTCTCAGGAGAAGCCAGGGCTGTGTGTGTTAGGTATTTGCTTTGTTATATGGGGGATGTTTGGATTTTGGCTCTTCTGGCCTGAAACAGTTTTTCTCCTGTTTGCTGCTGATAACAATCAGATGGTTTTGGGAGGGGTGCGTGGGTGGGGGAGATTCTCTTTTCTGTTTCCTTCACCGTGGTGAGCACAAGCACAGGGATCCTGGAGGAGGAAGAACTCAGCAGAGCAGTGAGTCCAGCTGCCTCAGCAGCTGGAGATGGCTGAATCCCCTGGGATTTGCCCAGTAAAACATCAGCCCAGCCGGAATTTGCCGAGCCGGCAGCGCTCAGCCCCGCAGCCGGGCAGCCAAGGTCGGGGTAACCCTCCCTTCACCTGCCTCTCTGCACTCTTCTTTTTCCATGTTGCAGCCTCCAAGTCAACACAAGGTCTAAAATAAGGAAAATGTGGGGAGTGAGTGGAAAAACAAACCCCAAAGCAGCCAGCTCAGCAGTGTGGGAAGGGAGAAGGGAGGTGATGGAGCGGTGCCTCTGGCCACCACAGAGGGTTCCACTCAGGGCGCCACGTCCCTTGGCACTGTGCAGGTTTCCTAGGCTCTTGCAGGCTGTGAGGTCAGGGACTGCCTGTTGCTGGCAGGTAAATGGAAGCCTTGTCAGACAAGCAGTAATGTTCTGATCTGCTCCTCTCCGAGAAGTGTCCTGTGATGACCCAGGGACAGATGGAGATGCTCTTGATATGAGGCTCCTCTTTGATCTATAGAAGTCAAATTCATAGAATCATAAAATCATTTTGGTCAGAAGAGATCTTGAAGATCAAGTCCAACCCTTACCCCAGCTCTGAGAGGTCTCCACCAAACTATGGCCCTCCATGGCTTTGAAACCCCTCCAGGGATGGGGACTCCACCACTGCCCTGGGCAGCCTGGGCCAGGTCTTGACAACCCTTTTGGGTAAGAAATTTTTCCACATGTCCAACCTAAACCTCCCCTGGGCAACCTGAGGCTGTTCCCTCTCATCCTATCACTTGTTCCTTGAGAGAAGAGCCCAACCCCTACCTGGCTCCAACCTCCTCTCAGGGAGCTGTAGAGAGCAAAGAGGTCTCCCCTCAGCCTCCTCTTCTGCTAAACAACCCCAGGTCCCTCAGCTGCTCCTCATAGGACTTGTGAACCAAATAATACCAATACTTGTTTTATTATTATTACCATTATTATCATTATTATCACGATTCCCCTTTTTGACACCCAGGTGTGTAGTCATCTCTGTATACATAGAGAAAAGATTTCATCCTCATACACAAAGGGAAGTAGGCATCTATGTATATGCCTCAAGTTGCATGTGGGGAGGTTTAGGTTGGACATTTAGAACCATGTCTTGCTGCAAGAGTGGTCAGGGGTTGGCACAGGCTGCCCAGGGAGGTGGTGGAATCTCCAACCCTGGAGGTTTTCAAAAGCCCTGTGGCCATGGCACCTGGTGCCACGGTTTGATGGCCATGGTGGTGTCGGGTTGAGGGTTGGGCTGGACCATCTCAGAGGGCTTTCCCAGCCCAACGATTCTATGGTTCTGGGATTCTTTCTATCACCATTCCCCTTACAGACATGCACACAGATACTCTGCATGGTTGGAAGGAGGTCGTGGAAAAAGCCTAGATGGGACTCATGTTTGCAGGGATCTCCAGGTATCTCACTCCAGGAAAGCAGCTGCTTGAGCTGCAGAGTGATGTGTGATCCCCAGAGGGTTCTTCCGTGAGGCATTTGCGTTGTCATCTCCTCCTTGCTCCCCCCAGAGGAGCAGAGCTTTTCTACCCAAATTTTTTCTTCTGATAGAATCTAAACTAAGGCAAGCTCAGACTTCATTTTCCATGAAAACCCATCCAAGAGTACTGCTGAAAATAGACCATGCTCTGAGAACAGAGCAGAAAAAGTAAGTGCTGGGGGGGGGGGTGTGAGGTGAGGGGAGCCAGGTCAGCTGGGGCAAGGAGTTAATTTATCAGCATCATCTCAGTTTGAGTTAATTGAAGAGCAGCTTGTTAGTGTCTGTGTGGGTTGGGGTTGAGAATGCATCACCTCATTGCCACCCTGGTTTCATTTGCCAGCAGATGGGAGATGAGTTGAGATGCCATGTTCAGACTTCTACATTTCACAAAGGGGAGAAGCATTTCCTCCAGAAAACAAAGAATAGGGTCAGAGCCCCCAAGCCCCTCCAGTTGTCTGTGCTATTAGGAGAGAGCTGGCTGACTGCAGCCCTGAGCTTGGGGCCGAGTCTCCTCCCAGCCCAGACTGCAAATTTGAGGTTTTCCTGATCCATAACCCATAGGTTAGGGCCTGGCCACAGGTGGCACCAGGATCAGTTCAAACATCTGTTAAAACATCTGCTCCTGGAGGGGTGGCAATGAGCAGGGTCCTCACCTCTGGTGGGAAAGGGCAGAAAGTCATAGAATCCTGGACTGGTTTGGGCTGGAAGGAACCTTTAAAGCTCATCCAGTCCTACTCTTCTGCAGCCATCAGGGACATCCCCAACCAGAGCAGGTTGCTCACAGCCCCAAACAACCTGAGCTGCACTGGTGCCAGTCATGGGGCAGCTCCCACCTCTCTGGGCACCCTGGGCCAGGCTCTCCCAACCCTGAGAGTCAAACATTTTCCCCTTCTCTCCAGTCTGGATCTCCATCTTTGAGTTCAAACCATCCCCCCTTGCCCTGTCACAGCAGGCCCTGCTCCAAAGTCCCTCTCCAGCTTTCTGCTCATCCCCTTTAAGCACTGGAAAACTGCCACAGGCTTTGTATTGCTGTTTGGATTTACAGATCCTGTCATTTTATTTACTTTTTTGTTCTTTTTTTACCTGCTGTTGCTGGGTTTGGGCTTGCTTTGGAGGGGCTCTTTCTTACCCCGGTGAGCTGGCTCTTGGGCGCCCCAGGGGTCCACACCAGTTGCAATTCAATCCAAACCCTACCTATGTACAAGATGTTGAATAAAACAAGTAGCAAAGGAAATGGTTTGCTGAGCTGTGCCATGAGCAGGCTTGGCAGAGTTAATGCTGGCTGGCTTTGAGGATCTTGAAAGGGCTTTTCTAACCCAAAAGGTTCTCTGATTGTTGCAGAGGGTGCCCTGGAGCGGGGCAGCGGGAGACTGTGTGATGTCGTTTAGTGCTGGCTGGGGTGCTGGGTGGGATGGCAAAGTGCTTCCCCTCCCACCAAAGGCAGGTTAGGGCTGTGAGGGATTGGTGTTGAACATGGGCACTATCCAGTGGGGAAATTCTGGTGTGCCAGCACTGGGAAGGAACCCTCTGCCCCGCCTGTCTTCTGCTGGGCAGTGGGTACCAGGTGTGCCACTGCTGAGAGCCCCTGACCCTGCTGGTCCCTGACCCCAAAGGGCAGTGGGAGCAATGCCCTCTGAGCAGCCATGGTGCCAGTGGGATGCACCTGAGCTGCTCAGCTTCTGCTGGGTGCTGAGGGGCCTGGAGCAGCTCTGGGAGGAGCAAAGGCTGAGAGCCCTGGGGCTGAGAGCCTACAGAAGAGCAGCCCCAGAGGGCAGCTGAGCAATGCTCAGCAAGGAGCTGTGAGGGGCAAGAGGCTGGGGCCAGACTCTGCTGAGTGGTGCCCAGGGACAGCACAAGGGGCAGCAAGGGGCACAGCCTGGAAGCCAGGAGGTTGGATGTGAAGAGGAGGAGAAAGTTGTTTGTTGTGAGGGTGCTGGAGGCCTGGAGCAGGCTGCCCAGAGAGGCTGTGGAGTGTCCTTGTGTGGAGGAGAGCTTCCAACCCTCCCTGGGCACTGTGCTGCTGGGCACTGTGCTGTGGGTGCCCTGCTGGAGCAGGGGTTGGGCTGGGTGAGCTCCAGAGGTCCCTGCCAGCCCCTAGCCTGCTGGGATTCTTTGTGATCCAGGAGCCAGCCACATGTTCCACAGCACTTGGCTCCTGGAATACTTCAGTCACATTTATTTCTATAATTTCTCCTGGATTTTGATGTTGGTTTTCCTCAGGGATTGCTTACAGGTGCTTCGAAAATGCTTCCCTCGGTTTGAACACTCAGGAGCTCTTCAGGAATACAGTTTTGGGGGATGCTGTTCCTCACAGCAGCCCTTTGCTGTCTGCTGAGCAGCATCTCTCCTCCAGGAGCAAATGTATCCCAGTCTCCTTTTCAACCTCAGTATCCACTGATTTCCATTTTTTAGGAAAAAGAGTCCAATGACAATCCCACCTTGCTCCTCCTTCGGCCTTGCAGAATTCAGCTGACCAGGTTTTGGGGCTGACATTCTTCCCCTGGGCTGTGCATGTAGCACGTTTTGCTGACCCAGCAGCATGGGCATCTCTGGGGCTCCTCGCACCACCACCTCCATAGCTCTCTGTGCTTGCTTTCCCAAACCATTCCTTGGAGCTGCCAGGAAAATGTTGTTCAGTTTGCAATGGACTGGCTGTGTGGGGCTGGTTTGTGGGGCTGTGGGGGGCTGGTTTGTGGGGGCTGGTTTGTGGGGCTGTGGGGGGCTGGTTTGTGGGGCTGTGTGGTGTGCTGCCCTGGGCTGTCCTGCCTGGAAGGGTTGCAAAACCACTCAAGCATCTTTTCCCCCTAGTCTGTCTGCTGCTTCTCTGCCACTGAGCTGAGGTCTGGGTTTGGGCTGAAGGTGGCATCTCACTCCTGACATGGGGGACTTCGAGCACCCTGGGCCAGTGGGAGGTGTCCCTGCACATGGCAGGGCTGGAACTGGATGAGCTTTAATTTCCCTTCCAAGCCAACCCATTCTGTGATTCTCTGATGACAGCCAGGAGGTGAGTGGCTGAGGGCAGGAGGCTGCAGCAGAGCAGAAATATTGGTGGTCAAACCCCAGCCAACACCAACCACTGGGGTACCAGTGGGAAATGAGGGGGAGGAAGTCATTCTAGGGCAGTGAAGAAAGAAATACAATGCGTTTTTTAGGGTGCAAGAAGAGGATGCAGTGGAATATCTATATACAGAAATGATAGTCAAAATGTAATGTGTAGACATCTATACAAATAAGATATACACATGAAAATATAAAGAGCAATACAGAGAAGTGAAACCTGTGTGTATATAGAAAAGAAATTATTGATGTGTTTTATATACATAAAATATACAGAGTGGGATTGTGGCAGGTGAGTCAGGAGGCTCTGCCTTTCCCTTTGAAAGGTTCTGCCCAAACCAGAGCTAAGGAGAAGCTACAAAACCAACACAACCCCAAACCTAAGCAACAACACCCCAGCTGAAGCCCTGTTTTATTTAACTTAACACTGACTAGTGGGGCAAATAAGGTGAAAAAAGTCATTTTAGGGCAATAAAAGAGAGAATAAAGTGGTATTTTTAGGGCTCAAGAAGAGGATATAGTGAAATGCCTATAGAAAAAAGTAGATATTTTTATATAAATAAATGTATACAGAAAGGAAGAGATCTGTATCTAAAATACATCAATCTATTCTCTAGATATCTCTTTATAAATAAATATGTACAGAAGGTAATATAAATATATTATATTAATATTATGTGTAACTGTATCTGTCAGAATGTGCCTAGATGTATTCTCTACATGTTTATACATCAACATATTTTCCTATTTTTATATCCATGTATAGATTAAAATATATCAAATCTATTTGATTTGCATAAAATAGATATAAAGCATATTCATATCTATAAAACAGAAATACTCATAGACAGAAAACATATTAAAATACCTAAAGATCTATCTAGTGAGGTTCAGGCGCTTCAGAGTCGCTCCCTTGCCTTTCCCTTTGGCTATGGAAAGGTTCTGCCCAAAGCAGAGCAAAGGAGAAGCTAAAGCGGCCCCCAGCACAGCCCCAGGCCTGAGCAGCACCGCCCCAGCTGAAGCTTGATTTTATTCCAGCTCCTCTAAGTGGTTTTATTTATTTCTCCTTCCCCCCCCCCCCCCTCCCAAGCCTGTTACTATTTAAATTCAGATTTTTAGCTTTTCCAGCCAGGAGTTGTTGCTGGAAATTCTTTCCACTGCGTTGGAGCAGGAGGGAATAAACCAGTGCTGTTAGCTGCCCCTCCCGGGCTGCCGCCGCAGCCTGCCGCTCCCCAGCCCAGCCTGGGACCTGTTGCAGTGTTCCACCACCCTCATAGTGAAGAACTTCTTCCTGATATCCAATCTAAATCTGCCCTTCTCTAGTTTGAAGCCGTTGTCCCTGGTCCTGCCCCTGCAGGCCTTTGCAAGCAGTCTCTCTGCAGCCTTCCTGTAGCCCCTGCAGGTACTGGAAGGCTGCTCTGAGGTCTCCCTGGAGCCTTCTCTTCAGGCTGAACAGCCCCAGCTCCCTCAGCCTGTCCTTGTAGCAGAGGTGTTGGGCTTGCAGGGCTCAATCAAAGGCTGGCCTGGATGAGCTTGAAGGTCACTTCCAAGCTAGGATATTCTGTGATTCTGTGAAAGGCTTCTCTGCTTAAGAGAAAGGGGGGTGTTAAGAAAGGGGTGGGTTGTTGGCAGGGAAATCATTTGCTGTTTGCCATCCACGGAGGAGGATGCCCAGAGCCAGCTGGCCTTCAGAAGGACAATGAAGCTGTGGAAGGGTCTGGAGAACAGGGCTGGGGGGAGCAGCTGTGGGAGCTGGGGGTGTTCAGCCTGGAGAAGAGGAGGCTGAGGGAGACCTTCTCACTCACTTTGGGACATGGTGTAGTGGTCATGGTTGTGTTGGGCTGATGGTTGGATCGGATCCTAGAGGACTTTTCCAACCCTAATGACTCTATGATTTTAACTCTTTTAAAGGAGGTTGGAGCCAGGTGGGAGCTGGTCTCCCAAGTAACAAGTGACAGGATGAGGGAATGAACTCAAGTTTCACCAGGGGAGGTTTATGTTGGATATTAGGAAAAATTTGTTTGCTGCAAAAATTTGTTTCCTTTAGAACAGGCTGCCCAGGGAGGTGGTGGAGTGACCATCCCTGGAAGTGTTCAAGAGGGGATTGGATGTGGCACTTGGTGCCGTGGTTTAGTCATGGGGTCTGTGGTGACAGGTTGGACTCAGTGATCTTTGAGGTCTCTTCCAACCTACAAAGGTGTAGACATAGCACTTGGGACATGGTTTAAGGATCATGGTGGTGTTAGGTTGATGGTTGGACTCCATGATCTTAGAGGTCTTTTCCACCCTTAAGTATCCTCTGATTGGTGGTCTTGTGCTGGGACCCCTGCACCACTGCACAGTTCATGCTAGCCAAGATCTTGGGGATGAGCCATTTCTAGAAGTAAAGGAAGTGGGATGGGCAGGGTTTTCCTTATTTACTTCACACAACACAATTTGTTTCCTGGGCTAAGCCCCAGCAGTGTGGGCAGCAGGGGCAGGGAGGGGATTCTGCCCCTCTGCTGTGCTCTGCTGAGACCTCCCTGCAGTGCTGGGGCAGCTCTGGAGCCCTCAGCACAGACAGGGGCCTGGGGCAGCAGGGCCAGAGGAGGCCACAGCAGTGCTGGCAGGGCTGGAAGCCCTCTGCTGGGAGGCCAGGCTGGGAGAGTTGGCCTTGGGCAGCCTGCAGAGGAGAAGGCTCCACACACAGAATGGCACCAGGGTGGCTGCAGCTGCAGCACAGAACCAGCAGGGCTGTGACATCCCTGTCTGAGGCTCTGAGGAGACCTTGTTGTGGCCTTCCAATATCTGCAGGGGGCTGCAAGAAAGCTGGGGAGGGACTTTTGAGGGTGTCAGGGAATGATAGGACTGGGGGAATGGAGCAAAACCAGAAGTGGGGAGATTGAGATTAGATGTTAGGAAGAAGTTGTTCCCCATGAGGGTGGTGAGAGCCTGGCACAGGCTGCCCAGGGAGGTGGTGGAAGCCTCATGTCTGGATGTGTTTGCAGCCAGGCTGGAGGTGGCTGTGAGCAACCTGCTGCAGTGTGAGGTGTCCCTGCCCATGGCAGGGGGCTTGGAACTGACTGATCCTTGAGGTCCCTTCCAGCCCTGACAGTTCTGTGATTCTATGATCCCCAGCTACACCCAGCTCCTCTGACACAGGTAAGCAGCAATGCACTGTGCATCAAAAAGCCCCTGACAGGTTCAGGCCCAGCACTGGGAGCAGCCCCAGCCTCATGCTAGATGGCCACGGCCAAGCTCAACTTCACACCATGACCCTCTCCTGAAGGATCTCTGTCTTCACAGAATCAGAGAATGGGGGTTGGAAGGGACCTCTGGAGCTCCAGCAGGGCACCCACAGCAGCTTGCCCAGCAGCACAGTGCCCAGGGGGGTTGGAAGCTCTCCACACCAGGACACTCCACAACCTCTCTGGGCAGCCTGCTCCAGGCCTCCAGCACCCTCACAACAAACAACTTGCTCCTCCTCTTCACATCCAACCTCCTGGGCTCCAGGCTGTGCCCCTTGCTGCCCCTTGTGCTGTCCCTGGGCACCACTCAGCAGAGTCTGGCCCCAGCCTCTTGCCCCCCACAGCTCCTTTAGCTCTTGCTGAGCATTGCTCAGCTGCCCTCTGGGGCTGCTCTTCTGCAGGCTCTCAGCCCCAGGGCTCTCAGCCTTTGCTGCTCCCAGAGCTGCTCCAGGCCCCTCAGCAGCTCTGCAGCCTCCCCTGGACTCTCTCCAGCAGTTCTCTGTCTCTCCTGAACTGGGGAGCCCAGACCTGGACCCAGGACTCCAGATGTGGCCTGACTAGGGCAGAGCAGAAGATGAGGAGGACCTCTCTCAACCTGCTGGTCACACTCTTCTTCATGCACCCCAGTAGCCCAATTGTTTTTTGCCCTGAGGGCACATTGCTGGCCCAAGGGAAGCTTGTTGTCCAAACAACTGTTGTGTTGTCATCCCTGGTAGCACTGGAGCACCTGGGAGCAGCCTGCAGATGCTGGTTTGTAATCCTCCTGTAGCTTGAAGCCATGTTAGGTGCTGAGGATCCTCTTGTCTTCATCCCCAGGTGGGTTCACAGCAGGCAGGTGCTGAGCTGAGGCTGGGTTCAGCCAGCCTGGCAGAGCCCTCCCCTGCTGTGCAGTGGTTCTGCACTGCGCCAGGAGGTGCCATGGTGCCAGCTGTCACCAGGGGTGAGGCAGAGCAGATGTCCTTCTGGGATGGGATCCTTCCAGCACAGCCTGCCCTGGGAAAGGCAGCCAGTTACAATAACAGTTTATCCTGCCTGGTGTCTTGGGGGAGGGTGGAAGGATCCCAGAGCAGCCCTGCTCTGTGTCACGGGCTGGGGGCTGCTCCCCCAGCTGAGGATATTTTAGGTTTTTCTCACTCTTTGTGCTCCTTTCTTGGGGCCTTTTTCCTGCCTGTTGGCCAGGTCTGGGAATAAGATGCATCCCATGTTTTGCCTGTCCACTTCCCCTTCCCTGTGTATGGAAAAAGAAATTAAAGGCAGGAAGAAGAGAATGAAATGAGTTTACAGTGTAGGCAAGCAGGCCCAGCGGAGGCCGTGAGGATGA
This sequence comes from Picus viridis, assembly GCA_033816785.1. NCBI lineage: Eukaryota > Metazoa > Chordata > Aves > Piciformes > Picidae > Picus > Picus viridis. The sequence continues at coordinate 13,775,634 of CM066598.1, forward strand.
TCAGAGGGCTGCTGCACCTCTGCTGCGAGGACAGGCTCCAGGGAGACCTCATAGTGGTGTTTGAGTATCTGAAGGACACCTAGAGGAAGGCTGAGCAGGGGCTGTTCCTGAGGGCTTGGGAGGAGAGGCAATGGTGTGAAACCTGAGCAGGGCAGAGTTAGGCTGGACACCAGGAGGAAGCTCTGCAGTGAGGCTGGGGAGACCCTGGCACAGGCTGCCCAGGGAGGTGGTTGAGGCCACATCCCTGCAGACGTTCAAGGTCAAACTTGACGTGTCCCTGAGCAACCTGCTCTAGTTGGAGGTGTCCCTGCTGCCTGCAGCAGGGTTGGACAAGATGACCTTTGAGTGTCCTTTCCAATCCAATGCAATCTGTGTGTGAAATATGGCTCACAGTGGGCACCTTGCTGTCACCTTTCCTGTGTCGTTTGGTGGTGAAGTATTTCCCATAAGGGCAATCTGATTTTGTCCTTGTGTAGCTCCTCAAATGATGGAGACAGTACTATTTCTGTGTTCAGCCTGGGAGATCACAGACTCAAAGAATTGTATTCAGTTGGAAAAAAGGCCTCAGCCAGTCCAACCTTCAGCCCAACACCACCGTGACCACTAAACCGTGTCCCAAAGTGCCACAGGTTTCTGGAGCGCCCCCAGGGATGGGGACTCCACCACCTCCCTGGGCAGCCTGTGCCAGTCCCTGACCACAAGATGCTTGCCCCAGGGTTTGCTTTGTCAAGTGCTGGCCTCAGACAGTGTCCCCCTGTGCCTCAGCTTCCCCAAAAGCAGAGTGGGATGCAGCACCTGAGGGCACGATGGACAAACAGCAGCCGCTGTGGGGCTGTGCTGCTGCAGGGGTTTGATCCTGTACTCCCAGCATTTCCTGACAGCCACCCCAGTGCCACCCTGTCCCCTTGTTATTTATTTGCCTTGGCATGGGGAGCACAGGGCAGGGTGTCCCCAGGGATGCAGAGGCTGTCACCAAGGCCCAGGACAGCAGCAGCTCCCACCCCTGCTGCCTCACTGGTGGGTAGCACCTCTGTTTATTTACCTGGTGGCTGTCCCCTGCAATGCTGCAGGCACCAGCCCCTGGGCTGCCAGCCCACGTGGAGTTGGCAGGAGCGGGAGATTAACCTGCAGCTGAAAGAGCCCAGTGCCAGAGTGGCCATGCTTCTTGCAGGCCCTTAGAGCACCTCTTATCAGAGCTTGAAGGTCACCTCGTGCCATGTGTGTGACAGGATGGCATAGCAAGGAATGGAATCTTGATGTGTGGAGCTTGGAGCAAAATGTAAATCCTCAGCAGTCCCAGGGGCTGACTCTGGTCTGGGCTGCTGTAAGGCAGAGCTCTGAGGCTGCCAGGCACCTCTCCACTTGATATCCTGGAGGGGACCATGCTCTGCTGGTGGGGATGGTTCTGTGACATCCAGACACCCATTGCCCTGTTGTGATATCTCTACTTTCTTGGCTCTGCTCTCCAAAGCTGTGTTACAGAAGAGCAGGACCAGAGAAACTACAGATCCCAGAATCCCAGCGTGGTGGAGTTGGAAGAGACCTCCCCTCCCTACTAAAGCAGGGCACCCACAGCAGCTTGCCAAGAATCACAATGCCCGGGGAGGTTGGATGCTCTCCAGTGGAGACTCCACAACCTCTCCGGGCAGCCTGCTCCAGGCCTCCAGCACCCTCACAACAAACAACTTGCTCCTCCTCTTCACATCCAACCTCCTGGGGTCCAGTCTGTGCCCCTTGCTGCCCCTTGTGCTGTCCCTGGGCACCACTGACAAGAGTCTGGTCCCTTCCTCTTCCAATCCCTTCCAATGCTCCTCCTGAGCATTGATCAGATCCCCTCTGGGGCTGCTTTCTTGGGAAGCTGACCATTTCTGCTGTGAGTGGTGACCCTGTTTCGGGACACTCTGAGGAGCCATCATCACGCTCTGCCCTTGCTGCTGTTCCTGCATTTGTCTTCTGGCTGTCCTGGGAGTATGGGTACAGAGCAGGATCTCTGTGCTGCCCTCAGAGCCACCAGGCAAAGCAAGAAGCTGTGCAGGTGCCAGCTGGGAGCTGCCATTTCAGCCTGCCTGCGCTCACTGCTGTCCCATGGCAACTGCAGGTCAGGGATTTTGCTGCTTCCCTGCCTGTGGTAGGATTCCTGGTTGGCACCAGCTCTGCTGCCCTGCCCAGTGCCACGGGGCTGACTCATGTAAAACTTGGGTTTGGGTGAGTAGAATCCCCTCCTAATTCTAGTGAGGCTTTGGAAGGGAGGCTTCAGCCCCAAGCATTCCTGGTTTCTGGTGGGTTTTGATCATTTCAGCCCTCAAAATCTGATTTTTTGGGTGACTTTCTGCCCTTTTCCTCTGGGTATTTGGTGCCAAATGGGCGCTGAGCTGGTGGAAGGACTCCCTGATGGCAGAGGAGATACCTGGCTGTCTCTAGACTGAAATCTGGGATTGTTTGGAGGTGGCTGAAGCAGTGCTGCTGATGTCTGAGGTCTGGTGGCACTGCCAGTGCCACAGCAGTGGGCTGGCTGTCCTGTGCACGTTTCCTCCAGAGCTGATGGAACCCTGGTTTTCATTCTTCAGTCAAGAGCTCTGCAAAGTGCTCTGTAGACATCAGCACTGCTGCTCCTCGTGCAAACTCCGCCTTGGACAAGCACTACGAGGGCCGTGGTGGCTGCTCTGGGCAGGTCACCCCTGGGCACCCATCAGAGTCAAGACCACATCCTGTTGGGCCATGACCTGCCCCCAGCCCTCTCGCCTCACAGCTTGCACCCTTAAAACAGAGCCTGGATGGAAATAGCAGCAGCAAGATCTCTTTGAGTTTCAGTTTTGGTGGCTCTCTGGGCTAGGGAGAGAAAGCTGGGAGTGGAGAGGCTGCAGAAGGGAGAAGAGCCACTTGCCATCTGACAGGCTCTGCAGAGCGACTGGAGATGCTGAAGCTGCTCCAGGATTGGGGCTCTGTTGTTTGGTTGGTTGGTTCTGCTAATTTCAGGCTCTCTGTAATGGTCCTGTCCTCCTGATGGCAGGGGATCAGAGTGGCCTTACCTCGGGGGACATGGGGTGCAACAACTTGTGTGAGCTGTGAGGAGCTGGTGCAGTCTGCAGTGTAAGCACCTCCTTGTTGCCAGGGCTGGTTCAGTGGAGGTTGGGTTGAGTTTTGTTCATTTCTCCAAATGAAAATAGATGCTGGAAAACAGCTCAGAGAGTTTCACTTCCTGCTGCCACTCAGGGCTCTGACAACCCCATGTTTGGTCCAGCCATGGGCCATTGAAGTGTCTGCTTTGGACTGATTCCTCTTGAACATTGGCATGGATTCGTAGATTCATGGAATGGGTTGGGCTGGAAGGCACCTTAAAGACCATCCAGTTCCAACCCCCTGCCATGTGTCTTCCTCCCCTCACTGCCAAGAATCTCTTCCTCATCTCCAGTCTCAATCTCCTCTCTCCCAGCTCAAAGCTCCTCATCCTGTCACTCCCAGCCCTTGTCCAAAGTCCCTCCCCCGCTCTCCTGGAGCCCCTTCAGGTACTGGAAAGCTGCTCTAAAGTCTTCCTGAAGCCTTGTCTTCTGTAGGCTGAACAGCCCCAGCTCTCCCAGCCTGTCCTTGTAGGAGAGCTGCTCCAGCCCCCTGATGATCTTTGTGGCCCTGCCTACTGAATGTTCACTGTGGCTTCTTTAGAGCTTCCTCCATGATTCCTCATGAACCAGTCCCTTATTCCCTTCCAGAGACACCAGGAGGTGGAGGAACATCTTGTTTTATTATCACCCCATGGGGTGCAGAAGTAGGTGGAAGACTGCAGAGGCTTTGGGACAGCTCTCTGGGAGGTTCCTGCCTGAAGTGTTGCCCTTTGGCAGGTTTGGTGTTGGGGTTTTCTGTCTGGTCTCTTCTCAGCCCAGAGCACCACAGGATGGAGGTCATGGGTAGCTCGCTCTGGTGCCATGTCAGCTTGGTGCTGTCCCTTGTGCCTTTGAGCCAGCAGCACAGCCCTCTGGAGGGTTCCTTCGTGCATGGATTGGGCTGGGGTTTCTCCATCTCCATCAAGCTCTGCTGTGCCCAGTGAATCCTGGAGTTCCTTTTCCCAGGACCAGCTGCAGTGTCCTTATTTCCTCACCCTGGGCAGCTGACTGAGGCTTTGGCCCAGCTGCAATGTGGGTGGATTCACAGCTGTGGGAGCAGGGGGTACAAAGGGAGCAAAGCACCCATTAGCAGCTAAAACCAGGGGGATCGCTCCTGAGTCCTCCCTTGCTGCAGAACCTTGCTGTCTTCAGCCAAACCTTGCCCACAGCAGGGCCATCACTGCTCGGGTGGGGAAGCAGGACCCTTGGCACCCTTGGTGGGTGCCAGGGTTTGGGCCTTGCTCAGTGCTTGTGAAACCCTTCTTGTGTGTGAGAAGCTGATCCCATGGCGATGTGGGAGACATGGCTGGGGTCCAGGAGCCCGTGGGGCCTTCTCAGGTTGTGCAGGTGGCTGGACACAGGTTTGGCTGCAAGCAGTGTGGATGGAGGCTCTGCACCCACGAAGGCAGATTCAGAAGGATGGCTTGGACCAGCTGAGCATCAGCTTTGGACCTTTTCTAGAGAGCTGCAGACAGAAGTGCAGCACATGAACAGGAAACATGCTCTGTGGGTTACAGCCCCCAGCAGGTCCATCCTGGGATCCTGGCAAGATGTTTTACAGGACTTCAGTGTCCCAGAGTTAGAGAGGTGTGGTGGTTTGGGCTGGGTGCCCTCTGCTGCATGGCACACTTCCTGTGTCCAGGAGTCCAGCCCAGTGGGTGGACACAGGAAAACCGTGTATCTCCTACCACAATCCCCTGCACCGCTATAAGACCTTGCGTGGGGTCCGCCTCTTTCTCTTTCTTCCCTCGCCGCCGCCCGGTAACTGGGGAGACGTCTCCCGGCCTTGGGCCTGGCTAGGCCCAAGGCCAGGGGGATGGGCGGTCTCAGGCCTGGCCAGCTGAGACTAGCCTAGCAGTGGGGGGAAGAATGAGCCCTGGGGTCTTGGGCCCACCCTCAGGTGGGGATGGGGTTCATCCGGGTGTGTGTTGGGGTTATTTCTGTCACTGTTTCTGGTTTCTTTTGTGCACCTTCACTTCTTCTATTTAAACTTTTCCATCACTTTTGCAATCCGTTTGTTGGAGTCGTCATTTTGCCCGTGGTGGGGAGGGTGGCTATCTCAACCCACTACATTTTTGGCGCCCAACGTGGGGCTGGTTGGTGTGGCGACCTGCAGATCGGATTGCAAATGATGGATGGTTTAAATTTAGTTCTGGGCGTCGGTTTTTGGTTTGGGAAGGTCGGGGGGCTCAAGCTTTGCTGCCGGGGCGATCGTGTGGGTTCTTGTGGATTGCAGGGGGACACCTGGTGTGTCGGGGTTGCCGCTTAAGAACGCGGGACCTGCCCCTCCCCCACCCTTTCCTCTCCGCGGGCGGTGGAAGCGGCGGGGGTGAGGCGGGGGAGGGGCAGCGGCGAGCAGGTCAGATGAGGTCCGTCTCGCTGCAAGGATGGAGCCAGCCGCAGCGGGCGGGCGGGCGAGATAGCCCCCGAGACCCAGGAGGGGCGAACGGGGACCCCAGCTGGAAAGCCGTTTTCAAAGGCTCTGAGAACACGCTTGTGGCTTTCGCTGGGGAAGCTGTTGGAGTGCCCGAGGGGTGGAGGTGATTTTGATCCTGTACCGCGGCGGTAGAGGCGGCCGGGCTCTGCTGTGTGCTGAGTGGCCGCGGTAGCGGACGCCGGCCGGCGCTCGGGCTGCAGTGGGCTTGGCTCTAATCTCCCCCATGTTTTTCGGACAGTACCGAAAAATGGCGCCGAGCACCTGGCTCCGCCTCCCTGCCTCTCAGTTGGGCTGCGGCGCAGCCCCTCCCTCTTCCGGGGGTGTGCAGCCGGACATTGCTACGCCTCGGTACGTGAACGCCCGGTGTGGGGGGCGAAGTACCCTGATAGGCGTTTGGGTAGCCTGGACCGCGGTCGGAGGCGGTCGGTTTGCGGCACCCTGGGGATCGGAAAAGCAGTCGTGGAGCCGGATTGTTCCGACTGGCTTGCCCCAGGGGTGGAGATATGCCGCTGAGTAAAATGTGAGCAAGAAGAAGAGCTTGGCTGAGAGGTTGTGAGGCTTTTCCAGGTGGCCAGGATGTCCAACGGATCCATGGAGAACCTGCACTGCAGAAGAGTGAAATCTGCATCGCTGGGAGGTTCCACTGGATGAGAGAGGAAGAACTGGACTGGACTGATGCTTGAGCCTGAGAGAGACTGTTTGGACGCCCAGAAGAAGATATGGACCCTGCCGGACGCGTCATCAGGGATTTCTAATATGATGATGTGTTTGGGTGCAGGGGCTGTGGTATGAGATAAGGGGTGGCGTGTGGTGGTTTGGGCTGGGTGCCCTCTGCTGCATGGCACACTTCCTGTGTCCAGGAGTCCAGCCCAGTGGGTGGACACAGGAAAACCGTGTATCTCCTACCACAATCCCCTGCACCGCTATAAGACCTTGCGTGGGGTCCGCCTCTTTCTCTTTCTTCCCTCGCCGCCGCCCGGTAACTGGGGGAGACGTCTCCCGGCCTTGGGCCTGGCTAGGCCCAAGGCCAGGGGGGATGGGCGGTCTCAGGCCTGGCCAGCTGAGACTAGCCTAGCAGTGGGGGGGGAAGAACGAGCCCTGGGGGTCTTGGGCCCACCCTCAGGTGGGGATGGGGTTCATCCGGGTGTGTGTTGCGGTTACTTCTCTCACTGTTTCTGGTTTCTTTTGTGCACCTTCACTTCTTCTATTTAAACTTTTCCATCACTTTTGCAATCCGTTTGTTGGAGTCGTCATTTTGCCCGTGGTGGGGAGGGGGCTATCTCAACCCACTACAAGAGGGCAGCTCCTGAGGAGTGTTTGGTAGGCTGGATGAGTGTGGAATAAATGCTGCTGGAGCTGCTTCCAGCAGGGAAATGCTGATTTCCTGGTGTGGAGAGCACCCAGTGCTGCTTGCTTGGTGTCAGACCCAGACCCTTGAGGCCAAGCGGTCATCATGTGGGGACGTGGGCAGAATAAGCTGTGTTTTGGGGTGGTGGATGGGCTGCTGAGGCAGAAGGGAAGGGACTGCCAGTCTGGGCCCAAATCACTAATCCATCTTCTTTTGGTTACGCTCGCCGGGCTGTTGATGGAAACCCCCAGAGCTGCCTGCAGAAGAAGGTGAGTCCTGGGCCGGAGGTGCGGGTGGGTTGGATGGGTATGAGCCCAGAGTCTGTACAGAGGGTGCTGGGGATGAAGGGGGAGAGTCTTGGGGTTCTTTGAATCTTTGTTTGTATCCCAGAGAAAGCTGGGCTGGCAGCTGTCCTGCCATGGCAGAGCTGCCAGCTGTGAGCAGAAGGAGAGAGGACTGGGTGTCTGTGACTAAAAACAGCCCCAGAAAAGCAGGCCAAAGCCAGAAATAAGGTGTTTGAGAGAGAAGAATCCCCCACTGGGATGGGTGTCCTCACAAGGGCACTGGAGTGGCTCTGCTGCAAGCAAGGGACAGGGTCTTGGTGACCTCAGTGGTCTAGATATCCTGTCCTCTGGGGTTGTTTGAGTACTGACTGTGCTTGACCTTTTCCCACCAGGAAAGTCCCTCTGGGAGTTGGTGCTGGAGCAGTTTGAAGACCTGCTGGTCCGCATCTTGTTGATAGCAGCTTTTCTGTCCTTCGTAAGTACCCCTGCCTCGGGGGTGGGCACCTTTCAGGGCACCTGTGGACCTAGGTGGCATCCAGAGAGCAAAGGAGCCAGAGGAAGGTGCACGATGGGTGATGTAGATGTAGCAGCAGGCAGTGGTTTTGTGAGCTTTGGTGACAACAGCATCATGTCTGCTTCAAAGAGGAGAGCGTGTGGTTGGTCAGGAGCACTGATCCATCCTTGGTGTCAGCAACTGTGGCCAGCAGGAGCAGGGCAGGGACTGTCCCCTGGACTCAGCACTGGGGAGGCCACATCTTGAGTACTGGCTTCAGTTCTGGGCCCTCACTCCAAGGACATTGAGGGGCTGGGGCAGGTCAAAAAGGCAACAAATCTGGGGAAGGGTCTGGAGAGCAGGGCTGGGGGGAGCAGCTGAGGGAGCTGGGGGTGTTCAGCCTGGAGAAGAGGAGGCTGAGGGGAGACCTTCTCACTGTGTAGAACTCCTTGAAAGGGAGTTGTAGAAAGATTGAAGTCAGGTGAAAGTTGGTCTCTTGTCCCAGGCAACAAGTGATAGGACAAGAGGAAATGGCCTGGCATTGTGCCAGAGGAGGGATAGGTTGGAGATTAGGGGAAATGTCTTTGCTGCAAGCGTGGTCAGGGATTGGAACAGGCTGCCCAGTGACCATGGCACTTCAAGACATGCTTTAGTGGGCACGGTGCTGTTGGGTTGATGGTTGGACTGGGTGAGACTTCTGTTCCAACCTTAATGGTTCTGTGCCCAGCAGAGTGGAGGCAGCTGCACTAAGCACTGGCACTGCATGGCAGGTCTGTGCTTTAACCAAGCCCTGGTCCAAGCCCCACTGGGCCGTCTTCTCTCCAGCAAACACCACCTGATGGCTTCTTGTTTCCATCCGCCTTAAAATGTTAGCACTTGTTCTTTCAACCCCACTGTGGTTCTTGTCTCTTGCCTGCCAGATCCTGGCCTGGTTTGAAGAAGGAGAGGAGACAATGACGGCGTTCGTGGAGCCCATCGTCATCATCCTCATCCTCATCGCCAACGCCGTGGTGGGCGTGTGGCAGGTACAGTGCTGCCCTTTCCCACCTGCCCCTCAGGGCTGTGCTCCACGTGGCTGAGGCTTCATTGGAAGGTCTGGTTGCTGCTTGCTGTTGAAAACTCCTTTCTCAAAGGTTCAGGTCTCCTGTTGGCTGTGCTGACTCATGCCCCTGGGCAGATGCCTCTTGGCTTGTTCCTTCAGGCTTTCTTTGGCAGCTTTTGCAGTTTGGAGCTGAGGGCCTTGCACTGACTTTCCATCCAGCCAAAGGCAGCTTGTCTCCTGGCCATGGCCAAATGGGTTTTCCAAGGGAAGCATTTTGCCTTGTCCACCAGAAAGCCAAGGTGGCTGCTGCTCCCCAGCTCACTGGGGGAGGAGCAAACATCTGAGCCAGCACTGCTCCTCTTTTTGGGTCTCTTCACTTGAAGGCCACTTATTTACCTACAGTTTGATCTGAGGTGGTGTGGTTGGATGAGGAAGGACATCTGGGTAGGATCTGCTGCTTCCCAAAGCAAGAATGAGGAAACCAATCCAAAAGGTCCATGCAGTGTCCAGGATCTGGTGTGATTTAAGCCATTTTACTCTGCTTGAGTAACCTTGAGTACTGCCTCCAGCTCTGGTGTCTCCAGCAGAAGGACACAGAGCTGTTGGAGGGAGTCCAGAGGAGGGCACCACGGATAATCCAAGGGCTGGAGCAGCTCTGCTGTGAGCACAGGCTGAGGGAGCTGGGGGTGTTCAGCCTGGAGAAGACTCCAGGGGGACCTTAGAGCTGCCTGCCAGGACCTGAAGGGATCCTGCAGGAAGGCTGCAAGGGAGACTTTTCCTGAGGGTGTCTGAGACAGGACAAGGAGGAATGGTTTGAAGCTGAGGCAGAGCAGGGATAGACAGGAGCTGAGGAAGAAGTTCTTCAGTACAGCAGTGGTGAGACTCTGGAATAGGCTGCCCAGGCTGGTTGTAGCTGCCTCCTCCCTGGGGGTGTTCAAGACCAGGTTGGATAAAGCCTTGAGCAGCCTGGGCTAGTTGAGAGATGTCTCTGCCCATGGCAGGAGGTTGGAGCAGATGATCTCTGAGGTCTCTTCCAACCTGAGCCGTTCCATGGTTTTGGAGCAGCTGGAGATGATGCAGCACTTGCCCCATCCATGGCACAAATGGGCACCAAAGCCAGGGCTGGGGTTTAGCCAGCAGGAGCAAGCCCAGCGCTGCCAGCTGTGCCCTGCTGTGCCCACAGGAGAGGAACGCGGAGAGCGCCATCGAGGCGCTGAAGGAGTACGAGCCCGAGATGGGCAAAGTGATCCGGGGCGACCGCAGCGGCCTGCAGCGCGTCCGCGCCAGGGACATCGTCCCCGGAGACATCGTGGAGGTGGCAGGTAGGGAGCCTCCACCCCTGCAGTGGGCTGGGATGGGGAGGTGGTGCTGGCCAAGGGGCTTCAGGGACAGGCACTCCATGGTCTCATGGGGGGAGGGCTCTGCCGCAGGGTCCAGGCACATCTGTGCTGGACACAGGTGAGGCCAAACCTCAAGTACTGCTTCAGTTCTGGGCCCTCACTCCAAGAAGGACACTGAGGAGCTGGAGCAGGGCCAGAGAAGGGCAACAGAGGTGGAGAAGGCTCTGGAGAACAGGGCTGGGGAGGAGCAGCTGAGGGAGCTGGGGGTGTTCAGAGTGGAGAAGAGGAGGCTGAGGGAGACCTCATTGCTCTCTGCAGCTCCCTGAGAAGAGGCTGCATCCACGTCTGGGTTGTTCTCTTCTGCCTACTAACAAGTGACAGGACAGGAGGAAATGTCATCCAGTTGCCCCAGGGGAGGTTTAGGCTGGACATGAGGAACAATTTGTTGCCCAAAAGGTTTGTCAAGGCCTGGCCCAGGCTGCCCAGGCCAGTGGTGGGGTCCCCAGCCCTGGAGGGGTTTCAAAGCCAATCAGAACAATTCTATGATTCCTTTGGAGGTGCAGCCGAGTAGAGGGGAAGGAGAACCTCCCTCAGGCTGCTGGCTGCACTCTGCTTCATGCACCCCAGGAGACCAGTGACCTTCTTGGCTAAGAGAGCATGTTGCTGGCTCAGGGGAACTTGTCCACCAGCACTCCCAGGTTTTCCATCGGCTTTTGGCATGGAGGAGGCTTGCAGTGCTGGGGTGATCAGTTCGTGTTCAATACCTGGCTCATGGGACCTAGTTTCATGTAGGACATCTGTCATGTGCTGAGAGAGACTTCTGGGATGCTACCACACTGCCCACCCTTGAACAGGAGCTACCCTCCAGGGCTCTGTGCTGGCTTTAGGTACTGGCAATGGATTCTGCATCTGAGAACCCTCCTTGCCTTTCCCCGGCGAGCTCTTTGATCCTTGGAGGTGTGCAGCTCCCTTGAGCAGCTGCCAAGTGTGAGTCTGTGCATAAAGTGAACATCTGAGGGGGTCACTGGGCTGGCATCCCCCAGCACAACCCCAGCACACCACATGCCAGATGCTGGGCCTGCAGCTGGAATAACTCTGTGGCAGGGATGGGCTCCCGCAGGGGTTTGCAGCCTGGGAGGCAGCGCTCCTCGAAGCCTGGGCTAGGGCAGGACCCTTCCCGGCCAGGCTAGCTTGGGAAAGGTGCTGGGAGCCCCCAAGCAGCCAGGCTTGCTCTGCCTTTCCGAAGCACTGGAGCACTCCAGCCGATAAGGGCAGTGCTGGGGGAAAGAGATCCCAGGGGAAAGAGATCCCGGGGGAAAAGCAGCTTTGAAAGGACTCTTTTAAGGAAGCACCTCGATGGTGCTCAATTGATGGGTCTGCTTTCACCCATAGCCACCCTGCCATGCCAGGAGACCCATGGATGGCTATTTATCTTGGCCACAAAAGGTCTTCATGGAAACACAGACTGGTTTGGGTTGGAAGGGACCTTTAAAAGTCATTGGTCCAATCCCCTGCAGTCAGCAGGGACATCTGCAGCTAGAGCAGGTTGTTCACAATCCCATCCAACCTGACCTGGAATGGTTCCAAGGATCTATCCAAGTATAGCACTGGGCACCCTTCCAGTTGGCCCATGGAGCCCTGGGATGGGGTTATGAGTGAGGTTGGGGTGCTTGAGCTGCTCCAAAATGGGGATGCTTCAGGGGCTTTTCAAGGAAGAGGAGAGATGGAGATGTGGTGGTGGGACAGGGCAGCAGGCAGGGTGATGCTGGGCTTTGGCTGGGGGCCAGAGGCTGTGGTGGTGCTTGCTGCCTCAAGGACCATGTGTCTGTTTCTGTAACTGTGGCAGCTCTGCTCCAAGCAGATCAGCAAAGTGTCCTGCCCCTTCTGTGGCTGCTGGCTGCCTGTGATGGTCAAGGGAGTCCCAGCTTTGGCAGAGAAACTCTTGTCCCTGTGGAGATGCAGCCAGGGCCAGTGGGATGTGAGGACTTGCAGGAGCCCACCTGGGTCCTCGGCTAACCCAGAGCTCCCACCCTTGCTTCTCTTGCAAACCTGGCTTGAACCACCATTAGCTTTGCTTGGATGGGAGCTGGGGAAGGTGATGGGCAGGTCACTCACCTTGGCAATATCCCTGTGCTGGAGACTGGCCAGGTGGAATAGAAAATGAAAGGAGACAGCAGCACCTGAGGTACAAACTGGTGGCGTTGGGGCAGAGCTGGAATCATTTTGGTTGGCTTTGAAACCAAGTGGAGTCTCCATCATTGCCCTGGGCATCCTGGGCCAGGCCTTGACAGCCCTTTTGGGCAAGAAATAGTTCCTCATGTCCAACCTCCCTGGTGCAACTTGATGACCTCTCCTCCTGTCCTATCACTTGTTACTAGGCCAACCCCACCTGTCTGCAGCCTCCTTTCAGGGAGCTTTAAACAGCAATCTCCCCTCAGCCTCCTTTTCTCCAGGTTCTCCAAGGCTGCCCGGGGAAATGGGGATGCCCCTTCCCTGGCACCAGTGCAGGTCAGGTTGTTTGGGGCTGTGAGCAACCTGCTCTGGTTGGGGATGTCCCTGCTGGCTGCAGGGGTTGAACTGGATGAGCTTGGAAGGTTTCTTCCCACCCAAACCGTTCTGGGATTCCCTGAAGACCTTTTTGTGGCTCAGACAGGAGGTTTGCTGCCTTGCCTGGGTCAGTGGGGGCCGGTGGGGGCCGCTGGTCCCACCTGATGGAGCTGCTCTGCTCTTCTCCTTGCAGTTGGTGACAAGGTGCCAGCAGACATCCGGATCATCGAGATCCGCTCCACCACGCTGCGTGTCGACCAGTCCATCCTCACCGGTGGGCGGGGCGGGGGCGCAAGGGGCTGCTCAGGGCAGAGCTTTCCTCCAGACAGTGTGGGGGCTGGGGTGGAAAATGGGAGGAGAAGGGGGCTTAGGCCTTAGGGAGGTCTCAGAATCATCTAAAAGTCCAAGCATGACAGGGCTGGTGCTTGGCCAGCCCTTCTGCAAAGCATGCAGCTGTGCTGTGCAACACGTGGAGTTTCACGAGAGGGTGCTCAGTCCTTGCTTATGCTGCCCCTCTGCAGCTCTTGCCTGATGACCACTGGTGCATGACACTTTGTGACTTCAGGGAGAGGTGACAAATAATTGGGGCCCCCATGGCTCCCTGAGAAAGGAATTTGGCCCCATCTGGTTGAGCTCTGTGGGAGCTCATGGCCACGCGTGATCTGCACAGCTTGTTCTGCAGCCTTCATCTTCAGCATGCCTCATCCCAGCTCTGGTGTCCTCAGACATGGTGGTTTGGTGGCAAAGTGCTCCTTAGGGAGCCATGGGGGCCATGATGCAGGCTCATGACAGCATGCAATGGAGACTGCAGAGGAAACGTGCAGTGCATCTCCTCCCTCTTGTCTCGGCAGGGGAGTCTGTGTCAGTGATCAAACATGCTGACCCCGTCCCTGACCCCCGGGCTGTCAACCAGGACAAGAAGAACATGCTCTTCTCTGTAAGTCCACCTGGCCACCCCTGTCCTGTGACTTTTCCAAGAGCCACCAAGTGTAGAGTCATGGGCATGGCAGACCTGAGCAGTGAGCTGGAGTGCATGCCTGACAGAGACATGAATCCATGGAAAGGTCCCCAGGTCCAGGACAGTCAGGACCTGCTGCATCTGGGTTTCCTTTGGGCTGTGGGACATGGTGCCCTGAACAGCTTCAGGCAATCTCAGTGGGTTGTCCGTCACAGAGCACATGTTTTGAGTGAAGAAAAGGGCTGTGGTCAAGCCTGGAGCTGTTGCAAATTTGGGTTTCCCTCTTGCTCATGCTGCTCTAAGGCAGAAGCCCTCAAGGGGTGAGAGAGCTCTCAGGAGGGTCTCCTGCTGTAGCTTGGGTTTATACAAGAACCCAATGGCTCATTTCCCCTGAACCAAGATCTCTTCTTCTCCTTTGCAACAAGAGACCCACCTCCCTGCTCAGGCAAGAGGTTTCATGCCCACATACCCAGTCTGCCCCCTTCCTTCCCTGCCAGGGCACCAACATCGCCGCCGGGCGGGCGGTGGGGGTGGTGGTTGCCACAGGGGTGTACACCGAGATCGGCAAGATCCGCACGCAGATGGTGGAGACGGAGCCCGAGAAGACTCCCTTGCAGCAGAAGCTGGACGAGTTCAGCCAGCAGCTCTCCAAGGTCATCTTCCTGGTGTGCATCGCCGTCTGGGTCATCAACATCAGCCACTTCAGCGACCCGGTGCACGGCGGCTCCTGGTTCCGGGGGCCATCTACTACTTCAAGATCTCAGTGGCACTGGCGGTGGCTGCCATCCCCGAGGGGCTGCCGGCCGTCATCACCACCTGCCTGGCGCTGGGCACGCGCCGCATGGCCAAGAAGAACGCCATCGTCCGCAGCCTGCCCTCCGTGGAGACCCTGGGCTGCACCTCGGTCATCTGCTCTGACAAGACTGGCACCCTCACCACCAACCAGATGTCTGTCTGCAGGGTGAGTGCCAGGCTGTGCTGGGGGGAGGGGGCTGCTCGGTAAGCCCCCAGCACTCTGCGTCACTCCATCCCACCCTTGGGACCAGCCTTTGCTGTCCCCACCACACCTATTTCACATCAGGGATTTGAAGGTGAGCATGGAAGATGGTTTGTAGGAAGCCCTGAGCCTCCTTTCTGCCTGCCTGAGGGTGAGGTCGATGGCTTCTCTTGGCATGGTTAAAACTCAAGTTCATGAGCACAGCAGGCTTGTTTCAGAGCTGCCCCTCCAGGGAGCATCTTCCTGCAGGGATGTGGCTTTGAGACAGAGCTCCTGGAGGTGCCAGTTCAGCCAGGCCCTCTGCTCTCCTGCCCATTTTCCCTTGATCTTAACTGGTGAGAGGTGCCGGACCCTAAAAACAGCAAAGTCTGGACCTGTTTTGCTGGCAGCCTCCAGGCAGTGGAACACAGACATCACTTTTCATCATCTCTGAGAGGCTGGGGACCTCTGAGCAGATGCTGATGATGTCGGAGCAGCTTGAAGAGTTAGAAGATTGTAGTTGTGAGCAGCACAGCCGATGCTGGAGTGACAGAGGTTGAGACCTGTGACACCACATGCAGTGGCTGGAGCTGGATCCACTTCTGGCTTATAAACCCTCTGGATCAAAGCTGGCTGGGAACTGAAGTATCTCCATGAGGTGATGAATCTGGTGGGCTTAGGAGACTGGGGGGTTAGTGCAGTCTGTGTGACAAGCTCATGCAGAAATCCAGAAGTTAAGAGAAGATGACCATGACCTCATGGAAAGGTGCTTTGATTACCTGTCCTCCCCTAGCAGAAGGTCTGCCACCAGCAGCTGGGTGCAGCTGGGCTCAGACTGCAAAGCTCCTCTGGTGGAGGGAGCCCTGGACTGGTTTGCTGGAGAGGCTGAAGGCTCTGGTCTAGCAGAGAGCTTTGCTGCCCTGCGTGTGGCTGTGTGGAAAGGTGACTTGTAAGGAGAACCTGGAGCATCCCGGTGAGGAGAGCCTGGAACATCCCGGTGAGGAGAGCCTGCAGCATCCCAGTGAGGAGAGCCTGGAGCGTCCCCGTGAGGAGAGCCTGGAACGTCCCCGTGAGGAGAGCCTGGAGCGTCCCCGTGAGGAGAGCCTGGAACCTCCCGGTGAGGAGAGCCTGGAGCATCCCCGTGAGGAGAGCCTGGAGCCTCCCCGTGAGGAGAGCCTGGAGCCTCCCCCGTGAGGAGAGCCTGGAGCGTCCCGGTGAGGAGAGCCTGGAGCATCCCCGTGAGGAGAGCCTGGAGCCTCCCGTGAGGAGAGCCTGGAGCCTCCCCCCGTGAGGAGAGCCTGGAACATCCCTGTGAGGAGAGCCTGGAGTATCCCCGTGAGGAGAGCCTGGAGCGTCCCCGTGAGGAGAGCCTGGAGCGTCCCTGTGAGGAGAGCCTGGAGCCTCCCGGGGGAGATCCTGGAACGTCCCCATAAGGAGAGCCTGGAGCCTCCCGGGGGGGAGATCCTGGAAGGTCCCCGTGAGGAGAGCCTGGAGCGTCCCCGTGAGGAGAACCTGGAGCCTCCCGGGGAGATCCTGGAACGTCCCCATAAGGAGAGCCTGGAGCGTCCCCGTGAGGAGAGCCTGGAACGTCCCTGTGAGGAGAGCCTGGAGCGTCCCCGTGAGGAGAGCCTGGAGCGTCCCCGTGAGGAGAGCCTGGAGCGTCCCGGTGAGGAGACCCTGGAGCGTCCCCGTGAGGAGAGCCTGGAGCATCCCGGTGAGGAGAGCCTGGAACGTCCCTGTGAGGAGAGCCTGGAGCGTCCCTGTGAGGAGAGCCTGGAGCGTCCCTGTGAGGAGAGCTTGGAGCGTCCCGGTGAGGAGAGCCTGGAGCATCCCCGTGAGGAGAGCCTGGAGCGTCCCTGTGAGGAGAGCCTGGAGCGTCCCCGTGAGGAGAGCCTGGAGCGTCCCCGTGAGGAGAGCCTGGAGCGTCCCCGTGAGGAGAGCCTGGAGCCTCCCCATGAGGAGAGCCTGGAGCGTCCCTGTGAGGAGAGCCTGGAGCGTCCCTGTGAGGCGAGCCTGGAGCGTCCCTGTGAGGAGAGCCTGGAGCGTCCCCGTGAGGAGAGCCTGGAGCGTCCCCGTGAGGAGAGCCTGGAGCGTCCCTGTGAGGAGAGCCTGGAGCGTCCCTGTGAGGAGAGCCTGGAGCGTCCCCGTGGTGCTCAGTTTCTCCACTAGGTCTCACGTCTCAGGAAGGCTTTTTTGTCATGGCCTTGGCACACCCAGTTGGTAGAAGAACCTTGGAAAATGTTTTGCTGTGGGGAAAAAGGGACCTGGCTACTGTCCCTCCTCTCTGAGACTCGGGTAGCATGGTGGGAAGCCATGACTGTGCTGAAGCTGGCCATGGGCTTTGGCCACTGCTGTGCTGAGAGGACTGGAAATGTCTGATAGCTCTGCCCTGGAGAGGATTTCAAAGCAGACACTGCCCGAGCCAGGCAATGAACAAGCTGCCCACATCTTGCATGGGGAGGAGGTTCCCACCAGCACATCTGAGTCAGGGAAGCAAGCAAAGGGTTACCCTGGGACTTGGGTTCTCTCTGCAAATGGCAGGAGAGGTAGCAGTGACCGTGCCTTCCCCAGACCCCCTCCTACCAGCTGCCCAGGGCACCAGTGGAGTCTGCACCCCTGGAAGAGTTTCAAAGCCATGGAGATGTGGTGCTGGGGGCCATGGTTTGGTGGTGCCCTGGCAGTGCTGGGGTAAGGGCTGGACTGGATGATCTCAAAGGTCTCTTCCAACTCAAATGATTCTGTGACTCTGAGTTATCAGACAAGGTTTGCTGAGGGGCTCCTCTTCGTTTGTTCCCTGTCTGTAGTTGCTGAAGGCAACCTGATGATCTTAAAAGTCTTTTCCCAACAAAATCATTCAACGATTCTATGATCTGCTCCTTGAACTTGGGTTGAAGTGCCACTGTCTCCAACAGCGTGGCGTGGTTGGAAGAGGCAGGATTGGTGATGCTGTGACAGGGAAGGAAGGGGATGGAGTTGGCCAGTGTGACACCCAGCAGGGTTCTAGCATCAATCATTTGCAGAAGGAACTCAGCAGCACTGCAAAGCAAAGACAATCTCATCTCAAACTGCAGCCTGGCCTCCACCCCAGCTCCCACAGCTCTGCTCCAGCACCCTACAGTGAGGGTGCCAAGCCCTGGAGCAGGCTGCCCAGTGAGGTTAGAATTGTGGAGTCTCCTTGTGTGGAGAGCTTCCAAAGCCTGCTGGGCATTGTGCTCCTGGGCAAGCTGCAGCAGATGCCCTGCTGGAGCAGGGGTTGGACTGGATCATCTCCAGAGGTCCCTTCCAGCCCCACCATGCTGGGATCCCTGTTGTTCCTGTGGCTGAATCCTGACTTTCATGGCTCCAAGCCAAGCTGGCCCCAGGCCAGGGCCCTGGGCAGTTGCTGTTTGCTGGAGAGGGATCCCAGGTGACGCAGGCAGTGCGAGGCAGCAGCTGGGGGTAAATATTTGCTCGGGGCGGCCCTGGCGTGTCCAGGATGTGCTCCTGCACCCAGCAGCCAGCTCAGTGCCAGGGGCAAAAAGCCACCAAAGCACCTCAATAACCTGGAGAAAGAGGTTAATGGAGTGGAATCAAATAACTCACATCAAACTGGGTGAGAGCAGCTGCTCAGCCACAGGGCATGGTGCTGAGCTGTGCATGCCCCTCATGTCTGGCTGCCAGCACAAAGGTAAGGGATAAGGATAAATAGGAACTTAGACAAAGCCAAGCCTGGATGGCCTTGTGTTCCCTGGATGTGAGTGGATTCAGTCCTTCAGGAACCTGGATGCAGCGTGGAGAGTAGCCCCCAGCACGTGGTCAGTGCAGAAGCAGCAGCTGCAGAGGAGCTCTCTGGAGCAGGGAGGCAGGGAGAGAGCAGTGGAAGATGTCTGCCCTTGCTATAGGCTTGCTGGACAGGAAGGGGGAGTGGAATAGACCAACTCTGACCCAGGAGACCCCTCCTCCTGCGAGGGGAAAAACCAAGTCTCTCTGCCCACCTGGATCAAGTTTCTTTTGTCCACCTGGGGGCTGGGTTCCTTTTTCAGCCCCCATCAAGGATGGTGTAACCCAGCACACTGGGCAAGCTGCTGTGGGTGCCCTGCTCTAGCAGGGGATTGGACTGGATGAGCTCCAGAGGTCCCTTCCAACTCCACCGTGCTGGGACTGTTTGATTCTGTTAGTTGCCAGAAGTGTGTGGTTCCCAGAGCTGCTGCATCCCTGGTGCTGAGCACTGCCTCCAGCACTTTTGCTCCTCTCTCCTGGGGAGCATCCAAAATCTCCAGAGGGAACTGAGTGGGGAAAGATGGATGGTTCCAGACAAGGTGAGGAGGAGACAGTTACCTCTGCACCCACCTTCTGCAGCCACCAAGCAGCTCCATGGAGCTGAGGAGAAGCTCTTACCCCTGCAGCCGTGTCCCCTTTGGCTGCTCCCTGCCGGCCGTGGCGCCGCAGCCCTTGCTCAGGCCCTGGTTAGTTACTGAGCTCCCTGCACTGCCTCTGGCTTTGGCACAGCTCAGCAGCAACCAGGAGGGGGAAGTCAGCCTCGCCCCCTGCTGCCTGGGCTGGGGCTGGCTGAGCCTGCCTTGAAGGCTGGGATGAGCTGGGAGGACTGGCAGAGCTTGGGCAGAGGGAGAGCTTTCTTCTGGTTTCAGTTCTTGGTGGGTTTTTTGCTCTCACTGCAGGAGCAAAAGAGAAAGTGGAAAGAGTTTGGAAGGCAAAAATCATTAAAATAGAGAGTGGGGACTTTTGTGGGGCTTTGTCATTGAGCTGCTGCCCAGAGCTGAGCTGGCATCAGGAATGTTCCTGGGATCCCAGCTGTGGTGCCATTGGAAGGCTGAGCTGATATCAGGTGAGCTGGTGCCCAGAGCTGAGCTGGGATCCCAGCAATGAGCCAGGTGAGCTGCTGCCCAGAGCTGCACTGGGATCCCAGTACTGTGCCAGGTGAGCTGGTGCCCAGAGCTGCACTGGGATCCCAGTACTGTGCCAGGTGAGCTGGTGCCCAGAGCTGCACTGGGATCCCAGTACTGTGCCAGGTGAGCTGGTGCCCAGAGCTGCACTGGGATCCCAGTACTGTGCCAGGTGAGCTGGTGCCCAGAGCTGCACTGGGATCCCAGTACTGTGCCAGGTGAGCTGGTGCCCAGAGCTGAGCTGGGATCCCAGTACTGTGCCAGGTGAGCTGCTGCCCAGAGCTGCACTGGCATCCCAGCAATGAGCCAGGTGAGCTGGTGCCCAGAGCTGAGCTGGGATCCCAGTACTGTGCCAGGTGAGCTGGTGCCCAGAGCTGAGCTGGGATCCCAGCAATGAGCCAGGTGAGCTGGTGCCCAGAGCTGAGCTGGGATCCCAGTACTGTGCCAGGTGAGCTGGTGCCCAGAGCTGAGCTGGGATCCCAGTACTGTGCCAGGTGAGCTGACGGCTGAGAGCTGGCTGGGGAAGGGTTGCAGGGGCAGCTGCTTAGATCCTGCCCCATGGAGGCTTTTCAGGGCCGGTGGAAAACCCTGACCTGGCTCCTTCCCTGCTCCATGGCAAACACAGGCACCTTCTTAGGAGCTGGCTTGGCATTGCTCCTCTGCAGTGGGAAATGAGAGCTGGAGGAGGTGGAGGTGAAAAAGGCAGAGGAGAGCTGGAAGGACCTGGGGATGACCAGGAGTGGTGGGCAGCCAGGGAGGGAGCTGAGCCTAGTGCCAAGCTGGCCATGTGGGTTGTACCAGGACATCTCTGCCTAATGCCTTATCTTCATCTTTCCCCTTGCAGATGTTCATCATGGAGAAGGTGGAGGGTGACCAGTGCAGCTTGCATGAGTTCAGCATCACTGGCTCCACCTATGCCCCTGAGGGACAGATGTGAGTGTGGGTCCTGTCTACTGCATGAGTGGGGTAGCCCCAGGCTGGCTGGCAGCATGGCTGGGGGATGCAGGAGGGTCTAGCTCATGGCCATGGCTGGGGGACCCCAGGCTTTCTCCTCCAGCTGGGGAAAAGGGGAGGATTCTGTGGCAGTTGGCAGCCACCCCGAGCCCTGGCTATGGAGGTTGGAAGGACCAGCAACTGTTCACAGAACCCCAGCAGGGTCAGAAGGGACCTCTGGAGATCATCCACTCCAGCCCCTGTTCCAGCAAAGTCACCCAGAGCAGGATGCCCAGCATCACAATGGGCAGGGGCATTTGGAAGCTCTCCACACAAGGACACTCCACAGCCTCTCTGGGCAGCCTGCTCCAGGCCTCCAGCACCCTCACAACAAACAACTTGCTCCTCCTCTTAACATCCAACCTCCTGGGTGACACCCTGTGCCCCTTGCTGCCCCTTGTGCTGTCCCTGGGCACCACTCAGCAGAGTCTGGCCCCAGCCTCCTGCCCCCCACAGCTCCTTCAGCTCTTGCTGAGCATTGCTCAGCTGCCCTCTGGGGCTGCTCTTCTGCAGGCTCTCAGCCCCAGGGCTCTTGCCTTTGCTACTCCCAGAGCTGCTCCAGGCCCCTCAGCAGCTCTGCAGCCTCCCTGGACTCTCTCCAGCAGTTCTCTGTCTCTCCTGAACTGGGGAGCCCAGACCTGGACCCAGCACTGCAGATGAGATCTTTCTAGACAGAGTAGAGGGGGAGGAGAACCTCCCTTGCCGTGCTACCCACATTCTTTTTAATGCACCCCAAGACACCCTCGGCCACAAGGGCATTTCATTGGCTTATGACAAACCATCAGCGTCCCAAGACCCTTCTCCTTGGAGCTGCTTCCCAGCAGGTCCCCCCTCAGCTGTGCTGCTGCAGGAGGTTGTTCCTCCCCAGGGTCAGGACCCTGCCCTTGCCCTTGGTGACCTTCATGAGGTTCCCTGTGCCCAGCTCTGCACCCTGGCCAGGCCTGGCTGGATGGCAGCACAGCCTGAGGGGTGTCAGCCACTGCTCCCAGCTTGGGACCATCAGCAAACTGGCTGAGGCTGCACTCCAAGCCTTCATCCAGATCATTGATGAAGATGTTGAACAGGACTGGGCCTGGTCTTGACCCCTGGGGAGACCACTCGTGGACCTCCAACTAGACTCTGTGCACTGAGTACAGCCTTTGAGCTCTGTCTTTATCTTTCAGCCAGTTTCCAGACCCACTGTCCACTCATCTCACCCACACTTCCCAAAGCTGCCTGTGAGGATGCTGTGGGAGGTGTCCCAAGCCTTGCTGAAGTCAAGGTACACAACATCCACATCCATCCATCCATTTGGTTGTTTCTTCCCAGCAGCAGCCAGAAGACCACTCACTGCAAAATCCATCCCTAACGTTTACACCTCCCCAAAACATCAAAACCTATCCCTGAGTGTCTGCAGGCTCCCTCCTCCCACTGATTCCCCTGCCTGGGTGACAGCTGGGCAGGAGGCAGTGGCTCTGCCCTGTCCATTCCCAGCCCAGTGTGGCTTCTGTGTCCCTCAGCACGCAACGTGTTCAGAGCTGCTTGGCCACTCCCTGTTTTCCACTCCCGACCTGCAGCAAGGGCTCCAAAATGTTCTTTCCATTGGGACCCAGCACTGGAATATCTGATCCCAATAAATGAAATGCCTGACAAATTAGTTTTCCAGTGAGCAGATGACCAGCTGGGTCTCTCCAGCTCCAACCTGCACGTTCCCCTCCTGCACTGGGGTAATTCTTTGTGTTCCCCTGAAAACCACCCCTGGCCATGGTGAGAAGCAGGGGCTGACGTCCCTGGCGTGCTCAGGGCCAGTCCTACCCAGCCACCATTGTGCTCCTTTCCATAGCCCATTGCTGTTCTTTAGGAATTTAAATCCCCAGCTTGCTGCTTGCTTGGGAACAGCCACAGGCATGCAGTTAAATGTTTGCTGCTTTGAATGTTCCCTTGGGTGCCTTTAAGGTCTCCAGCAGGAGAGAGTAGCATCAGCAGGAGAGGGCAT
This sequence comes from Picus viridis, assembly GCA_033816785.1. Classification (NCBI taxonomy): domain Eukaryota; kingdom Metazoa; phylum Chordata; class Aves; order Piciformes; family Picidae; genus Picus; species Picus viridis. The sequence goes on from CM066598.1 coordinate 13,798,008, forward strand.
TTGCTGCTGGCCCTACATCTCCTCTGGACCTCCAGTAGCTCCCTGCAGGAGTGGACAGGAACTCAAACTTCAGACTCCCCAGGAGCCAGCACTGGTCCCTGGCAGCCCAGCAGGCAGCTGGGTGCTGAGCTGCATCCAGAGCAGGGAGAGCAGCAGCACAGGGAGGGGATTCTGCCCCTCTGCTCTGCTCAGACCCCACCTGGAACACTGACTCCAGTTCTGGGACCCCCAGCACAAAAAGGACCTGGAACTGTTGGAGAGGGGCTCTAGAGGAGGCTACAAAGATCACCAGAGGGCTAGAGAACCTCCCCTAGAGGACAGGCTGGGAGAGCTGGGGCTGTTCAGCCTGGAGAAGAGAAGGCTCCAGGGAGACCTCAGAGCAGCCTTTCAGTACCTGAAGGGACTCCAGGAGAGCTGGGGAGGGACTTGTGACAAGGGCTGGGAGTGCCAGGCTGAGGGACAATGGCTTTGAGCTCAGAGAGAGGAGATTGGGACTGGAGATGAGGAAGAAATTCTTTGCAGTGAGGCTGGGGAGACTCTGGCACAGGTTGCCCAGGGAGGCTGTGGCTGCCTCCTGCCTGGAGGTGTTGAAGGCCAGGCTGGATGAGGCCTTGAGCAGCCTGTGCTGGTGGTTTGAGCCTTAACTGGGATTTAAGAGCTCAGATGAGGGCAAGGCTGAGAATCCCTCCCCTGCTCCCCCTTCCTCTTTCCCAATCAAGAGGGTGCACAAGAAGGGTGGGATGGAGGAACCTGGAAGCTCCAGGCCTGGCAGCCTCACCTCAGTGCCAGGCAAGGTTATGGAGCAGATTATCCTGGCGGCAATAACTGCACACCTGCAGGATGGCCAAGGGCTCAGGTCCAGCCAACATGGATTCAGGAAGGGGAGGTCCTGCCTCTCCAACCTGATCTCCTTCCATGCCCAGGTGACTGCCTGGTGGATGTGGGGCAGGCTGTGGATGTGGTCTGCCTGGACTCCAGCAAGGCCTTTGACACCATCCCCCCAGCAACCTCCTGGCCAAGCTGTCAGCCCCTGGCTTGGACAGCAGCACTCTGAGCTGGGTTAGGAACTGGCTGGAGGCTGAGCCCAGAGAGTGGTGGTGAATGGTGCCACAGCCAGCTGGCAGCCAGGCACCAGTGGTGTGCCCCAGGGATCAGTGCTGGGCCACTGATGAGGGGATTGAGACAGTCATCAGCAAATTCGCAGATGACACCAAGCTGGGAGCAGATGTTGGTCAGTCAGAGGGCAGAAGGGCTCTGCAGAGGGACCTCGACCGACTGGACAGATGGGCAGAGGCCAACAGGATGGCATTCAACAAGTCCAAGTGCCAGGGGCTGCACTTTGGCCACAGCAACCCCAGGCAGAGCTACAGGCTGGGGGCAGAGTGGCTGAGAGCTGCCAAACAGAGAGGGACCTGGGGGTGCTGATCGACAGCTGCCTAAACATGAGCCAGCAGTGTGCCCAGGGGGCCAAGAAGGCCAATGGCATCCTGGCCTGCATCAGGAAGAGTGTGGCCAGCAGGAGCAGGGAGGTCATTGTGCCCCTGTACTCTGCTTTGGTTAGGCCACACCTTGAGTCCTGTGTCCAGTTCTGGGCCCCTCAGGTTAGGAAGGACATTGAGACACTTGAAGGTGTCCAGAGAAGGGCAACAAGGCTGGTGAGAGGCCTTGAGCACAGCCCTGTGAGGAGAGGCTGAGGGAGCTGGGGTTGCTTAGCCTGCAGAAGAGGAGGCTCAGGGGAGACCTCATTGCTCTCTACAACTACTTGAAGGGAGGTTGTAGCCAGGAAGAGGTTGGTCTCTTCTCTCTAGCAGCCAGCACCAGAAGAAGAGGACACAGTCTCAAGCTGTGCCAGGGGAAGTTTAGGCTGGAGGTGAGGAGAAAGTTCTTCCCAGAGAGAGTTGTTAGCCACTGGAATGTGCTGCCCAGGGAGGTGGTGGAGTCACCATCCCTGGAGGTGTTCAGGAGGGGACTGGATGTGGCACTTGGTGCCATGGTCTAGTCATGGGGTCTGTGGTGACAGGTTGGACTCGATGATCTTCGAGGTCTCTTCCAACCTTAGTGATACTGTGAGACTGTGATACTGAAATAAAGGGAGGAGGCAAATCCACTGAGAAATAATTTGGAGTTGGTTTGGAAGTAGAGAGATAAAAATTTTCTTTCAACAATATACATGTATGTATATAACAATGACAGGAAGGGTTCACAAGGGTAAGGGACAAGGATGGATGGGGAAAATATGTATACAAAACCAGTCCTGTGGAGTCCCTTGAAGAAGCCTGGATGTAGCAAGGAGAAGGAGGACCAGGCCTGACCATGTGGAACCAGGAAGCCAGCAGCTACTCTCTTTCATCCCCATGAGGCTGGAGCAAAAGAGAGCAAATGGCTGCAGGGTCTTCTTTTTTATAGGCTTGCTGGACAGGGAGGAGGAGTGGAGCACACTAACCCCCTCCAGGGAGGGCAAAGCTCTCACAAGCCCTCCCCCTCTGCTTTTGGGATGGGTGTAACCCATCACACCTGTGCTGGTGGGAGGTGTCCCTGCCCATGGCAGGGGGTGGAACTGGATGGTCTTTAAGGTCCCTTCTAACTCAGCCCATTCTGTGATTATCTTGATCATCCCTTTGAGGTCTTTCTGGTCCTTTGGAGCTTCTCTGCAGCCCCTTTATTCTGGGCCACTCCAAGAGTTTTATTTGCCTCCAGTGATACTTTATTTGTCCCATTTGGAAAAGCACAAAACACAGCCCCAAGCCTGGAGCTGCGACTGGGCTTTTTTCCCTCTCATCAGAAAATGTGGCAAGGGAAGGTGGAGCTCAGTGTTGGTGTGGGCAGGAGCTGGGCTGAAGGCTGTGTGTGGTTTTGTCTCCGCAGCCTGAAGGACGAGCAGCCGGTGCGGTGCGGGCAGTACGATGGGCTGGTGGAGCTGGCCACCATCTGTGCCCTCTGCAACGACTCCTCCCTGGACTACAACGAGGTGTGGGGGACACCAGGGCTGGGGAGGAGGTTTGTCCCTGGCTTCAGCCCATCCCAGGGTGATGCTCTGGGAGCTCTGGGCTGGGGCAGTGGGTGCCAGCATCCTCAGTCGGAGTGGCAGGGAGAGGACGTGCTGTACAGCTTCAGCTCCCTCTTTGTTCTGCTCTCTAGTCCAAAAAAGTCTATGAAAAGGTGGGAGAGGCCACAGAGACAGCCCTGACCTGCCTGGTGGAGAAGATGAACGTCTTCGACACCGACACCAGCCAGCTCAGCAAGGTGGAGAGAGCCAACGCCTGCAACACGGTGAGCGGGGGAGGCAGAGGAGGGCTGCGGCGCAGCTGGAGCAGGAACCGCGCGCAGGCTCTAAGGGACTCACCTGCCACAGGGATGCAGTGCCCTGGCCTGCAGGGGGCTGGGCTGTCAGGGGAGCAGAGCAGTGGCCCTGGAGGGCTGATGCTGGCACCACGGGGACTAACCTGGGTCTGGATGTCGGGAAAGATTTCTTCGCTGAGAGGGTTCCCAAGCATTGGAATGGTCTGCCCAGGGCAGGCAGGAGTCACCAGCCCCGGGGGTGTTCAGCAGGGTTTGGACCTGGTGCTCAGGGACATGGTTCAGTGGTAACCTTGACTGGATGAAGTCTCTTCCACCCAAAGACATTCTGTGGTTCTGTGGCTACATGGAGCTTCAGACTGGGTGATAGCTGGGCTCAAACTCAGCCAGGAGACCCTCTCAGTAGTGACCAGAGCTCTGGCAGCAGATGAGGAGCTCTGGAATTGTGTAGCTCTGCAGCACACCTTTAGGTGCCCAGTTTACAGGGAGCAGCTGTCCTCCATAGCATGGACCCAGCCTTGTCCTGCAGAGCTGTCCCTGCCTGGGCAAGGCTGGCTCTGTGGAAACATCTGTTTCTGATGGGAAAATTTCTGATGGCTGTCTCCCAACTCCTGGCCTCCTGTAGTTCAGGTCTGGATCTACTCAGTTTTGGAATCATGCTGTTAGGTCTCACAATGTCTTTGCTTGCCCAACAGAAGGACTCACTGTCCTCACTTCCCAGCTGTGTCCAAGTAGACCATGATAGGTCCCCTGACTGCCTTCTGATAAGGGAATTTCCCAGCTGTCCATCAGCCCAGCAGCAGCCTCCTTACATGTGCCCATCACTGACCTCCTGTGATGCTAGGCTGGGCTTGCTCACTGGAGCTCTCTTGCTGTTGTGGGACAAAACCCCCTTCCTTGGTGTTTCTTGACAGGGTTTCTTCACTGCTGCTTGATTTTGCTTTTCAAAGCCTTCAGTGGGAGTTTGGGCTCCCATAGACTCAGGGAATAGTTCTGGTCGGAAAAGACCTTTAAGAACATCCAGTCCTTAAGTCTGCCAAGGCTGGTGCTAAACCATGACCCTCAACACCACATCTCTGCAGCTTTTAAACACCTCCATGTATGGGGATTCAGCCACCTCCCTGGGCAGCCTGTGCAAGGCTTTGAGAACCCTTTCAGTGAAGAATTTTCTTCTAATGTCCAACCTAAAGCCCCTCAGGGTAAACTTGAGGCCACTTCCTCTAATCTTTGTTCTTTGGGAAAAGAGAACAACCCTCACCTCGCTCCAGCCTCCTCTCAGGGAGCTGCAGAGAGCAATGAGGTCTCCCTCAGTCTCCTCTTCTCCACACTAAACACCCTCAGGTTCCTCAGCTGCTCCTCCCCAGCCCTGTTCTCCAGACCCTTCCCTAGCTTTGTTGCCCTTCTTTGGACTTGCTCCAGCCCCTCAGTGTCCTTCTTGGCGTGAGGAGCCCACAACTGAACCCAGGATTTGAGATGTGGTCTCACCAGTGCTGAGCTCAGGGGGACAATCCCTGCCCTGCTCCTGCTGCCCAAACCACTGCTGATCCAGGCCTGGATGCTGCTGGCCAATGGCATCCTGGGCTGCATCAAAAGAAATGTGGCTAGCAGCCTGAGAGCTGATTTTCCCCTATGCTCTGTTCTGCTGAGACCTCACCTGGAGCACTGTGTCCAGCTATGGAGCCCTCAACACAAAAGACATGTACCTGCTGGAGCTGGTCTGGAGGAGGCCACGAAGATGATCAGAGAGCTGGAGAACTCTGAGAGAGCTGGGGCTGTTCATCCTGGAGAAGAGAAGGCTCCAGGGAGACTTTAGAGCAGCCTTCCAGTACCTGAAATGGCTCCAAGTGAACTGGGGAGGGACTTTTCACAAGGACTGGGAGTGCCAGGACCAGGGACAATGGCTTTGAGCTGGGAGAGGAGAGATTGAGACTGGAGATGAGGCAGAAATTCCTCAGAGTGAGGGTGGGAAGACACAGGGTGCCCAGGGAGGCTGTGGGTGCCCCTTCTGTGGAGCTGTTCAGGGTCATGCTTGATAGGGACCTGAACAACCTGCTCTGGTTGGAGGAGTCCCTGCTGACTGCAGGGGGCTTTAAGGTCCCTTCCAAGCTGATGCACTCTGTGCTTCTATGGTTCTGTGATCACCAGCATTGTGCCACCTGGGCAGGGTTGTCAGCCAAAGCAGAGAGCCGTGGCTGCTGTGCCCAGCTGAGCCCCAGGCTGTCCCACAGGTGATCAAGCAGCTGATGAGGAAGGAGTGCACGCTGGAGTTCTCCCGCGACCGCAAGTCCATGTCCGTGTACTGCACCCCCACCGGGCCCAGCCACAGCACCGCCGGCAGCAAGATGTTTGTCAAGGTAGGGCAGAAGGTCCTCAGAACCCTGCAGGATCCTCCTTCCCCGCTGCTCAGCTCAGCAGGATGTCGCCTTTAGTGGAGTGGGGGTGGTGCTTTGGAGGGTGTCTCCTCCCTTAGGTGGTCCAGGAGCCAGGAGCAGGAGCTGAGTCTTTGCAGGGTTAAAAAACAGGATTCAAATGGTTTAGGAGGAAAAGGTGCTGAGTGTGTGGTGCTGGGGCCACAGGAGAGCTGCTCCCGTGCACAACTTCAGCACTTGGCTTTGTTAAAGGCTTGGACCTTCTGGACACTAGGAACTCCCAAAGGGTGATGTCCAGCTTCCCACTGTGACCAGAAATGAGAGTGGTTTAAAGGGCATTTTCTTCCCAAGAGAAGAGCTGCAGTAGGCATTTCCCCCCTGCCGCCTCTGGGAAGACTTGGATGTTGATGTTCCCACTGGGAGATCTTCTGGGTGGGTGAACTCTGTCCTCCAGGTCAGGTCAGGACCCTCCGGAGCCACCACGTCTGTGGCCCAGGCAGCAGTTTTCAGAGGAAGCAGGAGAAGGATTGCAAGTTTGATACTAAAATAGCAACCTCAGGGGTCCTCTGTAAGGTCAGAGCTCTGGGTGAGATGCCAGGGCACTGAAGGACGTTTGCCTGGGTCACAAAGCAGCTGCCAAGCATCCCATGTGCTCTCAGCACAGCTTCACAGCCTGGGTCCCCTCCAGCTCTGGGAGTGATCTGCTCTGTGGGATTCTCAAGCAGCTGTGCAGGCTGGCAGGAGGCAGAGGGAGCCTCCACTGTCTGGCATCTCGCAGAGGTTTGTCCCTTCTGCCGTGTGGGATCTCGCAGGGGCTTGTCCTTCCCCAGCACAGTCCCCGCAGGCTCGGCCCCAGGCTGCCATCTAGTGCGCTGTGCCACCACGCGGGGCTGTGTGTGCTGGAGCTCTGGGGAGGTTCCCTTCTCCTTTGCCCAGCCTTGGTGCCCTTGGTCCCTCCTGCCACCTGCTCGGGTGCTGGCAAGAGGTGCTCATCCTCCAGGTCCATTCCATTCTCCTCCCCAGGGCGCCCCAGAGAGTGTGATTGAGCGCTGCACCCACGTCCGTGTGGGCACCGCCAGGGTGCCGCTGACGGCGGCGGTGCGGGAGAAGATCCTGGGCAGGATCCGGGACTGGGGCATGGGCATAGACACCCTGCGCTGCCTGGCACTGGCCACCCACGACTCGCCTGCCCACAGGGACACCCTGCAGCTGCACGACTCTGCTGCCTTCATCCGCTACGAGGTAACGCAGGGGCCTGAGCCAGCAGCCTTCTCCCGCAGCTTTTCTCCGTATTCCCAGAGCTTTCAGTTATAGAATCACAGAATGGTTTAGATTGCAAGGGACCTCAGAGATCATCTACTTCAACCCCCCTGCTGTGGGCAGGGATGCCTCTCAACTAGCCCAGATTGCTCAAGGCCTTATCCATCTTGGCCTAGAATACCCCCAGGGAGGAGGCAGCCACAGCCTCTAGTTTCTTGTGGGCAGTGCAATGGTTCAGCTCCACCACCTGCAAACCCTGGTGCAGAGATTCATGTTGGTCCCAAAGGTGACAGCCTGATCCCACTGGACATCCATCCACATGGGGTGACCACTGAGAGGGATCTGGGGTCACCAATAGGGATGGGGAAGAAGAGAAGGAAGTGAAAAGGCTTGGGAAGCAGGGGAGGGAATAGGAGCATCCCAGTGCTTTGGAGCTACAGGGAGGACTCTTCTAGGAGGTTTGCTCTGAAAAGCTCCACAGGATCGTAGAGCTGTTTGGGTTGGGAAAACCCTGCAAGGTCATTGAGTCCAACTGTCAATCTAAGACCACCCTGGCCACTAAACCCTGTCCCCAGATGCCATGGCCACAGGTTTCTTGAACGCCTCCAGGGATGGGGACTCCACCACCTCCCTGGGCAGCCTGTGCCAGTGCCCATGGATGGTGTTGCAGGGGAGGGGCGCAGCTGTGTGTCAGGAGTTAAGGCGGGTCCGGGGCTGCCCCCTCCCCAGAGCAACCTGACCTTCGTGGGCTGCGTGGGGATGCTGGACCCCCCGCGCCGGGAGGTGGCCTCGTCGGTGGCGATGTGCCGCAAGGCCGGCATCCGCGTCATCATGATCACCGGCGACAACAAGGGCACGGCCGTGGCCATCTGCCGCCGCGTCGGCATCTTCTCGGAGGCCGAGGACGTGGCGGGCAAGGCCTACACGGGCCGGGAGTTCGACGAGCTGCCCCCCCGAGGCGCAGCGCCAGGCCTGCCGCCGTGCCCGCTGCTTCGCCCGCGTGGAGCCCGCGCACAAGTCGCGCATCGTCGAGTACCTGCAGTCCTTCCACGAGATCACCGCCATGGTGAGTCCCGGCCCCCGGCCCCGGCCCCCGCGCCGCCGCCCCGGGCCCTGCTAACCGCAGCCTGCCGCAGACAGGCGACGGCGTCAACGATGCCCCAGCCCTGAAGAAGGCTGAGATCGGCATCGCCATGGGGTCGGGCACGGCCGTGGCCAAGTCTGCCGCCGAGATGGTGCTCTCTGACGACAACTTCTCCACCATCGTGTCGGCCGTGGAGGAGGGCAGGGCCATCTACAGCAACATGAAGCAGTTCATTCGCTACCTCATCTCCTCCAACGTCGGGGAGGTCGTCTGGTGAGTGGCCCCACACTGGGCACCATGTTGTGGGGGCATCCCTTGGAGCAGGCCATCCGTGGGCCTGCTTGTGTCCTCTGGCAGCATGCAGTGCCCCAAACTGTCACCCCAGGTACCAAAGAGAGCAACTCTGCCCCACCTCCCGCCCCAGGGACAGGGGTGGCGTGATGCCACCAGGGATGTTGGGTGAATGCTCCATCTGCTTAGAAGTGTGGAATCATCTTGGTTGGAAGAGACCTTGGAGGTCATCCAGTCCAACCATCAACCCAGCACTGCCAGGTCACCACCAAACCATGTCCCACCACATCTCCATGGCTTTGGAACCCTGTCAGGGATGGGGACTCCACCACCGCCCCAGGCAGCCTGGGCCAAGCCTTGACAGATGCTTTGGGGAAGAAATTTTTCCTCATGGCATGGAATCACAAAGCTGTCAGGGTTGGAAGGGACCTCAAGGTTCAGCCAGTTCCAACCCCTGCCATGGGCAGGGACACCTCACGCTACAGCAGGTTGCTCACAGCCACATCCAGCCTGGCTGCAAACACCTCCAGGCAGGAGGCTTCCACCACCTCCCTGGGCAACCTGTGCCAGGCTCTCACCACCCTCAAGGGGAAGAACTTCTTCCTCACATCCAATCTGAATCTACCCATTTCTAGTTTTGTTCCATCCCCCTCAAGTCCTATCACTCCCTGACACCCTCAAAAGTCCCTCCCCAGCTTTCCTGTAGCCCCCTTCAGATACTGTCCAACCTCAACCTCCCGTCGGACAACTTGAGGCCATTTCCTGTTGCCCTATTGCTTGTTCCTTGGGAGCAGATCCCAACCCCCACCTGGCTCCAGCCTCCTCTCAGGGAGCTGCAGAGAGCAATGAGGTCTCCCTCAGCCTCCTCTTCTCCAGGCTAAACACCCCCAGCTCCCTCAGCTGCTCTTCCCCAGCCCTCTTCTCCAGACCCTTCCCCAGCTTTGATGCATTTCTCTGGACTTGCTCCAGCTCCTCAGTGTCCTTCTTGGAGTGAGTACCCAAATTTCAGCCCATGCCAGTGTCTCAAGCAGTGCAGGTGTTTGTGTTCAGTCTGTTGTCACCAGCTCACACTACCACTTTGCATCCACTCCTGGCCAGCTCTGCCTGTCCCTGCCCATCCCTCCCGGTGCCTTCCTCAGACACCTCCTTTGGTCTCTTGGGCTTCCCTTGCTTTTCAGCAGGGGTCTTTGGGCTGGAAACGGGAAGCTTTGTGGCCATGGGGACATCATCTGTTGGGTTTTGGCTGCAAACAAATTTTGAATTGAATTGAATTGAATTGAATTGAATTGAATTGAATTGAATTGAATTGAATTGAATTGAATTGAATTGAATTGAATTGAATTGAATTGACCAGGTTGGAAAAGAGCTTTGAGATCATCAAGTCCAACCTATCACCCAGCACCATCTAATCAATTAAACCATGGCACCAAGCACCCCATCCAGTCTCTTCTTAAACACCTCCAGTGATGGTGACTCCACCACCTCCCTGGGCAGCACATTCCAATGGCCAATTACTCTTTCTATGAAGAATTTCTTCCTCACCTCCAGCCTAAACCTCCATTGGCACAGCTTGAGACTGTGTCCTCTTGTTCTGGTGCTGGGTGCCTGGGAGAAGAGACCAACCCCCACCTGGCTACAACCTCCCTTCAGGTAGTTGTAGAGAGCAATGAGGTCTTCCCTGAGCCTCCAACAGGAACAAACTTTAGCTGCAAAATTGGATAGCCTTTGGATCCTGACTCAGGGTCTGAGGGTTCATCTGCAGGACTTCGGGCAGCTGGGTGTGGGGGTCTGGAGCAGCTGCTTTCTCCCCTCTGGCATGACACAGGCACTTCCTCGGCTACCTCAGAGCTCATTCTGACTTCAGCATCTCTGGTTTCTTTCTCCACAGCATCTTCCTGACGGCAATCCTGGGCTTGCCTGAGGCCCTCATCCCTGTGCAGCTGCTGTGGGTGAACCTGGTGACAGATGGGCTGCCAGCCACCGCGCTGGGCTTCAACCCCCGGACCTGGACATCATGGACAAGCTGCCCCGCAACCCCCGGGAGCCCCTCATCAGCGGATGGCTCTTCTTCCGCTACCTGGCCATCGGCGGTGAGCCCCCACGGGCATGGCTGGGCAGAGCCAGAGGCTGGGCAATAGCTGCCCTGGGGGAGAAGGCCCTTGCTGCGTGCTGGGGGTAAGGGTTTCTCTCTTGGCTGTAGTGTATGTGGGCCTGGCCACGGTGGGCGCAGCGACCTGGTGGTTCTTGTATGACGGCGATGGACCACAGGTCTCCTTTCATCAGCTGGTGAGTCAGGAGGGGAAGGGGCCAGTGCCTTGAGTAGGTGGCTGAGGGCATGGCTCAGGCATTGAGGTCTTCCCTCTGCCTTTTTTCTATACTTGTTGGAGCATTCCCAAAATTCTGGTAGAAAAGCCTTCAATTGGTGGCCTCTCGTGAGACTCTCCCTCAGGCTCCTGTTTCCAGCCTTGCTTCCAACTTGATCCAAAGGTGCTGAGCGTAGCTTCTGAGCCTGAAGCCTTCTTGGGAGGGATCCAGTGTAGATCTGAACAAGGTGGTGGGGAAGCAGATGCCATCACACTCCAGTGTCACATGCAGTGGAAGGTGAATTTTTCATGGAGAAACCTCCCCATCTGCACAGGACCATCTCTAGGCCAGCATCCAGCCACCACCCCAAGGCCCCAGCCCCTGCTGAAGCTGGGTCCCTTTGGACAGTTTCAGCAGCTGCTCTGATTGTGAGGTATTTCACAGCACCTCTAAGAATCAAGGTCCACAATGCAGGCATCTTCCAGTAGACCGGGTCATTCAAGGCCAAGCTGGACAAGGCCCTGAGCTACTTGGTCTAGTGGAAGGTGTCCTGGCCCATGGCAGGGGCTTGGAACTGGATGATCTTTAGGCTTCCAATCTGTGACTCTCTGTGGCCCCCACCCAGTCGACTCTTCCTCCTCTCTCCTGCCCTGCTGCCCTGCTGGGCACTTACCAGCAGTTTCCTGTGCCGACAGAGAAACTTCATGAGGTGCACCGAGGACAACCCCATCTTTGAGGGGGTCGACTGTGAGATCTTCGAGTCGCGGTACCCCACCACGATGGCTCTGTCTGTGCTGGTGACCATCGAGATGTGCAACGCTCTCAACAGGTGAGGAGGCCAAGAGGCTGCTCCGTAGGCTTTCTGCAGGACCCAGTTTCTAGGGCCTCCTGGAACAGCTCTTGGTGGGCTGAGAGCTTTGCTTTGACTCCCCAGAACATCTGGAGCATCCTCTCAGAGGACTGCTGGGTGTGCTGGGAACAGACCCCTGCAGGCCAGGCTGCTGCTGTGCGCAGCGGTGGAGGAAGGGCTGGACCTGTCCTGGCTGGCATGTGGCTGGTGGTGCTGAGAGGGGTGTCCAGATCCACGTCACGGCCAAGCCTGAAGCCAGACAGCCTGGAAGAGAAGGGCTGTGGGGTACAGCCTTGGGGAGCTGAACCCCACCTCAGGCAGGCATGAGGAGCAGAGGCTGCTTGGGGCTCAGGCTGTGCCCTCCCTTCTGCAGTGTCTCTGAGAACCAGTCGCTGCTGCGGATGCCGCCGTGGCTCAACATCTGGCTGCTGGGGGCCATCATCGTGTCCATGGCTCTGCACTTCCTCATCCTCTACGTCAAGCCCATGCCTGTGAGTACTTTCTGCCACCTCTGCTCACAGCCCAGGGGCCTCCTCCTGTGTGGACACAGTCCCTGGAACAGTCTTCGGGTCTGGAAGCACCTGGGGTGGTTGTCCCCAGCATGTGCCCTCAGAACTATGTCCTGTGACTTGAACCAATGTGGGGACCAGGAGACAGCCTTCCCCAGAAAGGCTGAGGGACCTGGGGCTTTTTAGCCTCGAGAGAGAAGACTGAGGGTGGAACTTTTCCATTCTTCTGAATATCTCAAGGGTGGGTGGCAGGAGGATGGGCCCAGGAGGTGTTTTTCAGTGGTACCCAGGGGCAGAGGCACTTGTGAGCCCATGCAGCCCTAGCTCTCACTTTCCTCCTCTGCAGGAGAGATGAAGGATGTTTGGTTTCACTCATCTTGGCCAAGAGCCACCTTGGGATCATGACAGACCTTGAAGAGATCCTCTTCTTTGGGCTACCTGGATCCTCCCTCCTTGTACCTGGGATATGACCCTTTCTCAGCCTGTGCCACACAAGAACCTGACCCTTAAGTAACCCTCCTATCGGCTTCCTAACTGACATGTCCAATCCTTTCCACCCTGCAGCTAATCTTCCAGGTAACACCTCTGAGCTGGCCACAGTGGGTGGTTGTAATGAAGATCTCCCTGCCTGTTATCCTGCTGGATGAAGGACTCAAGTACCTATCCCGCAATCATCTGGATGGTGAGCGCGGTCCGCTCCCTGCTCCCTGAGCACGGTCCGCTCCCTGCTCCCTAAGCGCGGTCCGCTCCCTGCTCCCTGAGCGCGGTCCGCTCCCTGCTCCCTGAGCGCGGTCCGCTCCCTGCTCCCTGAGCGCGGTCCGCTCCCTGCTCCCTGAGCGCGGTCCGCTCCCTGCTCCCTGAGCGCGGTCCGCTCCCTGCTCCCTGAGCGCGGTCCGCTCCCTGCTCCCTGAGCGCGGTCCGCTCCCTGCTCCCTGAGCGCGGTCCGCTCCCGCGGTCCGCTCCCTGAGCGCGGTCCGCTCCCTGCTCCCTGAGCGCGGTCCGCTCCCTGAGCGCGGTCCGCTCCCTGCTCCCTGAGCGCGGTCCGCTCCCTGCTCCCTGAGCACAGTCTGCCTGAGCGTGGTTCGCTCCCTGAGCATGGTCTGCTCCCTGGGCCTGGTCTGATTCGTTCTTGGTTGCATTTGTCCATGGGCCTTCATAGTGGCTTCACAGACACCTCACTCAACCTCTCCTCTCATGTGGTGTCACTTTGTGTTCATCCACCTTTTACAGTCAAAAAGGGACTTTTTCTCCTATACCTTCCTCCCCAGAAGCTATTCCAACAGTTGGTACTTAGATCTGCTTGAACTTCTCCCTTAGGAGCTGTAGCAGTTGACAAACATGCCTCATGTTGTTCCAGCTGCTCTTGAACCTCTGGGAAGTGCATCCCTTCTCTTACAAAACAAATCAAACACTGCTCCCTAAGCCTCCTTTTTCCTCCTCAGTCCTACTCTCTTCCACCCCTTCATATCCCTGCTGATCTTTTGTCTGCTGCTGCTGAGACCTGAACACCTTGTAACCTGGAAGGCACTCATGGCTTGGGTGGGTGAATGTTCTGCTGGGTTGAAAACTGGTTGATGGCACAGCTCAGAGTGGTGGCAATGGAGCTGGCTCCAGCTGCTGGTCAGGCACCAGTGTTGCTCCCCAGGGCTCTGCACTGGGGCTGGTTCTGTTTAATAACTTCATCAATGATCTGGACAAGGGGTTCGAGGCACCCTCAGCCAGTTTGCAGAGGGCAGCAAGTTGGGTGGGAGATATGATCTGGATAGGTGGGATGGATGGGCCAAGGACAAGGCATGACGGTCTAGTGGCTCCTGCACTTGGGTCAAAGCAACCCTATGAGTGCTCCAGGCTTGGGGCAGAGTGGCTGGAAACTGCCTGGTGGAAAAGAACCTGGGGTGCTGTTCAACAGCAGCTGAAGATGAGGCAGGGGATGCCCAGGTGGGCATGAAGGCCTCCAGCATCCAGGCCTGGATCAGCTATGGTGTGGACAGCAGGAGCAGGGCAGTAATTGCCCCTCTGTACTCAGCCATGGTGAGGCCACTGCTCAAATTCTGGGTTCAGTTCTGGGCCCCACTCCAAGAAGGACACTGAGGGGCTGGAACAGGTCCAGAGAAGGGCAACAAAGCTGGGGAAGGGTCTGGAGAGCAGGGCTGGTGAGGAGCAGCTGAGGGTCCTGGGGGTGTTTATTGTGGAGAAGAGGAGGCTGAGGGAGCCCTCATTGCTCTCTGCAGCTCCCTGAGAGGAGGCTGGAGCCAGATGGGGGTTGGGCTCTTCTCCCAAGGAACAACTGATAAGGTGAGAAGAAATGGCCTCAAGTTTACCCTGGGGAGCTTTAGGTGGGATATTAGGAAAAATTTCTTCCCTAAGAGGGTCATCAGGCACTGGTACAGGCTGCCCAGGGAGGTGGTGGAGTCACGATGAGGTGCTTAAGAGCTGTGTAAAGGGTGATGCTAGGTTATGGTTGGACTCAGTGACCTTAAGGTCTTTCCCAGCCTAAATGATTCTGATTCTATGATTCCTTGCCTGCTCACCTTGCTGATGGTCCTTCCTGCATGGCTCTAGCTTATCCCTTTCCCTGTGTCTTCCAATACCTGAGGGGATCCTTCAGAAAGGCTGGGGAGGGGCTTTTCATGAGGGTGTCTGGAGACAGAACAAGGGGGAATGGTTTGAAGTTGAGTGGAGCTGAGGAAGAATTTCCTCAGTGAGAGAGTGGTGAGACTGGCACAGGCTGCCCAGGGAGGCTGTGGCTGCCTCCTCCCTGGAGGTGTTCAAGGCCAGGTTGGATGAGGCCTTGGGCAACCAAGTATAGTCGAGAGGTGTCCCTGCCCATGTCAGGGAGGTTGGAGGAGATGATCTCTGAGGTCCCTTCCAACCTGAGCCATTCTATGGTTCTGTGATTCCTCACCCAAGGACCAGCATCCTCCTCATGCTATCTGAGCTGCTGTGGCTCTAGCTGGGCCAGCTCTGTGCAGACGAGATCCCTTCAAGGATCAACTCAGGATCTCTTGATAACAAGCCCAGGAAACTGCTTTGCTTCTGACCCCTCACCATGGTTCTTCCTCTCTTTCTTCCCTGTGTTTCAGGAGAAGAGGACAAGAAGTGAAGGGCCCTGAGGAGCTGCTGCTGCCAGGCTGCACCCTGGCGACTCGCCCTGGAGCCTTGCATGCTGCCCATGCAGCGGCGCAGGACATGCATGTGTCCCACCAGCAGAGCCAGGGCACCTCGCCCACAAGGACAACCCTGATCTTGTTTTGTTTTGTAGCTTTCTTCTTCCTGTACATGAGCAGTGCAATCTGGAGAGCTGGCAGAGGCCTGGGGCACAGCTCTCGGTGCCTGGCTCCTGGCCACGCTGTTCCCTGGGCATTTCTTCCTGCCAAATTTCAGCCCTCTGTGCAGTTTTCACCCTGCCCGGGTGAGCTCCGGCAGGGTGTCCTCCTGGGACACCATGGCAAAGAGCTGGGATTTGGGTGATTGCCTGCGTGCAGGCAGGAGGCTGCATCCCACAGCAGGGTGGGATGGAGCTCCTGGGGCTGGGCAGGGCTTGGTGGTGGGTGAGGGCAGGGGAGGGAGGTGAAGGGGCTGTGGGTTGGGGTTGCTGACCCTCAATGATGTCCTTGGGCGCACGGCTGTGGCTACTGCGCTGGGTGGCCACAGTGTCTGTGGCAGCTGCAGACACGTGCCCAGGGTGAGCAGTGGTGGTGTGGGCTGTGCTGAGAGGTGTTTGTTGAGGCTGGTTGAGTGTGGTGCAAGGTGAAGCTCTCCTTATTTATCACACTGTCCTCTGTGGTCCCTGTGTTGTGGAAAGCCCCACACTTGCTCAGGCTCCTCCAACACCAAAGCATGACTTAGTCTTTTCTGTTCTCTGTCTGCTGTCTTCTTGGATCCCTTCTCCACTATTTAAGCTGTAGCCCTCTTCCTTGTTGGGGCAACCATTTAAAGCAGAGCATGGCAGTGACCATTCCTCATGGCTCCTGCTCCCTCCTAGTCACACTTTGATCCCTCAGCTGATCTTGAACTAGCAAGAGTAGAGCTTAAGTCAGTCTTAGGAGCATGTCCATGAGTTGATGTCTTCTGCTTTGGAGGACACTGCTGTCTTGCACAGGGCATCCTTGTGATCCACCTCTGAGATGGGAATGGATGTGTGCTGGTGCCAGAGGTTGTTCTCTCCATCAGCAGTGTCTGTCATGGCCTCCCTTTGTGTATGGCACCAAACCCTTGGGGATTTTTCCACAGCAGAGGTGCCCCAGGCTGCAGTGAGTTTGTGGATCAGGGTTGGATTTTGGGATCCAGTACATTGATCTTTCTCCAGCTCTCCAAATCCTCCCTCCTGTTTCCCTCACATTCCCCTGTGATCCATCCTGGTGACACTGACTTAGCCAGACTCAATGACCCTCCTTTCTCTTAAATTCCAGCCACTAGAGCCAGGGGTTTGAGCACTTTTCTCCTTTTCTGTTGAGTGTTGTCTTCTACTTCTTTGCCTCTTCGAAGCCTCCAATGCTTTTGTTTCTCCTGGGCCAGAGCTACTCTTCCTGTGTACCACAGGTGCCAGGTGCCATCCCTCCGTGTTTTTTTCCATCACCAGCACTGAAGATGAGCAGAGCCCCCAGAGCAATGGGAATTTGCAGAGTTGTTATACTACTGAGCTGATGTACCTGTACAGACAAACCCTGCATGAGATGTTGTTGCTGTATTTAATACCTAATTATTCAAGGAATTTTCATATGGAGCTCTTTCCAAAAGACCTTTCTAGATGCTCTGTGGTTAGAGGATTGTTGCTGATTCTATTGGGGTGTTTCATTTTGGGACCCTTGGTCTTGCAGATGTTTTACTTTTCAAAGGTGTTCCTGGATTTCATTGATCCCATGGGACACACAGTTCCTCTTCAAAGATTTCTGCCATGGATGAGACTCACCCTGGTGCAGAGGACCAGGACCAGGGTATGACCCAGGTACTGCTTCAGCCTTCGAAGGAAGGCTTCACTTAATGCTGTAGATGGGGGAGCTGCCCTTCCCCCAAAGGGTGGATTTCACCTTACTGTAGTACAGAGCATCTCCAGCTCTCTGGGCAGGGAAAGAACCAGTGGGCATTTAACCCAGTACCACCAGCTGGGTGACTTCAAGGGAGATTGCTTCTGTGTTTCCCTGAGGCTGAAAACCAGTTTGGAAGAGGCTGGACCATATTCAGAGCATCCCAGCTCTGTTCACAGGCTCCAGCAGAGCTTTCAGCTGCAGAGGGACTTTCCATGATGGTGTCTAGAGACCAGCCAAGGGAGATTGGTTTGGAGCTGAGGCAGAGCAAGATTAGGCTGGAGCTGAGCACAAAGTTCTTCAGTAGGAGGGTGGTGAGACTCTGGAACAGGCTGCCCAGGGAGGCTGTTGAATACCTCCCTGGAGGTATTCAAGGCCAGGCTGGGTGAGGCCTTGAGCAGCCAAGTGCAGTTGAGAGATGTCCCTGCCCGTGGCAGGGGGTTGCAGTAGGTGATTTCTGAGGTCCCTTGCAACCCGAGCTGTTCTGTGATGCTGTGGTGGCCTTGGCCCATCGTGCCTGTGGGGACCTGTGTGCCCACCCACTCCACATTGCAGACCCCCAGTCACACTGCTTTCCCTGGGCAGAGGATCTGGTGTAGATTAATTTTATCTAAACAGAGAATCAGAGAGTCATTAAGGTTGGAAAAGACCTCTGAGATCATCCACTCCAACCACCAACCCAGCACCATCATGGCCCCCAAATCATGGCCCCAAGTGCCATGGCCACAGGAACACCTCCAGGCATGGGGACTCCACCACCTCCCTGGGCAGCCTGGGCCAACGCCTGATGATGTGTAGGTGTGTGGAGGAGTTTCTGGTGTAAAGGTCCCACAGATGAGACACAGATGATGGATGGGAGTCTCTGTAAGGAGATCTGAAAGGAGAAAACAAACCCCAAAGGGTTCGGGAAGCCACCAAACTTTAACTGGCCATGGAATTCCTGATGGTGATTTTTGCTCAGTCCCACCTGGCAGCAGAGAGGTGGAGCTGGTGGAACCAAGCATCCTTCTGAACTCACCAGCAGAATGACACTTTGAGGAGGTGATGAGCTAGAGATGCCAAGCTGCTGGCAAGGGAGGTGCCACAAGCTGTGCTATTAGTCAAGCAGTGAGTTACCAACCCCCAGGTGGTCATGGACAGAAGCCAGAGCTGTGTCCCCACCAAAGGCTTGTTCCAGCAGCAAACTGCATTTGTGTTGTGAGGTTGAGATCCACCTGGCAGACAGCACAGGAGCCTGCACTAAGGCTGCCTGCAGCAGCAGGGAGCATTGGAATCTGGGCCCCTTGTCTGGGAGGGACACATCTGAACCCACATGCCCCTCTTGTCCTTGGATCACTCGGAGTGCAGGTTTCACTCCATGGTTTGTGTAGGCTGAGAGTTCAAACATTTCAGTGAAGCAGGCAAGTCTCTGCAGGGTGAGTTACTTTCCCTTCCTGCTTGGGGGAAGGGTCAGCACAGTGATCCATGGCACATGTGCCACCAACTGCAGGCTGGCTGCTTTCCAGGCTGGAGCATGTCCTGGTGAAAGCCTGGAGATCCCAGCACCAAACCCATCACCTGGGGGTTGGGTCAGGTGCCTCTCTGAGCATCCACCCATGCAGTACAAAGGGGATGGGCACTGCATGGCTCTTGGGACTCAGCAGCTTGTTGAAAAAGCAGCTCAGGGGGAAGCCTCTGAGATCCTTGGGTTCTGGACAACACAGGTGAGGAATCATTTCCTTTCCAGCTTTATGTTGGTGGTGCTGCCTGGTGTGTTCAGAGGTTTGAAATGAAACTCAGCTCTGTCCAACAAGGCCTTCAGCATCATTGGGCTGCTGTGGTAGACCCTCTGCATGCAGGGAAGCAGTGAGGAGATGCACGGTGGAGGACATGCTGGGGTGGCAGCAGAGCTCTGTGAGCACTTCGTGTCCTTCCTCAGGGCCAGGCACTGTGCTGTGCTACAGCCAAGGCTGGGAGGCAAGGCTCCTGTGTCCCTGGAGCAAGCACTGGGGGGCAGCTTTGGGCAGTGGCTGTGGAAAGCCTTTTGTGCTGTTTTGGGACGTCCTGGAGTTGTGGCCAGTTGCTGGGTGAGGTCTTCCCCTGCAGTGTGTGATCCTGTTGGGAGGCACATTGGGAGAGGAAAAAGATGCTCTCAGAGCAAAGAAATCCTGCATCTGATGTTCTGTTTCTGTCGGGTGGCCACCATACAGCTCAGGGTCCAGATGAGGTTTGGGGTTTGTGTGTTTGACACCTTGGAGATGTCTTAAAATACTCCAACCCCCCGGGCATTGTGCTCCTGGGCAAGCTGCTGTGGGTGCCCTGCTGGAGCAGGGGGTTGGACTGGATGAGCTCCAGAGATCCCTTCCAACCTCACCGTGCTGGGGGCTGGGGTTCTGCCATGTTTCTGGTGTTGTGCTCAGCCAAGGCTGGGTGGTGCCACCAGGAGCAGGAGAAGTTAGGAGTAGGAGGGGCTAGGGGACATCATTCCCATAAGGACATCAGATCTGGGACTCTCTGCTCATGCTGTGGAGGGCAGAAGTAGCCAGAGGAGCAACAGGAAAACTCAGCAGCAATTTCTGGCCCCTGTAGCTGAGGTTGATGGTGCTGGGACAGCCAGCAGCTGCTCTGCAGGGGCCTGGCTACTGCTGGCCTGGTTGGTGGGAGATATTCCCCAGGTTCAGTGACCTTGGCGCCATCCCACTCCTGAAACACTCACAGGAGTCTCCAGGAGAATTGGTAGAGTTGGTCCTAAGGCTTACCCTGATTTTTGGTCCCTACCTGGCAGGACCATCACCTTCTAGCAGTGGTGCCAGAGATTCAAATGTCCCTGCTCAGCCCCTCTGGGATTTTTTGCCTCTGCAGTGGTAATCAGAGGAGAGGCAGCCAGGGGCTGAGTTTTGGGGCTGAAGGAGAGCTTGAATGACACAGTTTGGCTTAGGGTTTGAGGAAGAGAACACAGAGGGTCAATTCTGTTTCCTTCTTGGTGCCATTCAACTTTGGGGATGAATGGACCCAAATCTGTGAGTTCCTGGAGCCAGGGAGCCCACCAGCTGGTGTCTGAGCTGGGTAGATCTGGGTGCTGGGGAACCAAGAAGAAGGTGACCATGGAGCTGCCAGTGGGTGCCTTTGGTGGGTTCATGCTCGCACCAGGCTGATTCTCTACTGTGGTGTCTGGAGAGACAAATCTGGAGATGCAGGAGCTTGGGCTTCATCCTGAGAGGCCAGGCCTGGGGGGTGGGAGGGGGTCACAGAGGGGCAGAACTGCAAGAAAAGAGGTTTCCTATTTTATTACATGAGAGAGATTTTTCCACTGAATTACTGCTTCCTGCAGCACTCCCTGGCCAGCTGCACACAGCCAGGAGCACTGTGAGGACGCGGGAAGGCTCCTCCTGCTCACATCCATCCCATCCACTCTGGTCACACAATATTGGGGTGATTTGTTTTATACTTATGGAAGTACAGAAATAAAAGCCATTTTGCTGGGGAGCTCTGGGCCTTTCCTTCCTGAGTCTCTGCTTTTTATTTGTTACTTTGTGATTTTTTTCCCTTTTCTTTTTTTTTTCTTATCATAGTATCAGTCAGGGTTGGAAGGGACCACAAGGATCAGCTAGTTCCAACCCCTGCCATGGGCAGGGACACCCCACACTAGATCAGGCTGGCCAGAGCCTCATCCAGCCTGGGCTTAAACACCTCCAGGGATGGGGCCTCTACCACCTCCCTGCACAACCCATTCCAGGGCTTCTCCACTCTCATGGGGAAGAACTTCCTCCTCCCCTCCAGCCTGAATCTCCCCACCTCCAGCTTCATTCCGTTCCCCCTAGTCCTATCACTACCTGATACCCTGAGCAGTCCCTCCCCAGCCTTCCTGTAGCCCCCTGCAGATCCTGGAAGGCCACAATGAGGTCACCTGGGAGCCTTCTCTTCTCCAGACTGAACAGCCCCAACTCCTTCAGTCTGTCCTTACAGCAGAGCAGCTCCAGCCCTCTGCTCATCCTCGTGGCCCTTCTCTGGACACCTTCCAGCACCTCCAGATCCCTCTTGGAATAGGGGCTCCAGAACTGGAGGCAGTACTCCAGGTGGGGTCTCACCAGAGCTGAGTAGAGGGGGAGAATCCCCTCCCTTGCCCTGCTGGCCACACTTCTCCTGCTGCAGCCCAGGCTCTGATTGGCTTTCCGGGCTGCAAGTGCACACTGAGAGCTCCTGTTGAGCTTCTCCTCCCCCAGCACCCCCAAGTCTCTCTCCTCAGGGCTGCTCTCCAGCCAGTCCCTGCCCAGCCTGGATTTGTGCCTGGGGTTGCCTTGACCCAGATGCAGGACCCTGCCCTTGGTCTTGTTGAAGCTCATGAGGTTGGCTTGTGCCCACCTCTCCAGCCTGTCCAGGTCCCTCTGGATGGATCCCTTCCCTCCAGCTGTCTGCTGCACCACACAGCTGGGTGCCATCAGCAAACTTGCTGAGGCTGCACTCACTGCCACTGTCCATGGCACCCACAAAGATGTTGACCAAGCCTGGACCCAGGACTGATCCCTGAGGGACTCTGCTTGTCCCTGGCCTCCCCTGGGACATGGACCCGTTGACAGCCACTCTCTGGGTGCAGCCATCAAGCCAGTTCTGTATCCATCTAGTGGTCCATCCATCAAACCCATGTGTCGCCAGCCTGGAGACCAGGAGGTGGTGCGGGACAGTGTCGAAGGCTTTGCTCAGGGCCAGGGAAACGACATCAGTTGCTCACCCCTCAGCTATTAATGCTGTCACCTGTTCATAGAAGGCCACCAGGTTTGTCAGGCAGGGTTTGCCCTTGGCAAAGCCATGCTGACTATTCCCAATCACCTCTTCACTGTTCTTCTGAGTCATTAGTGCCTCCAGGAGGATCTGCTCCATGATCTTTCCGGGCACAGAGGTGAGACTGACTGGCCTGGAGTTCCCTGGTTCCTCCTTCTTGCCCTTTCTGCAGATGGGAGCAATGTTTCCCCTTTTCCAGTCTGTGGGGACTGCCCCAGGCTGCCAGGACTTCTGGAATATAATAGAGAGGGGCTTGGCAACCTCATCTGCCAGTTCTCTCAGCACCCGTGGGTGTGTCCCATCGGGTCCCATGGACTTGAACACTTTCAGGTTCTTCAGGTGATCACCAACCTGAGCTTCACTTACCATGGGCAGTTCTTCCTCCCCGTCCCTGGCATCGTCTGCCATGACACCAGGAGTGTGGCTGGAGGCCCTTGCAGTGAAGACTGAGGTAAAGAAGTGATTGAGTACCTCAGCCTTTTCCACATCCCTTGTGACTAATTCACCACTTTCCTTTCTGAGGGGGCCCACACCTTCCCTGGGCTTCTTCTTGCCATTAACATACCTATAGAAATTCTTAGTGTTCCCTTTAACCCCCTGGCTAGATTCAGTTCAAACTCTGCTTTGGCTTTCCTAACCAGGCCTCTTGCTGCTCGGGCAGCTTCCTTATATACCCCCTGTTCTATCTGTCCTTCCCTCCACTGCCTGTAGAGTTGCCTTTTAAGTGATAGTGTGTCCAGCAGCTCCCTGTTCATCCAGCCAGGCCTCCTAGCATTCCTTCCTGCTTTTCTCCTTGTAGGTATACATAGCTCCTGGACACAGAGGAGGTGGTCCTTGAATACTGACCAGCTGTCCTGGGTCCCTCTTCCCTCCAGGGCTTCATCCCACGACACTTTGGCTGGCAGATCCCTGCAGCGATCAAAGTCTGCACGCCTCAAGTCTGGGGTCCTAAGCTTAGAATATGTCCTCCTGATTGCCCTGAGGAGATTAAACTCAACTGCTTCATGGTCACTGCAGCCAAGGCTGTCTCTGAGCCTCTCATTGGTTACCAGCCCTTCCCTGTTGGTGAGAACAGGGTCCAGCAGAGCACCTTTTCTTGTTGGTTCCTCTGCCATTTGGAGGAGGAAGTTGTCTTCTATGCAGTCCAGGAACATCCTGGATTGCTGGTGCCTTGCTGTGCTGTCCCTCCAACAGATGTCAGGGTGGTTGAAATCCCCATGAGGACCAGGGCTTGTGACCTGGAAGCCACTTCTATTTGCCTGTGGGGGCCTCATCTGCTTGGTTCTGCTGGTCAGGTGGCCTGTAGGAGACCCCCACAGTAATATCTCCTTCCCCTGTTTTGCCTTTGATTTTAACCCAAACACTCTCAACCAGCTCATCAGCCCTCCCCAGGTGGAGCTCCACTGATTCCAGCTGGTTATTGACACAGAGGGCAACACCTCCTCCTCCCCTTCCCTGCCTGTCCTTCCTAAAGAGCTTATACCCATCTATGCCTACATTCCAGCCATGGGAACTATCCCACCAAGTGTCAGTAACAGCCACTGTGTCACGGCATCCCAGCAGCACAGTGCCCTTAATTCATCCTGTTTGTTGCCCAAGCTGCATGCATTTGCACAGAGGCACTTCAGCTGGGCTGGCCCTGTCCTCCTCTTGTGCCAACTCCCCTTGGTTTCCACAGGGTGTCCTGGTGTGTCACTCGTGGCTTGCCTCAGGGCAGCAAGTGGAGAGCCCTTACCAGCTCTCCATCCCTCTGCCTCAGGTGAGCTGCCCCTCTGCTTGTCACAGGCCAGCAGGAGACTATTAACCCCTCCCCCTTCAAGTCTAGTTTAAAGCCCTGTCAATGAGCCCTGCCAATTCCTGCCCCAGGATCCTTTTCCCCCTCTGGGACAAGTGTGTCCCATAAGTTGTTTTCAGCTCTGCTGCCTTGCAAACCAAGCCATGGTTGTAGAACCCAAATCCCTGTCGATGGCACCAGCCCCGGAGCCATGAATTGACCTGTTGGCTCTTCCACAATGTTCCCTCACCCATCGCTGGCGTTAGAGGGACAGCAGAGAACACAACCTGAGCTCCTGATCCCTTCAGCTGGCGCGCGGTGCCCCGCAGCCCCTCGCCCTGCTGCGTCACTGCGCTCAGGCACTGGCAGCCTGAGCCTGCCGCCCCCCCCCCCCCTTCAGGAGGTCCCGAGCCCCCCCGCCCCTTACCTCCCGGAAAGCAAAGCCAAAAGCAAGCTCCCAGAGCCGAGGCCTCGCCGCTGCCTCCTCTCTCAGCCACGCGCTGGGGTCACAGAAGGGTTTGTGCTGGAAGAGACCCCAAAGCTCATCCAGCTCCAAGCCCCTGCCATGGGCAGGGACACCTCCCACCAGCACAGGCTGCTCAGGGCCTCATCCAGCCTGGCCCTGAGCACCTCCAGGCAGGAGGCAGCCACAGCCTCCCTGGGCAGCCTGTGCCAGAGTCTCCCCAGCCTCACTGCAAAGAATTCCTTCCTCATCTCCAGCCTCAGTCTCCCCTCTCCCAGCTCAAAGCCATTGTCCTCATCCTGGCACTCCCAGCCCTTGTCCAAAGTCCCTCCCCAGCTCTCCTGGAGCCCTTCAGGCTGCTCTGAGGTCTCCCTGTAGCCTTCTCTTCTCCAGGCTGAACAGCCCCAGCTCTCTCAGCCTGGCCCCATAGGGGAGGTTCTCCAGCCCTCTGAGCATCTTGGTGGCCTCCTCTAGAGCCCCTACCGCAGGTCCATGTTCCTCCTGTGTTGAGGACTCCAGAGCTGGACCCAGACCTGCAGGTGAGATCTCCCCAGAGCAGAGCAGAGGGGCAGGATCCCTCTCTCCATCTCTGGCCACACTGTTTTGGATGCAGCCCAGGCTGCCATTGGCCTTCTGGGCTGCCAGTGCCCACTGCTGGCATCATTTCCAGCTGATTTGGGGGACATTTGGGAGCCCATGGATCTGTACCAAGAGTCTGAGGGCATTCTTCAGCCCTAAAAGGAGCTGTGCTCAACCATGTCAGGATTTCTTGTGGGCTTTCAGAGCAGCCAAATTAGAAATGGAGCTGAGTTTGTTTCTGGCGTGGGACAGCAAAGGGGAAATGGAAGGAGTGGCACAATCCCACTGCTGGGACTTCCTTCCAGTCCCAGCTCATCTGCTCTCAGGACAGCAGCATCCAAACAGCAGTGCCTGGGTCCAGGAGCATCTTCACCTTCTCTCCCCCAGCTGAGGGAGGAGGTTTAGCTAAGCCCTGCAATGCCCTCTGCAAAAAGCAATGATTAAACCCCACTTAAATCTCTTGGCCTCCTCTGAGGGTGGCATGGGGCCTCGGGGCTGTGTCCCCATCTCAGCATCTCCAGGAGCTTTGCCTGTGCTCCCACTTGGAGCTGAACATCCTGATGCAGCTGCAGGTGGTGTGTGGAAGCAGATTTGGACCCATGGAACAGCTGCCCATGGTGAGTCAGCTTTTGTTGGGATGTGGCTCCATGTGTCCCTTGCCCACGCTGTGAGCTGGAGAAAGGTGCTGCACAGGGGACCCCAAACCCTGTCTGACCCACAAAAGGGATGCAAAAGGCTGTGGGGCACCCAGGCCAACGCTGATCTTCGGGCAGGGCCCTTGCTTGGCCTCCTCTTTCCAAATGTAGACCTGGCCTCCAGCGTTGGCACATGAGGGTCACCAGCACCACGCTGCTGCACCAGCTCCTGAGGCTGCAGCGCTGACTCAGCAGACATCAGTGGCAGCAAGATCTCCACATTCCCTACTTGACACTGCAGCAGTCCCTGGGCCACTGGGGACAAGCACCACTGGGACTGTGCATGTCTTAGAGTCACAGCATGGTTTGGGTGGGAAGAGACCTTTCAAGGCCATCCAGTGCAACCCCCTGCAGCCAGCAGGGGCATCCCCAACCAGAGCAGGTTGCTCACAGCCCCTGGAAGTGTTTCAGGGATGGGACGTCTGCCACCTCTCTGAGCAACCTGGGCCAGGCTCTCCCTCTCCCTTCTCTCCAGCTGAATCTCCCTCTCTGAGGTCAAACCATCCCCCCTTGTCCTGTCACAACAGAAGAACTCTGTCCCCAGCTTTCTGATCTCCCCTTGAAGCCCTGAAAGGCCACCAGAAGGTCTCCCTGGAGCCTTCTCCAGGCCAAACAAGCCCAACGCTCTCAGCCTGGAGGCAGGATGCAGGAAGCTGTTACCCCCAAGCAGCCCCAAGGGTCTCTGTCCCCCCCGGCAAGCGTTCGGCTGCCTGCAGACTGCAGCTGCCACGTTCCCAGCAGGAGCGGCGGCCGTGGGGCTGCTGGCCCGTGGGTACCCCCAGAAGCATTTGCTGCGGTGCTGCCTAAGCCACCGCCGAGGCATTTCCATGCTGGCGCTGTCACGGCACCCAGGGTGGCAGCGCCGCGGCGGGGGTGAGCAGCACCCAGAGCGTCTGCGTGCCCGGGCGCCGCGGGGGGGGCCCCTGCTGGGAAGCGGCGGAGGGAGGTCAGGGGGAGTTAAAATTGGAAGGCAAGCTGACCGTGCTGGTTTGCAGGACCTTGCCTGCTCTCAGCAGCTCATTTGTTTTCCCCATCGCCCTCCCCATTCCTATGGGCAGCTGAGGGGTGTGAGCAAGGGGACTCCTCGGGGGCCGCAGTTTCTGGGCAGAGCCCCCAGCCCCCAGGGTCTTCTCTGGTGACCTCGGCCCCCACAGGTCTCCTTCCCCACCCACCCCCATCTTTCCCATCTCTGCAGAGCTGCTGCCCCTCCCCAGCCCCGGGTCTGCCGCGTGCTGCACATTTTTGAGCTGCAGTTCAGAGCTCCGCGCCCGAGGCTGCCAAGGCTGCGGGGTTGTGCCATGAGCCTCATCCAGCAGTTTTGTTCCTCCCCCCAGACTCTCGGAAAAGCAACCTCCGAGGCCATGGAAAGCCCCAAGAGCTTTTGTGTTACCACAGCTTTGCTTTCCTGGGTGCTGGTGGGCTCAGGCTCCGTGCAGGGGCTTTCACCATCCCCTTCGTGCCCCTGCAGACCTCCATCCTCCAGGACCGTGTCCCAGCTCAGAGCAAGGACAAAGTCACATTTCCAGGAGTCTCCCTTGACAATCCTATTGTTTACATCTTGCTCTTGCCAAGCTCCAGCAGAGGCTGAGTTTGTCTCAGGGCTGGGGGAAGGAGCTGGTTTGGTAGCCATGGACTGAGCCCTGTGCTAAGCCTGCACACCACTGCTGGGGCTGCCCTTGGTGGATCATCAGCCATTAGGGTGGAGGAGGTGCTGGATAAGGCCAAGCCTGATGCTGGGCAGTGCTGACTGACCCAGGTGACCCCAGAGACTAACCCAGAGGCTTTAGGGCTTCTCTTTCTGCTGCTGCTTCACAACTGTTGCTGTTGCCTCCCACAGGCAGTGGAGCCAGAAGGGCAAATTTTCCTTATCACTGTCTGGGTTTGTCCTCTGTGTGTCCACATTGTCCTCCTCCCACCCCACTTGGTCCCACATTTGCATGCTCCTGGCTGGAGTCAAGCCCAGACCACTGCTTTTAGTGCCCAGGGAAACCCAGCCTTAGGACCATCAAATCACAGAATGGTTGGAAGGAGCCTTTGGAGATCAAGTCCAAACCCCCTGCCAGAGCAGGGTCACCCAGGGCAGGGCACACAGGGACTTTGTCCAGACTGCTTTTGAAACTCTCCACACCAGGACACTCCACAGCCTCTCTGGGCAGCCTGCTCCAGGCCTCCAGCACCCTCACAACAAACAACTTGCTCCTCTTCTTCACATGCAACCTCCTGGCTTCCAGTCTGTGCCCATTGCTGCCCCTTGTGCTGTCCCTGGGCACCACTGAGCAGAGTCTGGCCCCAGCCTCTTGCCCCCAGCCTTCAGATATTTGCACTGAGAAGATCTCTTCTCAGTCTTCTCTTCTCCTTGAGCCCAGGACCTGCTGCACCAACCCAAGCTTTTGCTGGGCCTCCAGCAGCCCCCCCAGACTTTGACTTTGTCACCACAGACAGAGGCCCTGTCCAGGGCCTCCTTCCTGCTCTGCATGACAGCAGCTGAGAGATGCAAAAGTTGCTCAGAGGAAATGACTGTGAGGGTATGGCCAGCACTGGGCTCTGTCTCTGCAGGACCCAAGATAAAAGCACCCCAAGGGCAGCTGCTGTGCCACAGCCTCTGCAGCAGGTCATGGACATCTCCGCAGGCAGCACCTTGCAAGACCTCTCTGGGCAAGAATTCCTATCTTGTTTTGATTTGCCATCAGGCATTGCAGCCATGGATTGATTATCACAGCAAGGACCACAAGAAGGCCACCAGCATCTTGGCCTGGATCAGCAGTGCTGTGGCCAGCAGGGGTAGCGCACTGGGGAGGCCACAGCTCAAATCCTGGGGTCAGTTTTGTGCCCTCACTCCAAGAAGGACAGTGAAGGGCTGGAGCAGGTCCAGCGAAGGGCAACAAAGATGGGGAAGGGTCTAGAGAACAGGGCTGGGGAGGAGCAGCTGAGGCACCTGGGGGTGTTTAGTGTGGAGAAGAAGCATCTGAGGGAGACCTCATTGCTCTCTGCAGCTCCCTGAGAGGAGGCTGGAGCCAGGTGGGGGTTGGGCTCTGCTCCCTAGGAACAAGCAATAGGACAAGCAATGGCCTCAAGTTTCCCCAGGGGAGCTTCAGGTTGGACCTGAGGAACAATTTCTTCCCCAAAAGGGTTCTCAAGGCCTGGCCCAAGCTCCCCATCCCTGGAGGGGTTTCAAAGCCCTGGAGCTGTGGTGCTGATGGTTCAGTGGTGCCCTGGCAGTGCTGGGGTAAGGGTTTGGACTTGGTCTGAAGGATCTCTTCCAACAGAGACAATTCCAGGCTCAATTGAGGCAAGCTCTGTCCCTGCAGCTCAGCACCTGAGCCACAGCAGAAAAAATGTTCCCAGTCATGGTGGTCAGGCTCTGGAGTGAGCTGCCCGGGGAGGGAGCTGAGCCACCAGCCCTGGGGGTGTTTGAAGGGGGTTTGGATGTGGTGCCTGGGGATACGGTTTAGGGGTGAACCTTGCAGAGTAGGTTAACGGTTGTACAGTGATCCTGAGGGTCTTTCCCAACCTCCCTGTTTCTGTGATTCTGTGAAAACAAGCCAGCCCCATGGACTCAGCACCTCCTGGCAGGTGCCCATCCTGCCTGGGCAGGCAATTTGCCAGTTCAGCAGCCCCAGCTGAGCACTGCCCCGCCGCAGCAGCTGGCAGAGGAGAGCAGCTGAGTTACACTGGGAGAAGCTCCTCTGCAGACAGGGCCAGGGGATGCCGCTGGGCAAGAGGGCAGCTGGCACTACTCACCCCCACACCACTGCGGTGGGGCCAGGTGGATTGGCAATGCCAGCCCCGAGCTGCTAAATTCCCTGCTCGAAAGTGATCTGAAGAGCAGCAAACCACACGATGAGGTGGGCATGGGAGAGGGGGAGCCAACAGGGTTTCAGGCAGGGCTTTCTTCAGACCTTTGGGGCCGTGGTCAAGGCGTCCATGCTGGGTGCTGAGAGCAGCCCAGGAGAATCCCCAGGCCCCACTGGTGCTCCCACTCTGGGACTCCCTACTCCCAGCACCACCTCAGCTGCATCCCCGGGGTCCAGCCCCACTGCCGAGCTGCAAGGTGGCTCCAAGAGGCGCTGTAGTGGGAGGGGCAAACTGTCTGCCCATGGAAAGTATGTTAGCTCCAGCCGTGCTCTAACCATTTTATTGACTCCCAGTGCCCGAGGAGGTTAGAAGTGACTCTTTTACAGTCATTTTGCTGTTAAATTTAGCTGTCCTATTTTCATTATCCCCATGGCCTTGGCAGGGGGAGCAGCCTTCCCTAAAAGGCCTGGTTTCATACAGTAAGTTCTTTGCTTCTCTCCTGACAGATATCTGGGCTTATAAGGTTTGTGTGCTCCTCTCAATAGCTCTATCAGCCTTCAATCTGAGATGATTGCCATCAGCAGCTCATGTTTGCGCCGGTTCCCCACGCTGCCCGGGGCCGCGGCGGCGCGAGGGACTCGCAGCCCTTGTGACGTGGATCCCCTGCTGCTGGCTCCCAGGCTGCCATGGAATGTCCCCAAAAGACTGGGACAAAGGTTCAGCTGCTCTGCCTCCTGCTCTGCCTCTTGCCCAGCAAAGAGAATCCCCTGGTTCCAGCCATTTCCTGGTCGCCAGGTCTGCAAAGCGCTGTGAGGCCAGGGAGACGCCCAGCTCTGGGCCGCGGAGCGTGGGAGGTGCTGATGGCGACAGAAGTGTTCTGCAAAGGGAAAATTCAGCCCAGCAGGGGCAACATTTCCACATTTCCAACAGCATTTCCCCCTAGCAGAGAGGGACCTTGTCCCAGCCTTGGTGGCCATGGGCAGCCAGCAGATCATAGACCCACAGCCTGGTGTGGGTTGGGAAGGGCCTTCAGAGGCCACCTGGTCCCCTCTAGAGCTTGTCTAGCCCAAGCCCTGCTCTGAGCTGGGGCTCATGGGATGGAGCCTGTCCTCGAGGGAGCGCTGAAGCTGCCAGACTCTGGGCTTTTTTGGGTAACAGCCTCCTTTTGGGGGGGGAAGACCCTCTAACTCCCCCAGAGCCAACCCTCCTCAGCCCCCGTGCTCCCCAACAAAGAGCTTGTCCCCGTGGGGCAGTGTCCTCCAGGCTGCCTGGTGGGATGCAGCATGGGGTCAGGGTCATCCATCCCTCCAGGAGGCTCAAGCCCCTGCACTTTCCCCACCAAGAGACCCCAGAGCCTCAGATTTCAGCCTGGCACTCACAAACCCAGCCCCTTTCTGGGTGACATCCACTCCAAGCGGTGCCTGCAGCACCCCCAAGCATCCCTCGCTGGGATGCTGGCTCTCCAGCCCCCTCCTGGCCCTGCCTTTCAGGAAATGCTGAAAATGCCTCCAAATGCACTCAGCCCAGCCCAGCGAAGTGCTGGGAACCAGGCAAGCCCCAGCTGGGCAGCCTGGCCACAGGACAGGCCAAGCTGGGCACCTGGCTGCCCTGTAGGTCAGCTCTGAGTTGCTGGGCTGGGGTTTCTGTGCCTCCACTCTCCTCTTTCCCAACCCCTTTTCCTTGAGGGACCAAGCAGGATGTGGGTTAGGGACATGAGCAGGAAGCCCACAGCTCAAGGTGGCTGCTGGAGCAAGGCAGATGCTTCTCCAACCCCAGTCCCTAAAATCCTCTCCTGGGACCTGCACTATCTCCTCCATCCCAGCCTCGATGCCTCATGGTCCCTGCCCACAGCCCCTCCATCCCCAGGGCCGGTCCCTACCCAGGGTGGGTGCAGCCCCCGTGGGTGGGTGGCTCCATGATGGTGGCACGTGGGCTGGGCAGCAGGGTGGCCCTGCACCGTCCCGCACCCCGTCCCACCCCCACACCATGTAGGGCACCAGCTGCTCCCAGCCCAGAGCTTATAGGAAGAGGAAGCCACATCCCAGCGCAGAGGAGGAAGCCCCAGAGCCCTGATGTGGCAGCGCCCGTAGCGGGGCTGGCTGCTCTCGACCCCCTGCTGCCTGCTTGCGGAGCAGCTGCTGCAGCGGCCACGACCCCCGGCGCTGAGCACCCTGCTGCAGGAGGCTGCACTCGGCCATGGGGCAGAAGTGCATGGACAAGGTGTCCTCCTTCCTCTTCGAGTATGACACCCCCAGGATGGTGCTGGTGAGGAACAAGAAGGTGGGACTGACCTTCCGGCTGATCCAGCTCGTGGTGCTGGCGTACATCATCGGGTAAGGCTCCACGCTGCCCTCAGCCTGGCACTGCCTGCAGAGGAGCTCCTGTGCCCTCCTCGCTGCCTTCAGCCTGGCACTGCCTTCAGAGGAGCTCCTGTGCCCTCCTCGCTGCCTTCAGCCTGGCACTGCCTGCAGAGGAGCTCCTGTGCCCTCCTCGCTGCCCTCAGCCTGGCACTGCCTGCAGAGGAGCTCCTGTGCCCTCCTCACTGCCCTCAGCCTGGCACTGCCTGCAGAGGAGCTCCTGTGCCCTACTCACTGCCCTCAGCCTGGCACTGCCTGCAGAGGAGCTCCTGTGCCCTTCTCACTGCCCTCAGCCTGGCACTGCCTGCAGAGGAGCTCCTGTGCCCTCCTCGCTGCCCACAGCCTGGCACTGCCTGCAGAGGAGCTCCTGTGCCCTCCTCTCTATCCACAGCCTGGCACCGCCTGCAGAGAAGCTCCTGTGCCCCCCACTGCCAAGCCAGGCCGGCTGCTGCCGATGGCATCCCCGCCGGCTGCGGCCACTCCTGCGCTGCCCGGTGTCCCGTACCAGCCTCCCAGGCAGCCGTCCGTCCCCACGTCCTCCCCAGCAGCTCCGAGGGTGTACGCTGGAGGCTGATCCCTGCGCTGCTCCTCGCTGCTGCTCCCCGTCGCGGCCCGCAGGGCTGCTGGCTGCGGGCCTGGGAATCTGTTGTTATGTTTATTGTCATTTATATTCCCCAGAAGTCAGCCGGGGCCAGCGCGGTGATTTGTGAGCCCCGGGCGGCCGGAGGACAGCGCCATAAATCCTCCCTGTCCACCCTTGAGCGGCTGGGGCCAGGCTGCAGCCTCGCTCCAAGTCCTGGTTTGCTTCACTGGTGGGAGGCAGCCCCGGGAGCAGCTGCGGTGCGGCAGCCGCTGCTTAAAAAAGGCAGCGAGCGGAGCGGGCCGGCTCCGAGCCATGCGGGGAGGGTGTCCTCGGGTGCCCCGGCCGCTGCTGCCACAGCCCTGCGGCCCCAGCCCCGCTGTGGGATGATGCTTCGTGGCACGGGGGGATGAAAAGCTTTGCTGTGCCTCCAGGGCTGCTGTGGGCTCAGTCCTCAAGAGAGCCTTCCGCTGGGGAGGGCCCCACGGCAGGAGGGGTGCAGGCAGAAGGCTGCCAGGAGCTGGAAAGAGTGTGTGGGTTTGGGACGCAGGAGCAAAGCAACTCTGAGGGCTCAGCACAAACAAGAAGCTGTGGGGAGCAGTGGTGCCCGTCCCTGCTTTTAGCACAGATCCCCTGGACAAGGGGAAAAGCTTCCCAGGGGCTCGTGGTGGGACCCTCTAGTGGCTCCCACCCTGCTCACCAGAGCTTTGGCTCTTGACAGGAATCCTCATCCCAAGCTGGTGCTGAGCCAAGGTCTGAAGGGTGCTCCACCGCGAAGGGTCCTGCACTGGTGCAGACTGCTGTCACTGGGAGCAGTGCTGGCTGTGCTGAGGGCTGAGCCCCAGCACTCCCAGCAGAGAGCAGGCACTTCCTGAGGCAAACCTGGTTCAAGCAACCCAGCTACAAGGGGCAGGCAGGAGGGGGCAGAAGGGACCAGCTGGGGGCGACAGCCAGGGCCAGGGGAGAGGAGAGCAGCACACAACTGCTGTACCTCCTGAGGTTCTGCTGCTTTGCTGGGCTTGGGCTCCACTAGCAAGGGGCTGCCCGGGAGTGTGGCTGCCCACAGCTCCCCCAGCCACGGGCATCCTCTGTCCTGCAGCACTGCCTTGGGTGAGCCACAGTGCTGGAAATTTGCTCTCTGAAAGCAGCTCTGGCAGGAAGTCATTTATTGATTTGTTTGTTTATTCACTGTCCCAGAACTCCAACATGGTGGTGGCTGGAAGGGACCTCTGGGGATCATCCAGTCCAGCTCCTGCTCAAGCAGGGCACCCACAGCAGACTGCCCAGGGTCACACTGGCCAGGGGGGCTGGAAGCTCTCCAGAGAAAGAGATAATCAATTTTCAGTTGTGTCCAGAGAAGGGCAACAAAGCTGGGGAAGGGCCTGGAGAGCAGGGCTGGGGAGGAGCAGCTGAGGGAGCTGGGGGTGTTCAGCCTGGAGAGGAGGAGGCTGAGGGAGACCTCATTGCTCTCTGCAGCTCCCTGAGAGGAGGCTGGAGCCAGGTGGGGGTTGGGCTCTGCTCCCTAGTAGTAAGTGACAGGATGAGAGGAAATGGCCTCAAGTTGCTCCAAGGGAGGTGAAGGCTGGAATGAGGAACAATTTATCTCCCAGAAGGGTTGTCCAGCTCTGGCGCAGGCTGCCCAGGGAGGTGGTGGAGTCCCCATCCCTGGAAGGGGTTTAAAAGCCTTGGAGCTGTGGTGCTGAGGGTCATGGTTCAGTGGTTGGCAGTGTTGGCTTCAGGGCTGGACTCAACGATCTGAGAGGTCTCTTCCAACCAAAAGGATTCTGTAGCTCTTTTCAGCTCTGAGATGTTCATTGGCTGCAGCTTTGGTCCCCCTTGGCAGCAAGTGTGGGATGCCTGCTGCTGCCTGGCTGTGCTGGAGGCTGTGTGGCAGTGCCCTCAGTGCCCTCAGTGTTGAGGAGGGGCCTGGGGCTGACCCTGCTGACATCTCTGCAGCTCCCCCGGGAGCAGCTCTGCCTTCTGCTCATCCACTGTGCTGAGCATCACTGCTGGCCAGGTGATGCCAGGATCCCCCCACTCAGCACCATCTTTGGCTATGCTTTCTGAAAGCCTCCTGTGTGAGGAGGCTTTGGGCTGGGCCAGGATGGGGCCAAGGGAAGAGGGCTTGGGGACTGCCACATGGGGAGTGGCAGCAGGGCACACGTGGGCAGGGCCTGAGGAAATGAAGCCTCCTTGGCCTGACCACAGCTCCACAGCAGCATGGGGCCACATCCTGACCTGTTGCAGCAGGGTGCCCAGCGCTGCCTGCAACTCTGCCAGGGAGCCATGAGGTGAGAGAGGCTGAGCTGCAGAGAGACATTCAGAGGAACACCATAGAGCTGACAGCTCACAGCAGCCTACAGTCCAGAGGGCACAAGGGAAGGTGCCCATTGGAACCAGCAGCACCCAGTATGGCCCTGAAAGCAGCCAGCACCACCCAGTATAGCCTCTGCCTTGCAGGAGGCAGCTGAGCTCCCAGCTGGGGTGGCAGCAGTGCTGAATTTCTTCTCCCATCCCCAGGCACTGGAGTGAATCCTGAGGTCCCCTCAGCCCCTGTTCACAGAATCACAGCCTGGGTTGGGTTGAAAGGGACCTGGAGGCTCACCCAGTTCCACCCCTGCCATGGGCAGCTCCAGCCACCCAGGCAGCTCAGGGATGCTGATGGCATCGTCCCCAGTATGTCCCCATAAGGGCCTGCAGGGCAGCTCTGCAGGCAGCTCCTGGGTCTGCCAGGCTGTGCCATGGCAGGGGCAGAGCAGGCTGTGTGAGGCCAGCAGGAGCGGCGCCAGGCGCCGGGGCCAGGATCCAGCCCTGTCCGTTTTTAGCGCCGCAGGCTGCGGGGCCCTGGCTGTGCCTGCCCTGCCCCAGCGCTGCCGGCAGCGCCTGGCTTGTGCCGCGGCTTAGCTTCAGCAGCCAGAGCCCAGCGCTGCCCGAGGGCTGGGAGCGGCAGGGGCGGCCCCGCCGCGGCCGCAGCAGGTCCCAGCACTGCTCCCGATGCCTTCCTGCGCCCAGGGCATGGCTCCGTGGTTGCCTTTGCTGCAGGGGAATGCTGGCCCTGGGCGGCAGCCTGGCCTGGATCAGCAATGGTGTGGGCAGCAGGGCCAGGGTAGGGACTGTCCCCCTGTACCCAGCACTGGGGGGACACACCTTGAGTCCCGGGCTCAGTTCTGGGCCCTCACTCCAGGAAGGACACTGAGGAGCTGGAGCAGGTCCAGAGAAGGGCAACAATGCTGGGGAAGGGTCTGGAGGGCAGGGCTGGTGAGGAGCAGCTGAGGGAGCTGGGGTGTTCAGTGTGGAGAAGAAGCAGCTGAGGGAGAGCTCATTGCTCTCTGCAGCTCCCTGAGAGGAGGCTGGAGCCAGGTGGGGGCTGGGCTCTGCTCCCAAGGAACAAGTGATGGGATGAGAGGAAATGGCCTCAAGTTACCCCAGGGGAGCCTTAGGAAGTGGTCCCTGGAGGGGTTTTAAAGAAGCAGAGATGTGGTGCTGAGGGCCATGGCTTAGCACCAGAGCAGAGTCAGAGAATGGTTGGTCTGGATGATCTGAAAGCACTTTTCCAACCAAAATGATTCCATGATTCCATGACAATTTGGCCAATAACCCCCAGGTGAGACTTGGCAAAGCAGTGCCAGTCCCCAGCAGCGTGCTGGGACCTAGGGCTCCTGCAGCTGAGCAGTGGTGGCCATGCTCAGCCCTGCTCCTGTCCCATCCAGGTGGGTGTTCCTCTACGAGAAGGGCTACCAGTCCCAGGACAGCATCGTCAGCTCTGTCTCGGTGAAGCTGAAGGGGCTGACACTGACCAACGAGAGTGTCGTGGGGCCTCACATCTGGGACGTGGTGGACTATGTCTTCCCACCTCAGGTGAGGAGGAGGGTGGATGGAGGAGGCTGAGGGAGACCTCATTGCTCTCTACAGCTCCTGAAGGGAGGTTGCAGTGAGGAGGGGGCAGCCTCTTCTCCCTGGTGGCAAGGGACAGGAGCAGAGGAAATGGCTCCAAGCTGCACCAGGAGAGGCTCAGGCTGGAGCTCAGGAAATATTTCTGCACTGGAAGGGCTCTCAGTCATTGGGAGAGGCTGCCCAGGGCAGTGCTGCAGTCACCACCCCTGGGGGGTTCCAGCAGCATGGAGCTGGTGCTTAGGGACATGTTTTGGTGCTGAGCCTGCAGTGCTGGGTGAAGAGTTGGGCTGGGTGAGCTTGGAGGGCTCTGTGGCTCTGTTTTGGGGGCTGTTTTTCACCCAGCAGCTGCTTTTCCCCACATGCTGGGGTGCAGAGGGGTTCCTCAGTGTAGGCTCCCCATGGAGCTCCCCATGGTGTCCCGGTGGTGGAAGGCAGGTTGCTCCTGCCAGAAACCTCTGCCCACGTTTCCTCCCGGGGGAGCATTTGGTGCCTGGGACCTGCCATGGTGGATGGAGCATGTTTGAGGCTGCCTCCAAAAGGATCAAGACTTCTCCAGTGCCTCCAGACAACCACCTCAGGCAGCAAGGAGGATCCTCCACTGTCCCTGGGCTGGTGGCTCTGCAGCTCCCCAGGACCACCACCAGCTTTCTGAGCTGCAGCAGTGGAGAGTGGAGGAGCCCAGGCTAGGGAGAAAGTTGCCATCCGCCTGGACATGTCCTGGTGGTTTGTGTGCCCTACCCCTTGCCCCAGGAGAGGGTCCTTGCAGGGGCTCCATCAGGAGTGCTGTGCTGGCTGTGAGCTATCTGGCCATGTTTCCACAGGGGGACAACTCATTTGTGGTGATGACCAACTTCATTGTCACCCCTGGACAGAAGCAAGGAACCTGCCCGGAGGTAAAGGCGCTGGCCCCCTGCAGTGGGCTCAGTTTCTGTCACTTGGGGCTGTTGTGGTGGTGGCACTGGGGAGAAGGGACTCTGTTGACATTGAGAGGTTGGTAAAAGCCTGAGCCTGGCCCCAGTCTGTCCAAGTTCAGGACCTGTGAGGGCTACAGGAAGGTTTTTATTCTGCTGCAAGATGCCCAGTGTCTGCTGAAGTCTTCTTCCCTATGACAGGCTGGGAGAGCTGGGGATGTTCAGCCTGGAGAGGAGAGGGCTCCAGGGAGACCTTAAAGCTGCATTTCAATATCTGAAGGGGACCTACAGGGAGTCTGGGGAGGGACTGTTCAGAAGGGGCTGTGAGGACAGGACATCAGGAGGAAGCATCCATGGAGATGTTCAAGGTCAAACTTTATGGAGCCCTGAGCAGCCTGCTCCAGTTGGAGGAGTCCCTGCTCACTGCAGGGCGGGGGACAAGATGACCTCTGTGGGTCCTTTCCAGCCCTATGCATTCTGTGACTCAGTGATGGAGCAGAGCAGACTGGAGGCTCAAAGAAATGCCCCTGCCTGGAGACTAAAAATGAAATCCCCCTCCTCCCTGCTTCTGGACATCCAGGGCTGGGAAGTGGGGCACAGATGAGTCTCTGGCTGTGGCTGAGAAGTGTTTTCTGCCTGGTGAGGCGGGAGGGACAGGGGGCAGGCGGCAGCGGGCAGGATGCTGAGCTGGCTGCTGCTGTCTCACACAGCTGCCGGACGCGGGGCCCTGCGCGCAGGACAGCGACTGCAGCCGCGGGAGGTACAGCCGCCAGGGACAAGGTAGGGCAGGGGCCAGGGCTCCGCAGCGGGCTGCTGCTGACGTGCTGAGCACAGCCTGCTCTGGGGCAGCTGCGTGGCTGCGGGTCTGGCACAAGGACCTGCTTTGCACCACCATCTGGCAGCGTTTGGGAAAAGCTTCTGACGTGCTGGGTGAGGGTCCCGGCTGGGCTGCTCCTGCTTGTCTCGTCCGAAGGATATCTGAGCTGCTGAGAGCTCTGGCAACAAAGGATTAAACCAGTTTTGGTTAATGGTCCCAGGCTGGGAGCAGTGGCTGACAGCCCTCAGGTTGTGCTGACAGCCAGGCCTGGCCAGGCTACAGAGCTGGGCACAGGGAACCTCATGGAGCTCACCAAGGGCAGGGGCCTGGCCCTGGGCAGGAACAACCTCCTGCAGCAGCACAGCTGAGGGGGGACCTGCTGGGAAGCAGCTCAAGGAGAAGGAGCTGGGAGTGCTGGGGGACAGCAAATTCCCCAGGAGGCAGCAATGTGCCCTGGTGGCCAGGAAGGCCAAAGGGGTCCTGGGGGGCATGGAGAAGAGTGTGGCTGGCAGGTTGAGAGAGATTTTCCTTATCTTCTGCTCTGCCCTAGTCAGGCCACATCTGCAGTGCTGGGCCCAGGTCTGGGCTCCCCAGTTCAGGAGAGACAGAGAACTGCTGGAGAGAGTCCAGGGGAGGCTGCAGAGCTGCTGAGGGGCCTGGAGCAGCTCTGGGAGGAGCAAAGGCTGAGAGCCCTGGGGCTGAGAGCCTGCAGAAGAGCAGCCCCAGAAGGCAGCTGAGCAATGCTCAGCAAGAGATAAAGGAGCTGTGGGGGCAAGAGGCTGGGGCCAGACTGCTGAGTGGTGCCCAATGACAGGACAAGGGGCAGCAAGGGGCACAGCCTGGAGCCCAGGAGGTTGGATGTGAAGAGGAGGAGAAGGTTGTTTGTTGTGAGGGTGCTGGAGGCCTGGAGCAGGCTGCCCAGAGAGGCTGTGGAGTGTCCTTGTGTGGAGAGCTTCCAAAGCCACCTGGACACTGATCCTGGGCAAGCTGCTGGAGCAGGGGGCTGGAGTGGATGATCTCCAGAGATCCCTTCCCACCCTGACTGCTCTGTGGTTCCATGATTCCCCCCTGACTGCTGTCCTCCTGACAGCTCAACATTTTCTGAGGTGCATTTAAGAAGAGCAGTGCCTGATGGCTCCCCTGTGCTGTAGTGGGAGGGAAACCACTGCCCCAAGCTGAGAGGCCACAGCTGCATTCATTACCAGTTCATTCCCTTTCCATGAAGAGGCACCAGAGCCTTGAGGATTTTGTGTCCTGGACGTCTGTGGCGGGGCTGAAGCTGGAAGCAGATCCCAGCCATACCGAGCTGGGCTTTCCCAGCATCCAGGGGTGTGATGTGCTGCCTCTCCCCACAGGGCTCATGACAGGCAAGTGTGTGCACTTCAACAGCTCTGTGAAGACCTGTGAGATCTTTGGCTGGTGTCCTGTTGAAGTTGATGACCATGTTCCCAGGTAAGCAATGTGGTTGCTGCTCCCTTTTCATCCTGGCCCCATCCCAGCTGCACCAGCAGCGGCAGGGTGGAACAAGCTGGGGCTCTGTGGGTGCTGCCAGGATGATGTGGCTCCGTGCAGACCCTGTCCACGCTTCCCAGGGGGAGGCTGTTCTTCTGGTGTGGTTTGCTCCCAGCCAAGCTGGTAACTCACCCCCAGCATCTCTGCTGGGTGTGGTGTGCAGGGACCACGCCTCTGTCTCCTGCTTGGCTTCAGAGTAGAGTGCTCTGCCCGTGGGGGTCTCCACCTGCAGCCTCCACAGGCCACTCTGGAGCACCTCTGGGTAGATGCAAAGTCCTTTGCTTCCTTGCTTCCTCTCCATGCAGGATGTGCCCAGGGACATCCATGGGTGCCCCAAGGAGCCATGGGAAGAAATCTTCCAGCCACCTCACTGCGCTTTTGGGGTTTCTTAACTGAACCCCAGAACCTAACTCCCTCTCTGTCCCCTAACAGGCTCTTCCATCCTTCCTTGGGGTTTTTCTGATCCTTGTTGTGCTCTTTGACATAGAAAAGGAAGGGATGAGATCAGTGGTTCTAGTTTGGCTGTTCTCCACCAAATGGGGTTTTCCCCACAGGCCAGAGCTGAGTGAGGGACACATCTCCACACTTGTGTTTTCCAGCCCTGCCTTGTTGTCAGAAGCAGAGAAGTTCACCTTGTTCATCAAGAACAGCATCACCTTCCCCAGGTTCAAGGTGTCCAGGTAAGGGGAGCTTTGTGGTGATGGCTTCTGGTTGCTTCCCCAGGAGAAGCCATGGGTGTAGCTGGGTGCTTGCTGCCTCCCCTCAGCAGCAGGCCCAGGACTGCTCCGCTGCACTGAGCCCTGCGTTGGCTGATCTCTCCCACCTCAGCTACAGGAAAGAAGGCTTCTGGAGTGCATATCCCCCGAGTTTACCTGTTGTGATGCTTGTGGAAACAGTCCCCCTGATCCTTCATTTTTCTTCTCCCTTTCCCTCCCTGAAGACAACAGTCCAATACTACACAAGACAGTGGGGGGTGAGCAGCCAGGCCAAGCCTGGTGCTCCACAACGAGCAGAGGCACTCTTTACATCCCCACTTGTCTCTGCAGAGGGTTATTAGGGTTGGTTCCTTCCAGGCAGTACTGGAACTGGTGCTGCTGGCTGCAGGCCCTGTGTCAGAGGGTTGGTGATGGCAGTGATTCTGTATCTAAGCTGGAACCAACCAGCAGAAGCTGTTTGTGCTGGAGAGAGTGGATTCTCCTCCCTAAGCTGATTCTGTCCCTCTGCTACAGTCCAGGTTAACTGTCCTGGCAGCCAGCATGCTTGGCAAAGCCTTGAGCTGACCTCAGACCCCAGCCCAAGAGGTGGCTGGGAGAAGAGAGCCCCCACCAGCAGCAAGGAGAGGGGACACAGTCAAGGAGAGCAGGTCCTGGGAGGTAAAGGGCTGGCTGCTGCTGGAGGGGCTGAGCCAGAGCCAGCTGGGGTCACAGGGAAGCTCCCTGCCTTTGAGCACTGCTACTAATTAATTGCTGAGCATAACTGATGGGACAGGGGTGAGCTGGGCACGAGTCTTACACAACCATTTGGTTCAGAGAGGCTTCACAGAAAGACTGTTTTTAGGAGAAAGGGCAGAGCAGGGTGGAAGGCAAGATGTTGTCCTTCCCTTCTCACCCTGTCTGGAGGAGACAGCCAAATCCAGCTCAAGGTAAAAGCTGTGGGGTGCAGTATCCAGGAGCTGTTCCAGATGGAACTGCTGGTGCACAGAGTACTGCCTGGCAGAGCCCATGGGTGAGCTGATGTGTTCCCAGGAGCAGCTGGGAGTGTTGGTGGAGGCCTTGGGAGGGTTTGCAATGCTGAGGAATGAGAAGAGGGTTGCTGGAAAAGC
This sequence comes from Picus viridis, assembly GCA_033816785.1. Classification (NCBI taxonomy): domain Eukaryota; kingdom Metazoa; phylum Chordata; class Aves; order Piciformes; family Picidae; genus Picus; species Picus viridis. The sequence goes on from CM066598.1 coordinate 13,838,956, forward strand.
TGTGGACAAGCAGATTTGTGCTGGGTTTGGGCAGCAGGCAAAGCAGCAAATCCTGAGCAGAGGTGAAGATCTGCAGGTAGAAAAAGCATAGAGGCCTCCTCCAGAGGAAAGAGGTTCATGGAATCCCAGCCTGGTTTGGGTGGGAAGGGACCTTCCAAGCTCATCCAGCCCAACCCCTGCAGCCAGCAGGGACATCCCCAACCAGAGCAGGTTGCTCACAGCCCCAGACACCCTGAGCTGCACTGCTGCCAGCCATGGGGCAGCTCTCTGGGCAGCCTGGGCCAGGCTCTCCCCAGCCTCAGTGTCAAACATTTCTCCTTCTCTCCACTCTCCATCTCCCTCTCTCCATTCAAACCATCCCCCTTGGCCTGGCACCACAGGCCCTGCTCCAAACTCTGTCTCCATCTCCCCTTGAAGCACTGCAGGGCACCAGCAGCTCTCCCTGGAGCCTTCTCCTCTGCAGGCTGCCCAAGGCCAACTCTCCCAGCCTGGCCTCCCAGCAGAGGGCTTCCAGCCCTGCCAGCACTGCTGTGGCCTCCTCTGGCCCTGCTGCCCCAGGCCCCTGTCTGTGCTGAGGGCTCCAGAGCTGCCCCAGCACTGCAGGGAGGTCTCAGCAGAGCACAGCAGAGGGGCAGAATCCCCTCCCTGCCCCTGCTGCCCACACTGCTGGGGCTCAGCCCAGGCCAGGCTGGGGTCTGATGAGCATGAGGAGGAGGAAGCCCTGGGCTTTGACAGATGAGCCACTTTCAACAATTGGTTGGTTGAACCAGGGGCCTCCAGAGGTCCTTTCCCACCCAGATTGTTTGCTTGCTCAGATTCTTTCTTACTCTCTTTTCACTCACAGGCGCAACTTGGTGGAGAGTGTCACCAGGCAGTACCTGAAGAAGTGCACCTACCACAGGGTCACTGATGCCCTGTGCCCTGTCTTTGAGCTGGGCTACATTGTCAGGGAGTCAGGCCAGAACTTCACCTTCCTGGCTGTTAAGGTACCTCAGAGAGCTGGGGAACCTCCCCTGTGGGGCCAGGCTGGCAGAGCTGGGGCTGTTCAGCCTGGAGAAGAGAAGGCTGCAGGGAGACCTCAGAGCAGCCTTCCAGTACCTGAAGGGCTCCAGGAGAGCTGGGGGGGGACTTGTGACAAGGGCTGGGAGTGACAGGATGAGGACAATGGCTTTGAGCTGGGAGAGGGGAGGTTGAGAGTGGAGATGAGGAAGAAATTCTATGGAGTGAGGCTCTGGCACAGGTTGCCCAGGGAGGTTCTGGAGCCTCATGGAATGGTCTGGGTTGGAAGGGACCTCCAAAGCTCATCCCGTCCAACCACCTGCAGTCAGCAGGAACATCCTCTACTAGGTCAGGTTGCTCAGAGCCTTGTCCAGCCTGACATTGAATATGTCCAGGGATGGAGCCTCAACCACCTCCCTGGACAACCTGTTGCAGGGTTCCAGCAGCCTCCTGGTGCACAACTTGCTCCTCATATCCAATCCCAATTTGCTCTGCTCTCACTTCAAACCATTGCTCCTGGTCCTAAGATCAGGCTGGATGAGGCCTTGAGCAAGCTGGGCTGGTGGGAGGTGTCCCTGCCCATGGCACAGGGCTGGAACTGGATGAGCTTTGAGGTCCCTTCCAACCCAAAGCATTCCATGAATCTATGATTGATGACATGGGGTGGAGGACACCAACAGAACAACCATTCCCAACTGCTGAGATGTGAGGGATCTGCCTTCTCAAGCACTTGCAAGGCAGTGTCAGACTGAGCTCCTAAAGATTCTGATCTCTGTGGACATGGTGCAATAGTTCAGCCTTTCTTAAAACCTCCCCTGTAAGACTGGAGAGGTTTGAGCTGCTGGCAGTGCCCCCAGGGGTCACTTTAGTTTGATTTGTACCATGAACAGTCAGAGCTGCCTGGCCATAGCCCATCTGAGGCAGCTCAGCAGCCTCTGCTGGATGGTCAGATATTGGTCATTGCACATGGAAGGAAAGACTGTCCCAGGAGGACCAAGGGGGATCTGCAGTGAGCGCTGTTTGTCAGGACCACACCGTGGGCATGGTCAGGAACAAGAGGGCACAAATCAGTGCTGCATCCTGCACACAGGGCACACACAGCAGCCTCTGCACAGGGTGACGCGTAGGGCACAAACTGCGGCTGCCCAGGAGGCCTGAGACAGGCCCTGTGGAGAGCCCTCAGAGTATCAGACAAGGCTGTGTGTGAGGAGAGGAAGCATTGCCCGTGCGGCCAGGCCCCGCAGGGGCAAGCTCGTGGTGCGCTGTCGCGGCAGGGCGGCGTGGTCGGCATCACCATAGACTGGAACTGCGACCTGGACTGGCCCGTGCGCCACTGCAAGCCTCTCTACCAGTTCCATGGGCTCTACAACGACGACAGCAACGTCTCACCAGGCTTCAACTTCAGGTGAGCACCACCCTCCCCAGTGCAGCGCTCAGAGGGGACAGCCTGCAGGAGCCCACGGCGCTCCAGGCGTGGTGGAGGCTCAGGGACTGTCCTCCAGGCGCTCCCTGCCTTTGCAGGTCCTGACCTCTTTAGGGTGACAGCAGAAAAGCTCTAACCCTCCCCTTGGCCTCCAAACTGCCACATTGCCTTTCCTGTACGTCTCCTGTCTCTGGTGGACCCTCCTGCTCAGCTGAGCAGGGAAGCTTTGAAACACTGGGGATGGTGTGGGATCGTCTCCCATGTCCCCACAGTCCAAAGCAGTCGGCCACAGTGTGACATTTGGGCAGAGCTCCAGGTGCTGCTCTCTGTGAAGCTGCCACCAGTGCTGCACTGATGTCTGCTGGCACCTGGGCTCAGCAGGTCACCACAGCCACAGGCAGGAGCTTTAGCTCCAGCTTGCAGGCAGGGAAACTGAGCCACAGAAGGGTGTCAACAGCCCAGCTCCTTCAGGGGGGCTAAGGAGGTCAGGAGCAGGTCTGTGACAGCATATTCCCAGATCTTTGTCCTGCTCTGCTGCCAACAAGGTGCCAAAGCTGTTGGGTTGCAGGGGGCCGTCGGCACCCCTGGCAGGCCATTAATGCTGCCCATGTCCTGGGACAGATATGCCAAGTACTACAGGGAAGAAGGCAAGGAAAAGAGGACTCTCTACAAGGTGTTTGGGATCCGCTTTGACATTCTGGTGAACGGCAAGGTAAGGGGGGCCCGGGGCCCGGGGCCACGTCCGCGGGCAGGTGCCAGCACCCGGCACTGGTGGGGCCAAGACGTGCAGTGAGAGAGGTTCCCTGGGGCGGTGACCTGCTGGCAGCAGCCCTTGGGACGTGCTGGGCAGGTGGCACTGAGGGGAAGCTGACTTTCAGGCTCCCGCCTCTCAGCGGCAGCGGCTCTGTGCTGCGAGCACGCCGACGGGCCGAGGGGGAGCAGCCAAAGCCTTTTGCTGGGATTGCCAAAAGCTGAACACTGATTTGCATTCTTCTGCTCTGCTTTTCTTCCCGCAGGGTGGGGCGGCTTTCCTCCTTGCGCTCCACTGGCAATATTCAGTGTACTTAGAGAGAGAGGTTTGGGTTCAATTAAGCATAGAGGAAGCAAAATCATTTCAATTAGTGTCAGCCTACACCCAACCTCTCCTGGTGTTCTGTGTGTATCAGCTCTTACCCAGCTCCTGTGGTAGAGGTTTGGGTTCCTCCAAGGCTCTTTAGCTGAGCCCCACCAACAGCTCTCTCATCCTTCTTTCCTTGCCCTGGGCTGACCTTTCACAATCACCTAATTTCTCTGCTTTTATCCAGGCAGGCAAATTTGACATCATCCCAACCATGACCACAATTGGCTCTGGAATTGGTATTTTTGGAGTGGTAAGTTCAGATATTTCCAGCCTCTATATGGAGACTCTCAAACTATTCTCCTTGGGCCATCTGTGGGGATGCAGTGAAGAGCAGCAGGGGATGGGCTAAACTGGGAAAGAAACTTCCCTCCTGCCTCCCAGTTCAGGGAAATATGCTCCTGCTGGCCACAGGCTGGTGAGAATTCCTCTTGGGAGCTGCTGCCCTGCCAAGCGAGGGGAAGGGAGGCTTTGGTGTCCTGCTGTGGTGGTAGTTGAAGCCAGAGCTGATGCTGAGGGGCTGGGGTGATGAGCAGCACTTCATGCACGGCAGGAAAACAGCATCCTGTTTGGTTATGGGCTCTGCCATGGCCAAAGCCACGCTCTGCACACACTGGGAGTGGAAGTACTTGGCGTCTGTTGGCTGAAGTGGCCCAGTCCTGAGCCCAGCTCACTCCCCTGCTGTCCTAAAAGGACATCTGGGGGTTGTACACTCCTCAGAATGCACCGTGCTGTGGGCTGAAGCAGAAGTGACCCTAACGTACTCTTACCCTGGTGAGGCTTCGTCTGGAGTCCTGGGCCCCTGGTTCAAGAGGGTCAGGGAAGTGCTTGAGAGGGTACAGTAAAGGGCTGTAAAGATGCTGAGGGGACATCTAGAACACCTCTCTCATGAAGAGAGGTTTTTTATCCTAGAGAGGAGGAGACTGAGGGGGAAACCTCTCAATGCTTAGAAATACTTAAAGGGTGGGTGTCAGGAGGGGGGCAGACTCTTCAGTGCTGCCCAGGGACAGGACAAGGGGCAGGGGGCACAAACTGGAACCCAGGAAGTTCCATCTGAACAGGAGGAGGAAATTCTTTACTTTGAGGGTGCTGGAGGCCTGGAGCAGGCTGCCCAGAGAGGTTGTGGAGCCTCCTTGTCTGCAGAGCTTCCAACCCGCCCTGGGCATTGTGCTGCTGTGGGTGCCCTGCTTGAGCAGGGGTTGGACTGGATGAGCTCCAGAGGTCCCTTCCAACCTGCACCATGCTGGGGGTCTGTAATTTGGGGACAAATTGGAAGGAATTGGAAGTACAGATGACACAGGTTTGCTGGGAAGGCTGCCCCAGTCCTAACTGCTCTCTGACTTCAGGCCTCTGTCCTCTGTGACCTGCTCCTGCTGCACTTCCTCCAAGGCCGAGACTACTACAAGCAGAAGAAGTTCAAATATGCAGAACAGGAGCCTGTAAGTGGCTGCCCCCCAGGCTGCTGGGCTGGGGTGGGGAGGTGGGGGGGTGAGTTACTGCTCATGAGAGGCTGGAACACAAACAGCATTTGTACTGAGAGCAGCCAGGAGCTTCCCTGAGCGGCTGGGAGTCCTTGGGACTGTCACAGCCTGGCATCCACTAATCCCTCCAGAAGGGCAGAGGTCTTCTGCATGACACAGTTAATGGCTTCATTCCCTCCCTTTGTCCCCAGGTACTCCAGGAGCTCCTTTCATTTCCAGCTGGCTAATGTCCCATTTGGGGCTCTCTGAGAACATTTCCATGGCCATAGGGGCAATGGTTTGAAACTAGGGCAGGGCAGATTTAGGAAGAAGCTCCTTACTCTGAGGGTGGAGAGACACTGGAACAGGTTGCCCAGGGAGGCTGAGGATACCTCGTCCCAGGAAGTGTTTAAGGACAGGCTGGAAGAGCAATCTGGACAAGTGGGAGCTGTCCCTGCCCATGACAGCAGGGTTGGAACTGGATGGTCTTTAAGGTCCTTTCCAACTCAAACCATTCCATCATTCTCTGATCCTGTTCTGTGGCCTTTCATAGGATACAAAACCAGCTCCCCTCAAATGCCTCTGAAAATGCTCATGCACACCAGGGCTCAGCACTTGTGTTCAACCACATCTTGCCCTGGCACTAGAAAGGGGCAGGTCTGTAAAAGAATCATCTCTGTTGTCTCTGTTTTACCCCCAGTCCAAGTCACACAAGAAGGAAAAGGAGCTGGACAACACACAGTGAGAGGTGAGTGCTGGCTCCCCAGCCCTGCCGGCACATGGCTGCCAGCGGGGGGGCTGGGGGCTGTCCTAAGGCAGCAGGGCTCCAGGGAGTGTGTGGAGGACATCTGAGCTGTGGGCTTAGCCCAGGGTGCTGGGGCAGGCAAGTGCAGAGGGCAGCACTGAGTGTGGGAGCCAGGACTGGTGACAGAGCTGTGATGGCAGCATCACCTGAAGAGGAGCAGTGGTGGCAAGAGAGCAGAAATCACTGTGCATCTCTCTTGGCAGAATCCAGGCTGATCAACAACCCTGCCCCCTCTTGCCTCTCCTCCTCTCCTAAAACAAGGATGTCATCCCCTGTCACCACCCTACGCAGCCCCAAGGCCAGCAGAGGCAGCGTCCAGCTCATGGCACTGCGGTGCCCTGTAGCCAGGGCAGGGTGCATCTGGTTGGGTGCTCTGCCTCTGGTGGGACACAGTGCTGTGGCTGGGTTAAACTCCTGTTTGGCATCAGAGAGCCACTAAGACACCCTGGGGGCCGTCCCCTCCAACAGCCCTGCTTTTGCAAGTACTTCCAGAGGGTTCCCACGGCACCCTGCCTGGTGTGCCAGGACTGTGCCAGAGCATCCTGCACCCTGAAGGCCCTGGGGAGAACATCGCTGCTTGTCCTTCCCCAGGGGCCCCCTTGGACAGCTCCAAATTGAGGAGAGGGGGAGGGAAGGAGGGCTGGCAAGAGCCATGCCCAGTGCCTCGGCAGGGGAGGAATGCTTATTTTGTAAGGATGTATTTTATTACCAAAATAAACCTTTAGTTTTTCTACTCCAGCCCCTGGCGGTGCCTGTGCTTGCCCCGGGGTGCAGGGCAGGCTTTTGGCACCCAGGGGGTTGTGTGTGCAAAGGATTCCTGCAGATCGGGCTGCAGCCCGAGGCAGGCTCCCCTGGGCTCTATCTTCCCATGCAGGGCCCCTGGGCCTCTGGCCACGATCAGGGTTTCTTATCAGGGTTGTCACTTGGGCTTCCTCCCTGGGCGGGCTGGCTGGCGCGGGGCGCTGGCGTGCTGCCGCCCGGCAGGAACGGCTGCCGTGGGCCAGCTCTGCCTCCAGCTGTCCTCTCTGGCCACTGTTTGCTGGCCAGGACTGACCCTCTGGGCCACAGCCTCACACACCAGATGTTTGCACCCAGGAACAAAACTTCACGTCCCTGCCTGTGCTGCTGGACATCCCAAGTGACACCCAAGCCCCAGGTCACCACAGGCAGCCCCTGCCGGGTTCAGCTCTGCAGGACAGGGCAGCAGAAGCTTCCTGCAGAGCTGCTCTCTCCGAGCATCATTTTGCACCTCCCTGAGGAAATTGTGCCTTGGTCACCTCAAAGCTGGATCTCAGCTGTCATGGGAGAATCAGTAAAGAAGCTGTGGTGATGGTAGGGAGCAGGAGCCAGAAGCCTGCAGCGTGGCCACCATGCTGGGCATGATGGGACAAAAAGGCACAGGCCACAGAGAGCTGCAGGTGACACAGGGGCACAAGCTCAGCTAGGATCTCAAACCATACAGTCCTGGGGGGCCATGATTTGCTCTCAGAAGGATGCCTCAGCTTTCACAGGATTTTTAGGGGCTTTTGGGGAGCTGGAGAACCTTCCCTTTGTGGACAGCCTGGGAGAGCTGGGGCTGTTCAGCCTGGAGATGAGAAGGCTACAGGGAGACCTCAGAGCAGCCTTCAGTACCTGAAGGGCTCCAGGAGAGCTGGGGAGGGACTTTGGACAAGGGCTGGAAGTGCCAGAACAAGGGACTATGGCTTTGAGCTGGGAGAGGGGAAATGGAGACTGGAGATGAGGAAGAAATTCCTGAGAGTGAGGCTGGGGAGACTCTGGCACAGGCTGCCCAGGGAGGCTGTGGCTGCCTCCTGCCTGGAGGTGTTCAAGGCCAGGCTGGATGAGGCCTTGAGCAGCCTGTGCTGGTGGGAGGTGTCCCTGCCCATGGCAGGTTGGAACTGGATGATCTTCAAGGTCCCTTCCAAACCAACCCACTCTGTGAATCTGTGACTTTTGAGATTATCCATTTGCCTTAACTTTTTTGCCCCTTCTCATAGAGTTGTAGAATGGTTTGGGTGGGAAGGGACCTTCCAAGCTCATCCAGCCCAACCCCTGCAGCCAGCAGGAACGTCCCCAACCAGAGCAGGTTGCTCACAGCCCCAAACACCCTGAGCTGCACTGCTGCCAGCCATGGGGCAGCTCTCTGGGCAGCCTGGGCCAGGCTCTCCCCAGCCTCAGTGTCAAACATTTCTCCTTCTCTCCACTCTCCATCTCCCTCTCTCCGTTCAAACCATCCCCCCTTGGCCTGGCACCACAGGACCTGCTCCAAACTCTGTCCCCAGCTTCCTGATCTCCCCTTGAAGCACTGCAAGGGCACCAGCAGCTCTCCCTGGAGCCTTCTCCTCTGCAGGCTGCCCAAGGCCAACTCTCCCAGCCTGGCCTCCCAGCAGAGGGCTTCCAGCCCTGCCAGCACTGCTGTGGCCTCCTCTGGCCCTGCTGCCCCAGGCCCCTGTCTGTGCTGAGGGCTCCAGAGCTGCCCCAGCACTGCAGGGAGGTCTCAGCAGAGCACAGCAGAGGGGCAGAATCCCCTCCCTGCCCCTGCTGCCCACACTGCTGGGGCTCAGCCCAGGCCAGGCTGGGGCTGGGTTGGCAGCACTTGGTGCTGGCTCCTGTCCAGCTGTGCACCCCCAGCACCCCCAAGGCCTTCTCAGAGCTGCTCTCCAGCCCTTCATCCTCTGCCTGGATGGATACCAGGGCTTGCCCCAACCCAGGTACAGGACCTGGCACACTGTTGCTGTCCTGCCTAGGAGAGGTGCCAGGTGCTTATATTAAAGGTCCATGGAGGAGAGTAGGAAAAAGCTCCCTGGTCTCTGGAGGAGGTTGTCCCTTTGCTACAGGAGCTGAGGGCACAGGCTCGGTGGCCTACCTGTGCAGCATGTGCCCTCCTCCAGCCTTCATCATCTAGTGCAACGCAGCAGCTCTGCAGCAAGCTGCAACCAGCAGAGGGGACTGCAAGACCATTTCACACAGCATTTCCCCAAGACTGGAGGCAGTGAAGCTGAGCATCCAGGTGACCTTTTGCACCCACTTAAACCAGGTCAAGCTACAGTCACAACTTAAAATAACCAGGGGGAGGCTGCAGGGGGAGCAGGAGCTTGGTGCTGCCTGCTTAAGCGTTCAGGCTGATTGGCATGCAAAGCTCCTGCTCTGTTCTGTGAAGTATTAGAAGGCAGAATAGGAAAGCAGGAAATAAGCTGTTTGCAAATGAGCCCCCGGGGGCTGCTGTACCAAGCCTCGGAGCTGGGATCCCCAGAACTCCCAAGACTGCTTTCCCAATCCTGGTTTGCTGTCACTCCCTTGCTTGTTAGGTGTTGGGGTTTTGCTGTTGTGGGGTTTTTTCATGTGCAGTCCTTGATGATCCTTTGCTGTGCTTCTCATCCAGCAGCTGCTTCTGCAGGCAGCAGAATGAGACTCTGCCATTCCTTCACCTAACAAGCTCAGGCTCCCAGCCAGGGCCCCTGGCTTTCAGGGGGTGCCATGCAGAGTACAGATGTGGGAGGAAAAATGCAGCAAGGGTCAGAGCTCCTCTGTGGCATAAAAAGGCTGTGAAAGCTCATGGGTCTGCTCCCTCCTTTTGCCAGAGGGGCTGGAGCTGGTGCTCAGAGACCACAGAGTCACAGAATGGGTTGGAAGGGACCACAAAGCTCATCCAGTACCAACCCCTGCCATGGGCAGGGACACCTCCCACCAGCACAGCTTGCTCAAGGCCTCATCCAGCCTGGCCCTGAGCACCTCCAGGCAGGAGGCAGCCACAGCCTCCCTGGGCAGCCTGTGCCAGAGTCTCCCCAGGCTCACTGCCAACAATTCCTTCCTCATCTCCAGTCTCAATCTCCTCTCTCCCAGCTCAAAGCCATTGTCCTCATCCTGGCACTCCCAGTCCTTGTCACAAGTCCCTCTCCAGCTCTCCTGGAGCTCTTCAGGTACCGGAAGGCTGCTCTGAGGTCTCCCTGTGGCCTTCTCTTCTCCAGGCTGAACAGCCCCGACTCTCTCAGCCTGTCCCCATAGGGGAGGTTCTCCATCCTTCTGATCATCTTGGTGTCCTCCTCTGGACCCACTCCAGCAGCTCCACATCCTTGTGCTGAGCCTGCAAAGCTGGACACAGTACTCCAGGGGGGTCTCCCAAGAGTGGAGGAGTGAGGAGAGAATCCCCTGCCTTGCTGGGCTGCTTTATGCTTCTTTTGATGCAGCTCAAGACTTGGTTCACTTTCTGAACATGGAAGCAAACACAGGGAGCAGATTCTGCCCCTGAACAGTTCCTGTTATCGCTGAAGGTTACCAGCCTGGGCCTGGTACAACCCCCAGCTGTGGGTACTCAGAAATCCTTTGGCACAGATATTCTAGAAGAGCAATTGCAGAGAAATGTATTTGGCAGCAGTGCTGCTGGTAAGTGGTGCTGCAGGGATGAGGGATTCTGGTCCAGCCTCTGCAGGGCTGGCAACACTTCAACATCCTGCCCAGCACACTGCCCAGCACAGGGAGGCCCCAGGCTGCACCCAGCACTTCCAGACACTCCCAGCATGCAAACTGACAGTGAGTAACACCAAAGGTAGAGGCAGCTCCTTCCCTCTGCCATCCCTCTGTCTGGGAGCTCTCTCATTCTCTCTCTGGCACATTAGACTCCCTTTTATTTCTAACCCAACTGTCCACTCCCCAAATCGTTGGATTTTTCCCTAAGAAAGCAGCTGGCTGCCTGCCCTGATCCTCCTTTCTGTGGAGGGTGTTTGCAGCTGGATGCAGCTTCTGGCTGCCACAGAGTGAAGGACTGGCAGGAATTTTGGTGTCCTTCCAGCTCTAAAGGCAGTGATTCCTTCTGTACTGGGTTGCCAAAGGACCCTCTGCCACCTGCAGCCTGCAGTGGTGCTCTGGTGACAGGTTGGTGCAGCTCCTCTGCATTTCTGCCCAGGTCAGTGCAGCTCCTCTGCATTGCTGCCCAGGTCGGTGCAGCTCCTCTGCATTGCTGCCCAGGTCGGTGCAGCTCCTCTGCATTGCTGCCAGCTCAGAATGCAGTCCAGAGGCAGCTGGACAGGCTGCAGAGATGGCCTGACCCAACCTCATGAAGTTCAACAAGGCTAAGAGCAAAGTCCTACAGTTTGGTCAGGGCCATCCCAAGCACAAATCCAAGCTGGATGAGAGAATAGAATAGAATAGAATAGAATAGAATAGAATAGAATAGAATAGAATAGAATAGAATAGAATAGAATAGAATAGAATAGAATAGAATAGAATAAACCAGGTTAGAAGAGACCCTTGAGATCATCAAGTCCAACCTCTCACCCAGCACCATCTGATCAACTAAACCATGGCACCAAGTGCCTCATCCAGGCTCTTCTTAAACACCTCCAGGGATGGTGACTCCACCACCTCCCTGGGCAGCACATCCCAAGGGCCAATCTCTCTTTCTGGGAAGAACTTCTTCCTAACCTCCATCCTAAACCTCCCCTGGCACAGCTTGAGACTGTGTCCTCTTGTTCTGGTGCTGCTTGCCTGGGAGAAGAGACCAACCCCCACCTGGCTACAACCTCCCTTCAGGGAGATGGGGAGAGCAAGAAGGTCTCCCCTGAGCCTCCTCTTCTCCAGGCTAAGCAACCCCAGCTCCCTCAGCCTCTCCTCACAGGGCTGTGCCCCAGACCCCTCCCAAGCTTGCTGCTCTTCTCTGGACACCTTCCAGCAAGTGACTGGAGAGCAGCCTGGATGAGAAGGCCTTGGGGGTGTCAGTTGGTGACAAACTCTCTGGGAGCCAGCAATGGTCCGTGGCAGCCCACCAGGCAGCTGAGTGCTGAGCTGCATCCAAAGCAGCGAGAGCAGCAGCACAGAGAGGGGATTCTGCTTCCCCTCTGCTCTGTTATAGATTCATCTTGGTGGAAGAGACCTTGAAGATAATCAAACCCCTCTGTTCACTTTGCACTGCCAAGTCACCACTAAACCTCAGCACCAGATCTCCATGGCTTTTCAGTCCCTCCAGGGATGCGGACCCCACCACTGCCCTGGGCAGCCTGGGCCAGGACTTGACAGATTTTTGAGGGAAGAAATTTTTCCTCCTGTCCAACCTAAACCTCTCCTGGTGCAGCTTGAGGCCATTTCCTCTTCTTCTGTTACCTGTTCCTAGGGAGCAGAGCCCAACCCCCAACTGGCTCCAGCCTCATCTCAGGGAGCTGCAGAGAGCAATGAGGTCTCCCTCAGCCTCCTCTGCTCCAGGCTCAACACCCCCAGCTCCCTCAGCTGCTCCTCCCCAGCCCTCTTCTCCAGGGCCTTCCCCAGCTCTGTTGCCCTTTTCTGGACAAACAAAGGAACCAGGGAACTTCTGGAGAAAGAGCAGCCAAATCCCTGTTCTTAAATGTCCTGGGGTCTAGACAAATGAAGGTTCACTCTCTTGAGCATGGGCTGGAAGGGAGAGGTCCCAGAAAACCTGGGCAATGTGAGATGCTGGAAAGCTTTCATGTGTTGCAATGGCAACTCAGCATTTCCTTGCTGTCTTTCTGTCAGAAAGGTTTTCTGCATGGAAAGAGAAATGAGAAGGTATTTCCAGCTGCTGGTGGAGAAATGCTGTCCCAGCTGTCCTTCTTCAGATACCAGGGGCCCTGGGTGCATCATTTCCATTTCTGTTCTGGTTTCTTTGCTCTGGCTGCTGCAGGAAGGAATTGTGTACCTGAGGTGTAAAACTGGAGCAAATACCAGTTAAAGACAGGAAACCAGGGAAACACTGCCAGGATTATGGATAAAACACATCCAAGGAGATGGCAAACTGCCAGGAGTGAAGACTGGAACATCCTGGTCACCCTCAACTCTGGGAGGCTCTGCCCCCTGCTTCTCATCACACTGCTGTTGACCAGTTCCAAGAGCTCTCCTCTGCTCCAGTATTTCCTGCTCATGGAGGATCTTCTCTTCTGGATTTCCTCTGTGAAGAGCTGACAGAACAAGTCCTTCCAGCTTTCTATCAGGGACCATTTCACTGAATGTAGCAACAATTAACAGCCAAGTTTAGAGCCATAAAATCACAGAATGGGTTGGGTTGGAAGGGACCATAAAGCTCATCCAGCTCCAACCCCCTGCCATGGGCAGGGACACCTCCCACCAGCACAGCTTGCTCAAGGCCTCATCCAGCCTGTCCTTGAACACCTCCAGGCAGGGGACAGCCACAGCCTCCCTGGGCAGCCTGTGCCAGAGTCTCCCCAGCCTCACCCTCAAGAATTTCTTCCTTATCTCCAGTCTCAATCTCCCCTCTCTGCGGCCTCCTCTGGAACCTCTCCAGCAGTTCCATGTCCTTCTTGTGCTGGGGGCCACAGAATTGGACACAGTGCTGCAGGTGGGGTCTGCTCTGTCCTGCTGCTCTCCCTGCTTTGGATGCAGTCCAGCACTCCGCTGCCTTCTGGGCTGCCAGTGACCACTGCTGGCTCATGGGGAGTTTTTCTTCCTTGCAAAATCAGGGGACAGAGAACACTGTGGTTGTGTAACTGGATCCATTAGCAAATATAATTATTAACAGTAGGCAAATGAGGTCCTGAAGCTTTCAGGCACAAGTCAAAACATTTCAGTTTGAGGTTATTTTTGACTGAAATTTGTCTGGATGGACCAACATTTTAGGTGGAAGTGACAAGGCATTAGCTTTGGATAAACCTGTTCATCTGCAGGGAACTGCTCAGCTGCCTGTGACCAACCAGGGTGACAAAGCACATTTCTGCAGGCAACCAGAACTGGCTGCACACAGTGAATTGCAGCAAGGTTTCCCTCTAGGAGAGGTACCACAGAATGAGTAAGAGACAGAGCTGGTGGTCTCCACCAGGCTCACAACACAGCTTCACTGTTTGCATCAGCAGTGTCCCTTCATTGCCTTTCAGTACTCCTCTAGACACAGTGACAGCCCAGGCAAGGCTCTCGGGATGGGAACCCAAGCTGGTAGCAAACCTCAGTGGCTTTTTTAATCTGGACTCGTCCTGTGCCGTGAAAGCCACGGTTTGAAGTCATTTGTTTGCAAAGCAGGGGATTGTTTGAGATCCACTGGAAGTAGGCAGCAAGCATCTCTGCCTGCCTGCTGTCACAGCGGGAAGGAGCAGCAGCCAGCACTGGGGTGAGTCAGGAATGTGGATTTAATCCAACTCTTGCTCTCCAGCCACAGCTGAGATCCCCTGGTGGGGATCCTGCCAGCCAGTGGGGTCACAGCAGGGCCCAGCTCGCCTGGCTGCCAGTCACCGGTCACAGACATCCTCACCAGTCCCACAGCAAACACACTTGACAGCTGGGTGTGGAGCTGCAGTGGGAACCAGGGCATGGGCAGCCCTGAGCCAAGTAGGTAAAAGAGAGAGGGTAAAACCAAAAGGCAAAACACAAGTCATGAAACACAGAGGGCATTGGCTTGCAGGAATCCCTTGGCTGATGGCAGTGGAATTACTGTGCGGCATTTCTCCCCAGTGCTGCAAGGCTTCACAAAATGCTTGAGTGTCGGTAATCTGGAGATGGAGCCTAGAGGAGAGGATGCTGGCCTCATGCCAGCGAGCAGGCCGCAGAACCAGGTGCTGCCCTGGAGCTGCTGCTCACACCGGTGCCCCCATGGTGCCAGGGGAGCACATGGGCACGGTGCTGCAGCTCAGGAAAAACCCCAGCCACCCCTGCCCCAGGCAGCAACCTGAGCCTGTGCCCCCACCACCCACACCACATCGTGTCCCTCACATTCCATTCCTCTGCCTGCAACAGTGTCCTGGGCCCAGCAGGCCTGCTGCCTGCCCTGGCAACATCATTTAGCTAGGCTGTACTGACAAAAATCCCCATGTTTTCACCCAAAAGACTGCCCCCAGCCTATGTGTGCTTCTGGTTACACAGAAACCCAGCACAGTGGGCTTGGAAGGGACCTCTGGAGCTCACCCAGTCCAAGCCCCTGCTCAAGCAGGGCACTCACAGCACCTTGCCCAGGAGCACAATGAGAGAATGTTGAGCTGTCAGGAGGACAGCAGTCAGGGGAATCATGGAACCACAGAGCAGTCTGGGGGGAAGGGATGTCTGGAGATCATCCACTCCAGCCCCTGCTCCAGCAGCTTGCCCAGGATCAGTGTCCAGGTGGCTTTGGAAGCTCTCCACACCAGGACATTCCACAGCCTCTCTGGGCAGCCTGCTCCAGGCCTCCAGCACCCTCACAACAAACACCTTTCTCCTCCTCTTCACATCCAACCTCCTGGGCTCCAGGCTGTGCCCCTTGCTGCCCCTTGTGCTGTCCCTGGGCACCACTCAGCAGAGCCTGGTCCCAGCCTCTTGCCCCCCACAGCTCCTTCAGCTCTTGCTGAGCATTGCTCAGCTGCCCTCTGGGGCTGCTCTTCTGCAGGCTCTCAGCCCCAGGGCTCTCAGCCTTTGCTGCTCCCAGAGCTGCTCCAGGCCCCTCAGCAGCTCTGCAGCCTCCCCTGGACTCTCTCCAGCAGTTCTCTGTCTCCTGAACTGGACCCAGCACTGCAGATGTGGCCTCCCTAGGGCAGAGTAGTGGTGAAGGAGACCTCACCTGCTGGCCGCTCTTCTTCGCGCCTGAAGCCGCTACCGCCGCACACTCGGAGCAGCGCGGGCAGCACCGGGCCGGGGCCGCTCCTCCCCTCACGGTCAAGGGTCGGGCGGGGACCAGTGGGCGTCGCGCGGGCCCGGGAGGTGCGGCCGCAGCCAGCCAATGGGGGGCGATGGGTCGGCGGCGGCGCGGGGGCGGAGCGCGCTGATAGGGCGCGGGCCGGGGAGTTTGGCTGGGCGCTGCAAACACGGGCACGTTGGAGCCGAGCGGCGCCGAGAGCGGCCGACAGCAGCCGAGCGCAGGTGAGCGCGGGGTGGCGGCGCCGCCGCGACGGGGCGCGCGCCCGAGGCGGGCTGCTGCCGCAGCCGCGGGGCTCCCTCGCGCCGTCGCCTCACCGCGTCCTGCCCGCGGGGCTGCGTCCCGCGCGCGCCGCCCGCGGCGCCGCCTAGGCCGCGCTGCCCGCGCGGGTCGCCCGTCCGCAGCCGGCTCTGCCCCGGCCTGGGGCAGGTGCAGCGCGGAGCGGCGGCACGCGCGCGGGTTTGCTGCCGCAGGCGCCGCCGGGCAGGACGCGGCCGGGATCCGAGCTCCGGGGCGCGAGAGGCGCGGGGTGCGCTCTCCCAGGCTGCCGTGGTGGGGAAGCTGCTTCATCCTCCCCCCCTCCCGGGCTGCGGGAGCCGAGCGCCGCCGCAGCGGGGCTGGGGATGCGCCGTGGGGGCGGCAGCCCCGCCGCAGGGCTTCGGCAGGCGTGGAAATTCATGGCAAAGTAACGATCCTCCTGGAAGCTCGGCTCTGGGGCAGCTTGTCCGTCACGGCGGGCATCTCTCGCCCTTCTGCCGAGGGAGAGAGGGGCAGAGCAGAGGGTATGAAGCGCGGTGAGCTCCGCGCAGGCTTGTCCCCGCGTCCTTGCGGATCAGCCTGAGCTCCTCCGCTTGGCTTCCCCAGGGTCAGTGCTTTGTGCCGAGCTGCCCTGCCCCGGCCCCACCTCGCACGCCCCTCGCAGCAGGCTGTGCGGAGGGCTCTGGGGGAGGCTCCGCCGCAGCTCCCCGAGGCCTGACGCCGTGAGCAAGAAGTGCTGCTCCTGCGGGGATGCCGCTGCCGCCGCTCCGCGCAGGCTAGCGTACCCGTCTGTTGTAGTTGTGGCTTAATGGCAACGGGAACTGTTGCTTTTCTGTGCACAGCAGCCTGTGGCTCTGGGGGAAGCTCACAAGGCCACTTCCCATCAGGTGTTAATTTCCTCCCTGTGAGGCATCTCTGGCAGCTTCAGTTTGTTTTGGTGTTTGACATGGGATGGCCTTTCAGTGTTGCTTTTGAAACTAGATAAGGCAAGAAGAGAGTCCTTATCTCAGCTGCTTGAAGAGAAAAACCGAAGCAGCATGCTGGAGCCGTGCTCCGGCATGTCCCTGCACATGGCAGAGTTGCTGTGCTGAATGCAGCCTGGGCTGGGGTGTGTGCTGTGAGCAGGACTCATCTCTAGGCAGAGCAATACTTTGCATTTCCTGAGCTTGCTCCCTTGGCTCTTGCCTGGAGAGGGCCAGATCTTAGCAACCAGGAGCATAAGCAGCAGCCTCATACCACTCCAGCGAGGAGTTCAGGCATGTTAGTGCCTGATGCATTATGAAGGCTGGGCTTTAGGTCACTGCAGCTACTGCACCACTGGGTCCTGGTAGTTCCAGACTGAAGCCACTTGATGCCAGTGAATGCAGCTTGCCTTCAAAAACTCTCCAGTTGTTTATTCTTGCTGACTGGGACATGCCTTGTGGGTTGGAGTGGACGAGCTTGGGGTGGGCCATGTGTGGGTGCTCGTGCTCCCAGGACAGCTCCAGGCCCAGAGAGGGTGGGCAGAGCTGCTCTCATCCAGCTGCTTCTGGAGCTGAGCTGCAAGAGGACCTCATCTCCCAGCACTGCCCCAGAAAGCAGTGAGGTGCCCCCATTGCTGTCTGTGCTTTACTGCTGGCACTTTCAAAGCCTGTGCTGCTGAGCATTTGTGCCTCCTAATCAAGGTGTTCATTGAGCCCTAAATGTATTTGTTTGGTATCATTAATTGTCCTTACACTAATCAGACTTTCAAGGCCCAGCTTTCTTTGGCTGGGGAGGCACTGTGGGTATTTTCTTCCCTTTTGGGCTCTTGTGGGGTGGCTGCAGTGGGACGGTCCCCAGGCTGCAGCAGAGGAGCTGTCTGGTGGGACAGTGCAGCTGTGCTGTGCTTGCTGGAGGAAGCAGCACTGCTCAGGCAGTGGTCACCACGAGCACTACTGTGCTTTGGACCTTGGCTGGGTTTGAAGAGGTGGCACTGTGCTGAGCACATCCCCTGTGCTTCAGCCAGGGCTCTGCTTGCCCAGCTCCAGTGTCCCTTCATGCTGGTGTTTGTTCCCTGGAGTTCCTGAGGAGTGCTTCACTGGAACTGGGGAGAGGACAGTGCTGGCTGCAAGCCACCTCTTCTGCTCAGAGCCTTTATGTGGCTGTCGTGACCCCGTAAAGTCCCATGGGGTCATTGCTACCTGGAAGTGGGGGAAGGGTAAACTCCTGTAAGAGGCTTCAGGGAAAGGCTGGTGGTGCTGGATGCTGCTGTGGACCATTTACAGGGTGGTTTGGATCTCCAGAAGAGATACCTGGCTGAGGAGCAGAGAGGATACAGCTGGTGTATCAAAGCATGCTAGGCTAGTGGAGGGCAAGGGCTGGGTGCTGGTGGGAGCTCAGTGTGAGGATGGCTGTGCTGGGGCTGTGGGGGAGTTTGGCAGCCTCTGAAGTCCCTTTGTGTGGTTCACTGTGCCTTGGGAAGCTGCCTGGAGAGAACATCCCTGTTACTGCCCAGCACTGCAGGTGGGGATGGGTGTGTGCAGCACTGGCTGTAGCAGGAGGCAGGCTCTGCTTTTGTGTCAGGGTGGTCACTGCTGGATCCCTGGGTGCTGAGCACTCACTGCTGGCATTGTAAACTGGTGGAAGATGGGAGGGGAAAGTGGTTTGTGTGAGGTCAGCAGCAGAGCCCTGGTCTGGGCAGCATCAGTAGGAGCTCTGTGATGCTGAGGTGTGAAGGAGAGTGGGCAAACAAAAGCTTCTGGGTGGGCTTTTACCCCCTTGTAGCTTAGGATACGGGAGACCTTCCTGGACAGCCTCTGACAGATGCTTTCTGCTGCTCAGCCCTGGCACTGCCACTGAAGTTTGGCAGCTGGAGAAAGCAGGACATGAGCCTGTCCCTCTGCTGAGAGCCAGTGCAGAGGCAAGTTACAATCATGGAATCCTCAAGGCTAAGAAAGACCTCTAAGATCATCAAGCCCAACCTTCTATCCAACACCTCCATGACTACTAGACCATGTTCTGAAGTGTCCCTAAATTACCTCTTCATCTTTAGATGAAGGTGAAGCCTGAGCTGGCAGTGTAAGAGCCAAGGCTGGGATCAGAGAAATTGTTACTGGCTTGTGCCTCAAAAGGTAAGGAAGCAGGCCCTGGGGGAAGAGCTGGGTGTGCAGTAACCCTCCTATGGTCTCTTCTCTCTGATCTTCACTCCTATATTTTTGGCACAGGATGTCACTTGCCTTGTGCAGCAAGCATCCAGCAGGGAGGGGAGCCAGTCACCAGAAAACCTGTGGATGAAGAACTGAGTGTGGGGAGCTGGCTTTGAGAGTGGTGGGGATGGCTGAGGTGTACAGAGGCAGCTGCTGGCATGGCACAGTGTGGCAGCTCACAGGATCAGGGAATCATAGAAGGGTTTGGGTTGGAAGGGACCACAAAGCTCATCCAGTACCAACCCCCTGCCATGGGCAGGGACACCTCCCACCAGCCCAGCTTGCTCAAGGCCTCATCCAGCCTGGCTTTGAACACCTCCAGGCAGGAGACAGCCACAGCCTCCCTGGGCAGCCTGTGCCAGAGTCTCCCCAGCCTCACTGAAAAGAATTTCTTCCTCATCTCCACTCTCAATCTCCCCTCTTCCAGCTCAAGGCCATTGTCCTCATCCTGGCACTCCCAGTCCTTGTTACAAGTCCCTCCCCAGCTCTCCTGGAGCCCCTGCAGGTACTGGAAGGCTGCTCTGAGGTCTCCCTGTAGCCTTCTCTTCTCCAGGCTGAACAGCCCCAGCTCTGCCAGCCTGTGCCCATCTGTAGGTCAGTGATGTCTGTGATGGGATAAAGCATCAAGGATTGGGTGCAGGGTGTGAACGAGTGATATCAAATTGTGTTGTGTAGTCAGACACCTTGTTTGAATTCAGCAGGGGCTGAGCTTAGCCTGGTTGGAGAAAAGTGTTTGAAATTTTCTAAAAAGAAGAAATCCCGGGAACTGGTGAGTAGAGTTGTAGAATGGTTTGGGTGGGAAGGGACCTTCCAAGCTCATCCAGCCCAACCCCTGCAGCCAGCAGGAACATCCCCAACCAGAGCAGGTTGCTCACAGCCCCAAACACCCTGAGCTGCACTGCTGCCAGCCATGGGGCAGCTCTCTGGGCAGCCTGGGCCAGGCTCTCCCCAGCCTCAGTGTCAAACATTTCTCCTTCTCTCCACTCTCCATCTCCCTCTCTCCGTTCAAACCATCCCCCCTTGGCCTGGCACCACAGGACCTGCTCCAAACTCTGTCCCCAGCTTCCTGATCTCCCCTTGAAGCACTGCAAGGGCACCAGCAGCTCTCCCTGGAGCCTTCTCCTCTGCAGGCTGCCCAAGGCCAACTCTCCCAGCCTGGCCTCCCAGCAGAGGGCTTCCAGCCCTGCCAGCACTGCTGTGGCCTCCTCTGGCCCTGCTGCCCCAGGCCCCTGTCTGTGCTGAGGGCTCCAGAGCTGCCCCAGCACTGCAGGGAGGTCTCAGCAGAGCACAGCAGAGGGGCAGAATCCCCTCCCTGCCCCTGCTGCCCACACTGCTGGGGCTCAGCCCAGGCCAGGCTGGGGCTGGGCTGGCAGTGCTTGGTGCTGGCTCCTGTCCAGCTGTGCACCCCCAGCACCCCCAAGGCCTTCTCCTCAGGGCTGAAGGATACTGCTCTGACAGATACTGGTGGGCTGAAGCTGCAGTAGTGACTTCATGGCTGTGTGGGAGGGTGGCTGTGGATGGGTGGTGCTGGGTGAGGTGTAAGTGTAGGGGCAGGGCTGCAGCTCTGCAGCAATGGAGACGTCTCCCAGCTTTATTTGTCCGCAGGTGTTGGCCCTAAGCACAGCCACACGTGTCAGTCGGGGCTCCTGCTGCAGAACAGGAGGTTGCAGCTTTCTCAGGGGCCTGGTGCAGAGCTGTCAAGAAGTGGCAGTGCTCAGGCCCTGGGTGGCAGCCCTGCAGCTCTGTGTGTGGTGTCCCTCAGGCCCACAGCTCCTGCCCTGCACATGGGGCCCTTGGCCTTGGTCTGGGGGAGCAGTGGCACAGGGGAGGAGGAGTGAGACCAGAGTGAAGCATGGAGGTCTGCTGCGGGCTCCTGGGGAAGGCTTGTGCCTGCCTTCAGAGGCTGCTGTGAAGTAGCAAGTGCAGCTTTCTATTTATTTGTTTTTCCTAGAGTCAAACATCAGGACTGTCCAAAACATTCCATCTGGAAGCCTGACTCAAGCTTTCCTGTTTCCCTGGTTTCCAGCTGCTGCATTTATTTCCAGGCTGTTTCCTCTGTACCCTGTAGGTGCAGCCACTTCATCACCAGACATGGGTGCAGGCTGGCACTGCCCCACTGGCAATTCTGACTTGCTCAGGAGTGTACAGCCTGGGTTTGTTGGTCAATGCTGGGTGAGGACTTCAGGAACACTTTCCTGTTCCATTGCAGCCTTCAGATTTATTTGTGGCATATGGACAGAACCAGAGTTCTGAGTGTCAAGTCCATGGCACTGTAGAATCTTCTATTCCTTTCCTGTGCTGGTGTCCCTGGACAGGGAGGTTCTCCACTTTGACAGACTCTTGTCAGTGGTACCCAGGGACAGGACAAGGGGCAATGGGCACAAACTGGAACCCAGGAGGCTCCATGTGACTTGTTTGGTGTGAGGGTGCTGGAGGCCTGGAGCAGGCTACCCAGAGAGGTTGTGGAGTCTCCTTGTGTGGAGAGCTCCCCTGGATGGAGAAGTTCTCTGGAGGATGCAGCTTCTCAGGGGGCAGGTTCTCCTGAAAGATGCAAACCTCCTGTGGACTCAGCTTCTCAGGAGGCCAAGGCTGGCAGCTGAAAGGGAAGGTTATCCTGTGGCAGCTTCTTAGCCCAGACTCCTGCTGGTTCAGGGGGTGAACCTGGCTGAACACAAACCCTTGTGTTTCATTTCTTGGTGGCTGAGTCATGCCTGGGGGATGAAGGTGGGGTTTGCTGAGGACTTGCTTCTGTGGGGCTGCTGCCCTGGGCAGGCCTTCTTTTAAGGCGAGGACCTCAGAAACAGTTGCAGTTCCTTCTGCCAGGAGCCCTGTGGGATCCCTTTGGCCGTTTGGTCTCTGGGGTGGCTTTAGTTCTTCTGCAGCTGATGGCTGCATTGGGGGCAGGCTGTGAAATGTTGTGCTGAGTTCCTCAGTCCTGTTCAGAGAGTCTGGGGGAAGTTGTTAGTTCATTAACAGTCCCAGTGCTAATTATTCTGTGTGAGGGTAAGCAGAGGCTGTGATGTGCCAAGATGCAGAGCTCCTTCCCCTTGTCCCTCTTCCCACGCTGTGCTGTCTGCACAGCAGCCATGGCTGGCTGTGCCTTAGACAAGCAGGGGAGCTGTGGAAGTCCAATTTGCTTTGTGCTGCCACTGAATGGCAGCTGCTCCCCAGGGGCTGCTGGAGCTAAATTCAGGGGGGTTATTTATTTATTTGGCTACCTATTTCCCTTTCTCCAGTACTTTTCACAAGTATAAGAGAGGAGGGCTGGGTCTTATCTTCTTGACTGGCGTTTGCTTGTCAGTGGTACCCAGGGACAGGACAAGGGGCAATGGGCACAAACTGGAACCCAGGAGGCTCCATGTGACCAGGAGGAGAAACTTTTTTTGGTGTGAGGATGCTGGAGGCCTGGAGCAGGCTGCCCAGAGAGGTTGTGGAGTCTCCTTCTCTGGAGAGCTTCCAAACCCCCCCGGAAATTGTGCTCCTGGGCAAGCTGCTGTGGGTGCCCTGCTGTAGGAGAGGGTTGGACTGGGTGGTCCCTGGAGGTCCCTTCCAACGTCACCATGCTGAGGTTGTGTAGGGTTTTGCTGGGAGCCCTTGCTGAGAGCAGAGGTAGGGCAGAAGGGTCTGTATTGAGCCATCAGGAGCACAGAGCTGTGTGCCAGGGTGGGAGCAAGTGGGCAGCTCCCTGTAACCTGCAGTGCCTGCCCAGTGTCCCATCAGTGACTGGTTTGCTCAAGCCAAGTGGCTCCATCATTGACCTTGTGAGGGCTAAGCAGTGAAGTCATGTGCTGGCTGGATGCTAGATGTCAGACCCCGTGGTGGGAGGGGGTTCATGGCAAGATTTGCAGTGCTCTGAGGGAACATCTTCTGCAAAAGAAAAAATGTTTTTTTTCTTCTCTGGTGTTCTCCCTTCCCATGGATTCCTGCTGTAGCTGTTGGACACTAAGCATGCTGTGCAGAATTAGTCCTGCAGACCCACGAGGCTTTCAGCTGAGAAGGATGATTTGGGCTGTAGGATGTTAAATTAACACAAAGAAGACTCATTTGGTTGTTTCCTCTGGCTACAGATTTCCTTGGAAACCTGGAGCTCCAGTTCACAGCTGGACCCAAACACTGAGTGCTCAGCATGGGTGTTGCACCAGGAGCAGACTCGGGGGCTCAGCTGGGATGGGAAGGGAAGGAATCATAGAATCATGGAATGGTTTGGGTTGGAAGGGACCTCCAGAGGTCATCTGGCCCACCCCCTGCAGTCAGTGGGCATCCTCCCCTAGAGCAGCTTGCCCAGGGCCCCGTGGAGCTGAATGAAGAAGCGCTGTGAATGCCCAGGCTGAACACCTCCTGGGGCTGCGGCAGTGCTGGAGGCTGCTGGTGGCCCCAGGGCGTGAATTGGTCACACCAAGGGGTGTGAGGTCCTCCTCCCCCGGTGACCAGGCCTTCAGTGCCTCCATTGCACAGCCTGGTCCTGTGCCAGCAGGGCCTGCACTCAGGTGCTGCTGTCCTCCTCCTGAGGCCTTGTGTTTCTCAGCTGTCCCTGTTCACACCGTTAACTTGTGGTGCTGGGAATGCAGCAAACCTTGGTTTAGCCACCTCACAGGGGGCCTTGGCACACAGACTGCTGTGCTGTTGATCCCTCTCAGTCATGAGAGACTTTCATAGAATCACAGACCTCTTTGGGCTGGAAAAGCCCTCTGAGATCATCCCGTCCAGCCATCAACCAGCACCACTAAACCATGGCCCCAAGCTTCCTGAACGCCTCCAGGGATGGGGACTCCACCACCTCCCTGAGCAGCTTTCTCAGGGTGCCCTTCCTCTCCTCCCCCACTGCAGGCAGTAGTTTCAGTAGGGAGTGATGGGATTTGGGGATGAATTGCAGCTCCATTAGGGAAGGAGGCTTCCTCTCTGCAGGACGTGAGAAGTGATTGACGGTAGTGTCAAAGAGAGCTCCCTCAAGGGGCAAATCCATCCTCTGAGTGCTGCCTTAGAAAGGTTTGTTCTGCTTCTTCAGAGCCTCCCTCCCTGTCTTTTATGGATGGTTACAGATCAGTGTGCAAAAACTGGGAGTGAAGGAGAGACCTTGGTTTGGATACTGGTGGTAGAGAACATGGTAGCCCCATGCCAAAGAACTCCAGACCCTTGAGAGGCAGCAGGACCTTCAGTGTTCCTGGTGACAAAGTGGAGTACACATGTGCAGGACAGCCACTGGGGCAAGTCTGAATTTTGGCCCTTCCTGACCCCTCCCTCTGGAGCAGCTGTCTGGGCGGTGCTGCTCTTTGAGAGCATTTGTGCTGGAGCCAGGGGTTTGGACCTGCTTGTGCTAATGCCTTGTGCCTCAGGTGGCAGCCTGAGGACAGAAGATTCCTCCACTGGCCTCTTACTGCTGGGATGCTTCTATGCTGAATTCCAGCTGACCCTTCTATAGCTGTTGGGTATCTTTACTGGCAGAGGTTAATAAGATCTGAGGCTGCCAGCCCTGCAAGGCAGTGTACAACAGAGCTGAGGGGAGGGTTTTGGCCTTGCTGTGTCAGCACCTTGTGCCCAGGCTGGAGAAGTGGAGGCTGTCCGAGTGCAGCTTGTCAGACAGCCCTCAGTGGAGCAGGGACAGAAAGGTGTGACTGTGCTCAGGGCTGGGCTGTGGGGTTACTGCCTGGGAAAGGGGTGAGGAAAACTTCACTGTGAGGGTGCTGGAGGCCTGGAGCAGGCTGCCTAGAGAGGCTGTGGAGTCTCCTCTGGGGCTTTTCAAGACCCATCTGGATGCGTCCCCGGCTGACCCCTCTCTGGCAGTGGCTGGGACTCGGTGATCTCCAGAGGTCCCTTCAGCCCCTGCCGCTCTGTGTCCTGTGATCTGTTGGCATGGTGAGAACAAGTCCTCAGAGGGAAGGCTGGGGAAGTGTGGAAGGCTTTGCCCCTCTGCCCTCTCGTAGTGGTGATGAACTTCACCAGCCTCAGCTGGCAAATCAGGGCAGCTTCCTGCTCTGCAT
The DNA here is from genome assembly GCA_033816785.1 of Picus viridis. Taxonomy (NCBI): domain Eukaryota; kingdom Metazoa; phylum Chordata; class Aves; order Piciformes; family Picidae; genus Picus; species Picus viridis. The sequence goes on from CM066598.1 coordinate 13,863,719, forward strand.
TTCCCTGGCAGCCAGCAGGCCTCTTGCTGCACACTGTTTCTACACTGGGCTGAGGCTACTGCTCTCTCCTGGCTCATGCAGTATTGATGTGAGCAGTGCTGGATGTGCCTTGCAGCAGCAGTGCAGAGCAGTAGCTGGGAGTCCCTTCCTTAATGCCTCTGAGGTCGAGTGCCTGAGGTGAGGCTGCAGGAGGGAACTGGCTTCTTTGGGTTCTTTTGTTAATTGTCAGGGCTTGCTGTTTACAAGGAGCCAGTAAGTGCCTGTGCTCCACTGGAGGCCCTGTGCCTGTCTGCTGGACAGGATGATTGTCACAGATGCAAAAGGGCAGTGCCAGATTATGCCTCAGTTGTGGGAACTGGTTCTGCTGTGGTACATCCTCACAGCCACCAAGTGAATGAATGGGCCGAACCAGTCTGCCCTTCCCCATGCTCTTCACACACCTCCCTATTTGCCTCACTGCTTCCCGTGTTAAATACTGTGGCCAGAGGACCAGGGCAGGGATCGTCCCTGAGCTCAGCTTTGGTGAGGCCACATCTCAAATCCTGGGGTCAGTTCTGGGCCCTCAGTCCCTGAAGGACACTGAGGAGCTGGAGCAGGTCCAGAGAAAGGCAGCAAAGCTGGGGAAGGCTCTGGAGAACAGGGCTGGGGAGGAGCAGCTGAGGGAGCTGGGGGTGTTCAGTCTGGAGAGGAGGAGGCTGAGGGAGACCTCATTGCTCTCTGCAGCTCCCTGAGAGGAGGCTGCAGTGAGGTGGGGATTGGGCTCTGCTCCCTTGTAATAAGTGACAGGATGAGAGGTGTGGTGGAGTAGGAAGGTTCCCCCCACACACAGAAGAATTCCACAGCTAACTCAGCCGGAGAAGCAGATGAAAGCTGTATTTTACAAGCAGATATGGAATGCAGTGAATATGTACAAAAATATACAATATTTACAATATATACAGAAATATACAGCAAAGTATGTAATACAGGAAACCTTTCCCCAACCCCCCCTGCGGCCAGGGGGTTCAGCCTGCCACTCCCTTCTCCCTCCCTACCCCCCTTTTTCCCAAAAGGGTTAGAAAGAGAGAGAGAAAGGAAGGTAATTAAAAGGGTGAAAACTTTGTTAAAGCTCAAAGCGGATGCAAAAGTTAGTTTTCTCTTATCTGGTTAGCAAGAATCGTAGAGAGAAACGAGCCAGCTCACAGCGCAGGGGGAAGAAGAAGACGACTACTGACTGACTCCCCCGACTGAAAGACTAAACAAAAATTTACAGCCGGGTCCCACCAATGAAATTGAATTAGCATATCATTGTTTTCATTCTAATATCAAAACATTCGCCCAGAGTGTTCAGAAAGTGTCTCTTTCTTAAAGGCACAGCCTAAACCGGTCACAAGAGGAAATGGTCTCCACGTGGGACATGAGGAAAAGTTTCTTCCCCTTAAGGTTGTCAAGGCTTGGTCCAGGCTGCCCAGGGCAGTGGTGGAGTCCCCATCCCTGGAGGGGTTTCAGAGCTGAGTGCCATGGTTTGGTGGTGCCCTGGCAGTGCTGGGCTGACGGCTGGACTCAGCCTTGGGTCTTTTCCAACCAGACTGATTCTGTGACTCCAGGAGCACACACCTGACAGCAGGGCCTGATGTTTCTGTTTACAGCACCAGGCCCAGGTGGTCACTGCCTGGAGCACCACAGCAATGTCAGGCAAGGCTCCAGCTGAGTCAGGGAAGCACAGATGCATGGCCCAGGTCCAGTGTGGTACTGCTCTGCCTTGCTTCAGTGCCTGCCCTGGGCAAGCCCTCTCCCCCCTCCCCTCATTCCCAGAGAGACCTCTGGCCCTCAATGCTCCCGGGGGCTGTTGCCCTGACTGGCTGCTGGCAGGGCCAGGGTGTTTGAGATGGAGACAAACACCTGGATTCAGTCTGCTGTGGTTACTGCAAAGTGTTTAGAGTCTCATTCCACTGAGATGTTGTGGAAGAAAGGAAACCTTCCAGAGTCAGCAATATTCCACTCATTAGGTATGAACAAAAGTTTCCTTGGCCTGAAGCACCCTCTGCTGCGAAATCCATTCCAGGCTCTAAGACAATTGGTCTCCTTTCTTTCCTCTCTCCTCCCATGCCACAGCTTTTATTAGCTAGAAATGTGCTGACACTTCACCATCAGACTGGTTTCTGGCATATGAGGAGCTCCACAGATTCTTCACAAGCTGTCAGTGTAGCTGTGTGCAAGAGAGGAGGACGATGGCTCAGAGCTGATCACCTCCTGGGGATTTTGCTCCTCCTTGCTGCTTCTTTTCTGCAGGAGTGTTTGAAAGCTCTGTCCATGTGTCTCTGTTCCCCTCTGAAGGAAGGGTGTAGGAGTGGGGAGCCAATGCAGAAAGATTCTTTTGGGGCTGTTCAGCTGGAGAAGAGAAGGCTCCGGGGAGACCTTACAACAGCCTTCCAGTACCTGCAGGGGCTCCAGGAGAGCTGGGGAGGGACTTGTGACAAGGGCTGGGAGTGACAGGATGAGGGACAATAGCTTTGAGCTGGGAGAGGGGAGACTGAGACCGGAGATGAGGAAGAAATTGTTGACAGTGAGGCTGGGGAGACTCTGGCACAGGTTGCCCAGGGAGGCTGTGGCTGCCTCCTGCCTGGAGGTGTTGAAGGCCAGGCTGGATGAGGCCTTGAGCAGCCTGTGCTGGTGGGAGGTGTCCCTGCCCATGGCAGGGGGCTGGAGTAGATATCTTTGTGTTCCCTTCCAACCATGCTGTGATTCTCTGATTCAGCTCAACACATGACAGTGGAGATCAGCTGAGCAGCTCCTGGAGGCAGGCAGGAAGCCAAGAGCTAGAGCACAGATTGCTGAGCAGGAGGGGGCATGGAGGAACCTGTCCCAGTAGGACTCTGAAGATGCTCTGGCATCACTGTTAAGTCTGAGGAGCCAGAGCAGCACTCATTTGGGAACCTGAACTGCAAAAGCTGGAGCCTTAAAGGATGTGACAGGGAAAGGAGTGAAACACCTCAGTCATGGTGAAGACCTGCATGGCCTTGGGAATCCACATCCTCCCTGCCTTGCCCCTCTGCAAAGCTGGGTCTGGAACCCAGCAGAGCTGCTGCAGTGAGACAGCTGCTGCTGGTCAGTGTGACAGAAGCACAGTCCCAGAAGCAAAGGAGGCTTCTGCTTGCTGGGTCACTAACTCAGAGCTGGGTGCCCGGCTGGCTTTTCCCCGGGCGGTGTCTGACCAAGTGCTGTTCTTCACCCCAGCCCCATTCCCTAGACCAAGACTGTCCCAGGCTCTGCTCCTTGTAGAATCACAGACTGGCTTGGGCTGGAAGGGACCTCAAAGCTCATCCATTTCCAACTCCTGCCATGGGCAGGGACACCTCCCACCTGCCCAGGCTGCTCAAGGCTTCATCCAGCCTGGCCTTGAACACCTCCAGGCAGGAGGCAGCCACAGCCTCCCTGGGCAACCTGTGCCAGAGTCTCCCCAGCCTCACTGCAAGCAATCTCTTCCTCATCTCCAGTCTCCATCTCCCAGCTCAAAGCCATTCCCCTCATCCTGCCTGGTTGGCTGAAAATTCCCCTCCAGCTACCTTATCCTGTCTCTCCCAGCCCTTGTCAAAAGCCCCTCCCCAGTTCTCAGGTGCTGGAAGGCTCCTGCAAAGTCTCCCCAGAGCCTTCTCTCCAGGCTGAACAGGGAAGCGATGCCCAAAGTGTCTGTGGGCTTTGGGTCCCTTCACTGTAGACTCTGCCACCTCCTGGGGTGGATGTGGACATCCTGCAGGGGGTGTTGGTGAAAGGATGCTCCTCACATTAGAGCCACATGCACTGCAGCTGCCTCTTCATGTATGAAGCTGGAAGCTGTTGGGCTTGTCACACCCTGGCAGATGCTGCGGACCAGCTGCTCTTTTCCCTGGTGCCCAGCAGGTCCTGCACCCAACAGGGCATCCAGGCCCTGTTCCCCCAGCCGCTGAGGGTGGGCAGAGCCTCTCTGCTGTCCCTTCTCTAGCTTCTCAATCCCCCTCCCAGAGAGCATGGGAACTGTAAGTATTCAGGCATATAATAAGAATGATGTAATTAAAATCCTTAATTTTGTTTTGCTTGTTCAGGGTTGGTTTTTCAGTTCCTCTTTGATTCCAAGGGTGGTGGAAGCTAATTGGATTCTGGGCCAGCCTTGCCCAGGCAGCCGCAGGGGGAAGGGGACTGCAAATGAGCCCAGCCAGGAAATTGCACATTTAAATATAGCTCCTGGTAGGGTCAGCAAAACACCCCAGGGACAAATTAAGAAGAAGATTTGTGCTGTAATGTGTTCATTTAGCTGCAGACATCTTCGAGGGAAGGAAAAAGGGAAGCTTGGGAGGGAGGGAAGCAAAGGGAAGGGTTGGTGTCCCTTCTGCAGTGCCTGTGTACAGCTGCAGGGCTCCCAGGCAGCAGCATCACAGAATGGCTCAGGTTGGAAGGGACCTCAGAGATCATCTCCTCCAACTTCCCTGTCATCAGCAGGGACAACTCTCAACTGTACTTGGTTGCCCAAGGCCTCATCCAACCTGGCCTTGAACACCTCCAGGGAGGTGCCCTCCCTGGGCAGCCTGTGCCAGAATCTCACCACCCTCCTACTGAAGAACTTCTCAGCTCCAGTCTAACCCTGCTCTGCCTCAGCTTCAAACCATTCCTCTTGGATTGTCCCCTTGGATTCCAAGAAGAAGCCATAGAAGGATTTTTGGTGTTGGGAGGCCTCAGTGGGGGGTGAGAATCCATAGCTGAGGTGCTGCTGTGGGGCTGTGCCAGCAGCTTGGGCACAGCCAGCCAGGCCGTGCTGTTCCCCTGGCTCTAGGGGGGCACCAGCCTCCACCTGTGCACTGCTTGGGCTGACCTGGGACAGCTTTCTCTCTGAGGCAGCTTCCTTCTCCCCAGATGGGTGGGATGGGGCTTCCCACTCCCATGGGTACTGACCTGTTTCCCAGGTAGCTGGAACATCTCTGATGAGGAGAGACTGAGAGAATTGGGGCTCTTTAGTCTGGAAAAGAGCAGCCTGAGAGGATCAGTGCTGATCAATACTTCTGGGGTGGGTGCCAGGGGGATGGGGCCAGGCTTTGTTCAGTGGTGCCCGGGACAGGACACAAATGAACCCAGGAGGTTCCATGTGAAGAGGAGGAGAAAGTTGTTTGGTGTGAGGGTGCTGGAGGCTTGGAGCAGGCTGCCCAGAGAGGCTGTGGAGTATCCTGTGGAGATTCCAAACCCACCTGGATGTGTTCCTGTGTGGCCTTCTCTAGGTGAACCTCCCCTAGCAGGGGGCTGGGACTCCAGGAGTCCCTTCCAACCCCTACCATTCTGTGATCTCCAGAGGTCCCTTCCAAGCCCCACCCTTGTGTGTGTTTTTCCTGTTGGGACCTTGCGGCTGAGGGGACAATATCATTGTCCCAGCTGTGGGCATGAGTGAGGGAAGTAGTCTGTAAAGCAAAGTCTTGGAGCACATCTGGCGTAACCCCTGGCTCAAAGCCAGCACTCCTGTGCAGACCTCTTTGGCCCTTGGTACCTGCACAGCTGGTAGAATGTACAGCAGAGCTCACCTGCTCCTTAGGGGAACCTGGAGGACAGCCTGAGTTCATCCTTAGCAATCTGGGTGTCTCCTGCAGGCTAGGGTCAGGAAATGCTGCTGGTGCTGGGAGATGCAGCAGAGCAGCTTGTTTAGTGTTTCCCAGGCCCTCAGACCCTCAGTGCTCTCCCTTTGGCCCTGGCTGTCTCCCCAGGGAAGCAGAGCTGGGCAGGAATGAGGCCTGACCCTGCATTCCTCCCCTCACTGCAGAGCTGGCTGCTCAGTCTGCCTGGGGACAGATGTCCCAAGAGCTGTGCACCCACGGAGGGGAGCTGGGCACCTCCTGATCCCACCTTGCCTCAACCATTTCAGAGCTCTCAGTGTCACAGTCACAGAATGGGTTGGGCTGGGAGGGACCTCAAAGCTCAGCCAGTTCCAGCCCCCTGCCACGGGCAGGGACACCTCCCCCAGCCCAGGCTGCTCAGGGCCTCATCCAGCCTGGCACACCTCCAGGCAGGAGGCAGCCACAGCCTCCCTGGGTGGAGTTTTCCTTGCTGCTGCTCCCAGTTGACTTGTTTGTGCTGGTGCCAGCTGGGGAGCTGACTGTGAAGGGACTCGGCACCCAGTCAGCCTAGTCAGCTGGCTTTGACTCCAGGCTCTTGAGCCCAGCTTGCCCTTGTGTGTGCCTTGAAGTGTGCAGCACAGTGGGGTGGTGAGCTCCATAGCTTGGCAATAGCACCAATTAATGCTGGAAGGTTGTAATAACCTGACTGCCCTGGGCTCTGTGCCTGGATGGCAGGAAGGAAGGCTAATTGCAGTGTGAAGCCAGAGCAGGCTGGCCTGAAGGAAAGGTCATTAAGGCTCTCATCAGGCCTTGGGTCAGCCCAAGCCCAATCACAGCTGCAGCAGCCTCTGAACGTTCTCCTTCAGTTAAATTCCCACCCAGTGATTCCCTGCAAGTGTAACCCCTGTGTTATCAGACTGACCCTGGCTGCTGTCATCCCAGATAACAGGGTCTGGGCTGGGATTGCCCAGGGAGGTGGTGGAGGCCCCATCCTTGGAGATGTTCAAGGTCAGGCTTGATGGGGCTCTGAGCAGCCTGCTCTAGTTGGGATGTCCCTGCTGACTGCTGGGGCTGATCTGGATGACCTTTGAGAGTCCCTTCCAGCACAGTGCATGTTACAGTTCTATGGGGCTGGAGAGTCTGGAGGGGAGAAGGCTGAGAGGAGACCTCATCAGTGTCTCAATATGTGAGGGGTGGGGGTCAGGAAGAAGGGGCCAGGCTCTGTTTGGTGGTGCCCAGGGACAGGACAGGGAACAGCAGGGACAGGCTGGAGCCCAGGAGGTTCCACCTCAACATGAGGAGAAACTTCTGTGGCGTGAGGCTGCTGGAGGCCTGGAGCAGGCTGCCCAGAGAGGCTGAGGAGGCTCCTCTGGAGACTTTCAAGACCCACCTAGATGTGTTCCTGTGTGCCCTGCCCTGGGTGGCCCTGCTGTGGCAGGGGTTTGGAGGTCCCTTCCAACCCCATCATTTTGTGACTGCAGAAGCAAATCCAAGAGGACAGTTTCTTCCCATGTCCTCCCTTCTTGCTCTGTAACTCTGCAGAGTCTTTGGCTGGCCCTGTGTTGGGGTGTGCCATGGGAGAGGGAATGTGTGTGGGGTTGGTCCTCTCAGATCCCAGGTGAGGTGGGTGTTGGAGGTGCTGAGCTTGCCTGTGTGGCTGGCAGGTAAAGTGGTGCTGTCCGTGCAGTGCTTGTGCAGAGCTCCACTCCCCCTGGTGTTGTGGAGGCCGAACAAATGAGCAGCTTCAGAGTGGTGCTGGACAAGCTGAGATGTTCTCTCAGGGCACCCTGAGTGACTGCTGGGAGGTACTGGCAGGACAAACTTTAACCTGCTCTTGGTTATCATTACTGTTTTTAAGCTCTTCATTTTTGTACCAGCAGTGCTCCAAGCATCCCTCCTGGGTCCTCTTGGAGTCAGCAGCGGGGGCAGGGGGCTGCATTGCCCAGCATGGCTTCTCCTCTAGCCCATCGCCTTGCTGGCTGGCAGCTTTGGCCTACACCTCAAACCCGGTGCCGATTCCGGGAGGAAAAGCAGTCACAAGTCCAGGATGCACAGCAGTGCAGCGCTCAGCTCTCTCCTGCAGCTTCTCAAGAGGAGGGAGGTCTTGGTGTCAGCTGGGGTCTGGGGGTGGGACTACAGCCCTGTAAACCTGACCTTGCTGTGCAAAACCCCCGAGGGTGTTCAACCTGGTGGCCTTCTGAAACCCTGTGTGAAAGAGATGCCAGACATCTGCTGGGTGTCTGTGTCAGCCCTGGCTCCCACTCTGCTGCCCATCAGCTTCTGGAGCCTTTGTCTTCCTGGACTCGAGTGACTTAGAGACGTTAAGGCTTCAAAGCTGTGTTACAAGTTTCCATGGAAATTGATGGATAGGTTGGAAGGGATCTTAAAGCTCATCCAGTTCCAACCCCCTGCCATGGGCAGGGACACTTCCCACCAGCCCGGGCTGCTCAAGGTCTCATCCAGCCTGGATGTTATGGTGAGAGGCTCCAGCCATTAGTTCTGCTCATACCAGAGCAGTCACTTAGTGCTGCTGCTCTCATCTTCCCTCTCTTGCCTTCCATCCTTCCAGGCTCAGTCTTGCCCTTTGCCTGGCCCAGGAGGATGCTTGGCCTGTGACTGTTCCTGAGGCTGAGCAGAGAGCTCTGGTTTGGGGCAGTGCTGCTCAAAGCTCAGCTGGGTGTGGAGAAGCAGTGGGGCAGTGATGCTGAAAGACATGGAGCCAGAGCCCCAGAGCTGCTGCGTGGAGCAGAGAGCTTGGGGAGCTTGGCACCTTGGGGGTGCAGGATGCTAGCCTGACCACAACAGAGTACAGAAATCTGAACCCTAGGCCAACGTCTTAGGAGTTCACAGAGCTGCCAGCATGGCTGCCTTAGAATCACAGAATGGTTTGGGTTGGAGGAGGCCTTTTGGGTTGGAGGTCTTCCTGTCCCACCATGAACCCAGCACAGCTTTGAAACCTCTCCAGGCATGGGGACTCCAGTGCTGCCCTGGGCAGCCTGGGCCAGGGCTGGACAACCCTTTGGGGAAGAAGTTGTTCCTCATGTCCAGCCTAAACCTGCACCAGGGCAGTTGGTGTTCATTTTCACCCTCTAGAGTGGTCCACCTCAGACTGTGCTCTGGAGCCTCTCTGAGGCTGTGTGGAGCTCCTATGGAGAGTAAACACAGAACCATAGAGGCCCCACATGACCCTGGTAAGGCAATCAGCACCCAGCACCCTCCTGAGATCATCCAGGCCAACCAGCAACCCAACACCACCATGGCCCCAAGGTTTCTTCAACACCTGGGAGGGAGATGCTGGGTGTTGGGGTTGGGGTGCAGGGATGGTGTCAGGGAGGTGCTGTGCTGGGGTTGGGGTGCAGGGATGGTGTCAGGGAGGTGCTGTGCTGGGGTTGGGGTGGGGATGGTGTCAGGGAGGTGCTGTGCTGGGGTTGGGGTGGAGGGGTGGTGTCAGGGAGGTGCTGTGCTGGGGTTGGGGTGCAGGGGTGGTGTCAGGGAGGTGCTGTGCTGGGGTTGGGGTGCAGGGGTGGTGTCAGGGAGGTGCTGTGCTGGGGTTGGGGTGCAGGGATGGTGTCAGAGCCAGGCAGGTGTCTCTGCCCCGCCAGCTGTGCAGGAGCTGCTGGGGGATGTCTGTGTGGTGTGGTTTGGGTTGGGCTCTGGCTGGCAGGGAGTGGAGTGTGGGAATCAGATCCTCAGAGGAGGTTTAATAACTGGGGAGAATAATTGTGAAGTACTTGAGGACATTACCCAATGGCTGCCTGTGTCTAATTAGTTTAATGAAGCTGGGTGCTTGGGCTCTGCCTTTAATCAAACAGATGGGCACAACATTATGCACCACAGAAAAAGAGATCTGCATACAATGAACTCAGTTCGTGAGCAAATAGAGAGGGTTTCATCTGCAGAAGTGAGAGCTGCTGCACTGCTGAGCTCAGGCAGAGCCCTGAGTCAGTGTCCCTGCTGCTGGGCAGCCCTGGAGCCTCACAGTCCTGGTGTGTGGTGGATGGGTGGGGAGATGGAGGCAGCTTGGGGCAGCAGTGCATGCCCAGCAGTGCTGCCATGGCACAGGGCAAGCAGAATCCCAGATGGCATTGGCCTGGAAGGGCCCCTCCAAGGCCACCCTGTCCAAGCCCCCTTCAGTCACAGGGACACCTCCAAGCTGATCAGGCTGCCCAGGGCCACATCAGGTCTGACCTTGAATGTCTGCAGGGATGTGGCCTCCACCCCCTCCCTGGGCAGCCTGCTCCAGGGTCTCCCCAGCCTCACTGCAGAGCTTCCTCCTGGTGTCCAGCCTAACTCTGCCCTGCTGCAGTTTCAAACCACTGCCTCTTGTCCTGTCCCCACAGCCCCTTGGGAACAGTCCCTGCCCTGCCTGCCTGAGGTCTTCCTAGAGCCTTCTTTTCTCCAGGCTGACCTCAGCCTGTCCCCATGGCAGAGGTTCTCCAGCCCTCTGTTCATCTTTGTGGCCTGGTCTGGACCCTCTCTCTCTGGAGAGCTTCCAACTCCCCTGGCCATTGTGCTCCTGGGCAAGCTGCCATGGGTGCCCTGCTTTAGCTGGGGCTTGGACTGGATGCTCTCAAAGGTCTTTCCCAGCCTGATTAACTCTGTGATCTCCAGAGGTCCCTTCTGCCCCACACTCTGCTGGGATTCATTCTGAAGCTGAGCAGAGCTGTGGCCCAGCCAGGTGGCAGCTCAACTAACAAGCCTGGCATGGCAACTGAGATCTGAGCTCCTGAGTTCTCCCTGCTGCTGGTCAGGAGCTCTGTGAGGATGCTGAATCCCCTGTCAACAGCTGGAGGACAAAAAGGGAAGGCTTCCATTTGCAGGCTCCTTCTGTGTGCCTCAGGAGGGATCTGTGAGCAGATGGTGATGGGGTCTGGGTTTGCTTATTGCTGCAGATTATTTGCCAGATAATTTTTCTGACTAATCCTTTGGGCTGCAGACTGTTTGACAGCCTGGAGCAAGGTTGCTGGTCTTGTGTGTCTGCCAGTGGAGCAGTCTACTCCTGTGCCTGCTCCCTCAGGGCACTGCCAGCAGGAGACCTCTCTCTGGGTGGAAGATGCCCTCTGCTCCCCCAGAGAGGGGCAGCTCCTAAAGCAGGACCTTTGTGGGGCAGGATGGGAAGTGGCATCTCCAGGCCTGCCTTGGGGTTTACTTCATTGTAAAGCATGGCAGAGGATCAGAGAATGGCTGGAGCTGGAAGGTACCATAAAGCTCATCCAGCTCCACCCCCTGCCATGGGCAGGGACACCTCCCACCAGCCCAGCTTGCTCAAGGCCTCATCCAGCCTGGTCTTAAACACTTCCAGGGATGAGGCATCCACAGATTCTCTGGACAACCCTCCCCACCCTCACAGTTAAAGAGTCACCATCACTGGAGTTGTTTAGGAAGAGCCTGGATGAGGCACTCGGTGCCATGGTTGAGTTGATCAGATGGTGCTGGGTGAGAGGTTGGACTGGATGAGCTCAAAGGTCTTTTCCAACCTGGTCTATTCTATTCTATTCTATTCTATTCTATTCTATTCTATTCTATTCTATTCTATTCTATTCTATTCTATTCTATTCTATTCTCTACTCTTCCTAAAGTCCAACCTAAATCTGCCCTGCTTTTGTATGGCTGCAGCATCAGAACTGAACTTCCACCATCCTGGGCTCTCCTGAGGTCCTGTGGCTGTTCCCTGTGGCAGGGAGGAGGCAGTGCCCACGCAGACTGTGGTCTGTGTCTGCAGGAGATGCTGCAGCGCTGGCCCGGGGCAGAGCAGCGAGCAGGTGGTTTGCTGTGTGTAGCTGGGCAGGACAGTGGCAGCAGTGCTGTCAAGGGGATCCTGCAGCCACCTGCACAGCTCTCCCTCCACTGGATCATAGAATGGTGAGGTTGGAAGGGACCTCCAGGGATCACCCAGTCCAACCCCCTGCTCCAGCAGGGCACCCACAGCAGCTTGCCCAGCAGCACAATGCCCAGGGGGGGTTGGAAGCTCTCCACACAAGGACACTCCACAACCTCTCTGGGCAGCCTGCTCCAGGCCTCCAGCACCCTCACAACAAACAACTTTCTCCTTGTGTTTAGGTGGAACCTGATGGGTTCCGGTCTGTGCCCTCTGCCCCTTGTGCTGTCCCTGGGCACCACTGAGCAGAGTCTGGCCCCAGCCTCTTGCCCCCCCAAAGGCTGCTGTGATATTTTTCTCCCCATCCTTTGTCACCCCTCCTTTGGAAACAGAAATGTTCCCTGGCTGTCTCTGGGGAGCTGTCTCTGCTAACTGCTTGACTGATTTATTCTGGTAGTCCAACATTTACTGCACTTCCATAACAGCCAAACAATCTGCTGCAGGAGTTTAATATAAACCCAGCTCTGGTGACTCACATCCACGGCTGCCAGCAGCACCAAGGCAGGCAGCTGCGGGGACTGAGGAGGGGACCCTTGCTGGGTTTCTTTTTGGGACTATCTGGCTGCCTGGAATCTCTCTGACACCTCAGAGCTGGGGGATCTGCCAGGGCTCTGCCATCAGGGGTTTGTTCTGGAACTTTCACAGAGCATGGGGGCATCACATCCGTGCTGCTGGCACTGCTCCTGGCACGGCTCGGTGGCCTGGGCAGAGCTGTGCACAGCCTCCCGGTGTGTGAACTCCCACTGCTGCTCTGTGTGGGGCTGGAGAGGGAAGGTAGCAGTGAGTTGCAGCCTCTGGTGATCTGCTGCTTGCTGAAAGCCCCAGAGCCTTGCTTAGTGCCAGAGCTGCCTGGTGCAGGTGAGCAGTGCAGCACAGCCCAGGGGATGCTGCTGTGTGCCAGAGCACAGCTGAGAACCCATTCCTGGAGGGTTTTAAAGACACAGAGACGTGGTGCTGAGGGCCAAGGTTTAGCAGCAGCCTTGGCAGAATCAGAGAAGGGTTGGACTCTGTGATCCTGAAGGGCTGTCTCAGCCAAAATGATTCTGTGATCCTCCTGGGATCTGGTGAGCTGTGGGGGGGACTCTGGGCCAGAACAAGTCTGAGCCCAGCCAGGGCAGAGCTGGCCCTGTGCAGTCACAGCAAGGCCTCCCTGCCCAGGCTGGAGCTGGGTGAGCAGGGCTTGTTCCTTGAGCACAGCAGGAGTGAGGTCTGTCCGGCCAGCTGACAGCAGGGGCTCCCGAGGGCTGATGTGGAACCTGCTGCTTCAGGTCCTTTGGGATTCCCACAGCTGTAGGAGTGCAGCAAACCTCCAGAGCAGCTCTGCCGTGGGCAGCCTGGCCCTGCCTGCTCTGGAGGCTCTGACACCTCTGTGGTGGTGGTGAGGCTGCAATGGAGTCAAACAAAATGAGTCTCCTATTTGACTTGGGACTGGGGTCAAGGCCTTGGGGGTGTCAGTTGGTGACAAACTCCCCAGGAGCCAGCACTGGTCCCTGGCAGCCCAGAGCCAGCTGAGTGCTGAGCTGCAGCCAGAGCAGGGAGAGCAGCAGCACAGGGAGGGGATTCTGCCCCTCTGCTCTGCCCTGCTCTGCTCAGACCCCACCTGAAGGTTGTGTCTCTCCCCTCCCTGGAGGTGTCCAAGGCCAGGCTGGATGAGGCCCTGAGCAACCTGTGCTGGTGGGAGGTGTCCCTGCCCGTGGCAGGGGTTGGAACTGGATGAGCTTTAAGGTCCCTTCCAACCCATTCTGTGCTTCCATGGTTTGTGGTGGTGTTGATGAAGCTCCTGAGCCAGAGACAGCAGGGAGGAGGAGCTGGGTTTGTGCTGCTGTCTGTGGTAGGGCCCCAGCCGGCTCTCTGCTGCAGCTTGCTCCTTTGAGTTCTTGTCTGCAGAGTGCAAAGGAGGTGCTGGCTGCTGAGCTGCAGCACAGCACTCACTTGGAGAGTGCCAAATGCTGGGAAACTGTTCAGCCTTCAGCCTCATTTCTCCTCTCTCCCCTCCCTTTGTGACAGCCAGGGAGAGAGAGAGCCCAGCAGTGTCCTGCTCCTTGGGACCTTCAGGCCTTCTTCCAGCCCTCTTCTCTGACCCTCTTGGTTCAGCTCCTTGGCATTGGTGTTCCAAAAGCTTCCTGGGGCCACGGCAGCCGTGTGGGCAGGGTGCAGGCAGTGGGCACTTGGCCGGCTGGTGCCAGGAGCCAGCAGAGCCTCCTGCGCTGGAGCAGAGGAGGCAGCGCAGGGGAGGAGTCACTTCCCTGTGGGTGCCCAGCGCTGTACAAACCTTTCCAGCCCCAGCCCAGCCTGCTTTCTCCATGGGCAAGAGGGAGCATAGGAATTGCCTTCTGCTCTGCAGAAGAGTTTAGGAAGCAGTCCCACACTTCAGTGTTTATCCTTGGCAGTAATGAAGAGCTGAGGATGGAGCAGGCAGGGAGTGAGGAATCAAACCTCTCGCTCAGAGCCTGAGGGAACAGCAGAGCACAAGGTCCAGATTTGAAAAGGTGATTCCTTCCCATCCCCAGTGTTATAAATGACCGAGCCAATTAAAGTCAATGGAATATAGTTTTAATTTGAAAAGAGCAATTGTAAAGCAATCAGAGACATGCAAAACAGCGCTGGGTGCTGAAATGCACACTAAGCACTTTCTAACTACCCTTTAAATATTCTACCCTTAATACCCGTGCATACAAAGGTGGGTTATTTAAATTGGTTTGTCCTTCTGGTGGTCTGTCAATGATGTAATCCTCCAGTCAGCACAGCCGGTGGGTTGTGTGCTGAGCCCTTGTGATTGAGTCTTCTCTCGTTCTGTTGTTACAATCAACGTCCTTTCCCAGGGCTGGCTCTGCACATAGGTTCTGTTGATTCTCACAATCGTCCTTTGTGTTCACGTCTTCTGTAGCAACTTCTCTTCCTTTCTCATCCTTGAAGAACTTCTCTTCCTCTCCCATCCTTAAAGAACTTAGTCTTTCATAATACTTCAGTTGTTAGCTGTTAATTCCTGACATTTCACCAGGGCATTGGTATACAGACATTAAAACAAATAAAATTAATAAACAGCAGGTTATAATAAAACCTAAAATCTTACTCTATATTAAAACAAGTCTAATTAATCATAAACAACTGATTATAAAAGGCCTAAAAGGAATCTCACTCTAGTTACATAGGTAAGTTCCCAGGGTCTGACCCCTCGTCTCATCATTCATGCTCCTGCTTTTGCTTTAATCAAAGTCATCTAACTGGCACGAATTATCATTCCATTTATCACACCTAGGAAGCTCAGACTGTCCTGAGAGCCTGAATGCTCAGCTGGGGCCTGTCTCCTTTGAAACCTTCAGGGTGGCTGCTCCCAGTGCTTCCTTCAGCCCTGCTCAGTGCTTGCAGTACTTAGCAGAGTCTGACCCAGCTCTGGGCTAGAGCTGGTGGCAAAGGTCCAACGGTTGCCCCTGTGCAGTTCTCAGCAGCTCTCTGCAGTCCCTGTTTGGCCCTGGCCCCCAGGTGTCCCTGGGGGCAGCTGCTGTGCCCAGCAGCAGACACATTCATAGATTCACGGAATGGCTCACTTTGGAAGGGACCTTAAAGACCATCAAGCCCCTGCCATGGGCAGGGACACCTCCCACCAGCACAGGTTGCTCAAGGCCTCATCCAGCCTGGCCTGCAACACCTCCAGGGAGGGCACAATCCACAACCTCCCTGGGTAAAGACTTGCTGCCAGCCTTTGAAAATCTTCCTGCTCCCTTCTGTGGTCCGGAGCCTGATCTGCTGGTAGCTCGTGGTGCTGCTCAAGCAGAGCTGCCTGCCCCAGCCATCCCTGGCCCCTGCCTGGCTGCGCCCCGAGCCCTGTGCCTGCTGGAGGTGGCCCCGGGGGAGCGCTGCAGGCAGCGTCTGCCTTGCCAGCCCTTGTGGACGTGGTGAGATAAAGCCTTTAGTGAACTAAATGTGGCAGCAGTTAATCCCTCGGGAGCAGTCACCTGGGCCCTGCACAGCCAGGGAGGCTTTGCTGCTCCGGCCAGCAGCAGAACATTAAGTCACTTTTCCTTGGAAATGGAAGTTCCCCTCCAGGAGCGCTTAGGGGCCTGGGTACGAGCTGGAATGCTGAGGTAGGTTTGATGTGCACCTTCCTTTTAAAGCCGCAGCTGGAAGCCCTCTCCGCCCCGGCGCGGGGGTGTGGCTGGGCGTCCTGTGCCGTGGCAGAGAGGGGACTCGTGTGGGAGTGGAGACCACCGCAGGAGCAGAGTGACCCAGAGAGTGCCCCTGGGAGGGCAGCAGTGGTGAGCAGCTTGTGGCCACAAAGCCTGTGCTGGGGGTCCTGCAGGGGGCAGGGCTCAGTGTTGGAAGTTAACCCCTCCAGGCTGGCCAGCTCCCGGCTAAAGGCTCATTTAAGCCTTGCTAAGAGCCAGCTGACACTGACCCCTTCCAGCCCCACCTTGAGCACATGCTGCAGAACCTTCCAGCTGCTGTGACACCTCCACCTTCCTGCCTGGGGCACATCCACCCGGACTCCTTAGCAGGTTTTTAATACACTTGGTTTCAAAAGCCAGAACTAGAAATGCCACCTTAAAGGCAGAGCTCTCCTGCTTCAGCAAGGGCTGCTCCGGGCTGTGGTTTGGAGGCCAGGCTGTTATCTTGGTGCTGATTTCCATCAGGCTCTGTGCCCAAACTCTGCCCTGGCAGGAGGGCAGCCTGACCAGCCTGTGATGCTTGCTGATGAAGGTTGTGGAGCAGCAGCCAGGCTGGCTGCAGAGATGAAATCAAGTGTATAGAATCACAGAACGGGTTGGGTTGGAAGGGACCTCAAAGCTGTTCTGAGCAGTTCTGAGCCCCTGCCACCAGCCCAGGTTGCTCAAGGCCTCATCCAGCCTGGACTTGAACACTTCCAGGGATGAGCTGTCCACAGCCTCCCTGGGCAACCTGTGCCAGAGTCTCCCCACCCTCGCTGCAAAGAATCTCTTCCTTCTCTCCAGTCTCAGTCTCCCTCTTCCAGCTCAAAGCCATTGTCCCTTGGCCTGGCACTCCCAGCCCTTGTCCACAGTCCCTCCCCAGCTTTCTTGTAGAGTTGGTCCATCTAAGATTGAGAAAAGATTCAACCCTTGTACTGAGTGTTTATTGTTCAGAGGAGGTTTGAGTGCTCCAGATGCTCCCCGGTCCTGTGACCTTTCAGCCTGTCTCTCTCCTGCTGAACTGTCTGTTTTCAGGAGCTGGCACAGGGCTGGCTCTGGAGGGGGCAGGCACAGGTGGCAGTGCTCAAAGTGTGCTTTGCTGGGTAGGTCTTTATGGGAGACAAGCAGGAAATGAGCAAGCACTTGCAAGTCTATGTATTATTTATTGCTATAGCTGATTAATTGCCACTGAACCCTTTTGCCTGGGGCTGTGGCTCTGCCTGCTCCTCACCAAGGGATGCTGCAGCCATGCAGGTGCTCGCATGGGCCCTGGTTGCACACTGCAGGAGGTGGAAGTTCCACAGCTGATCTCTGGAAGCTGGGAGCCTGAGCAGTGGAAGGTGAGAGTGTGGCAGCTGGTGCAGGCACTGGTGGAAGGGAGAGAGATCTACCAGCAAATAGGACTGGTGAGACACAGGGTGAAGGCTCAGCCATGGAATCACAGAACTGCTTGGAGACCACCAAGTCCAAGCACTCACCCAGAGCTCACAGTGCCACCACTGCCATGAGCCACTGCCATGAGCCACAGCCCTCAGCACCACATCCAGGCAGCTTTTAAACACCTCCAGGGATGGGGACTCCACCACCTGCCTGGGCAGCCTGGGCCAGTGCCTGAGAGCCCTTGCTGGGAAGGAATTGTTCCTAATAGCCAACCTGAAGCTCCCCTGGCACAGCTTGAGGCCATTTCCTCTACTTCACTTGCTGCCAGCCCTCCCAGCATCAGGATGAGGAGCCGCTGGCCCTGTCTGGGGGAGCAGCAGCACCCTGGGGTTTGTGTGTCTGCCTGTGATGAGGGGTGGCAGTCAGCACTGGGGTACCAGCAGGGACTTGACCTTCCTTCCTCCAGGGCTGGGAGTGCTGCTCTGGCTGGCTGGAGAGCAGGGTAGCCGCTTGAAGAGAGGAGCTGGCTGCTGCCTGTCCCAGCTCTGCAGCTGGCTCTGAACCCGTGGCTCACAGTGCAGGCTGTGCAGCACCTCACTGGCTCCACCTCCTCTCTGGAGCCATGGTTAGGTGTTGCTAGGTGTAAGCCCATGCCCCACCTGCCCAGGAGGAGAGCTGTGACTGGAAGAGCTCTGTACCGATGTGAAGCCCTCTAAAGCACTGGGGGCAATCTGGGATCCCATCCAGCAGGGATCCCATCCAGCAGGGATCCCATCCAGCAGGGCTTCCCTAAGCCACCGGAGCTCTTAAGCATCTGCTGAGCTTTGAGGAGATCTCAGCTAACAAGGTGCTGCTGAGGTAGTTGTGTAGCTTTGATCTGCACATCTGGAAGAGTAAGAGGGTCCAGTCCCAGTGGAAGGGGGTGGGACTGCCCCTGCCTTCAGCAGAGCAGCTGATGCTCAGTTGCAGTGGCAAGAATGTCCTTCCCTTGCTGTGGGTGGTGGCAATGGAGGTGACTGCTGTGCTCTGGGGAGGCCTCACCTGGGCTGCTCGTCCAGCTCTGAGGCCCCCAGCACAATAAGGACATGAACCTGATGGGGAGAGTCCAGAGGAGGGCCACAAAGGTGCTGGAGCACCTCCATGGGGTCAGGCTGGCAGACCTGGGGCTGTTCAGCCTGGAGAAGAGAAGGCTCCAGGGAGACCTCAGAGCAGCCTCCCAGTACCTGAATGGGATCTACGGGAAGGCTGAGGAGGGACTGTTGCCAAGGGGCTATGGGGATAGGATGAGGGACAGTGGTTTTCAACTGGAGCAGGGCAGAGTCAGGCTGGGCATCAGGAGGAAGTTCTGCACAGTGAGGCTGGGGAGACACTGGAGCAGGCTGCCCAGGGAGGTGGTTGAAGCCCCATCCCTGGAGACATTCGAGGTCAGAGTTGCTGTGGCCCTGGGCAGTTGGAGGTGTCCCTGCTGCCTGCAGGGGGCTGGACAAGGTGGCCCTGGAGGGTCCCTCCCAAGGCAGTGCAGCTGTGCAGCTGTGGGGTGGCAGCAGCTCAGCACCGCCCGGCGCAGCTCCTGTCACCAGAACAGGTCTGCAGAGTGCTGCAGTCAGAAAAGTTCCTCCATCAAATGTCTGCTGTGGGGGCTGAGAAGTGAGGGGGCCTGGGGAGGAGTGATGAGAGAGGTGTAGGGAAAGGCTTTTCCTGGCAGGCTCCCTCGGGCGGGGGTGGCAGTGCTGGCTGTGACTCTGACTCAGGCAGCGTCGGGCCCTGCGGGACCGATGCCCAGCGAGGGGGGCAGGGTGCTGCTGCTTGGCAGCTCTGGTGCCTGCTCTCCTGTTACCTCTCAGCACTCCCATGGAGAATCCTCTCCTTGGATGCCATTAGCCCATGGCAGCCCCAAAAGGACAGTGGTGTCCACAGGTGCCAGCAGGTCATGGAAGGTTCTCCACCCTCTACTCTGTCCTGGTCAGGTCACATCTGGAGTCCTGGGTCCAGTTCTGGGTTCCCCAGTAAAAGAGAAGCACTGATGAAGATGCTGAAGAGGGCTGGACCCAGTCCTGACCCCTGGGGCACACCATGAGCTCCAGGCCTCCAGCTGGACCCTGCACTGCAGACCAGAGCCCTCTGAGCTCTATCCTCCAGCTGGTTCTCAGCCCAGCTCTCTGTCCCCTTGTCTAGCTCCTGGGTGCTGAGCTGTTGTTATGGGAGAGTGTCCAAAGCCTTGCTGCAGTCAAGGCAGACACCCTGCCCCACTCTCCCCTCCCCCATCCAGCCAGCCACAGCAGCACAGGTGGCTGTCAGGTTGGTCAGGCATGGTTTGCCCTCTGTTAATCCATGCTCACTGCTCCTAATGAGAGATGACCTCCAGAAGGAGCTGTTCCATCACTCTCCCAGGGATGGAGGTGAGGCAGACCTGGCTGAGCTTCCCTGGCCTTGCTTATGGTTCAGAGTGTGGGGCTGGAGGTGCTGTCAGACAGGGTCAGAGACAGACCCTGACTCAAAGCTAGGTGTCTAAAGGTCGGGAGAGAAGGGTGTGGGAGCAGGCCAGCAGTGCTCTTGTTGGCTTTGACTGCAGAGTACAGCAGCAGCAGCACTGGGGAGCAAGGGCTTGCAGGTGAAGATGCAGGTGTTGAAGGCAGCAGGGTTTAAAGGCACAGAGAGCTGGAGCCAGCAGGGCACACAACATGTGCTGGGAGAAACCTTCCACTGCACAGCAGGAGCTGCCTCTCTGCATTCCTGCTCCCCTTGAACCTGCTCCCTGACTGCTCCCCATGGCTGAGTGCTTGGAGTGGAAGTGGCAGAGTGGAGGGTTTGCAGGAGGGAGTGGCTGCAGGGAGCTCAGGCTGGCAGTGAGGCTGCCTTGGCCGCAGCTGGCCTTTCTCCATGCTCTGGTGGCCACACACAGCTCTGTCCCTGGGAGCCCATTTGTTACTGACTGACTGGTGGGGGTGGGAGGGAGGCTCCTGAGGGTGAGACATCCATGTGAGCTCTGTCACCTCCCTGGGTTGTGCTCTGGTGGAGCAGAGGGTGGATGAAGTCTGCAGCTGGAGCAGGGGGACATCCCCAGCCTGAAAGCAGGGCCTTGGCATGGGAGGGTCTCTGAAGTGTTTTCTCCTGGGTGTTTTCCTGCTGCCTCCTTGCTCCCCACAGTCCCCTTGGAATTCAGCTGCCAGGAAGGGAGCTGCACTGGCATGCTGCTGGTTACCCTGGGGCCAGGCCTGCCTTGGTCATGAGGGTGAGACCATCCTCAGGCCTCTGCAGTGGGCTCCCAGAGACAGGGATGCAGGTTAGCAGTCAGCTCCTTGCTGCCTGCCTCTCTCTCCCCAAGGGACCAGCTCCTTGTCTGCTGGGAGGATCTGCAGCCTCTGGCTTGGCTTTGCTCCAGGGCCTGAGCAGTAAGCTCCAGGTGCCATGGGCACACAGTGCACTGTAAGCCTCAGAGCCAGCACAGCCCTGTGTGTGCCAGAGGGCTTGCTGCCTCATCAGTGCCTGAGAGTGGCCTGGACAGACAGGCAGGGAGTGGTTGTCCTGGCAGGGAACAGACAGATCTCATGATGGGTAATGCAGCAGGAGGGCTGGTGGGTGACTACCCTGTGTCCTGAAGGATGCCTTCAGTGTGGGAGAGGAGCTGTGTTTGCAACAGTGAGAAGTGGATCTATGGTGCACAGCAGCTCCACACTTTGTGAAGGCTCTTGGGTTGTCCTCCCACCTGGAGATTATATTCATGCATCCAATACAATCACCATGGGGAGACATAACTGCTGCTGGTGAGCTGTGCTGCCAGCCCAGAACCAGCCTGGCCTGGGCTGAGCCCCAGCAGTGTGGGCAGCAGGGGCAGGGAGGGGATTCTGCCCCTCTGCTGTGCTCTGCTGAGACCTCCCTGCAGTGCTGGGGCAGCTCTGGAGCCCTCAGCTCAGACAGGGGCCTGGGGCAGCAGGGCCAGAGGAGGCCACAGCAGTGCTGGCAGGGCTGGAAGCCCTCTGCTGGGAGGCCAGGCTGGGAGAGTTGGCCTTGGGCAGCCTGCAGAGGAGAAGGCTCCAGGGAGAGCTGCTGGTGCCCTTGCAGTGCTTCAAGGGGAGATCAGGAAGCTGGGGACAGAGTTTGGAGCAGGGCCTGTGGTGCCAGGCCAAGGGGGGATGGTTTGAACTGAGAGAGGGAGATGGAGAGTGGAAAGAAGGAGAAATGTTTGACACTGAGGCTGGGGAGAGCCTGGCCCAGGCTGCCCAGAGAGCTGCCCCATGGCTGGCAGCAGTGCAGCTCAGGGTGTTTGGGGCTGTGAGCAACCTGCTCTGGTTGGGGATGTCCCTGCTGGCTGCAGGGGTTGGGCTGGATGAGCTTGGAAGGTCCCTTCCCACCCAGCCCAGGCTGGGATTTCAAAGGTTATCTGCTGGGGTCAGAAGGATTTGTGGGAATTCCACCTGCTCCTCAGTCTGTTTCCTGCCCCTGGCTGTGTCCCAGGGGATGTTTCTGTTGTGAGGTGCCTGTATTCCTCCAGAGTGGACCTGTTGAGATACCAGAAGTGGTTTCACTTGGTGCTTCAGCAGCTTCGTACCAGAGCTTTTGCTGGAGTAGCAGCAGGAGGTAGCAGGAGTTGGGCTGCAGGCCTGGCACCTGCCTGTGCAAGCCCCAAGGGGCACTGCCCAGCCCTGCTGCCAGGGGCTGCTGTGTATTGCAGGGGTGCAGAGCTGCATGAGGCTGCAGCCAGCAGCTTGAGCATGCTTGACCTATAGAATCATAGAACTGTTTGGGCTGAAGGAGCCCTCTGGGATCATCCCGTTTGAACACTGACCCAGCACCGCCCCCAAACCTGTCCCCAGGTGCCATGGCCACAGGTTTCTTGAACACCTCCAGGGATGGGGACTCCACCACCTCCCTGGGCAGCCTGTGCCAGTCCCTGACCACTCTTGCAGCAGAAAAAGTTTTCCTCATCTCCATCCTAACCCTCCCCTGGCACAACTCCAGGCCATTTCCTCTCCTCCTATCACCTGATCCAAGGGAGCAGAGCCCAGCCCCCACCTGGCTCCAGCCTCCTCTCAGGGAGCTGCAGAGAGCAATGAGGTCTCCCTCAGCCTCCTCTGCTCCAGGCTGCACACCCCCAGCTCCCTCAGCTGCTCCTCCCCAGCCCTCTTCTCCAGACCCTTCCCCAGCTCTGTTGCCCTTCTCTGGACGTCCTCCAGCCTCTCAGTGTCCTTGGAGTGAGGAGCCCAAATCTGAACCCAGGATTTGAGGTGTGGCCTTCCCAGTGCTGAGCCCAGGGGGCAATCCCTGCCCTGCTCCTGCTGCCCACACCACTGCTGCTCCAGGCCAGGCTGCTGGTGACCTTCTTGCCCACCTGGGCACCCCCTGGCTCATCTTTCAGCCACTGTTGACCCAAATGTCAGCTGCCACCTCCTGCTCTTTCAGCACAGGGCTTCCCAGCAGTGCTCTTTTGCAGCAGGATCAGATCAGCAGCTCCTGCCCTGGTGCTGGGAGCCCCTTGCTGCCCTTGGGCTGCTGCTGCATTCACGTCATGGACAAACTGTTTGGGTACTGAAATGGTTTGGATCTGGTGCTGGCTGGAGTGAGGCTTGCAGAGCCACTGTGCACTCAGCAGATGAGTCAGGCTTAGTCACCCTGGCAATCAGTGCTGCTCTTCTTGGGTGCTTCCAGCCTGGCAGGGCTGGTGCTGAGCTCAGTGTTTCTACCTCTCCCTTGGATTTAGGTGTTTTTCATTATAGGTTTGGTTTTGTTTTGTTCAAGTATCTAAAGGCCAAAAATGCTCATGGGAGAGAAGAGCAAAGCAAGGTCTGTGGAAAGAATGTCTTGGGATCCTCTTCAGACAGAAGAGGGAAGAACTTACCTGGCAGGGATGTGCATCCCAGGAGCTTAGCCTAAGGTCTGCAGCACTGTGAGAGTTGAATTGCTTTGAGCTTTGTGGTCACACAACCCCAGATGTGGTGAGGTTAGAAGAGACCTCTGGAGCTCACCCAGTCCAAGCCCTGCTCCAGCAGGGCACCCACAGCACAGTGCCCAGCAGCACAATGCCCAGGGGGGGGTTGGAAGCTCTCCACACAAGGACACTCCACAACCTCTCTGGGCAGCCTGCTCCAGGCCTCCAGCACCCTCACAACAAACAACTTGCTCCTCCTCTTCACATCCAACCTCCTGGGCTCCAGGCTGTGCCCATTGCCCCTTGTGCTGTCCCTGGACACCACTCAGCAGAGTCTGGCCCCAGCCTCTTGCCCCCCACAGCTTCTTTAGCTCTTGCTGAGCATTGCTCAGCTGCCCTCTGGGGCTGCTCTTCTGCAGGCTCTCAGCCCCAGGGCTCTCAGCCTTTGCTCCTCCCAGAGCTGCTCCAGGCCCCTCAGCAGCTCTGCAGCCTCCCCTGGACTCTCTCCAGTAGTTCTCTGTCTCTTGAACTGGGGAGCCCAGACCTGGGCCCAGCACTGCAGATGTGGCCTCCCTAGGGTCCCAGGGTCGTTGGGGTGCAGCTCAGGTGCCCCAGGGTGACATTTCCCCACGTGTGTTTCCAAGTGCAGCTACCCCTCAAAGCTTGTCTTGCCCCTTCAGTGCTGCCAAGCCTGTACCATGCTCTGATGCTGAGCTCCTCATCAGCCTGGCACAGTGCTGCAGTGACCCGAGGGCAGAGCCTTCTTCTCCCCAGCAGCCTTTGCCCAGTGACTCCCCAGATAATCTCCAGTCCTTGACCTTGGAAAGTGCATCTTGGCTTAGGGAGCTAAAGCTGAAGGCTTCATCAGCCCAGGGCAGGCTGCCAGGCTCCAGAGCTCCAGGCTGCAGGGGGCTGTGTGTGCAGGGCTGGTCTGCCTGGCCCTGACTCCTGCTGCTGACCCCCTGAGCCTGTTCCCTCTGCACAGAGCCTGCCTGCTGCCTCCTTTGGTGTTGTGCAGGTTAGCCAAGGCTGCCGGAGCTGTGAGGATTATCAGATGGGAGTTATCCATGTGGAAGCCCTGCAGAGGCTTTCAGACCTCTTGTCTCTTCATCTTGCATTCACTGCCTCTTGTCTGGCCCTGTGCACTTCTCTGCTTTGCCTTTTGCCCTGGGTGTGCACTTGGCAGAGCTGATGAAGACCTGCAGCCCAGGGACAATTAGAGGTCGATGCTGGGATCATTGCTCTGCTTCAGATTCTTTGCTGGAGTCCCTGGGAAGAAGGAAGCCCTGCTGGGCTCTGTGCTCTCCACTGGACCCCAGCCTCTCAGTCCTGGAGCAGCTGGATATGAAAGGCCTGGAAGTGCTGGGGAGATCTTCACTGCAGCTGGCTCACAGACCTGAGCAGCTCAAGACAGTCCCTGGAACACCTCCAGAGAGCTCAGAGCCTTTCTGCGTATCCGAGAGGAAGCTAAACCTCTAAGACTGTTGTGTATGGATGAGAGCTTCTGCTGGGGGCCTGTTTGGTCTGTGCTGGATGACCTCAGTGCTGGTCTGAGCTGTGAGAGCTGAGCCTGGCAAAGGTGTCTGAGCATGGACTGCTTTGCTGTGTCCTGCTCAGAGAGCCAGAGAGTGCTTTGGGTGGGAAGTGACCTTTAGAGGCCATCTGGTCCAACCCCCCTGCAGTCAGCAGGTGTCACTGCTGGGGTCTTGGTTCCCCTTCTCTTACACCTCCTTTTCTTTCTCTCCACGCCACATGAGCTGCTCTCCTGGCCCTGTCCTGCTCTGCAGCACAGCCACCCAAAGGCACTGCAGCAATGGCAGTGCTTGAAACTGGTTTGATGTGAGTGCTGAGTTCTGCTCCCATGGGACTAGAGGGGACTGGGGCATTGCGGGGGTTAGACCTTACCCTTGCAGGCTGAGAAGCTGTTCATGTCCTCTTGATATCTTCATTTTTGGTTTGCTCCTCTCTGCATCATCCCCTGAGGCAGTTTGGAGGGATCAGTGCAGGCTGCAGCAGCAGATGGCTCATCTCAGGCTGAGCCTCTGGACTTACAGAAATGGGAACCTGCCACTTGCCTCCCTCTGGTGCAGACATCCAAGGGGTCACTGCTGCAGGGAGCAGCCTAAATGCTACAGATTCCTAATCCTGAGGGACTTCTTTTCCTCATGAATCATGAGAGACTTGACATGAGCCAGCACTGGTCCCTGGCAGCCCAGCAGGCAGCTGAGTGGTGAGCTGCAGCCAGAGCAGAAATACAATACAATACAATACACCAGGTTGGAAGAGACCTTCAAGATCATCGTGTCCAACCCATCAAACAACTAGACCATGGCACCAAGCACCCCACCAAGTCTCCTCCTGAACACCTCCAATGACGGTGACCCCACCACCTCCCCAGGCAGCCCATTCCAACGGGCAATCACTCTCTCTGTGTAGAACTTCCTCCTAATGTCCAGTCTAAACCTGCCTTGGCACAGCTTGAGACTGTGTCCTCTTGTTCTGGTGCTGGCTGCCTGGGAGAAGAGACCAACCTCTGCCTGGCTACAACCTCCCTTCAGGGAGCTGTAGAGAGCAGTTAGGTCAAGCAGGGAGAGCAGCAGCACAGGGAGGGGATTCTGCCCCTCTGCTCTGCTCAGACCCCACCTGCAGCACTGCCTCCAGTTCAAACCATTGCCCCTCATCCTGTCACCACTTGATAAAAAGTCCCTCCCCAGCTTTACAGCTGATCCCTGGAAATGTCCAAGGCCAGGCTGGATGAGTCCTTGAGCAGCCTGGGCTGGTGGGAGGCGTCCCTGCCCATGGCAGGGGGCTGGAACTGGATGAGTTTTAAGGTCCCTTCCAAGCCAACCCCTCTGGTTCTGGTAGCTGTCTGGCTGCTGCCTTGCTTGTTAGCATGTCACAAACACTCTGAACCTTTCCACCTTCTGCCCTCTGACCTCAGCTCCCCCTCACAGACTGCCCCAAGCTGTGGTCCCTGCCACCACTGCCTCCTCTCCCACACTGCCCCTCGGCATTGCTTCCTCTTCCACCACCTCCTCCTCAGGCTCAGTCTGTTCCCTCTGCTGCACAAGTCCTGCACTGTCCCCAGGAGCAGCCTCTGTCTGTGAGTCGGTGCTGCCCATGCTCCACTGTGCAAGTGCCAGCTGCACCAGGCTGCACTGCTGCAGCTGCTGGCCAGGAGCTGCTGGTTCAACTTCCCCTCAGCATGCTGCAGGCTGCACTTGGGCTTTTCACTGCATCATCTTGGTTGGAAGAGACCTTTAAGATCATTGAGTCCAGCCACGAACCCAGCACTGCCAGGGCACCACTGGACCATGGCCCTCAGCACCACAGCTCCACAGCTTTGAAACCCCTCCAGGCCTGGGGACTCCACCACTGCCCTGGGCAGCCTGGGCCAGGCCTGGACAACCCTCCTGGGGAAGAAAATAATCCTAATTCCAGATCTTCACATCCAACCTCCCAGGCTCCAGGCTGTGCCCACTGCCCCTTGTGCTGTCCCTGGGCACCACTCAGCAGAGTCTGGCCCCAGCCTCTTGCCCCCCACAGCTCCTTTAGCTCTTGCTGAGCATTGCTCAGCTGCCCTCTGGGGCTGCTCTTCTGCAGGCTCTCAGCCCCAGGGCTCTCAGCCTTTGCTGCTCCCAGAGCTGCTCCAGGCCCCTCAGCAGCTTTCCTCATATTCCCAGCAGGTCCCCCCTCAGCTGTGCTGCTGCAGGAGGTTGTTCCTCCCCAGGGCTAGGCCCCTGCCCTTGCCCTTGGTGAGCTCCATGAGGTTCCCTGTGCCCAGCTCTGCAGCCTGGCCAGGCCTGGCTGGATGGCAGCACAGCCTGAGGGCTGTCAGCCACTGCTCCCAGCCTGGGACCATCAGCAGCTGGCTGAGGCTGCACTCCAAGCCTTCATCCTGGTGTTGAACAGGACTGGACTCTGTGCTGTGTGCTCTCCCCACCACAGCCTTGGCTGGAATGTGCCCAGAGCTGCCCCCAGCCAGGTGGTGCTGTGCCAGACTCCTGTCCCTCCAGCCCTGTCTGGAGGGATCTCTGCTGATGTCTCTCTGCCTTGGGTGGATTTTGCACTCCTCAAAGTTTTCTTCTTAGAGGAATTTTCTTAAGCAGGAGCTTTCTCTTCACAGTGATTTGGGGTTGGTTGTTGCTTCTGTGTGCAGCCAATGTAACTGATCTGATTATGCAGAGCCTTTAATCGTGCCATGAGCACATGGAGGGCAGAATAGGATGGAGCTGGGGAAGCTCCTGTGGGGATTCCTGAGCTCTGTGCACAGGGTCACAGCCTGCTCTGGCTGCAAGGGACCTTCAAAGGTCATCTGGTCCTTCCCTCCCACAGAGAGCTGTGGGCTGGTAGCCTGGGGATGAGTTCAGATATATTAGGTGCTGCTAATTGCTCTTAAAATTGCCTGCGAGGCCTTCCTGGGGGAAAGGCTGGAACCTGCTTTCTGCATGGTGGTATCAGGTACTGCCATGGCCCTGGACTCAGCACTGCTCAGCCACAGCTTCAATCCTGGGGTCACTTCTGGGCCCCTCACTCTGAGAAGGACACTGAGGGCTGGAGCAGGTCCAGAGAAGGGCAACAGAGCTGGGGAAGGGTCTGGAGTGCAGGGCTGGGAAGGAGCAGCTGAGGGGAGCTGGGGGTGTTCGGCCTGGAGAGGAGGAGGCTGAGGGAGAGCTCATTGCTCTCTGCAGCTCCCTGAGAGGAGGCTGGAGCAAGGTGGGGGGGTGGGCTCTGCTCCCTAGGCTCAAGTGAGAGAAGAGGAAATGGCCTGGAATTGTGCCAGGGGAGAATCTGTGCCAGGCTGCCCAGGGAGGTGGGGGAGTCCCCAGCCCTGCAGGTGCTCCAGAAGGCTGTGGCCATGGCTCTTGGGGGCAGGGTTTGGGGGCCACGGTGGTGCTGGGTTGATGTTGGACTGGAGGATGTCAGAAGCCTTTGCACCCTCACTGAGTCTGTGCAATGTGACAGAATCAGGAGTGGCTGCTGGGCTCAGCCCCGGGCTCAGCCCCTGCCTCACCCACAGCCCATGGCCAGCAGCACCCCTGCAGCGGAGCCAGGCCCCAGGGCTGGCTGGGGCTGGGCTGTCCTGGGGACACAAGCACGGAGTGATCTGTCCCCAGAGTGCTCCTGGTAGCCTGGGGACAGAGCTGACCCTGCACTGCCTTGGTAGGGACTAAGGAGGAGGAGGTGGAAGTGCTTCCTTTTCCAGTCCATGGTCTGCAGATGTTTGCCATCCTTCCAGAGCCCTGGCAGGAGCAGGACCTGGCCCTGCTGGTCCCATCTCTCAGGCAGTGCTTGCTGCAGCTGAGGCTGTGCTGGGAGCTCCACAGCAGCCAGCAGAGCTCCTCACTCTCATCTCATTCTCAGCTGTGGCACAAGAGCCAGGCTCAGCACCAGCAGCTCTGCAGAGGAGAAGGTGAAGGCCTGGGAGGTTCCCAGCAGCCTTCAGTGACTTCTCATCAGGTCAGGGCTGAAACAAGACTGCAGGAGAAGGCAGACATGGAGTGCATGGCAAAGACAGAGTGTTCTCACTTCTCCTTTGGGTTCTTCAAGTCTCCTGGTTCTAGCTGGGAATCTGAACCAGCAGTGGGAGCCACCAAGATGATCAGAAGGCTGCAGCACCTCTGCTATGGGCACAGGCTGGGAGAGCTGGGGCTGTTCAGCCTGGAGAAGAGAAGGCTCCAGGGAGCCCTCAGAGCAGCCTTCCAGTACCTGAAGGGCTCCAGGAGAGCTGGGGAGGGACTTGTGACAAGGGCTGGGAGGATGAGGAACAATGGCCTTGAGCTGGGAGAGGGGAGACTGAGAGTGGAGATGAGGAAGGAATTGTTGAGAGTGAGGCTGGGGAGACTCTGGCACAGGCTGCCCAGGGAGGCTGTGGAGGCTCCAACCCTGCAGACATTCAAGCTCAGCCTGGCTGTGGCCCTGGGCAGCCTGCTCCAGCTGGAGGTGTCCCTGCTGCCTGCAGGGGTTGGACAGGATGACCTTGGAGGGTCCCTTCCAGCCCAGGGCAGTCTGAAGCTGTGCTTACCCTCCTGCCAGCAAGAGCTCAGCCCACATGGCTGCTCTGCTGCTCCTCTGTCTGGGTTGCTCCTGCAGAGGCTGTGGGGATTTGCTTCCTTTTGGCTGCAGAGCTGCAGCTCCTCCATGTCCTTTGCTGCTGGGGCAGTGAATGTGGTTTTCAGGGGTGCCCAGAAGCTCTGTGCTTCTCCAGGGCCTGATTGCTCACAGTGGGAGTGCAGCCAAACAGGAGACAACCTCACCTTTGGGTGCCCTGCCCAGGGTGCTGCAGGTGAGCAGAGCTGAAATGAAGGCCACTGTGCTCTGAACTGAAAGGGAACCCTCTGGCTGCTCTCCCACCCCAGCAGTGAGGCTCCCACGGGGCTGCTCCTTAGCTCTGACACGCCAGGTGTGGCAAACCAGCCTGTCCTGGTGGCAGCCCAGATGTTGCTCCAGTGCATGGCTGGGGGTCACAAGTCCTCTGCAGCTTCTCCAGACTGAATGTGCCAGAGGGAGCTGGGTGGGGTTTGGGCCTCCCCTGCAGGTGTGAAAAGCTGATGGCATCAGAGTGAGGGTGCAGAAACGTGTCCCACATGCTGAGTGCCTGGGGAGGTCCTGGGGTGCATGAAGAAGTGTGGCCAGCAGGGCAAGAGAGGTTCTCCTCCCCTTCTACTCTGCCCTAGTCAGGCCACATCTGGAGTCCTGGGTCCAGTTCTGGGCTCCCCAGTTCAGGAGAGACAGAGAACTGCTGGAGAGAGTCCAGGGGAGGCTGCAGAGCTGCTGAGGGGCCTGGAGCAGCTCTGGGAGCAGCAAAGGCTGAGAGCCCTGGGGCTGAGAGCCTGCAGAAGAGCAGCCCCAGAGGGCAGCTGAGCAATGCTCAGCAAGAGCTAAAGGAGCTGTGAGGGGGCAAGAGGCTGGGGCCAGACTCTGCTGAGTGGTGCCCAGGGACAGCACAAGGGGCAGCAAGGGGCACAGGGTGTCACCCAGGAGGTTGGATGTGAAGAGGAGGAGCAAGTTGTTTGTTGTGAGGGTGCTGGAGGCCTGGAGCAGGCTGCCCAGAGAGGTTGTGGAACGTCCTTGTGTGGAGAGCTTCCAATCCCCCTGGGCATTGTGCCCCTGGGCATTGTGCTGAGGGTGCCCCTTCCAACCCCACTGTGCTTGATTCTGGGATCCTGTCTGCTCCTGTGGAACAGGGAGTGCAGGAGGGACACCAGGCTGCACACAGTCCTGGGCTGTATTGCTTGGTGTGGGGGCAGAGCTTGGCCTCTGGAAGGGACTTGCTGACCTCACATTCCACACATGGATCTGAAGAGCTTCCTGCCCTTGCTGCTTCTCTCCTGAAGGGGATTTCTGGCCCTAGCTGACAGCATTCAGGGCTGATTCTTCCCCTGGCTGTGCTGCTCTGAGGCATCCTCTGAAGGAAGCTCAGGAGGAGCACAGGGTGAGACAGGGTAGGGCTGGATGTGCAGCCCAGCTGTGCCCCCAGGCAGGACTGAGCTCCTGGGGAGCTTCTGACCCGAGCTGAAGGCTGCTGGTGATGGAGATGACAACCCAGCTGTCGTGTCCTGGCCCACAGCTGCTGCACCATGTGGCTAAAGCCTCCTGTGGCTGCTGGGAGCTCCCCTGTGAGTGGCTCCCGAGCCGCCGAGGGATGCAGCCCCTGGGGAGGACACCATCCACAGCAGCTGTTTGGGTGGAAGAGACCTTTCAGATCATGCAGGCCAGGCCTTACCCAGCGCTGCCAGGGCACCACTGAACCATCAGCACCACAGCTCCATGGCTTTAACCCCCTCCAGGGATGGGGACTCCACCACAGCCCTGGGCAGCCTGGGCCAGGCCTGGACAACCCTTTTGGGGATGAAATTTTTCCTCATGGCCTACATAAACCTCCCCTGGGGCAACTTGAGGCCTTTTCCTCTTGTGCTGTCTCTTGTTCCTTGGGAGCAGAGCCCAATCCCCACCTGGCTCCAGCCTGCTCTCAGGGAGCCGCAGAGAGCAGTGAGCTCTCCCTCAGCCTCCTCTGCTCCAGGCTCAACACCCCCAGCTCCCTCAGCTGCTGCTCCCCAGCCCTCTTCTCCAGACCCTTCCCCAACTTTGTTGCCCTTCTCTGGCCCTGCTCCAGCTCCTCAGTGTCCTGCTTGGAGCGAGGGCCAGTACCCAAACCCAGCAGTGCTGAGTGCAGGGGAGGTGTGCAGGGTCCGTGGCTCTGTTGTGATGTTGAGCTTGGCTGCACACTAGAAGCTCTTGTACCTTATGAGCAGGAATCCCAGAGGTGGAGGTCTGACTGCAGCCTTGGCTGTGCCTCTCCCTGCTCTGCCAGCTCTGGCTGCCTGCTGGGCTGCTGAAGGGGAAGCTCTCTCTGGCCGTGGCACTCGCCGATCTCTGTCCGGGGCACACAGCTCTTTTTCCGTCGGAGCGTTCGTGACCTGCTCCCAGCCTGCCACTGCTGCTCCTTCCCTCTGCTGTGCAGGGGAAGCCAGAGCTGGGTCTCTTGGTTGTGTTTGTGTTGCCTGAACCTTCAGCCCAGCTCTGTTTGTGTCTCCTGCAGGTACCCCCTGGAGCAGCTCCCCTGTGCCGCGCGCCGCCGGTGAGCTCCTGCGCCGCAGCTCTCTGCCGTCCCACCGGAGAGCAGAGGAGCTGGATGTGGCCATGGGGGACTCTGCAGCAGATGGCACGGCCAGAGCCACAGAGCCCTGCTGCCAGGACACGCAGAGCCAGCTGGCAGAGCGGGTGGCAGCCCTGCAGCTGGCTGCTGGCCCGGACGGAGGCGAGCGGCAGGGCGAGGACAGCGCCGGGAGCGAGGCGGTGCCGGGCGAGAGCGTCGGCGCCGCGCAGAGCAAGGGAGCCAGCGGCGCCCGCTGCCTGCCCGGCCCTCCGGAGGGGCGCCCTGCGGCCCTGCCCCCGCGCGGCCCCTCACCCGGCCTGGCCTGTCCAGCAGGAAGTTGTCCCTGCAGGAGAGATCCTCAGGCGGTTACCTGGCCTCCAGCAGCAGCCCGGGCTGCGGCCCCTACGCCACGGGGCCGTCCCCACGCGTCGTCCGGAGGCCGACGGTCGAGTCCCACCGCGTCTCCATCTCGGACGCTGAGGTAGGGCTGCTGCTGGCTGGGGGCAGCCGGTCACTGCTGCTGGGAGGCTGCTGCAGCAGCAGGGCTGAAAGCCCCGGGTTTGCTAAGGGGAATAGTCCCTGCGGTCCAGCACCGTATTAGCTGGGGACGGTGGAACCCCTCTGCAGCCGCCCTGGACCGCCGCTGGCTGCAGCCCTGCTCCTCGCCTCGGCTCCCTCGGCCCTCGCGTGCCTGGCACAGAGCTGTGTGGGAGCCAGGAGCCTGCTGAGGAGCAGCAGCGGGCAGGGGAAGGGCTGTGACCAAGGGCTTTGCTCTTGTGTCCCTGCTGGGTGTGTCCCTTGGGGGTTTATCAGCCGCAGCAGCTTCGCTGATGGTATTTGGTGGCTTTAAGCTGCTGGAGATGACCTGGCTGCTGGGGTCCTGCCCCTGCTGAAGGCAGGCTTCCATTTTATAGAGCTTGAGGGCCACTGGTTCCTCCTGCTCCTCTGTCCTCAGAGTGTAACAGCAGTGATGACCTTCCTCTGCTCCAGCTCAAGAGGTTCTCCTTCCACTCTGCTCTGCCCTAGTCAGGCCATGTCTGCAGTGTCCCCAGTTCAGGAGAGACAGAGAACTGCTGGAGAGAGTCCAGGGGAGGCTGCAGAGCTTCTGAGGGGCCTGGAGCAGCTCTGGGAGCAGCAAAGGCTGAGAGCCCTGGGGCTGAGAGCCTGCAGAAGAGCAGCCCCAGAGGGCAGCTGAGCAATGCTCAGCAAGAGCTGAAGGAGCTGTGGGGGGCAAGAGGCTGGGGCCAGACTCTGCTGAGTGGTGCCCAGGGACAGCACAAGGGGCAGCAAGGGGCACAGCCTGGAGCCCAGGAGGTTGGATGTGAAGAGGAGGAGAAAGTTGTTTGTTGTGAGGGTGCTGGAGGCCTGGAGCAGGCTGCCCAGAGAGGTTGTGGAGTGTCCTTGTGTAGAGAGCTTCCAACCCCCCTGGGCATTGTGCTGCTGGGCACTGTGCTGTGGGTGCCCTGCTGGAGCAGGGGTTGGGCTGGGTGATCCCCAGCGGTCCCTTCCAGCCCCACCCTGATGGGATTCTGGGGTTCAGAGGAGTGTCTCTGGGTGCCTGCAGCTCTCCCTGCTGTCTGTTTCGTGGCTGCTCTCCTGGCCTCAGCCCCATCCCAGGCTGTCACACACTGGTAGTGCCCAAGGGTCTTGGTGCAAGTGGCTGCTGGTTGCAGTTCCTCGTGTTGTGGCTGCTCCTTGCCCTACCTATGGCAGCACAAGAGAGAGGCTGTTCCCTGCCCCCTGCCATGCTCTCAGCAGTGCTCATGAAGAAGGGACCTGCAGCAGGGCTCTCTCTGGGTGCCAGCCAGTGCAGGTGGTGTGAGGTTGGTGTTTCTTGAAGCCAAAAGGATTTGCAGAGTTCCCCTGGCTGGGGGGGGGTTTCAGTGTGCCGTGTCAGGAGTGCTGCAAGGGACCACAGTGTGAGCAGTGTTGGCAGCTGCTTTGAGTCTCACTCCTGAGCTCTCCCCAGGCCTGCTCCTGTGATTTTTACCTGCAATTTCTGGAGCAAACCCAACTTCCCAGGCCTTGCCTTTGTCCCCAGGCCGAGCTGGTTTCCCATTCCTGGGGCAGGAGTGGGGCAGGGCAGGGGGAGGGCTGGGGCAGGGCTGGGGCAGGGCAGGGGGAGGGCTGGGGCAGGGCTGGGGCAGGGCAGGGGGAGGGCTGGGGCAGGGCAGGGGCAGGGCAGGGGGAGGGCTGGGGCAGGGCTGGGGCAGGGCAGGGGGAGGGCTGGGGCAGGGCAGGGGGAGGGCTGGGGCAGGGCTGGGGAAGGGCTGGGGCAGGACAGGGGGAGGGCTGGGGCAGGGCTGGGGAAGGGCTGGGGCAGGGCAGGGGGAGGGCTGGGGCAGGGCTGGGGCAGGGCAGGGGGAGGGCTGGGGCAGGGCAGGGGCAGGGCAGGGGGAGGGCTGGGGCAGGGCTGGGGCAGGGCTGGGGCAGGGCAGGGGGAGGGCTGGGGCAGGGCTGGGGCAGGGCAGGGGGAGGGCTGGGGCAGGGCAGGGGCAGGGCAGGGGAGGGCTGGGGCAGGGCTGGGGCAGGGCAGGGGGAGGGCTGGGGCAGGGCTGGGGCAGGGCAGGGGGAGGGCTGGGGCAGGGCAGGGGCAGGGCAGGGGGAGGGCTGGGGCAGGGCTGGGGCAGGGCAGGGGGAGGGCTGGGGCAGGGCAGGGGCAGGGCAGGGGGAGGGCTGGGGCAGGGCAGGGGCAGGGCAGGGGGAGGGCTGGGGCAGGGCAGGGGCAGGGCAGGGGGAGGGCTGGGGCAGGGCAGGGGCAGGGCAGGGGGAGGGCTGGGGCAGGGCAGGGGCAGGGCAGGGGGAGGGCTGGGGCATGTCTGAGGGTGCCACAGCTCCATGGTCTCGGCAGTGCCAGACAGAGAGGAGGCAGCATGCTGGGCAGGGAGCAGTGGTGGCAGGGACCTGCTGGCCTTCCCTGCAGGGAGGGCTGCATCTGTGCCCTGGTGCCAGGGGAGGCCAGCCCAGGAGAGGCCTCTGGTTCACCTCGTGTCTGGTGAGGGATGGGTGCTCTGCAGGGGGCTCCATCTGCTGTGCCTCTGGAGCTGGCAGGACAGTGGTGCTCAGCTGTGAGCTCCCCTCTGCTGCTGTGCCTGCCCACTGCACTGGGGCAGGCAGGGCAGCCAGGGGCTCAGGAGCAGTGCCAGGCCAAGTCCTCCTCACCTGGGTGGTGCTGAACGTGGCCGTGCCCGGTGCCGCCCGTGGCACCGCGGTGCTCCTGCCCTGCCTCGTGCACACTGCACCTGGCTTTGCCCGGTGTGGATCCAGGGGGCCTGGAGCTCAGCATCTGCATGGCTTGGGGGCTGCCTCCTGAGCATGGGAGGGCTCCCCTGGCACCTCTGGGGGTGTGGGTGGCAGGGGGCATCCGGTAGGGGGGATCTGGCAGGGGGGATCTGGCAGGGGGAGGATCTGGCAGGGGGTGGGTGGCAGGGGGAGGATCTGGCAGGGGGTGGAACTGGCAGGGGCAGAGCTGCCATGGTCCTGGGGGCAGTTGGCAGGTCACAGCAGGTGTGTGATGGGCTGTGGCCCCCAGCCTGCAAGGGCTCACCTGCAGAGCCTGCAGCTCCTCTGACAGCAGCCATATGCTCCAGGGAGGGAGGAGGGGAGGGAGAGGAGCCAGCTCTTGGAAGCAGACATGCCTTGGGTGCCAGCTCTCCCATCCTGCAGTGCGTAGCCTGTGCCAGGAGGGTGAGGGTGGGCTGTGTGCTGCAGTGTGCCTGGCACATCCCAGCTGCAGGCACTCAGGCCCTCCAGCCTCTCCCTCAGCATCTGCACCCTGGGAGCAGCAGACCCTGCTCGGGGGAAATGCTTCTTTGAGCTGCAGAGCCACAGAGTGCCTGGGGCTGGCACCCAACCCCCTGCAGGGACACCCAACCCCCTGCAGGGACACCCAACCCCTGCAGGACACCTCCAGCTGGAGCAGGCTGCCCAGGGCCACATCAAGGCCTCCAGGGATGGAGCCTCAACCACCTCCCTGGGCAGCCTGCTCCAGTGTCTCCCCAGCCTCACTGTGCAGAGCTTCCTCCTGGTCCAGCCTAACTCTGCCCTGCTCCAGGTGCAAGCCATTGCCTCTTCTCCCATCCCCACAGGCCCTTGGAGCAGTCCCTGCCCAGCCCCTCCAGGTACTGCAGTGTAGAGGCAGCACCCTTCACGTCCCTGCTCCTGCAGCCAGGAGAGGCTGCCCAGAGAGGCTGAGGAGGCTCCTGCTCTGGAGCAGGCTGCCCAGAGGGGCTGAGGAGGCTCCTGCTCTGGAGCAGGCTGCCCAGAGGGGCTGAGGAGGCTCCTGCTCTGGAGCAGGCTGCCCAGAGAGGCTGAGGAGGCTCCTGCTCTGGAGCAGGCTGCCCAGAGGGGCTGAGGAGGCTCCTGCTCTGGAGCAGGCTGCCCAGAGGGGCTGAGGAGGCTCCTGCTCTGGAGCAGGCTGCCCAGAGGGGCTGAGGAGGCTCCTGCTCTGGAGCAGGCTGCCCAGAGGGGCTGAGGAGGCTCCTGCTCTGGAGCAGGCTGCCCAGAGGGGCTGAGGAGGCTCCTGCTCTGGAGCAGGCTGCCCAGAGGGGCTGAGGAGGCTCCTGCTCTGGAGACTTTCCTAACCCACCTGGATGGTTCCTGTGTGACCTGCCCTGATCTGGTGACCCTGCTCTGGCAGGGGGCTCAGACTCAATGATCTCTGGAGATTTCCAACCCCCAGCAGTCTGTGATTCTACACTGGCTGAGAGACTGCAGGGAACTCAGATGAGAAGTGGAGAGCAGGACTGAGTGCTGAGCTGCAGCCAGAGCAGCACAGGGAGGGGATTCTGCCGCTCTGCTCTGCTCAGCCCCCACCTGCAGCACTGCTCCTGCTCTGGGGCCCCCAGCACAGGAAGGCTGTCTGTGGACACGTTTGTGCAGACTGCTGGGGCCTTGTCACCGTGTTAAAGGGGCCTGTCCCACCTCCAGTGACCAGGCTTTCACCTGTGAAGCAGACAGCGCAGGGCACGGCAGGGAGCGCAGGGCACGGCAGGGAGCGCAGGGCACGGCAGGCAGCGCAGGGCACGGCAGGCAGCCCAGGGCACGGCAGGCAGCCCAGGGCACGGCAGGCAGCCCAGGGCACGGCAGGCAGCCCAGGGCACGGCAGGCAGCCCAGGGCACGGCAGGGAGCCCAGGGCACGGCAGGCAGCGCAGGGCACGGCAGGCAGCCCAGGGCACGGCAGGCAGCGCAGGGCACGGCAGACAGCCCAGGGCACGGCAGGCAGCGCAGGGCACGGCAGGCAGCCCAGGGCACGGCAGGCAGCCCAGGGCACGGCAGGCAGCCCAGGGCACGGCAGGCAGCCCAGGGCACGGCAGGCAGCCCAGGGCACGGCAGGGAGCCCAGGGCACGGCAGGGAGCCCAGGGCACGGCAGGCAGCCCAGGGCACGGCAGGCAGCGCAGGGCACGGCAGACAGCCCAGGGCACGGCAGGCAGCGCAGGGCACGGCAGGCAGCGCAGGGCACGGCAGGGAGCGCAGGGCACGGCAGGCAGCGCAGGGCACGGCAGACAGCCCAGGGCACGGCAGGCAGCGCAGGGCAGGGCACGGCAGGCAGCGCAGGGCACGGCAGGGAGCGCAGGGCACGGCAGACAGCGCAGGGCACGGCAGGGAGCGCAGGGCACGGCAGGCAGCCCAGGGCACGGCAGGCAGCGCAGGGCACGGCAGGCAGCCCAGGGCACGGCAGGCAGCGCAGGGCACGGCAGGCAGCGCAGGGCACGGCAGGCAGCGCAGGGCACGGCAGGCAGCCCAGGGCACGGCAGGCAGCGCAGGGCACGGCAGGGAGCCCAGGGCACGGCAGGCAGCGCAGGGCACGGCAGGGAGCCCAGGGCACGGCAGGGAGCCCAGGGCACGGCAGGCAGCCCAGGGCACGGCAGGCGCAGGGCACGGCAGGCAGCCCAGGGCACGGCAGGCAGCGCAGGGCACGGCAGGCAGCGCAGGGCACGGCAGGGAGCCCAGGGCACGGCAGGCAGCGCAGGGCACGGCAGGGGGCAGCGCAGGGCACGGCAGGGAGCGCAGGGCACGGCAGGCAGCGCAGGGCACGGCAGGCAGCCCAGGGCACGGCAGGGCAGCCCAGGGCACGGCAGGCAGCGCAGGGCACGGCAGGCAGGCAGCGCAGGGCACGGCAGGGAGCGCAGGGCACGGCAGGCAGCGCAGGGCACGGCAGGCAGCCCAGGGCACGGCAGGGAGCCCAGGGCACGGCAGGCAGCGCAGGGCACGGCAGGGAGCCCAGGGCACGGCAGGGAGCCCAGGGCACGGCAGGCAGCGCAGGGCACGGCAGGCAGCCCAGGGCACGGCAGGCAGCGCAGGGCACGGCAGGCAGCGCAGGGCACGGCAGGGAGCCCAGGGCACGGCAGGCAGCGCAGGGCACGGCAGGCAGCGCAGGGCACGGCAGGCAGCCCAGGGCACGGCAGGCAGCGCAGGGCACGGCAGGCAGCGCAGGGCACGGCAGGCAGCGCAGGGCCCAGGGCACGGCAGGCAGCCCAGGGCACGGCAGGCAGCGCAGGGCACGGCAGGGAGCCCAGGGCACGGCAGGCAGCACAGGGCACGGCAGGCAGCGCAGGGCACGGCAGGGAGCCCAGGGCACGGCAGGGAGCGCAGGGCACGGCAGACAGCCCAGGGCACGGCAGGCAGCGCAGGGCACGGCAGGCAGCGCAGGGCACGGCAGGGAGCCCAGGGCACGGCAGGGAGCGCAGGGCACGCAGGGCAGGGCGGCAGGCAGCGCAGGGCACGGCAGGCAGCGCAGGGCACGGCAGGGAGCCCAGGGCACGGCAGGCAGCGCAGGGCACGGCAGGCAGCGCAGGGCACGGCAGGCAGCCCAGGGCACGGCAGGCAGCGCAGGGCACGGCAGGCAGCGCAGGGCACGGCAGGGAGCGCAGGGCGCGGCAGGCAGCGCAGGGCACGGCAGGCAGCGCAGGGCACGGCAGGCAGCGCAGGGCATGGCAGGGAGCCCAGGGCACGGCAGGGAGCGCAGGGCACGGCAGGCAGCGCAGGGCACGGCAGGGAGCGCAGGGCACGGCAGGGAGCCCAGGGCACGGCAGGGAGCGCAGGGCACGGCAGGGAGCGCAGGGCAGTCCCCAGCCCTGGAGGGGTTTCAGAGCTGTGTAGAAGTGGTGCTGAGTGCCATGGCTCAGTGATGCCCTGGCTTAAGGGTTGGAGTGGATGACCTCCAAGGTCTCTTCCAGCCAAAGTGATTCTGTGATTCTCTGGGTTTATGGCACAGCAGCCCCCACTCATCTCCTCAACAGCCTTCAGGCAGCTGGGGTGGCAGCAGCAGATCCTGTCCCCTCCCTTTGTCCCCAGGAGCAAACCAGTTGTGTGATTCTGTGGTGAAAGGGCAGAGGTGCTGGGTGCTGGGCAGAGGTGCTGGGCACTGGCACTGGGAAGGGCACTGCTGGTGCTATTATGCAACTGAGTACGTGACAGGGTGTGCCCAGGGGCAGACTGTCCCCCTCTACCCAGCCCTGGGGAGGCCTCACCTGGGGTACTGGGTTCAGTTCTGGGCCCTCACTCTCAGAAGGACACTGAGGAGCTGGAGCAGGGCAGAGAAGGGCAACAGAGCTGGGGAAGGGTCTGGAGAAGAGGGCTGGGGAGGAGCAGCTGAGGGAGCTGGGGGGTTGAGCCTGGAGCAGAGGAGGCTGAGGGAGACCTCATTGCTCTCTGCAGCTCCCTGAGAGCAGGCTGGAGCCAGGGGGAGTTGGGCTCTGCCCCCAAGGAACAGGAGAGAGGACAAGAGGAAATGGCCTCAGGCTGCCCCAGGGCAGCTTCAGGTTGACCATCAGAAGAAACTTTTTCACTGAGAGGGTTGTCCAAGCCTAGCCCAGGCTGCCCAGGGAGGGGGCTGAATCCCCAGCCCTGGGGGGGTTTCAAAGAGGCAGAGATGTGGTACTGAGGGCCATGGTTCAGCACCAGCCTTGGCAGGGCTGGAGCTTGCTTGGACTGGAGCTTAAAGGGCTTTTGCCAACCCAGAGCATTGTGTGGCTCTGTCAGGTGGGGACGTGGCCGTGGTGAGAGCAGAGCCCCCTGGCTGTCCCCAGCCTTCATCCCTGCCCCCGGGGCTGTCCTGCCGTCGCTCACTGGCTCCGTTGGGCTGCAGGGAAAGGTCAGGAGCTGCTCCTGGAGACTGGGGGAGGGGTGGGGGAGGTCACTTGTAGGCAGAGGTAAGAGGGTGGTGGTCTGGACACAGGGGCAGGGCCTGGCCCCTGCTCACCGGCACTAGCGCCGGGGGCTGCCTGCCTGGGTGGGCTGTGTCCCTCGGAGAGGACTCCATGCTGCCAGGGCTGCCCCAGCAGCGCTGGCAAGAAGCAGCAGCACACCGCTGTGCAGATGCTGCCTTGGCTGGAGATGAGGCGCAGAGTGCAGAGCCAGGAGGCTGTGCTGCATGCAGGGGGCTGCACTCGCTCTGCCCAGAGGGGCGGGAGGCCTGCGGCAGGAGCTGCTCCCTGCAGGCTGCTGAGTGAAGGGCAGGCAGAGCTCAGCTGCTTGGAGGCTTTCTCAGTGCTGCTTGCTTCTCTGCCTCTCTGAGCTGCTCTGCAGAGCACTTCCCCACCTCTGCCATTTTGCCCAGGACAAAGCAAGGGCTGTGGAGCTGAGCAGGGGCAAAGCCAGGGCAGGAGGCATCAGCACCAAGCTGTCCCTGCTTCCTTTGTGCCAAGCACAGCCTTGCCCTGGAGAGTGAATCTGCTCCCACAATCCCAGCAGGGAGGGGTTCAGGGGCCTCTGGAGCTCACCCAGCCCAACCCCTGCTCCAGCAGGGCACCCACAGCACAGTGCCCAGGAGCACAGTGCCC
This sequence comes from Picus viridis, assembly GCA_033816785.1. Lineage (NCBI taxonomy): Eukaryota > Metazoa > Chordata > Aves > Piciformes > Picidae > Picus > Picus viridis. The sequence goes on from CM066598.1 coordinate 13,903,924, forward strand.
AGGGGGTTGGAAGCTCCACAACCTCTCTGGGCAGCCTGCTCAGGGCTCCAGCAGTCACCCCCTGCCCAATAAACATTCTAGCAGTTGGAATGCTCCTGGGCTGAACCTGGAGCTGTGCTGGGAGCTGGGCTGGAGGGGTGCTTGGTGTCCCACCAGCACAGCCTGTGTCAGAATTCAGCCCATGGCTGCTTTGTCCTGGGCTGTCATAAACCAGCCCTGCAGCGTCTGGGGTGTAACACAGGGCACTGGAGCTGAGGTTTGGGCGCTCAGCACTGCCCCTGCTGGGTGCTGATCCCTGGGCAGGGCTCTCATTGTGTTCTCTTTTGATCTGCAGGACTGTGTGCAACTCAACCAGTACAAGCTGCAGAGTGAAATAGGCAAGGTAGGTACTGGGGCTGGGCACCAGCAGCCCTCCTGCACAGCCCTGAGTCTGGCTGCAGAGGCTCTGCCAGCCCAGGGCCCCTTGCTGGCCAGGACTCCTGGCAGCTTGCTTTGGGGTTTGGGAGTTTGGTTTTAGTCTGAGCAGGTTTTGCTCAAGGTCACAGTGGAGTTCCTTCCTCTGCAGTCTGAGCTGCTTCTCCTGCTGAAGGTGGCTGAGCTGGCTCCCTGCCAGGGTGGTTGCTTGCCAGATGGAACACCGAGAGCCTGGGACACAGCCCAGCAAGGAAAGAAACCCAACAAAGCCCAAGGAGGAGGGCAGAGGTTAGGGTTAAGGTCAGCTGGAGCTTCCCTGCCTGGATGTCAGTGGCATCCCAGTGGATGTTTAAAAGCTGCAGAAGGATTCAGAGGAGATTCCTCCCCAGCTGTTTGGAGCTGGGGGCTGCTGAGCACTGCAGGCACCTGCACAGCTGGACTGCTGCAGATGGGCCCATGGTGCCTTCTGGAAGCTGCCAGAAGGGATTGTCCCTGAGCTGCAGAGACCTCCACCAACCAGCCAAACCTTCACCTTCAGCCCAACCTCCTCTCCAAATTGAAAGGCCCCAGGCTGTGGCAGGAGCTCTTGCCCTGTGTGCCTGGCTGCTGGCAGGGTGTGAGGCTGGAGGTGCCACTGCTGCTGGCACAGCTGCTGCCACCTGCAGCAGGGCTCTGGGCAGCCTGGTCTGGTCGAGGATGTCCTTGCTTACTGCAGAGGGGCTGGACTGGGTGACCCTTAGAGATCCCATCCAACCCAAACCGCTCTGTGGCTCTTCAGACCCACTTGAGTGCTGCTTAGGGCTGTGGTTTAGTCAAGGAGCTGCCAGTGCTGGGCTGGTGATGACTCTGGTCTCAAGGGTCTTTCCCAAGCCTGTGGATGGTTGCACTCAATGGCTTTCAAGGCTTTCAAGGTCTTTTCCAGCCACAGCAGTTCTGTGAGTCTAAGGGCTTCTCATTGGCATCAGGATGGCTGAGGGGGCTGTGAGGTCCTCTCTCTGCTGGGCTTTCCCCTGCTGCATTCTTCCCTGCAGGTCAGTGAGCAGACAGGCACCCTGGGGGTGGTGGAGGGGCTGCTGGTCCTGCTGTGTTCCTGGACCAAGGAGGTGACTTGTTGGGCTCCTCTGAGACCAGGACCTTCATTCCTGCTCCCAGTGAAGTCAAGAGAAACCTTCTGAAGGTTGCAGTGATGGTTTGGGGCACTGCCATCTCACTGGGATGTGAGGTGCAGTCTTGACACAGGACTGCAGAACCCCGGGGGTGGGGATGGAGTCTGGCTGCAGGCTGGCACAGGAGCTGTGGGTACAGCAGCAGCCAGGTCTGCAGCTGGGGAGCAGGCAGCTGGTCCTCACCAAAGTCCATTTGCACTTAAGAGTGGGAGAGGCTCCAGCAGCAGAGGGAATGGAGTTCCTGCAGAACCTCCACCCACAAACACCTGTGGGAAAATTGTCCCAAACACACCTTTGGGTAGGACAGACAGGGCAGGAGGTGCTCCAGGGAGACCTCAGAGCAGCCTTCCAGTACCTGAAGGAACTTCAGGAGAGCTGGGGAGGGACTTTTGAGAAGGGCTGGGAGTGCCAGGCTGAGGACAATGGCTTTGAGCTGTACAAAGCTTGATTAAGATGAGAGCTTCCCCATGAGGGTGGAACAGGTTGCCCAGAGAAGATGTGGAGGCTCCAAGGCAGGAGGTGTTGCAGGCCAGGCTGGATGAGGCCTTGAGCAGCCTGTGCTGGTGGGAGCTGTCCCTGCCCATGGCAGGGGGCTGGAACTGGATGAACTTTAAGGTCCCTTTCAGCCCTTCTGTGATGGCCAACACTCAGCTCCTCCAGGCACTGCTGCCCCTCAGCTGCCCACGGCCGCAGCACAGAGCCCCACTGCAGGGTCACTTCACTCAGCATCACCTGGGGCCTCGAAGGATGTTTTTTGCATTCTGTAAGACCAAAATCTCCCAAGTCCTGAGCAGTGAGGAGGAGATGTGAAGCCGCTGCCCTGACTGTGCCTTTGTGTTCCTTTCCAGGGTTCCTATGGGGTGGTGAAGTTGGCCTACAACGAGACCGACGACAAATACTACGTGAGTGAGAGCCCTGCCCCAGCCCTGCCCCTCCCGAGCCTGGGCATGGAGTCATGGAATGGGGGGGAAGGGACCTCTGGGGATCACCCAGCCCAACCCCTGCTCCAGCAGGGCACCCACAGCACAGTGCCCAGCAGCACAATGCCCAGGGGGGGGTTGGAAGCTCTCCACACCAGGACACTCCACAACCTCTCTGGGCAGCCTGCTCCAGGCCTCCAGCAGCCTCACACAAACAACTTGCTCCTCCTCTTCACATCCAACCTCCTGGGTGACACTCTGTGCCCCTTGCTGCCCCTTGTGCTGTCCCTGGGCACCACTCAGCAGAGTCTGGCCCCAGCCTCTTGCCCCCACAGCTCCTTCAGCTCTTGCTGAGCATTGCTCAGCTGCCCTCTGGGGCTGCTCTTCTGCAGGCTCTCAGCCCCAGGGCTCTCAGCCTTTGCTGCTCCCAGAGCTGCTCCAGGCCCCTCAGCAGCTCTGCAGCCTCCCCTGGACTCTCTCCAGCAGTTCTCTGTCTCTCCTGAACTGGGGAGCCCAGACCTGGACCCAGCACTCCAGACATGGCCTGACTAGGGCAGAGGAGGAGCAGCAGCAGATGTGTTTCTGGTTCCAGCAGCTGGCTGTCCCTGCTGGGCACAGAGCTGCTGCCTGTGTGAGGAGCAGGTGGGTGCCTTGTGCAAGAGGCAAGGAGCTGGAGGCAGCTGCAGCAGCCTGGTGCTGATTTGCTCTGGCATTTTGCAGCTCTGAAGAGGGTCCCCTGAAATGGGAGGTGTGTGGGTGGTGGTGTTCAGAGCCTGCTGAGCATTGCAGGCTGGGCCCAGCAGGAGCAGGCCTGTTGTAAGGACACAGGGGCTGTGGCAGGTGCTGGGCACTGAGCTCCAGCTGGGCAGTGCCCAGCCCCCTGTGCCCTTCCCCTTTGCAGGATGCCTCCTCATACCCCACACTGTCTGCTCATGAGGTGTGGGGAGCAAGCTTTGGTCTTTCAATCCTTTGCTGAGCTGAAGCCAGAGTAGGAGAGGTTTGAATTCAGAACAGCTGCTTAGAGAATCATAAACTCATAGAATTGTTTGGAGGAGGCCTCTGAGCTCATCCAGTCCAACACCAGCCCAGCACCACCCTGGCCACCAAACCATGGCCCCAGGTGCCATGGCCACAGGGTTCTGGAACCCCTCCAGGCATGGGGACTCCACCACCTCCCTGGGCAGCCTCTGCCAGTCCCTGAGCACTGCTGCAGCAAAGGAAATTCTCCTGATCTCCAACCTAAGCCTCCCCTGGCACAATTTCAGGGCATTTCCTCACCTGATGCTAGGGACCCCCCCGGCTCCAGCCTCCTCTCAGGGAGCTGCAGAGAGCACTGAGCTCTCCCTCAGCCTCCTCTTCTCCAGGCTTAACACCCCCAGCCCCCTCAGCTGTTCCTCCCTAGCCCTGTTCTCCAGACCCTTCTCCAGGCAGGCTCCTCCTCTGTCCCTCCCCTTTCAGGTGAATGCTGACCATCCCAGCTGGGATTCCTGCCTCAGCTGTGCTGACTCCCTGCTCTTGTCCCCTGGCATGTTTGGCTCAGGCTGAGAGCAGGAGCTGGGCAGCTGGCAGGAGGAAGCTGCCTGGCTGTGTGTGGCTGTGCCTGAAGGCTGGTGGGAAGAGCTGTCAGCAGCTGCTGAGGGTGCCAGGGCAGGAACCTGCTGAGCAGAGCTGGGTGGCTGCTGAGCTGCAGCTGCTGCTCCACTCTCCGTGTGCTGAGAGGGGGTCCTGCTTCCCTGCCACCACACAGTGCTCCCCTGGGTGACTCTGTGCCCTGCAGAGCCCCTGGGCAGGCTCTGTGCTGCTCCCTGGCCCCTTGCTCACAGCTGTTTTCCTTGGCACAAGGAGCAGATGTAAAATGTGCTCATTCCCCAGCTGGATTTTCCTCCCTGACTGATCTGCAAGTAACAGAGCAGGCTGCAGGGCTCAGGAGGGACGTGGCTGCCTGTTAGTCTTTGTGAGCCTTTCCATGCTTCCAGCAGGCCTGCAGCTGGAGGAGAAATGTCTTGAAATGAAGGATGGAAGAGATGAGGCAAAAATCTGGAGAAGGAGCTGGCCCAGAAGAGGATCCACAATTCTTTCCACCCTTCCAAGCTGACTCACCACCACACCAGGCTGGCCTGCTGATTCCAGTGCTCCTTCCTGCCTGTCCCAGCTCAGCAGGGAGAGCTGGGGTTAGGTGAGCAGTGCCTGCTGGGGCCAGAGAATCACAGAGTTCTTCCAGCTGGCAAAGCTCTTTGAGCTCATCCAGGCCAACCATCCTCTGACTCTGCCCAGGCTGGGGCTGACAGAGCCACACAATGCTCTGGGTTGGCAAAAGCCCTTTAAGCTCCAGTCCAAGCAAGCTCCAGCCCTGCCAAGGCTGGTGCTGAACCATGGCCCTCAGTACCACATCTCTGCCTCTTTGAAACCCCCCCAGGGCTGGGGATTCAGCCCCCTCCCTGGGCAGCCTGGGCCAGGCTTGGACAACCCTCTCAGTGAAAAAGTTTCTTCTGATGGCCAACCTGAAGCTGCCCTGGGGCAGCCTGAGGCCATTTCCTCTTGTCCTCTCTCCTGTTCCTTGGGGGCAGAGCCCAACTCCCCCCTGGCTCCAGCCTGCTCTCAGGGAGCTGCAGAGAGCAATGAGGTCTCCCTCAGCCTCCTCTGCTCCAGGCTCAACCCCCCCAGCTCCCTCAGCTGCTTCTCCCCAGCCCTCTTCTCCAGACCCTTCCCCAGCTTCGTTGCCCTTCCCTGGCCCCGGTGCTGGTCCCTCAGTGTCCCTCCTGGGGCAGGGCAGTGCTGGATGGCCTCCAGCTGTCCGTGGCAGCTGCAGGCGAGCTGTGGCCAGAGCCGATCTGCTCAGGCAGAAGTGAGCGCCGTGGGCAGGTTCCCTGCTGTGTCTCAGCTGATCCCTTCAGCCCTGCTGCCTGCTCTGAGCCCTCTGACGCTCCTGCAGCCCCGGGCTGGCTCCCAGGGCTGCGGCCTCGCTGCTGCAGCGGCACAGGCTGCACGGCCCCCGGGCTGCCGGCCTTGCAGGGACAGGGCTTTGGCTCCCTCCCACCCTCCTGTCGGGGAGCTGGAGGCAGGGGCTGCGGAGCTGCTCCTGGGAGGAGTGTGGAGAGGCGGGGAGATGGGGCCGGTGCAGTGAGTGCCGGCGCCCGGGGCAGGGCAGAGGCTGCAGCGCTGCCGGGCTCTGCGCTCCAGGGGCTCAGCCCCCGCCTGCTGGGCACTGGGAGCTCTGCCCCTGCCCAGCAGCGACCCCCAGGGATTCCGGTGCCCATGCTGGCGTGGCCCAGCAGGGCCAGCAGGGAGCTCCACCCTTCCCAGACGCTGCAGGAGCCCAGGGGCCGACAGAGCCGGGAGAGCCTCAGGGGAGCTAATTGCACAGCTGCCCGAGGGCTCTCAGCTGCCCACCCCTGCCAGCCTGCCTGGCACACATGCTGCCCAGCACCGAGGTCCCTGCTGCTCCTCCACCTTCCCAGGCCCCCAGCAGATACTGAAGGCAGCTGCCAGTTCCCAGCAGCCAGAGGACCCAGCTGGGGTTCTGGGAGCTCAGGGAGGGCTTTTGCTGTGCACTGAGTTCCCCCCACATTTAGTCCTGCAGGGTTGGGTTTGTCTCAGTAGTGAAAGAGTGAGAGATGAAGTCCTTGTGTTGGGGTCTCCACCTGCAGCACCATGTCCAAGTCTGGGGCTCAAGCTGGGAGAGGGGAGACTGAGACTGGAGATGAGGAAGAGATTCTTGGCAGTGAGGCTGGGCAGAGCCTGGCACAGGCTGCCCAGGGAGGCTGTGGCTGTCCCCTGCCTGGAGGTGTTCTGGGCCAGGCTGGATGAGGCCCTGAGCAGCCTGTGCTGGTGGGAGGTGGGGGCAGGGGTTGGAGCTGGGTGATCTCAGGTCCCTTCCAACCCAGCCCTTCTGTGATTCTCTGAAGCAAACCAAGCTCTGTGACAAAGCAGCAGACCAAAAGCAAAGGCAAGTGGGGGCAGGCAGAGGCCTCACTGGGACTCACGGTTGGTGCTGATGGAATTTGCTGCTGTGCAGCCCCAGGTGATGTCCCCTTCCCATTTTCAATCCCCAGAGCAAAGGTGTTGTGATGGACACTTGTTGGCCACAAGCAGCAGCACTGAGGGCTGCCAGGGCACTCCTCTGGGGGTTATCTTCTTTCCTTTTTTATCTGATTTCCTAAGAAACAAGCTGGGGCTGGTGGTGCTCCTGCCTCTGCCCAGCCACCTTTGCATGGAGGCTCTTTGCTGCAGCTGTGCATGGCAGGGAGACATTCCTGCCACAGACACCCACCCTGCCCACACCTGGCATCTCCCTCCCCCGGGCAGCTGCCCTGTGGCTCCCAGCTGTGAGGTGGCTCAGAGGACAGCAGTGAACATCCCCAGTGGATGCACATCAGAGGAGGGCACCCAGCTCCCACTGCCTCTCACAGGACACCTCCACCACTCCCTGAGAGGAGGCTGCAGCCAGGTGGGGCCCAGCCTCTTGCCCCAGGTACCAAGTGGCAGGGTGAGAGGAAGTGGACTCAGGTCGTCCCAGGGGAGGTTTAGGTTGGACATCTGGAAAAAATTCTTCAGGGAAAGGATCACCAGGTACTGGCCCAGGCTGCCCAGGCAGGGCTGCAGTCCTCATCCCTGGAGGGGTTTGCAAGCCACCTGGATGAAGAGCTCAGGGCTGTGTGCAGGGAGGTGCTGGTTGTGGCTGGGCTGGGTGGCCTCCAGGGCTCTCCCAGCCAGGCAGTTGTGTGGTGCTGCATGAGAGAGTGGTCAGCAGTCTTAGGGCCACGAGTGGAGATCTCCTGCAGGCTCCTCTGCAGCCCTGGCAGGGCAGAGGGAAGCCCTCTGCCTGGCTCTGCTCTGCCCACCCGCAGCAAGGCCCTGTCTGGGCAGTTGGCTCTGCAGGGGAGCTTTGCTGAAGCATCCCTGTGCTGCTGCCCCCAGCCAGGAGGAAGCCAGGGCTGGGACTGAAGTGCATCTCGGTGCTCCTCTCTGCTCCTCTGCTTCCTGCGTGGCTCTGGCCCCATGCCTGAGCACATCTCCTCCCCAGCCCCCTGCTTGTGCTGGCAGCAGCCGTGGGGCAGGTCCTGTCTCCTGATCCAGCCCTGCCTGTGCATCACAAGCTGCTACTGGGGCTGGGAGGTCGGTGTGAGGATGCCCTGGGGCTTCTTCCATGGCAGGAGGGGTGCCTCACAGTCAGCTCACCTGGGTGCTGGATCAGCAGTGGTGTGGCAGCAGCACAGGGCAGGGATGGTCCTGTGCTCAGCACTGGAGAGGCCACAGCTGGAACTCTGGGGTCACTCCAGGAAGGACACTGAGGAGCTGCAGCAGATCCAGAGAAGGGCAACAGAGCTGGGGAAGGGTCTGGAGAAGAGGGCTGGGGAGGAGCAGCTGAGGGAGCTGGGGGTGTGCAGCCTGGAGCAGAGGAGGCTGAGGGAGACCTCATTGCTCTCTGCAGCTCCCTGAGAGGAGGCTGGAGCCAGGGGGGTTTGCGCTCTGCTCCCAAGGAACAAGGGATAGGATGAGAGGAAATGTTGTCAGGTTGCCCCAGGGGAAGTTTAAGCTGTTCATGAGGAACAATTTAATCCCCAAAAGTGTTGTCCTGGCCTGGCTCAGGCTGCCCAGGGCAGTGGTGGAGTCCCCATCCCTGGAGGGGTTGAAAGCCCTGGAGAAGTGGTGCTGGAGGCCATAGCTTGGTGGTGCCCTGGCAGTGGTGGGGTGAGGCTGGGATTTGGGTGATCTGTGAGGTCTCTTCCACCCAAACTAACTCTGTGATTCCATGATTTTATGAGACAGTTACTCCCCTCAGCTCCCCATCACCCCTCACAGGGAGGCAGCTCTGGTTCCCTCCTTGCTGTCCCCAGGAGCAGATCTTCTCTTTGCTGCTGCCCTCTCTGGGCCTTTCTGCTGCTCCTAGCTGCTCCCCAGAGCCTGCCCTGGGCAGGACCAGCCTGGTGTGGGACCACTGGTGGTCAAGGCTCAGTTCCCCAGGCTGTTCCCCAAGCACTGATGCCCCTTGGAGGCTTTCAGCAGCAAATTTAATCTTCTCTTTCTTCTTTCTCTGGCAGAAGGCAGAAAGGCCTCCAGAAGGGACTGGCACACAGGCAGCCTCCTGCCCCTGCCTCGTGGCTCTGCCTGGCAGAACAAAGTGCTTGGATTCCTTTGGGGTCTCAGGAGCCTGCATTATGGAGAGGCAAGAGCCAGGGAGCAGCATGCCCTCCAGGCCCGGTGCTGGCCCCCTTGGCGGGGTGCAGAGCTCAGCTGCTGCTTCAGCAGCACAGGAGCCCTGTGCAGGCTCTGGGCACAGCTCTGTGCCGAGCCAGAGATGAGCTCTGCTGAGACTGTCCCTCAACAGCAGCACTTCCAGCACCACCTGGGGAGCTGCCAGGCAGCTGGGGGCCAGGCAGTGCCCTTCTCTGGGCAGGGCTGCCAAGCCAGAGGCCTTCCCTGCAGCAGCACCACCCCCAGCGGTGCCTGCGGTGAGCTGGGAGCTGGCTGCAGCAGGGGCCCCGAGGGGGCACAGGGGAGTCGCTGCCAGGGCAACAGCTTGGGAGGGACCTGCCCAGGGTGAGGTTGGTGACTTCACCACCAACCAGACTGCTGAAGGGCCTTGAACACAGGGTGGTGAGGAGCAGCTGAGGGAGCTGGGGTCAGGTAGCCTGGAGAAAAGAAGGCAGAGAGGAGACTCAGTTGCCTTCTACAACTGCCTCGAAGGAGGTTGGAGCCAGGTGGGGGTTTGGGCTCTTCAGGAGAAGACAGGAGAAGAGGAAATGGCCTCAGGTTGTGCCAGGGGAGGTTCAGGTTGGATGTTAGGAGAAACTCCTTCCCAGCAGGGGTTCCCAGGCACTGGCCCAGGCTGCCCAGGGAGGTGGTGGAGTTTCCATCCCTGGAGGGGTTTAAAAGATCATAGAATCCCAGAATGGCTCAGGCTGGAAAGCACCTCAGAGATCATCTCCGAGCCCCTGCCATGGGCAGGGACACCTCCCACCAGCACAGGCTGCTCAGGGCCTCATCCAGCCTGGCCCTGAGCACCTCCAGGCAGGAGGCAGCCACAGCCTCCCTGGGCAGCCTGGGCCAGAGTCTCCCCAGCCTTCTACTGGACAACTTCTTCCTCAGCTCCAGTCTAACCCTGCTCTGCCTCACCTCCAAACCATTCCCCCTTGGCCTGGCTCCAGACACCCTCAGGAAAAGTCTCTCTGCAGCCTTCCTGCAGGATCCCTTCAGGTCCTGGGAGGCAGCTCTGAGGTCCCCCTGGAGTCTTCTCCAGGCTGAACACCCCCAGCTCCCTCAGCCTGTGCTCCAGGTGGGGGTTGGGCTCTGCTCCCAAGGAACAAGAGACAGCACAAGAGGAAAAGGCCTCAGGTTGCCCAGGGGAGGTTCAGGTTGACCATGAGGAAAAATTTCATCCCCAAAAGGGTTGTCAAGGCCTGGCCCAGGCTGCCCAGGGCAGTGGTGGAGTCCCCATGCCTGGAGGGGTTTAAAGCCCTGGAGCTGAGGCCATGGTTTAGTTGAGCTCAATGCTGTTAAACCAGCAGGATTCTGTGACTCCCCTCACAAGCTCCTGCTCCAAACCCAAACCTTTGTCTCCTCTTGCTTTGTCCAAGCCTTTTCTTTTTCTCATGAGCAGCTGAATTAAGGCCATGGTTGGCAGTGCCTCTGGAGGGCCTGGGGCAGTGCTGGCTCTCTGTTGTGGCCACACTAACCAGAAGACTTCTTCTGTAGGTCAAGGAACAGGCATGAGCCATTCCCTGCTGTCCAGCACGCTCCTGGGCCACAGGAGGAACATTTGGCTCCTCTCAACTCTGCTTTTCCTTCTTCCTGCAGGCTATGAAAGTCCTCTCCAAGAAGAAGCTGCTGAAGCAGTATGGGTTTCCACGTGGGTATCTGCTCCCTGCAGGACCTCAGCTCGGGGCTGCACGGCTCAGCCTCGCTGGAGAGCTGCCCTGGGGGCTGGGCTGGGGAGGCTGCGGTGGCAGGAAAGGGCAGGAGCAGCCCCGGGGCAAGGCAGCACACTTGGGAATTAGGTTCCCAAGTCTCTCTGAGGTGCTGACTGTGCCTGTTCCCCAGCTGGGAAGCCTGAGGGAGTGCTGGAGGTTGAGCCGGGCAGGGCTCTCCCAGCAGCTCTCCTGCCCCTCAGGGGGCGCCTGGCCGCTGCGGCAGGGCTGTGGGAGCTGCACCCCGGCGGGGGGCTGGGCTGAGGGGGCTGGGCTGAGGGGGCTGGGCTGAGGGGGGCTGGGCTGAGACTCTGGTGCTTGGGGGCGGTGCTGGTGCAGGAGAGCTGGAGGTGCCCTGCCTGCAGGCTGGGCTCTGCTGAGGGGGCACTCTGTCCTCACCACCTTGTCACACCTGCAGGTCGGCCTCCTCCCAGGGGGTCCAAAGCATCCTCTGGAGAGCAGCCCAAGGCCCTGGCCCCCCTGGACAGAGTCTACCAGGAGATTGCCATCCTGAAGAAGCTGGACCACGTCAACATTGTCAAGCTGATAGAGGTGAGCTGTGCTGCACCTCAGCCGTGCTGGACACACTTCTGCTCTGTGCTCCAGCTGCTCCCACCTGAGCCAGAGCTGCTTTAAAGAGTGCTTCAGAAACTGAGGCTGCTGCTCCCCAGCAGGATCATCCCAACAGGTCAGGCTGCAAAGATGGGGTTGGGCTGGATGGCCTCCAAAGGTCCCTTCCCATCCAAACCATGCCAAGGAGGGTGGATCACACTGACAAACAGATCCTTCCCTGGGCTTGGAGGTGTCAGTTGTGGAACCCCAGAATGGGCCTCAAAGATCATCCAGGCACAGACTCATGGAATGGATGGAGGTGGAAGGACCTCAGAACTCATCTCCTGCAACCTCCCCACCATGGGCAGGGACACCTCTCAGACTCAGCTGCTCAAGGCCTCATCCAGCCTGGCCTTCAGCACCCCCAGGCAGGGACAGCCACAGCCTGCCTGGGAACCTGTGCCAGAGTCTCCCCAGGCTCACCCTGCAGAATTCCATCCTGGTTGCCAGGCTGGCAGTGCTGGGAGGGCCAGGAGCAGCCTTTGGCCAGAGGCAGTGGTGTGCAGAGCAGCCTGGCAAGGTGCCAGGTGCAAGGCCTTAGTGGCAGCACTGGCTGAGGGCAGGGCTCTCCCAGCAGGGCTCTCCCGGCAGGGCTCCCAGCAGGGCTCCCAGCAGGGCTCCCAGCAGGGCTCTCCCAGCAGGGCTCTCCCAGCAGGGCTCTCCCAGCAGGGCTCTCCCAGCAGGGCTCCCAGCAGGGCTCTCCCAGCAGGGCTCCCAGCAGGGCTCTCCCAGCAGGGCTCCCAGCAGGGCTCTCCCAGCAGGGCTCCCAGCAGGGCTCTCCCAGCAGGGCTCTCCCAGCAGGGCTCCCCAGCAGGGCTCCCCAGCAGGGCTCCCCAGCAGGGCTCTCCCAGCAGGGCTCTCCCAGCAGGGCTCCCAGCAGGGCTCTCCCAGCAGGGCTCCCAGCAGGGCTCTCCCAGCAGGGCTCCCAGCAGGGCTCTCCCAGCAGGGCTCCCAGCAGGGCTCTCCCAGCAGGGCTCTCCCAGCAGGGCTCTCCCAGCAGGGCTCCCAGCAGGCTCTCCCAGCAGGGCTCTCCCAGCAGGGCTCTCCCAGCAGGGCTCCCAGCAGGGCTCTCCCAGCAGGGCTCCCAGCAGGGCTCTCCCAGCAGGGCTCCCAGCAGGGCTCTCCCCAGCAGGGCTCTCCCAGCAGGGCTCTCCCAGCAGGGCTCCCAGCAGGGCTCTCCCAGCAGGGCTCCCAGCAGGGCTTTTCTTGGGTTGGTTCTGCAGGTACAATCAGCAGCTCAGGTTTTAATGTGTCCTTCAGGCTCCTCTCTGCAGGAAGCTCTGAAGGTGCCCCTGAGTGGGTCTCATTGCTCTGCAGCTCAGCACAGCCTATAGGCAGCAGGAAATTGTTCCTTGATTAAAAAGTTCTTCTTCTTCCTCACTGCTTTCTCCTTGTCTGTTGCCAACTCCAGGTGCTGGACGACCCTGCAGAGGACAACCTCTACATGGGTGAGTCAGGAGGGCTGGCAGAAGCTGCTGGGCTTAGCCCTAGGGCTGCAGGTGGCAGCGCCCTGGGGTGGGGGTCACTGGTACCACCTTCAGCAGACTTCTCCTCTGAAGGGCTGGAGCCCTCCAAGGGCAGGGCAGCCTTGTGCCCTGGTGCAGCTCTGCACAGCTCCTTGCCATGGGGACACCAGCACTGTGCCAGTGCTATGCCTGCCCCTGGGTAGGTCAGTGCCAGTCCTAGGGCCAGGAGAGAAGGGAAGGCTGCAGGGCAATTTCTTGTCCTCCTGCTGTGGGGTTGGTGTCTCCAGACCCCTGCTGCAGGCTGTGGGAGTGGCTCTGGAAGCAGCCATGTCTCAGGGTATGCCCTGTGAGCCCTGCAGACACTGCCCACCCTGCTGAGCCCTGGCACCTCCTGGCAGCAGCACTCTTCCTGCTGTCCTCTGAGCCCTGTGGCTCAGATGGGAGGTCACAGCTGAGGGATTCCCACCCCTTCTGTCTCCCTCTGCCCCAAGCCTTGGGGGAGCCACCCACAGCTAACCCCCATCTGTGCCAAACCTGCAGGGACAGGCCTGGAGGCGCCGAGGTGGCCTCAGAGCTGTGCCAGGGGAGGGCAGTGCCTGAGCCTGTGACATCTCTGCTTCCCTGGGGGCTCCTGATGGCTGCTTCTCAGTAAATGATTATGGGATGCTTCTGAAGCTGTCTGGGAAAGTGAAGCAAGGGAAGCTCTGTGCCTTTGCAAGGCCAATTCTCCCTGCTGGCTGCAGCCCCAGCAGCACCCTGGCTGCAGCAGATGCTCTGTGCTGGGAGGGCAGCTGAGAGCACTGCTTCAAGCTCTGCACTCCTGGGATGGAGAGGAAGGGAGAGAGGAGATAGCAGGGTCTTGGTGATGAAAATAAATGTCTGAGGGGAAAACAGGAGGAGAGAAGGAGATGAGAAGGAGAACAGAAAGAAGAGACAGAGAAGGAGAATGAGAAAGAAGAGAAGCAAACAAAGAGAAGAGCACCAAGCCAGCCTCTCCCTGAGGAGCAAGACATCAGTCCCAGAAGTGGTAGCAGTGGCAGCAGGACAGGTGGGAAATCCTGTCCCTGGGCACCACTGAGCAGAGTCTGGCCCCAGTCTCTTGCCCCCCACAGCTCCTTTAGCTCTTGCTGAGCATTGCTCAGCTGCCCTCTGGGGCTGCTCTTCTGCAGGCTCTCAGCCCCAGGGCTCTCAGCCTTTGCTGCTCCCAGAGCTGCTCCAGGCCCCTCAGCAGCTCTGCAGCCTCCCCTGGACCCTCTCCAGCAGTTCTCTGTCTCTCCTGAACTGGGGAGCCCAGAACTGGACCCAGCACTTCAGATGTGGCCTCCCTAGGGCAGAGCAGAGGGGGAGGGGAACCTCCCTTGTGTGCCCTTACAGCATCTCCTTCCCCAGCAGCCTCCCTGAGGGTCCTGAGGCAGGTGGTCCACGGCAGCCAGGCTGACCCAGGCAGCAGAAACCAGGCTGATCGATGCCCAGCCACTGCCTGCCTGCAGCTGGCAGGAGGGGGAGGTGTGCTGAAGAGATGAAGCTTTTCAGTTTGCTTCCTCTGGTGCCTGGGAGGTGGGGAGGGAAGAGCAATAAAGGCTTCTGCAGGTGTGGGAAGGGAAGTGGCTGTGTAGGTGCTAACAAGCTGATGAACCCAGTGCCCTCCTGTCCTTCATTCATGCTCTGATTTCCTTTCCTTGCAGTGTTTGACCTCCTGAGGAAAGGGTAAGTAGCCCTCCTGGGACACGTTTGTGTTGTTGAGCTCCCTAGCTGAGGTGAAGCTTTGATCCTCCCCCAGGGGCAAGCTGCAGCCTGCAGGCAGGCACAGAGGGACAAAATCCAGCTGCAGATGGCTTGGCACTGCTGGAGCCTGGCACAGCCTGGCCACTGTAATGGGCTGGGAGGATATGGCCACAGCACAGCAGAGAGTGGGTTGGGTTGGAAGGGACCCCAAAGCTCATCCAGCTCCAGCCCCCTGCCATGGGCAGGGACACCTCCCACCAGCACAGGCTGCTCAAGGCCTCATCCAGCCTGGCCTTGGACACCTCCAGGCAGGAGGCAGCCACAGCCTCCCTGGGCAACCTGTGCCAGAGTCTCCCCAGCCTCACTCTCAGGAATTTCTTCCTCATCTCCAGTCTCCATCTCCCCTCTCCCTGCTCAAGACCATTGTCCCTTGTTCTGGCACTCCCAGCCCTTGTCCAAAGTCCCTCCCCAGCTGATGTGGCCTCAGGTACTAGCAGGCCACAGGTTCTGGGTGTGCTGCTGTCAGGCTGTGACCTGGGAATCAGACTGGATGCAGCTCCCCCTGGCAGATGAGGCTTTACCAGGAGTGCTCTGCCTGGGGCACAGCCACATCCTGGCTTCTTCTGTCAGGAGGGACATGAGGTTGAATCAACCTTTACTTGCCCCCTGCTGCCTTATTTGCCCTTAGCCCCAACCCCTGCTGGGGGCTGTTTGGTTGGCACACTTTACACAGCAGAAGTGATGAGGTGCTGGGGACCTCCTTGGTGCTTTTGGCCCTGCAGGGTCCCCATGAGGTCAGGAGAGCTGAGCCCAGGGTGGGGGAGATTTCCACAGGGCTTATTTTTCTCCCTGGCTCCATGAACCAGCCTCTTGCAGGCTGCCAGCTCCAGCAGGTTGCTGGGGAGAGGTGCCCAGTCTCCCTGGTGACCAAGCTGCTGAGTGTCCTGTAAGAGCTCCTGCAGTCAGCTGTGGCCAGGGAGCCTGCAGCCTGGCTGCTTCCAGCAGAAGGCAATTAGAGCCCATTGGGGGCTCTGCCAGTCCTGCTGCTCAGGCTGTTCCAGCAGCAGGGGAGTGTGTGTGGAGAGGCAGGGCAGGCAGTGGCAGCAAAGTGCCAGTGGGAGCTGAAGGTGATCCAGCAAGTGGGCAGCAGAGGAGAGAGGCAATGCTGCCTGCTGAGGGCAAGTGCAGAGCCTGGCTCTGGGGATGGCCTTGTGTGAGGCACTCACATCCAGCTGGAAGCACTGGGAGTGTATCCAAGGGCAAGGGCAAGCTGCTGAGCACCTGCAGGATTAACCCCCCATAAGTCCTTAGCCTCTCATCTGCTGGGAGCAGAAGATGCTGAGCAGCTCCTGCAGCAGGCAGAGGGATTGCAGAGGCCTCTGTGAGTCCCTCAGCAGTGCTGGCAAAGGAGAGCAGAGGAGAAGCTGACCAGGGAACCTTGGCCTTTTGGGGCTGAGCCAGCTGCACAGGGCACTGGGATGTTCCCAGGTAAGCCTGGAGCCAGTGGTTCCTGTCAAGAGCCTGCCTTGGGTTAGGCCAGCTGCATGCTGATGCTGGTCAGGACTGAGAGCCCCAGCAGGCACAACATCCAATGCCCAGCAAGGGCCACTCTGTCCCCACTGCTGCCTGGTGCCTCCTGCTGCTGCTCACTGCATGAGCCAGGCCCATTTCTGTTCCTGCACTGCACTGCCAGCAGCAGCCCCACACTGTGCAGCAGCAGCCAACCCTGCTCTGAGCAGGGCTCTGTGGCTCACACTGCCTCAGGGACTGCTGTGTCCAGCAGGTCTAGGGAGGTTCTCCTCCCTCTCTACTCTGCTGACACCACACCTGGAATGCCAGGTCCAGTTTTAGCCTCTCCAGTTCTAGAGAGACAGAGACCTGCTGGAGAGAGTCCAGCAGAGGCTGTGAGGCTGATGAAGGGGCTGGAACATCTCTGCAATGAAACAGCCCTGGGGCTGTTTAGGCTGGAGGGGAGAAGGCTGAGAGGAGACCTCATCAATGTGTCTCAATATGTGAGGGGTGGGGGTCAGGAGGAAGGGGCCAGGCTCTGTTTGGTGGTGCCCAGGGACAGGACAGGGAACAGCAGGGACAGGCTGGAGCCCAGGAGGTTCCACCTCAACATGAGGAGAAACTTCTGTGGAGTGAGGCTGCTGGAGGCCTGGAGCAGGCTGCCCAGAGAGGCTGAGGAGGCTCCTCTGGAGACTTTCACAACCTGTCTGGCTGTGTTCCTGTGTGCCCTGCCCTGGGTGACCCTGCTCTGGCAGGCTTGGACTGGGTGATCCCTGGGGGTCCCTTCCAGCCCCTACCGCTCTGTGGGTCTGAGCTCGGTGACCAGAAACGAGGGCTGCACCCCCAGCCTGTGGCACAGCAGCCAGAACCTCTTGAGAGCTTGGCTGCCACAGGCAGGGCTGTGGTGGTGGAGAAGCTGCTCCAGCAGGGAGCATTGCTGCTCTGTGCAGTGCCCTCTGCCCTGTCCCTCTCCCCCAGGCCTGTGATGGAGGTGCCCAGCGAGCAGCCCTTCAGCGAGGAGCAGGCGCGGCTCTACTTCCGGGACGTGGTGCTGGGCATCGAGTACTGTGAGTACTGCTGCGGGGCACGGGGCCGCGGGGCACGGGGCCGCGGGGCACGGCTCTGCCTCCTGCCTCTGCCCTGGGCTGGGGTTTGCTGCTGGAGCTGGCCCTGCCCACCTCACTTGCACCCAGGCAATGTCACTGAGGCCAGGAAAAGTGGTTCCATAGAGGCCATCAGGAAAGTTGTGGCTTCCTTTCCTCTTCCTTTCATCTCTTTGGAGAGCATCTTTGAAAGCAACATTAGAGGGTGAGGAGGGAGTGACAGGGACACAGTCAGCTGGCTTCAGCTGCAGCACATTCCTGCCACCAGCTCAGCAGGGCAAGTGCTGGCCATGGGCAGAGCTGGTGAGAGGCATGGGGAAGGTCTCTGTCCTTGTGTGCTCCCTCCACAGAATCAGCCTGAGCCAGCCCTCATCACTCAGGGGTGTCAGAGGACCAGCACTGCTGTGCCCTGCCAGGCAGGTGGTGACAAGCGTCTTCCCAGCTTCCATCTGCAGACCCCACAGCAGGCTGTCTCTGCAGCCTATCTAGCATCCCCTGGTCTTGGCAAGGGTGGGGCTGAGCCTGAGTCCTGAAGAGTACAAGAAAACCACAACAGGTCTGCAAGGTCCTGCACCAGGCCTGGGGCAAGCCCTGGTATCACACAGGCTGGGGGTGAAGGGCTGGAGAGCAGCCCTGAGGAGAAGGCCTTGGGGGTGCTGGGGGTGCACAGCTGGACAGGAGCCAGCACCAAGCACTGCCAGCCCAGCCCCAGCCTGGCCTGAGCTGAGCCCCAGCAGTGTGGGCAGCAGGGGCAGGGAGGGGATTCTGCCCCTCTGCTGTGCTCTGCTGAGACCTCCCTGCAGTGCTGGGGCAGCTCTGGAGCCCTCAGCACAGACAGGGGCCTGGGGCAGCAGGGCCAGAGGAGGCCACAGCAGTGCTGGCAGGGCTGGAAGCCCTCTGCTGGGAGGCCAGCACAAGACAGCTGCTCTGCAGGTCCTGCTGCTGGGCCAAGTGGGCACACTGCCTGCTGCTGAGCTGCAGGTATCTCCATGCCTGTTCAGTCCTGCTGCCCTCCCTGCAGACAACCTGCACAGAGCTCAGTGCCCTCAGCACTGGTGGCTTTCTCTGCACTGGAGCACCGACTGTGGTTGGATGGCTGAGGAGGAAGAGTTGGTGCAGCCCTGGAGAGGCAATTCCAGCCTCACAGGTCTGGTAGTTTTCCAGAGAAGCCAGCAAGCACCTGGCTGACCTGATCCTGTCACCAGGTAGTGCTTCATTGCCAGACACTGAGGAGACAGGTTGTGGAGTCTCCTTCTGAGCAGAGCTTCCAACCCCACTGTGATCCTGGCCAGCTGCTGTGGGTGCCCTGCTTGAGCAGGGGGTTGGACTGGGTGATCCTGGAGGCTGCCAGCCTGGAGGTCCCTCCCAGCCCCAGCAGCCTGTGGTGTGTGTGAGGCAGGAACAGTAGTCCTGAAGGAGCTCCTTGGTCTCTGGCTCGATGGTGTCTCGTGGATTCATGAGGGAGAAGAGCAGGACTGCAGTGGAACAGCTGAAGAGGCTGGGGTTTGGGAACCATGCCCCTGCTTGACCAGGAAAGAAGACACTGTGCTGAACCTCAGGCCAGCTGGCAGGGAGAATGGAGGCTGGCAGGGAGATGCCACCAGAGCAGGTGGAGGCTTGGTGAAGGGGCAGAGAAACTCCTGCTGCTGCCTGCAGGCTGAGGGAGGAGGGCAGCAACAGCACTGAAAATCCATCTGTCTGGTGGCTCTAAGGAGCTGCTCTCACTCAGGCTTCCTGCTGGAGACTTCTACAGCAGGTGCCAGCCCGTGGCTGAGGGACACTCCACAGAGGTCACAGGATCTGGGGAATTGCTGGGGGTGAAATAGGGAAGAAAACAGAAAATGTTGCTGTGCAGCTCAGGAGAGCTGCAAGAGCCCCAGGGGCACGTGGGGAGCAACTGCAGCTTGGCTCAGCCTGCCTTGGAAATACCTCTCTAGAACTTCTCAGCTGAGAAGGGTGATGAGGAGGGAACATCTTCTGCACAGAGATAAGACCAAAGCTCTCAAGGTTTGAAAACTACCATCTGCTGCAAGCAGGGAGGCAGAAGGGAGGTTCTCCTCCTCCTCTACTCTGCCCTAGTCAGGCCACATCTGGAGTCCTGGGTCCAGGTCTGGGCTCCCCACTTCAAGAGAGACAGAGAACTGCTGGAGAGAGTCCAGGGAGGCTGCAGAGCTGCTGAGGGGCCTGGAGCAGCTCTGGGAGCAGCAAAGGCTGAGAGCCCTGGGGCTGAGAGCCTGCAGAAGAGCAGCCCCAGAGGGCAGCTGAGCAATGCTCAGCAAGAGCTGAAGGAGCTGTGGGGGCAAGAGGCTGGGGCCAGACTCTGCTGAGTGGTGCCCAGGGACAGCACAAGGGGCAGCAATGGGCACAGCCTGGAGCCCAGGAGGTTGAATGTGAAGAGGAAGAGAAAGTTGTTTGTTGTGAGGGTGCTGGAGGCCTGGAGCAGGCTGCCCAGAGAGGCTGTGGAGTGTCCTTGTGTGGAGGAGAGCTTCCAACCCCCCTGGGCATTGTGCTGCTGGGCACTGTGCTGTGGGTGCCCTGCTGGAGCAGGGGCTGGGCTGGGTGAGCTCCAGAGGTCCCTTCCAACCTCACCCTGCTGGGATTCTGTCATCTTGTGTTGGGTCTCCTGCTCAGCTCTTCCCCATGTCAAGGACAACATTCCCCCAGCGCTGCTGCAAGCTAAGGAGAGGTCCTTGCAGAAAGAGCATCTGCAGGTGTGGTTTGCCCTGCCCAGCCCTGGGGGCTGCAAAGCTGCCTTGAGAGGAGCAGAAAGCTTCCTGAAGTTGGTTCTTGCTTGGTGCTGAAGCAGAAGCTGGGCTGCGGCCGAGGGCGGGCTGCCTTGGGGACAGGGTGTTCAGGGTTGTAAGGCAGGAAGAGTCTGACCAGCATTTTCCACCAGCCAGCTGCCTACTTCCTTGGAGACAGGAGCACCAACAATGCTCCCTGAGCAAGAGGGAAATGTGGAAATGGTGCTGGGGGCCAGGGCTGGAGGGAGCTGGAGGGAGCTGGAGGGGTCCTCTTGCCCTGGGAAGGGCACTACAGACTTGGAGGATTTCCTCTGCTGTTCAGCGAAGCCTCCTGGGTTGTCTGGAGTTCTGCTTTTGGCTCATTCCGTGGCCTGAAGACTGTTTTGCTGAACTTTAAAGGTTTTCTCCAAGTTCCTGAGAAGTCAGCCACTGTCCTGCAGCTCCCTGCCTCACTCAGTGCTCCAGAAATGGCCTTCCTGCAGCTGCACTGCTGCTCCCCAGACAGCTTCTCAGCAGAGGCACTTCGCTGTGGTCCTTTCAGGCCATGCTCAGCCTCCAGGCTCTCTCACAGAGTGGGTTGGGTTGGAAGGGACCTCAAAGCTCATCCAGCTCCAAGCCCCTGCCATGGACAGGGACACCTCCCACCAGCCCAGGCTGCTCAGGGCCTCATCCAGCCTGGCCTTGGACGGCTGCAGGGAGGGGGCAGCTCTCTGTCATCCTGGCTGTATGAGCACTGCAGCAGCTGTCACAGCTGGGCTCAGAGGACCAGCACAGAGCTGCAGTCTTTGCTACAGCCTCAGGCAGTGAAGGACCAGAGGCAGGAGCAGCCTGACTCTGAGGGGCAGTGTGGCAGAGGTGTGAGCACGGCTCTGAGTGCAGCAGTGGCTGGCAGCTGTGTGCAGGGCTGGGCCCTGGGGGGCTGCAGAGCCAGCTGAGGCTGTTTGTGGGCTCCAGCCAGAGGCACAGATGGAGACAGCTCATCAGTGCCTGTGCTCAGGTGGTTGGGTGGTTTGGGGCTGTCCCTGGCAGCGTTCCTGGGGACAGAGGCGTAGCTGGGCGCGGGACTCTGCCCAGGGGGCACCGGGGAGGCCTGGCTCAAGGGGCCACGCTGCGGTGCCCCCCAGCAGCGGCGCTGAGCGCCTCCCGAGCTGCCGAACGCTGTCCCCCGCCGGGGGTTTCCTGCCCCTGGCTGCGCCGGCGCCGCGGCAGACAGGCTGCTGTGTGTGCTCCTCCCTAGTGCACTGCCAGAAGATCATCCACCGGGACATCAAGCCTTCCAACCTGCTGCTGGGGGACGACGGCCACGTCAAGATCGCCGACTTCGGCGTCAGCAACCAGTTCGAGGGCAGCGACGCGCAGCTGCGCGGCACGGCGGGCACGCCGGCGTTCACGGCGCCCGAGGCGCTCTCGCAGGCCGGCCGCAGCTTCGGCGGCAAGGTGGGGCCCCGCTGGCGGCAAGGTGGGGCCCCGCTGGCGGCCCCGCTGGTGGGTGGGGCCCCGCTCGCAGCCCCCGGGCCCGGCCGGGCAGCGGCGCCCCCGCAGCCCGCGTGTGGGGGGCGCGGGAGGTGAGGCTGAAGCTCCGGGGCTGTGCAGGCAGCGCTGGGCCTGGCTGCTGCGTGCTGCTGGGCATCTCTGCTCGGGCAGGGGCCAGCTCTGAGCCTGCTCCCTGCCCAGAAGCAAAGGCAGAGCTCCTGATTCCCTTCCAGAGCAGTCAAGAGCCACCGGGGGTGCTGGGCGCCAAGGTCATGTCCGGATGCCCCGAGAACGAGGGGCAGTGGGCAGGGGCAGCGCTGCTGTGATGGCAGCACAGAGCCCTTTGGGTTGGAGGAGCCCTCCTAAGCTCCTCCAGTGCAGCCATGGCCCCAGCGCTGCCAGGGCACCACAGCACCATGGCCTCAGCTCCACAGCCCCCAGCCTTGAAACCCCTCCAGGGATGGGGACTCCACCACTGCCCTGAGCAGCCTGGGCCAGGCCTGGACAACCCTTCTGGGGAAGAAAGTTTTCCTGAGGTTCAACCTAAACCTCCCCTGGTGACATTTCCTCTCATCCTGTCCCTTGTTCCTTGGGGGCAGAGCCCAGCCCCCACCTGGCTCCAGCCTCCTCCCAGGGAGCTGCAGAGAGCAATGAGCTCTCCCTCAGCCTCCTCTGCTCCAGGCTCACCCCCCCCAGCTCCCTCAGCTGCTCCTCCCCAGCCCTCTTCTCCAGACCCTTCCCCAGCTTTGTTGCCCTTCTCTGGACCTGCTTCAGCCCCTCAGTGTCCTTGGAGTGAGGAGCCCAAAACTGAACCCAGGATTCCAGCTGTGGCCTCCCCAGTGCTGAGCCCAGGGGGCAATCCCTGCCCTGCTCCTGCTGCCCACACCACTGCTGCTCCAGGGCAGGCTGCTGGTGACCTTCTTGCCCACCTGGGCACCCCCTGGCTCATCTCCAGCCCCCAGCAACTGACATCCCCCAGGCCCTTTTCCCCTGGGTATCCTTCCAGCCCCTCTGCCCCAAGCCAGGAGTGTTGCTGGGGTGGATGTGATGCAGCTGTGGGGACAGAGTTTGGGTTTGGTTTCGTTTCTGGAAGATGATTTTTGAGGCTCAGCTCCTCTCGGGGTCCAGCCCTGAATGGTGTCAGCTGTAAGGAGCTGGTTGCTGATCACTGTGCTCCACAGCAAGGACAAAGGGGGCAGGACCTGGAGCAGCACAGTCCTCATTCCCTGGCATGCTGCAGTGCCTTCAGAAGCCAAGCATCAGAGAGGCTGCAGTGTGAAGGAGAAAGTGTGAAATGAGCACAAGTGATGTGTGAGGGGAGGGTCGGAGGATGAAGCTCCTGCAGACCATGCAGGGGCTGGAGAATGTCCAGACAAGGGCAACAAAGCTGGGGAAGGGTCTGGTGAAGAGCAGCTGAGGGAGCTGGAGGTGTTCAGCCTGGAGCAGAGGAGGCTGAGGGAGACCTCATTGCTCTCTGCAGCTCCCTGAGAGGAGGCTGGAGCCAGTTAGAATAGAATAGAATAGAATAGAATTGAATTGAATTGAATTGAATTGAATTGAATTGAATTGAATTGAATTGAATTGAATTGAATTGAATTGAATTGAATTGAATTGAATTGAATTGAATTGAATTACCAAGGTTGGAAGAGACCTTGAATATCATCGAGTCCAACCTGTAACCACAAACCTCACAACTAGACCATGGCACCAAGTGCCACATCCAGTCCCCTCTTGAACGCCTCCAGGGACGGTGACTCCACCACCTCCCTGGGCAGCGCATCCCAATGACGAATCACTCTCTCGGTGAAGAACTTTCTCCTCACCTCGAGCCTAAACTTCCTCTGGTGCAGCTTGAGACTGTGTCCCCTTGTTCTGGTGCTGGTTGCTAGGGAGAAGAGGCCAACCCCCTCCTGGCTACAACCACCCTTCAGGTAGTTGTAGAGAGCAATGAGGTCGCCCCTGAGCTTCCTCCTCTCCAGGCTAAACAGCCCCAGCTCCCTCAGCCTCTCCTCACAGGGCTGTGCTCAAGGCCTCTCCCCAGCCTTGTTGCCCTTCTCTGGACACGTTCAAGTGTCTTGATGTCCTTCTTAAACTGAGGGGCCCAGAACTGGACACAGGACTCAAGGTGCGGCCTAACCAAAGCAGAGTACAGGGGCACAATGACCTCCCTGCTCCTGCTGGCCACACTATTCCTAATGCAGGCCAGGATGCGGTTGGCCCTCTTGGCTGCCTGGGCACACTGCTGGCTCATGTTCAGCTTCCCATCAACCAGTACCCCCAGGTCCCTCTCTGCCTGGCCGCTCTCAGCCACTCTGACCCCAGCCTGTAGCGCTGCCTGGGGTTGCTGTGGCCAATGTGCAGAACCCGGCACTTGGATGTGTTAAATCTCATGCCATTGGACTCTGCCCATCTGTCCAGCCTGTCGAGGTCCCTCTGCAAAGCCTCTCTGCCCTCCAGCAGATCAACTCCTGCCCCCAGCTTGGTGTCATCTGCAAATTTACTGATGATGGACTCAATACCCTCATCCAGATCATCAATAAAGATGTTGAAGAGCATGGGGCCCAGCACTCATCCCTGGGGCACACCACTAGTGACAGGCCGCCAGCTGGCTGTGGTGCCATTCACCACCACTCTCTGGGCTCGGCCCTCCAGCCAGTTCCTAACCCAACGCAGTGTGCTCCTGTCCAAGCCATGGGCTGCCAGCTTGGCCAGGAGTTTGCTGTGGGGGACGGTGTCAAAGGCCTTGCTGAGGTCCAGGTAGACCACATCCACAGGCCTCCCCACATCCACCAGGCGGGTCACCTGATCATAGAAGGAGATCAGGTTGATGAGGCAGGACCTGCCCCTCCTAAATCCATGCTGGCTAGGCCTGAGCCCCTGGCCATCCTGCAAGTGCTGTGTGATCGCACTCGAGATGACCTGCTCCATAATCTTGCCTGGCACTGAGGTCAGGCTGACAGGCCTATAATTCCCTGGCTCTTCCAACCGGCCCTTCTTATGGATGGGCACCACGTTGGCCAGCTTCCAGTCTTCTGGGACCTCTCCAGTGAGCCAGGACTGCTGAAAAATGATGGAGAGCGGCCTGGACAGCTCATCCGCCAGCTCCCTCAGCACCCTAGGATGGATCCCATCTGGTCCCATGGACTTGTGGGGGTCCAAGTGGCTGAGAAGATCTCTAACTGTCCCATCCTGGAACAGGGGAAAACTATGCTGCTCCCTGGCTCCTTCTGCCAGCTCTGCAGGACAGCTGTCTGGAAGCCGTTCTGTCCTGCTAGTAAAAATTGAGGTAAAGAAGGTGTTAAGCACCTCTGCCTTTTCCTCATCCTTTGTTACAATGTTCCCCTCCATGCCCACCAAGGAGTGGAGCTTGTCCTTGCCCTTCCTCTTGCTATTAATATATTTATAGAAGGACTTTTTGTTGTCCTTCACAGCAGAGGCCAGTCTGAGCTCCAAATGTGCTTTTGCCTCCCTAATTTTCTTCCTACAAGACCTAGCAACATCCCTAAACATTCCATGGGTTGCCTCCCCTTTTTTCCAAAGATAATACACCCTCTCTTTTTCCCTTAGTTCCTTTAGAAGTTCATTGCCCATCCAGGCTGGCCGTCTGCCCCGGCGGCTCATCTTCCGGCACACTGGCACAGCCTGTTCCTGCGCCTTCAAGAGTTCTTTCTTGAAGTAGGTCCAGCTCTCCTGGACCCCTTTGTTTTTAAGGGCTGTTTCCCAAGGAACCTTCTGAGTCAGTTCCTTGAGTAGCCTGAAGTCTGCCCTCCGGAAATCCAGAGTGGAGGTCTTCTTGCTGCCCCTCTTGGCTTGGCTGAATACTGAAAACTCTATTATCTCATGGTCACTGGTGCCTAAACACCCTCCGACCACCACATCACCCACCAGCCCCTCCCTGGTGGTGAAGAGGAGGTCAAGCAGAGCCTTACCCCTGGTAGGCTCACGCAGCACCTGGGATAAGAAGCTGTCCTCCATGCACTCTAAGAACCTCTTAGATTGCCTCCTCTCTGCTATGTTGTGATCCCAGCAGATATCAGGCAGGTTGAAGTCACCCATGAGAACAAGGTTAGGCGATCTTGAGACAGCCTTAAGCTGCCTATAGAACATCAACAGCTTCATCAAGATCATCCTCCTGGTTGGGTGGTCTATAACAGACTCCAACCAGGATGTCTGCCCTGCTGGTCTTCCCTCTAATTCTCACCCACAAGCACTCAACCCGATCGTCCCTGATCTCTAGCTCAATGGCATCAAGAGCCTCCCTGATGTACAGGGCCACCCCTCCACCCCTTCTTCCCTGCCTGTCTCTCCTGAAGAGCCTGTAGCCATCAATTGCAGCGCTCCAGTCATGCGAGTCGTCCCACCACGTCTCCGTGATGGCAACTACATCATATCTTTCCTGCTGCAACAAGGCTTCCAGCTCCTCATGTTTGTTGCCCATACTTCGTGCATTAGTGCACATGCACTTCAGCTGGGCTGCTGGTTTTGCCCCTGACTCCAGCTTACCACCCTCAGACTCCTGTCTGGGGGACTGGTTTCAGCCCCTTCCCCCTTCAAAGCTAGTTTAAAGCCCTGTCAATGAGACCTGCTAATTCCCTTCCCAGAATCTTTTTACCTTTGGGGGACAGGCCATTCTCGTGTACTGTGACCTTTCCCCTCCTCTGGGACAGATGTACTCCATCTGTTACCAGCTGACCTGGTGCAGTAGAAAGTTTTTCAAGATCAAAAAACCCAAAGTTCTTCTGACTGCACCAACCTCTAAGCCACTTGTTGACTACAGCTGCTGACCTGTTCCTTCTTGTATTCCCTCCTGCAACTAAAGGTATAGACAAAAAAATTATTTGTGCACCTGAGTCCTCCACTAGATCCCCCAGGACCTTGAGGTCATTCTTGATAGCCCTGGGAGTTCTAGTTGCAACATCGTCATTCCCTAACTGCATAATTATTAAGGGATAGTAGTCAGAGGGCTGCACCAGACTAGGCAGCCTTCTGGTAACATCACCAACTTGAGCTCCTGGGAGACAACAAAGTTCCCTGTGAGCAGGGTCTGGCCGACATATGGGGCCCTCTGTTCCCCTCAGTAGGGAATCCCCAATAACAATCACCCTCCTCTTTTTTTTTAAGGGAGCAAGTCTTGATGCCAGGGGAAGGCTGTTTAACCCCAGGCTGACTCACCCCAAGCTGACTCACCCCAGGCTTACCCACCCTGGGATGACTCACCCCAGGCTGCCTGACCCCAGGCTGACCCACCCCAGGCCGCCCACCCCAGGCTGACTCTCCCTAGGCTGACCCACCCTAGGCTGACTCACCCCAGGCTGACTCACCCCAGGCCGCCCACCCCAGGCTGACTCTCCCTAGGCTGACCCACCCTAGGCTGACTCACCCTGGGCTGACTCACCCCGGGCCGACCCACCCTAGGCTGACTCACCCCGGGCCGACCCACCCCAGGCTGACTCACCCCGGGCCGACCCACGCCAGGCTGACTCACCCTGGGCTGACTCACCCCGGGCCGACCCATGCCAGGCTGACTCACCCTGGGCTGACTCACCCAGGGCTGACCCACCCCGGGCCGACCCACCCTGGGCTGTTTTGCCTCATGGAAAACCCCAGATGGTGTGTCCTCCAGCAGTTGGGGGGTGGGCTCTGCTACCTAGGCTCAGGTGAGAGAAGGAGAGGAACTGGCCTGAAGTTGTGCCAGGGGAGGGTTGGGTTGGAGCTGAGGAACAATTTCTTTGCTGCAAGAGTGGTCAGGGCCTGGCAGAGGCTGCTCAGGGAGGTGGTGGAGTCCCCGTGCCTGGAGGGGTTCCAGAGTCCTGTGGCCACGGCACTTGGGGCCATGGTTTGGTGGCCATGGTGGTGCTGGGCTGGTGTTGGACTGGATGGTCTGGGAGACCTTTTCCAGCCCAAACCATTGTGTGAACCTGTGGTTCTCTCAGCCCTGTGCAGCATGCCCTTCACTCCTGCCATGCTCTCTTCCAGGCTCTGGACGTGTGGGCCATGGGCATCACCCTGTACTGCTTCGTTCTTGGCAAGGTAAGGTGGGTTCCGCCCCGGCCCTGCCCCGGGCTCCCCGGGGCTTTTGCCTCACTCCTTACCAAATGAAGGCAAAGCTGAGCAGCATCACCTGCCTGCTGAAAGCTGCTGTGTGCCCAAACAGAAGGGGCTGGCCCTGGCAGCTGTGGTTTCCTGTGGCCTCCAGAGCTGCTCCCTGCCCTCAGAGCAGTTGTTTGTGCTGCACAGCCTGAGCAGCATTGGCAGCACCAGCAGCAGCCTGGAAACCCAACCCCCCAGCTGCCCTGGGCCCAGGGAGCAGAGCTGCCAGAAACTGGAAACTCTTTCTGAGCCTCTGGCACAGGCTGCCCAGGGAGGCTGTGGCTGCCTCCTGCCAGGAGGTGTTCAAGGCCAGGCTGGATGAGGCCTTGAGCAGCCTGTGCTGGTGGGAGGTGTCCCTGCCCATGGCAGGGGGTTGGTACTGGCTGAGCATTAAAGTCCCTTCCAGCCCAACCCATCCTACTCAGTGAGCCTGGGACCCAGCTGGCCAGCCCCTGGCCCCCAGGGCTTGCTCAGCACCCCCTGGCTGCAGGTTCACAGCTCAGGGCAGATCCTGGAGAAGTTCTTGGGTGGCTCTGGGGTTGGGGTCCATGCCCACAGCCCCAGCATTGGCAGCCACACATCCACAGACTGCACACATCCACATCAGTCCTGTGGGAAGGAGCTGCCTTTGCCCCCAGGAGGGTTCCCTGGGGATGGGCACAGATCCCTCCTGTCCACTTGTTTAGAAGCCAGGCAGGGCATGGAGAGAGGCACAGGGCTGAGCCAGGCTGCAGCACTGCAGCTTGCAGAGTTGTCTGCCAGAGCTGAGCTGGGCCAGATGGAGACCACTCTGGCAGAGGCAACTCTGCAGAACTGCCTCCTAGAACCACAGAGCTGTGCTGGCTGGAAAGACCTCCAAGAGCATCAATCCAACTGCTGACCCAACACCACTGTCACCATTAAACTACACTTGGTTGCCCAAGGCAGCCTGGCCTTGAACAGCTCCAGGGGGAAGGCAGCCTGGCCTTCAGCACCTCCCTGGGCAGCCTGTGCCAATCCCTGACCACCCTTTCACCTTATTGCCTTCTGCAAACTCTCATCTCTTGCCAGGGCTGCTCCCCCACTGTGGCCACCAGCTCCTTGCTCCAGGCCATGCTCAGCAGGGCACAGCACGGCAGGCAGCTGCAGCCTGTGTGACCTGAGCCTGCTCTCCAGGCAGGGAGCTCTGCAGGGCACCGCTCGGGCAGGGGGCATCCAGCCCAGGGGCAAGCAGTGTCTGGGGGAGATGGCAGAGGCAAAACCAGCTCCATTGCTGGAGCCGGGATGGAAGACACTCCCTGGCCTGTGTCTGTAGGGATGACTCCTCTGGGCCAAACCCTCAAGTGAAGGCTGGAACCCTGAGTTTTGTATTCTGCTGCAGCCTCCTGGTGCTATTTCTCCCCTCTGTGGCAAGCACTGGAGGAAGAGAGGGGGAAGGACGTCCCCAGCAGAAGGGTGTGTTTGCCTGCTCCACTGATCCTGCAGTCAGTGCTGCACCTTTGTACCTGCTCTGGATTTGGTGATTCCATCTGGCCAGGCAGGCTGAGACAGGCTCCAGCAGCAGCCCCCAGCCCATGCCTGCTCTGCAGTGTTGAAGCCAAGCTGCTGCTGCTGCATCCCCTCTGCATTCAGCACAGCTCAGCTGCCCACCCCGAGTGCTGCCTGCCCAGCTGGAGAGACAGGCTGCAGCTGGACATGACCCCAGTGTGAAAACAGCAAACACTGTGTGTGTGTGCAGCACTCTGAGTGGAGCAAAACTACTCTGCAGTGCTGAGTCCCGCTCTGGGCCCCCCCAGCACAAGAAGGACATGGACCTGCTGGAGAGGGTCCAGAGGAGGCCACCCAGATGATCAGAGCCTGGAGAACCTCTGCTCTGGGAACAGGACAAGGGAGCTGGGGCTGTTCAGCCTGGAGAAGAGAAGGCTCCAGGGAGCCCTCAGAGCAGCCTTCCAGTACCTGAAGGGCTCCAGGAGAGCTGGGGAGGGACTTGTGACAAGGGCTGGGAGGATGAGGAACAATGGCCTTGAGCTGGGAGAGGGGAGACTGAGAGTGGAGATGAGGAAGGAATTGTTGAGAGTGAGGCTGGGGAGACTCTGGCACAGGCTGCCCAGGGAGGCTGTGGAGGCTCCAACCCTGCAGACATTCAAGCTCAGCCTGGCTGTGGCCCTGGGCAGCCTGCTCCAGCTGGAGGTGTCCCTGCTGCCTGCAGGGGTTGGACAGGATGACCTTGGAGGGTCCCTTCCAGCCCAGGGCAGTCTCTGCACACCTGGCCCCAAGTGCTGCAGGTCAGCAGAGACCTCCCAGCAGTGGCACAAGATGGTGTCAGGAGCTGCATTTGGCAGGTGGAGGTGGGGCGGAAGAAAGGACAATGGGCAGCTGATGGTCACCTGGGGGGCTGGGAGGAGGGAGGTGTCCTGACCCAGAGGCCTCCACTGTCCTCCTGCATTTATCCTGAACTGAGGAACACAGCAGCTGGTTGTGTTTGGAGATGTTCTTTGTTGCCAGCTCTGTGTGCAGTCCAGGGAGTGCAAGCAGTCAGTGTCTGCTCTGTGAGAGATGGAGCCCCAGTGCTGCCAGCACCCTGACAACTGGAAACTCTTCTGTTTGCTTTGCAGTGCCCTTTTATAGATGAATATATTCTGGGGCTGCATAACAGGATCAAGAACAAGCCTGTGGAGTTCCCAGAAGAGTAAGTAAACTTTGCTCACCTACTGGAAAATAAAGTTCAGCTGTCAGTGCTGTTGCTGAGTGCTGGGAGGGTCAGCAGGGAGGGACACATGGGTTTGATGGATGGACCACTAGATGGATACAGAACTGGCTTGATGGCTGCACCCAGAGAGTGGCTGTCAATGGGTCCATGTCCCAGGGGAGGCCAGGGACAAGCAGAGTCCCTCAGGGATCAGTCCTGGGTCCAGGCTTGTTCAACATCTTTGTGGGTGCCATGGACAGTGGCATTGAGTGCAGCCTCAGCAAGTTTGCTGATGGCACCAAGCTGTGTGGTGCAGCAGACAGCTGGAGGGAAGGGATCCATCCAGAGGGACCTGGACAGGCTGGAGAGGTGGGCACAAGCCAACCTCATGAGCTTCAACAGGACCAAGGGCAGGGTCCTGCATCTGGGTCGAGGCAACCCCAGGCACCAATCCAGGCTGGGCAGGGACTGGCTGGAGAGCAGCCCTGAGGAGAGAGACTTGGGGGTGCTGGGGGAGGAGAAGCTCAACAGGAGCTCTCAGTGTGCACTTGCAGCCCGGAAAGCCAATCAGAGCCTGGGCTGCAGCAGGAGAAGTGTGGCCAGCAGGGCAAGGGAGGGGATTCTCCCCTCTGCTCAGCCCTGGTGAGACCCCACCTGGAGTACTGCCTCCAGTTCTGGAGCCCCTATTCCAAGAGGGATCTGGAGGGGCTGGAAGGTGTCCAGAGCAGGGCCAGGAGGATGAGCAGAGGGCTGGAGCACCTCTCCTGTGAGGACAGACTGAAGGAGTTGGGGCTGTTCAGGCTGGAGAAGAGAAGGCTCCCAGGTGACCTCATTGTGGCCTTCCAGGATCTGCAGGGGGCTACAGGAAGGCTGGGGAGGGACTGCTCAGGGTATCAGGTAGTGATAGGACAAGGGGGAATGGAATGAAGCTGGAAATGGGGAGATTCAGGCTGGAGGTGAGGAGGAAGTTCTTCCCCATGAGAGTGGAGAAGCCCTGGAATGGGTTGTGCAGGGAGGTGGTTGGGGCCCCAGCCCTGGAGGTGTTTAAGAGCAGGCTGGATGAGGCTGTGGCCAGCCTGATCTAGTGTGGGGTGTCCCTGCCCATGGCAGGGGGTTGGAACTAGCTGATCCTTGTGGTCCCTTCCAACCCTGACTGATACTTTGGTACTATGACAGGCAGGGGCAGGTGGGGTGTTCTGGGTTCTCCTGGGTTCTGCACATGAGCTTTGTCCAGGTCACAGAATCACAGAGTGCCAGGTTGGAAGAGACCCCAAGGACCATCTGGTCCAACCTCTCCAGGTCCCAGTGTCGTTGGGATGAGCTGGCCCAGCCCCCTGGCAAGCTCAGTCTTAAAGCTTCCAGTGTAGCGCAAAAATGCTGATGTCAGAGAGCTGAGCTGGTGCAGCAGGTCCAGAGGAGGGCACAAAGATGGTCAGGGGGCTGGAGAGCCTCTGCTATGGGGTCAGGCTGGCAGAGCTGGGGCTGTTCAGCCTGCAGAAGAGAAGGCTCCAGGGAGACCTCAGAGCAGCCTTTCAGGACCTGAAGGGGACCTACAGGCAGGCAGGGCAGGGACTGTTCCCAAGGGGCTGTGGGGACAGGACAAGAGGCAGTGGTTTGAAACTGCAGCAGGGCAGAGTTAGGCTGGACACCAGGAGGAAGCTCTGCAGTGAGGCTGGGGAGACCCTGGAGCAGGCTGCCCAGGGAGGGGGTGGAGGCTCCATCCCAGCAGACACTCAAGGTCAGACCTGATGTGGCCCTGAGCAGCCTGCCCCAGCTGGAGCTGTCCCTGCAGGGGTGACCTCTGAGGGTCCCTTCCAGCCCAGTGCAATCTGTGAAGCTGTGACTGTGACTGACTTTAGAAGGGAGACAAAAGCCAAAGGGAGACTTTGCAGCTCTGCCAAGGTGTTAGCTGGGGTTGGACACTGAGCTTGGGGCTAATCGGGAGCTCCTCAGGGACAGGAAGTCAAAGGAACTTGCCTTCTTCTGAGCAGCTGCTAAAGCCCCTGGCTGCAGGCAGGGACCTGCACTGGGGTCAGCTTGGGGAGTTGGTGGCCTGGGCTTGGAAGCATCTCGAAGGAAGGTGAAGGAAACAGGAAAGAGGCAGAGGAAAGGGCCTGGAATTGTGCCAGGGGAGGGTGAGGTTGGAGATGAGGAACAGTTTCTTTGCTGCACGAGTGGTCAGGGACTGGCCCAGGCTGCCACGTGGCCATGGGGCCAGGGGACAGGGTTTGGGGGCCATGGCGGTGCTGGGCTGGTGTCGGACTGGATGGTCTGGGAGGCCTTTCCCAGCCCAAACCATTCTGTGATCTTGAGAGGCTCCCTGCCTGCCCTGCTCCGGGCAGTGCAGCAGGGGACAAGGCAGAGGGATAAGCCAGAGGCCCTGGGCTGAGCAGTGGGCACTCGGTGTGGAGGCACTGAGCGGTGTTTGTGGTCCTGCCAGAGCAGCCTGGCAGGAGCTGAGTGTTGGTGGCCTGACAGCTGAATGTGACAGGAGATGATTGCGCTTGGTCTGTGCCACCAAGCCACCATTCCTTTCCCTTCATGTTCTGGCATGCTTTCCATCTCCAGCCCTCTGGTGGCCCCCTGCTGCTGAGGGAAGTGCTCCCTGCTTGCTGTCAGATGCAGCAGCTGAAGCTCAGCTCTGTTTTCCTGCCCAAATAAGCACAGCAGTCAGGCAAAGCAGGTTTGGCCCTCCTGCCCCAGCTGCTCAGTGCACTGCAGACAGAGGTGCTCTGCCTGGGCTGCAGGCAAGCAGGAGCAGGTTCAGGTTCTCCTGGAGGCACAGCTGGTGCTGGGGAGGGAAGGCTGTGCCCAGAGAGCCCTGCTGCATGCAGCCACCACCCACAGCAATGGTTCCTGAGATGCTCACACACAGCAAAGGTCTGAGCCCCGTCCTTGGCAGTCCCAGGCTTGCTCCTGAGGCTGCAGGAAGCCATGGGTGCTCCACCTGTCCTGCTTCAGACACTTGCTGGAGCTGGGTGCTGGCCCAGCTGCCAAGGCTGCAGGAATTCCTCTCCACTGGGTGGGAAGCACAGCAGCTCAGGTGGAGCCAGCTCTGCTCAGGCTGGGGGAGAGCACCCCAAGGAAGGTGTGGAGCACACCCCCAGGGATCTGTCAGGGCATTGCCAGGTGGCAAACACAGGCCCCACTCATGGCTATGGGTGAGGGTGTACACCTGAACAGGTTTCACAGAACCCCAGCATGGGGGGTTGGACGGGACCTCTGGAGCTCACCCAGCCCAACCCCTGCTCCAGCAGGGCACCCACAGCACAGTGCCCAGCAGCACAATGCCCAGAGGGGGTTGGAAGCTCTCCACACAAGGACACTCCACAACCTCTCTGGGCAGCCTGCTCCAGGCCTCCAGCACCCTCACAACAAACAACTTGCTCCTCCTCTTCACATCCAACCTCCTGGGTGACACTCTGTGCCCCTTGTGCTGTCCCTGGGCACCACTCAGCAGAGTCTGGCCTCAGCCTCTTGCCCCCCACAGCTCCTTCAGCTCTTGCTGAGCATTGCTCAGCTGCCCTCTGGGGCTGCTCTTCTGCAGGCTCTCAGCCCCAGGGCTCTCAGCCTTTGCTGCTCCCAGAGCTGCTCCAGGCCCCTCAGCAGCTCTGCAGCCTCCCCTGGACTCTCTCCAGCAGTTCTCTGTCTCTCTTGAAGTGGGGAGCCCAGACCTGGACCCAGGACTCCAGATGTGGTCTCTCTAAGGTCAGAGTAGAGGGGGAAAAGAACCTCCCTTGCCCTGCTGGCCACACTCTTCTCCATGCCCCGCAGGACCCCATGGGCCTTCCTGGCCACCAGGGCACATTGCTGCCTCATGGGGAACTTGCTGTCCCCCAGCACTCCCAGCTCCTTCTCCTTGGAGCTGCTTCCCAGCAGGTCCCCCCTCAGCTGTGCTGCTGCAGGAGGTTGTTGCTCCCCACGCCCCTGCCCTTGCCCTTGGTGAGCTCCATGAGGCTTCCTTCAGGCATTAGAGCACAAAGTCTGTCCCTGCCACGCTGCTGTGCTCCCAGCAGCTGCTGTGGTCAGGGCAGGCCTTTCCCTTGCAGCACTGCAGCCAACCCCCCTTGGTTTGTGTTTCCCTGGCAGCCTTCTCACCACTTGCTGTGGTCCTGGCATGCTGCCCATCCTCCCTCAGCCATCACCCCTGGGTCAGCAGGCAGCCACCAGTGACTGCTCCCAGCTGGGGCTGCAGTCAGATGTTCACATTTCCTGGGCTGGGGAGCTTGGGCTGAGAGCTCTTCATTCAGACATTGCCTCCAGTGGCAGTTCTGCTGCCTGGTTCCTTTGCATTTCTCAGTGCCCTGCTCTCCTGGCATAAACCAAAGTTAGAACCACAGGATCAGAGAATTGGTTGGGCTGGGAAAGGCCTCTGAGCTCATCCAGACCACCCTCAGCCCAGCACCACCATGGCCACCAAACCCTGGCCCCAAGTGCCGTGGCCACAGGAACCCCTCCAGGCATGGGGACTCCACCACCTCCCAGGGCAGCCTCTGCCAGTCCCTGACCACTGCTGCACCAAAGACATTTTCCTCATCTCCAGCCTCAGCCTCCCCTGGCACCATTCCAGGCCACTGCCTCTTGTTCCATCCCTTGTTACCTGGTTAAACAGCCCAACCCCCCCCCCGGCTCCAGCAATGAGGTCTCCCTCAGCCTCCTCTGCTCCAGGCTCAACACCCCCAGCTCCCTCAGCTGCTCCTCCCCAGCCCTGCTCTCCAGACTGGGTGTGGAGGGCTGGTGAAGGGCCTCTCCTCTGGGGATTCAGGCAGTTCCAGAGGGGCACACAAAGCTGCAGGGCACTGGGCTGGGCCCCCTGGCCTCCCACATGGTTTGCAGCTCGCTGCAGCTGGCAGTGTTTTGGTCTCAGCTGACTTCCCCATGGCTACCACAGCCACATCCTGTCTGCAGCCAGCCCTGGCAGCTCCCTGCCTGTTTCCTGACAACCTTTAAGACTGAGGTGGAGCTGCCTCTGCTGAGGTCCTGTCCCTTCCCTTCCCTTAGAGACATTGGGATAAATATTTATCCCTCTGGAGCTCTCATTCATGTCAGTGAGTCCTTGGCAGGGCAGAAGGTAAATGAGGTTGGCTCAGAGCCTGACTGTCCTGGCAGCACTCACAAGCAAGCTGCAGAAGTCACTCTCCAGACATTTCTGAAGAGCCAGAAGCTCTCCCAGCCCCTCCTGGTGAGGAGCTGAAGCCCAGGACAATGTCCTGTGATCTGCAGGCACCCTGTGAAATGCTCCCTGGTGCTGGCAGCCCTCCAGGTGGGTGCTGAGCTCCGTGGTGCTTGGTGTTGCCCTAAGAGCTGCTGCAGGACTGTGGCTGGGAGAAGCTCCAGAGAGGAGCTTCAGATGACAAACAGCACAGCAGGAGCCCTGCTGGGGGGAGAAGCAGCAAGAGCCAGGCTGGGGTGGGGGGTCACCCGGCCATAACCCCCAGGCACTTTGTGATCCTCTTCACAGGGTGCTGGGACACTGGCACAGGGTGCCCAGAGGGGTGGGAGCTGCCCATCCCTGGCACCAGTGCGGGCCCTTGGGGCAGGGAGCTCTGCGTGGGGATGTCCCTGCTGGCTGCAGGGCTTGGTCTGGGTGGTCCCTCCCCCCAGAGCAGTCTCTGGCTCCGTGCTACAGCTTCACCAAATCAAGTTGTCCCTTTTTGCACCACAGAGCCCAGCCCCAGTTCTGCTCCCAGAACACTTTGGTGTCCCTCTGTACCCCCCTCTAATGTCCTGTCTGTAAGGAGGTCCTTGGAGGCCTTCACCTGATGCCTTCTCCTGCATCTGTGAGCTCACAGCTGGGGGCAGGAGTGGATCATGAAGCCCCAGCAGGGCCCATGGCTCCTGAGGAGGAACCAAGCCAGAGAGGTCTGCTCAGGGGAGCAGATGACACTGAACTGGGTGGCAGTGTTGGTCTGCTGGAGGGGAGGAAGGCTCTGCAGAGGCCAGGCTGGATCTGTTGGCCAAGGTCCTTGTGTGAGATTAAACCAGGCCAAGGGCTGGGTCCTGCACCTGCATCCCAACAACCCCAAGAGTGCTGCTGGCTTGGGGCAGAGGGGCTGGAAACTGCCTGGTGGAGAAGGAGCTGGGGGGGGGTTGGTTGCTGGGGGCTGGAGATGAGCCAGGGGGTGCCCAAGTGGGCAAGGAGGCCACCAGCAGCCTGGCCTGGAGCAGCAGTGGTGTGGGCAGCAGGAGCAGGGCAGGGATTGCCCCCTGGGCTCAGCACTGGGGAGGCCACAGCTGGAATCCTGGGTTCAGTTTTGGGCTCCTCACTCCAAGAAGGACACTAAGGGGTTGGAGCAGGTCCAGAGAAGGGCAACAAAGCTGGGGAAGGGTCTGGAGAAGAGGGCTGGGGAAGAGCAGCTGAGGGAGCTGGGGGGGTGAGCCTGGAGCAGAGGAGGCTGAGGGAGACCTCATTGCTCTCTGCAGCTCCCTGAGAGGAGGCTGGAGCCAGGTGGGGGCTGGGCTCTGCTCCCAAGGAACAAGGGACAGGATGAGAGGAAATGTCACCAGGGGAGGGTTAGGTTGGACCTCAGGAAAATTTTCTTCCCCAGAAGGGTTGTCCAGGCCTGGCCCAGGCTGCTCAGGGCAGTGGTGGAGTCCCCATCCCTGGAGGGGTTCCAGCAAGCTGTGGCCATGGCGCTTGGGGCCAGGATTTGGTGGCTGTGGTGGTGCTGGGTTGAGGGCTGGACTGGATCATCTCAGAGGCCTTTTCCAAGCCAGCCAGTTCTGTGAGTCTCTACCAGGCAAGCACACTGCAGCTCTCCCAGTGCCCTCATTCACTCTGTGGCATCTTCCCTTCCCAGAGCACAGCTCAGTGAGGAGCTCAAGGACCTGATCCTGCGCATGCTGGATAAGAACCCGGAGTCCAGGATCACAGTCCCTGAAATCAAGGTGAGTTGGTGCCTGCTGGTGAGGCAGAGCTCTTCCCAGGGGTGTTCTGGAAGCTTTCTCTGGCACAGCCCTCAGAGTGGACCAGTGCTGAGTGCAGCAACTCTGACTGCTGCTTGGGGTAGGGCTTGGGAGGGAGCCTGTCAGAGCAGGGCACCCGGGATCGGTGTCCAGGTGGCTTTGGAATCCCTCCAGGGAAGGAGACTCCACAACCTCTCTGGGCAGCCTGCTCCAGGCCTCACACCAAACAACTTTCTGCTCATGTTGAGGTGGAACCTCCTGGGTCCCACTATGTGCCCATTGCCCCTTGTCCTGTCCCTTGCACCACTGTGCTTCCAAGC
This sequence comes from Picus viridis, assembly GCA_033816785.1. Lineage (NCBI taxonomy): Eukaryota > Metazoa > Chordata > Aves > Piciformes > Picidae > Picus > Picus viridis. The sequence goes on from CM066598.1 coordinate 13,940,947, forward strand.
AGAAGCAGGTTGCTCACAGCCACCTCCAGCCTGGCTGCAAACACCTCCAGGCAGGAGGCTTCCACCACCTCCCTGGGCAGCCTGTGCCAGGCTCTCACCACCCTCATGGGGAACAACTTCTTCCTAACATCCAGTCTGAGTCTCCCCACTGCTAGTGTTGCTCCCTCCCTGTCTGAGCTGTGCTGGAGGGGAGCTGCAGCTGGCTCTGTGCCCCCAGGTGCACCCCTGGCTCACCAGGGCCGGCGCCGAGCCGCTGCCGCTGGAGGAGGAGCACTGCAGCGTGGTGGAGGTGACAGAGGAGGAGGTGCAGAACTCGGTGAAGACCATCCCCAGCTTGCCAGCTGTGGTAGGTGTACACCACCCCACCTCCTCTGCATGGCTCCAGAGCTTGGGACTCTGCTGAAGCTGCTGGTGCAGGAGGCGTGCAGGGGGCACGGTGCCGCTCCTGCTGCCATTCAGCCTGGGGTCAGCTTCCTGTGCCTCAGGGCACTGCTGCAGCTTGGCCCTGCGGCACCTGAGCAGGTGAGGAGTCCTCTGGCTGCGGGGGCAGAGCCTCGGGGGCTGCCATCAAACCTCCCAGCACCCCAGCAGCACCCCAGGTGTGTTGGTTTCATTACCCAGAGGGTGCCGGGCAGCTGGCCCGGATCCTCAGAGCAGAGGTTCCAGAGCTGGCTGCAGGAGCCGGCAGGGGATGTCTGCCAGAGCCCCCAGCTCGTGCTGAGTGCTGCTCAGTGCCTGCTGGGTCAGTGCAGCAGCTGCCAGGGGCTGCCAGGGGGTGCCAGGGGTGCCAGCCCTGCTGCCCTCACTGCTCTGCTCTCCTCCTGGCAGATCCTGGTGAAGGCCATGCTCCGGAAGCGCTCCTTCGGCAACCCCTTCGAGGCGCAGAGCCGGAGAGAGGAGAGGTCCATGTCTGCCCCAGGGAACCTGCTGATGTATGTATGGCTTCAGCTGGCTCTGCAGGCAGGGGGAAGCTGCTTCCAGGGCTTTTCTGTAGCAGTTAAGGACAAAACTCTCTTCTGAACCAAAGCCTGAGGCTAAAGGCTCTCCCCGAGCCCAGACACTCAGCACTAAAGCAGCCTAAGCACTCCTGCAGCTCTCTGAGGTGGCCTCAGCCTCAGCACGTGCAAGGTGCTGAACCCGGGCCTGGCTTTCAACCTGCTGGTTGAGCTGTGACCCAAGATCCATTAGAGATTGGGCAACCAAAGTAAGCTTGGGTGTAGCCTGGACAGGAATTGAAGGGTTGACTTCCTCCCTCCTGTTAGTGGACAGCAGCAAAGGCAGCAGAGGAGCCACTTGCATGGCTTCCACGCTGGCCCTGAGATGATGTGGTTGGTCTGGGGTCTGGGCAGAGACAGCCAGGCAGAGAGGTGGAGAACTCTTTGCTGTTGGTCCTTCATGTGAGCAGACATGAAATAGTGCACAGAGCTGCAGCTGGCAAGGGCTGGAGCACCCTGCAGGGGGAAGGGATGGCTGTGCTGGGCTTCAAAAGGGAGCAGACAGATTAATGGTTCTGAAATCCACAGCAGAGTCTAAATGCAGAGCTCTGGATGTCCAGAGATGGGAGGGGAGTTTCTCCCCCTTGGCCCTTGCTTTTCCTCCCTCACACTGGTCACCCATGCCCCTCAGGGCCAGCATTCTGGGCCACCACTCCAGGGAGAGCTGGGCCACGAGCCTGAGCTGGGACTGTGATTCTCATGAGTCTGTAGGGCTGCAGGTCACAACAGGGCTGTGCTGTCCCAGAATGATCCCTTTCCACCCAAAATCCCAGTGCCAGGCCTAGCAGACCCTACAAGGACCTGCTGAGAGTGCCCCTGCAGACAGAGGAGCCTCTCTCAGGGGTTAGGGGCTCTGCTCAGTTCAGAAATGATGCTCTGGGTCCCACATCTGTCCTGGAGACCAAGAAAGGCTTTGCCTCTGAGTCCAGGAGCAGTTAGTATTCAACCCCAGTTTAGCACCCCCACAAGTCTGACCTGGAATGTCTGCAGGGATGTGGCCTCCACCCCCTCCCTGGGCAGCCTGCTCCAGGGTCTCCCCAGCCTCACTGCAGAGCTTCCTCCTGGTGTCCAACCCAGCTCTGCCCTGCTCCAGTTCCAAACCACTGCCTCTTGTCCTGTCCCCACAGCCCCTTGGGAACAGTCCCTGCCCTGCCCTTCTGGTACCTTCAGGTGCTGGAAGGCTGCTCTGAGGCCTCCCTGGAGTCCTCTCTTCTGCAGGCTGAACAGCCCCAACTCTGCCAGGCTGTCCCCACAGCAGAGGTTCTTCAGCTCTCTGCTCATCTTTGTGTCCTCCTCTGGACCTGCTCCATCAGGTCCATGTTGCTCTGGAGCTGGGGGCCTCAGAGCTGGACACAGCCCTGCAGGTGAGGTCTCCCCAGAGCTTCTCAGCTTAGGCAAACCCAGAATTCTTCCTGTCTCCACTCCTTTCAGCCCATGTTGGGCTTAGGGCTCCTTGGCTGGGGCTCTGCCAGTGCCCTTGGTTTACAAGAACACATCAGCTCAGGGACAGAGGTGTGGCAGTACTGGGCTGGCCTCTGCCCAGCAGTTCAGAGCTTGGAGATGTCCAAAACAAATGTGAGTGGTCTCTGAAGGTGCCAGATCTCAGTATCAAAGTATCACAGTATCACCAAGGTTGGAAGAGACCTCAAAGATCATCGAGTCCAACCTGTCACCACAGACCCCATGACTAGACCATGGCACCAAGTGCCACATCCAGTCCCCTCTTGAACGCCTCCAGGGATGGTGACTCCACCACCTCCCTGGGCAGCACATCCCAATGGCCAATGACTCTCTCTGGGAAGAACTTTCTCACCTCCAGCCTAAACTTCCCCTGGCACAGCTTGAGACTGTGTCCTCTTGTTCTGGTGCTGCTTGCCTGGGAGAAGAGGCCAACCCCTTCCTGGCTACAACCACCCTTCAGGTAGTTGTAGAGAGCAATGAGGTCGCCCCTGAGCCTCCTCTTCTCCAGGCTAAACAATCTCAGCTCTCTCAGCCTCTCCTCAAGTCCAACCCCTCTGCCAGAGCAGGACCATATATTCTAGTGCAGGCCACACAGGAATGCATCTCCTCTGCACTGACCCTGCCCTGGCTGGCTCGGCCTCATGCCATCAGTGCCGGTTCCGGGCAGCAGCAGTTGACCTCATGCTCACTTAGTCCATGCACAGCTGGGGCTGTGAGAACCTCCAACCCTTCTGGTGGGAAGAAGAACCTTGGCTCAACCTCTCCAACAAGCAGGGTCCTGTCCTGCATGCTGCAGCAGGGGTGCTCTGAAGGGCTGTGGCTCATTACTTCAGGCTCTGAGAAAAGCTGAACTGATGGAATCTGGAGGAGATCACCTCCAGTGAATGGGTTTGTTGGGTCTGATGATGTGGGGTCTAGGTGACCTCAGTCTCAAATGCAATGCTCCTTCTTCAGCCAGCTCTCTCTGGACTGCAGTGCTGCTGCCACAGGGCAGGCAGAGCTGGCCCATCCAGACCTGAATTCACAGTGAGTTGTTCTCTGCTGAAGCCCTGAACAGCACAGGGAGCAGCAGTGGCACTGCTGTGGGGCCTGCTGGGGTAGATGAAGTGATCTTGGCCTGGGTCTGGCTGGCACCCAGCAGGAAAAACACTGCTGGAGCATAAAGCTCTGCAGAGCTCTGCAGGCCTGGCACTGTTCTCACCCCTCCAGCTGGCAGGGGACTCCAAGAGCAGGACATGCCAGAGGCCATTCTGCCCACACTGTCCTGTGGTTGCCAGAAGGAGCTGAGTGGAAAACAAGCCAGAAGTTCCCAGCTCTCCCCCACAGAGCTTCTCCCCCATAGTGGCACTGACAGACACAGCCCCCCAGCATGGTGAGGCTGCAGGAAGCCATGGGTGCTCCACCTGTCCTGCTTCAGACACTTGCTGGAGCTGGGTGCTGGCCCAGCTGCCAAGGCTGCAGGAATTCCTCTCCACTGGGTGGGAAGCACAGCAGCTCAGGTGGAGCCAGCTCTGCTCAGGCTGGGGGAGAGCACCCCAAGGAAGGTGTGGAGCACACCCCCAGGGATCTGTCAGGGCATTGCCAGGTGGCAAACACAGGCCCCACTCATGGCTATGGGGAGGTTCTAGCAAGCTAGCCCTGTGCCATGGGTGAGGGTGTACACCTGAACAGGTTTCACAGAACCCCAGCATGGGGGGTTGGACGGGACCTCTGGAGCTCACCCAGTCCAGCCCCTGCTCCAGCAGGGCACCCACAGCACAGTGCCCAGCAGCACAATGCCCAGAGGGGGTTGGAAGCTCTCCACACCAGGACACTCCACAACCTCTCTGGGCAGCCTGCTCCAGGCCTCCAGCACCCTCACAACAAACACCTTTCTCCTCCTCTTCACATCCAACCTCCTGGGTGACACTCTGTGCCCCTTGCTGCCCCTTGTGCTGTCCCTGGGCACCACTCAGCAGAGTCTGGCCCCAGCCTCTTGCCCCCACAGCTCCTTCAGCTCTTGCTGAGCATTGCTCAGCTGCCCTCTGGGGCTGCTCTTCTGCAGGCTCTCAGCCCCAGGGCTCTCAGCCTTTGCTGCTGCCAGAGCTGCTCCAGGCCCCTCAGCAGCTCTGCAGCCTCCCCTGGACTCTCTCCAGCAGTTCCCAGCCCAGAGCTGCTGAGTCAGCTGGTATTCTTGTGCATCCCTTCTGTCTGCAGGCAGGAGCACCTGGTGCTGTGTTTATTGAAGCAGAGCAATTAGCACACTCCAGTTTCCTATTCCACTGACTGAATTGTGCTGCCTGTGAAGCTGCCAGAGCCCCACTCACTGCTGCTTCCAGCATCTGTGCCCAGGCTGAGGAGACACTGCAGGGCATCCTCTGGCAGCTTGCTGCTGCTGGATGCCTACTGGAAGGTTCTCAAAGCAGAGCTGTGCTCTTAGGCTCACTGCTTGGCTGGAGGAGAGCAGGAACCTGAGCTGTGCTTGAATCTGGTTTGGATTCTCCCTCTGTCACCCACACAGAAGCTGCCTTTGCAGGAGCTCTTGAGAGAGCTCTTTCATGGTCCTCTGAAGGACACCATTCAGACAGCAGCAGTGTGAAGCAGTGGCTGTGTCAGCCCTGGGGCACAGCAGGTTTACAGCCCTCCTTGCTCCTGGAAGCAGCAAATCCTCTCCTGGGTGTTCCTCATGGCTTTGTTTAGCAGCACTGAGCAGAGGCAGCTTTGTTTTGTCAGGGCTACCTCTGCCCAGGGAGCTCCTCCAGGCACCATGCAGCCAGGGCTGAGTGCTGCAGCTGGCACCTTGCTCTGTGAGCTGTGAAGCAGCAGGCACCAGGTTCTGCCTTAGAACCACAGAACTGGTTTGGTTGGAAGAGACTTCTAAGGCTGACTCCAACCCTCAGCCCAGCACCACCATGGACACCAAACCAAGTGCCATGGCCACAGGTTTCTGGAACACCTCCAGGGATGGAGACTCCACCACCTCCCTGGGCAGCCTCTGCCAGTGCCTGACCACCAGCAGAGAAAACTTTCCTCATCTCCAACCTGCCCCTCCCCTGGCACAATTCCATGGAATTCCGTTTCCTCTCCTTCTATCACCTGAGAGTAGGGAGAAGAGCCCAGCCTCCCCCCCCCCACTGCAGCCTCCTCTCAGGGAGCTGCAGAGAGCAATGAGGTCTCCCTCAGCCTCCTCTGCTCCAGGCTCAACCCCCCAGCTCCCTCAGCTGCTCCTCCCCAGCCCTCTTCTCCAGACCCTTCCCCAGCTCTGTTGCCCTTCTCTGCCCTGCTCCAGCTCCTCAGTGTCCTTCTTGGAGTGAGGGCCCAGAACTGAACCCAGTACCCCAGGTGCAGCCTCCCCAGTCCCAGGGCAGGGCACAGTCCCTTCCCTGCAGGATCCCCAGCAGTGCCATCAGCCTCATCCAGCCTTGCTCCTGCAGGCCGTGGCCGTGTGAGGGCTGCAGAAGGACCTGGCTGCTACTCCTGTCTCCAGCTGCAGAGCATTCTCCAGCCCAGCTCTGCAGCCTCACAGCTCCAGCCTGGGTTTCTGTTCACAGTGCTTGCTGCAGATTCCTCCTGATTCAGCTCTGGCTTCACCACCTTTTATTGCTCTCATTTATTGCCACTGCTCCCTGCCAAATTAATTGCTGTGTTTTGACAGACCCAATTTGCTTCCCCATTACGGCTGCTGTTGCTAGGGATGAAATGTGGTTGGCAGCTCCTGCCTGGGGCCTCACTCTGCAGCTGGAGAGCCTGCCCTGCTCCCAGCCTTCCAAGAAAGGGAGCAGCAGAGCCATGGCTGCCAGCAGGGACATGGGGGCTAGGCAGCAGGAAGCCAGGGAGCTCCCAGCGTGGCTGACCCAGGGCTCCAAGCACAAAGAGCTCCTCCCAGAGCAGCCCAGGGGCGGCTGCCTCATGGGGGCTTGCTTGGTGCCCCAGGGTTGGTCAGAAGCAGGCTGCAGAGACCCCCAGGGGCAGCCAGGCCTGCAGGTTGTGGTTGCATTTGCCAGGCCTCTGCCAGTGCTCAGTGTCTGCCCCTCCAGTGCCAGGAAGCCACCTAGGAGCTGTCAGAGCAGAGTCAGACCCTAAGCCACAGCAATTCTCACCGCAGCCAGAAGTGGTTTCCCCTCCCCACAGATGGGCCCTGCCCTGTGGTGCAGGCAGGTACCCCCCAGGCGCCAGGGCAGCAGCTGGGACACAGCCCTGGCCCCGTGCCGCTGGGGCTCTGCCCGGCCACTGCACACCCGCTGCACCTGCTGGTGCTGCCCCCGGGGGTGCTGACCTGCCTGGCCCAGCAGTGCACAGCAGCACAGCAGCAGCCTGCTGGAAGCCATCTGGAGCTTGTGGGCTGCTGCCAGAGCCGCCAGTGCCTGTCCTCATCTGCCCTCTGTGCTGCTGGGGAAGGTGCCTCGTGCCCCATCCCGCTGCTCCCCGGGGCAGGAGGAGAAGCTCCCTTGCTGCTGCCATCACCCTCATGAACCTTTCTGCTTTGTCTCCTTGTTTTGCTCCCAGGGACAGGTCTCTCTTAAACAGCTCTGCACACTTGCATCCATCCCTCAGGTAATCAGTGTCTGTGTGTCCCCTGGGGGCTGCAGGAGCAGCTGGCCCCTGCTCAGCCTCTGTCACCTCTGTGATACAGCAGCTCCAGTGCAGCCCCTCTCCTGCAGCAGCAGCTCCAGTGCAGTGCTCCCTCTGTCACACTCCTGTCCAGTGCAGTGGTTCCTGTGTGTCACACAGCAGCAGCTCCAGTGCAGTGGTTCCTGTGTGTCACACTCCTGCAGCAGCAGCAGCTCCAGTGCAGTGCTCCCTCTGTCATACTCCTGTAGCAGCAGCTCCAGTGCAGTGGTTCCTGTGTGTCACACTCCTGCAGCAGCAGCTCCAGTGCAGTGCTCCCTCTGTCATACTCCTGTAGCAGCAGCTCCAGTGCAGTGGTTCCTGTGTGTCACACTCCTGCAGCAGCAGCAGCTCCAGTGCAGTGGTTCCTGTGTGTCACACTCCTGCAGCAGCAGCAGCTCTAGTGCAGTGGTTCCTGTGTGTCACACTCCTGCAGCAGCAGCAGCTCCAGTGCAGTGGTTCCTGTGTGTCACACTCCTGCAGCAGCAGCTCCAGTGCAGTGGTTCCTGTGTGTCACACTCCTGCAGCAGCAGCAGCTCCAGTGCAGTGGTTCCTGTGTGTCACACTCCTGCAGCAGCAGCTCCAGTGCAGTGGTTCCTGTGTGTCACACTCCTGCAGCAGCAGCAGCTCCAGTGCAGTGGTTCCTGTGTGTCACACTCCTGTAGCAGCAGCTCCAGTGCAGTGGTTCCTGTGTGTCACACTCCTGCAGCAGCAGCAGCTCCAGTGCAGTGCTCCCTCTGTCACACTCCTGTAGCAGCAGCTCCAGTGCAGTGGTTCCTGTGTGTCACACTCCTGTAGCAGCAGCTCCAGTGCAGTGGTTCCTGTGTGTCACACTCCTGCAGCAGCAGCTCCAGTGCAGTGCTCCCTCTGTCACACTCCTGCAGCAGCAGCTCCAGTGCAGTGGTTCCTGTGTGTCACACTCCTGCAGCAGCAGCAGCTCCAGTGCAGTGGTTCCTGTGTGTCACACTCCTGCAGCAGCAGCAGCTCTAGTGCAGTGGTTCCTGTGTGTCACACTCCTGCAGCAGCAGCAGCTCCAGTGCAGTGGTTCCTGTGTGTCACACTCCTGCAGCAGCAGCAGCTCCAGTGCAGTGCTCCCTCTGTCACACTCCTGCAGCAGCAGCTCCAGTGCAGTGGTTCCTGTGTGTCACACTCCTGCAGCAGCAGCAGCTCCAGTGCAGTGGTTCCTGTGTGTCACACTCCTGCAGCAGCAGCAGCTCCAGTGCAGTGGTTCCTGTGTGTCACACTCCTGCAGCAGCAGCTCTAGTGCAGTGGTTCCTGTGTGTCACACTCCTGCAGCAGCAGCAGCTCCAGTGCAGTGGTTCCTGTGTGTCACACTCCTGCAGCAGCAGCAGCTCCAGTGCAGTGGTTCCTGTGTGTCACACTCCTGCAGCAGCAGCAGCTCCAGTGCAGTGGTTCCTGTGTGTCACACTCCTGCAGCAGCAGCAGCTCCAGTGCAGTGGTTCCTGTGTGTCACACTCCTGCAGCAGCAGCAGCTCCAGTGCAGTGGTTCCTGTGTGTCACACTCCTGCAGCAGCAGCAGCTCCAGTGCAGTGGTTCCTGTGTGTCACACTCCTGCAGCAGCAGCAGCTCTAGTGCAGTGGTTCCTGTGTGTCACACTCCTGCAGCAGCAGCAGCTCTAGTGCAGTGGTTCCTGTGTGTCACACTCCTGCAGCAGCAGCTCCAGTGCAGGGACACCTCCCACCTGCCCAGGCTGCTCAAGGCCTCATCCAGCCTGGCCCAGGGCACCTCCAGGCGGGGCACCTCCAGGCGGGGCTCCTCCAGGCGGGGCACCTCCAGGCGGGGCTCCTCCAGGCGGGGCACCTCCAGGCGGGGCACCTCCAGGCGGGGCACCTCCAGGCGGGGCTCCTCCAGGCGGGGCACCTCCAGGCAGGGCTCCTCCAGGCGGGGCACCTCCAGGCAGGGCACCTCCAGGCGGGGCACGGGGCTCCTCCAGGCGGGGCTCCTCCAGGCGGGGCACCTCCAGGCGGGGCTCCTCCAGGCGGGGCTCCTCCAGGCGGGGCACCTCCAGGCGGGGCTCCTCCAGGCGGGGCACCTCCAGGCGGGGCACCTCCAGGCTCCAGGCGGGGCACCTCCAGGCGGGGCACCTCCAGGCGGGGCACCTCCAGGCGGGGCACCTCCAGGCGGGGCAGGCCACCTCCAGGCGGGGGCACCTCCAGGCGGGGGCACCTCCAGGCGGGGGCGGGGCACCTCCAGGCAGGGCACCTCCAGGCGGGGCACCTCCGCAGCCTCCCTGGGCAGCCTGTGCCACAGTCTCTCTACAGACTTTCTCTGCCTTTCCCCCTTCCCAGGGGTGTGCTGCTGGGCCCCCCGCTCTCCGCCCGCCCTTGCTGGGTGCTAACTCTGCCTTGCCTTGCCCTTGCTGCAGGAAGGAGGGGAGCCGAGAAGGAGGCCGGGACCCGGAGCTGCCCGACCTGTGCGAAGACGAAGTCTGCTCCTGACTGCCCCTCGCCGGCCGCCCTGCCCCGCGCCCGGCACGCCTCTGCCCGCCTCGCCGCCTCCGGGGCCTGCGAGGCAGGGGAGCAGGGGGAGAAGGACCAGCACGGACCAGCCCGGGACGGCAGAGCAGAGAGGCGGGAAGGAGAGGAGCGAGGTCTGGCCGCTGCCTCTCTGCCAGCCCTCGCTGTGCTCCTCTGTGCCTTGCTCTCCACTTGTGCTTCCCCCGGGGCTCCCTGGGGGCCGTGCCCAGCAGCTGGGCCGATCTGCAGGGCAGCAGACCAAGCCTGCTCTCCTGGCTCATTGCCCTGGAGGTGGTTTGGTTTTCCTTGCTTTTTGCATTGTGGCTTGGGCATCAGGAAGGCCCAGGTGGCATCAGAGCCAGGACCAGGACACGTCTGGCACACGGGTGAAGCTCTCCTGCACGTCAGGACAGCACTGCTCCTGGTGGAGCTGGTGGCAGTGTCTGCCAGTGGGGTGAGGAGGAGACCTTGCTGCTGGAGTGGACACTGCACCCCTCTTTCCTCCTCTTGTTTTTCCCCTCTGCCCTTTCTCTTTCCTTCTCCCCTCCTCTTGGCTGCTGCCTTGAGCAGCTGAGGCTAGCTGGGAGGTGTCCCTTGCCGTGGCAGGGGGTTGGAGTAGATGATCTCTGAGGTCCCTTCCAACCTGAGCCCTTCTAGGTTCTGTGATATGCCTCACCACGGGGCTGAGGAGCAGATCTTGCTGCTGGAGTGGATGCTGGCAGCCCTCTTTCCTCCTCTTGTCCTCCAGCTGTGCCCAGGGTCGGTGCTGCCGCTGCTGCTGCAGCAGCCAGGGCAGTGTGGTGACAGCTCCCACAGTGTCCCCTGCCAGCTGCACTCAGCTCCGAAGCTCGGGGGAGCTCTGGAGCACTGGGGTGTGCTGCTGCATGGCAAAGCTCAGAGCACCCAGGGCCCTGCAGCCCAGCTTGGGCTGTCCCCAGAGAGCCGGGCCCGGGCTCCCCGGCTGCAGCCAGCCCTGCACAGGGGGTGGGGCTCCAAGCTGAGAGGGGGCAGGCGTGGGGGTATTTTCTTTAGGGGTCTTTTCCTTCCCCTCACTCATCTCCTAGCTCCTTTCCAGCTCTGTCCCTGATGCTTTTAGACCTTTAATTTCCTGATCATCTAAACAGGAGGAGGAAATTCTTAATGTTGAGGCTGCTGGAGGCCTGGAGCAGGCTGCCCAGAGAGCTTGTGGAGTCTCCTGCTCTGGAGAGCTTCCAACCCCCCTGGGCATTGTGCTCCTGGGCAAGCTGCTGTGGGTGCCCTGCTGGAGCAGGGTGAACTCCAGAGCTTTGTTCCAGCCCCCACCATGCTGGGGGTCTGGGATAAATGACCCAAACTGGGAGGGCTCCCTAGGATGGAAGGTGTTGGTGAGGATTGTTGGCCAAAGGAAGGCTACAGGACACAGTGAGATCAACTCTGGCTTGGAGGCTTTCATCTTTCCCTTTCTTTCCAGCCTGTAACCTCCATGCACATGCTGATGCTGCTCTTTCATCCATAGGCTGCTTCTAAACTCAGGGTTGGAAGCTTCATCTCTTGACAGCAGGCAAGAGGTGGCACACACAAGGGCCAAGGTGCCTGCAGGGCTGTAGGGCTTCACTGCTGCACTCAGCAGCTCTGCACAGTGAGGCTGGGGAGACACTGGCACAGGCTGCCCAGGGATCTGGCTGAGGCCCCACCCCTGCAGGCATGCAAGCTCAGGCTGGATGTGGCCCTGGGCAGCCTGCTTTAGCAGGAGGTGTCCCTGCAGCTGCAGGGGGTTGGACAGGATGGCCTTGGAGGGTCCCTTCCAGCCCAGTGCAGTCTGCAGCTGGCAGCCTGAGTCAGCCCAGTGACACCGACCCAGCAGAGCACAGCAGAGCTTCCCCTGCAGCTTGCTGTGCCCTGGGCCTGCCCCTGGGAAGCCTGGGCCTGGATTCTCAGTCTGCAGAGCTGGGATCAAGGACACCATCACCTCTGGTTCCTACATCAGCAGCTTATTGTTGTTGCTGAGGCTGATCCTGGGGGCCTGGGACTCTGCCCTCGTGTTTTGTGCAAGGGGCCAGCTGCCTGGGGCTGTGCTGGTGCTCCCCTCTGCTGGCTGCGGGCTGGCTTGCTGGTTCCCAGCACTCTCAGAGCTGGGCCTTGCTGCTGGTGCCTTCTGCTGGCCATCTCTGCCCTGAGACCTCCCCTTGCTGTCTTCAGCACCTTGAGTGCTGAAGTGCCCAGGAGTGGTCCCCAGCCCCACGGCTCACCTGCACGCATTGGCAATTGGGCTGTGGCATTGTCAGTAATTAATGTTGCTAAGGAGACCTTTAATTATCATTACCCCTGGTGGCTGCTCTGGGCTTGTGCTCTGCACTGCTCATGTCCAGGAGGTAAATCCTGCCAGCTCTCTGCTCAGCACCTCCTGAGGGCATGGGGTCCACAGCCTGTCCCATGTCCCAAGCCTGTGCCTGGACGCTGCTGCCCTGAAGTGAAGATTGAAGCACTCAGTAAAGGGAGGGAAAATGGAGATGGGGACCCCAGGGAGGCTTTGGGCACTGCCCCGTGACACACATGTGGGCTAGATGAGTGGGCAGAGGTGGGTGGCACTGACTGGAGGGTTGAGCCCAGTCCTGCCCCCTGGGGCATGGCACAAGCTGCAGGCCTCCAGCTGCACTGCTGATCAGTACTGCTGAGCTCAGTCTCCTTCAGCATCTCCATCAGTGGCCTGGACAAAGGCTTGGAGTGCAGCCTCAGCCAGCTGCTGATGGTCCCAAGCCGGGAGCAGAGGCTGACAGCCCTCAGGCTGTGCTGCCAGCCAGCCAGGCCTGGCCAGGCTGCAGAGCTGGGCACAGGGAACCTCATGCAGCCCACCAAGGGCAAGGGCAGGGGCCTGGCCCTGGGCAGGAACAACCTCCTGCGGCAGCACAGCTGAGGGGGGACCTGCTGGGAAGCAGCTCCAAGGAGGAGAGAGGAGCAGCTGCAGGGTGGGTGTGGAAGAGGGAGCCTGGTGCAGGCAGGAGGTGGCTGCAGCTCAGGGAAGGGACTCCCAGGATGAGATTTGATTCCTTAGTGACTGCAGGGGGAGCTGGTGGCAGGAATTTTGTGTTCCTTCAGCACAGCTCCACAGCCTGAAGCCATCAGCAGCTCTGTGGCAGGGGCTGAAGGAGGCTTTGCTCCACCTCTGAGGTGTGAGGCCAGAGAAGCTCAGTTTGCTCTCTCCAGCTTGGTGCTTTCTCTCTCCCAACTCCCTCTCCCAGGAGGTGTTCCAGGCCAGGCTGGATGAGGCCTTGAGCAACCTGGGCTGGTGGGAAGTGCCCCTGCCCATGGCAGGGGTTGGCACTGGGTGGTCCTTAACCAACCCCTTCTGTGATTCTCGGACTCAATGATCCTGGCCATGGAGCTTTGCCTGCCAGCCCAGGGGCTTCATCCCAGCCCTGCAGAGCTTCAGGCTCCCTCTGAGGGTCCCAGCTGCCCTCACTTGTGCTCAGAGCCCCACATCCCCCACCAGCTGCAGGAACCAACATCCCGTAGCACAGGCAGGCATGTGAGAAGCTGTTGCATGCTGGAGGTCATCCTTTGGTGGTGCAGCTGATGCAAGAGCCTCAGAAACCAGCACAGCAAGGATTGTGGTCTCCCCAGTGCTGCTGTGTGAGTGCAAAAGGATCACTGGTGGTCTTGGACACCTTCATCGGTGATGTTCATGGTTGGACTCAATGACCTTTTCCAACCTGAATGCTTCTAGGCCTAGAGCCCACATCCTCTGTTCTCATGGCTGCTCAGTGTTGCTGCTCTGCTCCAACCACAGATGGTCCTTCCTGTGGCCAGGCAGCCTCCCCTCTGTGCTGGCTGCTGACAGCAGGAGGGGCAGGGTCCTGCTGAAAGCCTGAGCATGCTGTGGGCCCAGCAGGAATGCTGAGGCCAGGAAGCAGGGAGAGGGCTTCTGGTGTGGCTGAATGAGCCTGGACCCCAAACTTCTCCACTTTGCCAGGGAGGTGCTGGAGTCACCTTCCCTGGAGGTGTTCAAGGAAGCTGTGGCCATGGCCCTTGGGGACAGGGTTTGGTGGCCATGGTGGGGTTGGGTTGGTGGCTGGACTGGGTGCCCTCAGAGGGCTTCTCCAGGCCCAGCACTGCTGTGCAGTGTTGTTGGCTGAGGTTTCCTTCCCTGGCCCACAGCCTGCTACCGAAGGCCGTGCTCTGATCGGGTCCCCTCCAGCCTGCATGAACCTGGGCTGTCCTCTGGCCCCGTTGCTCTGAGCACAGCCTCCCGTGGGATCGGGGCAGGAAAGGAGCTCAGGAGCTGCCTTTCCCCTGGCCTGCCCTGCAGCCAGGTGTGCTCAGAGTGGCTGTTGGCAGCCCAGGCCCTCAGCCAGTGGCCACAAGCCACAGGAGCATCCCAGCCCCCGAGTGAGCTCCAGAGGACATCAGCTGTGGGGTGAGGACGGAGCTGCTGCCCTGTGCTGTCCTGCTGCTGCCCTTCGTGACCCCCGCCCGTCCCTGCTGCGTCGGGGTCTCGCTGCCCGCCGTGCCCTGCCCGTGCGCTGTGTGCCCCAGCATGGTGCCCTGCCCTCGGCACTGCACTGGCAGGGCTGTTGCACTGTACATACTGTACCATGAAGAGAGAGGATATTTTTTGCATGCTTTTGTACTCCAGACCCGAGGATGACAATAAAGCCACCGAGAGCGCGCCGGCTGCGAGCGGTTCCTGGCGCGCCGCTGCCCTGCCCTGCCCACAGCAGCCAGCAGGGCCCAGCCTGGGCACGGGGGCTGCACGCTGCCCAGCAGGAAAGCACCTGGGGAGTGCTGGCTGCCAGTGGCTGGAGATGAGCCAGGCTGTGCTCAGCAGCCTGCCATGCAGGATGCATCCTGGCCTGGAGCAGCAGTGGTGTGGGCAGCAGGAGCAGGGCAGGGACTGTGCCCCTGGGCTGGGACTGGGGAGGCTGCACCTGGGGTACTGGGTTCAGTTCTGGGCCCTCACCCCAAGAAGGACACTGAGGAGCTGGAGCAGGTCCAGAGAAGGGCAACAGAGCTGGGGAAGGGTCTGGAGAAGAGGGCTGGGGAGGAGCAGCTGAGGGAGCTGGGGGGGTTGAGCCTGGAGCAGAGGAGGCTGAGGGAGACCTCATTGCTCTCTGCAGCTCCCTGAGAGGAGGCTGGAGCCAGGTGGGGGCTGGGCTCTGCCCCCTAGTCTCAGATGGTAGAAGGAAAGGAAATGTCCTCAAATTGTACCAGGGGAGGCTTAGGTTGGAGATGAGGAAAAACTTCTTTGCTGCCAGAGTGATCAGGGACTGGCACAGGCTGCCCAGGGAGGTGGTGGAGTCCCCATCCCTGGAGGGGTTCCAGAAAGCTGTGGCCATGGCACCTGGGGACAGGGTTTGATGGCCATGGAGGGGTTGGGTTGAGGGTTGGACTCAGTGATCTTAGAGGCCTTTTCCAGCCCTCTTCGTGCTTTTAGCTACAGCAAAGAGGCTTACAGGCTGCTTCCAGGTGTTCCATCCCTCCCTTTCCCTGCTGGGCTTTTCCCTGGGCAAAGAGGCTGATGGATGTGTCCTGCTTTGGTGCCACCCCAGGAGCTGTCACAGCAGCATGCTGCAGTGGGAGCTGGGAGGCTGCCCTCCCTTCCCTTCATTGCATTTGCTTCCAGGGAAACCTTTTAGCCTCCTCCTTTCCCCACTGGGTTTTCAGTCTTGTTTCTGGCACACCAAGGGCAAGTTAGTGCCTGAAGAGAAAAACCCACCCCAGGGCCAGGCCATTCAGTGCTGCAGGATCCTGAGTGGCCAAGCTGTAGCAGGTAAGGAAGGTGATGTGCTGCTTGGTGCTGGGGAGAGCAGACTGGTGTGATAAGGTCAGAAAAACATGGCCAGATGTGCCCCAGTGCCATGGCAACAGGGCTGAACCTGCACCAGGGCACGAAGGAAAACTGCTAGCTAAGAGGGACTGGCTCAGGGTGCAGAGGGGGACATGGAGCACTTGTTAAGAGATAAAAACTTCTGCTGGCTCCAGAACCCAGCATGGGGGGGCTGGAAGGGACCTCTGGGGATCACCCAGCACAATGCCCGGGGGGGGTTGGCAGCTCTCCACACCAGGACACTCCACAACCTCTCTGGGCAGCCTGCTCCAGGCCTCCAGCACCCTCACAACAAACAACTTGCTCCTCCTCTTCACATCCAACCTCCTGGGCTCCAGGCTGTGCCCCTTGCTGCCCCTTGTGCTGTCCCTGGGCACCACTCAGCAGAGTCTGGCCCCAGCCTCTTGCCCCCCACAGCTCCTTCAGCTCTTGCTGAGCATTGCTCAGCTGCCCTCTGGGGCTGCTCTTCTGCAGGCTCTCAGCCCCAGGGCTCTCAGCCTTTGCTGCTCCCAGAGCTGCTCCAGGCCCCTCAGCAGCTCTGCAGCCTCCCCTGGACTCTCTCCAGCAGTTCTCTGTCTCTCCTGAACTGGGGAGCCCAGACCTGGACCCAGCACTGCAGATGTGGCCTCCCTAGGGCAGAGCAGAGGTGGAGGAAGAATTCTCTTGACCTGCTGACCACTCTTCCTAATGCACCCCCAGGACACCTTAGGCTTTCTTGGCCACAAGGACACATTGCTGGTTCATGTGCAGCTTGTCAACCCCAGCACTCCCAGGCCTCCTTACCAGGACCACCTCCTCTCATGCCAGCTGGGTCAATCCCCAAGCTGTGTGCCAGGGAGCAAATAAAACACTGAATACCACATAGCTGCTGTTCCGTGGGGATGTGGTGTCTGGTCCCATCTCAGTGGGTCACATCACTGCCACCATCCTTTATCTAGCGTCAGGACATGGTAGATACTGTGTGCCAGGACAGAAGATGCCCCCAGCTGCCCCCATCCTGCTTGGAACGGGTTTTCTCTGAGCATTTCTGGTCGTTTGAGGATCTTGCTGGGAACTCGGGGGCTGAGCCAGGTGATGCTGGGTCCAGCTCTGGGCTCCCCAGTTCAAGAAGGACAGGGACTTGCTGGAGAGGGTCCGGCTAAGGGCTACCAGGATGCTGAAGGGGCTGGAAGAGCTCTGATGGGGAGAGACTGAGGGGGTTGAGGCTTTTAGTCTGGAAAAGAGCAGCCTGAGGGGGATCTCATCAATGCTGCTCACTACTGCCAGGGTGGGTGCCAGGAGGATGGGGCCAGGCTTTGTTCAGTGGTGCCCAGGGACAGGACACAAATGAACCCAGGAGGAGAAAGTTGTTTGTTGTGAGGGTGCTGGAGGCCTGGAGCAGGCTGCCCAGAGAGGCTGGGGAGTGTCCGTGTGTGGAGAGCCTCCAAACCTGCCTGGACATGTTCCTGTGTGCCCTGCCCTAGGTGCCTCTGCCTTGGCAGAGGGCCTGGACTCAGTGCCCTGCACAGGTCCCTTCCAGCCCCTCCCCTGTGGTGCTGTGCACGGCTCAGAAGCTGCTGCCCCTCCTGTTCCCAGCGGGCTGCCTTCCAGAGTGGATTCCTTGAGCAGTAAATGAGCACTTTGGTGCTTGTTACAAGATCCATTCAGGGCTGGCTGCTGCTGCTGCCTTCCACCAAACAGTAATGAGCGGTGAAGGTGCCAGGAGGCAATGGTGCTGTGAGCTGTGTAAGCAGCACTAATAACAACCCAGGAGGGACAGCTGAGGCAAAGCAGCAGGAGAGTTTCCTTTCTCCAGGGAAATGAGAGAAGAGAAATTCCCCAGGAGCTGGGGTGCGGGAGCTGGGGCTGCCCGGGCAGTGAGGATGTTGGGCAGGGAAGCTGCTGAGGGGAAGGCTCAGAGCTGCTGGTGGGTGCAGAGGCACCAAGCAAAGGGTTTGGGTGAGGGATGGTTGGGTCCAAAGTGGAGCAGCATCCAAGCAGGGAAGTGAGCTCCAGCAGCTCGGTCGTGCCTGGACATCGTTGCTCTTGGTTGGTTTGCTGAATTTCTCTTTTTCAGGCTGAAATGAAGCTTTCTGTGATGATTTCCATCAACAGAGGGAAGATGCTCCTGCTGGGGCTGATGTGTGTCCTTGCAAGCAGCAGGTTTGGGTCTTGGCAAGCTGTTGCTGCCCAGGCTTTGGGCACAGAGCAGCTCGAAATGGGTGGTGGGTTTAAGGCAGAAGCCGAAGGCCCTAGCTGCAGCCAAAGGGGACTTAAACCAAGCTGAGTCACCTCCTGGCGTGGAAAGGTTGGCCTCGAGAGCCACAACTGCCACGTGTGGTTGGTAGGATGGATGTGGGGCCAGGATGAGCAGCCAGGGAAGCACCCAGAGCTGAGCTGTGTGAGGGATGAGGTTATTCCTGGCCCTGGGGAGGAACAACCTCCTGCAGCAGCACAGCTGAGGGGGGACCTGCTGGGAAGCTCCAAGGAGAAGGAGCTGGGAGTGCTGGGGGACAGCAAGTTCCCCACGGGGCAGCAATGTGCCCTGGGGGCCAAGAAGGCCAAAGGGGTCCTGCGGGGCATGGAGAAGAGTGTGGGCAGCAGGGCAAGGGAGGCAGAGTCTTGTTCATAGTGCAACAGGCACAAAGTGGAACCCAGAAGGCTCCATCTGAACAGGAGGAGAAAGTTGTTTGTGGTGAGGGTGCTGGAGGCCTGGAGCAGGCTGCCCAGAGAGGTTGTGGAGTGTCCTTGTGTGGAGAGCTTCCAACCCCCCTGGGCACTGTGCTGCTGGGCACTGTGCTGTGGGTGCCCTGCTGGAGCAGGGGTTGGGCTGGGTGGGCTCCAGAGGTCCCTTCCAGCCTCTCCATGCTGGGGTTCTGGGTTTCTGAGAAGACACAGCCCCAGAAGGTGTAACCCCTTTATAAACTTCATCTTTGATTGCTGTCCACATTGCTCCTCACCAAGCTGCACCACAAGCTCCAGGGCTTCCCTCCACAAGGGCTGTCTGGTGACACTCCCTCTCTCCCCGGGTCTCATTCTGGGGAAGAGCTGATCTGTGAGAGTGATCCCTTTGGTGCCAAACGTCTCCACCTCCTCCTCCAGCAGAAAGAATCCAACTCCTCTGCTCTGTTCTAAAGCAGTTTCCAGGGAGGTTGACCAAGCACAGCCAGGAGCCATCAGCACCCAGGCCCTGGCTGAGTTTCTTCACTCAGGTAAATCAATGCCACTGATGCCAGCTGAATGCCCCTCTGGTGCCCCATTGGTTCCCATTTGGGGGCTGGGGTGCAGGGGAGTCAGCAGCAGGGCAGCTCCGTAGCCCCCATGGAAGCATTCAGCCTGTGATGTGCAAACAGCAGTGAGGAGCTGCTGTGCACAGCCAGCAGGGCAGCTGGCACCACTGTGTGCCTCACTGTGCCCAGCTGTGCCCAGCTGCTCCCAGCCTGTCCAGAAACCACAGAATGGGTTGGAAGGAACCACAAAACTCATCCAGTTCCAGCCCCCTGCCATGGGCAGGGACACCTCCCACCAGCACAGGCTGCTCAAGGCCTCATCCAGCCTGGCCCTGAACACCTCCAGGCAGGAGGCAGCCACAGCCTCCCTGGGCAGCCTGTGCCAGAGTCTCCCCAGCCTCACTTCCAAGAATCTCTTCATAATCTCCAACTTAAATCTGCCCTGATCTAGCTTCAGACCATTGCCTCTCATGCTATCACCACAGATCCTGCTACAAAGTCCCTCCCCAGCTCTCCTGGAGCCCTTCAGGTACTGGAAGGCTGCTCTGATGTCTCCCTGGAGCCTTCTCTTCTCCAGGCTGCACAGCCCCAGCTCTCAGCCTGTCCTGGTAGGAGAGGTTCTCCAGCTCTGATCATCATCTTGGCATCTGTATTTCTTTGGGCAGGGTTCCAGGGCTCTGCTGGGAAATGTGATGCTCCTGCCGGGCCTGGAGCAGCCAAAAGCCCAATGGAAGGAATGTTGGGGTGTCACAGAGGGGTTTCATGATTATGGTGCTGCCTGAGCATCTCCTCCCTGCCCTGTTGGTAACTTCAGCCCTGCTGTGGGGAGGATGGAGATGTCCCTGGAGGTGTTTCAGAAACCTGTGGCCCTGGCCCTTGGGGCCATGGTGTAGTGGCCATGGTGGTGGTGGGTTGATGTTGGACTGGATGATCTCAGAGGCCTTTTCCAACCCTAACAGTTCTGATTCAATGGGTTGGATGAGGACTATGAACAAGTTAAAGGCCTCGATTTTGCTGCCTTTTGCCCCAAAGCCTGTGCTGAGGTGCCCAGGCCTGGGTCAGGTCTCGGTGGGCACAGCCCCTGCCCCCTCAGGCACACCTCTAAAGGTTATCTCATGACTTGGAGCACCAGGGAGGAGAACTTGTCTGGAGTCAGAGCTGCTCAAGGGTCTCAGCCAATAAAATGTCAGTTGGAGCCTTTCTGGTGAGTCCTTTGTGTGAGCCTCTGGGCTGCAGGCAGCTGGGGCAAGGCAGAGGTGGGGAAAGCAATCCCTGAGGAGACAGCACTGAGGCAAGCTGCTCCCAGCAGTGTGTCTGGAGCTGCTGGGGAGCAGGAGTGCGAGGTCAGAGTGTGCTCAGGGGCCCAGACAGGAAGCTTGTGAAGGCTCTGGAGAACAGGGCTGGGGAGAGCAGCTGAAGGAGCTGGGGGTGTTGAGGCTGGAGCAGAGGAGGCTGAGGGAGACCTCATTGCTCTCTGCAGCTCCCTGAGAGGAGGCTGGAGCCAGGTGGGGGTTGGGCTCTGCTCCCAAGGAACAAGTGAAGGATGAGAAGAAATGACCTCAAGGGGAGGTCTGGGTTGGGGATGAGAAGAAAGTTCCTCACTGAAAGGGTTCTCAAAGAGTGGAGCAGGCTCCCCGGGGAGGTGGTGGAGTCCCCCTGCCTGGAGGCCATGGCTTAACACCAGATTGGTAGAGAATGGTTGGACTGGATGAGCTGGAAGGGCTTTACCAAGCCAAGCCCTTCTGTGGCTCTGTGTACTGCAGAAGCCCTTGGTGCTGTGTAAGCCTCCTGGTAGGTATCTGAGGCTAAGTGAGTGAAAATGAGAGCAATTGCTCTGCCGAGGCCAAGCCCGGGGTGTACAAATGTGGTACAGTGCTGTAGCTGACCCAGCTTCCACCAAGCACAGGTGTGGGCTCCTGGCACCCCCAGCAATGTGTCTGCTGCACGAGGGGTAGGACACCCGGCTGCTCTGAGGGGCCCCTTGCTAATCCGTGCTGCTGGGAGAGGGGACTAGGGGGGGACAAACCTCCCTCCACTGTCAGCAAAGCCTTGAGCCAGACTCCTGCTGCCCTCTGCTGCCAGCTGTGTCTTCTCCTGGCCAGCTGTGATGGTGTTTCAGGAGCTCAAGGGGAGTTCAGAGCTGGGGCTCAATGATTTGACTTCCCTGGTGCTGTGTCTGTGCTGGGGCACAGTAACTAAAACTCTCTGCACGTTTCCTGCAGCCAAGCCAAAGGTATCAAATGCAGACACCCCTCCCCAGGGGATTATCTGCAGAGGCTGTGGTATTCACCATGGCTTTCTTCAGACCTCAAGGTGGAGAATGCTGGGTAAGGGGCCAGTCACTAAGTCGCTTTCTAACCAAGCCGCTTCACCTTTACCCAGTTCCTTGCTTTGTTCTCCTCTCCTCTGAGCTCTCCCCTCCCCAGAGGCCAACCTTCCCTACAGAGGGCAACTGTCCCTACAGAGGGCTAGAGCTCCACAGCTGAAATTGATTCCCTCTGTGAGGAGTTCCAGAGCAGACACTGAGCCTTGCAGCTCTCCAGCCACACATCAGTCCTGAAGGGGCTGAATTTACCAAGGCAGTTCTGCATGAAGGCTTCAGAAGGCATAGAATTAAGGAATGGGTTGGTTTGGAAGGGACCTTAAAGCTCATCCAGTTCCAAGCCCCTGCCACAGGCAGGAACACCGCCCACCAGCACAGGCTGCTCAAGGCCTCACCCAGCCTGGCCTGGAACACCTCCAGGGTTGGAGCCTGGAAGCTGTGGAAGAAAGAACTGCAAACTCCATTTGATGCTTTTCATAGTTTATTAACAGTGCAGGAACTTCTAAAGTGTTCCCAAAATGAATGTCCTTCCAACCTCTGTGCTGGGAAAGCAGACATTAGGAGTGCTGTGGGTTTGCAGAGGAGATTCCAGACCTGCTGAGGCGAGGGGGAGATGCACAGAGGCTGCAGTGAATCTTGAATCGAGCACAGAAAGAGTGAGGTGAAGTGATTTCAAAGAACTCCATCAGCCAGTCTGCACAACATCTCCACAGGAAAATCTGACTGAAGATCAGCAAGATCAACTTTCTGTCTGGTAAAAGGGCAGTGGGCACAGGAATAAAACCAAGCAAACAACAAAATGTATATATAGCAACATACACTGAAGCAGGACATGGGCTGAGTTGCTCCTTTCCTCCAGTGGCTTCCATGCCACTCCAGGCAGTATCTTGGCTTTGAAACCACAGTGAGCAGAGCCCAGCACTGAGAGCTGGTACCAAACAGGTAGAAAGCCCCCATGCCCCATCCACCCCCTGGCTGGGATCAGGCTGGAGATGCACTCACACCTCCAGTCTTTCTTGGGCACTCTTTCTCTTTTAATATTCCTTAAACAAATGCTGTGTTTGCTCAAAGTTAACCCCCACGAGGGCAGGAAGCTCCCTTCCCAGCCAGCTGACCCAAGCCCAGATTCCCTCCCAGTCACCAGTTTCACAACTGCATGTCACAGCCGTTCCTTCTCCCCCTGCTCTCCTGAGGGAGGCGCTGCCCAAGATGCAGACTGACAGGTCCACAGCTTTTAGTCTTTTTAACCTCGAGTAAGGGTAATGGAGAGATGCTGCTGGAAAGAGAAGCAAGTTGTCTAACCGATTTGTGTTGCCTCCTGAGGATCTCCACCACAATCACTGATCGTGCTTCTTTACCCTTTTGCTCTTCCTTTCAACATCTTTCAGCACATCTTGCAGTTTCTTGGAGTTCTGTGTCAAAAAAGTGAAGCTTTCTTTGACGTTGCTGGTCCCGTGCTCCCTACAGATGCTCTCCAGCCCAGCAAACCACTGCAGGATCTTCTCCAGCTCAGCCTGGACGACCTTCTGCTCCTCCAGCTCTGCCCTAAGTGCCTGCCCCGCCGAGGCCTCAGCCCTGCACCGCCGCTGCAGCTGCCGCACCTCATCCTGCAGCGCCTGGAACTGCTCCTTGCTGTAGGGGTACTGCTCGTGGACCTTGTCCTCGGGCAGCAGCACGTTCGGAGGGATGTTTAACACCAGCTGCAGGAGCACTTTTTCCAGGTTACCGAAGAGTTTGTCGAGGTGCTCCTTCATGAAGGCGAAGAATTTCTCCGTGCACTTCCGGATCTGCAGGGGGCTGAGCCGGGCGCCGGGGGCCGCGTCCAGCTTCTTCAGGATCACGCTCTCCACCACCAGCATCATATCAAAGAGGTAGTCCTGGAAGGCGATGTAGACACGCAGCACGCACGTCTGCGGGCTGAAGCCGAAGAACTGCGCCTCGTAGGCCATGGGACTGACCGACATGGTGACCGCTGAGCGCCGAGAGGGGAAGCAGGGAGGAACGCGGGCCCCGGCGCCGACAGGCCTGGCTGCAGGCGCACAGCCGAGCCCGCAGCTGAGGGGAACCCGAGAGAGCGGAGCCGGTGCTGCGGAGCGAGGCCGGCAACACCAAGCAGCTACCCCGAAGGCACCGAGGGACCCAAACCCGCCGCCGCCGCCGCCCGCCTCGTTTGAACCCCCTCAGCACGGCGCCCCCGCCGGCAGCCAATCAGTGGCCGCGAGGGTAACGCGCCCGCCCAATCACCAAGCCCTTCAGCCCTCGTGAGCGGGGAAAGTGAGGTGAGTGAGCCAATGAGAGAGCGAGGCGGCGGGGCGCTGCCGGTGCCGATTGGTGCGCCGGGGGCCGGGGGCGGCGCAGAGACGCGGCGGAAGCGGAAGTGGCGGCGAGGCGCTAAGATGGCGTACCAGACCTTCCGGCAGGAGTACCTGCAGGTGCCGCCCGTTACGCGGGCCTACACCACGGCCTGCGTCCTCACCACCGCCGCCGTGGTGAGTGGAGCCGGCCTCGGGCCAGCCGATGCTGCTGGCCGCGCTCTCTCCGGCCCGCGCCATCTCACACTTACCTGAGGAGCCGGCCCGGGAGTGGGGGCCTGGGGCCGGTTCCACGGGGCCTGACAGAGCAGGCGGGATGTGGGGAGGAGGAGGAGGAGGAGGAGGAGGAGGAGGAGGAGGAGGAGGAGGAGGAGGAGGAGGAGGAGGAGGAGGAGGAGGAGGAGGAGGAGGAGGTGCCCCGGTCGGGGAGAGAGAGGCTTGTTGGTGGGGAGGGGAGAGGAGTGCGCTTGGGAGCCATGGAAGGGGTTCCCTCAGACGCTTCCCCGCCCCGGGGTCGGGACTCTTCCTCTGAGAGGTTCCTAGGCGAAGGGGATCCCCTGAGGGCAGCGCTTCCAGCGCCACCACTGCCTCCCGCCCTGTAACCGGGAGGTGAGCGAAGCACAAGCAGTGCTGACAGCTGGAGGGGGCAGACGTGGTTATCAGGACTGGCTTTTGCTAGGAGGCTCTGTGCTGACTGCTAACTTGGGCTCTTCCAGGCCCGGGGAACGGAGCTTGCCTGGGCGCCTGCAGCGTTTTCCTGGGTTGTTGATTCCTTCACGTCTTCTTTTCTCTTGCAGCAATTAGAACTAATCACTCCCTTCCAGCTGTATTTCAACCCTGAATTGATATTTAAACACTTTCAAGTAAGTGTTTGCCGAGGTGTGGGAGGGTTTAAGTACACCGCTGGCTTTGCAGGTGCTTGTTGTCTGACAATTGTGGGTTGCAGTTTGTTGTTGTCACACCGAAGCTGTAGCTCAAAAGCTGCAGTGCCGATCGCTGTGTCCTGGCACAGCTCTTGGATTCATTGTCTGTAAGAGAGCCTTCAGTCGCGTTGCGGTTGGCTTTTGCACTTAGCCCCTAAGAAGGAGCTGTCCCGGTGAAGCCTGTGCTTGTCTCGTTCCAGGTGTGGCGTCTGATCACAAACTACTTATTCTTTGGACCAGTTGGCTTTAATTTTTTATTTAACATGATCTTTTTGTATCCTTCACCAAGTTTGTGTCCTTCCCCGGGAGAGCAGAGCTCCAGGCTGCAGGGGTGTTGCCGTGTGTGGGCACGGGCAAGAGGTCTGCTCTGCTCCGCCGTGGAGCCCTGGAGAGGTTAGCAGTGCTGACTGGACATCGCCAAGAGCTTCCTAAATTGTGCAAGAACTTTGCTGTTTGTTCTTGCGGGGTCGAGATGGAAGGAGCCTGACCCCTCGGGTTGGCTCTGGCACAGAGGAGGAGATTCTCCTGGGCTCACCCTCTCTGCTGAGGCGGAGAGGAGCCGGCGGGCGACGGACGCGGATGCAGAGCTCCTGCCCGAGCCGGTGTGCGATCGAGTCCTTTTCCCCTGGGATCTTTGGTTAGAGCCCCTTGCACTCGGGTTTTCCTGAGCCCTGGCTGCAGGTACCGCTACTGCCGCATGCTGGAGGAGGGCTCCTTCCGGGGCCGCACCGCGGACTTCGTCTTCATGTTCCTCTTTGGAGGCCTTTTAATGACCGTATCCTTTGTGGGCCTTGAGACCCCGGGCTGCTGGGGTGGAGCTAAGGAGAAGGGACTGAGAACTGCAGTTGCGTTGTTGCATTTCTCTTCTTTCTTCTGTTTGTAGTAGGAGGGCTGTACTTGGAATGCTGCATCCAGCTCTGGGCTCCCCAGCTCAGGAAGGGACAGGGATGTGCAGGAGAGAGCCCAAGGGAGGGATACAAGGATGATGAAGGGCCTGGAGCAAAGCCTGGTGAGGGGAGGGTGAGAGCCCTGGGGCTGTGCAGTCTGGAGAGGAGAAGGCTGAGAGGGATCTGATCAATGTCTACCAATAGCTGAGGGCTGGGGTTCAGGAAGGAAGGGACAGGGCCAGGCTCTGCTCACTTGTGCCCTGTGACAAGACAAGGGGCAATGGATGGAAACTGCAGCACAGGAGGTTCCAGCTCAACGTGAGGAAGAAGTTCTTTACTGTGAGGCTCCCAGAGCCCTGGAGCAGGCTGCCCAGAGATGTTGTGAAGTCTTCTTCTGTGGAGACTTCCATGACCCATCTGGATGTGGTCCTGTGACCTGTGTTGGATGCTATGCTCCTGCTCTGGCAGGGGAGGTGGACTCAAAGATCTCTGGAGGCCCCTTCCAGCCCTTAGCATCCTCTGATCCCATGTGACTGGCAGTGTCTGTTCAGTTTTGGATGCTCTGTGACTGTTGCTGTGAAGTGCTGGGTTGGCCTTTCAGGATTTTCACTGCTTGAGAGGATTATGGACATGAGATTATCAAGAGAAAGGGACTGCTCAGGTGTCTAATCCTGCTCAGGCTAAGAGGAATGCTGTCTATTCAGTGGTTTCATGCTGAATTGTGCTGTGAAAGGATTAGTCATGCTGCAGGCACCTAGCATCCTGCTGCAGCTGTCAAATTTGTTTGGCAGCATCATAGAATCACAGAATGGTTTGAGTTGAAAGGGACCTTCAAGATCATCCAGCTCCAAGCCCCTGCCATGGGCAGGGACACCTCCCACCAGCACAGGCTGCTCAAGGCCTCATCCAGCCTGGCCTTGAACACCTCCAGGCAGGAGACAGCCACAGCCTCCCTGGGCAGCCTGTGCCAGAGTCTCCCCAGCCTCACTGTGCAGAACTTCCTCCTGATGTCTAACCTAAATCTCCCCTGCTCCAGATTCAAACCACTGTCCCTCATCCTGGCACCCCCAGGTCCAAAGTCCCTCCCCAGCTCTCCTGGAGCCCTTCAGGTACTAGAAGGTTGCTCTGAGGTCTCCCTGCAGCCTTCTATTCTCCAGGCTGAACAGCCCCAGCTTTCCCAGCCTGTCCCCACAGGGGAGGTTCTCCAGCCCCCTGATATCTTGGTGGCCTCCTCTGGACCCACTTCAACAGTTCAGTGCCCTCCTGTGTTGGGGGGCCCAGAACTGGACACAAAGAGGTTTGATTTGCTCGAGCCTGGGAAAGCAGAGAGAGGACTTGTAGGGAAGAGGCAGCATTGCAGGTCAGGCTGGA
This sequence comes from Picus viridis, assembly GCA_033816785.1. Classification (NCBI taxonomy): domain Eukaryota; kingdom Metazoa; phylum Chordata; class Aves; order Piciformes; family Picidae; genus Picus; species Picus viridis. Next base: position 13,967,295 of record CM066598.1, read on the forward strand.
GAATTCTCCTTGTGTTTGACCTCCAGCAGTTCTTTGTGCCCTGTTTCCTTTAAGCAGCCCTGGCAGCTCTTTGGCCTGTTTGTGAACCTGGTGTTCCTGGGCCAGGCCTTCACCATCATGCTGGTGTACGTCTGGAGCCGCCGGAACCCCTACGTCCGCATGAACTTCTTTGGCCTCCTCATCTTTCAAGCCCCATTTCTACCCTGGGTACTGATGGGCTTTTCACTGCTGTTGGGGAACTCCATCATTGTGGATCTCCTGGGTAAGCAACTGCAAGAACCATCAGCATTCACTGTAGTGTTTTCCATGAAACCAAGAGCAGGGAGCAGAGAGCCTCTCAGTGACTGGAGGAGTGATGCTGGCTTTGCCCCAGGCTTCTCTTGATCTCTGAGCACTGCAGTGTGTGTGGTGCTGTAACAGGGGTGGAAAGAGAGGATGCTTTGTCTTTTGCTTAGAGTCAGCCCAGGTTTATCATTTGCTTCTGGGCATCAGACAATTGAGGTAAAACAGCCTCTGCTACTGTGCTGCTGAGCTCCAACAGAGCCATGGCATCAGTGTGCTCAGTCATGACCAGCAGTTGCCTTTGTATCCTGCAGCCTGAGTGAAGCTTTTCTTGCCAGCGTGCATCACTGTTATTTGTATTCCTCTCCCTCTCATCATATTTTTTCTGCAGGGGTCCATGTGTGGGGTTGGTGTTTGCTTTGTCCTAGGGAAGCACTTGGGAAGCTGTAAAGCAGCACCACTGGGAGTCACCATTTGGCTTTTCTCTGTCTCCTAGGCATTGCTGTTGGGCACATATATTTTTCTTAGAGGATGTCTTTCCCAGTCAGCCTGGTGGTGGAAGGCTTCTGAGAACACCATCTGTCCTGTAAGCATTGGGGCCTGGTTTGGGGTGGGTGTAGGAAAAGTGCTTGTGTGGAAACCTGTTCAGAACTCAGCTGTGTCAGCTGCTGCTGCTGAATGAGAGTCAAGGCAGACCTGTGGTGTCTTACCTGCTCTGTGCTTTAACTCATGTTGCCAGACAAGGTGGAGGAGTCTCACAGGTGTGGAAGTGGGGCCTTGACTTGTGGAGAAGGGCTAAAGGGGTTTGTAACCCTTGAGTTCTTTGGCAATAGTTTTTCATTTGCTGGCTGAGTTTTGCCTGTTGGTGGCACCAGAAATGTCTCTTCCTGAGGTGTGAGGAGTCCTGACTGAGCTAGTAAATAGACCAAAGGTCACAGGTATTTTTTGCCTGGAAAATCCCCCCATGACCATCTAGTCCAACCATCAACCCAGCACCACCATGGCCACCAACCCACAGGAGCAGTGACTCCTCCACCTCCCTGGGCAGCCTGTTCAGTGCCTGAGCACTTTTTCAGTAAGGAATCCTTTCCTCATGTCCAACCCAGACCTCCCCTGGTGCAATCTGGGGCCATCCTCTGCTGTCCTATCACTGGATGCCAGGGAGCTGTATTGTCAGTCTGGCACATGAGAGAGCTACCCATATGAAGAGGCTAAAATCCACCTTTCTTGGCCCTGAAGGTTTGTCTTGCCTGCACATTTTCTTTGGCAGTGAAGGCAACATAAGGTGTTCCCCACTCTGCTCCTCCCAAGTTGGTTCTGTTACAGGTGTAGCTGCTTGGGGAGTTTTACAAGGTTTGGGGACATTCTTGCTTGTTTTGGGTGGGGTTTTTACCATATAAAATGTTAGGAGTCTGGTTCCTGGAGACTCAGCCTGCTGTGCCATGGCTTAGGGGGCAGATGAATGGAGAGGTGAGCTGAACAGCCACTGTCAGGGAAGGAGAGGGCTCAGCTGAATGGCATCAATAGCATCAGGAGTTTGTGATCCCTTTTATGGCTTCCAGTGCTTGGCCCTGAGGTTGCCACCAGTCTGCAAGCTCCCCCCACCCAGTAGCTGTCTGCCCTCAAAGTCAGTGCCAGCATGGCACAGCCACCCTGGGGGCAGCACTCTGTGACAGGGCTGTGCAAGGGAGAAGCCTTGCTTCTGTTTTCATCCTTGAGACATTCTCTGTCTCACAGCTTTGGCAAAAGGCTGCAGTGTTTGTGTTGCAGACTTGGGCTACTCCCACTCAGCTCCCTTGTGTCTGGAGGCTGTGATCACCTGCAGTGCTGCACAGCAGCCTGCCTGAGAGCAGCCTGCTGAAACCACAGGGCAGTTAAGACTTCAGAAGTTGAGCTCTCTGTGGCTCCTAGAATCAGAGATGGTAGAGGTTGGAAGGGACCTCCAGAGTCCAACCCCTCTGCCAGAGCAGGATCACCCAGGACAGGTCACACAGGAACACATCCAGATGGGTCTTGAAAGTCTCCAGAGCAGGAGACTCCACCACCTCTCTGGGCAGCCTGCTCCAGGCCTCCAGCAGCTCACACCAAAGAATTTCTTCATGTTGAGGTGGAACCTCCTGGGCTCCAGTTTGTATCCATTGTTCCTCATCCTGTCACAGGGCCCCACTGAGAAGTGCCTGGCCCCTTCTCCACACCCACCCTGCAGGTACTTGTAAGCATCAGTAAGATCCTCTCAGGCTTCCCCAGGCGAACCAGCCCCAGGGCTCTCAATCTTTCCTCACCAGACATTTTCCAGTCCATTCATCATCCTCACAGGCTCCACTGGACACTCTCAGCAGTGCCCTGTCCCACTTGAACTGGGGAGCCCAGAACTGGATCCAGTGCTCCAGATGTCTCACCAGAGTAGAGGGGAAGGAAAACATCCCTCAACCCCCTGGCCACACTCAGGATACCATTGGCCACCTTGTCCACAAGGGCATTAGGATTATCTAGAGCTGAACTGACTCTGTGTGACCTAACCTCCAGACCCCTGAGGGATTAAAATGTCAAGTTCAGGCTTCAGCTTAGTTTAACTGCTCATAGAACCAGACTGCTTTGGGTCGAAGGGACCTGTTGAAGCTCATCCAGCCCAACCAGCAGTCAGCAGGGACATCCCCAACTAAGGTCCATTCTATGAATCCATTAATCTGAGTGTTGCCTGTGAGACTGAGATCACGACTCTTACTTTGTCCCCTTCCTCCTCAAGGTATGGAGAGCTCTTTAATATCCAACTCACAGTTTCTTCCTTAGCCTGCCCCATCTGGGGCAGTTCTGCCTTAGACTGGAGGAGGAGTTTTGAACACTGAGTGTTAGCATTTTGAAGCCGAATCTTGCAGGTCTCTGCTGATTTAGGCAAGTGATTGTAGACCTGCTCCCAGATGGGGCCTCACTGTGAGAGCAGGTGTGACCTGAGTGTAAGTCACAGAATGGTTTGAGGTGGAAGGGACCTCAAAGCTCATCCAGTTTCAACCCCCTGACCCTTTGGTGATCCTTTGCTGTGCTTCTCATCCAGCAGCTGCTTCTGCAGGCAGCAGAATGAGACTCTGCCATTCCTTCACCTAACAAGCTCAGGCTCCCAGCCAGGGCCCCTGGCTTTCAGGAGGTGCCATGCAGAGTACAGATGTGGGAGGGAAAATGCAGCAAGGGTCAGAGCCCCTCTGTGGCATAAAAAGGCTGTGAAAGCTCATGGGTCTGCTCCCTCCTTTTGCCAGAGGGGCTGGAGCTGGTGCTCAGAGACCACAGAGTCACAGAATGGGTTGGGTTGGAAGGGACCGCAAAGCTCATCCAGCTCCAAACCCCTGCCATGGGCAGGGACACCTCCCAGCAGCACAGGCTGCTCAGGGCCTCATCCTGGCCTTGAACACCTCCAGGCAGGAGGCAGCCACAGCTTCCCTGGGCAGCCTGTGCCAGAGTCTCCCCAGCCTCACTGCCAAGAATTTCTTTATGGAGCAGAGCTCTGGCAGGCTGCTTGGGAGGGAGGATGCTGCTCCATGGGCAGGATTTGAGCAGCCTTGGTCTTGCTGTGAAATGCATCATCTCAAGGCAAAACACCTACCCAAACCCTCTTGTGTTTTTCAGCAAAGCAATATTTGATACCCCAGATGATGACCCCAACTACAACCCCTTGCCAGAAGAGCGACCAGGAGGATTCCCCTGGGGAGAAGGCCAGCGCCTGGGGGGCTAATAACTGCCTGTGCCAAACCCCAGCCTCAGCTGGCAGAGACTGCCCTGAAGGGAGCTCCACCCTGGGAGCCCTCTGGTTCCCCATCGCAGCAAGGACACTTTTGACAGCTCTCTGGTTTTGAATCCAAGCACTTTATGGAACAGCAGTCAATCCAAGATGCTTCCAAGAGGCTACCAGTGGCTTTCCCACTCAGGGAACTCTTTGAGCTGGCAATGAAAATGCAAATCCAGTGGAGCCAAAACCCTGAAACTGGAAACCGTCTCCTGGCAGCTGCAGTTAGCAAGCCCATGAGCACTTGGTTAAAGTGATTTCTAAAGCAATGTTTTTCAAGTTATTTGCTACAGGAAAACAGCTGAGCAACTGTGCAGGGAGAAACCCAACCCTGGGGGTTCAACTCACTGTTTTTTATTCTTGGATAAAGCAACTACAGGATGGTTGGAAGTCTCCATTTCAATGGCAAATGAGTTTGTAACCTTGAGATGCTCTTGTCTCCAGTCTTCTGTGAGTGATGAGAAACACAACCTGCAGCATACTGCAGGTTTTCACTTTGCCAGATCAGTGTCTGGAATGTGCCTCTGTGTGAGTGTGCTGCAGGCTGAGCATAGATTTTGCTGCCTTTTGCCCCAAAGCCTGTGCTGAGGTGCCCAGGCCTGGGTCAGGTCTCGGTGGGCACAGCCCCTGCCCCCTCAGGCACACCTCTAAAGGTTATCTCATGACTTGGAGCACCAGGGAGGAGAACTTGTCTGGAGTCAGAGCTGCTCAAGGGTCTCAGCCAATAAAATGTCAGTTGGAGCCTTTCTGGTGAGTCCTTTGTGTGAGCCTCTGGGCTGCAGGCAGCTGGGGCAAGGCAGAGGTGGGGAAAGCAATCCCTGAGGAGACAGCACTGAGGCAAGCTGCTCCCAGCAGTGTGTCTGGAGCTGCTGGGGAGCAGGAGTGCGAGGTCAGAGCGTGCTCAGGGGCCCAGACAGGAAGCTTGTGAAGGCTCTGGAGAACAGGGCTGGGGAGAGCAGCTGAAGGAGCTGGGGGTGTTGAGGCTGGAGCAGAGGAGGCTGAGGGAGACCTCATTGCTCTCTGCAGCTCCCTGAGAGGAGGCTGGAGCCAGGTGGGGGTTGGGCTCTGCTCCCAAGGAACAAGTGAAGGATGAGAAGAAATGACCTCAAGGGGAGGTCTGGGTTGGGGATGAGAAGAAAGTTCCTCACTGAAAGGGTTCTCAAAGAGTGGAGCAGGCTCCCCGGGGAGGTGGTGGAGTCCCCCTGCCTGGAGGTGTTTCAAAGAGGCAGAGATGTGGTGCTGAGGCCATGGCTTAGCACCAGATCAGTAGAGTCAGAAAAGGGTTGGACTGGATGAGCTCAGAGGGCTTTGCCAACCAAACCAATTCTCTGATGGTGTAATTGTTGTGGCAGGACTGAGTGTCCAGCAGAGGTCAGAGACACTGGGTGGGACTCGGCGTGAATTCCTGCTGATGATAAAGAGGTGCTTGAGGAGCCCCAGGAGGAGTCAGCACAGTCACACTCCTGGCACTGTCACCTTCACTGGGTCACCCTTCATGGATCACATCATGATAGATCAACCCTGATGCTTGTGGCACTGCACCTTCCTCCCCAGTTCTGGAGGAGAGATTTACCCTTGACACACCTCCTGTCATTAGCCTCAGATGATGCTGCTCTTAGCTGCCTCCAGTTTTCAACTGGTTTGTAGTCCAGAAGGTGAACTTGTTGGACTCTCATGGGGAACTGCTTTGTCCACAAGCAGCAAATCAGAGCCTGGTAAAAGTGCTGAGTCTAGGCCTGAAATCCTACTCTGCAGAGCTGGTGCAAGTGTTTGGGGCAGTGCTGCCTCAGGGTAGCTCAAGACAGATATTGGATGAAAATGGGTTCAGTGCTTCAGAGGCTCTCTATTTGCTGTGGGGGTGCAGCTGAAAGCACTGTGGTTGGCATCAAAGCTGGAAGGGCAGAGCTCACTGGGGGGATGGTGATGTGCCCCTTCCTCAGCAGCCTTCTTCCTAAGTCACGGAAGGTTTTGGGGGGGAGGGGACCTCAAAGGCCACCAGTCAGCAAGGACATTGCAACCCCAGCGGCTTGCTCCGAGCCCCAAGCAGCTTGACCTGCACTGGGGCCAGGGATGGGCAGCCGGCGCCTCTCCGCGCACCTCCACACGCTGAGGGTAAAGCACTCGCCGCGGGGGGGGAGCGCCGCCGCGGAGGGGCTCCCCTGGCCCCGGCGGGCACAGGGCACGGCTCCCACAATGCCCTGCGGGGGTCACGTGCCCGTGACGCTGCGGGCGGGGCGGGGCGATGCGGCCGGGCTGGCGGTGCCCCCTTGCGCCGCCATGCTGCCCGGCTCGCCGCCGCGCCGCCACGCGCCCGCCGCGCCCTGCCCGCGCCGCGCGCTGCCCATCTTCCAGGCGCGGGGGCGGCTGCTGGGGCAGCTCCGCGGCCTCGACTGCGCCATCCTGATCGGTGAGTGCCGGGCCCAGGCGGGCGGCTCGCGCTGGAGGGGGAGATGGAGGCTGCCCGGAGAGCTGGGAGCTGCCCCATCCCTGACACCTTTCCAGGTGGTCTGTGCCTCTTACCAACCTGCTCTGGCTGGGGGTGTCCCTGCTGGCTGCAGGGGTGCTTACGGGGTGAGCTTTGGGAGATCCCTTTTCCGTCCTAAGGATGCTGTTATCGGTGGCCATCAGCATCCCCAGCAGCAGCTTCGGGCTGGTCCTGCTGTGTGTCAGGGAATGGTGCAGCCTGCGGGATGCTGCACTGAAGTGGTTTGGGTGTAAAGCTGAGGGGTGGTAAGTTAGTCCTGATTTTGTTCTTCAGTTTTGGCTGGTTAAGGCAGGTGGTGATTTGATTTTTATGGAGAAGGCCAAAGTACTTCTCTGTTTCAGCATCCACCTGGAGTTCAGTCAGCTTAAAGCCAAGTGGCAAAGCCCTGCTCTTCAGAAACATCTGAGCTACGTTTTCGTGGACACTCACTCGTCCCATTATTCTTTCTCTCTTACTAAAGCTTTTTGTCTTACTTTCAGGAGCTGAAGACATGCAGCATCCTGTGTGGAGGTGTAAAGACTCAGCATTTATTGGAATTAAATGAAAAATACTTTGTCTTTCAGGCCTATATGTGAAATAAAAACCACAGGGAAAAACGCTTCCTTCCATCCAGTCATGCTGATGGAGGTGCCTGCACTGATCTCCTTTCTTCTCTGTAGTGCTGAGCTTGTCGTTCTTGCTTGCTGGATGTACACTGGAACACAGCACTTAACAGTTTGCTGCTGTGGAGTCAGCTAAAAACCTCACTACTGCTTTACAGGCTGCAGCTGCTCTGCTGGCACTTGGCTTTCTGAATCCTCTCTACTTCAGAGAATCACAGATTTGCTTGAGTTGGAAGGGACCTTAAAGCTCATCCAGTGCCACCCCCTGCCATGGGCAGGGACACCTCCCACCAGCACAGGCTGCTCAAGGCCTCATCCAGCCTGGCCCTGAACACCTCCAGGCAGGAGGCAGCCACAGCCTCCCTGGGCAGCCTGTGCCAGAGTCTCCCCAGCCTCAAACTTTAACTTGCTCCTTCCTGCAGTGGCAAAGGCTTTGCTGCTGATTTGTGGTGTAACTCTGGGCAAGGTGTTGAAACTGTCCATGTTTTTAAGTCTCCTCGTGGTGAAAAACATCAAAAATGAGTTGAAACTTTTCACTTGAAGCTGCTACAAAAAGGGAAAACTTCTCTCTTGTTGTTCCTTAGGAGAAACAGGCTCAGGGAAGACCACCCAGGTCCCTCAGTACCTCTACGAAGCAGGAATTGGCCGCCAAGGCATCATTGCTGTGACCCAGCCCCGTAGAGTAGCAGCTATAGCCTTAGCCACCAGGGTCTCCAGTGAGAGGACAACAGAGCTGGGGAGACTGGTAGGTGGCTTTGCAGAGTCTCTAGAGAGTTGGTTTGGTGTCATGGTAAGATAACAAACGGCCACGGGGGTGGGAGGTGCACCTGGAGGGGGAAAATGGCTGCTGGCTTGCTGCTGTGGCTGGGAGGGGGACATGTCTGGCTTGGTCTCTTGGTGTTCCACTTCCTGATTATCTGTGGTCCTCACATGAAAAAATACAGGTTAGTGAATAAACCAAAACCCACTGCACCTTCTTCCATTGCTCCCTCTGCCAAAGGTCACTGTCACAGAGTGAATCCATGGGGATCTGTGCAGGAAAAGTGGGGAAAGACTTCCCTTGGGGAAAATCATTGGAACAGTTTCTAGCAGGGGAGGAGGACACGTGGAGCATTTGTGATGGATTTCTAGATGGGGAAAAAGCCAACAGGGATGCAGTGTCATGGAATCATAGCAGCACAGAACTGTTACAGTTGGAAGAGACCTCTAAGATCATCCATTCCAACCTTCAACCCAGCACCACCATGGCCACTAAACCATGGCCCCAAGTGCCATGGCCACAGCTTTCTGGAGCCCCTCCAGGGATGGGGACTCCACTCCCTGGGCAGCCTCTGCCAGTCCCTGACCACTGTTGCAGCAAAGAAGTTTTTCCTCATCTCCAATCTAACCCTCCCCTGGCACAATTCCAGGTCATTTCCTCTCCTTCTATCACCTGAGCCTAGGGAGCAGAGCCCAGCTCCCACCTGGCTTCAGCCTCCTCTCAGGGAGCTGCAGAGAGCAATGAGGTCTCCCTCAGCCTCCTCTGCTCCAGGCTGAACCCCCCCCAGCTCCCTCAGCTGCTCCTCCCAGCCCTGTTCTCCAGACCCTTCCCCACCTTTGTTGCCCTTCTCTGGACCTGCTCCAGCCTCTCAATGTCCTTCTTGGAGTTAGAGGCCCAAAACCGAACCCAATATGTTAGGTGTAGCATCATCAGTGCCAAATACAGGGGGACAATCACTTCCTTCCTGCTGCTGGCCACAGCCTGGCTGATCCAAGCAAGGATGCTGGTGGCCTTGGCCACCTGGGCTCACGCTGGCTCATGTCATCGGCTGCCAACCAGCCCCCCCCCGGTCCTTTTCTGCTGGGCAGCTTCCCAGCCAGGCCAGCACAGGCATGCTCTGGGAGGGCTCTCGGGTGTGCAGGATGAGCTGCCGGTGCTGCCCGGGGGTTGCTGGGGCGCTGCCAGGGGTGCCGGGGCACTGCTGGGGCACTGCCGGGGGGTGCCGGGGCACTGCTGGGGGGCAGTGCCGGGGGGTGCTGGGGCACTGCCGGGGGCGGTGTTGGGGGTGCCGGGGCACTGCCGGGGCACTGCTGGGGGCGGTGCCGGGGAGGTGCTGGGGGGTGCTGGGGCAGTGCCGGGGGTGCCGGGGCACTGCTGGGGGCGGTGCCGGGGAGGTGCTGGGGGGTGCTGGGGCAGTACCGGGGGTGCCGGGGCACTGCCGGGGCACTGCTGGGGGCGGTGCCGGGGGTGCTGGGGCACTGCCGGGGGTGGTGCCGGGGAGGTGTTGGGGGTGCCGGGGCACTGCCGGGGAGTGCTGGGGGACTGCTGGGGCACTGCCAGGGGGCGCCGTGGCGCCAGGGGCAGCGGGGCAGCGCGGCGTCCCCGCAGGTGGGCTACTCGGTGCGCTTCGAGGAGCTGAGCTGCGAGCAGACGCGCATCAAGTTCCTGACGGACGGGATGCTGCTGCGCGAGGCCATCGCCGACCCCACGCTGCGCTGCTACAGCGTCGTCATCCTGGACGAGGCCCACGAGAGGACCATCCACACCGACGTGCTGCTGGGCGTGGTGAAGGCTGCGCAGCGGGCGCGGAGGCAGCAGGGCAGGGCGCCGCTGAAGGTGCCTGCGGGGAAGGGCAGGGCCGGGCAGGGGCTCTGGGGGCTCGCTGATGGGGCGAAACCTCGGCCGCGGCTGATGGCTGCTCCTGACACAAGGTGTCTGGGCAGCTCCGTGCTGCCTTCTGCTTCAGGAGCCCCCGGGACCTGAGCAGCAGGCCAGGCAGAGGGCTGGAGGAGGCTGGGTACTGCTGCTGAGAGCACCCAGGCTGCAGGAGCTCTGGTGTGACAGCTGTGATGTGCTGGCCCTGGGGAAGGAGCTTGTCTCGTGTGCTGCGTGGCTGTGGGAGGAATGGATGTGAGCAGGTGATGGAGGGTGTGAGAGCACGTTGGGAGTGATGGGGAAGGAGTGGAGGGGCTGCCAGCTCCTGGCACAGCCTGGTTGAGCAGGCTGTTCTGCAGCCCAGCTTGGTGCGTGCCCTGCTCTCTTCGATGCCAGAAAAGGACTTTAACAGATCTTCACTCACTTTATGAGGCCTATAATAAAGCTGCAGAGGGACTGTTTGCAAAGGCCTGAAGGGACAGGACCAGGGGCAGTAGTTTGGAATGAGAGCAGAGCAGATTCAGATTGGATGTGAGGAACAAGTTCTGCACCAGGAGGCTGCTGGAATACTGCAGCAGGGTGCACAGGAAGGGAGTTGAGGCCCCATCCCTGGAGATATTCAGGGTGAGGCTGGACAGGGCTCTGGGCAACCTGATCCAGTGGAGGATATCCCTGCTGAGTGCAGGGGCTTGGACTGGGTGAGCTTTGGAGCTCCCTTCCAACCCAAGCCATTCTCTGATTCTCCGCTTGTGCGCTGCTGAAGCTGTTGGCTGTGACAAGGAGAGATGACTCTCTTCTGTCCCTGGCTGACTGCTTTCTGCTGTTCTGAGCACATATCCCAGTCTCAGGAAGCTGCCTTGTGGCTCCTTCTGGCTCGTTCGTGCCCTGCTGGATCAAGGCTGCAGTGCAAAGCCAGGTTCTGCTCCTGCTGCAGGTGATCATCATGTCAGCAACGATGGATGTGGACCAGTTCTCCCAGTACTTTGATGGAGCTCCTGTGCTCTACTTGGAAGGCAGGCAGCATCCCATTCAGGTCTTCAACACCAAACAGCCTCAGAGCGATTACCTCCAGGCAGCACTGGTGTCAGTCTTCCAGATCCACCAGGTATGGCTTCCCCATCAGGCTTGGGCCTCTCTGGGACCAGCAGGGGTTGATCAAGGTGGGGGGCTCACAGGTTGGTGTGGCAGAAGAGGTGGCTGGAGCTTGCTGCTGCCAAGCCATGGATGTCCCTGGGAGCTCAAGGGAGGGGTTGACAAATGCCAGTGTCATTCCAAATGGGAAAAAGAATCTGGAAGTGGTCAGCCTTGGCTGATGGGGAGGGGGAATTGCAGGCCTAAGCTAGCAGTAGGGGGAGGTGATTCTGATTTACTGCCAAAGTGAACTGCAGAGCAAGTAGAGATGTGTTAAAATGAGAGCTTAGAGGCATTTTGTGACTGACTGAATGCAGCTGCCAGATGTTCTGTCATTTAATTAAACTGCAGTTAGTGCTTTGAAGATGCTGCCATTGTTAGGACTTGAGCATCAAAGCTGGAGGTGAAAGGAGACAGCTAAGCAAAGTCTCTGATGTCAACTCATAGCTAGCACCCAAATGTTCCTCTCACCCCAGTTCTCTGTTGCCTGGGTGCTTGCTGGCTTCCCTCTGCATGCCCTGGAGTCACTGTATGAAACAGACTCTAAGTGCTTCCTCCATCCTGTTAAGACTATCCTGCAAAATGTGGTTTGCTCTTCACCTCTGCTGGCCTCTGGTTAATCCAGGCTGGTGCTAAGCCATGGGCCTCAGCACCATGTCTCTGTGGCTTTTAGACAAGTCCACTTCCTTGGGCCCCCTGTTCCAGTCTCTGAGAACCCTTAAGTGAAGAAGTTTCTTCTAATGTCCAATCTAAACCTCCCCTGGGGTACCTTGGGACCACTTCCTCTTGTCCTGTCACTTTTTACAGGGGAAAGAGGCCAAACCTCGCCTGGCTCCAGCCTCCTTTTGGGGAGCTGTAGAGAGCCAGGGGGTCTCTCCTCACCTCCTTGTCTCCAGAACAAACAACCCCAGGTCCCTCAGCCACTCCTCAGAAGCTCTGTTCTCCAGGCCTCGTGTGTCCCCTGTGTGTCTTCTTTCCTCCCAACCTGCTTTGCTGGCTTACTGTCAGGACATCTCATCCAGGTCTCAGTTCTCCCTTTCCAAACCTCCTGTGGCAGTTCAGGCTGGGTGCCTCCTGTTGCTGCCACACAAGCTGCACTCTGGTGTCCTGAGGGTCCAGCCCAGTGGGTGGACACAGGAAGCTGTGTATTTCATACCCATAATATCCTGTGCCCTATAAATCCAGCTGCACAGTCTCCCTCTTCCTTCCCTCTCTGCTCCTGTGGGAGATGCTCCCCATTGGGTAACACTGGGGAGTCATCTCAAGGCCTCTTAGGCCTGGCCAGGCCTAATGCCAGGAGAAGGGAGAAGCAGTCTCAGACCTGGCCAGCTGAGACCAGCCTAGCAGTGGGGGGGAAGAAAGAGCCCTGGGGGTTTTGGGTGTACCCTCAGGTGTGGAGCTGGGAAGTGTTGGGGAGCTTTGGGTGTGCTTTGGGGTACCTTTGGCACTGTGCTTGCAGCTTCTGTGAAGCACGGAGTGCTTTCCCGTTTGGCCTCTCCATCGCTTCTGCCATCCCTGGCTGTGAGCGGTGCTTTCACCCTCTCAGGGCCTGGCCTCAGACCAGGACACCACCTTAACTTTTCACCTGCCTTTTCCTCTGTCCCCAGGAAGCTCCCTCTTCTCAGGACATCCTGGTGTTCCTGACTGGTCAGGAAGAAATTGAAGCAATGACCAAAACCTGTCGAGACATCGCCAAGCACCTCCCCGCGGGCTGCCCGCGGCTGCTGGTGATGCCTCTCTATGCTTCCCTGCCCCACTCGCAGCAGCTCCGTGTCTTCCAGGCTGCCCCCAAGGTGAGGCAGTGTGGGGAGTCTGCTTCTGCCTGACCACAGCTGGAGAGCTGCCTTCCCAGTTCAAGAGGGCAGGGATGCACTGGGGAGTGTCCAGCGGAGGCTGTGAGGATGATGAAGGGACTGGAACATCTGTGTGGTGGGGAAAGGCTGAGAGCCCTGGGGCTGGCCAGTCAGGAGAAGAGAAGGCTTGGAGGGGACCTTAGCAATGTCTATAAATATCTGCAGGGTGGGTGTCAAGGAAAAGGTCCTTTTCAGTGGTGTTCAGTGACAGGACAAGGGACAGTGGATAGGAACTGGAACCCAGGAAGTTCCACCTTGACACGAGGAGAAACTTCTTTACTTTGGTAAGTATGCTGGAGCCCAGCAGCTGGCTGCCCAGAGAGGCTGTGGAGGCTCCTTCAGCCCTGGAATTACAGAGTCACCATTCTGTGATTCTGCAATTCCATGACTGTTTGGAACAAAGATGTGGAATTGAAGGGGTTCAGAGGGGTCTGTACTGACAGGAATATTCTCCCCTGCCCACTGCCCTGGGGCTGAGTGATTCCAGTGTGACAGAAGACAATGCAGCAGTGATGGAATTCACAGGTGCATACCATAGCTCATCTGGGACCATAGAAGGAGGGACTTGGGGACTGAGAAGGGCAGAGGGAGTGAAATTTGCCCCATTCCACAGGAGTTCTGTGTCCATAGCAGTTAATGGGCCAAGCATTAAGAAAGCTGAAACTTGGGAATTGTTTCCCTGGGAGAAGGGAATTGTGCTGCCTCAAGCCCTTTTGTTCAGCAGGTAAAGAGAGCTCAGACCTTGTGCCAGGAGTTAAAGCAGGCTGGGTTAGAGATCACAGCAGGGCTGGGGGCTGTGATTTGCTACAAGTAAGAGCACAGGGCTTAGAAACTGCCCAGGAACCAGAGATGACCTTAATTTCCAGAGGTGGCACAGCTGTAGACCTGGCCCATGCTGGCCAGAGGCAGCAGTGTTTCTTTGGTGCAGCTAATCGCAGGTGGCTTTCCACAGAATCACAGCATGGTTTGGTTGGCCAAGCCCTTGGAGCTCATCCAGTGCAACCATTCTCTAACTCTGCCAAGGCTGCTCCTAACCCATGGCCCTCAGCACCACACCTCTGTGTCTTTTAGACAACTCCAGGGATGGGGTTCAGCCTGTTCCAGTGCTTGAGAAGCCTTTCAGTGGAGAAGTTTCTTCTGATGTCTAACCTAAACCTCCCCTGGTGCAACCTGAGGCCATTTCCTCTCATCCTGTCAGTTGTTACTAGGGAGAGGAGCCCAACCCCTTCCTGGCTCCAGCCTCCTCTCAAGGAGCTATAGAGGGCAATGAGGTCTCCCTTCAGCCTTTTCTTCTCCAGGCTGAACACCCCCAGCTCCCTCAGCTGCTCCTCCCCAGCCCTGTTCTCCAGACCCTTCCCCAGCTTTGTTGCCCTTCTCTGGACCTGCTCCAGCCCTTCAGTGTCCTTCTTGGAGTGAGGAGCCCAAAACTGAACGCAGGACTCAAGGTGTGGCCTCACCAGTGGGACACAATCACTTCCCTCCTGCTGCTGGCCACACCATTGCTGGTCCAGGCCAGGTTGTGGCCTTTTTGTCCACTTGGGCACCTCCTGGCTCATCTTCAGCTGCTGTCAACCAGCACCCCGAGGTCTTTCTCTACTGGGCAGTTCCCAGCCATGCTGCCACAAGCCTGAGGCATTCCTGGGCTAGCTGTGACCCAAGTGCAGGACCCAGTATTTGGCTTTGAGCCTCAGCCTGCTGGCCTCAGCCCATGGATCCAGCCTGTCCAGGTCCCTCTGTAGGGCCTCCCTACCCTCCAGCAGATCAGCACTGCCAGCCAGCTTGGCGTCATCTGCGCACCTGCTGAAGGTGCCTCGCTCCCCTCGTCCAGATCATGGATGAAGGTGTCAAAGAGAGCTGGCCCCAGTGCTGAGCCCTGGGGAGCACCACTGCTGCCTGAGCACCAGCTGGAGCCAGCTCCATTGCCACCCCTCTGCTGACGGGCTTGGGTCTGCTCTTCCTTGCAGGGCTGTCGCAAGGTGATCCTCTCCACCAACATCGCAGAGACCTCCATCACCATTCCAGGGATCAAGTTTGTGGTGGACACAGGCATGGTCAAAGCCAAGAAGTACAGCCCTGGTGAGGCACCTCCCAGGCACGCTGCAGAGGCTGGGGCCCCTTCCCTGGCAGCCCCACTGAGAGCTGCTTTAAAACACTGCACTGTCTGAATGAGTGTCCCAGCTTTCAGCTGTGGCTGTGGCTGTTTGTCTGTGGGGTGTTCCACTGGGTGTTTGTCTGTGGGGTGTTCCACTGTGGGGTGTTTCACTGAGTAGCAGCCATGCTGGGGTAAAATCTGCCAAATCTGAGCCTTCTCTTCGCACTCCGATGGCATCGCTAAGGTTGGAAAAGACTTTTTGATCTTCTAGTCCCAAGTACCCAGCCACCACGGCCCCAGGTGCCATGGCCACAGGTTTCTGTAACACCTCCAGGGGTGAGGACTCCACCAGATCCCTGGGCAGCCTGTGCCAATCCCTGACCACTCCTGCAGCAAAGAATGTTTCCCTCATCTCCACCCTAGCCCTGCCTTGGCACACCTTCAGCCTCATCCTCTCGCTCCTGGTAGCTCTGCCTCAGGGTGTTAAAGCAAGTCAAGTCTGAGCAGCACTTGGGCGGCAGAGCCTGGGGTGGTCGTTGGTGCTGCAGGTAGCTCACAGCTCTGCAGTGCACAGCCGGTGAGCCAGTGCCCCTCTCTGCACAGCCACGGGCCTGGAGGTGCTGGCGCTGCAGCGCGTGTCGCAGGCGCAGGCCTGGCAGCGCACCGGGAGGGCAGGGCGCGAGGCCAGCGGCGTCTGCTACCGGCTCTACACCCAGGAGGAGTTTGACAAGTTTGACAGAATGACAGTGCCTGAGATACAGAGGTGAGGCCAGCACCCTGCTCCCCTCCAGCTGCTCACCACAGTGCTCCTGTGTGAAGAGCCCTGGGGTGGAGCTGGGGCTGGGGTGTGACTGTTGGCCCTTTAGGCATCAACCTTTAGAGTCACTGAGGGGCAGGGGCTGGAAGGGACCCCGGGAGAGCAAGTCCAACCCTCCTGCCAGAGCAGGGTCACCCAAGGCTGGTCACACAGGAACACATCCAGATGGGTCTAAAAAGAATCTCATGGAGGAGACTCCACAACCTCTGTGGACAGCCTGCTCCAGGGCTCCAGCACCCTCACCCCAAACGAGTTCCTCCTCGTGTGGAGGTGGAACTTCCTGTGTTGTAGTTTCTGCCCACTGCCCCTTGTCCTGTCTCAGGGACCCACCGAAAAGAGGTCAGGTCCCCTTCTTCTTGACACCCACCCTGCAGATGTTTGTAAACATTGATCAGAACCCCTCTCAGGCTGCTCTTCTCCAGACTCACCAGCTCCAGGTCTCTCAGTGTTTCCTCATCAGAGGCTTTCCTCATCCAGGCCCCTCAGCATCCTCATAGCCTCTGCTGGACTCTCCAGTATTTCCCTGTCCTTGAACTGGGGAGCTCAGAACTGGACACAGTGCTCCAGATGTGGTATCACAAGGGCAGAGTAGAGATAAACTAGGAAGCATTTGCTCAGGGTGGGCTGTTGGGCTTTCAGTCTCATAGGCAAGAGTTCTCTTGACTTGCCTCAAAATCGTGGTCTCACTTCTTTCCCTTCCTGGTTTAGACAGTAAGGCTTCCCCAGCCAGCATTGCTCTGGCCTCTCAAGTTGCAGCACAGGTCTGAGGACTCTTCCCTCAGCTTATAGGCAAAAAAGAGATTCTGAGACTTTAAAGAACAGAAGGAGAGAACCATCTCAGCTGTTTTTCCTTCCTGTGCAGGTGTAACCTGGCCAGTGTGGTGCTGCATCTCCTGGCCCTGAGAGTGCCCAATGTGCTCACTTTTGACTTCATGTCCAAACCATCTCCTGGTAAGTGGTTACAAAGGCAGTCGTGGAACAACCATGGCAAAGGAGTCCCTGAGGAGCTGCTTACAAATAATGTCTCCAGCCCAGCCAGAGCAGATGGAGTGTCAGGGCTGTGAAAGAGGAGCAGTCCCTCTCTGCTGCATCTGGTGGTCCAGAAGCCTCAGACTTGCTCACTGCTCATTCCTTTTGCTCAGTTTTATCAGAGCAGCAGAGAGCTGGAGAGTCCAGCCTCTGAACAGAGCAGGGACCCATGGGGAGCATGAAGGTGTGCCCTGACTGCTGGAGAAAGCTCTGGGGAGTCTCACACAGCCTCTGCTGCAAGCTAGAGGCAACAGCTTTAGTTTTGCCCCTGGCTTTGCTGCTTCAGTGGGAAGGGTGATAGTTCTCCTGGAGAGAGGGCTATGAACCACCCTTGGGGGCACTAATTTCTCTGATCAGAAAGTGTTTGTCCCTCCATCCAGGGCAAAGAGGTAGTGGTGGTACCAGCTGGCCCTTCACAGCCCTGCCAGTTGCCCTCACAGCCTGGCCTTGTTTTGACAGAGGCAATTCAAGCAGCGATTGAGCAGCTGGACCTGCTGGGAGCTGTGGAACGGAAGGAAGATCAGCTTGTGCTGACCCCCCTGGGGAGGAGGATGGCAGCCTTCCCACTGGAGCCAAAGTTCTCAAAAGTAAAAACTGCTCAACAATCAGCTTCTACCTCCTGGGCTTTGCCCATCAGCCTTGCTCTTTCAAACTCTTAAGCAGGGCCTGTGGCTTGGGGTGGCTGCAGCTGCCCCGGTGTGGCTGCCAGCTGCTCACGCAGCCCAGCTCTCCCTACAGCAGCTCTGCTGACTCTGAAGCTGAAACAAGACTATTGCTGGCATTGCTGGCACTGTTTAGCAGCTTCATGAAGGGTCTGATTTGCAGAATCTCAGCATGGTGGTGTTGGAAGAGACCTCTGGAGGTCATCCAGACCAACCCCCTGCTCAAGCACCCACGGCTTGCCCAGGAGCACAATGCCCAGGGGGGGTTGGAAGCTCTCCACACAAGGACACTCCACAACCTCTCTGGGCAGCCTGCTCCAGGCCTCCAGCACCCTCACAACAAACAACTTGCTCCTCCTCTTCACATCCAACCTCCTGGGCTCCAGGCTGTGCCCCTTGCTGCCCCTTGTGCTGTCCCTGGGCACCACTCAGCAGAGTCTGGCCCCAGCCTCTTGCCCCCCACAGCTCCTTCAGCTCTTGCTGAGCATTGCTCAGCTGCCCTCTGGGGCTGCTCTTCTGCAGGCTCTCAGCCCCAGGGCTCTCAGCCTTTGCTGCTCCCAGAGCTGCTCCAGGCCCCTCAGCAGCTTTGCAGCCTCCCCTGGACTCTCTCCAGCAGTTCTCTGTCTCTCCTGAACTGGGGAGCCCAGACCTGGACCCAGGACTCCAGATGTGGCCTGACTAGGGCAGAGCAGAGTAGAGGGGGAGCAGAACCTTTCTTCACCTGCTGGTCACACTTTTCTTAATGTACCCCAGGAGACCAGTCCTGACCTCTGGGGAACACCACAAGCTACAGGCCTCCAGCTAGGTTCTGTGCCACTGGTCACAACCCTCTGAGCTCTGTCCTTCAGCCAGTTCTCAGCCCACCTCTCTGTCCACTCATCCAGCACACACATCTTAAGCTTCCCTGTGAGGTTATAGGAGAGTGTCCAAAGTCTTGCTGCAGTCAAGGCAGAGATCCTGCCCTGCTCTCCCCTCCTCCACCCAGCCAGTCACACCAGCACAGGTGGCTGTCAGGTTGGTCAGGCATGGTTTGCCCTTTGTGAATCCATCCTGACTACTCCTGATAACTTCCTTCCCCTGCACACACGCTGTGGTTGATCGTGCAGTGTGTGTGGACGTGCCAGCGTGTGCTGGGCCCACAGGAGAGAGCTTTGTGCTTGTGTCTAGGCCCAAATGTTTATGAAATTGTCCTGAATTATGCTTGGTGAAGTTCCTGGGCTCCCAGTGAGCAGGAAAGTGCCCACCTGAGGTGGATTAATTGTTCTGTGATTTGCAGACAATCCTCCTGTCCCCCAAGTTCCACTGCACAGAGGAGATCCTGACCATCGTGTCGCTGCTGTCGGTGGACAGTGTCCTCTACAACCCCCCCTGCGCGCCGGGAGGAGGTGCAGGCCGTCAGGATGAAGTTCATCTCCAGTGAGGGAGACCACCTGACCCTGCTCAGCATCTACAGGGCCTTCAAAAACGTCAGTGGCAACAAGGTAGGATGCTGTGAGCCTGCTAGTGCTGTCTGGGCCCTGGGCAGTGAGTCTGGCATACAGCAGAGGGATCCTTCGTGGTGGGTGCAGTATGCAGTGGAAGGGAGCTCAAGAATCATCTGCTCCAACCTTTCTGGGGGAAATCCTTCCAAAGCAATCTCAAAGCTCATCCAGTTCCAGCCTCGTGCCATGGGCAGGGACACCTCCCACCAGCCCAGGTTCTTCAAGGCCTCATCCAGCCTGGCCTTGAGCACCTCCAGGCAGGA
Source organism: Picus viridis (assembly GCA_033816785.1). Taxonomy (NCBI): domain Eukaryota; kingdom Metazoa; phylum Chordata; class Aves; order Piciformes; family Picidae; genus Picus; species Picus viridis. The sequence continues at coordinate 13,986,402 of CM066598.1, forward strand.
AGCATCCACAGCCTCCCTGGGCAACCTGTGGCAGTGTCCCACCAGCCTCACTCTCAAGAATTTCCTCCTCCTCTCCAGTCTCAATCTCTCCTCCTCAAGCTTCAATCCATTGCCCCTCATTCTGTCACTCCCAGCCCTTGTCAAAAGTCCCTTCCCAGCTCTCCTGGAGCCCCTTCAGGTACTGGTGTAATCTCCAACCTTTCAGGCCATTTCAGGCACAATTTGAGGCCATTCCCTCTTGTTCTAAAATGCAAGAAGATCAAGTGGTCCTTTCTAACTCCTGGCGTCTCTGCTGCAGGACTGGTGCAAAGAGAACTTTGTCAACAGCAGGAACATGATGCTCGTGTCAGACATCAGAGCTCAGCTCAGGGACATCTGTGTGAAGGTAATTTGTTGCCATGCTGTGTTTCCTTCTGGCACCTCTTGGTATTTTTGCTTGTCCCCAAGCTGGTTTTGTTGTGCACTGAGTCCCAGGGAATGAGAAAATGTGACTTTGTTTCCAGTAGTCAAGTGAAATTCCTGACTCTCTCACTGCATCCCACAAGCTCAGAGCTGCAGGGCTCTGTGGGTTGAGGAGAGGTGAAGAGTCAAAGGAGCTCTGGGGAAGCTTCTTGGGTAGAGGACAATGTTTCCTAAGGGATTCCACTGCTGTAAATGGAACTGTTCTGAGTGATCACTGAGTGATACCAGCTGGCTGGCTGGCTTCATGGAGTCAGGCATTCCATCTCCCAGCAGCTTTCACACCAGCCCTGTTCCTGCCACTCACAGTGCTGGCAGCCTGTGTGTGACATGGAGCCACCCCTGAGCAGCTGTCCTGCTGCCAGTGCTGGGGGTCCTCCAGTTCACTTATCCAGAGAATCACAGAATGGGCTGGGTTGGAAGAGACCTCAAAGATCATTCAGCTCCAACCCCCTGCCATGGGCAGGGACACCTCCCACCAGCCCAGGTTGCTCAAGGCCTCATCCAGCCTGGCCTTGAACACCTCCAGGAAGGGGGCAGCCACAGCCTCCCTGGGCAACTTCACTCCCAGAAGAATCTTGATCCATGTTGTTGCTCATCTTATGTTTTGCATTAGCCTGGATTAGCCTTAACAGCTGCCTGAGCTGAGTTCCTAGAGGTCCTTTCCCACTGTCCATGTTTAGCCTGCATCTGGGGCTCAGCTCCAGCAGTTGCTCTATCATCTTGATGATTCCTCCCCAGCAGAGAAGGGGGTCAGGAAAAGGAGGGGAGACCTGTGGGCTGAATTGAAACATTTAATGAGATAGCCAAACTAATTCCAGCATCAGTGTGAAGTGTGTACAGTTACACTCGGCAGTGGTAAGGTGGTCACAGTAAATGGGAAGGAGAGGCAAAGGAGAGAGGAGGAGAGGAGAAGGCAGGGTAGAGGGGAGGGGAAGGCAGGGGAGGATGTGAACTAGAGCCCCTCCTGTCCTCACCACCCTTGGTACTGGAGGTGTTTCTGGGCTGGGGGCAGCCAAGGCCGGCTCAGCTCAGCTGCCCTGGCTGCCTCCACACTGCTCACAGCCTGCAGCCCACGGCTGGCCCAGGATTCTGCCCCAGCCAAAGCAGGACACCCAGACTAGCAGGATTTCAGCCCAGCACTGCCTGACCTGAGAAGGATCCACGTTGCCAAGCTCCTGCTCACTCCTGTCTCTCCTCACCACACAGCTGTCGCTGCCCATCGAGTCCTCGCGCTCGGACAGCACCAACGTCCGCCGCTGCCTGGCCCACAGCCTCTTCATGAACGCCGCTGAGCTGCAGCCCGACGGCACCTACAGCACCCTGGACTCTCACCAGCTGGTGGCCATCCACCCCTCCTCTGTGCTCTTCCAGTGCAAACCAGCTTGTGTGGTCTACAACACGCTGCTGCACACCACCAAGTGCTACATGCGGGACCTGTGCGTGGTGGACGCCGAGTGGCTCTACGAGGCCGCACCTGACTACTTCCGCAGGAAGCTGCGCGCGGCCAGGGACTGACCAAGGGCTGAGCAGGGCTCGGGGCTCACCCTGAAGGACTGGGCTGTGTTTTGTGGTGAATGCACAGGAGCAGCAGAGCTTTGCCTTGCCAGTGAGAAGCACAGAGGGAAATGGCTTCTCCGTGAGAGCCACACCTGGGAAGCCTGCCTGGCTGAGGACAGGGATATTTCTTAACAGTTCCTGTGTGGCTGGGGGTGAGGTACCTGCTGGGCACACCTCTGTGTGTGTGTGTGTGCCACATCTGTACTGGGGGAAGGGGCAGCTTTTGGTACCAGAGTCCAGTTTGTCGCTCTGCAAACCCAAGTTTAACAGGCTTAATGTGTATAGGGACATGAAACCCCAAGAGCTCCTCTGAGCAGGCTGGGGATGATTGTGCTTGAATCCTGAGCAGGTTTCTTTAGGAGAAAACAAAAGAAGGAGAAAAATATTTTCAATGTCTATATCTGGGGGAAAAAAAGGCTTTTTCTACTGTTTCTAGAAGGGAGGTGCTGCTGCCTTCTACCTCAGCAAACATCTCTCTGCCTCTTATTAATTATTAATATTTGATCAGGTGGAAATACAAAAATGCTCTCATTAATCCCAACATTTCCAGCCAAACCTATTGACAACTTTATTGTGCAGATCTGGACCTTGGGTTGTGGTTAAATATTTTCAGCAAATGCACATTGAAACACAATAGCAATGCAAGGAAAAGCAGGAATCCAGCTGGGCAGGGGACAGGCAGCACCGCCAGCGTGCCGCGTGGGCCTCGGGCTGTGCCAAGGGAGCAGCTGGTGCGGAACCTTTGGAGGGACTTTGCAGACAGCTGGATCACTGCTCACCAGCAGAGCTTTCCAGAGCCTCTCCAGGGCTGCAGAATTGCAATCCCAAATACAGAGTGGTTGCAGGAGTTAGTGCAGGAATGGCGTACACCACAGGCAGGCTTTGCTGGAGGAAAGGGCTTGCAGGGCTTTGCTGGAGGAAACTTACCAGAGAGCTTTGCAGCTTGGCTTCCTGGAGCCTTGCTGTGCTGACCAGGGCTTTGTAGAACACGCTGAGGTGGCTTGTCACAGCTCATGGGGTGAGTGGCTTGTCGCAGCTCATGAGGCGAGTGCTCTTCCCAGCTCATGAGACAAGCGGCTTGCCCCGGCTCTGGGGGCCAGCGGTGTGTCCCGGCTCTGGGGGCCAGCGGTGTGTCCCGGCTCTCGGGGCCAGCAGTGCTCTCTACAACTACCTGAAGGGTGGTTGTGGCCAGGAAGGAGTTGGTCTCTTCTCTCCAGCAACCAGCACCAGAACAAGAGGACACAGTCTCAAGCTGCACCAGGAGAAGTTTGGGCTGGAGGTGAGGAGAAAGTTCGTCACTGAGAGAGTGATTCACCATTGGGATGTGCTGCCCAGGGAGGTGGTGGAGTCACCATCCCTGGAGGTGTTGAAGAGGGGACTGGATGTGGCACTTGGTGCCATGGTCTAGTCATGAGGTCTGTGGTGACAGGTTGGACTCGATGATCTTCGAGGTCTCTTCCAACCGTAGCGATACTGTGAGACTGTGTTTCCTGGCTCTCAGGGTGAGTGGCTTGCCCTGGCTCTGGGGGCCAGCGGTGTTTCCCGGCTCTGGGGGCCAGCGGTGTTTCCTGTCTGATGTGAGCAGCTTACCCTGGCACTTGCCCGGGCACTTGGCCGGGCAGCTTTTTCAGCTTGCCGAGCAGCTGCAGCCGCTGTGGTTCAAGGCACAAGTGGCTCGCGGCTCGTAGGCCAAAGAGGCTTGCCGGTGAAACAGGGCTTGTAGTAAACAGGGGTTTACCAACCCCACCTGTAGCTGGTGGTGCCAAAGACAACCGTCCCAGGGCAGAGGAGGGTAGTTTAGCCTACAGCGTAAGGTTTGCCCAAACGCGGCAGGCACACAGGCACGGCACGCAGGCACGGCACGCAGGCACGGCACGCAGGCACGGCACAAGGCAAGCCCCTGGTGAGCTGCGTGTCCTTGTTTACCCTAACAAGGGGACGTGCCTGGGCAGCTCCAGGCTAGCAGAGACGTGCAGGTGCCTGGCTTCCGTCTATTTTCAAGCCAATAACCCCAGCTCCAAGGTTGAGGGGAGGGGGTTCAGAGGGGGTTTGGGCTTGGGAGGTGTTTGGAGTTGTTTGCTCTCCACTACACACCACCCTGCTGCCAGCTGGGCATTGTTGGCCTCGGCCTCGCAATGTGACTGCTTACAACATTATAGGAACAATATAAACTAAATAGAGTCCTGTGTGGAGCAGTGTTTGCTCTCAGTCCAGCCCTTGGTGATCTTCAGTTGTCCCACCCCATTGCCAGGGATGGGTCTCTGTCACTGAAGCAGAGTTCTTCACTCTTCAGGTGTAGGCTGCTTTGCTGGAGCCAGGTATTGCCCTGTGGGGCAGCAGTGGCCGCGGTGTGCAGAAGCCGGGCTGGCAGTCAGTAATGCAGGGCAGTCCATGGCACACCTCTGCGATGGCTTTGCCCACGTGTGTCTGCAGCTTCCCAGGCTGGGTCTAGCCAGGGGCATGGGGACAAGTCCTATGGAGGGTAGCTTTACTAAAACCTGTTGGGCCCCTTGAATCTGTGTCAGTGGCTGCAGTGCTTTTCCCTTCGGCCTGCCTGGCACATGGGCAGCATCCACTATCGACTCAGTCAGACAGAAGGCCTTGATTTTGGGGCTGCCCCATTTGTTCACAGTGAAAACTGCATGAGCCAAGCGTGTGTCCCAGTTGCCCTTAGAGACATTTGCATGGGGTGTTGATAAGGCCATTTGTCCTTTCTACTATGCCATTGCCTGGGGGTGATGGGGTATGGAGCATCCATTTGAGCCCTTCACCTCGAGCCCAGTCTTGTACTGAGGTTGTGGTGAAGTGTGTCCCACTGTCACTTTGGATGCCCTCAGGCATTGGCAAAACCCTGAACCAATGTTATAGAGCTTTGATGGCTCGAGCTGCTGTGGCTGTGGCCATGGTCAAGCCTGAAACCAATTCTTGTCCCACCAGTCTGTACCTCTTGCCTTGTGGTGTCTTCACGGGACCGACATAATCAGTTTGCCAGGTACCCCGCAGCGGTTTGTCTTGTTTGATGCGTTGGGCTGGGGGTAAATTTGCCTTTAGTCTGATCCAGCACTGAGGACAGGCTGAAACAATGGTATCACAGTATTGCTACGGTTGGAAGAGACCTCGAAGATCATCGAGTCCAACCTGTCACCACAGACCCCATGACTAGACCATGGCACCAAGTGCCACATCCAGTCCCCTCTTGAACACCTCCAGGGATGGTGACTCCACCACCTCCCTGGGCAGCACATCCCAATGGCGAATCACTCTCTCTGGGAAGAACTTTCTCCTCACCTCCAGCCTAAACTTCCCCTGGCACAGCTTGAGACTGTGTCCTCTTGTTCTGGTGCTGGTTGCTAGAGAGAAGAGGCCAACCCTTCCTGGCTACAACCTCCCTTCAGGGAGTTGTAGAGAGCAATGAGGTCTCCCCTGAGCCTCCTCTTCTCCAGGCTAAGCAACCCCAGCTCCCTCAGCCTCTCCTCACAGGGCTGTGCTCAAGGCCTCTCCCCAGCCTTGTTGCCCTTCTCTGGACACCTTCAAGTGTCTCAATGTCCTTCTTAGACTGAGGGGCCCAGAACTGGACACAGGACTCAAGGTGTGGCCTAACCAAAGCAGAGTACAGGGGCAGAATGACCTCCCTGCTCCTGCTGGCCACACTCTTCCTGATGCAGGCCAGGATGCCATTGGCCTTCTTGGCCCCCTGGGCACACTGCTGGCTCATGTTCAGGCAGCTGTCAGTCAGCACCCCCAGGTCCCTCTCTGTTTGGCAGCTCTCAGCCACTCTGACCCCAGCCTGTAGCTCTGCACAGGGTTGCTGTGGCCAAAGTGCAGCACCTGGCACTTGGACTTGTTGAATGCCATCCTGTTGGCCTCTGCCCATCTGTCCAGCCTGGCAAGGTCCCTCTGCAGAGCCCTTCTGCCCTCTAACTGACCAACATCTGCTCCCAACTTGGTGTCATCTGCACATTTGCTGAGGATGGACTCAATCCCCTCCTCCAGATCATCAATGAAGATACTGAACAGGATGGAGCCCAGCACTGCTCCCTGGGGCACACCACTGGTGCCTGGCTGCCAGCTGGCTGTGGCACCATTCACCACCACTCTCTGGGCTCAGCCTCCAGCCAGTTCCTAACCCAGCTCAGAGTGCTGCTGTCCAAGCCAGAGGCTGACAGCTTAGCCAGCAGTTTGCTGTGGGGGATGGTGTCAAAGGCCTTCCTGAAGTCCAGGCAGACTACATCCACAGCCTGCCCCACATCCACCAGGCAGTCACCTGGGCATGGCAGGAGATCAGGTTGGAGAGGCAGGACCTGCCCTTCCTGAATCCCTGCTGGCTGGGCCTGAGCCCTTGGCCACCCTGCAGGTGTGCAGTGATTGCCCCCAGGATAATCTGCTCCATCATTTCCCTGGCACTGAGGTCAGGCTGCCAGGCCTGGAGCTTCCAGGTTCCTCCATCCCACCCTTCTTGTGGATGGGGACCACACTGGCCAGTTTCCAGTCTTCTGGTACCTCACTGGTGAGCCAGGACTGGAGGGAAATGATGGAGAGTGGCTTGGCAGCTCATCTGCAGCTCTCTCAGCACCCTAGGATGGTTTCACATGTAGCCAGAGGAACTGGCCACCCTCTGGACCTGCATTCATAATATAGGTCTGGTTTCCCCAGGTGACCTCTTTTACTGTGTAGCCACTCAGCTAATCACTCCCAGTCCTTCCCCACATGGTTAACCACATTGATTTTTGCCAGCTAACCTACTTGCTGATTCCAAGTAGCAGCAGGAGTTTGCTCTTTGGAGCGTCCCTTTACCTATCCTTCTTTAATGGCTCTGGATCAGCTTATCTCTAGTAGTCTCTGCCAGTCAGTTGCTCTACAAACTTTGGTGTTACCATTTAGCCACTGACAAATCCACTCAGTGGCACCTCTGAAGGTGGCATAGGAATCAGTGTCTATGGTCTCTGCACTGTTTTCTGCAGCCAACATAAGGCCACACAGTTGCCCTACTTGGGCACTGCCTTCCCCTTCTTCAGTGACAGTTCTGTCTGTGCCAACCTCCAGAGCTGCAGCCTATGGGAGGATGCATCTGTGAACCATACTCCTTCTGTACTGGAGTCTGTGGTCAGTTCGGGTGCTACCTGAACTGGAGATGGCTTGCAGGGCTGGCACAGCAGAACAGTGTTTGGATCAATGGGCTGTTGCAATTTGGATACTTGTGTGGCATGAGCTGTGCCATCCCTTCCAGCCAGGCACCCCATTTCCTCACAATAGCCTTCTGGGCAATGCCCTCCAGTGGAGGAGTTCCTTTGAGCAGAGAGAAAGCCTTGCACAATATCCTGTGTAGTGTAAAGCTTCTCTGCCTCTGACAGCTCGGGTTAGGGACAGGAGTCCCTTCTCCCATTCAGAGAACCTCCTTCCAGCATCTTTGAATGCTGTTGAAGGGAGTGAAAGGCCTTTGTGTCCCCACTGGAAAACACCACAGAAAGGGGCATGCTCAGAAAAGCCTCATTCTGCCCTTGAGGGATCTTGTGGGTGCAAAGGGCCCAGTTTCTGATAAGCCTTTAATTCATCTTTCAAGACTTTTAGACTGAGAAACCTGGAATGTGTTTTCTCCAGTAACCCCAGGTGCCCAAGAACTGTTGAAGCTCCCTTTTGTTGTTGGGAATTTGGCCCTTCTCAATAGCTTCCAGAGCATCCTCTGGCATTGATATTGCCCCTGCTACCCCCAGCACCCTAGAAATTTGATCTCTTGGCTCAGGCCTTGACCTTTGGCTTGTGGAACTTGCAACCCATTATCAGTTAGCAGTTCCCAGATGGCTCCAGGTCCTGAGCCCACCTGGTCTTTGCTATTTCCTCCTGCAAAAGTGTCATCTATGTACTGATAAACACTGACACCTGTTGGGACCTTGACAGTGTCTAACAATGCTGCTGAAGAGTTGTGTGCTGTACTGGCTGAGCGTTCGTAACCTTGTGGAAGGCGACTGAAGGGGAATTGTATTCCTTGCCTCGTGAATGCAGACTGAGGCTTATCCTCCTCACACAAAGGAATCATAAAGAATATGTCTTTGCTGTTGAATGAAGCCATCCAGGTGTGTGATGCAGCTTGGGTTGCTGTTATGGTTGATGTCAGGCTTGGAACTGCAGCTGTGTTGTCATTGATGGTGAGTCTCCGTCGAACGTCAGGTTCATGCACTGACCATGCTGGTGAGTTGTGTGCTGAGTGTGCCCTAGTGATGATGTGCAGTCGCTTCAGTAGTGCCTTGCCTGGCTGCTGCTGGCAATGGGTATTGTGCAACACATGTGATGCTGGACTGTGGTAAGGCTGGAGCAGTTTGTAGGGTGCCCACTCAAGCAGTTTTGGTCTCTTTTGCTCCTATCCCATAGGAGCCACAGCACCACAGGGTACCATTAGGGCGATGCCATCCCTTAACCAGCCAGAGCATCAACTCTGAGGCTGCTTTCTGGGTAAGGACTTGGGGCAGTTTCCACCAAGGTACTCTGCTTGCCGCCAGATGTATCATTGGCTAGATGTATCGTTACTCTTTCCCGGGATGGTAGGCTCCTCATTTAGCTTGTGGCACTAATTTGTGCTCCCATGTTGATAAGAAAGTTCACAGCAGTCTGAGTGGGTCCAGTGGGAATTAGAATGAAAGGTTCTGGGTTGTCAGAGCATTGGCAGGCGTTACGAAGCGATGAGGGAGGCCTGGAGCAGTCAGCTGGGTCAGGGCTCTAGCAGTGAGGTGTGAAGGGGTTAATGTCCTTTAGGTGAAGCTGCTTTAGGACTGTTGCTGCAGGCTTTATTTTCCCTTTTGCCATGACTGCTGCTGCAGTGTTTGTCCTTTTTCCAACTGCTGTAAGGTCAGCACCAATGCTTTCATTTGCCACTTTGGCAATGGCCTTAAGCTATTCTCAAAGAGAGCCCCAACTGAAACCATTTTTCAGCTGGTGAGATGGGGTGTTTAAATGTGTGTGGCATCTCTCTCCATCGGTCAGAATTTCTCCCTCAGGCTTCTGGAGTGACTGAGTTTGGCTCCAGACTGCTGTGGCGACTTGGAGAAGTTGCAGCAGGGGAAGCTTTGGCCTGGTGTAGTTCCTGCTTCTTCCCATGTGGCGTCACCGCGTGGTTGCCTTCAAATCCAGTGTGGAGTTTCTTGCTGGAAGGCTTTGCGGTGGCTGTGGTCAGAGCAGCCCCTGGCTTGGCCCTGCTGGGATCACGCCATTAAAAGCTCTTCCCAAGTTGAGTGGTGTCTCGAGAGTCACCAGAGGTAAGATTCCCCTCGGCTGCCCATTCAGCTTGCTCTTGCTTGGCACATTCACACACATTCCTAAGGCCTGCGGGCAGACCATGGGTCAGAAGTTTAAGTCGTAGCAGGTCTGTTGGAGCATCCAGTGGGGAAGAATATACTCCGTGATCATACATGGCTTGAACATGTGCTTGCTCTTTAACCACAGCAGTGAGTTCAGCTGAGCTGCTAACCAAAATCTCCGTCGGTTTGCCTCTATCTATAGAGTCTGAACTTCCAGCCCAGTGAGCAATTCAGGAAGTTAATGAGAGGTCTCCTTCCAGACCCTTACCCAAACATCTTCATGGCCCCATGAGCAGCGGGGATGGCTGCCGGGGGATGAAGTGCTGTCCCCGCTCAGGGGGCTGTGGCAGCCCGGGAGGAGGGGTGCACACAGGCTGCACAGTTCCCTTGCTGGGCGATGCGTTAGGCAGCAGCTGGCTCCCTTCGCAGGACACACTCTGTGGAGCCTGCACCCAGTATGGCATCATAGTACCATAGTATCAGTCAGGGTTGGAAGGGACCACAAGGATCAGCTAGTTCCAACCCCCCTGCCATGGGCAGGGACACCCCACACTAGATCAGCCTGGCCACAGCCTCATCCAGCCTGCTCTTAAACACCTCCAGGGACGGGGCCTCAACCACCTCCCTGCACAACCCATTCCAGAGCTTCAGCACTCTCATGGGGAAGAACTTCCTCCTCATGTCCAGCCTGAATCTCCCTATTTCCAGTTTCATTCCATTCCCCCTAGTCCTATCACTACCTGAGAGCCTGAGCAGTCCCTCCCCAGCCTTCCTGTAGCCCCCTGCAGATCCTGGAAGGCCACAATGAGGTCACCTGGGAGCCTTCTCTTCTCCAGACTGAACAGTCCCAACTCCTTCAGTCTGTCCTCACAGGAGAGGTGCTCCAGCCCTCTGCTCCTCCTCGTGGCTCTTCTCTGGACACCTTCCAGCACCTCCAGATCCCTCTTATAACAGGGCCTCCAGAACTGGATGCAGTACTCCAGGTGGGGTCCCACCAGAGCTATGTTGTCCATAGCCAGGCAACGGCTAGCGGAGGCTGAGCCGGCTGTTGCCGACGGCTCGGCAGTGCCCCCAGGCAAGAGGCTGCAATCTGATGCGGAGCATGAGGTAAACTCCAGCACGATCTCGGGCACTTGTTGACCAAACAGCCCCCACTGAACGTTGGCCACAATGAGTACTGCACCAGCAGCAAGCTTTGTACAGGGAAGAATGAAGCACTGCTGTGGTGGTTCCCAAACAGCATATGCACACACAGTGCCAAGGCAAGCACGAGTAAATCGCCTGAACTCTCTTTACCTCAAAGGTGGGAAACATGCCCAGGCAGGTTGTGTACCTGCACTCCCTGACACCTCCTTCCTTTGTTAATGTGGCACCCAACACCCCCCTGCCCCGAAGAGAGGGGGAAGAGGGAGTTTGAGCAGAACATGTAGGGGCATGTCCTGGCAATATTTGGGGCATAATTTGAGCATAAGCATCCGTCACCATGCTTGGCCAGGTGGCAAACATTGGGTGCTCCTGGCACAGGTGGTGCTGTTCCTCCCGGGATGGTTGGTTCCCAGGGGTTTTCTTGGCGCACTTGAAACACCGATTTGTGCGCCCCTAGCGATAAGGAATTTTACAGCAGTTCCTGTAGGTCCTGTGGGGATCACTCCACTGCAGTCATACATGAAGCAAGGAGAGAGGCCGGGAGCATTTAGTTTTGTGAATTGTCCTTGGAGCTCTGGCAGTGAGGTGTGAAAGGGAGAAGTTGAAGCTGCTTGGGGGGGCTGCCATTGCTGTTCTCGTTTCTACCATGGCTGCCACTTCGGTTTCTGCTCCATTCGCTGCTTTTGGTTTGCAATGGCAGCAGCAGGGATTTAACCCTCCATTTTTGCAAATGCCCTGGGGCGTGTTCAGACATTGCCAGAGAGTGCAGCAGCTTCCTTGGGGCCAACAGGGCCGTTTACAATTGCATGGCGAATCTTGTCTCTGGGAGCAGTTGTGCCCTCTGGTTCGTCCGGAGTAACTCCCATTCTGTCCTGGACTGGAATGTGGACTGGGAGAGGTGGTGGCAGGGGAGGTCTTTATGTGATGCGCTTCTTGCTTCCTGCCGCGTGGTGTCGCCGTGTGGTTACCTTTTGTTGATTCGGTGTCTCAGCAGGCAGCTTTGCTGTGAGTACACCACCCAAGTAACCAAGGTCTTGGCCAGTATGAGACAGTCCATCAAAACCTCTTCCCAAGTCCTGCTATGTTCCTGGGAACGTCTCAAGGCATTGTTTTGATTGCTTGTTTGATTTCCCTTTTATTACATTTGTATGTCCCTTGAGAGCTGCTGGTAGACCAGAGGTCAGAGCTGCACCAGATTTAGAATAAACCAGGTTGGAAGAGACCTTCAAGATCATCACATCCAACCTATCACCCAATCCAACCCACCTAAACAACTAAACCATGGCACCAAGCACCACATCAAGTCTCCTCCTGAACACCTCCAATGAAGGTGACTCCACCACCTCCCTGGGCAGCCCATTCCAATGGGCAATCACTCTTTCTGTGCAGAATTTCTTCCTAACCTCCAGCCTAAACCTCCCCTGGTGCAGCCTGAGACTGTGTCCTCTTGTTCTGGTGCTGGCTGCCTGGGAGAAGAGACCAACCTCTGCCTGGCTACAACCTCCCTTCAGGTAGTTGTAGAGAGCAAGAAGGTCACCCCTGAGCCTCCTCTTCTCCAGGCTAAGCAACCCCAGCTCCCTCAGCCTCTCCTCGCAGGGCTGTGCTCCAGACCCCTCACCAACTTTGCTGCCCTTCTCTGGACACGCTCCAGCAAGTCAACATCCTTCCTAACCTGACGGGCGCAGAACTGTGTACAGTACTCAAGGTGTGGCCTAACCAGTGCAGCGTACAGGGCGATATGGGGCTGGATTTGTCAGGGCAGCCATGGAGGAAGTATATAATGGGGGATCGTACCTGGCCTGAACACACGCTGGCTTTTTAACTGCTGCAGTCAGTTGAGCAGAGCTATTCACTGGAACTTCTGCTGCTCTGGCTCTATCTGTAAGTCCAAGCCTGCAGCACACTATGCAATTCATGTGCTTAAAGAGTGGTTTGTGTCTGGACCCAAAGCCAAAAACACCTCATGGCCCCAGGAGCAGCCTTTTGCTTCTTCAGGGCTCAGGAAAACTGTGTCTCTGTCTGCCTCCAACATGCAATAAAGGCAATCAGTAACAGTCGCATCTGGTTCCTGTGCATCGTTCTCCTGCAGATCACTTAGCTGCAAACCGGTGTCCAGGCGACCGTGGGTTGTGGTTGCACCGCGGCGACTGTCTGTGCATTCTTGCTCGGGAATGGGCTGCATGCTCCTTTCCCTTACGGTGTCTTCATCGGAGCACAAGTCTGTTGCCGGAGAGTATCTCTAACTTAGAGCTCGTGGCTGTTTTACGTGCTTTGTCTCTCCATTTGCAAGAGGCAGGTGGGCTGGATTTGCGCGGTGAGATGGGGCTGGGTTGGCACCGGGAGATGGAGCTGGATTGGCACGGCGGGATGGGGCTGGATTGGCACGGCGAGATGGAGCTGGATTGGCATGGTGTGATAGGGCTCAACTGGTGCAGTTCAATGGGGCTAGATTGGTGCAGCACAATGGGGCCTGACTGGCACTGTGCAACGGGGCAGGATTGGTGCGGTGCGGTGGGGCTGGATTGGTGTCGCGTGACCAGATTGCCAAAGGAGCTTCAGGCAAAGTCAGTTTGCAGGCTGCTGCCGTGCTCAGCAGAGCAGCTGAACCAAAATCCACTTTTCATGGCGTGGAAGAGCTCGGTGGCTCCGTGCCCAGAGTGGTTGGCAGAACCGGCTCAGAGTCTTTCAAGGCACAGTGCTCTGGGTTAAAGTCTGTCGCTCGCAGCTGCTCCGTCACGACAGGCAGTGTGTAACCAGATGGTGGAGGGGATCTGGCAGCGAATGCCAGGTCACGGTTGTCACCAGGACTGCAGGTCCAGGACTGTGCTCAGGTTTCAGTTCCAGTTGCACTCTGTAGTTTAATCTGTGTAGCTACCAGACCCCACAATCTCTGGTTCTGTGCCTCCACATGTTCCATTCTCTTTCAGAGCAATGAATCTTTTCCCCCAAAAGCTGAATCCTTTCCTCATACTTCTTGCGCTGTTCTTGTTGCTGTGTGATGCGAGGCCTCAGCCTGGCTGTGCCTTTCTCAGCTGTCAGGTCAGTGACCAGTTCAGTACTGCTCTCAGCCAGTTTTGCAATAATTCCCAGCAGCCTTTTGCCCTTTCCTTGCACCCGTTCCGAATCAGAGCTGCTGGTTGCCTCTCCTGTCTCGGGCACACCCTGCTCGCTGCACCATTTGTTGTTCTTTGTAATATTTCTGCCTGATTAAATATTAATAGTTCATAGCACTGCCTGCACATCATCTTCACTGACTTGGGAACACAGAGCAATGGGAATGTCTGCTTGGATGAAGCTCCCAGTGCTGGTGGCCAAGCTGAGAGCCTGGCAGTGGTTTCTTGGAGAGGCTGCCCAGCTGCCTGCATGGTGGTGCTGTCTTTGTTCAGCCTGCAGCACACCTGTTCCTCAGCAGATACTTGAGGCTTTGGAGCTGGCACATCGGCCATGGACAGGCCAGCTTCAGGAAGACTGATGAGACAAGGTTTGAGAAGACAAATGAGAATGAAAATGTGCTTTAAAGACTGGAATTCCTTTAAAGGTCCTTGAGTCACCACACCTTTGTGTATTCTTCTCTGACACCACTGCTTCTTCCCCCTTCCACCCCAAGCCCATCCCAGTTACAGTTTGGTTTGCCATTAGAACTTTGGAGCTTGACGTTGTCGACCACAGAGATCCGTTAGGATCTGTTACTTGGGTTTGGTTTTCTCCTTCCCTATTCCCTTGGCATCCACCTATCTTTTTTCTTCCTGTAGGGGAAAAGTGCCAATACCAAACTGAGTAAGACTGGAATTAAGTAGTGCCATTCCAAAGGGAAAACCGTGGTGTTTGGTTTGAAGGAAAGTGGATTTCTTCCATTGCCAGCATTGGAGGGAAGGTAAATGAAAGTTGGTTTTAAATGATATCCTGAATCCTTCTCAAATAACTTTCAAGTAACTTCCAGTTCCAGCAGAGTCTGTTGGCACTGTGTGATGACTTGTACAGCTCTGAGGCTGACCTGAAGCAGGGAGAAAGTGTGAAAGGGTGGGGAGAAGAAACTGTCCTGCACACACACTGTGTGGTGGAGTGGGGTTTGTTTCTGCGGGCTGGGGTTTTGGGGCTTCTTGTGGCCTTCAAATAGTAGCTTTAAATAAAAGCTTGTAACTGACCAGAGCAGCTTCAAAAGCTCCTAAAAAGCAGCTTTGCTATGCTGCTCAGGGATGCAGGCAGGGGCCGTTGGCAGGACCTGATGCCTCCGTTTGCTTTTGCAAAGCTGCTGGTGTTGCTTTGTCACCTGTGGGGACAGGCTGTGTTTGCCAGGTCATCACCATAGAATCCTTTAGGTTGGAAAAGACCTTCAGGATCTTCAAGTCCAACCATTAACCCTACTCTGCCAAGCCCAGCACCAAGCCATAGCCACAAGCACTGCATCTGCACGGCTTTTAAACCCCTCCAGGGATGGGGACTGCCCTGGGCAGCCTGGGCCAGAGTCTGACAAACCTTTCAGTGAAAAAACTGTTCCTGCTGTCCAGCCTAACCCTCCCCTGGTGGAAGCAGAGCACAGTCCTTCTTGTTCTATCACTGGGTACTTGGGAAGAGAGAGCAGTCTGCTCACATCTTCACTCTGTGCTTCCTGGGTACCCAAAGCAGCTTTTCTTTGGCTCTAGCATTGGCTCACCTGGGTTTCCTCTTTGCCAGATGGGGCAAATGCTTTTCTCTTTGTAACTGGAATGTGCTGACCTGCAAAGTGCTGTCTCCCAGGGGGTGTAGGAGGTAGCTGGAAGGGTCTGGTTACTCAGCCTGTGCTGAATGTCTGCAGGGGTGTAGTGGAAATGGGATCACAGAATTGTTTGCATTGGAAAAGGCCTCTGAGACCATCCAGTCCAACTCTCAACCCAACACCACCATGGTCACTAAACCATGGTCCCAAGTGCCATGGCCACAGGTTGCCTGAACTCCTCCAGGGATGAGGACTCCACCACCTCCCTGGCAGCACAGAAGTTTTCCCTAATCTCCAACCTAAGCCTCTCCTGGCACAATTTCAGGCCATTTGCTCTCGTTGGAGCACACATCCCTTGGTTGTGTTGTTGTTTGGTGGTTTGAAAAGGACAGCCGTCCTCTCCCAGGAGCTGCGGGGAGCTGCGCAGCACTGCCCCTGCCGTTGGGTCGTACAGGCTCCGCGTTTGCGGGAAAAGAGAGTCCAGGCACGCTGCGTTGCGGCAGGCTGGCTGCGCAAGGGGAGGGTGGCTCTTTGTTTTAGAACTAAGTCCTGTATTGTCCCCAAAATAAAGAAGTGATGGCAAAAATTCAAGGCCTGGCTGTTGCTTTGTGAGACACAAAAGCTGTGTGGGTGGAAGAAATGATTACAGGGCTTTTGGATGCAAGTGCTGGGATTGCCTTCACCGCAAGCAGCCTGGGCAGGTGTTGCAGAGGTTCGGGTGGCTCTGTGCTTGGGGTGTTTGGGATCTGTGCTTCCCAAGGACCCTGTCCTTGGGTGTGCAGGGCTCAGACAGCCCTGTGGAACTGGAAGTGGAAATCCTGCTCCCTCCATGATTTGTGGTGAGAGCCAAGCCATGGGGTCTTGCTCCAGCCTCGTGGGGAGCAGCCTCTTGTGCCTCTCTGCTCCATCAGAGGCAACTGTGCCAGCTTCTCGACTAAGGGAATGGTTTGTGCCAGGAGCTGGGTTGTCTGGCTCAGTCCTTCCCTCTAATACTTTTATGCTAAAAGTGAAAAAGAAAAGATTACTTTTGGGTTTCTTTTGGTGAGCATGCTGCTGCGGTTGTGCCAGACAAGGAGCGTTCTGCTAAGGAGAGGATGCTGCATGGGACGAGTGCGGGGGAACCAGTCCCAGCGTTCCCTTCACCTGCCTGCAGCTGCCCCAGGGCCCCAGCCAAGAGGGGGCCAGGCCGGGTGCTGTCTCCCTGCTGCACTCGGGGCCCCTGCCCCGTTCCCCCGGCCTTGCTTTTCGGCTGCAATCAGTTCACAAAGCCCTCAGCGCTCCCTAGCGCTTCTAGCGCCGCCGGGACTCGAACCCCGGTCGCCGGCTCCCCGCCGCGGGGGCCGCCGGGGCCGGAAGCGGTGCGGCGCAGTTCCGGGGCCGGCGGTGTCCTCTGCCCGCCCCACCGCCCTCTCTGCACCATGCTGCTCGCCCGGGCCCTGCGCTCCGCCGCCGCCCTGCGCCCGGCGCTCCGCCACCCGCCCCGCCGCCTCCTCCTCCTCTCCTCCTCCTCCTCTCCCCGCGGCCTCCTGCCGCCGCCCGGCGCCGCGCCGCCCCTGGCGCGCTCCCTCTGGCAGCTGGGCGGCGGCTGGCGGACGGCGCTGCTGCGCCCGCGGCGGGGCTCGGCCGGCGGCGTGTCCTGCGGCTGCGGCGGGCTCCACACCGAGGGTAAGCCGGGGGGTCCCGCCGGGGTTCCCGCCGGGGGTCCTGCCCGGCGGGGGCGCGGGGCCCTCGCGCCGAGCCGCGCTGCACGTGGCGGGGTGGGGGGAGGGGGCGTCCCCAGCGCGGGAAGCGGCGCTGACCCCAACCCCTCTGCCCCGCAGGGGACAAAGCCTTCGCCCAGTTCCTGACGGACGAGATCAAGGAGGAGAAGAAGATCCAGAAACACAAATCCCTGCCCAAGGTGTCCGGCGGGTGGGAGCTGGAGGTGCACGGCACCGAGGCCAAGCTGGTGCGGAAGATCGCCGGCGAGAAGTGAGTGCGGCCCTGCGGAGAGGCTCTGTGCCCCCGGGGGCTGCGAGGCAGTAGCTGGGGAGTGACCCTGCTGAGGGGCCTGGAGCATCGCTGTGGGGAGCAAGGGCTGAGAGCCCTGGGGCTGGCGCCTGGAGCAGAGCAGCCCCAGCGGGGAGCTGAGCAGTGCTCAGCAGGAGCTGAAGGAGCTGTGGGGGGACAATGTTTTACATAACTCTGTTCTTGCCCAGTGCTACAAAGCTTCCTGCAGTGTTCCTGCAAGCTGGAAAAGGGCAGATTGAGACTGGAGATGAGGAAGAAATTCTTTGCAGTGAGGCTGGGGAGACTCTGGCACAGGCTGCCCAGGGAGGCTGCGGCTGCCTCCTGCCTGGAGGTGTTCAAGGCCAGGCTGGATGAGGCTGGTGGGAGGTGACCCTGCCCACGGCAGGGGTGGAACTGGACAAGCTTTAGAGTCTCTTCCAGCGCATGCTGTGATTCCTGCATGAAAGGAACCAGTTCAGCCCAGCAAAGCTTGTTCAAGAGAGCAGCTGGAGGAAGGCAGCAGCACTCAGGTGTCTTTACCTGCAGTACTTGGGTTGGTTCTGGCTGTGTGAATCCACACCACGAGGCTGTCCCCAGAACAGAAGCTTCACAGAGCAGGGATTTGGGTGGGTGTGTGCTGAGGGCACTCCAAGCTGAGCTGTTTGTGTTTCTCCCAAAGGATAACAGTCACCTTCAACATCAACAACAGCATTCCACCCTCAGCTGATGATGAGCCACCAGAAGGGCAGAAGCCTGATGAGCAGGAGGTAACTCCCTGGATGTGGCTTCAGTGATGGGAACGCAGAGGGAAGTTAGAACCTTGCCCTTAAGGGGTTTTGCCTCTGGATATTTGGGAGCTGGAATTCACAAAGTGCTGCTAGTTCTGGGTTGGTCACCACTGGGCTGTGACCCTCCTGACTGCAGCAGAAAGGCAGAGCAGGGTGGGAGGGCCCCAGAGGGCAAATGACAGCACTGGGGACACTTTCTCCATTGCCTTCCCTCCTGGCCATGCTGTACCCGGGGGAAGGAGCAGTGCACTTGGTCTGTGAGCAGGCTGTGCCCTGCCAGGTGTCCTCCATGAGGAGGGCAGGCACAGGCAGCTCCTGCTCAGAACAGGAAGCTGTGGCCAGCTCCTGGCACTGTGGAGGGACCCATCCCGGTGAGCTGTGGGTTGTTAGGGAGGGACAGATGCTGCCAGCTGCCATTTTACCTGTGTGAGCAGAGCAGAGAGGGGGCTGAGGGCCATTGGTGAGTCTGAGGAAAGGTTGGGTTGTTCTTGGCCAGGTTGGAGGCTCCAGAGAGACGGTGAAGGGCCAAGCTGTGCTGTGCTGCCAGCACCTTGGCTCCTGTTCAGCCTCCAATGCTGATGCAACTTTTCTCTTTTTCAGCCTGAGCTTACATCAACTCCCAACTTTGTTGTGGAGGTGATAAAGGATGACACAAAGCAGACCCTGGTTCTGGACTGCCACTACCCTGAGGATGAGGTGGGTGTCAGCCTTCAGCCAGCCCTGGGCTGGGCCTTGCTGTGTGCAGAGAGCACAGGCTCCTTATCTCTGCTTTTCCAAACATGATAGCAAGGGGTGGTGTTTGCAAGGACACTCTCTGGGGAGGTAGTTCCCCTCCTCCCTCACCTGCTGACCAGCTCTGATTGAACTCTGTTGGAGAAGGGAGGCTGAACTTGGCACAGCAGCTTGAGAGGGGTGAGAATGGCCACAAAAGGAAAGATTTGATAGAGGTCCTTAGTGACTCACAACTCTTGGTGTCACAAAGAGAAGCAGGGGTGAGAAACAGGGGAGAGAAAACAAAACTGAAGAGCTTTGGTTCACCCTGACCTTTGTGGTTTGTTCTGTTACCAGCTGCTTTATGCAGCCAGCCCTGCCCAGCAAGGCTTGTGCCACTGTGGGAGCAGCTCTGAGGAGCAAAGGCTGAGAGCCCTGGGGCTGAGAGCCTGGAGAGGAGCAGCCCCAGAGGGCAGCTGAGCAATGGTTACAAATATCTGCAGGGTGGGGGGCGAGGAGAGGCCAGGCTCTCTGCAGTGGTGTCCTGTGGTAGGACAAGGGGCAGGGGACACAGACTGGAACCCAGGAGCTTCCACCTCCATAGGAGGAGAAAGTTGTTTGGTGTGAGGCTGCTGGAGGCCTGGAGCAGGCTGCCCAGAGAGGCTGTGGAGTCTCCCTCCCTGGAGAGAGCCTACCTGGATGTGCTCCTGGGTGACCTGCTCTGACAGGGGCGTTGGACTGGATGGTCTGCCCTCCAGCCCCTCCCACTCTGTGATCTAGGGAGGGCTGGAGAGAGCTGTGCAGGGGCTTAGAGATACAGAAAAGGGTTTTGACATTGTTGTAAAGCTCAGGCTGCTGCTGGCAGCGGGAGCTGGGCACTGCTGGCCATCAGGGCGCTGCTGGCAGCGGGAGCTGGGCACTGCTGGCCATCAGGGCGCTGCTGGCAGCGGGAGCTGGGCACTGCTGGCAGCGGGAGCTGGGCACTGCTGGCAGCGGGAGCTGGGCACTGCTGGCCATCAGGGCGCTGCTGGCAGCGGGAGCTGGGCACTGCTGGCCATCAGGCGCTGCTGGCCATCAGGGCGCTGCTGGCAGCGGGAGCTGGGCACTGCTGGCCATCAGGGCGCTGCTGGCAGCGGGAGCTGGGCACTGCTGGCAGCGGGAGCTGGGCACTGCTGGCCATCAGGGCGCTGCTGGCAGCGGGAGCTGGGCACTGCTGGCAGCGGGAGCTGGGCACTGCTGGCCATCAGGGCGCTGCTGGCCATCAGGGCGCTGCTGGCAGCGGGGGCAGCTGGGGCACTGCTGGCCATCAGGCGCTGCTGGCCATCAGGGCGCTGCTGGCAGCGGGAGCTGGGCACTGCTGGCAGCGGGAGCTGGGCACTGCTGGCAGCGGGAGCTGGGCACTGCTGGCCATCAGGGCGCTGCTGGCAGCGGGAGCTGGGCACTGCTGGCAGCGGGAGCTGGGCACTGCTGGCCATCAGGGCGCTGCTGGCCATCAGGCGCTGCTGGCAGCGGGAGCTGGGCACTGCTGTCAGCGGGAGATGGGCACTGCTGGCCATGAGGGCGCTGCTGGCAGCGGGAGCTGGGCTGTGGGACTGCTCTTGAGGTGCTGCCTGTGGTGTGAGTCCTGGCTTTGGGGTGAGGCTGCTGCAGGTGCCCAGCAGCTGGAGCTGACTGCCCTGCATTGCCCTCCCCTTTCAGATTGGACACGAGGGAGAGGAGGAAAGTGACATCTTCACCATCCGGGAGGTCAGCTTCCAGCCCACGGGAGAGTCGGACTGGAAGGACACCAACTACACCCTCAACACAGACTCCCTGGACTGGGTGAGTGCTGCTCATACACAGGCCCTGGGCTGCAGGGTGCCTCAGGGTCTCATCCAGACATCTGCCTGTGAGTCCTGCCCCAGATGCCAGAGAGGAGGCATTGCCCTGCTCCACCCCAGGGTGCCACAGGATTGTGGTTGGACCTCTGGAGCTCACCCAGTCCAAGTCCAGCAGGGCACCCACAGCAGCTTGCCCAGCAGCACAATGCCCAGGGGGGTTGGAAGCTCTCCTCCACACCAGGACACTCCACAGCCTCTCTGGGCAGCCTGCTCCAGGCCTCCAGCACCCTCACAACAAACAACTTTCTCCTCTTCACATCCAACCTCCTGGGCTCCAGGCTGTGCCCATTGCTGCCCCTTGTGCTGTCCCTGGGCACCACTCAGCAGAGTCTGGCCCCAGCCTCTTGCCCCCCACAGCTCCTTCAGCTCTTGCTCAGCTCAGCTGCCCTCTGGGGCTGCTCTTCTGCAGGCTCTCAGCCCCAGGGCTCTCAGCCTTTGCTGCTCCCAGAGCTGCTCCAGGCCCCTCAGCAGCTCTGCAGCCTCCCCTGGGCTCTCTCCAGCAGTTCTCTGTCTCTCCTGAACTGGGGACCCCAGAACTGGACCCAGGACTCCAGATGTGGCCTGACTAGGGCAGAGCAGAGAGAGAGGAGAACCTCCCTTGCCCTGCTGGCCACACCCAGGACACCTTTGGCCTTCTTGGCCACCAAGGATACACACAAGTGGCCCTGGAAGTCACCCACATCCCAGAGCCTGGCTGGCACAGGAGGCAGCCTGGCCGCACCTCACGGGCTGGCACTTGGTGTTCGCTGCCAGGCCCTCTGCCAGCTTGCAGCCAGGAGCTGTGAGTACAGAGACAGAATGGTGCAGGGCAGTTTTCTGTCTCTCTGAACTGGCTACAAAGTTCAAGAATGGCTACAAGGGAATGCCCCTGCTGGGATCCTGTGCCCTGTTCTATCCTGCCATACCCCCCACCATCCCCCTTCCCTCCAACCATCACAGCCAAGGTCAGGCCTGCTGAGCAGGGGGTGAGCAGCTCCCTGGTCCCCTGGGGGAGGCAGGGCCCAGCTGCCAGGAGCCGTTTCAAAAGCAGCCCTGGGCAGGTGCTTCTCCTAAGGAAGCCTCCTGTGGCTTGCCTGCAGGCTCTGTATGATCACCTGATGGATTTCCTGGCTGACAGAGGCGTGGACAACACCTTTGCTGATGAGTTAATAGAGCTCAGCACTGCCCTGGAGCACCAGGAGTACATCAAGTTCCTTGAAGACCTTAAAAGCTTTGTCAAATGCCAGTAGGTTGGGCTGGGAACCTTCTCATCACGTGTGGGCATCCCACAGCACTGCTCCAGCCAGCAGCCCCCAGCTGCACCCTCACAGCAGGGAGGGAGAGGAAGCAGCTTTGGCTTTGGAGAGCCAGGAGTCTCTCCTGCAGCTGGGGATTGGTATTTATCTTGCAGCCCAGATCAAGGTCTCTGCCATGATGGCCCAGAATTGCCTCACCCTTCCTGGTGGCTTTTGTACAAATAATGAATGTGAAGAATAAAACCTGTTCCACATACCCCTGAGAGCTGCTGCTGCCTCCTCTGCTGGCTCTGCCACAAGCTGCACAGAACGGGGGCTGGGCCCCAGCCAGTGCTGCAGCAGCTGCTCACAGCTGGTGCTCAGCACTGCTGTGTTCTGCTCGGGAGTGTGCTCCAAGGAAAACCACCCAGCAGCTCCAGCCAGCAGCATGCCCTCTGTCAGCACTGCTGGCCAAGGTGATGTGTGTCAGGGAATAGACCTCAGGGTTACAAACTGTGTGCAGAGACACACCTGAGAGAGGCTGGAGCACAGATCCAGCACAACTGAAACTGCTGCTCAGAGGCACTGCTGCTGGCTGCTCCTCAAACCACCACCTCCCTTCTGACCTGCAGGCCACAAGTGAGGTTGAAACAGACTCCAGCATTCCGTGTGAGATGGCTGAAGTACACCACTGAGGCTGAAATACACTAGAGAAGTTTATTTCCAAGTAGACACTGTGCCATTGAAAGTGCAGGGCAAGGCAGGGCTGCCTCTTCAAGTAGCTTCTTGACACAGCAGGTAAAAACAGTCCTGTAGCAGCTCTGGGGTTAGTCCTGAAGGCCTTCCAGTAAAAGAGAAAAAGCAGCAGCTGGAGCAGCTCAGAGGAGAATCGTCCAGGAGTCACAGACCTTTATAAATGGGAGAAAAGGAATCACTGGTGTGCAGTGCAGAGCCTTCAGCTCTGCTCCTCACACTCCTCACAAGGGTGTTAGGGAAGCAGCAAAGCTAAGAGCTTGCTGGCTCCAGCTTGAGCCTAGGGCTGGGGGATGTCTGCCCAGAGGCTGCTTGAGGAGGCTGCAGCTCAAGTGAGTGGTAAAACCTTCCTTGAAGCACCTCAGCAGCTGCTTCACATAAAGCTTGGAAGGTAAAGTGAGAGAGCTAAGGCACTGTGACAGTCCCTATGGGGACAGGTTGAGAGCTGGGGCTGTTCAGCCTGGAGAAGAGAATGCTCCAGGGAGACCTCAGAGCAGCCTCCCAGTGAGTGCTGAAGTGCTCCAGGAGAGCTGGGGAGGGACTTTAGACAAGGGCTGGGAGTGCCAGGCCCAGGGACAATGGCTTTGGGCAGAGAGGGGGAGATTGAGACCTCCCTGGAGGTGCTCAAGGCCAGGCTGGATGAGGCTTTGAGCAACCTGGGCTGGTGGGAGGTGTCCCTGCCCATGGCAGGGGGCTGGCACTGGGTAATCTTGCAAGTCCCTTCCACCCCAACCCATTCTGTGGCTCCATGATCCTATGAAGCATTCCCTAACCCAGCACTTAAGGGAAGTTTTGTCATTTGACTCTTCCTTTCACAGCTACTGGTAATCAAAAGCCAAACCATTCCCAGGGAGGGCTGTGGAGAGAGCAGGGAGTCCCTGCCCTGGCACCAGCGCTGCCGGCCTCCGGGCTCACCGCGCAGCTCATGAGCAGGTTGGTCTCCTCCAGGCCCCTGGTGGCAGTGAACTCCGGGCTGTGGGAGCACCTCTGGCTGTGCTCTGTGACAGTGCTCTCCAGGAGACTCCTGAGCCTCCCTTCAGTCATGTCCTGGGAAGCAGGGGGGCACAAGACATCTGAAGTTGCTGTCTGCAGCTACAGCCTGTCCCTGGGCAGCAGCTGCGAGCTGGCACGTGCAACACCCGGCTTACCTGTGTGCTGATGTGCAGCCCACACTGGCAGAGCACCAAGTGATTCCTCACAGTCAGGCTGTTCCTGGACACAACGTGCAAGGAGCATCATCAGCACCACGGCCTGAGCATGGGGAGGTCTTAGCAGAGACCCTCTTGGCTGGAGATGATGGCTCCAGGGGGCTTAGCTGTTGGAATTAACACTAACAGCAGCCTTCCCCCACTGCCTCTGCCCATCCCCAAGCCCAGGCTGCTGTAAGGGGAGTGGAGGAGCTCAGTGCCACCCCCAAGGCCCTGCTTACTTCCTGCAGACAGGGCAGATGAGCTGCTCAGGGGCATCCCAGCCCTCCAGCACGGCATCGAGGCACTCCTGGTCGAACCGCAGGCTGCGCTCGTACTCCTCCAGCACCGACTGCTCTGCACACAGCGAAGCAAGCCTCAGGCAGCTGCTGCCAGCACAGCCCTGCTGCTGGCCAAGGGAGCCTGAAGCAGCCACTCCTTGCTGAATTCTTGCTTGGGGTCAGACTTCCACCCTTGAGGGACTCATTCCTGCTGGGGTTTCCCTTTCTCCTACAAGCAGTCTGCAGCCACTCTCCCGTGGGTGACGTCTTCCACCCAACACCTCTGAACTGATTGATGCAGGTTCCCACAGCTCCCAAGCACCTCACTCCTGTTCCTCTCCCTCATTAGCTTCCCACAAACCTTAAAACATCCCTTAAAACTGTCCAAAAAGGGTCTCAGTGCATCAGGTTTCTAAGGAGGCTCTCCCCCTACATCACATGGCCCAGAGGAACCATGGAGTGAAGTCTCAGCCAGTCTGAATGCCCAGAAGCCAGAGCTACCACAGACCACATGTGTCAGCAAGAGTGCAGAGAATGTACCTTGCAAGATCAGCTCTTGTTGGATCTCCTCCAGTACTGCCAGCTCATCAGGGTCCTCCAGCATCTGAGAGGTGCATCAGTTAGTCACTGTTCCTCCTGGCTACTGCCTCCCTTGGCTTTCAGCACCTGCCTGAGCTGCCACTGCAGTGTGCGTTCCCCCTGCTGCTGCTCAGAATCTCTATTGGCAAAGCCCTGCACTGTAGGAAGCCCTCTGCTGGGAGGCCAGGCTGAGAGAGTTGGCCTTGGGCAGCCTGCAGAGGAGAAGGCTCCAGGGAGAGCTGCTGGTGGCCTTGCAGTGCTTCAAGGAGAGATCAGAAAGCTGGGGACAGTTTTTCTCAGGGCCTGTGGTGCCAGGCCAAGGGGGGATGGTTTGAACTGAGAGAGGGAGATGGAGAGAGGAGAGAGAAGGAGAAATGTTTGACACTGAGGCTGGGGAGAGCCTGGCCCAGGCTGCCCAGAGAGCTGCCCCATGGCTGGCAGCAGTGCAGCTCAGGGTGTTTGGGGCTGGATGAGCTTGGAAGGTCTCTTGCAAGCCACGATTCTATGATAATCATCTGTGCAAGGCCACCCACAACAGATCCCAGAGCAGAGCCTGCCCAGGGGTTTGGTTTTCAGAAGACTGCAGTTTCAGTCCTGTTCTGAGGAGTGGTCAGACACAGACCAGCTCTGGAAACTGCAGATGATTCACACACAGTCTGTGAAGGAAATGAGGACATTCCCCACTCGTGGCCCAAAGGCAGCACTTCCACAGTACAGCAGCCAGCTGCAAGAGGAAGCCCACTCCAACCACGCCAGACCAGAGCTGCAGAGATGTCTCTGGTACACCTGCACAGGACGCACAGCAGCAGCCCAAGCGTTTGTACTGACCTGATCCAGGGCCTCCACTGCCCCGAGGGCTGGCAGGCTCTGCTGCCCGGCCTGCAGCGTCTGCCACTCTATCTCCATCACCTCCTGCACCAGCAGCGCGCGGTGCCCGGGCTGCAGACCCTCTCCCCGGCCTGGCGGTACCGGTCCAGCAGCTTTGATCGGCTGCTCCTCAGCCTCTCCATGCAGCGCTTAGGAGGGAACAAACCAAGACGGGGCTCTTAGTGCTGGGGTGAGGAAGGGGCTCCAGCGCGGAGGGCATCCCGGAGGGACTGCCCGGGAGCGGGCTGACAGCTCCCGCCTCGACCGGCCGCGGCAGACCCTCACAGGGAGGGCTCAGGAAGGGCCTGGCTCGGCCTTCTCACACCGCCGGGAGGGACCGAGCCTGGCCGGGCCAGGCCAGGCCAGGCCAGGCCAGGCCAGGCCGAGCCGAGCCGGGGGCAAAGCAGCGGTCAGGGCGCCCACCCGGGCCCCACTCACCCGGCGGTAGGTCTCTTTCCAGGGCGGCGCGGCCGGGCTCTTGTACCGAGCGCGGTGCCGCCGGAGCGGGGACTCCATGGCCCGCGGAGCGCCAGCGCCGCGAGGCACGCCGGGAAATGGAGTCCCGGGGCGCAGGGAGCCGGAAGTGGCTCCGCGGAGCGCCGGAAGTGGCGCAGGTGGCGAGGCGGCGCCGATGGCGGGCGAGTGGGGCTCGGCCGAGCAGTGGCGAGCGGCCCTGCCGCAGCACGCCGTGCTCAGCCGCCTCCGCGACCGCGTCCCTGCCACCACCACCCGGCCGCCGCTCATCCGCAACCTCCTCTTCGGCCTCGACGGGGATCTGCTCCTCTGGGACGGGGAGTGCAGCGCGCTCCACACCATCGGCCTCCGCCGTCTCGGCGGGCCCGACCCCGCGGCGCTCAGCCGGTACCAGGTGGGGCCTGGCGCCGGGGGAGGCTGTGAGGGGCCGGCGAGAGGGGATGAAAGCAACGGGAGCTCTGATGGGAGCGGGGCTGAGCGGAGCCGGCAGCGAAGGCCCCGCGGCGGTGCTCACCCTTCGGCCTGCCCTCGGTGGCTCTTTGCTCAGTGAGATCTCCGGCTTTGGCCTTGGCTGTGGCGGGGAGCGAGTTCTTGTCTCATTCTGCATCTTGTAGCTGCTGTATAAATCAGTCGAGCTGTACCACTCTTCTGTGAACAATATCATTACGGGCTGAGGGGTGAAGGGCTGGAGAAGCACTGGACAGGAGCCAGCACCAGGTGCTGCCAGCCCAGCCCCAGCCTGGCCTGGGCTGATCCCCGGCAGTGTGGGCAGCAGGGGCAGGGAGGGGATTCTGCCCCTCTGCTGTGCTCTGCTGAGACCTCCCTGCAGTGCTGGGGCAGCTCTGGAGCCCTCAGCACAGACAGGGGCCTGGGGCAGCAGGGCCAGAGGAGGCCACAGCAGTGCTGGCAGGGCTGGAAGCCCTCTGCTGGGAGGCCAGGCTGGGAGAGTTGGCCTTGGGCAGCCTGCAGAGGAGAAGGCTCCAGGGAGAGCTGCTGGTGCCCTTGCAGTGCTTCAAGGGGAGATCAGGAAGCTGGGGACAGAGTTTGGAGCAGGTCCTGTGGTGCCAGGCCAAGGGGGGATGGTTTGAACGGAGAGAGGGAGATGGAGAGTGGAGAGAAGGAGAAATGTTTGACACTGAGGCTGGGGAGAGCCTGGCCCAGGCTGCCCAGAGAGCTGCCCCATGGCTGGCAGCAGTGCAGCTCAGGGTGTTTGGGGCTGTGAGCAACCTGCTCTGGTTGGGGATGTCCCTGCTGGCTGCAGGGGTTGGGCTGGATGAGCTTGGAAGGTCCCTTCCCACCCAGCCCAGGCTGTGGATGTGTGGTGGCTTGTCCTTACTCCAGTGTTTGTGTTTGCAGACCCTCCTCTGCATAGACCCTCCCCTGTTTGAGGTCTACCAGACGCTGCTGAGCCCCACCCAGCACCATGTGGCTCTGGTGGGCACCAAGGGGCTCATGGTGCTGCAGCTGCCCAAGCGCTGGGGCAAGAACTCGGAGTTTGAAGGTGGGAGATCTACAGTCAACTGCAGGTGGGTGAGACCTCAGGGGGCTAACCACACCCTGCTCCTGCTGTGCTTCCTCCACGGCCTCTCCTCTCTGGGGCTGCACAGACAGGGCAGACTTTGGCTGTATCTGGGCTGTAGGGACAGTCAGCAGTGATGTTGGTTTGGCTGCTTGCCAGGGACCCTACTGAGTGACCTTCTAAACGTGCTGCCACTGCTGAGGAGCAAGCTGCTCCCCTCTGCTGTCCTCCAGCCGTTCTGGGGTTCTCAGCTGTGGTGGCTAAGAGCAAACGTCCAGCTGGAGGTAACAAAGTGCCTCCACAGTACCACAGTGTCACCCAGGCTGGAAGAGACCTCGAAGATCTTCGAGTCCAACCTGTCAGCACAGACCCCATGACTAGACCATGGCACCAAGTGCCACATCCAGTCCCCTCTTGAACACCTCCAGGGACGGTGACTCCACCACCTCCCTGGGCAGCACAGCCCAATGGCGAATGACTCTCAATGAAGAACTTTCTCCTCCCCTCCAGCCTAAACCTCCCCTGGCACAGCTTGAGACTGTGTCCTCTTGTTCTGGTGCTGGTTGCTAGGGAGAAGAGACCAACCCCTTCCTGGCTACAACCTCCCTTCAGGGAGTTGTAGAGAGCAATGAGGTCTCCCTTGAGCCTCCACTTCTCCAGGCTAAGCAACCCCAGCTCCCTCAGCCTCTCCTCACAGGGCTGTGCTCAAGGCCTCTCCCCAGCCTTGTTGCCCTTCTCTGGACACCTTCAAGTGTCTCAATGTCCTTCTTAGACTGAGGGGCCCAGAACTGGACACAGGACTCAAGGTGTGGCCTAACCAAAGCAGTGTACTGGGGCAGAATGACCTCCCTGCTCCTGCTGGCCACACTGTTCCTGATGCAGGCCAGGATGTTATTGGCCACCTGGGCACACTGCTGGCTCATGTTCAGCCAGCTGTCAATCAGCACCCCCAGGTCCCTCTCTGGCAGCTCTCAGCCACTCTGACCCCAGCCTGTAGCGCTGCCTGGGGTTGTTGTGGCCAAAGTGCAGCACCTGGCACTTGGACTTGTTGAATGCCATCCTGTTGGCCTCTGCCCATCTGTCCAGCCTGGCAAGGTCCCTCTGCAGAGCCCTTCTGCCCTCTGACTGACCAACATCTGCTCCCAGCTTGGTGTCATCTGCAAATTTGCTGATGACTGTCTCAATCCCCTCATCCAGATCATAAATGAAGATATTAAAGAGGATGGGGCCCAGCACTGATCCCTGGGGCACACCACTGGTGCCTGGCTGCCAGCTGGCTGTGGCACCATTCACCACCACTCTCTGGGCTCAGCCTCCAGCCAGTTCCTAACCCAGCTCAGAGTGCTGCTGTCCAAGCCAGGGGCTGACAGCTTGGCCAGGAGTTGGCTGGGGGGGGATGGTGTCAAAGGCCTTGCTGGAGTCCAGGCAGACTCCACCCACAGCCTGCCCCACATCCACCAGGCAGTCACCTGGGCATGGCAGGAGATCAGGTTGGAGAGGCAGGACCTGCCCTTCCTGAATCCCTGCTGGCTGGACAGCTACAGCTGTGCCTCCAGCTTTGAGAGGAATACAGCTAATGGCTTTGGCACTTTTCACCTGGGCTCCTAGCTCCTCTTCCCCAGCTTGCCTTCAGAAGCCAGCTCTGGGTCTCTTGTCACTGTGTCCTTCTGCTTTGTCTTTCAGCACAATTCCCATTGCAGAAAGGTTTTTCACCAGCTCAACCTCTCTGACCCTGAAGCACGCTGCCTGGTATCCCTGTGAGACGCTGGAGCCCCACATCGTGCTCCTGACTTCAGATAACACCATAAGGTAAAACCTCTCTGCGCTCCAGGAGCCAAGTGTTGTGCTCTTGCCATGGCCAGTTGGCTTCTCACTGCTCTGCCACTCCTGGCAGGGCTGCCTGTGAAAAGCAGGCTGGGAGGAATTTCAGGCTGATACCAGCTGGTGTCCCTGCCCCAGCAGGGACTCCTGCAGCACTGCCAGCTGAGTGACCTGCCCTGCTCTTCCTTCTCTCCAGGTTTTACAATCTGAAGGTTCCTCAGAGCCCTGTCAAAGTGATTGCCCTCTCAGACACTGAGGAGGAGACCCTTAAAATCAACAGAGGGTAGGTGTGCTGCCTTCTTTTGCAAGGGCTTTGCACAGCACAGGCTCAGGATTCGGCTCTGGTTTGATGAGTGACAAATCTA
Source organism: Picus viridis (assembly GCA_033816785.1). Lineage (NCBI taxonomy): Eukaryota > Metazoa > Chordata > Aves > Piciformes > Picidae > Picus > Picus viridis. The sequence goes on from CM066598.1 coordinate 14,015,980, forward strand.
CCTGCAGCTCCAATGGGATTCTGATCATGGGATTCTTCCTAGCACAGGAATGGCACTTCCTTGGTGCTGCTTTGTGCCATCCTAAAGGGAAGCAGCAGCAAGGTGTAGAGCTGGGTGACTGTCAGGGTGGTCACTGGGGAGTGCAGTGGGCTTCAGAGGGGCTTTTGGAGGGGAGTGCAGAGCTGATCTCTTGATTGCCCTCTTGGCCTCGCTGGAATGGGAGAACTTGAGGGTCTCTGCTAGTCACAGCCTGATGCACTGCACAGGGATGGAATCCCAGAGAGTGCTGCTTGGCAAAGCCCTTTGAGCTCATCCAGGCCAACCACCCTCTGACTCTGCCAAGGCTGGGGCTGAGCCATGGCCCTCAGCACCACAGCTCTGCCTCTCTGAAACCCTTCCAGGGATGGGCATTCAACCACATCCCTGGGCAGCCTGTGCCAGGCTTTGAGAACCCTATCAGTGAAGAAGTTTTTTCTCCTGTCCAACCTAAGCCTCCCCTGGGGCAGCTCGAGGCCATTTCCTGCTGTCCTCAGTACCTCTCCCCCTTGTCTCCTGGGAGCTGTGCTGGAGGCTGCGGTGCAGGAGGAAGATGTCAGCTGTGTGCTCTGGCTGGCGTTCAGCAGTAAGAAAGAGCAGGTCAGCAGAGTGCTGGAGAGGTGCTGAGCAGGCATTTGCCAGCTGATGCTCTGCCCTGGTTCTGCCTTGTCCCCAGGAGAGCCTACACAGCCTCGCTGGGGAGACCGCCGTGGCCTTCGACTTCGGGCCCCTGGTGCCGGTGCCGAAGAGCGTCCTGGGGCAGCGAGGGGGGAGGAGGTGCTGGCATACCCCCTCTACATCCTCTATGAGAATGGAGAGACCTTCCTCACCTACATCAGCCTGCTGCAGAGGTGGGGCCACGTCATCCTCAGCGTTCCTGGGCTGCTGCTGTCTGTGCAGCGCTGGGGCTCTGGCCTGGGTGGGGGCTGGGCTGAGCTGCAGTGCTCTGCAGCTTGGCTTCTCTCTGTGCAGTGCTAGTGGACTGAAACCCAACAATCCTGTGGATTTAATCCAGTTTTGTGGCAATACACATTTCAGCTTTATTCACCTAGAGGTTCAGGTTTCCCCTGCTGAGAGTCCACTGGCCACTGTCTACCATCAGCAAGCTGAACTGCAGGTGCTGCACTGCTAAAACACCACAGAATCAGAACCAGTAGGGTTGGAAAAGATCTCTAATGTCATCCAGTCCAGCTTCCAGCCCAGCACCACCATGGCCCCAGGTGCCATGGCCACAGGTCTCTGGAACCCCTCCAGGGATGGGGACTCCACCACCTCCCTGTGCAGCCTGTGCCAGTCCCTGACCACTCTTGCACCAAAGCAACTTCTTCTCATCTCCAGCCTAACCCTGCCCTGATCCATCAGATCAGTGTCTCAGGCTGTTCAGGTGTGTTGTGGGGCCCTTGGTTCACAGCATGGACATCCTGAGCTGTGGCAGGGGCATCTGAGGAGGAGGAATGTTTGAAGATGTTAGAGGGCTGGCAGCTGTGTTCCATAAGGAAAAGTCAAGGATTTAATGCAAGACAAGCTTGAGCAAACTGAGAAGAAGGTGGGAAACTTGTGAGCTCCCAGGGTGAGTGGATGTTAAGATGTGGTATTTAGGCTACAGACTGCTCTGTCTGCCTCAGCACAGAGCAGATGCTGTCTTGGGCTGTAGCCCTTCAGAAGCTCTATCTAGAGAACTGCTACCCCACAAAATGCTGCTTGTGAAGTGCCTCATTAAGCAAGAGGCCAATTAAGTAGTAAGGATAATTAACCTGAGCTTTCCCTGTGTGCTTTGTGTCCTGTGACAATATTTCCTCTTGCATTTATTGCTGTCTGGTTTGGCTGCTTTGAAAGCAGGAACCCTGAGGTGCTGAGCTCCAGCCTCTGTCCTCAGATCTCACTGGGTCAGACTCCTGATGTGCTCCACTTGGATGGAATTGGACACAGCTCCAAACTTTGGCCTGGTTTGGGTTTTCTCTTACATCATTGTGCTTTAGTCACTTATTGGAGTCCCAGTGGACAGCAAGTTCTCCATGGCACAGCAATGTGCCCTTGTGCCAGGTGGGCCACTGACACCCTGGGGGGCAGCATGAAAAGCGTGGCCAGCAGCTCTAGGCAGCTGCTCTGCTCTGCTTTGCTGAGAACCCCCTGGAATACTGTGTCCAGCTCTGGGCTCCCCGGTGAAAGAGACTTGCTGGAGAGCGTCCAGCAGAGATCTCTGAGGGTGATGAAGGGACTTGGAACATCTTTGCTGTGAAGAAAGACTGAGGGCTCTGGGAGTGCTTAGTCTGGAGAGGAGAAGGCTGAGGGGGATCTGATCACTGTCTCTCAATAGCGGAGGGGTGGGGGTCAGGAGGAAGGGGCCAGGAGGAAGGGGCCAGGCTCTGTTTGGTGGTGCCCAGGGACAGGACAAGGGACAGCAGGGACAGGCTGGAACTCAGGAATAAATGTGTTTGGTGTGAGGGTGCTGGAGCCCTGGAGCAGGCTGCCCAGAGAGGTTGTGGATTGTTTCAAGCCCCACCTGGCTGTGTCCCTGGGTGCCCTGCCCTGGGTGCCCTCCCTGAGTGCCCTCCCTTGGTGCCCTCCCTGGGTGCCCTGCTCCGGCAAGGGCTTGGACTGGATGACCTCCGGAGGCCCCTTCCGGCCCCTAACCTTCTGTGATTGTGCAGCTGCTGTGCAGCAGGCAGCAGTGAGGAGCCCTCCTTGGCCCCTGCTGTGAGCAGCCCTTCTTCATTGCAGCACCAGGAGCCTGGGCAGGCTGCTGGGCCCCCTGCCCATGCACCCCGCGGCAGAGGACAACTACGGCTACGACGCCTGCGCGGTGCTGTGCCTGCCCTGCGTGCCCAACATCCTGGTGATCGCCACCGAGGCAGGGCTGCTCTACCACTGCGTGGTGCTGGATGGGGAGGAGGAGGAGGAGCAGGTACCTGCCCTGGGCTCTGCTCTGCCCTGCACCATTCTGTCTCTGTACTCACAGCTCCTGGCTGCAAGCTGGCAGAGGGCCTGGCAGCGAACACCAAGTGCCAGCCCGTGAGGTGCGGCCAGGCTGCCTCCTGTGCCAGCCAGGCTCTGGGATGTGGGTGACTTCCAGGGCCACTTGTGTGTATCCTTGGTGGCCAAGAAGGCCAAAGGTGTCCTGGGTGTGGCCAGCAGGGCAAGGGAGGTTCTCCTCTCTCTCTGCTCTGCCCTAGTCAGGCCACATCTGGAGTCCTGGGTCCAGTTCTGGGGTCCCCAGTTCAGGAGAGACAGAGAACTGCTGGAGAGAGTCCAGGGAGGCTGCAGAGCTGCTGAGGGGCCTGGAGCAGCTCTGGGAGCAGCAAAGGCTGAGAGCCCTGGGGCTGAGAGCCTGCAGAAGAGCAGCCCCAGAGGGCAGCTGAGCAATGCTCAGCAAGAGCTGAAGGAGCTGTGGGGGCAAGAGGCTGAGGCCAGACTCTGCTGAGTGGTGCCCAGGGACAGCACAAGGGGCAGCAATGGGCACAGCCTGGAGCCCAGGAGGTTGGATGTGAAGAGCAGTTGTTTGGTGTGAGGGTGCTGGAGGCCTGGAGCAGGCTGCCCAGAGAGGCTGTGGAATGTCCTGGTGTGGAGAGCTTCCAACCCCGCCTGGGCATTGTGCTGCTGGGCAAGCTGCTGTGGGTGCTCTGCTTTAGGAGGGGTTGGACTGGAGGGTCCCCAGAGGTCCTTTCCAGCCCCTCCATGCTGGGTTCTGGCATTCCAAACAGAAACTGTTTCTGAGACAGACTTGTTCCGAGTAAGAAAGGCACTTGAAGGACTTTCCCTGACCACAAGTCAGGGACCCTGGCCTAGGTCCTGTCCTTTTCTTGCTGCAGCTGGTGTTGCCATGTCTATCTCCATGATGCCTCACAGAAGAATTCACTTTGTTCACAGTCAGAAAAGTCTTGGGACCCCAGATCTGACCTTATCCCTTCCCTGTACGTGTTTGAGTGTGTCGAGCTGGAGCTCGCGCTGAAGCTGGCATCAGGAGATGAAGAAGAACCTTTGGAGTCTGATTTCTCTTGCCCCATCAAACTGCACCGAGGTAGGGCTGCTGCTGGGCTGCTGCTGAGCTTTCCCCTGCTTCATTCCAGGTCTTCAGGGTCTAGGTGTTCACAGGGTCCACTGGTGGCAGAGCAAGGAATTGCCTCCTGCCTTCGAGTGCCGTGGGGAGGGCAAGCCTGGGCGGTGCCTCGGCGCTTGCTGCAGGGCAGGTTCCCGCCGGGCTCCTCACACTCAGTTCCTCCAGCTGTGGCTTACAGAGTAGAAGTTGTTCATCTGTGTTGACCCCACGCTGGAAGGAGCTTCTGTGGGGGTGTTGATGCTGGGGGAAGAACTGGAGTCTGCTCATGGGACTGTGGTGTCATGGTGGGGCAGGACACAGGGGTTGAGTCTTCCTGGTCAGAGCACTGCCCTGCTGGCGTCCTCCCTTTGCTCTTGACCGAGAGAGATGTGGGACAGGAGGAGATCCAAGCAGGGCAGCAGCTGCTGCAAGCAGAACTCATCCTCCAGCTCAGCTCCTGGGAGCAAGATGTTGGTGCTGCCTGCACAGCAGATTGATGCAGGCTGGGAGGATGAATTCTCCAGCTTGGTGCCACTTGCTGTTGGGATTTCAGATCCCAAGTGTCCCTCCAGATACCACTGCACACACGAGGCCGGTGTGCACAGCGTGGGGCTCACCTGGATTGAGAAGCTGCACAAGTTCCTGGCCTCAGGTGAGTCTGAAGCCCTCTCACGTGTGGTGGGGCCTGAGCAGCTCCCTACCAGGCGGGTGATGTGGGGAATGCTGAGAGCCCCTCCCCTGCAGTGGGCTCTGCTGCATTCTGACAAATCTCCTTGCAGATGAAGAAGACAAAGACAGTCTGCAGGAGCTGGGAGCAGAGCAGAAGTGCTTTGTTGAGCACATCCTTTGTACCAAACCACTGCCCTGCAGGTAAAGGCCAAAACCTGTCTGTTGCTTCCAACTCAGTGAGCAGCTGTGGGAAATAGTTCTGCTTGGCTCTGGGGGTGAAGGGCTGGAGAGCAGCCCTGAGGAAAAGGCCTTGGGGGTGCTGGGGGTGCAAAGCTGGACAGGAGCCAGCACCAAGTGCTGCCAACCCAGCCCCAGCCTGGCCTGGGCTGAGCCCCAGCAGTGTGGGCAGCAGGGGCAGGGAGGGGATTCTGCCCCTCTGCTGTGCTCTGCTGAGATCTCCCTGCAGTGCTGGGGCAGCTCTGGAGCCCTCAGCACAGACAGGGGCCTGGGGCAGCAGGGCCAGAGGAGGCCACAGCAGTGCTGGCAGGGCTGGAAGCCCTCTGCTGGGAGGCCAGGCTGGGAGAGTTGGCCTTGGGCAGCCTGCAGAGGAGAAGGCTCCAGGGAGAGCTGCTGGTGCCCTTGCAGTGCTTCAAGGGGAGATCAGGAAGCTGGGGACAGAGTTTGGAGCAGGTCCTGTGGTGCCAGGCCAAGGGGGATGGTTTGAACGGAGAGAGGGAGATGGAGAGTGGAGAGAAGGAGAAATGTTTGACACTGAGGCTGGGGAGAGCCTGGCCCAGGCTGCCCAGAGAGCTGCCCCATGGCTGGCAGCAGTGCAGCTCAGGGTGTTTGGGGCTCTGGCTGGGGATGTCCCTGCTGAGTGCAGGATGGACTAAAGGACCTTCAAAGGTCTCTTCCAACCCAAATGAGTCTGGGATTCTCTCTCTGGCTCTCTCTTGCTGCATTCTTGCCATTAAATAACAAAATCAGGTTAAGAGAACTCAAGTAACAGAAATTTCTGCAGCAGGATTCTTCATGCCAGGTGGGCAAACAGCTCCTGAGTCCCTGTCTGCAGCCCCCTGTGAAAGTAGCACAATGTTCACTTCCATGGTCCTTTGATGCACTTGTTGGGGATCAAACCCTGCCCATGATGTGCTGAGCTTAGTCAGGCCTTAGAGGCATCCCTTGCTGGGCTTGCTGGGCTCAGGGCTGCTTCCCAGCCTCAGTGGTTCTACCATCTGGATCTTTAGCTGCTCTCTTCTCACTTTCTTAAGTCCTAACCATGTCTGTAGGCTGCTGTGCCCCAAGCACTGCAGGTGCAGACAGTGGTTGTCAGGAGGAGTTCAGTTTGGCTGAGGTCACCTGCAGGGCTCCCTGAGCACAGCTGAGGCCTCTCCAGGGAGGAGGACATTTGGCCCAAGAGGTGGTGCAGGAGCTCTGCTCTCTCCTGAGCACTTCTGAGCCTTGCACAAGAAGTGGGTGCTGAGTCCTGGGGCACAGCAGGTTTCAGTGCTGCTCACAGGGCTGCTGGCCCTGTTCTGCCTCCAGCTGGAAGAGCCTGTCCTGGGGCAGGGGCTGTGGTGCAGAGGGACTCACCCAGGCTTGCTGAGGGGTGTCTGGTGTAGTCTGATGGCTACAGCAAGAGCTTTTCTGGAGAGTCAACCTGCACAGCTCCAGCCACAGAGCATTTCTGACCAGCTCATTGTTGTTTCCTTCCCCTCAGGCAGCCTGCTCCCATCAGAGGCTTCTGGATTGTCTCTGACATCCTGGGGCCCACCATGATCTGCATCACCAACACCTACGAGTGCATCACCAGGCCACTCCTGTACGTGGCTCCTGCTGCTCCTCAGTCCCTGCTGCATGGCAGGGATCACAGGATGCCCTTGGATTAGCCTCTTGACCCTGTCAGCCCAGCCCTGCTCCTTGCAGGCCACACAGAGAAGTTTGCAAAGCAGCTGTGCTTTGGGGGCTGGGAAGCTGCAGAGTGGTGGAAGTGCCTGGGTGACACGGGGGGCAGGCAGGGCACTGCTTTCAGTTTGTTGCCCGGAGCAGTGGTGAGTGTGGCAGGACCCCTCAGCAGAGCCAGGGGCAGAGGCTCTCATGGGCCTCAAGCTCTCTCTGCAGTGCTCTCAAACACTTACAGTTCCTGTGAGCCCCACTCTGAAGTGACAGAGGTGGGCAGGGGCTGGGCAGGCTGCTTGGAGCATCGGCGTCCTGCTGCTGTCCAGCTGCTTGCTCGCCTGCTCAGGGAGCTGTTCCCAGGGGCAAGGACATGCGATTCTTGTTGGCTTTGGCTGTGGCCGCACGGGCGGCTGCGGGGATGGGAGCTGCACCAGGCCGGCCTGCAGCCGCCTGCGCCACCTCCCTGGCATGCCTCCTCCCGACACTTGTGCCTGACTGCTGCAGGACATCGCCTTGCACAGTGGGGAGTTCCCCCTTCAGGCAGCTCTTGGGCTGCCCCGGCCGCAGGTGTCCTGGCCTCAGCTGCGTTCTCCCTGGCAGGAGCACGGTCCACCCTGCCTCCCCTCCGCTGCTGTGCACCCGGGAGGAGGCGGCTGCGGATGCTTCCCCGCTCCGCCTCCTGGCGCAGGCGCAGCACTCCTTCGAGAAGCACATCCGCGGCATCCTGCGGCGCGGCTCCGCCAACCCCCTGCTGCTCAAGTAAGTCCAGAGGGCTGCCTCGGCAGCTGTGCGGGGAGGGCTCTCTGGGGTGCTCCGTGGCTGTCGGCTCCTGCTTCAACTGCCGGCAGAGGCTGCCCAGGGCTGTGGTTGAGGCCTCATCCCTGCGGACGCTCAAGATCAGGCCTGCTGTGGCTCTGGGCGGCCTGATCCAGCTGGAGGCGTCCCTGCTGCCTGCAGGGGGCTGAAGAGGATCCTTGCTGTCCCTTCCAGCCCAGTGCCGTCTGTGAAGCTGTGCACAGTGCCCTGGACGTGGCAGCAGCGGGGCACAGGGATGGTGTCCCAGCAAGTGACAGGAAGCTGGGGATCATCGTGCTCCAGGGGCTCCAGGCAGGGCTGAGCTCAGCTGGAGGCTGCTCATCACTTGCCCCATTGGGCTTTGAGTAGCTTTAAGATACTTTGGGATTTCCTCATGGGAAAAGTGCTTTACAGGACAAGGATTTCATGTTAGCCTCTCACTTCCCTAACTCAGACCCCAGTAAACGCTGTGAGCTGTTGAGCCTGTCAGGGCAAGCCTGCCAGACCCTGCCTCTGCTCTCCTCAAGGTCTGCTGATCCAGATGCTGCTCCTCCCCTGAAGAATGCCTGCAGCTTCTTAGCAGGGCCACACAGGTGTTCAGAGAGGAATACATCCTGAAACAGGACCTGGCCAAGGAGGAAATCCAGCAAAGGTAACACAGCTCCCTCCAAAATCTCTGCTCTGCCCTGAGTGGAACAGCAGCACCGAGCACTGAGCCTCCTCTGCTGTGCTAACCCTTGGCAATCACAATGAGCTCCTGTGGGAATAACCCCAGAATTGTTTGGGTTGGAAGAGACCTCTCAGATCAAGTCCAGCCCTCAACCCACCACCACCATGGCTGAGGAGAGGCTGAGGGAGCTGGGGCTGTTAGTCTGGAGGGGAGAAGGCTCCAGGGAGACCTCATAGCAGCCTTCCAGTACCTGAAGGGGCTCCAGGAGAGCTGGGGAGGGACTTTGTACCAGGACCAGGGGCAATGGTTTGAAATGAGAGCAGAGCAGATTGAGATTGGATGTGAGGAACAAGTTCTGCCCCAGGAGGCTGCTGGAACACTGCAGCAGGTTGCCCAGGGAGGTGGTTGAGGCTCCATCCCCAGAGACATTCAAGGTGAGACTCAACAGGGCTCTGGGCAACCTGATCTGGTGGAGGATGTCCCTGCTGCCTGCAGAGGGTTTGGACTGGATGAGCTTTGGAGGTCCCTTCCCATGCTAACCTTCTGTGATCCTGTGGCCATTAAACCAGGGCCCCAGGTGCTGTGTCCACGTTTCCTGAACACCTCCAGGAGAACTTGGACTGAAAACTGAGACGGGAAGGCAGCAGGGAGTGTGACACAAATAATGCTGCTGGCAGTCTGCCTGGGGCTGGCAGGACACCTTCTGGCCTCAGCAAAGGAAGTCTGCATTCAGTCTCCCTTCAAACTGCAGTGTGAAGCCAGGAGAGAAGGGAAGAGCTGCTTCCCACCGCTGCTTGGTGCCCTCGGTTCTTTCTGCTCCCAGGAGTGTGACTCACTGCTGCTGTAGCTGGTGTGGGTTGCTGTGCTGGGTGGTTTGATCTGCTCTGGGCTTGTTTCAGAGTGAAGCTGCTGTGGGGACAGAAGAAGAAACAGCTGGAAGACCTCAGCTACTGCCGAGAGGAGAGGTGAGTGTGGGCTGCTGCCCTGCAGGCACTGCAGTGAGACCCCAGGGAGGGGTGAGCACAGCTGCAGCTGTGAGGGAGCTCCAGCTCCTCACCTTGCTCCCACCCCCAGCTGTCCCTAAGCCAACCACCCTTTCCCCTGGCCTCCAGGAAAAGCCTGCGGGAAATGGCCGAGCGCTTGGCCGACAAGTACGAGGAGGCCAAGGAGAAGCAGGAGGACATCATGAACAGGTGAGGGAGCTGGGGGCTGCTGGGGGAGGGCTGCCTGAAGGCTGTTGATCAATCAAAGTATTTTCTGGGCATGTCTGAACCTGGTTGATGTCCACAGTGGCTGATTGCAAGCAAACTCCCACAGCACTGACCCCATGGAAGGCTCTGATGTGAGCACTTGGGAGCAGTTACTGGTGGGGCTTGGCCTCTGCTCCCAAGGGACTAGAGAAGAACAAGAGGGAAAGGCCTCCAGCTGCACCAGGGGAGGGTTAGGCTGGGCAGTAGGGAAGAAATGTCACTGAAAGGGTTGTGAGGCTCTGGCCCAGGCTGCCCAGGGAGGTGGTGGAGTCCCCATCCCCAGAGGGGTTTAAGAGCTGTGCAGATGCAGTGGCTATGGCTTGGTGCTGGGCTGGGTAGAGTAGGGTTAATGGTTGGGCTCAATGGTCCTGAAGGTCTTTTCCAACCTCAATGACTCCATGATTCTAAGGTGTGAGTGTGGCAGAACAGAGCAGGCAGAAGGTGGCAGCAGGGTTTGGCAGCAGACTGGGAGCCAGGCACCCTCAGGCACTTTGCAGCTGGCACTGAGCAGGCAGGGAGGGTTGAGCTGCTGCAGAGGCTCTGCAGAGGAAGAAGTTCTTCAGTAGGAGGGTGGTGAGACTCTGGCACAGGCTGCCCAGGGAGGCTGTGGATGTCCCCTCCCTGGAGGTGTTCAGGGCCAGGCTGGATGAGGCCTGTGCTGGCGGCAGGGGGCCAGAACTGAATGATGTCTGGGGTCCCTTCCAAGCTGAGCCATTGGCTTCTGTGATCTCAGCTTTGTCTTTTCAAACCAAAATGGTTCCATGATGCAGAACTGCTCTCTGCTGGGGTCAGTGGTGGTTTGTCAGGACCAGTTCAGGTGAGCCCTTGCCAGTCAGCAGTGAGGCAGCTGGAAGAGCAAAGTCCAGCCTGAGGCTGGGCGTGCAGAGGAGCCTGCCGGGCCCGTGGGGCGCAGCAGCAGCTCGGTTCATGCAGCAGTGACTCCTGCTCTGCACATCCAGGATGAAGAAAGTGCTGCGCAGCTTACACTCTCAGCTGCCTGTCCTGTCAGACACGGAGAAGGACATGAAGAAGGAGCTGCAGACCATCCATGACCAGCTGCAGCACCTGAGCAATGCTCTCAGACAGGTGAGGGGAGGGAGGGGCTGGCTCCGGCTGGTCCCTGCCAGCACCTGCACAGTGTGCTGATGGGATTCAGTCCTTCAGTAGAGCAACAGGAGCCAAACTGGCACCAGCTCAGCACAGCACCTTCTGAGTGCTGAGTGCTGGTCCCTGTGAGTGATCCAGACAGGACCTCTGCAGCCTGCTGTAAGCCCTAAGAGAAGGTCTCCACCCAGACCAAGCAGTAACCTCCTGTTCTCTGCGTGGCAGGGAGAGGGCAAAGGCCAGGGGGTTCTGGCCCAGAGAGGATCTGTTTGCTTGCTGCAGGGTTTGGAAGTGAGCAGCTGTCAGCCTGGCAGGCAGGGCCAGCACTGACAGGGCTCTTGTGCATGTCCAGGTGAAAATGAAGAAGGAATACCAGCAGAAGAAGATGGAGAAAGGGACTGGCTCCCGGAAACCCAGCATCACCCTCAGTGCCTACCAGAGCAAGTGCATCCAGACCGTGCTGAGGGAAGAGTGAGTTGATGCTGGGCTCCTGTGCACTGCCTGGCTCTGGCAGTGCCTCCACTTCCCAGGCTGTGATTCAAGCTCTGCTGCAGCAGAAAATGGTTCAGCTCCTGCCAGCAGCTCCAGCCCTCTCCTGCCATTGCTAAACTCAACCTGCCTGAGGCTCTTGCGGCAGTCTGTGTCCAGCCTGGCCCTTGGTTCCAGTGCTCCCCTTCTCTGCTGCTACCCTGGGCAGTGGCCTCCCTCCTGCTGGGTTCTGATTGCGTTTCTTTGTCTTTAGGGGAGAACACATCAGGGAGATGGTGAAGCAGATCAACGATGTCAGAAACCACATCAGCTTCTAGGCTGTCCCCCAGGAGGAGCCTGCACCAGAAGGCTTGGAGGAGCGTTAGTTTTCCCTGGCGCTTCCCCTTGTCCAGTTAGCAGTTGTGTGCTGAGCACCACAGCTTTCACCTCCTGCTTTGTAAGGAGGAGCTGTTCAATAAAATACTTTTGTTGTGACTGCTGAGGGGCTGGGGGAGGTTGAGCTTTCCACAAGGGCAGGAGGCAGCAGCAGCTCTTTAACCCTTAGCATTGGTGGGCAGTGTGGGGATCACTTCCTTCAGCTCCCTGGGGGTCTTGGGGAAGGCTTCTCCCCTGGGCCCAGGGCAGGGCTGTGTGGGGCCTGTGGCAGGAGGAGAAAGCACTGAAGCAGAGACTGCAGCAGGTTTTGGTTGTTTAATTTGGAACACTCTCCAAAGGACACCTTCAAGACAGTTAACAAATGGTTACACTTGAATCCTGCCCACGGCAGAATCCCACAGCCACAGTTGCACAGGACACCAAGGGCTCGGTTCACCGGAATGCAGCATCCACTTCCCAAGGCTCTGCCTGCCCCGGAGCTGGCCCTGCAGTCCCCTCCCCTGCCAGGCCAGGGCAGCCTGCTGGGGACAGTGGGGAGGTGCTGTCCCCCCTCTGCCCCGGGAACAGGCCAGGTGGCCAAGCTCAGCTTTGCAAAGTAGAACTGCACTGCCACAGAGGTGCAGGGGTGGGAGGGCTGTTAGTACCTGCTGGGTTACTGGGCATGCTGCAGGGGTCTGGGGGTGCACACTTGGGGCTCTACAGGGATAGGAATGGGTACAAAACTTGATCTTGTCCCTCTGGCACTCTACAGGAACAGAAGCCAACTTCCTGACCCACTCACCCCTGCAGCCTGCCAGTGGAGACCTACTGCCTGCCAAGGCTCCTACCAAGGGAGGAGAGCCTCCCACCCTGCTCTAGTCACAGCCCAAACACCTCCACCTGGAGGGAACAGCATTGGCTTTCTGATGGCTTAGGAGCAAAACCACCATCATCAATCCACTGAGCAGCTCCACCAAGAGCTTTGGCTGCCCTTCACTTGCAGGCTCTTCACTTCACTGCACATCTGGCATGCACTGGTCTGGTTTTTAAGGGTCCCCTCAAGTTTGAGCTCAGCAGAAGCTCCAGGTCCTGCTTCTGCAGTTGTGCTTTCCTTGCCCCAGGGGACAGCCCCTGTGGGGCAGCAGGAGAGCCGACTGCAGTGGGCACTGGGCCACCGCGCCGCTGACGCTGGGTTTGCAATCAGAAGTGACTGGTTAGCCAGGGATGGTCAGCAGCAGCAGGGGATAAGAGTCACTCCTGCTGCAGCTCTCAGGCACAGCCTGTGCTCCAGCAGGAGTCAAGATGCTGGGGGTGCAAGATGGAGCAAGGTGGTGACAAGGAACACAAGCAGAGGGTGGCTGCACCCTTCCTCTCCAGCTCCCTCTCTGCCCCCACGGTGCCTGCTGCAGAGCAAGGAAGCCATCTCTGGTGAGCTCTCAGGGTGCCTCCAGCCTCAGAGCCAGGCTGTGCCCTGAGGCACAGAAGCAGGCAGAGGGGCACACAGCTCCAGCCAGCACCGGCTGCCCCCCAGGACCCATCACAAGCCTGCAGCCTGGCACTGCCATGCCACTAGCTTGTGACAGGCCAAGGAGAGGCCACCCCAGCCCTGTGCTACTGCAGACAATCCCCAGTGGTCAGCCTTGACCATGGCTGTGCAGAGCGACAGGCACTGAGCAGAGAGGGCCACTGAAGGGCCAGTAAAGCTCCTTCCCTCCCCTCCTGCACTAGGACAGTCCAGAACCTCAACCAAAAATTCCTTTCCTGCCTTTCAGGTGCAGCTCCTCAAGTGCTCAGCTTGCTGCAGAGCTGGGGGGCTCTGGGCTGCTTTTGCCATACTCCCACAGGCTGCCTAAGCACTGCTGCACAGCTGAGCCAGCAGCAAGCAGATAGTCTGGAGAAGGGAGAGGCAAAAGCTTTTCCTTCCACAGCTCCTACCAACAGCCTCTGCTCCTCTTCTCCCAAGCCTGCCCCACACAGCAGGAGCCTAACCGTTGGAGAAGTGAATGCAGAGCAGCTGGTAGTGCACTGATGCATCAGGAGGCAGCTGATGCCCCTCACAGACCAGCAACAGCGAGAAAGGTTCAAACCCCCAGACCTGGTAGTGGCCACCTGCTGCAGAGCCCCTTCAGCCAAGTACCACCCCCCAGGCTGCTCCTTGCTGAGGCAGGGAGGGGTGGCAGGAGGAGCTGAATTGCTGGGGTGAATAAACTGCTTCAGGTCTTGCACTGAACCCGCAGGCTGCTTCTGGGCGCGTTTTAAGGCCTTCCTCCTCAAAGCCACAGCTCCAACCTCAGGACTGAGCCACCTGCAGCTTGGAGCATCTGCTGCCACTTCTGGGCTTTCATCACCTCAATAACCATGGCCAAGCAGGTAGAGTAAAAACAAGCAGTGGAGGGAAGTCCAAGTGATCAGGTCTGGACAGAAGCCATCTGCTCCTTCACCTCCTTCCTTGGAGCTGGGTGGTAAGCAGGGGCCAGCTGAACAACTCAGCCTACACCCCCAGTGCCATCACCACCTGCACCCACGGGGGGAACCAAGCACCCAGCTGCGTGCCTGGAACTCCAACAGAAGGAGGGAAGGAGGAGGAATGGTCCCAGTACCACCACAGGCTCACAAGCCAAGAAGCCCCAATCTAGCAGCTGCTGGCTCCCCAGAGCCCTGGGCCCCTGCTGCCACCTGACACAGGGCAGTGCCCCAAGCAGCACGGTGCCAGCAGGGGGCAGAGATACTCTGCAGCCCTCACACCTGAGCCAGCAGAAGAGCACAGCCCTGCTTCCTGACACTGCTCTGAGACTCCTGCAGACTGGGAAGCTGCCCCAGGAGTGGCTGGGTTGAGGCAACTGCTTCCTCCAGCACGTCCCCGGGACACCTCCCAGTGACAGCTGGCAGCCTTCCACCCGGTGCCAGCCACTGGAGCAGAGCAGCCCTGCACAAAGCCCATGCCAGGGCCCAGCCACCACACAGGGTTTGTACAGCTGCCCCTGGAGCCTCCTTTTGTCACAGCCAGAAGGGACTGCAGGTAGTGCTCAGCTGTGGGGCTGAGAAAGAAGCAGCTGCAGCTCCACCTCCCAAACCCCAGTGCTGGGGGAGTTCCAAGCCAGTGCATTTCTTGTGCTTTTTCACCGACTGCCAGAATTCCACAGAAAGATTTCAAGGAGTTAAACTGATTCGCTTGGGCCTGGCATTGATCTGTGCAGGAGCTCACCCAGGGCCACCACATTTCATCAAGCACCTGGATTTCCCCAGCACAAAGGCAGAAGAGGCCAGCACTGAGAGGAAAGAAGCTCAGTCTCCAGGGTCCTGCTCATAAAGTCGTATTTTAATATAAAATATCCATACAGCATACTCTCCTCCTCCTCGCTGCTAGCTGAATACTGGGACTGACTAGGGCAAACAGGGACACTTCAACCACTTTGCTCTTCAATGCTTGGAGGGACAAGATGGTTTCCAGCAGCTACTCTGATCACAGTAGTGGGGGTGGGGGGAAAGGCCAGAGGGGAACAGAGGGGGGGAACGTTCCAGGAGCCTAGAATAGGTTACGGAGTCGGCTGAAAGAGGGAAGTGTTTCAGGATGGAAGGACTGATCCCACTCGGTGGCACGGGGAACACCACGCATTAGTGTTGCCATCACAACCTCCTCTCCCCACCCTGCCAGCCGGCCCGGGGCAGCCAGCCTGGGGCTCTCTTCCCGCCCAGTACGAAACCTCTTTCCCCCTCTAGAAACAAAAGGCTAAGCCAGCGCTCCCCCCTCCTGTCTTCTGCTCCTCCTGTTAGAGTTAAATAGTAATTAATGTTGCTCTAAAGATGAGTTAAAAGCCCCAGGCGGCCGGGGGCGGCGGGGCGGGCCGTCATGTCTCGGGCAGCTGGTTAATGTCCGTCAGCTTTGTGTCGTTGAGGATGGCTCTGACGCGCTCCAGGGACTCCGCCTGCCGGATGCGCTCCAGCTGCACCTGCGGGCACCAACACAGCCGCTGGGCACCCCCTGCCACGCCACGGGGCACAGGCACTGCTGGGCACCCCCTGCCACGCCGCAGGGCACAGGCACTGCTGGGCACCCCCTGCCACGCCGCGGGGCACCAACACAGCCGCTGGGCACCCCCTGCCACGCCGCGGGGCACAGGCACAGCCGCTGGGCACCCCCTGCCACGCCGCCGCGGGGCACAGGCACTGCTGGACACCCCCTGCCACACCGCAGGGCACCAACACAGCCGCTGGGCACCCCCTGCCACGCCGCGGGGCACAGGCACCGCTGGGCACCCCCTCGCCTCGGCCAGCAGAGGGGAGGGCAAGCGGCACCGGCTGAGGCCTGCGGGAGCACCGGCTCGGCCAGGGCCGGGGGCAAGGCACACAGGCAGCTGTGGCTGGCACTGAAGAGCCACCCGCTGGGGGGCTCCAGCAAGCCTCCATGGGACCACCCAGATGATTAGAGGGCTGGAGAACACCTCCTGTGGAGGAAGGCTCAGACGGTTGGGTAGCAGAGCATTGAGGCCAAGCTGGTGAAAGATCTAGAGGACAGGTGAGGAGCAGCTGAGGGAGCTGGGGCTGTGTGGCCTGGAGAAGAGAATGCTCCAGGGAGACCTTAGAGCTGCCTTTCAGTACCTGAAGGAGACCCCCAGGAAGGCTGGGAAGGGACTGTTCAGAGGGCCTGAGCAGGGCAGAGTTAGGTTGGACAGCAGGAGGCAGCTCTGCACAGTGAGGGTGGTGGAACACTGGGACAGGCTGCTCAGGGAGGTGGTTGAGGCTCCATTCCTGCAGACATTCAAGGGCAGACTGTCTGGGCAGCCTGCTGGAGGTGTCCCTGCTGACTGCAGGAGGTTGGACAAGATGACCTTCAAGGGTCCACTCCAACCCAGTGCAATCTGTGAATCACTTTGGTTTGCCCCACAACCAGTCACAGACCCCACAGTGGGCAGGCAGCTGGGGATGGGGACAGCAGTGTAAGCTTTCACAGCAGCAATGTGAAGGAAGCACAGAGCTACCTTCAGGCCTCTCTAGAACAAAGCTAAAATGCCCTTGGAGGACACATTTCAAAGCTCACTCCTGCTCCTTGTAGGATTTTTAGCCCTTCCTCTCCACTCCTGATACCTAATTTGGTGCCAGCACACCTCGAGCAAGGTGCACTCACCCAGCACCCCCTGCTAAGGGCAGGGAAGGAATTAAGCCTGGAGTGACCATCAAGAGACCAAAAGCTTCCTGTGAGGGTAATGCCTCATGCCCCAAAGCAGAACCTGTCCTGTGCAGGGGGAGACAGCACAGATCACTGCTGAAACCGAAAGCCCTAACTGCTGAGCCAGTGCTGTGCACTCACTGCTGAGGGGAGAGAGAGAGCACAAACCACAGAGCTGGGACAGTCCTGCTGAACCCAGTGCTGAAGGCCTGAACAGCCACCTGCAGGTTGTGGAAGAAAGCAGCACACATCTTGGGCAGCAGGGGCAGGGAGGGCATCCTGCCCCTCTGCTGAGATCTCCCTGCAGTGCTGGGGCATCTCTGGAGCCCTCAGCACAGACAGGGGCCTGGGGCAGCAGGGCCAGAGGAGGCCACAGCAGTGCTGGCAGGGCTGGAAGCCCTCTGCTGGGAGGCCAGGCTGGGAGAGTTGGCCTTGGGCAGCCTGGAGAGGAGAAGGCTCCAGGGAGAGCTGCTGGTGCCCTGCAGTGCTTCAAGGGGAGATCAGGAAGCTGGGGACAGAGTTTGGAGCAGGTCCTGTGGTGCCAGGCCAAGGGGGATGGTTTGAACGGAGAGAGGGAGATGGAGAGTGGAGAGAAGGAGAAATGTTTGACACTGAGGCTGGGGAGAGCCTGGCCCAGGCTGCCCAGAGAGCTGCCCCATGGCTGGCAGCAGTGCAGCTCAGGGTGTTTGGGGCTGTGAGCAACCTGCTCTGGTTGGGGATGTCCCTGCTGGCTGCAGGGGTTGGGCTGGATGAGCTTGGAAGGTCCCTTCCCACCCAGCCCAGGCTGGGATCTCCAAAGTGGAGTCTCTGTGTCTGCTGTGTGAACTGCCTGCACCAGTGCAAGCAGCACTTCAAAGGACAAGAAGGGCTTCACTTGCCAGGGCAGTTCAGTAGTGTCCTTTGTCCTGCCACCAACAGCCAGACCAGAAGAGGATGGATCCCTGCTGTCAGCCAGCTCAGCTCTGTCTGGTGAACAACCTCCTGCATTCCTGCTGTAGTTTTCCAAGACTTGTCTCAAATAATCTCTGCTCTGAACTCTGCTGCACTCCACTGAGTTCCCTGGCAAAGTGCTGGGATTCAGCCTTCCCTCTGAGAGTGCTATTGCAGTCAAATGGAAGGTGAGGGACACTGCAGGTGAGACCAGTCTGGCCAACTGAGGAGCAAACAGAACCTGCAGGCCCCTCTGTGCCCTCCTGCTGAACAGGAACTGGCCTCAGTGAGCAGCCCTGCCAAGCCCCTCCCTGCAGCCACCTCTTGGTATCTCCTCATCCACCACAGGTTCCACTTCTGGGAGCAAATACAAAGGCAGTGTTACTGAGGGCAGCACAGATGAAGCCCTCCAGAGTGTGTAAACAGAGCAGTAAACAGAACATGAAGAACCACTCAGTGTATTCAGACCCAACTGCCCAAGGCCTCAAATACCTGCAGCCTAGTGGTGTGCTAGAAGAGAACCCACTGGAAGAACCTCAGGAGATGGACAGTGGAACAGCAGGGAGCACAGGGCCATCAGGGTTGGCTCTTTCCAGTTCCCTGAAGTGCAGAAATTGGTATCTCTGCAGCTCAGAATCAAGCCCCCAGAATAAAATCCCCACCAGGCTTCACCAGGAAGGCTACAGCAGGGCCCCCTGATCAGTCAGCACACTGCTGACTGTCCAAACAGATGTTAACTGCCAGCAGAAGAACTGTTACAAGAGCTCCTCCCGGTCTGACACAGCCCTGGAGAAAGGCAGAGCAGAAGCAGCAGCCCCAGGTGGATGCCCCTGCCCTTACCTGAAGGGTCTGAGAGAGCTTTACAAAATCTCTCTGCACTTGCTCACTGACATCCAGCTCCGTCTGCAGCCGCTGGGCTTTGTTCTTCTCTTCAAACACCAGCTGCTCCAGGTTGGCCTGGGGAGAAAAACAGTCCTTAAGCCAGGCTTAAACTGCAGAAACAAAAAGGAGAAGATGGCATAAACTGAGCCAAGCAGGAGAGCAGAACAGAGAAATGTGGAGACTGGCAGAGTCCTGGCAAGCAGTTAAACCAAGCCCTCCTTCTGCACCTCAATCCCAGGGTCACAAAGATGATTTAGATTTAGGGGCTGCAGCACCTCCCCTGTGGGCACAGGCTGACAGAGCAGGGGCTGTTCAGTCTGGAGAAAAGAAGCCTCCAGGGAGACCTTACAGCAGCCTTCCAGTACCTGAAGGGGCTTCAGGGGAGGTTTAGGCTGGAGGTGAGGAGAAAGTTCTTCCCAGAGAGAGTGATTCGCCATTGGGATGTGCTGCCCAGGGAGGTGGTGGAGTCACCGTCCCTGGAGGTGTTCAAGAGGGGACTGGATGTGGCACTTGGTGCCATGGTCTAGTCATGGGGTCTGTGGTGACAGGTTGGACTTGATGATCTTCGAGGTCTCTTCCAACCTTAGTGATACTGTGGGCTCCAGGAGAGCTAGGGAGTACTTTTGGACAAGGGCTGGGAGTGCCAGGACAAGAGGGAATGGATTGAAGCTTAAGGATAGGAGATTGAGACTGGAGATGAGGGAGAAATTCTTTGCAGTTAGGGTGGTGAGACTCTGGCACAGGTTGCCCGGGAGGCTGTGGCTGCCTCCTGCCTGGAGGTGTTGAAGGCCAGGCTGGATGAGGCCTTGAGCAGCCTGTGCTGGTGGGAGGTGTCCCTGCCCATGGCAGGGGGTTGGAGCTGGATGAGCTTTGTGGTCCCTTCCAACCCAACCCATTTGATGATGATGATGTGAACTGCATCCAGTGGTCACTATGTCACTGCCAGCACCTTATCAGCCCTCCAAAGCTTCCTTTGTCACTCTCTGACCACTGTGCTCATCACAAAGGACACACACTTCACCCCCAGCCATCACAGCTACCTTTGCTGCGGTTTCCTTCTTCAGCTGCTCCTCCAGAGTGTTTTTGGTTTCCTGCAGACTCTCCAGCTGCTGCAGGTTTTCCTG
Organism: Picus viridis; assembly: GCA_033816785.1. Lineage (NCBI taxonomy): Eukaryota > Metazoa > Chordata > Aves > Piciformes > Picidae > Picus > Picus viridis. The sequence goes on from CM066598.1 coordinate 14,035,385, forward strand.
GGAAGAACTTTCCAACTGTATTGTAATCATAAAAACATCTATTAGCCAAAGCTCCTCCTCACATTTCAGAGGAGGAAGAGCAGCCTGGGAGTCTTTCCCAGCACTCAGAAATGCAGCCAAATAACCTCCCCTAGGGACACAGACAGCACCGAACACCTTTCTACCCATTTCTCTCTTTTTTTGACGCCTGAGAAATGGCCAAACTTGACACTAAGGTTATTATTGGGTAACCTAATATTAATTAGGAATTAATTAACCCAATATTTAGGTTTAATAAACAGACAAAACACCTTTTAAGGAACAGAACTACAAATGGGTCCCAGCCTGCCACTGGTCCTTCAAAGTCCCAGACATGACCTCCTGTGTTTTCCTGGGGATGGTGACAGAAGCATTGATTCTCTCAGTGGATACCAAGAGCTGCATGGACTGAGAGTGCCCAGTGGCTGCAGCAAGGGAATGCAGAGCCTGCTGTGGTGCTCCTCCCTGCAGACAGGACAGGTCACCAGCCAGCCCTGCAGCAGCACTCAGGCAGCCTGAGATGAAGGACCAACAATGCTGGGGGTTCAGAAGTCTCCCTTCAGCTCTCCTTCCCTCCCAGTGCAGGGCACAATGAACAGCATACAAAAACATATCTGAAGTGAGACTGACACCTCAAAGGCAGATGGGGGGAAAAGAAGTTCATTTTCTCTGACATGAAGAGATTGAGATCAAAGAAATCAACACAGTGGCACTGACAGAACAGAGAAAAAGAACCTCTGCATAAAAACCCCAAATGAATCCAAAGTGCCCTGGTGCCAGGGCTCCTTACCTGTTCCTTTTCCACTTTTATTCTTTCCAGCTCAGCTTTTAAACTGGAAATGGAAGCTGAAAAACAAGAGCAAGAGAGCTGGAATGCAAGAGAGCCACAAGAAACTGGGCACCCCCTACTGCCTTCTGGTAAGCTTTCGAGGATCAGGTGCTGCACCAAAGGGCAACAAAGGACTGGACTTGTGTTTTCAGCTGCACAGCTTAGGTGTAAATCAATACCTGGACTTGTGTTTTCAGCTGCACAGCTTAGGTGTAAATCAATACCTGGACTTTTGCTTTCAGCTGCACAGCTTTGGTGTTTCTGCCATCAAAAACGGGCAGCACTGACCATTCAGGAACTTTAAATACACAGAACTCTACTCACCACAAAATCAACTCCTCACTGCTCTCTAACAGCCCTGTCGTGAGCCTGGGCTACCCCCACTCACCTAATTCCTCTTTGCAATTCTCTATCTCCAGCTGTAGAGTCTCTTCTATATTTTCTTTCAAATACTGCTCAGCTTGAATCTGCTCTTTCAAGAACAAAATCTCAGCCTTCAGTTTCTCCTCCAGGTGATCTGCTGCCGTCCGCACGCTGATGATGTCCTCCCGGTACTTCAGAATCAGCTCACGGAGCTCCTGGATCAAAGGCCAGCAGAGGCAGCTGAGCAATGCTCAGCAAGAGCTGAAGGAGCTGTGGGGGGCAAGAGGCTGGGGCCAGACTCTGCTCAGTGGTGCCCAGGGACAGCACAAGGGGCAGCAAGGGGCACAGCCTGGAAGCCAGGAGGCTGGCTGCATGTGAAGAGGAGGAGAAAGTTGTTTGTTGTGAGGGTGCTGGAGGCCTGGAGCAGGCTGCCCAGAGAGGTTGTGGAGTGTCCTGGTGTGGAGAGCTTCCAGCCCCCCCTGGGCACTGTGCTCCTGGGCACTGTGCTGTGGGTGCTCTGCTGGAGCAGGGGGCTGGAGTGGATGACCTGCAGGGGTCCCTTCCAACCCCCCCATGCTGGGACTCTGCTATTTCATAGTGATTCCTCCACCAAGAGCTGCTCCCTTGGCTGATTTGTGTCAATGATTTCAGAATGCTTTACCTCTACTGCCTCTGGCAGAATGAAATCCTCAGCTTGCTGCAGGGACACATGCAGGCTGTGCTTTCCTTGGAGACTTTCATTGTCTTTCTGCAGCCTCACCAACTCTTCTGAAACCTGCTCCCTTGACTGGGTCAGGACAGCCTCCAATGCAAAGAGAAGCAGAAATCCACACTCAGGGTCATGCCCAGCTCTCTTCATGCCCAGTTTCTATCACTGCTTTCAAAAGCCTCCTGAACTGATACTCTTGGCCAGGAAAAACCAGCACTCTCTGGATCTACGTGGTCAGCTCTGTCTTGCCTGGCCTAAGCTCCAGAAGTGAAAGCAGGATCAGTGCTAACTGTAGAAGCAGACAGGAAGCAAGGGAGCAGCACAGCACCCTTCAGCCTCCCAGTCTTGTTCCACATCTGTCCATCAGCTGGATGCTCATGGAGAGGGCACAGGAGGGGCATGAGCTGTGATTTCTGTTACAGGTTGAGGACAAAGTGTCCTGCCACAGAGAGAAAAAGACCTCCAGGGGCAGGCACAAGATGTCATAATTTGTGTTATTCCATCCCATAATCCTGCAAACCCTCCATGAAGAGTGCACAGCCAAGGAACTGGCTCTTTCTCCCTCCCCTCTGCTGCTGCTCTCTGCTCTGGGGGCAGTGCAGCTTTCCTGTGGCCCTCAGCACAAGCTCATTTCTTGCTATGCCACTGGGCCTGCTGAGGGCTCCTGGGGGGCACTGGGGCCTGGCAGGCCTGGCTGGGGGGAGCAGCTCAGCCTGCTCGGGGCCTGCTGAGGCTGGGGCCTTTCTGTCTTTAGTACTTTTGGTTACTTTTGTAAGTAGTGTTTGCTATTTCACTTCCAATTCTCTGCCAGTGTTTTTATTTACTCCTTTGGGGTAAAATACTTGTCCTTTGGCCCTGGGCAGCTGGTGGCTCAAACCAGGCCAGTGTTGGGAACTGGCACTGAGAACCACCTAACAACTCAGCTGGAGGAGCAGCTTCCTCCTGAAGCTTCCAGGGGTGTCTGCATCCCTCTGGCTCTGGAGGAAAACCTCAAAACAGGTAATCCCTTGTGAAGATAAAGGAGTGACAAACCCAGATTTGCTTGCAACAGAGAAAGAACAAATTGCAGTGAACTCTTCTGAGGGGGCTGCTTGCTCTGGGACAGGGAAACAGGGACCTCAACTCTGCCAGAAGCTGCCCTGCACAGGTGGACAGCATGAGAAGCAGCAGATAATACATTTCTCAGGCTCCTGCATCTCCATCAGGCTCTGCTGCAGAACACCAAACAACATTCCTGCAAGCAGTGCCTCCCACAGCCCTGTTTATCCAGGCCTTAGTGCTGGGATGCTCTTAGTGCCTGCACTGCTGTGCAGGGGAGGAAAGGAGAGTAAACTCCATTCTGATACGGAAGGGAATGGAAGTCAGACTTTGTTTTGCCCTAGAAACCCAGGTCCCCTTCCTATGCTCTCTGCAAATAAGTCCCCATGCACAGGGGTTTAGGGCTGGCATTTTAAGTCTGACCTGTAACACCAGTGGGAATTCAGCTCTAACCCTTAAGCAAATACTCACTAAGGATGAGTGGTACCCGTGGTGAAGCCTAAAAACTGACCTTGGTAACACCTCTTCTGCCTTCAGATGCCAGGTGAAATCAGATACTGAATGGGCAGGGGATGCACATAATGACTAAGGGGGGAAATTGCTGCCCAGGGACCCCTCCATTAATCACTCCAGGAAGCAGGAGCCCAGCAGCTGGTCCAGCTCCATGCCTGCTGTCAGAGCTCACTCTGCTGCTGTCATTGGAGATGGAGGTGCACAGCTCTCTAGCTGGGCAGCAAGACACTGAGCTGCCAGGGTCAGGCAAAGAGGGCTGCTCAGATGACCTGTGGGCTGAAGCTCTCTTACCATCTGCTCCTGGACACTTCTCTTGGCCTGTGAGAAGGCCTGCTGCAGCTCACCCAGCAGGTTCTCCGACTTCTGACACTTGGCCATCAGCAGAGAGATCTTAAGCCATACAGAGAGAGACAGAAAGCATGAGATGGCTTCTGCAGAGCAAATCACCACTGAAGTTCTCTGGCCTGTTACCAAAGCCACACTTTGAACTGCTGAATCCACTGCAGCTTCTTCTGCTAGCTCCTCACCCAGGAGAGCAGCAGTGCAGCTGGAGGCAGCGTGAGGAGAGAGCTGCTGTGTTTCTGTGCCATGGAGATACTCTGTCTAGCAAATCTGTTTGTGTTCAGCAGCCTGTTCTATTTATCAAACTCTAACCAACAAATAACCTCCCAGTTCTAACCAAAGGTCACTGTAAGCCAGGCCAGACCCTGCAGGGCAACTGCAGAGCTATTACCTAAGCTTTCAGCTAACTTTTGAGGTTTCCACTGAGAGCAGAGATCTTCAAAACCTTTCCAGTTAAGTTACTCTCTCAACACAAGCCTGACACTAAGATGAAGCACTGCTTCATTAACAGCACCCTGCCACAGCCCAAAGAATGAAGGTATAAACATGCTCCTGTCACCTGAGACAGCTTCCTTACTCAGGTGGGATGGAAGGGATAAAGTTCTCCAGCTCAAGAAGCAAATTCCCTGTCCTGTACACTCAGCTAACATTGCAGCCTTCAACAGGCCCAAGAGCTCTGTACACAGCTCAGACTGAAGGAATCTTCTCAGTGGGCTATGCTGGTCTAGAGTCTGGGGCAGACACTGAACCAGCTCCTGCTGTGCCTGCTCAGCTGCTCCCTAACTGCATGTCTGCACCCTGAGTCCGTGCATGCCACCAAGAACAGCACTGCCTGCTGCCAAGGGCAGTGACCAGGAGCAGGGGGCCGCTGCTGCCTGCCTGGGTGAGCCCACACCCAGCTCACCCCCAAACTCAAGTGTGCTCAAATCCAGTGAGCACACTGGAATGGATTTCAAGACTAGAGAGGAATCTTTGAGGTGCAAATCAGCTAATGCATTATTAGGGACAGGCCAAACCTGCCCAGCAGCTGTGAGCAGGCTCAGGTGGAGCACAGCTAACCCTGGACATCCCCCTCCTGGCTGTCTCTGCAGCAGGCAGCCCAGCCCTGTCTGACAGCAGATGAGCTCTAGCTCCATACTTTTGCACATGTCCTTGCTCACAGAAGGTCTGTACCTGATTGGAGGAGTCTTCAGCACTTTGTTTCATGTAATCCTCCAGTTCCTGTTTATCTTTCATTGTCTTCTCCAGTTGGTCATTAGCCTGCCTCAGCATCACCTGCAGCTTTTTCACCTGGGGGGGACAACAGAAGAATTTCCTTTTCCATTCTCTGGGGGAGCACTGAAGACACCTACCCCAGCACAAGGCCAAACCACAAACCAAAGCCCCACAAGCTCTGCAGACCTCAGCAGTTCCTTTGCTGGTGTCCTGCAACACCTTGCACCACAGACTAGACTCTAAGGAAACATGGGATATCAAACTGCACTGCAGCAGCACCATGGAACAACACATGGCCAGCTTCCAGCCCTTCCCTTCCAATTTCCAATCCCTTACTTCCAACTTCCAATCTTAATTTCCAATCCCTCATTTCCAACCCTTCATTTCCAATTTTGAATTCACCATTCCCAGCCCCTCATTTCCAACTCCCAATCCCTCATTTCCAGCCCCTCATTTCCAACTCCCAATCCCTCATTCCCAACCCTCATTCCCAACCCCTCATTCCCAATTCCCAACCCCTCATTCCCAATTCCCAATCCCTCATTCCCAATCCCTTATTTCCAATTCCCAACCCCTCATTCCCAATTCCCAACCCCTCATTCCCAATTCCCAATCCCTCATTCCCAATCCCTCATTTCCAATTCCCAACCCCTCATTTCCAATTCCCAACCCCTCATTCCCAACCCCTCATTCCCAATGCCTCATTTCCAAAGTGCTGTTTCCAATTTCTAGTCCCTCATTTCCAGCCCCCTGCTTCCCAGCAGACTGTGCCTCCTGCCACCCACGCCCCTCCAGGAGCGGGTCTGCGCCGTGGGGCAGGAAAGCACCTCCAGCACTTCGGTCACTTCACACAGGCTGGGTGAGGTGCTGCAGCTGTCCCTTTGCTGCTGCCAGCCCTGGCAGTACCCAAGGGAACAGCTGTAATGCATGACCAGCATCCTGGAGGGTAACTGATGGGAGATGCTCCTCTTACAGAGCACTGCCTCTACTGCATGGCCTTAACCACTGGCTAAAGTGGCTGCCCAAAGGGGACCCTCCAGAACCCTGTTCACAGGGAGCTGATGAGCACAGGACAACGACAGGCCAGGTCATGGCAATACAATGTCAGAAATGATCCAGATCTGAAGCATGCTGAAGACTGCTCAGCTCACTCTAATGAACAGACCAGCAGATGGTTCACTGCTGCATCCTTAGGGGCTCAGGTAGCTAAAGCTGGGAGAGAAATCCCACCTGGTCTCTTGTCTCAGCCTCCTGAATCTGGATACCTTGCAACTGCTTCTCGTAATTGGAGCACATGTCACAGCGTCTGCCCAGCTTGCTCCCTGCATTCTGCACCTGCACAACACAGAGGCAGCAGCTGCCACACAGCCACCAAGCCCCCAAGGAGGGCAGGAGTGCTGCTGCATGCTCCCAGGTCTGCTGTGTGGTCACAACGTTGCACAGCTAAAGGACAGCGGCAGAACCATGGAAGGGCAAGGAAGGGTGAGAGGAAATGAGGTTGGGTTGGGCCAAGGGAGGCTTAGGGTGGATATCTGGAAAAGAGAAGAGGAGGCTGAGGGAGAGCTCGTGGCTCTCGACAGATCCATGAAAGGAGGTTGGAGCCAGGAGGGGCTTGGTCTCTTTTCCTAGTATGAGGTGATAGGACAAGAGAAAATGGCCTAAAATTGGGTGAGAGGAGGTCTAGGTTGGAGATGAGGAAAGATTTCTCTGCTGCAAGAGTGGTCAGGGGTTGGCACAGGCTGCCCAGGGAGGTGGTGGAGTCCCCATGCCTAGAGGGGTTCAAGAAGCTGTAGCTGTGGTGCTTCAGATACAGTTTAGGTCATGGTCATGGCACTTGGGTTATGGCTGGACTGGATGATGTTAAAGGTCTTTCCCAGCCTTCATGACACTGTGATGCTAAAAGCAAAGGCCAGTGTAAGCCAGCTGCAGGCCATGACCCTGCTGGCAGGAGTGCTGCTCTCCCCACAGAAGCAGCAAGCCCTGGCATGCAAGAGCTCCTCAGGGTGGTCCCTCAAAGTGATTCACTTGATGAACTGTGCAGAAGCAGACATTTCAGAGAAGGGCTTTCAACAGGCCACAGCATTTCACTGAGTCACAGAATGAGTTGGGTTGGAAGGGACCTTCAACATCATCCAGTCCCAGCCCCCTGCCCTGGGCAGGCACAGGCTGCTCAAGGCCTCATCCAGCCTGGCCCAGAACACCTCCAGGCAGGGGGCAGCCACAGCCTCCCTGGGCAGCCTGTGCCAGAGTCTCCCCAGCCTCACTGCAAAGAATTTCTCCCTCCTCTCCAGTCTCAATCTCCTCTCTCCCAGCTTAGCTCACACAATGATTTTGCACTGCACATCAAATTCTGAACTCTCCACTGTGAGCCTGGTTGGGTTCTTTGGCTCGGGGTCTCCTGTGTGTGTGTGATTTGGGGTTTGGTTGGGTTTGAGGTTCTGGTTGGTTTTGGCCAATTGTTGTTGTGGGATTTTTTTGCCTGCTTTGGTTTTAATCAGCACAAAGCAATTTAAACCCAAGCCAGCTCCTCAGAGCAGGACTTCTTGTGCCTGCCTGTAAGTGAGCTTTGACTGAGTCCCAGTGGCACAGACAAATTCTGCTCTGGAACATTCACCAAGCTTTATACTTTATACCCTCTTCATACTCCCCTCAGCACTGCTCAGGATCCCAGAGTGGCTAACCAGCTAAAAGGGCAGCTGGGAAAGGATGAAGCAGAAGGCAGCAGATTGAAAAAACAACCACACAAACCACCAAGCAGGAGAGGAAACAGCCAAGTGCTGGGCTGTGCAGCAGGGACAGCCCAGGGGCTCTCTGCACTGCTGTAACTGCCTCAGTGGGTGAGGGAATACCTTCAGTAAAGCCTTTAACTCAGTCCCACAGCATCTCTGAGCTGGAGAGATGTGGACTGGATGGTCACACTGCCCAGTGGGTAAGGAACTGGCTGGATGATGGCAGCCAAAGGGTAGTGGTCAACAGCTCAGTGTCCAGATGGAGCTGGGTGACAGTGGTGTCCCTCAGGGGTCTGTACTGGGACCAGAGCTGTTCAGAGCCTGCATCAGGCTACAGCAACCCCAGGCAGAGCTACAGGCTGGGGGCAGAGTGGCTGAGAGCTGCCAGGCAGAGAGGGACCTGGGGGTGCTGATCGACAGCTGCCTAAACATGAGCCAGCAGTGTGCCCAGGGGGCCAAGAAGGCCAAGGGCATCCTGGCCTGCATCAGGAAAAGTGTGGCCAGCAGGAGCAGGGAGGTCATTCTGCCCCTGTACACTGCACTGGTTAGGCCACACCTTGAGTCCTGTGTCCAGTTCTGGGCCCCTCAGGTTAGGAAGGACATTGAGACACTTGAAGGTGTCCAGAGAAGGGCAACAAGGCTGGGGAGAGGCCTTGAGCACAGCCCTGTGAGGAGAGGCTGAGGGAGCTGGGGTTGCTGAGCCTGGAGAAGAGAAGGATCAGGGGAGACCTCATTGCTCTCTACAACTACCTGAAAGGTGGTTGTAGTCAGGTGGGGCTTGGTCTCTTCTCCCTAGCAACCAGCACCAGAACAAGAGGACACAGTCTCAAGCTGTGCCAGGGGAGGTTTAGGCTCGAGGTGAGGAAAAAGTTCTTCACTGAGCGAGTCATTCATCATTGGGATGTGCTGCCCAGGGAGGTGGTGGAGTCACCATCCCTGGAGGTGTTCAGGAGGGGACTGGATGTGGCACTTGGTGCCATGGTCTAGTCATGGGGTCTGTGGTGACAGGTTGGACTCGATGATCTTTGAGGTCTCTTCCAACCTTAGTGATACTGTGACACTACTGTGACCAGTGACAGACAGTGAGACTGAGGCTCCCTCAGCCAGCTTGCAGATGACACCAAGCTGAGTGGTGCTGTTGATAAGACTGAAGGACAGGATGGAACCATCCAGGGGGACCTGGACAGGCTGGAGAGGTGGCTGAGGAAAAGTGCAAGGTCCTGTGCCTAGGTCAGGGTGACCCTCAATACCAATCCAGGCTGGGGGTGATGAGATTGAGAGCAGCCCTGCAGGGAAGGGCTTGGGGGTGCTGGTGGGGGAGCAGCTGGGCAGGAGCCAGCAGTGGGCACTGGCAGCACAGAAGGCCAAGGGCAGCCTGGGCTTCATCCAAAGCAGTGAGGCCAGAGATGGAGAGAGGATCCTGCCCCCTGCTCTGCTCTGGGGAGACCTCACCTGCAGGCCTGGGTCCAGCTCTGGAGCCCTCAGCAAAGGCAGGACTTGGACCTGATGGAGAAGGTCCAGAGGATGCCACAAAGATGATCAGGGGCTGGAGCAGCTCTTCTCTGGGGACAGGCTGAGAGAGCTGGGGCTGTTCATTTGGGGCTGTTGGGGTTCCTGTCCTCATGGAGAGGAAAAGGCTCCAGGCAGACCTTAGAGCTGCATTTCAATATCTGCAGGGGACTTACAGGCTGGGGAAGGACTGTTCAGAAGGGCCTGTGGGAACAGGACAAGATCCAGTGGTTTGAAACTGAAGCAGGGCAGAGTTAGGTTGGACATCAGGAGGAAGTTCTGCACAAGGAGGGTGGGGAGACAATGGAACGGGCTGCCCAGGGATGGGGCCTCCAACCCTGGAGACATTAAGAATCAGACTGGATGTGGCCCTGGGCAGCCTGCTCCAGCTGGAGGTGTCCCTGCTGCCTGCAGGAGGTTGGACAAGATGACCTTTGAGGGTCCCTTCCAGCCCAATGCCATCTGTGACTCTGTGAAGCAGCAAGCCAGATGCCCTTTGGCAATTGGAATGGTTTTGGCCAAGGGGAAGTTTGAACAAAGCCTCAGCTGTGAGATCTGAGCTGACACATGACTGCCCCACCCAGAAGGCTACCCCCACCCCCTGCCTGTACTCTTGCCCCCAGGAACATGTGTGCAGCAGTGCAGCTCTTTCCTGAACTCTGAGAAAGGGCTGGAGCAAAATGCCACCACAATGTCCCCAGGGCAAGGAAATACTCCAGGGTGGAGGAGTTGACTCTGCTCTGAGCTCACAGGGCTGGAATTTCTCCAGGTATTACAAACCAGCAGCAACACAAACCCCAAGCCACTTGAAAGTGGGTTTGGAGAGACCTCCTAGGTACTGATTTGCAGATCAGCTGAATTCCAACCAGCTGAGGAAATGAAATATCCCCAGATCCTCATTTCATCTGGGCTCTGCCTGGCTTCTCCTCTGGCACTGCATTCTTCTGCCTGGAGCATTGTGCACAGTTCTGGGCTGCCCAGTCAGAGAGGGACAGGGAACTGCTGCAGACAGCCTATGGAGCCTATGAGGATGATGAAGGGGCTGGAGCATCTCTGTGGTGAGGAAGGACAGAGGCCTGGGGCTGGCTGGTCTGGAGAAGGCTGAGAGGAGACCCTATGAATGTCTACAAGTGTCTGCAGGGTGGCTGTCAGGAGGATGCAGCCAGGCTCTCTCCAGGGACACCCAGTGCCAGCAGGAGGCAGGGGTGGAAACCCAGTCACAGGAAATTCCACCTCAACATGAGGAGAAACTTGTTAGGGGTGAGGCTGCTGGAGGCCTGGAGCAGGCTGCCCAGAGAGGTTGTGGAGTCTCCTTCCCTGGAGAGCTTCCAAACCCACCTGGGTGTGTTCTGTGGGGCCTGCCCTGGGTGCTCTGCTTTACAGAGGGGCTGGACGGGGTGTCGTGGCTTGGGCAGCAGCACTTTGAGCTGGGTTAGGAACTGGCTGGAGGCTGAGCCCAGAGAGTGGTGGTGAATGGTGCCACAGCCAGCTGGCAGCCAGGCACCAGTGGTGTGCCCCAGGGAGCAGTGCTGGGCCCCATCCTTTTTAACACCTTCATTGATGATCTGGATGAGGGGGTCGAGTCAGTCATCAGCAAGTTTGCAGATGACACCAAGCTGGGAGCAGATGTTGGTCAGTCAGAGGGCAGAAGGGCTCTGCAGAGGGACCTCGACCGACTGGACAGATGGGCAGAGTCTAATGGCATGGCATTTAACGAGTCCAAGTGCCAGGGGCTGCACTTTGGCCACAGCAACCCCAGGCAGAGCTACAGGCTGGGGGCAGAGTGGCTGTGAGCTGCCAAACAGAGAGGGACCTGGGGGTGCTGATTGACAGCCACCTGAACATGAGCCAGCAGTGTGCCCAGGCAGCCAAGAGGGCCAATGGCATCCTGGCCTGCATCAGGAACAGTGTGGCCAGCAGGAGCAGGGAGGTCATTCTGCCCCTGTACTCTGCTTTAGTTAGGCCACACCTTGAGTCCTGTGTCCAGTTCTGGGCCCCTCAGTTTAGGAAGGAGGTTGAGCTGCTGGAAGGTGTCCAGAGAAGGGCAACAAGGCTGGGGAGAGGCCTTGAGCACAGCCCTGTGAGGAGAGGCTGAGGGAGCTGGGGTTGCTTAGCCTGGAGAAGAGGAGGCTCAGGGGAGACCTCATTGCTCTCCCCAACTACCTGAAAGGTGGTTGTAGCCAGGTGGGGGTTGGTCTCTTCTCCCAGGCAACCAGCACCAGAACAAGAGGACACAGTCTCCAGCTGTGCCAGGGGAAGTTTAGGCTGGAGGTGAGGAAAAAGTTCTTCCCAGAGAGAGTGATTCGTCATTGGGATGTGCTGCCCAGGGAGGTGGTGGAGTCACCGTCCCTGGAGGTGCTCAAGGGGAGATTGGACATGGCACTTGGTGCCATGGTCTAGTTGTGAGGTCTGTTGGGACAGGTTGGACTTGATGATCCTTGGGGTCTCTTCCAACCTTGGTGATACTGTGATACTGTGATATGATAGAACAGAATAAACCAGGTTGGAGGAGACCTTCCAGATCATCAAATCCAACCTATCACCCAGCACCATCTAATCAACTCAACCATGGCACCAAGCACCCCATCCAGTCTTCTCCTGAACACCTCCAATGATGGTGACTCCACCACCTCCCTGGGCAGCACATCCCAAGGGCCAATCTCTCTCTCTGTGTAGAATTTCTTCCTCACCTCCAGCCTAAACCTCTCCTGGCACAGCTTGAGACTGTGTCCTCTTGTTCTGGTGCTGGGTGCCTGGGAAGAGAGACCAACCCCCACCTGGCTACAACCTCCCTTCAGGGAGTTGGAGAGAGCAATGAGGTCTCCCCTGAGCCTCCTCCTCTCCAGGCTAAGCAACCCCAGCTCCCTCAGCCTCTCCTCCCAGGGCTGTGCTCCAGACCCCTCCCCAGCTTTGTTGCCCTTCTCTGGACACCTTCCAGCAGCTCAACATCTTTCCTAAACTGAGGGGCCCAGAACTGGACACAGGACTCAAGGTGTGGCCTAACCAGTGCAGTGTACAGGGGCAGAATGACCTCCCTGCTCCTGCTGGCCACACTCTTCCTGATGCAGGCCAGGATGCCATTGGCCCTCTTGGCTGCCTGGGCACACTGCAGGCTCATGTTCAGCCTACCATCAACCAGCATCCCCAGGTCCCTCTCTGCCTGGCTGCTCTCAGCCACTCTGCCCCCAGCCTGTAGCACTGCCTGGGGTTGCTGTGGCCAATGTGCAGCACCTGGCACTTGGATGTGTTCAATCTCCTGCCCTTGGACTCTGCCCATCTGTCAAGCCTGGCAAGGTCCCTCTGCAGAGCCCTTCTGCCCTCTAACTGACCAACATCTGTTCCCAACTTGGTGTCATCTGCAAACTTGCTGATGACTGACTCGACCCCCTCATCCATATCATCAGTAAAGGTACTGAACAGGATGGGGCCCAGCACTGATCCCTGGGGCACACCACTGGTGCCTGGCTGCCAGCTGGCTGTGGCACCATTCACCATCACTCTCTGGGCTCAGCCTCCAGCCAGTTCCTAACCCAGCTCAGAGTGCTGCTGTCCAAGCCAGAGGCTGACAGCTTAGCCAGCAGTTTGCTGTGGGGGATGGTGTCAAAGGCCTTGCTGGAGTCCAGGCAGACTCCACCCACAGCCTGCCCCACATCCACCAGACAGTCACCTGGGCATGGAAGGAGATCAGGTTGGTCAGGCAGGACCTGCCCTTCCTGAATCCCTGCTGGCTGGGCCTGAGCCCTTGGCCATCCTGTAAGTGCTGTGTGGTTGCACTCAGGATGACCTGTTCCATAACCTTGCCTGGCACTGAGGTCAGGCTGCCAGGCCTGGAATTCCCTGGCTCATCCAACCTGCCCTGCTTGTGGATGGGCACCACCTTGGCAGCTTCCAGTCTTCTGGGACCTCTCCAGAGGTCCCTTCCAACCCTGACCATTCTGGGACTCTATACCATTTTTCACCCCCATTTTGCCTTCCTTTCCACTCATGGATCGTTACCTCCCTCCTTTTGCCTTCTCTTCCCCAGGAAGTGTTGAACCTTGGCCTCTCTTCCTTTCACAGAGTAACCACAGGAGCCCCACAGCACTTCCCTTTTCTGCAAGAACCCCAAAGCAGCCTTTGAGCTGCCAGCCCCCTGAGCTGCTGCACACCTAAGAGGCAGCACAGCCAAGAGCAGCCCTTTCCTTGCTCCCCCAGCACAGTGCTAGGGCTGAGCTGCCCTCAGGAATTGTTCTCTGATGATACAAGCCCCCAGAAACTTCCCAAAGCTTTCTCTGTGGTAGCTGTGTGTGCCATGCATGCTTTGGCTGCTCAGTGCACTCCATGCACGGAGCATCACAGGATGCCAGGGGTTGGAAGGGACCAATTGCCCTGCCAGAGCAGGGTCACCCAGGGCAGGCCCCACAGAACACACCCAGGTGGGTTTGGAAGCTCTCCAGGGAAGGAGACTCCACAACCTCTCTGGGCAGCCTGCTCCAGGCCTCCAGCAGCCTCACCCCTAACAAGTTTCTCCTCATGTTGAGGTGGAATTTTCTGTGACTGGGTTTCCACCCCTGCCTCCTGCTGGCACTGGGTGTCCCTGGAGAGAGCCTGGCTGCATCCTCCTGACAGCCACCCTGCAGACACTTGTAGACATTCATAGGGTCTCCTCTCAGCCTTCTGCAGGCCAACCAGCCCCAGGCCTCTGTCCTTCCTCACCACAGAGATGCTCCAGCCCCTTCATCATCCTCAAATAAACATTCCTCAGTCCAACTCTTTGGCAGACAAAGCAGCACTGTTAGCTTGGCACCCTTTGTTCATGGCTGCACTTCCCTAGTCAGCCCCAGCTGCATTACAACATCCTTTCCTCAGCTTCCCATCTTCTCCTGCCCTTAGGGCTCTCCTCTTTTTTTCCCCTCCTCACATATTTCCCAGTTCAACAGCCAGCCCTGCCCTAAGTGCCAAATCCCCCCGTGGTCAGCTCTGCTGACCTCCCCATGGACAGAGTCAGCCACTATGGTGTACATCAGCTGTGCTTCACCCGCAGGAGCATTCCAAGAGTGCAGGGGGAAAAGCTGGGTGTGCTGTGAGGGGGACAGTGACCTTCGGGGGTCTTTTGACAAGGGCTGGGAGTGCCAGGATGAGGACAATGGCTTTGAGCTGGGAGAGGGGAGACTGAGCCTGGAGATGAGGAAGAAATTCTTGAGAGTGAGGCTGGGGAGACTCTGGCACAGGTTGCCCAGGGAGGCTGTGGCTGCCTCCTGCCTGGAGGTGTCCAAGGCCAGGCTGGATGAGGCCTTGAGCACCCTGTGCTGGTGGGAGGTGTCCCTGCCCATGGCAGGGGGTTGGAACTGGATGAGCTTTGAGGTCCCTTCCAACCCAACCCATTCTGTGGTGGCTCTGTGAGAGGTGTTTCCTTCCAGACCTGGCTGTGCAGAGCAGCCTCAGCAGAGCTGCCCCAGCAGTGGTGCTCACCTCCTTCTGCAGCAGGTTCCACTCGGTCTCGCTGACCAGGCGGTAGCCGCTGGGCGACACGTAAGCGCTCTCCAGCCCCTGAGTCACGCTGGAGAGCAGGGAAGCTGTCTCCTCTTGCTCTGGGGTCATTGCTTTGATTGCTTTTTCCTGGTCTTTGGTTAACATGAACCCACTTGGCATCTGCAGAGACCCAAGGGAGGCTGTATCAAAGTTCTCAGAGGCTGAATCTGCTCCGACGAGCGGTCCGAAATCCGACTCGTCCAGGTTCCCGGCGGACTTGGCTTTGTTGTTGTAGCCTAAAGCTTTGGACTGCAGGGAGCCAGAGGTGCCCAGGCTGTCTGTGGACTGTGCCCTCCTCAGCCCATCCTTGAAGAGGTCATTGTCTGCCTTGTTGAAAGATTCAGCAGAAGAAAGCAGCAGGTCTGCATCCAGCGAGTGCACCGAGCCGTGGGTGCTGTTGACTTGCACCTGGGACGGAGAAACAAGGGAGAAAACATCAAACACTGCAGGCTGGAAGCAGGGCACAGGAGCAATGCACCAAGGGGGAGGCAAGCTGAAAGTGGCTTTGACAACAACATCTGGTCACCAAGCTTAACCTGGCAGAGGGAAGGCAGGAGAACTGAAATGTATCAGCTGCAATTAAAACCCAAAGCAAACACCAAGGGAAAAAGGAATCCTCTGTAAAGAGGCTTTGGAGGGCATCTGTCCTCCTGCCAGACCAGCAAGGACACAGGCACCTGAGAGCTGCCAGTGCCTCAGACAGGGAGCCTCCTCCACTGCAGGCAGCACTTCCAGAAGCAGAGGCATGGAATCAAAGAATCTTAAGGTTGGAAAAGACCTTTAAGATCACCCAGCCCAGCCATAACCCAACTGCCAGGACCACTAAACCTTATCCTGAAGCACCACAGCTACAGCTTCTGGAACCCCTCCAGGCATGGGCACTCCACCACCTCCCTGGGCAGCCTGTCCCAGTCCCTGACCACTCTTGCAGCAAAGGAATTTTCCTCATCTCCAACCTACCCTTCCCCTGCCACGACTTCAGGCCATTGCCTCTCATCCTGTTGCTGCTTGCCTGGGAGAGAGACCAGCACCAGCCTCACTGCAGCCTCCTTTCAGGCCCTTGTAGAGGGCAGTGAGGTCTCTCCTCAGCCTCCTCTGCTCCAGACTCAACACCCCCAGCTCCCTCAGCTGCTCCTCTTATGAGGCCCTCCAAGCCCCTCTCCAGCCTGCTTGCTCTTCTCCGGACACCCTCCAGCCCCTCAAGGTCTTTCCTATCCTGTGGCCCCCAAAACTGAACCCAGTGCTCCAGCTGTGGCCTCAAGGAGGGCACAGGCCCTGCCCCTGCTGGCCACACCATTGCTGATCCAGGCCAGGCTGCTGGTGGCCTTCTTGGCCAGCTGGGCACCCTGCTGCCTCATCTTCAGCTGCTGTCACCCAGCACTCCCAGGGCCTTTTCCACCAGGCAGTTTCCAGCCACCCTGCCCCCAGCCTGTGGTGCTCTTGGGGTTGTTGTGGCCCAAGGTCAGGAGCCAGCCCTTGGCCTGGTTGAACCTCATCCCACTGCCCTCAGCCCATGGATCCAGCCTGGCCAGATCCCTCTGCAGCTCCAACTCAACTTGTTGCCCTCTGCAAACTTGCTGAGGGTGCCCTGATCTTCTCATCACTGATGAAGATGTTAAATACAACTGGCCCCAGTGATGAGCCCTGGGGACACTGCCTGTGACTGGCCACCAACTGGATTTGACTCTGTTTATCACAACTCCCTGGGCCTGGCCAGCCAGCCAGCAATCCACCCAGCAAGGTAATTACTTCACTGCCACAGGTAAACCCAGAGGCCTGGTGTAAAGGTTTCACATCACTACTACAATAACTGGAGAAGGAAGCAGATAGATCTGCTCTAGACTGCCAATGGAATAAACTTCTGTTTCTTCTGCTTGGAGTGTTTGACAGAACACAGGAACAAAAAGAAATCTTTTCTTTAAAAGGTTGTTTATAACCAAAACAAAAAGGCAGAGGCTGGGCTGGAACAGAGAGGGGAATGCCAGCACCAAAGCCACACTAACTGCCCTGTGATGTAGGTGAGGCACACTGAGGCTCCTGATCTATTTTTGGTTATTGACAGCACTGCAAAGAGAGCAGAAATTGCTGCCCTGGCACAGCCTGGCCCTGCTGGCAGCACAGCTGCCATTAGATCAACCCCTTGTGCTGTCTCATTGGCCATGCCCAGGGAGGAGCTCTGCAAACAGACCCCTGGGGAGAGAGAAGCATTTCTGCACTCCAGTCACAGAATGGGCTGGGTTGGAAGGGGCCTCCATAGCTCATCCAGTCCAACCCCCTGCAGGCTGAAGGGACATCCTCCACTGCAGCAGCCTTGTCCAGCCTGACCTGGAGTATCTCCAGGGATGGAGCCTCAACCACTTCTCTGGGCAACCTGTTCCAGTGCTCCATCATCTTTATGGCATCCTCTGGGCCCTCTCCATCAGGTCCAAGTCCTTCCTGTGTGGAGTGCTCCAGAGCTGGACCCAGCCCTGCAGGTGAGGTCTCCCCAGAGCAGAGCAGGGGGGCAGGATCCCTCCTCTCCATCTCTGGCCACACTGCTTTGGATGCAGCCCAGGCCTTCTGGAGCTCCTGTCCAGCTTCTCACCTACCAGAACACCCAAACCCTTTTCCACAGGGCTCCTTTTTATCACCTCAACAGGTCCAGCACCTTCCAGCCTTTACTACAATTTACACACTGGGGTGCCTCTCAGGAGATACAAGGCACAGAGGGCAAAGGGCACTAGGTTTGCATTTCCATGTGGAACCAACAGCCTGAGGCATGCATGGGAGCTCAAAGCTGCTCTGAAGCACCCTGCTGGTTTACCTCTTCATTAGAGAGCTGGGGCAGGGTTTCCTCAGTGGCTAGAGAACATGAAGCTTTTGTTTCATCATCTGAATCCTTCTGCTTCTGCTCCTTTCTCTTGCTAAGCCTTTGCTGATCATCTTCTTCCTAGAAATCAGGATCAAGAGAACAGACATAAGCAGCAATTTCTCTGCAGTAAGCTGTAAGGGTGGCACTAGAAAGAGTCTTTTGGTTAAAGCCCCAGAAGTTATCACCTAAGGACTCCTGGGGTTAACAGTCTAGAGTCCATTCCAGCAGGCAGCCCCTGGGATGTGAAGCAGAACTTACTTTTCAAGTTTGGTGACCAGTTCAAACTCCAGACTCATTTTATTCACAGATCACAGCACCATGACACAGTTCTTAACACAGAGGTACCAAATAATCAATCAAAGCAGCTGTGACATTGCTCAGTGGGTGCAGTCTGATCATGGATCTGCAGCACTAACAGCCCCTGTGCCCAGAAGGCCACCAGCAGCCTGGCCTGGAGCAGCAGTGGTGTGGGCAGCAGGAGCAGGGCAGGGATTGTGCCCCTGGGCTCAGCACTGGGGAGGCCACACCTTGAATCCTGGGTTCAGTTTTGTGCCCTCACTCCAAGAAGGACAATGAGGGGCTGGAGCAGGTCCAGAGGAGGGCAAAAAAGCTGGGGAAGGGTCTAGAGAACAGGGCTGGGGAGGAGCAGCTGAGGGAGCTGGGGGTGTTTAGTGTGGAGGAGGGGACGATGAAGGGAGACCTCATTGCTCTCCACAGCTCCCTGAGAGGAGGTTGCAGTGAGGTGGGGGTTGGGCTCTGCTCCCAAGGAACAAAGGACAGGACAAGAGAAAACAAGGAAAACAAGAGAAAACAGCCTCAAGCTGCAGGGGTTTCAAAGCTGTGGTGCTGAGGCCATGGTTCAGTGGTGCCCTGGCAGTGCTGGGGTGAGGCTGGGACTGGATAATCTCAAAGGTCTCTCCCAACTAAACTGATTCTCTGATTCCCTGTACCTAGACAAGATCAGCACTGGCAGGGGCAGGGGGAAGTGAACCAAAGCTGCGCCTTGGTCACTCTGAGCAATGAACACAATGGATGGAAAAGGACAGCACAGAGCAGCAGCTCATGAAGCTTGTTCACCTGCCCCTGGCTCAGCTAACTTCAAATGAAGTTCTTCATTCACGCCTGTGCTAGGGAGGGCCTTTCCAACCCCTACCACTCTGTGTTTCTGTGATACCTTACTCCGAGCTGAACTTCTGGCTGTCAGTTATCAGCTCTTCATTTAAGAATCCTGGCACCAGCCCCTGTCAAGTTGCTCTGTGCACTAACAGTGAAACCTTGGCCCAAAAGGAGGGAGTCTGCTGGAGCTGTCAGCTGGCGCTCGAGTGGAGAACGCTGGGCACCGCCTGCCGGCATCTGCTGAGACAACAATCTCCACCAGCCTGTGGCTTCCACCCCTGTCACCCCACATGCAACCAGGCTCACTCCACAAGAGGAGAGGAAGGCAGCAAGCAACCTGATCCTTCTTCTTCAGCTCCTCGACCTGGCGCAGCTGCTCGGAGGTGAGGACGACCTCCATGCGCTGCATGTCCCTCATCAGCAGGCGCTGCGACTCCAGGAACTGGTCGTTGGCCTTCTGCCAGGTGTGCTTCAGCTGGTTGTGCTGCTGCCTCTCCTGCTCCAAGAGATGGCAGACTGTTCAAAAAGAAAGGGGTGTTCAGCACATGCTGGCTCAGAACCTCACAGAGCAGCACTGTGATGAGCTCCAGTCACTGCTGTTCCAGTCATGGGCAGCCAGGCTCTGGGCAGTGCTTCAGGATCATGGAATTGTTGGGGTGGGAAAAGGCCTCTGAGATCATCCATCCAACCAGCACCACCACAGCCCCAGCTGCCATGGCCACCTCCAGGGATGGGGACTCCACCACCTCCCTGGGCCGCCTGTGCCAATCCCTGACCACTCTTGAAGGAAAGAAATTGCTCCTCATCTCCACCCTAGCCCTCCCCTGGTGCAGTTCCAGGGCTGGCTCACACATGGGGAAAGGCTGAGAATGCTGGGGCTGGTTAGCCTGGACAAGAGGAGGCTGAGGGAGGGATCTCATCAGTGCTTACAATATCTAAGGGCTGGGGGGTCAGGAAGATGGGGCCAGACTCTTCTCAGTGGTCCCCAGTGACAGGACAAGAGGACTGGGCATAAGCTTGAACATAGGAAGTTCCATCTAAACATGAGAAGGAGCTGTGAGGGTGCTGAGCCCTGGAGCAGGCTGCCCACAGAGGTGGTGGAGTCTCCTGCTCTGGAGATTTTCAATGCCAACCTGGATGTGCTCCTGTGTGACCTGCCCTAGGTGACCCTGCTCTGGCAGGGGGGTTAGACTCCATGGTCTGTGGAGATCTCCTCTATCCCCTACCTTCCTGTGCTTTCCTCTCACTGCAAGTAAGACATCTGGATTCCCAGACTCAGCTTGCCCTGAGGGCTGTGTCGCTGACATGTGACACAGAGGCCTGAGGCCTTAACTGCATTCATGAAGTCTGAGAGTTTATTCTTCAGTGCTGGTTTCAAAAGCTTGTCTTTAGACTCTGGTTTCTTTCAGCTGAAGGTTCCCTTTTCACTTCCCCACAGAGATTCTGCTCTCTGCTGGCATGCATGTGATAGCATCAGAGGAAACAGCCTCAAGTTGCACCAGGGGAGGGTTAGGTTGGACGTAAGAAGAAACTTCTTCACTGAGAGAGTTCTCAAGCACTGGCACAGGCTGCCCTTGGAGGTGGTTGAATCGCCATCCCTGGAGGGGTTTAAAAGCCACAGAGATGTGGTGCTGAGGGCTGTGATTTAGCACCAGCCCTGGCAGAGTTAGAGAATGGTTGGACTCCAGGATCTTCAAGATCTTTTGCAGCAGAAACAATTCAATGGCCCCATGCACGCTCACACACCCATCCCAGCACCAGGCACTCAGAACTGAGATACCTCGGGGAGGTGCATCGAAATGTCATGGCCCAGAGCTGCACACAACTGCAGGGCACCAGCAGAAGCCCTTCAGTAAGAGGCAAGCATGCAACACTCAGAGCACTCAGCAGGAATTCAATGGCATCCCTCACAATGAGTCTCTGTTTCCTTCTCCATCACACAGAGCTCCACATTCCACCCTGCTTTCACCTCCCACCCTGCTGCTTCTCCCCACCATTTTTTGAATCCCATGGCTAAGCCACTGGAAATGAACAGCCCTGTTGGGTTTACACCCTCCATGGAAGAGAGCCAAAAGGATTATCATTAGATAGGTACCTTCATGCAGCTCTTTCCTCAGCTTCTCTGCATCTTCTTGCAGGACTGATTTCTGTGTGTTGAGAACAGCCACATACATCTCCAAGTCAGTCCTGCAGGATTTCTCAGCTTCCAGGTAATGGTTCAGTTCTTTAACCTGAAGACAAGAGAAGGAAATCTCAGTCCTACCATCTCAGTGGGCAACACTCTCAGGCATTTCCTTCTGGGTAGAAGCCACAGTGTGAGCTGTTGGGGTAAGGTGCAGGTGTAGCAGGACAAGTTTATCCCCAGAAATCACAAATACCTGTCTTCCAGTGCCTGCATTTATGCCTGAAATGGTTCCTCAGTAACCTTCTGGCAAGCCAAAGCTATCAGTGTACCACAGCTGGGTTCCAACAAGATGGTCAAGAGGCAAACACATAAGAAGAGCAGAGAGTGGTGGAATCTTTAACCAGCACTGATAAGCACACAGCTAAGAGGCTGTGGATCCAGTTCACAACAGAGCAATGACAGCAGTCAGGAGACATGACTGTGGGCAAGCTCATCACAGAATGGATCAGGTTGGAAGTGACCTCAGAGATCATCTCCTCCAAACTCTTTGCCATGGGCAGGGAAAGCTCTCAACTAGCCCAGCTTGCTCAAGGCTTCATCCAACCTGCCCTTGAACACCTCCAGGCAGGAGGCAGCCACAGCCTCCCTGGGCAACCTGTGCCAGAGTCTCCCCATCCCCCTACTGAAGAACTTCTTCCTCAGCTCCACTCTAACCCTGCTCTGCCTCAGCTTCAAACCATTCCCCCTTGGCCTGGCTCCAGACACCCTCAGGAAAAGTCTCTCTGCAGCCTTCCTGAAGGATCCCTTCAGGCAGCTCTAAGGCCTCCCTGGAATCTTCTCTTCTCCAGGCTGAACACCCCCAGCTCCCTCAGCCTGAACTCACAGCTCCAGCTCTTGGAGACAGAGAAGACAAAAACAACATTCAAAGTCCTTAAAGACCTCTGCAAGAGAAAGGAAGATCTGTCACTGAAAGGAGGACACCAGGAAAGACTCAATACACATACCAGGAGTTTTCTGCTTGTTTGTCTAAATGACCAATCTAACAAAGGCTTGGACTGAAGATCCTGCAGCCACTGCAGAGCACTGCTGAGAGCTCTCAGACAGCTTTACCCAAGCAGCTGTCCTGTAGCCATGGATCCTGTCTTGGAGCAAGGAATGGGTTGTCAAGGCACCACCCAGCTTTATGGCTTGCTGAGGCAGCAATCACAGAGTTTTTATTCCAAAGGAAACAAAAACCTTCAGGCAATTCCCAACAGGCTGCAGAAGGCTGCTGGATGGCACCACAGCAACCAGAGTGTCCTGAAGTCAGAGTGCAGCTCGAGCCTGCCACTGCTGCTGGGGATACCTTATCCTGCTGCAGAACACCGACTCTGCTAGCCCCTCAGCCTTTGAAGTGGGGAAATGTGACTCCCAGAGAGCAGCCCCTGGGAAGCAGGGAAGGGGAGGGGTGAGGGGGTGAAGAGAAAGAGTAAAAAGAGATGCCTTGTTTCACTGCTCCAGCTAAACACACTGCAAGCCAGGACAGGACTCCAGCAGATCCAAAGGACTTCACCTGGACAGCACTGCAGATCGAAGGACTGAACTGCCAACGTTTGTGCTTCAGACCTCAGAGCAGCCTTCAGCACCTGCAGGGGCTCCAGGAGGGCTGGGGAGGGACTTGGGACAAGGGCTGGGAGTGCCAGGCCGAGGGACAATGGCTTTGAGCTGGGAGAGAGGAGACTGAGACTGGAGATGAGTGAGGCTGGGGAGGCACTGGCACAGGTTGCCCAGGGAGGCTGTGGCTGCCTCCTGCCTGGAGGTGTCCAAGGCCAGGCTGGATGAGGCCTTGAGCAGCCTGTGCTGGTGGGAGGTGTCCCTGCCCATGGCAGGGGGTTGGAACTGGCTGAGCTTTAAGGTCCCTTCCAACCCAACCCATTCTGTGATCCCCTACCTTGGTTTCTTGCAGCAAGTGCCCAGCAACCCTTGCCATGAACCTGAGGGTGACTCCAATTTTAAGATACAGAACTCCTGGTGAAGTTCCCCAGATTATAGCCAGGATTAGAAAGTGAGATTAGGGAGTCTGGGTGGAAATACATGAAAAGGATTGCACCACATGCAAACCTTTCTGTGGCTGCAAGTGTGACAACCTAAAGGCCAGGCTGCTGGAGAGGAGCAGAGCAGCTCAAGCCTGCTGTGCTGCTGCCAGCAGAGCTGAAGCCATGCAGCTGAATCTCAGCACAGGTGACACAGACACAAACACAGAGAGATGGAGACACACACACAGGCCAAGTGGACTCCTTGAGCTGCAGCAGGTGTGGGGCAGATGCAGGTTCATACCTCTTTCCTTCTTGCACAATTTGCCTTTAGTGATCTGCATCTAACCAGCCTGAGGGAAGACAGAAGTCAGGGAAGAGTTACAGCTCCACCTCACCTTTGATGCCTCTAACTCCTTAATCTTTTCTTCAGCTGCTGTCAGTTTCTCCTTCAGGGCTGCAATCTCCTTCTCCATAGGCATCACCACCGACCGCAGCTTCTCGGCGTCCTCCTGGGCCTGGGGTCGAGACAAGACACGAGTCAGGCACAGCAGGGGGCTCAGCCAGCAGGGCCACCACGGACACAGGAGGACGAAATCTCCCAGCCAAGGGAATTAGCTGCTTGAACTCCCACGGCCCAGACCGGCCAGCATGGAAAAGAAATGCCTCCAGAGAGACCTCAGAGCAGCCTGCCAGTGCCTGAAGGGCTCCAGGAGAGCTGGGGAGGGACTTGTGACAAGGGCTGGGAGTGCCAGGATGAGGACAATGGCTTTGAGCTGGGAGAGGGGAGACTGAGACTGGAGATGAGGAAGAAATTCTTTGCAGTGAGGCTGGGGAGACTCTGGCACAGGCTGCCCAGGGAGGCTGTGGCTGCCTCCTGCCTGGAGGTGTCCAAGGCCAGGCTGAATGAGGCTGGAGCAGCCTGTGCTGGTGGGAGGTGTCCCTGCCCGTGGCAGGGGGTTGGAGCTGGGTCCTTACCTGCCAACCTCCCCCTCTCTTTTGAAGGAACCATTGGCACTGTGCTGCAACCACAGTGTCAAACCTCAGCTGTGTTTACCCAGCAGCCAAAGCTGGAGTAAGGTCCCAGTCCTGTGGAATTCAGTACAGTTTTGTCTTTCCAGTTGTCCTGGACATGTCACAGTGTCACAGTATCACCAAGGGTGGAAAGAGACCTCAAAGATCATCGAGTCCAACCTGTCACCACAGACCCCATGACTAGACCATGGCACCAAGTGCCACATCCAGTCCCCTCTTCAACACCTCCAGGGATGGTGACTCCACCACCTCCCTGGGCAGCACATCCCAATGGTGAATGACTCTCTCTGGGAAGAACTTTCTCCTCACCTCCAGCCTAAACCTCCCCTGGCACAGCTTGAGACTGTGTCCTCTTGTTCTGGTGCTGGTTGCCTGGGAGAAGAGACCAACCCCCACCTGGCTACAACCACCTTTCAGGTAGTTGTAGAGAGCAATGAGGTCTCCCCTGAGCCTCCTCTTCTCCAGGCTAAGCAACCCCAGCTCCCTCAGCCTCTCCTCACAGGGCTGTGCTCAAGGCCTCTCCCCAGCCTTGTTGCCCTTCTCTGGACACCTTCAAGTGTCTCCATGTCCTTCCTAACCTGAGGGGCCCAGAACTGGACACAGGACTCAAGGTGTGGCCTAACCAGTGCAGTGTACAGGGGCAGAATGACCTCCCTGCTCCTGCTGGCCACACTCTTCCTGATGCAGGCCAGGATGCCATTTGCCTTCTTGGCCCCCTGGCCCCCTGGCTCATGTTCAGGCAGCTGTCAACCAGCACCCCCAGGTCCCTCTCTGCCTGGCAGCTCTCAGCCACTCTGACCCCAGCCTGTAGCTCTGCCTGGGGTTGCTGTGGCCAAAGTGCAGCCCCTGGCACTTGGACTCGTTAAATGCCATGCCATTAGACTCTGCCCATCTGTCCAGTCGGTCGAGGTCCCTCTGCAGAGCCCTTCTGCCCTCTGACTGAACAACATCTGCTCCCAGCTTGGTGTCATCTGCAAACTTGCTGATGACTGTCTCAATCCCTTCATCCATATCATCAACGAAGATGTTAAAGAGGATGGGGCCCAGCACTGCTCCCTGGGGCACACCACTGGTGCCTGGCTGCCAGCTGGCTGTGGCACCATTCACCACCACTCTCTGGGCTCAGCCTCCAGCCAGTTCCTAACCCAGCTCAGAGTGCTGCTGTCCAAGCCAGGGGCTGACAGCTTGGCCAGGAGGTTGCTGTGGGGGATGGTGTCAAAGGCCTTGCTGGACTCCAGGCAGACTCCACCCACAGCCTGCCCCACATCCACCAGGCAGTCACCTGGGCATGGCAGGATATCATAGAAGGTTGGTGAGGCAGGACCTGCCCTTCCTAAATCCCTGCTGGCTGGGCCTGAGCCCTTGGCCATCCTGCAGGTGTGCAGTTATTGCCCCCAGGATAATCTGCTCCATCACTTCCCTGGCACTGAGCTCAGGCTGACTGGCCTATAGTTTCCAGGTTCCTCCATCCCACCCTTCTTGTGGACGGGGATCACCTTGGCCAGTTTCCAGTCATCTGGGACCTCACTGGTGAGCCAGGACTGGAGGGAAATGATGGAGAGAGGTTTGGCAGCTCATCTGCAGCTCTCTCAGCACCCTAGGATGGATCCCATCCGGCCCCATGGACTTGTGAGTGTCCAAGTGGCTCAGCAGGTCCCGAGTTGATTCCTCATGGATATCCAGGGCATTACACTGCTCCCTGACCCCATCCCTCAGCTCAGGAGGCCACTCGTCCTGAGCTCCTCCTGCCTTGCTGTTAAAGATTGAGGCAAAGAAGGTGTTCAGGACCTCAGCCTTTTCCTCGTCTTCAGTCACTGTGTTCCCCTCCAGGTCCAACAGGCAGTGCAGGTTCTTCTTGCTCTCTTTTTAGCATTAACATATTTGCAACAATGCTTTTTATTGTCCTTCACTGAGGTGTTCAGCCTCAGCTCCAACTGGGCCTTTGCCTCTCTCATTTTCTCCTACCCA
Source organism: Picus viridis (assembly GCA_033816785.1). Lineage (NCBI taxonomy): Eukaryota > Metazoa > Chordata > Aves > Piciformes > Picidae > Picus > Picus viridis. The sequence continues at coordinate 14,061,268 of CM066598.1, forward strand.
ATCTAACAACTTCCTTAAACACATCAGGAGAAGCCTTCCCCTCCTTCCAAAGGTGACACAGCCTCTTTTTTCCCTTAATCCCTGCAGGAGCTGCTTGCTCATCCAGGCCCAGAGCCTTCCCCTCGGCTCGTCTTTCGGCACATGGGCACTGCCAGTGTGCATAGATTCACAGTCACAGAGTGGGTTGGCTTGGAAGGGACCACAAAGCTCGTTCAGTTCCAACCCCTGCCATGGGCAGGGACACCTCTCACCAGCACAGGTTGCTCAAGGCCTCATCCAGCCTGGCCTTGAGCACCACCAGGAGGAAGCAGCCACAGCCTCCCTGGGCAGCCTGTGCCGGAGTCTCCCCAGCCTCACTGCCAAGAGCATTCCTGCACTTGCGATGGGAGAAGCTCTTTCAAGAGTCCTGAAAACATTTGGTTATCTTTAGCCCTCATGAGCCAGCTGTGGGCAGCACTCAGTGAACAGAACTGAGAGAAGGTGTGGAGCACTCTGTGAGGCTCAGCTCCCGCTGCCGCCTGTGAGCGAGGAGCAGCTGGCTGCCGGTGGCAGGGGATGTACGGCTGTGTGGCACCAGCACATGGCCGGGCCGCCGCTGCCTGGGCGCTGCCTGGGCTCACAGCCTCTGTCTGTGCTCACAGCCTCTGTCTGTGCTCACAGCCTCTGTCTGTGCTCTGGACAAGCAAAAGGGCAGAGACAAAATGCAGCAGAACTGAACAAAATGAAGACGCTTAGTTCAGTTTCACCTGCAGAGGTCTCTGAAGCTGGCAGGGCCCAGGGCCCGGTGCTGTTTGTGGAACTGAAGGTCACTCTGGTGTTTTAGTTTTGCCTTTCAATTCTCAGTTTAGAAAACTGAATCACAGAATGGGTTGGCTTGGAAGGGACCTTCAAGAGTGTCCAGTCCCAGGCCCCTGCCACGGGCAGGGACACCTCCCACCAGCACAGCTTGCTCAAGGCCTCATCCAGCCTGGCCTTGATCACCTTCAGGCAGGAGGCAGCCACAGCCTCCCTGGGCAGCCTGTGCCAGAGTCTCCCCAGCCTCACTCTCAAGGATTTCTTCCTCATCTCCAGTCTCAGTCTCCCCTCTCCCAGCTCAAAGCCATTGTCTCTCATCCTGTCACTCCCAGCCCTTGTCACAAGTCCCTCCCCAGCTCTCCTGGAGCCCTTCAGGTACTGGAAGGCTGCTCTGAGGTCTCCCTGGAGCCTTCTCTTCTCCAGGCTGAACAGCCCCAGCTCTCACATCTGCTTACAGGGTGAGTGCTGGTCACTGGGTCTGTTTTGAAGGTCCAGTGTAACCACTGAGACCCCTGAACTGAGGTTAAATTTGCTACTGGATGAAATGAGAGTCTCTGTCCCACTGAAAACTGCTCCATGAGCAGTCCCATGGGCAAGGGGTGCCACAGTATCACATTCCCTGTGTTAAAATGTTACTCAAAACCACTGCCGGGGTGCGACCCTGCAAACCTTTATTTCCTTCTTTCTGCCAGCTAAATTTACCTGTTCACAAGCAAGGTTCTACACCTTGCCAGCTTCCACGTGCTCATCCCCTCATCAATACCCAAAGGGCTTCCACAGAAGCAAACCCTGCTTCCCCCAGCCCAGCAGCTGCAGAACGTGCTGCAAGGGCTCTGCAGAGCACAGGGAAGGTGCTGAGAATGAGTCCAGGCCAACCCACAAACCACGGCCCCACCTGCTGGCAGCTGCCTACAGCAGCCCTCAACATCCTTTGCTGTTCCTCCAACCAACATCTACAGAAGGTGTTTGTGGATGCCCCCTCCCTGGAGGTGTTGAAGGCCAGGCAGGATGAGGCCTTGAGCAGCCTGTGCTGGTGGGAGGTGTCCCTGCCCGTGGCAGGGGTTGGAGCTGGCTGAGCCTTGTGGTCCCATCCAGCCCAACCCCTTCTGTGATACTCTGAAGAACAAAAGCCTGGCGGAGGAGCCTCAGGCAACACCTGGGTTTGTTCCTCACAAACAAGCAGCAGAAGCTGCACAGACAGCATTTGACAACCTCTCCTCACAGCAGGAATAAACCATTTCAAGCTCCTCCACTGTTCTTGAGCATCACCACCGACAGCAGCTTGCTGTGTTATCAGACTCTGTGGCCTGCTCTGGCACAGCAATCAGAAGTCTCTCCCTCCCAGCTTCCTCTCTTCTGACTAATGAGCACCCTTCTCAGCAGGAGGATTGTCCTTTTTGCTCTCTCCATATGCAAAATACCTGTTCTGCAGGATTCTGCTGCTCAGAGCCTGACACAACTGTGCTAAGCAGTGGCTTTATATTCATCACAGCTCCCACTGCAAGCCAGATCCTCTCCAGAATGGAAAATGAGGGCTGGATACAATCACAGAATGGGCTGGGTGGGAAGGGACCTTAAAGTTCATCCAGTTGCACCGCCTGCCATGGGCAGGGACCCCTCCTGCTAGACCCCATCCAACTCATTACTTTGCTTCCCAATCCTTTGCTCCCCCAGTTCACTCCTTTGCCAGCCAGACACAACTCTTTATGGGCCTGGGATTCACTCCTTGGTTTGTAGGTAAAACTGAATGTCCTTTTCCCCACTTCTCATCTCATTCTTAGTCTCCTTGAGGACAAAGCTCACAGGCTGAATGGGAGAGAAGATCAGAAAAGCCAAGCACAGCAGCTGAAGCAATTCTCTCAAGCTGTGCTCTGGAGACCAGGCTTGCCTCTCCCTCTCCTGTTACACAGAGCCCACCTTCCTCTGCTTTGCAGGCCCAGAAAGCTTGCCAAGAGACTGCTGCACCAATCACCACCTCCTTCAGGCTCCCCAGGGATCCTTATTTCCCTTTCAAAGGGGTACAGTTAAAAACGTTATTTACCTGCTCTTCTGATTGCTAACTGGCACACAGCTACAGCAGGGATGGGTGAGGGCACCCTCAGTCAGTCTGCAGACAACATGACACTGAGCAGCAGTGTGGTCTGCTGGAGGGTAGGAAGGCCCTGCTGAGGGCAATGGGATGAGGTTCAACCAGGCCAAGGGCTGGCTCCTGACCTTGGGCCACAACAACCCCAAGAACACCACAGGCTGGGGGCAGGGTGGCTGGAAACTGCCTGGTGGAAAAGGCCCTGGGAGTGCTGGGTGACAGCAGCTGAAGATGAGGCAGCAGGGTGCCCAGCTGGCCAAGAAGGCCACCAGCAGTCTGGCCTGGATCAGCAATGGTGTGGCCAGCAGGGGCAGGGCCTGTGCCCTCCTTGAGGCCACAGCTGGAGCACTGGGTTCAGTTTTGGGGGCCACAGGATAGGAAAGACCTTGAGGGGCTGGAGGGTGTCCAGAGAAGAGCAAGCAGGCTGGAGAGGGGCTTGGAGGGCCTCATAAGAGGAGCAGCTGAGGGAGCTGGGGGTGTTGAGTCTGGAGCGGAGGAGGCTGAGGAGAGACCTCACTGCCCTCTACAAGGGCCTGAAAGGAGACTGCAGTGAGGCTGGTGCTGGTCTCTCTCCCAGGCAAGCAGCAACAGGATGAGAGGCAATGGCCTGAAGTCGTGGCAGGGGAAGGGTAGGTTGGAGATGAGGAAAATTCCTTTGCTGCAAGAGTGGTCAGGGACTGGGACAGGCTGCCCAGGGAGGTGGTGGAGTGCCCATGCCTGGAGGGGTTCCCAGGATAAGGTTTAGTGGTCCTGGCAGTTGGGTTATGGCTGGGCTGGGTGATCTTAAAGGTTTTATCAACCTTAATGATTCTGTGACTCCTGATGTCAGTTACTGGACAGAGCTCTTAGCCAGGACAGATTGCCTTCTGAGCATCCAGCTGCTAGTTTGTTGGGACTTTTAAACTATGAACTCTACTCTACCTCTTCAGAGCTGTTTCAAAAGACTCCCCACCAGACAGAACTTTGAGCCTTCCTTCCAGCTTCAACCAAAGTCTTTTTGCTCTAAATTGGGCCAAACCCAGTTATAAACCAGATTTTGTCTTAAAATTCCAATGGCAGCAATTCTCTTGTCATAACAACCCCCTGCCAGAGCAGGGTCACCCAGGGCAGGTCACACAGGAACACCTTCAGATGAGTCTTGAAAGTCTCCAGAGGAGACTCCACAACCTCTCTGGGCAGCCTGCTCCAGGCCTCCAGCACCCCCACTCCAAACAAGATTTTCCTCATGTTGAAGTGGAATTTCCTGGGTTCCAGTTTGTGTTCCTTGCCTCTTGTCCCATCACAGACACCATGGAAATGGCCTTGCCCTTTCCTGACCCCCCTGCAGATATTTATAAACATCAGTAAGATCCCCTCTGGGGCTGCTCCTCTCCAGGCTCAACCCTTCCTCCTCACAGAGGTGCTCCAGTCCCTTCATCATCCTCAGCACAGGCTTTACTCTGACTCCTACCTTTGTAAATCAAGACCCTGTTGAAGTGGCCTCAGTGAAGGCCAAACTACAACCAGCAATACTCAAGAATCTCTTTAGAAGCCTTTAGAATTCCATTCTGCAACTCAGGTTGCTTATGCCAGCACAAGGAAAGAGGTAAAATACTGATGGGGAATTGTCTCACACTGCACTGCTGCTGGCAGTGAGCAGAGACAAGGGACTCAGAGAATCAAAGAATCCTTTGGTTGGAAAAGCTCTTTAGGATCATCCAGGCCAACCATTCTCTGCCTCTACCCATGGCCCTCAGCACCACCTCTCTGCCTCTTTGAAACTGCTCCAGGAATGGGGATTCCACCTCCCTGGGCAGCCTGTGCCAGGCTTTGAAAACCCTTTCAGTGAAGAAGTTTCTTCTGATGTCCAACATAAACCTCCCTGGTGCAACCTGAGGCCATCTCCTCTTGTCCTGTCTCTTGCTAAGGAGAAGAGAAACTCCTGCCTGGCTCCAGCCTCCTTTCAGAGAGCTGTAGAGGGCAGTTGGGGACAGCCACTTCCCTGGTCCTGCTAGGCACTAATCCTGACCCACACCAGGATGCTGTTTGCCTTCCCAGCCTCCTGAGCACACTGCTGGCTGCTGTCCAGCCTGCTGTCACTAACTGCTGTGCTGTGGCAGACTGGCAGCTTTTCCTCCACTCCTGGATTGAATATAGTCATTTACTGCATTCAAACTGGCTCAGGAGACCCTGAAGACTACTGGAAGCCAGCTGGGAAGGCCAGTGCACCTCAGTGCAAGTTGGAATGAGATGAGAAACAAAGATTTCCAAACACTGATCTATTATGACAGGTTCCATTTCCTTCCTGCCTGCAAGAGAAACAGACCAAGCCTTCAAACTCCAGAGCAACAAAACAAGCCCGGCTCAATCCAAGGCACCTCAGTCCCCTTCGAGGAGCTCTTCAGAGTCACAAATCCTTGGAGAACAAGAAGACAATTTGGAGCTTTCCAAACCCCAGGGCAAGTACCTTTCACCATCTGTGTTTGTGTGACAGCAGGGCTGTAGGTATTTATTTCCTAGGTGTTTCCTCCCAGGTACTCTCCAGGAACCCAGCAGCACTGTGCTGCACAAAGATGACTTCTCTTACAGAAAGATGAAAGACATTTTAGATCTAATGCCCATTAGAAACCTCACCACACATTGAGAAGGTGTGAGGAAAGGAACAGAGGTGCAGAAGTGTACAGGAAATGCTATAAAATTGCCTGAAGGGGGCTTCACCTGAGCTCAGCTGATCTTCTCACCACAGCCTTTGCAAGGCCTCCTGCTCTGAGACGAGCTGAAGGCCAAACTTCACCACACCCTCAGGTGTAAGCCCCTTGCTGAACCCACATGAGGAGGTACAATACACAGAATGCATCAGGCTGGAAGGGATCCTCCAAGGTCATCCTGCCCAACCCCTTGCAGGCAGCAGGGACACCTCCAGCTGGAGCAGGCTGCCTAGGGCCACATCCAGTCTGATCTTGAATGTCTCCAGGGCTGGGGCCTCCACCACCTTTCTGGGCAGCCTGTTCCAGTGTCTCCCCACCCTCCTTGTGCAGAACTTCCTCCTGATGTCCAACCTAACTCTGTCCTGCTCCAGATTCAAACCACTGGCTCTTGTCCTGTTCCCACAGGCCCTTCTAAATAGTCCCTACCCAGCCCTCCTGTAGGTCCACTTCAGGTACTGGAAGGCTGCTCTGAGGTCTCCCTGGAGCCTTCTCTTCTCCAGGCTGAACAGCCCCAACTCTCCCAGCCTGTGCCCATAGCAGAGATGCTACAGCCTCTGATCATCTTTGTGGCCTCCTCCAGACCCACTCCACCAGTTCCATGTCCTTCTTGTGTGGGGGATCTTGAGTTGGACACAGCCCTGCAGGTGAGGTCTCCCCAGAGCAGAGCAGGGGGCAGGATCCCCTCCCTCTAGCTCTGGCCAAGCTGCTTTGCTGCAGCCCAGGCTGCCCTTGGCCTTCTGTGCTGCCAGTACCCACTGCTGGCTCCAGTCCAGCTTCTGCCCCACCAGCACCCCCAAGTCCTCTGCAGGGCTGCTCTCAATCTCATCACCCCCAGGCTGGGCTGACAGGGAGGACTGCCCCAACAAACACCTTCGTGGCTTCAAACACAAGATGAGCTCAGGACTTCCATCGACTAAGAGCTGAGCCTTGGCAGAAGGCTCTGTGCACGTCTGAGGCATTCCAGCAGGCCACAGAAAGGAACTCATGCACAGCAACAGGTCTTGAAGCGAGGAGCTAGGTCCCAGCCTACCTTTTTCATCTCATTCTCCAGGTTCTCCTCCTCCTGGCCCTCGGAGAGGCGGCGCCGCAGCTCGGCGATCTCCCGCTCCAGGTTGTCGCGGTACTGGCTCCACTGCGCGCGCTCCTGCTCCAGCCGGTGGTGGTACTGCAGCTCGTAGTCACGGACGGTCTCTGCAGCACCAGGGGCAAGGCTCAGCCTCCAGCACACCCCAGCTGCACCACCTCCACCTCCTGCCAGGCAGGGATCTGCCACACTTCAGCAGCAGCGAGCTCTCCCTTCCTCCCTCTTCCCCTTTGCCTCTTCAAACCCCAGCTGTACATAAACCCAGAGGAGCTGCAGCTCAAACTGTACCCAGCTGCACAAAGACCCAGAGGAGCTGCAGCTCAATCTGTACCCAGCTGCACAAAGACCCAGAGGAGCTGCAGCTCAATCTGTACCCAGCTGCACAAAGACCCAGAGGAGCTGCAGCTCAATCTGTACCCAGCTGCACAAAGACCCAGAGGAGCTGCAGCTCAATCTGTACCCAGCTGCACAAAGACCCAGAGGAGCTGCAGCTCAATCTGTACCCAGCTGCACAAAGACCCAGAGGAGCTGCAGCTCAATCTGTACCCAGCTGCACAAAGACCCAGAGGAGCTGCAGCTCAATCTGTACCCAGCTGCACAAAGACCCAGAGGAGCTGCAGCTCAATCTGTACCCAGCTGCACAAAGACCCAGAGGAGCTGCAGCTCAATCTGTAGCCAGCTGCACAAGCAGAGGATCCAGAGGAGCTGCAGCTCAATCTGTACCCAGCTGCACAAAGATCCAGAGGAGCTGCAGCTCAATCTGTAGCCAGCTGCACAAAGATCCAGAGCAGCTGCAGCTCAATCTGTACCCAGCTGCACAAGCAGAGGATCCAGAGGAGCTGCAGCTCAATCTCTACCCAGAAGGACCCCCCCACCCCAACCTGTGTAAGTGCTGATTTCAAAACAGCTTCACACATCTACCTCCCTGTTTAGCAGCACTCTCTGTACCTCCAAGCACATCAACCCAAACCCTGCTTCATGAGCCCAAAATGCAGAAGGAAATAGCACTTGCCACACTTCCCTGGTATTAATGGTGCCTCTGGAGGGCAGGAGCTGCCTTTGGCTACACAGGGACAGCAGCTGGCACAACTGAGCCTTGATCCTGGTTCAGGTATCAATGTAGATCATAAACAAACTGAACTCTGTGTACTCAGTATACAGAAGGATTTGTTTTCTCAGGGGGAAAGGGATAATCAGGTATGGAGCAAACTGCCCAGGGCCAGTTGGCTCAGGATGCTGTGATCCTCTTAGTGAACCTTGCAGCAAACCAGGCAGTAATGGCATAGCCTGTCCCCAGCTCACAGCCTGCACTGTGCCCTGCACAGAGCTGGGCTCACAAATGTCAGCAGCTGTGCAACATGCAAGGATGGTAAAGGATGGCTCAGAGCAGCCAGAAGACAACAAAAGGCCCAGGCCTGACACAGAGCAGCAGGTTCAGGCTCCAGCCTGGGTAGAAGGCCATGGGATAGCACTGGGGGACACCTGATTGCCTGCCAGCAGAGCTGTGCTCACACAGGAGAGCTCTTCCCAGGCTCGGCAGGTCACGTGCACCATCCTCATCTTCCTGGAGAGATGGAGCACCACATTCAGAGTCCCTCAGAAATGCCTTGTGCTATGTGGGAGTTCTCATTGCCACGATTCCTTCTACAATCCAATCCCCCTCTTAACAGAAAAGAGCCACCAAGCTCCTCCCACACACTCCAACCACAGCTCCCCATCACTTCCACAGCCCAGCCTTGCCCAGCCACGGAGGCAGCTGCCCAGGCTCTGTGCAAGAGCAGGCACGAACCACTGAGCACCTCCTGAAGAGGTGTCTGCCCCAGCAGCAGCAGCTTGCCTGCCTCTTACCTTTCATAATAGCTTGTAGGGAAGCTACTTCTTCTTGCCACTGCCTCTTCACCTCATCAATAGCTTCCTGCTTTGTGGTCTCAGACACTGTAGCTATAGCCTTGATGTTCTCCATCTCAGCATGAGCTTCCATCAGCTGCGTCCGCAGCTGCCCCAGGTCATCCTGGGCTGCTTGCAGCACTGCATTCTGTCTTTTGAGGTCCTCTGCAAAGCAGCATGGTTTACATTCAGTTGGATTAATAAATTCAGAAATGGCACAGCCAGCAGGAGTAAGGAAGTGATGGTGCTCCTGCTCTCAGCACTGGGGAGGCTGCACCTTGAGTCCTATGCCCAGTTTTGGGCACTGCAGCATAAGGACACTGAGGGGCTGGAAAGTTGCCTCAGCAGAAAAGGGCCTGGGGCAGCTGAAGATGAGCCAGGGGGTGCCCCCATGACCAAGGAGGCCACCAGCATCCTGGCCTGGATCAGCAATGGTGTGGCCAGCAGGAGCAGGGCAGGGATTGTCCTCTTGCATTCGGCACTGTGAGGCTGCACCTCACATACTGGGTTCAGCTTTGGGGCCCTCACTCCAAGAAGGACAGTGAGGGGCTGGAGAAGGCCAAGAAAGGGGCAACAAAGCTGGGGAAGGGTTTGAAGAACAGGGCTGGGGAGAAGCAGCTGAGGGAACTGAGGTTGTTTAGCCCAAAGAAGAGAGAAGACCTCATTGCTCTTTCTGGCTACCTGACAGGAGGTTGGAGTAAGGTGGGGTTTGGTCTCTTCCCCCAAGTAATTAAAATCAAGACGAGGAAATGGTCTCAAGCTCTGCCAGGGAGGTTCAGGTTGGGTATTAGGAAGTATTTCTTTCCTGAAGAGTGGGGGCTATTGGAACAGGCTGCCCAGGGAGGTGGTGGAGTCACTGTTGCTGGAGGTGTTCAAGCAATGAGTGGATGTGGCACTTCAGGACATGGTCTAGTGGCCATGGAGATGTTGGGCAGAGGGATGGACCTTGATGATCTTAGAGGGCTTTTCAAACCTTCCTGATTCTATGATTGAATGTGAAGAGCAGCCATAGTGACTATGGCAAAGAAGAGTGCTGTAAGAAAGGGCTGGGGGAAGCACTGACAGTGCAGCATCCACCCACAGCAGCTGAACTAAGGAGCACCTTTAGGGAACAGGACTTCACTTTGCTTGCCCTTGCACACAGGAGCACATCCAGGCAGGTTCAGAATGTCTCCAGAGATGGAGACTCCATCACCTCTCTGGGCAGCCTGCCCCAGGGCTCTGTCACCCTTACATAAAAGAAGTTCCTCCTCGTGTTTAGATGCAGCTTCTCCTGCTCAGGTTTGTGCCCACTGCCCCTTGTCCTGTCCCTGGGCACCACTAAACATAGCCTGGCCCCATCCTCCTGGCACCCACCCCGGCAGTGTTGACCAGCACTGATGAGACTCCCTCAGGCTGCTCTTCTCCAGACTAAAAGCCTCTCAGTCTCTCCTCACCAGCAGCATTTGGTGTTCCAAAGGTTATTCTTCATGCAGGAATTAGGTAAAAACAACAGTTCAATAAACTTCAGAACAGTTGAGAGAACTGAGAACTCACCTTCCTTAGCCAAGTACAGCTCCTTGAATTTCGCTCTCTTTTGGTTGAACTCTTGCTCCAGCTGCTGCTTCGTGCGCAGGAACTCCGCGTTGACCTTCTCCAGCTCTGCTACTCGCTGCAGAAGAGCAACTGCAAAGAAAGCAGCAGATCAGGCAGGGTGTCCCAGTCTGCAGGCTCAAGCTCTGGGCTTCAGCCTTTCTGAAACACCTTTGCTCATTAGCTCAGCTCTTGCCCCACCACACCACAACAAGCAGCCTGAGCCCTTCAAGCACCAAAGGAAGTCTCCTTAGCCTGCAGCACCCAACTGCACAGCACAGGGAGTGCAGAACTCTGCAGCAAACAAGCAGCCTCTCAGAGGAGACAACAATCTTCTGCAGAGCATCAGAGAATGGTAGGGGTTGGAGCTCATTCAGTCCAACCCCTGCTCCAGCAGGGCACCCACAGCAGCTTGCCCAGCAGCACAATGCCCAGGGGGGTTGGAAGCTCTCCACACAAGGACACTCCACAACCTCTCTAGGCAGCCTGCTCCAGGCCTCCAGCACCCTCACACCAAACAACTTTCTCCTCCTGCTCAGGTGGAACCTCCTGGGTTCCAGCCTGTCCCTGTTGTTCCTTGTCCTGTCCCTGGGCACCACCAAACAGAGCCTGGCCCCTTCCTCCTGACCCCCACCCCTCAGATATTTACAGACATTGGTACAGTCCCCTCTCAGCCTTCTCCCTCCACACCAGACACCCCCAGGTGCCACACAGCACAGACACACACAAAAGTTGACCCAGCAGAAGTATCTGCACACCCAACATGCTTCCCACAAAAAGCCAGGAGTGACAACAGAGCCCAAAGGCTACAGCACTTCAGCATCAACCATTGAGAATGACAGAGAGCCAGACCCAGAGCTGGCAGGGGGAGAACACTGGCTGGTCACTGCCATTGACACTGGGGCAGCTGCAGTTATTTGTAGCACCAGATGACTTAAAAGCAGACAGAAACCACAGGATCTTCTAAAAGCTGAGCTGTGGCTTAGTGCTTGCTGGGCATGAGGGCTTCTGCTCTCATGATCTGGTCAAGCCTGTACCAGTTTAAAGCATAGAGGAAAGTCCAATCTTGCTTTTTGAACTAAAATCCTCCTTTTGTTTATTTTTCAAGCACCTTAAATATCAACAGATTTGGTTTTCTGGCCAGCAACCCCTCCAGTGCAAAGCCAACTGCACAAAAGTGTTCTGGGGGCAACGTCACTGTTGCAGTTCTGGTGCCCCCAGCACAAGAAGGACCTGGAACTGCTGGAGAGGGCCCAGAGGAGGCCATGAAGATGATCAGAGGGTTTGAGAACCTCTCCTGTGGGGACAGGCTGAGAGAGTTGGGGCTGTTCAGCCTGGGAAGAGAAGGCTCCAGGAAGACCTTCCAGTACCTGAAGGGGCTTCAGGAGAGCTGGGGAAGGAGCTGTGACAAGGGCTGGGAGTGACAGGATGAGGACAATGGCTTTGAGCTGGGAGAGGGGAGAGTGAGACTGGAGATGAGGAAGAAATTGTTGAGAGTGAGGGTTGGGGAGACTCTGGCACAGGTTGCCCAGGGAGGCTGTGGCTGCCTCCTGCCTGGAGGTGTCCAAGGCCAGGCTGGATGAGGCCTTGAGCAACCTGGGCTGGTGGGAGGTGTCCCTGCCCATGGCAGGGGGTTGGAACTGGATGAGCTTTGTGGTCCCTTCCAACCCAAACCCTTCTACGACTCTCTGATTCTCCAGCAACTGAAAGGAGCCTGCAGCAGACACAACACACTGAGAGCAAAGCTTCAAGTTAGAAAAGCAGCTGGATCAAAACCAGGAAAGAAACAGCAGACATGGAGTCAGGCCCAGGTAGCAAAAATGCTTCCCAAGGCTAAAAAGTTGCCTTCGGTCTCCTGCTAAGTATTCCAGAGGGAAAGGTCTTGCCTGTCTCCATACCCAGCTGACTGCTGGAAGAGGACAATGCTGCAGCCAGGGCAGAGCAGCTGCCAGCCTGGCCACAGCCCCTTCACACCTCTGAGGAGTGCAAAGCCCTGCCTGGCTCTGATGAGGTGGCTCTGATCTCACAGTTCAGCTCCTGAAAGGGCACTGTCAGAGGCTCTGAAGCCTCTGTGAGCTGTGTGTGGTGCTCAGGGTGGTGTGAAAGCACAGCGGTCCAGCCAAGGCAGCTCAGCCTCTGCAGTCGGGAGGCCAAAAGCCACTTCCAAAGCAAAGCCAAGAGGAATCTGGACACTGCCCACCTCACCAACACTGCCTGAGGACCATACAGAAGTGTTTAACTCCTGCCTACAGGAAGGCTGGGCAGGGACTGCTCCCAAGGGCCTGTGGGGATAGGATGAGAGGCAATGCTTTGGAACTGCAGCGGGGCAGAGTTGGGTTGGGCACCAGGAGGAAGCTCTGCACAGTGAGGCTGGGGACACCCTGGAGCAGGCTGCCCGGGAGGTGGTGGAAGCCCCATCCTTGGAGACACTCAGGGTCAAACCTGATGTGGCCCTGAGGAACCTGCTCTGCTTGGAGATGTCCCTGCTGGCTGCAGGGGTTTGGACAAGATGACCTTTGAGGGTCCCTTCCACCCCAGTGCATTCTGTGACTCTGATTCCCTAGTTGTGGATGCTGAACAACCAAACCTGACATCCCTCCCTCAGGAGACTCCAGCCCTCCCTGTGTACTTGCTTCCCTCCCCATCCTTCTGCTGCAGAGAGACAGCAGCAGCTGGGCCACAGCTCCCAGCTGAAGGCTGTGTGCAAGGCACCCGAGTTGTATTTCTTCCCAAGGTGAGAGCTGCTTCTGCTGAGGATAAAGGACAGGAGGACACCACAAGAGCAGAAAGCTCAAGTGCTCCACACTCAGGGAGGAACAGCCTCATCCCTAAGGATCCTCCCACCCAAAGGGGAAGAGAGATGGCAGTCACCAAGCAGACAATGCAATTGCAGCAGTTACATTTGTACAGCATCCCTCTCTCTGCAGCTTCCCTGGGATGTGTAAGAGGGAATCAATACTCAACCCCCACCAGAAATGAGCTCTGGCAGCCATCAGGACCAGCTGGAGGCAGTCAAACACCCAGCAGGTGTTTGACCTTACTGCAGGCCATGCATCACTGCAAGCACCAGAAGAAACTTCTTCGCTGGAAAGGTTCTCAAAGCCTGGCACAGGCTGCCCAGGGAGGTGGCTGAGTCCCCATCCCTGGAGGGGTACCAAAGAGATGTGGTGCTGAGGGCCATGGCTCAGATTTGGTAGAGTTAGAGAATGATTGGACTCCATGATCTTGAAGGTCTTTTCCAGCCAGGCCAATGCCATAAGTGAGTGACTGTGTGCTGACAGCATCCTGTCATTCAGGTACTCAGCCTGAAGTGTTTTCATCATCCGGGGCAGGGGCAGGGCCCAGGCCAGGCCTCGGCACAGCCACCCTGCAGGGACAGAAGGCAGCACAAGCTGGAGGACAAACAGCCATGAACAGATCTGAAGCACATGCACAGAAGATGAGGGCAGGAGGAAGCTTATTTTCCAAGAGAGCAGAACAACTCTCCCCTTTCCAGCAGGTGATTAGGTTTGAACAAAAAACCCTTCTCTTCACTGGGGTGCACATGATGGCCACAGACCCCTTCTCTGATCACAGAATGGGTTGGGCTGCAAGGGACCTTAAGGCTCACCCAGTTCCAAGCCCCTGCCATGGGCAGGGACACCTCCCACCAGCACAGGTTGCCCAAGGCCTCATCCAGCCTGGTGTTGAACACCTTCGGGCAGGAGGCAGCCACAGCCTCCCTGGGCAGCCTGTGCCAGGCTCTCCCCAGCCTCACTGTCAAGAATTCCTTCCCCATCTCCAGCCTCAATCTGCCCTCTCCCAGCTCAGAGCAAATGAAGGCATGAACCCAGACCCAGGCTGCCAGATGCAGGTACGTGTGCTACACAAGAGAGGTGAAAGCCCTGCTGGAGGTGCACTGAAGTCAGCAGCAGGGAATGGGCTGATGCATGGCTTTGCAATTATACTTTTGTCATTTATAGCTTCCTTCTTGCTCTGAATTTAGGGCTCAGCCCAAGTCCGTAAGAGAAAACCTGATCTGCCATCAGAGGCTCTCGGCTTACACAAGCTCCCCATCGAGCAGCCCCTCTGCAGGGCCAGGAGGCATGACCCTGGCAGTGCTGCTGTCCCTGAGCTGCCGTTTGCAGGCACACAGAGCCTGCTATCAATGTTTAACAGCACCAGGCCGGCACGCAGCAAACGGCCCCAGAGAGGGCAGCTCCCGCCGGCGGAGCCGACCCGACTGAAACCCGATCTGCTGCTGCACAGGAGAGCAGAGCGGGCACAGGCTGGGCAGTGCTCCCTAGCAGCACCAGCGGGGGAGACACAATTCCCTAATGAGGGCCCTGAGCCAAAAGGAATCAAATCCTAAAGACCCACTCCTGAAATAACACTGCAGGAATGTAACTTAAACAAACAATTTAAATGAAAGTTGAAATTGCCACCCTGATAAGCCAACAAGTCCCAGGACCCCAGCATGGGGGGGCTGGAAGGGACCTCTAGGGATCAGCCAGTCCAGCCCCTGCTCCAGCAGGGCACCCACAGCACAGTGCCCAGCAGCACAATGCCCAGGGGGGGGTTGGAAGCTCTCCACACAAGGACACTCCACAACCTCTCTGGGCAGCCTGCTCCAGGCCTCCAGCACCCTCACAACAAACAACTTGCTCCTCCTCTTCACATCCAACCTCCTGGGTGACACTCTCTGCCCCTTGTGCTGTCCCTGGGCACCACTCAGCAGAGTCTGGCCCCAGCCTCTTGCCCCCCACAGCTCCTTTAGCTCTTGCTGAGCATTGCTCAGCTGCCCTCTGGGGCTGCTCTTCTGCAGGCTCTCAGCCCCAGGGCTCTCAGCCTTTGCTGCTCCCAGAGCTGCTCCAGGCCCCTCAGCAGCTCTGCAGCCTCCCCTGGACTCTCTCCAGCAGTTCTCTCTCTCTTGAACTGGGGAGCCCAGACCTGGACTTAGGACTCCAGATGTGACCTCCCAAGGACTGAGGGGAAGGAGAACCTCCCTTGCCCTGCAGGCTACACTCCTCTTCTTGCTCCCCAGGAGAGCACTGCGCTTCTTGGCCACAACCCCTCTGCCAAACTGTCCACAGCCTCATTTTTCCAGGGTGTTTCAGCACACAGCCACAGTCAGACACAGGAATTCAGTGACTTGGTTTGTTTCTAACCAAGGCCACAGACTTTGCAGAGCCCCTTGAGGTCAGAGGCCAGGCTCCCCCTGTGCCCAGCTGCCCAGCACACAGTGAGGTGGTTTAACCATCTGCAGAACTGAACAGAAGGGCAGCAAAGTTCGTTTCAGAGAGGAGTCATCAACCCACAGGAGAAGCATGGAACCTGCTGGAGCAGGCAAAGAGAAAGCAGTGAGAGAGATTCAACCTTCTCTTAACCCTTTACACACCAAGAGCTCAACCCAAGGACAGCACAGGAGCAACCACACTTTTGTGATGTGCACAGTACCTGAAGGGGCTACAGGAGAGCTGGGAAAAGACTTTCAACAAAGGCTTTCAGCTGGGAGAGAGGAGATTGAGACTGGAGATGAGGAAGAAATTCTTTCCAGTGAGGCTGGGGAGACTCTGGCACAGGCTGCCCAGGGAAGCTGTGGCTGTCCCCTGCCTGGAGGTGTTGAAGGCCAGGCTGGATGAGGCCCTGAGCAGCCTGTGCTGGTGGGAGGTGTCCCTGCCCATGGCAGGGGCTTGGAGCTGGCTGAGCTTTGGGGTCCCTTCCAACCCAACCCATTCTGTGACTCTGTGCACTTCTTATGGATTTGCTCCCCTGTGCTGTTCACAGCTCAGCTCCCAGAAGGATTCAGTGCTCTGTCTGACTACACTTCCAGTCACACACTCTGGCAGTGGCCATCCCAGAGCTGAGGCACATAAAGCTGATTATCAATACAGCTACTGTGGAGTGCTGCCTCTATTTATAAAAGCAATGCCAGAAAGGTTTTGACTTGGCATGGGAAGTGTCAAGTGTGGCATCAAGAGCAGAGCCCCAAGGAGCTGGAACACAGAGCAGATAAATAAATACACAGAACACCATCTGGGGGAGAAAAAAATAAAATCAAGATCAAAAAATCACTTTATCATTCTACTCTCATCTTCCATCCCTGCCTTTTCCTGCCTGAGACAGGAGCCTGGAGATGTGCAGGGCCCTGCTGCGGGGAGGAATCACAGCAGGCACCAGGACAGGTCAGAGGCTGCCCTGCTGGAAAGCAGCTCCACAGAGACAGACCTTGGAGTGCTGGTGGGCAGCAAGTTCTGCATGGGACAGCAATGTGCTTGGGGGCCAAGAGAGCAAAGGGGATCCTGGGGTGCAGCAAGAGAAGTGTGGCCAGCAGGGCTGGGGAGGTTCTGCTGCCCCTCTGCTCTGCCCTGCTGAGACCACAGCTGCAATCCTGCGTCCAGTGCTGGGCTCCCAGTTCCAGAGAGACAGAGACCTGCTGGAGAGAGTCCAAGGGAGAGCCAGGAGGATGCTTAGGGGACGCGAGCATCTGCCCTGTGAAGAGAGACTGAGAGCCCTGAGGCTGTTTAGTCTGGAGAGGAGAAGGCTGAGAGGGATCTGATCAATGTCTATCAATAGCTGAGGGGTGGGGAGCAAGAGGAGGGGACCAAGCTCTTTTGGGGGGTGTACAGTAATCAGACAAGGAACAACAGGTTCAAACTTGAAGATATCAGCTCAACATGAGGAGAAACTTCTTTACAGTGTGGGTGCTGGAGGCCTGGAGCAGGCTGCCCAGAGAGGCTGTGGAGTCTCCTCCTGTGGAGAGCTTCCAACCACCTGGATGCATTCCTGTGTGGACTACCCTGGGTGAGCCTGCTCTGGCAGGGGGTTGGACTGGATGACCTCTGGAGGTCCCTTCCAACCTCTAATACCCTGTGATACTTTTCATATTTACTTCTTAGGAGCACTAATTTTCATCTGTCATAACCTGGCACGGGCTGCCCAGGGAGGTGCTGAGGTCCCCATCCCTGGAGGTGTTCCAGGTGTGGCCATGGCACTTAGGAACATGGTTTAGTGGCCATGGTGGTGGCTGGGCTGAGGGTGGACTGGAAAATCATGGAAGGCTTTTCCATCCCAAACAGTTCTGTGATGCTGTGCTCTTCTTCCAGCCACAGTTATGTTCCTAGTTAAATGTTTAGTCACAGAACGCTCTGGGTTGGAAGGCACTTCCAGTCCAACCCCCTGCAGGCAGCAGGGACATCCTCCACTACACCAGGTTGCTCAGAGCCCTGCCCAGCCTGACCTTGAGTATCTTCAGAGATGAGGTCTCAACCACATTCCTGGGCAACCTGTTGCAGTGTTCTGCACCATGAGGCTACTGGAACTTGTTCCTCACATCCAATCTCAACCTGCTCTGCCCTCATTTCAAACCATTGCCTCTCATCCTGTCCCTGGAGGCCTTTGCAAACAGTCCCTCTGCAGCCTTCTTGTAGCCTCTTCAGGGGCTGGAAGACTGCTCCAAGGTCTCCCTGGAGTCTTCTCTTCTTCAGGCTGACCTAAGAGTCTCCCACCAGGAGTTACAATGAGACTGCAAAAAACTTCAAGCAGAACCTCCCCCACTCAAAATGTACCCCAGGGCAGATCTGGGGCAACAGCAAAGGCACAGGGGATGGGCATCTGCTCTGCAGGTTGAACATGGAGCAGAGGAGGCTGAGGGAGACCTCATTGCTCTCTGCAGCTCTCTGAGAGGAGGCTGGAGCCAGGTGGGGGTTGGGCTCTGCTCCCTAGGCTCAGCTGATAGGAGGAGAGGAAATGGCCTGGAATTGTGCCAGGGAAGGCTTAGGTTGGAGATGAGGAACAATGTCTCTGCTGCCAGAGTGGTCAGGGACTGGCAGAGGCTGCCCAGGGAGGTGGTGCAGTCCCCATGCCTGGAGGTGTTCAAGCAAGCTGTGGCCACGGCACTTGGGGCCAGGGTTTGGTGGCCATGGTGGTGCTGGGTTGAGGTTGGACTGGATGAGCTCAGAGGCCTTTTCCAACCCAGACAATTCTGTGCCTCAGGAAATGGAGGCTGCTTTCTTTGCAAGGAACAAACTCTGCCCCTGTGCACAGATACTCAGCCAAGGTGAAGAGGGAAAAGCAAACAAACAAAAGGCAGAAGCATTTGCTCCTCCCAAGCCTGCATTTGGAAGCATCATGGATTTTCTTTCCCTGGGCTACTTGGTGAAGCTCACTGGCCAGCACACAACTGTGCTTTTACACAGTTTTACTGGAATCACAAGTCCAGTCTTCCACCTAACACCTCAGAGACCAGCAGACCATGCCCCAAGGTGCCACATCTCCTTGTGTTTTGAACACCTCCAGGGACAGAGGTGTTCCACCACCTCCTGGAGACAGAGACTGACACCAGGCTGCTCACCTGCCACCTTTGTTTTCTGTGTGCCAACAAATCCCTGTGGATTGTCACTCCTCTTCTTTCCCAAGGACCTCCCTGAATGCAGTGATGATAACTAAGCTACAGCAAGCAAGAAAAAGGAAACCAAACATAAGCCCAAGGCCCCTGCCCTGCAGCTGTGCAGTGGCTGACATACTGCTGCTTGCCAGCACTGCCACCAGGCACTGAACCTGCAGAAGTCACTCCTGTGCAGTGTGGCTCTCAGAGATGTTCCTGCCTTCAGCCAACAGCTCCCAGTCTCTAGCACAGCTGAGGGTCATGCTGCCCAGCAGAGAGAGCTGGGTGTCTCTTTCATCAGGGAGAGTGAAGTGACTCCACACTTCGGCGGGACTTGCTTTAAAGTACCCTTGGAGGGAAGCGGTGGCTCAGCTGGAGGTCTTGTTACAGGCTGAGGGAACTTCCTCTGCGCGTCTGCTTAAAGCAGCCTCCAGTGAGTGTTTGGCTTCGCAGCTAATGAGGCAGGACAGCCCCAGGCCACGGCAGCAGCGGCGCAAGCCGACAGGCTTGGCAGGCGCATCGTCTGAGCTCGGACGGATGACATGCTCAGGCGGCTTTGCCCAGGGCAAGAAGGGAAGCTGTGACTGCAGGGGACCTACATCTGCCTAGCCCAGCTTTGAGCTGCCGGCGGTGGGACCTCAGCAGCAGTGACCCTGGGCTCAGACGCATCTGACCGACACTCGGATGCTTCACCTGCCTGAGTCTGCGCTGCCATCACCGTGCTCTTGTTTGCTCAAGCAGTGACTGCCTTGGGTAAATGCAGGCAGCCTGCAGAGTAAATAAACCTTTCATCAGCCCAAGAAGTCGTGGAGCTGCTTTCCTGCAGGCTTTTCAAGCTGATCCTCTTGGACAGAGCAGCTCTAAATGACAAACTGATGAAGTGAGGGGAGGAGAACAGAAGCACTGAGGGAGCAGGGAGAGCACTGCTGCTGGTGACGGGACTGGGAACTCGGCTCTCTCCATTCTGCGTCACACAATCACACAACAGTAGGGGTTGGAAGGGACCTCCAAAGATCATCCAAGCCCAACCCCCATGCCAGAGCAGGATCATCTAGGGCAGGTCACACAGGAGCACCTCCAGCTGGACCTTGAAAGTCTCCCCAGGAGGAGACTCCACAACCTCTGTGGGCAGCCTGCTCCAGGGCTCAGCACCCTCACAGCTCCTTCTCATGTTTAGATGGAACTTCCTATGTTCAAGTTTATGGCCAGTACCTCTTGTCCTGTCACTGGGGACCACTGAGAAGAGTCTGGCCCCATCTTCCTGACCCCCAGCCCTTAGATATTTGTAAGCATTCATAAGATTCCCCCTCAGCCTCCTTGCCCCAGTGCTCTCAGCCTTTCCCCATATGAGAAATGCTCCAGGTCCCTCAGCATCTCAGTGGCCCTGTGCTGGACTCTCTCCAGTGGTTCTTTGTCCTTCCTGAGCTGGGGTGCCCAGAACTGGACCCAGCACCCCAGGTGTGGCCACACCAGTTCAGAGTAGAGGAGGAGGAGAACCTCTCATGAACTGCTGGCCACACTGCTCTGAATGCACCGCAGGATGCCATCAGCCCTCTTGGCCACGGGAGCACTGCTGGCTCCCAGCTATCCTGTTGTCCACCAGGACTCCCAGGTCCTTTTCCTCGGAGCTGCTCTCCAACAGGTCAGCCCCCAGCTGTACTGACCCACGGGGTTGTTCTTCCCCAGCTGCAGGACCCCCACTTGCCCTTGTTGAATTTCATTGGATTTCCCTCCTTTGCCCAGCTCTCCAGCCTGGCCAGGCCATGCTGCCTTCTGCCCTGCCAGCCACTCCTCCCAGCTTGGTATCACCAGCAGTCTTGCCCAGCTTGGCCACAGCTCATCATTTTGGATGACACAAGCACAAAAGCCAGAGCAGGATGAGAGCCCTGCACGTGGCAGCTCCACTCCACAGCGAGGTCTGCAAGCAAAGCACAGCTCCAGGGGAGGCTGCTGTGTGCCTGCGGGAGCCTGCAGCAATCTGCTCCTCTGAGCAAAGCAGGGCATTTCAGATGGACAGACACTTAGGGAGAGAGCCTGGAAGGAGCCTTACCACACAGGGGACCACTGAGGCAATTCCTCTGAACACAGCAGCAGCAATGCTGTCTTCAAATGTAAACATTTGCCCAAGCCAGCCAAGGAGCTCAGGACTGCTTTGCTTTCCAGAGAGTTTAATTGCTGACTCACTTGCTGTGGGAGGGGAACACACCACCATCCCCTCTGCCTCTTTACAATGTGTTTATCTCTTTGCCTACAGATTTATTAAAGGCTGTCCTTCTTGGGGGAAGAGAGAGAATAAAGCATGACTCAGCTCCTAGGGAAAAACATCAACACCAAAACAAGCCTCCTGTGCTGTTCTCTTGGATGAAGTCATTTCATACACTGAACAATGCCATTCCATTACTTCCCCAGTTCCCCCAGACACCACCGGCCTCAGCTCTCCTGCTGTTTTGCTGTTTATCCCAGGGAGAGCTGAGGTGGGGCTTGGAGAGCATTCAGCTCCAGAGCATCCCCAATGCTCTGCTTCACAGAACTGCATTGGCTTGGAAGAGACCCTCAAAGGTCATCTTGTCCAAACCCCCTGCACTCAGCAGGGACACCTCCAACCAGAGCAGGCTGCCCAGGGCCGCTGATGTTTGACCTCGAACACCTCTATGAATGGGGTTGCGACCACCTCCCTGGACAACCTGGGAGGCTGTGGAAGCCCCTCCCTGGAGGTGTTCAAGGTCTGGGTGGATGAGGCCCTGGGCATCCTGGGCTGGTGGGAGGTATTCCTTGCCTGTGGCAGGGGGCTTGGAGTAGATGATCTTTGAGGTTCCTCCCACCCTGAGCCATTCTGTGACTCTATGAATTCCAGAAGCCGACACAATCAACAGCAGCAAGAAAACTGCTGTGTGTGCAGCTACCTAGCAGCACTGACTGCACTGCTGTGAGTCCCAGGAGTCCTTCAGAACCAGCAGCAATTCTCAACCACACAGCTGGGCCAGCCTGAGCTCATGTGGCCACAGCCACCAGCACCCTGAGCAGCAACTGTGGCCAGCAGGGCAGGGACTGTGCCCTGCACTCAGCACTGGGGACGTCAAACCTTGAGGACTGGGTTGGGTTCTGGGCCACTCACACCAAGAAGGACACTGAGGGCAACAAAGCTGGGGAAGGGTCTGGAGAACAGGGCTGGGGAGGAGCAGCTGAGGGAGCTGGGGGTGTTCAGTGTGGAGAAGAGGAGGCTGAGGGAGACCTCATTGCTCTCTGCAGCTCCCTGAAAAAGAGACTGGAGTGAGCTGAGGGTTGGGCTCTGCTCCTAGGGAACAAGTGATAGCAGAAGAGTTAAATGCCTCAGGTTGCACCAAGGCAGGTTTGGGTTGGACATCAGAAGAAACCTTGTCACTGGAAGGGTTCTCAATCACTGGCACAGGCTGCCCAGGGAGGGGGCTGAATCCCCAGCCCTGAAGGGGTTTCAAAGAGGCAGAGCTGTGGTGCTGAGGGACATGGTTTAGCACCAGCCTTGGCAGAGACAGAGAAAGCTTGGACTTGAAGATCTTGAAGGTCTTTTCCAAGTGCAACAATTCTGTGATTCTTGTGTTTTGAGGGGAATGTGAACATGCACCCCAAAAGGGAGTTAGCAGCAGATTTCTTTCCCTATACCTTCCTCAATAATTTGCTGACATTGGGAAGAGAGAAGAACCTGAGAAAGGGACCAGGAGGACCTTCAAGGAACAGTAACAGAAAAGTGTTGTCAGGAAAGCAGGTTGCAGGCAGCAAAACCCTGGTGCTTGAGAGCAACCACTTAGAGGACATAAATCTTAGTAAATGGCCTGGAAAATGTTGTTGCCAGATGTATTTATAGGGCTGCTGTGATGATAACTCCAGCAAGATGAGTAATAAAAGAGGATTAAGATCTTTATGTGATAAGGAGAAGGATACAGTTCCTATCAGCTGGAGGGAGGTTTCTGCAGCAATTCCCTTGTTTCCCTGACACCAGACTAGTCCTCCCCCAGGCCTCTCCAATCTACTTCCTGACACAAAACACTGCCATCCTTCTACAGAGCCATATTTTGTGCTACCACTTGTCAACCAAATGAGCTCCTGAACAGTTAACAAGGAAGAAAATCCTCCTCCAGCACAAAATTATCAATACATTTTTATATGCCTGGAGTAAAAGCAATACAGAACATGATGGCTTCATCAGGTCTGCAGTTAGCATCATTTTAAGTCAGCTTAAGTCCTGGCACTGGTCTGAAAGGGTAACTCAGCACTCCCCCCTCACCCTCACCACACCTCTCCTTTGTATCTGAAGGGTGGTGTCAAGAAGGAGCCAGAGGTGTCAAGGACTAAGGGCAATGGACACAAACTGGAACCCAGGAAGTTCCACCTCAACATGAGGAGAAAGTTGTTTGGTGTGAGGGTGCTGAGCCCTGGAGCAGGCTGCCCAGAGGGGCTGAGGAGTCTCCTTCTCCTGAGACCTTCAAGACGAATCTGGCTGTGTTCCTGTGTGACCTGCCCCAGGTGACCCTGCTCTGGCAGGGGGTGGACTGGATGATCTTTTGAGGTCCCTTCTAACCCCTCTCATTCGCTGATGCCCAGCATGCTACAAGAGCCTCTGAGGCTCTACAGGGATGGGATCAGACAAGCAATGCAGCACGAAGTGAGGGCTGGGGGAGTGAGTCAAACCAGTTTTCAGTCAAATGAGGTCCCCAGTCACACTTACCACTTGGCTGAACACATACTAGAGCTGCCAGGGAGGTGACAAAGAGGATGTAGGCTGCTTTAAACCGTGAAAAAACCAGTCTGAAGCATCCCCTCGGACACCACATTGCTACTGTGTGGCCTCCACCTCTTCCTTCCCAGCAGCTCTAGCGCACTACCTCCCTCAGGCTCCAGCAGCGCGCAGCTCTCAGCTGGGTGACCCAGCGGCACTGCCTCAGCGCTGGCTCCCGTGTGCAGAGCCGGCAGCCAGGGAAGGACGGGAACACGACGGCGGGAGCAGGAAGGAGACAGCAGGATCCCTGCTTTCAACGGCAACTTCCCAGCCTGGCTTAGCTGCGACATGAAACCACAGCCCCCGGGCACAGCTCGGCGATCAGCCTAACCCCAAGTGCAAACTGCTTGCCTACAGAAACAACCCGGCCGTCCTCCCCTGCACTGGGGGCAGCTGACATCCCCGCAGTCATGCAGCAGAACTTGCTCTTTAAGACTCGATGACTGACATTTGTAAGTGCTAAATGACCTTCCTCAAAGTTCCCTTTCCATTCAGACTTTCCAGGGCAGCCTGCAGGCTCCAGTAGCTTCCAAAGCTCAGATTGCCCACTGGTGTTTAGCTACACAGGGGCCTGGAGCAAAGCCAGCTGCAAGGGTGTCTCCAGTGTGGATGCACTGAGAACTGGTACTTAGTGCTGTAGATAAAAATACATCAGAACACATCGGTACTGCAGACTACAGCCAGGCTCACACTTATTCCCACTTAAAAACAAACCCTCTAGTATGGAACTGCCGTCGGGTGAGACCTCACAACCTGCCACTGCAACCCTTCCTGACACACCATCAGCCACACCTGAGCCTCGGTGCCTCGGATCGTAGGAGGGGTTGGGCTGGAAGGGACCTTAAATGTCATAGAATGGTCCAGGATGGAAGGCACCTCCAAAGCTCATCCAGTCCAACACCCCTGCACTCAGCAGGGACATCCCCAGCTAGAGCAGGTTGCCCAGGGCCTCAATGAATACCTCCAGGGCTGGGGCCTCAACCACCTCTCTGGGCAACCTGTTCCAGCAGCCTCATAGCAAAGAACTTCTTCCTGATATCCAATCTAAATCTGCCCTTCTCTAGTTTGAAGCCGTTGTCCCTGGTCCTGTCACTGCAGGCCCTTGCAAACAGTCTCTCTGCAGCCTTCCTGTAGCCCCCTCAGGTACTGGAATGCTACTATTAGGTCTCCCCAGAGCCTTCTCTTCTCCAGGCTGAACACCCCCAGCTCCCTCAGCCTGTCCTCATAGCAGAGCTGCTCCAACCCCAAATCGGTTCCAACCCCCTGCCATGGGCAGGGACACCTCCCACCAGCACAGCTTGCTCAGGGCCTCATCCAGCCTGGCCTTCAACACCTCCAGGCAGGGGACAGCCACAGCCTCCCTGGGCAGCCTGTGCCAGAGTCTCCCAGCCTCACTGGAAAGAATTTCTTCCTCATCTCCAGTCTCAATCTTGCAGCTCAAAGCCATTGTCCTCACCCTGTTACTACAATGACTGTAATGAACATAACCTTTGTACCACCAGCAGTTCTGCTCCATTCAGAGCTGGAGCATCTTACTGCTCTCTAAGGCTACCTGAAAGGAGGCTGCAGTGAGGCTGATGCTGGTCTCTTCCCTTAACCAGTGATAAGAGGAAATGACCTTAAGTTGTGCCAAGGGAGGGTTAGGCTGGAGATGAAGACAAATGGCTTTGCTGCAAGAGTGGTAAGGGATTGGAAGAGGCTGCCCAGGGAGGTGGTGGAGCCCCCATCCCCAGAGGGGGTCAAGAAGCTGCAGCTGTGGTGTTTCAGGACACAGTTTAGTAGTCATGGGAGGTGGGTTACAGTTGGACATGATGATCTTATAGGTCTTTAGTTCTAACCTTTATGATTCTATGATCTTCACCTCCAGCTCCATCTACAGCTCCAAGAGAAGCTGTGCAGAGCAGACAGCTGCTGGAACATGTCTGCAGCCAGAAGCACCAGTCAAGCACAGAAGCCAGAGTTGGGCTAATTGCTTTCTCATTAATTTCTGCACTCATCTCTAGATGCAGCCCAAGGAAGAGGACTTAACTGTCAGCTCCCAGTGTCTGTTTAAGAAAGCCTTGAAACCAATCTTTGAAAGATGCAGCACATGAGAGGAAGATGCCAGAACTAGCAGAGCCAAATCGATGCTCCACCCTTCACCAAAATAAACCCAGCAACACCACAGCTGAAGCAGCTCAGAGGCATTCTGGCACTGGCTGCTGCTCATGGAAGATGAATGTTCCAGTGGCTGAAGTCAAGAGGAGGCTAACATGAACTTCTGAAGGCCTTAGGAAAGGCAATTTCCTTACAGGGTACCACTCACAACAATTCATAGTGGATGGTTAACAGAGTCATTGCTTGAGCAGTAACTCCAGGCACTGACCTGGGCTGCTTCCTGTCTGAAGGCAATGACACAGGCAGCAGAGATCAAGGGTGGTTTTATTCTCTGTGGCTGTATCAAGTGACTGTTGTTTAAGCAATCAACCATGGTGCTAGTCTGATCATTCTGCATAGAGAGATGGAAATGTCACATCAAAACCTCCTCTGTTGGGGAGTATTCTAGTGGTGACCACTCACCAAACAGCCCCTGCCATGGCCTGAGTGTGGGGGGTGAGCAGCTAAGAGATGGAAACACTTAGCAGCTGCAAGAGAGCTTGACCTTCTTTCATACAATGGGGTGGGTCTGAAGGGACCCTAAAGATCCCCTAGTTCCAAACCCCTGCCATGGGGACACCTTGCACTACACCAGGTTGATCAAAGTATCATCCTGAACACCTCCAACCTTGGAGCATCCACAGCCTCTCCTAGCAACCTGTTCCAGTGCTTCACCACCCTCAGGGGGGAGTCTCTTCCTCTTGTCTCATCTAAATCCAGCTTTTTACAGTTTGAAGCCTTTCCCCCTTGCCCTGTCCCTCCATGCCACTGCACAAACTCCCTCTCCAGCTCTCCTCTAGCCCCCTTCAAATCCTGGAAGGCCACTTTAAGGTGTCCCTGGAGTCTTATCTTCTCCAGGATGAACAGCCCCAACTCTGCCTGCCTGCAGAGCAGAGGCACATTTTCTGTTGCCATTAAATAGCATTTCAAGCCTTGATGCAGTTACTGTGAGTTAAAAACAAGTACTGATAAAAGATGCAACAGAACCCATCCAGATCCTGGTGACTTTCCTGAAGGCTGAGAACACTGCTGGAGCCAACCCTGCTGGTGTGCTCTGAGCCTCAGGGAATCCTTTTCTCTCACCTACAGGCTATTCCCTCTGGAGCACCACTTGGTTAATGCTTCTGTTGCCTTTCCATTATGGGTCCCAATTCACTTTGCCACGCCTGTCTGCTCCCTGTCACTGCACTTTTGCTCTGCAATTTTACTACAAAACATCTGCAGAAACCACAAAATATTAGCATTTATCTCCCTGTTGGAAACCACCCCACCTGGATCCAGAGTCCTCTCTCTGTGACTCACCACAGCAAGGCAAGGCTCCTGCACTGGTTAACCAAGTGAATCAGGCTGCTTTTAGAGACTTAGTTATCTTTTAGTTGTTAACACTGCCAGGCACACAAGACAAGACTGCAGCTAGGAGCTCTCACAGAACAAAACCAGCAGTGCAGGTTTCCTGTGCTGCTCCTGCTGATGCAGACCCTCAGAACTGCTCTGAAAGCCAAGAGATGGAACTCTGCTGCTCTCCCACCACTCCAAGTTAATATCCAGTGATTAATTTTCAAGCTCTGTGAGGCACTTACCTGCTTTAGTTTACAAGTAGCAGAAACATATCAAGGTAATAAAGAATTCAGTGTCAGCCAACCTCATGATAAACAGGTGAGCCACTGAAGGTCAGCAGCAGCAAAATACTGCAACCTGATCTGAGAACACAGAGCAATTGTGGCTTTTACCAGCAACCAGGACCTGGGGGAGTTGGTTGACTGAGGATAAAGATGCCCAGGTTGGCAAGAAGGCCACCAGCATCCTGGCCTGGATCAGCAATACTGTGGCCAGCAGCAGCAGGACAGGGATTGTGCCCCTGGACTCAGCACACTGAGGCCATACCTTGAGGATTGAGATCAGTTTTGGGGCCCTCACTCCAAGAAGGACACTGAGGGGTTGGAGCAGGTCCAGAGAGGGCAACAAAGCTTGGGAAGGATCTGGAGGATCAACAGGGCTGGGAAGGAGCAGCTGAGGGAGCTGGGGGTGTTCAGCGTGGAGAAGAGGAGGCTGAGGGAGACCTCATTGCTCTCTGCTGCTCCCTGAGAGGAGGCTGGAGCCAGGTGGGGGTTGGGCTCTTCTGCAAAGGAGCAAGTCACAGGATGAGAGGGCCTCAAGTTGCACCAGGGGAGGTTTAGAATGGACTTTAGAAACAACTTCTTCCCCAGAAGGGTTGTCAAGGCCTGGCCCAGGCTGCCCAGGGCAGCAGTGGAGTTCCCATCCCTGTTGGGGTTTCAAAGCTGTGGAGCAGTGGTGCTGAGGGCCATGGTTTAATGGTGACCTGGCAGTGCTGGGGTAAAGGTTGGAATGGATGATCTGAAAGGTCTCTTCCAACCCAAGCAATTCTGTGACCCTGCAATGCTTAGAGCCTGACCATGTACAAGGCAGGGTTCAAAGGCAGCTGAGCTCTTGCTCTATGCCATGAGATTCCCTTTTCTTGGCAAAAGATACTGGAGAGCTCTTAACTAAAACTACATCTACAGACCAGCCAAGCAGCTAAGACCCACACAGCCAGGGAGCAGGGCACGGAGCAAAGAGTGAGGGTAGAGCTGCGTAGAGCAAGTGAAGAGCAGAAGAGCCAAAACAAGGGCAGGGTTCATGGGACACCCACAGACTGGAGGTTGCCCAAGGCCTGTGAGAAGGAAGAGTAGTGTTTGAAGATGAGGTGATGGCTGAGAAGGAGGGCTGAGGAAACTGGAGGAGCGGCTGAAGAGCAGCAGCAGCTCCCCAGACTTGACCTTGTCTCAGCAAATGACTTGCTGAGCAGGGAGGAAAGGTCTGTGAGCAAGGCCACATCTCTGCCACTGGACTGTGTGGCAGCAGAAATTGCCAGGGCAGATGGAAACAAGATGTGAAGATCATTTGAAAGCTTTTGGTTTTCCTCTTTGTTGTATCTGGAGGCTTCAGGCCAGGGAAGACAAGCACAGGATGGGGACAGTAAGGTGGGAAGCAGCAGCACAGGTCATCCAAATGCCAACAGCAGCCAGGGCTGAGAGCAGATGTGAAGGGAATAAATCTTCACCATCACAGAATCACCACAGAACAGCTTAGATTGGAAGGCACCCTAGAGATCATCTACTCCAAGCTGCCTGCCATAGTTGCTCAAGGCCTCATCCAGCCTGGCCTGGCACACCTCCAGGCAGGAGGCAGCCACAGCCTCCCTGGGCAGCCTGTGCCAGAGTCTCCCCAGCCTCATACTGAAGACCCTTCTTCCTCAGATCCAGTCCAAGCCTCCTCTCTCAGCTTCAAACCATCTCCCCTAGTCCTGTCACTAGATTCCTCATCACCTGAGCAGCCATGAGGCACTTCTGCATTAAGGTACTGCTGGCACCACTACTAAAGCCACAGGGCCAGCCAGAAGCGTTCTCCAGCAGCAGGTGTCCCACAGCGCAGAGGCAACCAGCAATGCTCTTCTTGCTGGAGCAAGAACACCCAAAGGTTCACTATGGGTGCCCCTCACGTGGTCCTCCAGTGTCCATTGCTAGAAAGGCAGCCAGTGATTGCTGTTTTTCCAGGGGCAATTCATCATCACGCTCAAGTGACTCTGCCATGACTACAAGTGCACAATGCTGGCACTATTTATAGAGCCACTCACAGGCCAGCCCCACGAACCTGGACACCTCTAACCAAGACCCATTCTGTGAGCAAAGACTATGAGCCACACAGAAGCACCAAACCTTTGGAGTGCAAGACGCCTCACAGTTGGTCATCTTGTCTTACAAGGTTGCTGTCAGCCTGCTTAGAAGCCTGCTCAGTGAGTGCTGCTTATCAGTGTTATCAGCTCTTACCTCAGAAGACTTCAGTCATAAGCCTCAGATTTCTCTTTCTTTCACCCAATCATTAAGGTGGAAAACACCTCCAAAGATCATCAAATCCAACTGTTAACCCAAGTCCACCACCAAAGCATGGCCCTCAGCACCACATCTCCACAGCTTTTAAACCCCTCCAGGGATGGAGACTCCACCACTGCTCTGTGCAGCCTGGGCCAGGGGCTTGACAACTCCTTTGGGGAAGAAATTGTTCCTCATCTCCAACCTAAACCTCCCCTGGTGCAGCTTGAAGTAATTTCCTCTTGTCCTATCACTTGTTCCTTGGGGGCAGAACCCAACCCCCAACTGTCTCCAGCCTCCTTTCAGGGAGCTGTAGAGAGCAGCCCCTCAGCCTCCTTTCCCCCAGACTGAATAACTCAGGTTCCTCAGCTGCTCCTCACAAGACTTGTGCTCTAGATCCTTCACCAGCTTCATTGCTCTTTCTTTGGACACACTCCAGCACCTCAAAGTCCTTCCTGCAGAGAAGGACCCAGTACTACATACATCAAACAGAACAAAATCCCCAGGTGTAAGACAGAAAAGTTCCCATCTCAGCAGCAGTTTTTCATCAAGTGCCCCAAGTGAAAGCCACTCAAGGCTGCCATTCAGCCACCACCCATGATGAAGCCTGGGGGATTTGTCCACTCCCACCCAAAGGAGATTGTTTGGTTTAGCTTTTTAAATGTATTCAACCAAAACTCCCTCCTCAATCCTTTTCAAGGAAGCACACACAAACCACTTCCACTGTAGAAATCTGCTCCACCCACAAGGGCCTAGGGGACAGCAGTGAAGCATCTCAAGGCATCAGGCCAGAGGGGAAGAAATTGTTTACTAAGGGCATCTCTGTGAGGATGGGGAGTGAGAGAATGGCTCAGGTTGGAAGGTACCTCAGAGATCAGTCAATCCAATCCCCCTGCCATGGGCAGGGACACCTCTCAACTAGACTTGGCTGCCCAAGGCCTCATCCAACCTGGCCTTGAACAGGAGAAGACAGCCACAACCACCCTGGCCAACCTATTCCAGAGTCTCACCACCCTTGTACTGAAGAACTTCTTCCTCAGCTCCACTCTAACCCTGCTCTCCCTCAGCTTCAAACCATTCCCCCTTGCCCAGTCTCCAGGCACCTTCAGGAGAAGTCCTCTGCAGCCTTCCCGTAGGTTGCCTTCGGGCACTGGAAGGGGCTATGAGGTCCTCTCTGAAGCAGCCAAGAAGATCAGAAATGATTAAAGAATTTCTCTCTTCCAGTGTTGAAATGCAGGAGAGGCAGCCCAGGAGGTAAGGTCCATTCCCTGTGCCTTGGGGGAGGCAACAGCCAATGACACACAGCAGGGGCATGGTGCTTGTCACAAGTAAAGAGAGATGTGGCTGCCACATGAAACAGAGCACCTGAATGTGCACATTCCCACTCCAGAGCAAAGTGACCTGCTGAGCAGATCCAAACTTCCTCAGCAGTCCCACAGGGGGAAACATGCAGGCTCAAGGGCTCTGCTGTGGTTTCAAAGCCCAATCTCTGACCTGCCCACTGAACTGACATGAAAACCCCCAACCACACAGCTTAAACCAAGTGTGAATCCTCCGAGTTCTCATGAAAAATGTGTTCTCAACGACATCAGCAATCATGACATGGTAACAAAGCACAGACTGAGCAAGATGAAAGCAAAGAGAGCTGCTCCTGGAAAGCACCAACAATTCTGAATCTACTCCCCAAGAGTTACACCAAGAAGAGAAAAAGAGAGCTGCAGGGCTCAAAAGTGATCCCCTACCAACCACACCTAGCTCTGGGGATGAGTAATGCCAGTTGCAGATACTTCAATGTCAGTTAAAAATGACAGGGTCAGTTTAGGAAGGAGGTTGACTTGCTGGAACGTGTCCAGAGAAGGGCAACAAAGCTGGTGAGGGGTTTGGAACACAGCCCTATGAGGAAAGGCTGAGGGAGCTGGGGTTGCTTAGCCTGGAGAAGAGGAGACTGAGGGGTGACCTTATTGCTCTCTCCAACTCCCTGAAGGGAGGTTGTAGACAGGCAGAGGTTGGTCTCTTCTCCCAGGCAGCCAGCACCAGAACAAGAGGACACAGTCTCAGGCTGCGCCAGGGCAGGTTTAGGCTGGATGTTAGGAAGAAGTTCTACATGGAGAGAGTGATTGCCCGTTGGAATTGGCTGCCCGTGGAGGTGGTGGAGTCACCTTCACTGGAGGTGTTCAGGAGAAGACTTGCTGGGGTGCTTGGCTGCATGGTGTAGATGTTGGGTGGGTTGGATTGGTTGATGGGTTGGACATGATGATCTTGAAGGTCTCTTCCAACCTGGTGTATTGTATTGTATTGAAAGAGCTGGACATGGACCTGCATCTAAGGTGTAAGGTCACAGAGTCACAGAATGGGTTGGGCTGGAAGGGGACTTAAAAGCTCATCCAGTTCCACCCCCTGCCACAGGCAGGGACACCTCCCACCAGCACAGCTTGCTCAAGGCCTCATCCAGTTTTCTGTGTGACACCTCAGACCCCTCCACTAGCAAAGCTCAGCCCCTGGGGTGTGAAAAGTGCAGTGACACCAACCCTCAGCTCTTGCCAGGCTCCTGTACTACGGCCACAGGGAAATAACCCAGCTTGTGCTGCTGGTGGGACCAAGACCAACATGGCAGCAGCCTCCAGGCTCCTCTATCCAGCTGGGCAGGACCCTACCTTGAATACTGCATCCGGTTCTGGTGTCCCCAGCATAG
This sequence comes from Picus viridis, assembly GCA_033816785.1. Lineage (NCBI taxonomy): Eukaryota > Metazoa > Chordata > Aves > Piciformes > Picidae > Picus > Picus viridis. Next base: position 14,093,194 of record CM066598.1, read on the forward strand.
AAAGGACACAGAGCAGCTGGAGAGAGTCCAGAGGAGGCCACAAGGATGATCCAAGGGCTGGTGGAGCAGCTCTGCTGTGAGCACAGGCTGAGGGAGCTGAGGGTGTTCAGCCTGCAGAAGAGAAGACTCCAGGGGGACCTCAGGGCTGCCTTCCAGTACCTGAAGGGATCCCACAGTGTCTGGAGACAGGACAAGGGGGAATGGTTTGAAGCTGAGGGAGAGCAGGGTTAGAGTGGAGCTGAGGAAGAAGTTCTTCAGTACAAGGGTGGTGAGACTCTGGCACAGGCTGCCCAGGAGGCTGTGGCTGCCTCCTCCCTGGGGGTGTTCAAGGCCAGGTTGGATGAGGCCTTGGGCAACCAAGTGTAGTTGAGAGGTGTCCTTGCCCACGACAGGGAGGCTGGAGATGATCTCTGAGGTGCCTTCCAAACTAAGCCATCCCATGGTCCACTTTCACTGGCCTAAGCACAGGGGTAAAAACAAGTTACCCCAATGTTGCAGGTTATCTTTCTGCTGGCAAATACTTACTAAAATATGTGATAGAACCAACAGTTTATCAGGCAATGACATCAGCAGATGTGCTGCCATTGGTCTGACTGTACTTGGCCTCTTCTCACTTGCAACAAGTGACAGGAGAAGAGGAAACAGCTTCAGGTTGTGCCAGGGGAGGTTCTATTGGTTGGCTATTAAGGAAAACTTCTTCCCAGAAGGGTTTCCCAGGCACTGGCCCAGGCTGCCCAGGCAGGTGGTGGAGTCCCCATCCCTGGAGCCACATGGATGTGGTGCTGAGGGCTGTGGCTCAGCAGCAGTGGTGGCACTGTGAGCTCTGGGTTAGGGGCTGGACTTGGTGATCCCAAAGGTCTCTTCCATCCTCACCAGCTCCATGGTGCTATGATTCAAGCAGTTTCAGTTTACTAGCACAGTAAGAAGAGTTGAATGATTTGCATACCATTGTAGCTAACTTTAGTCTCCCAGAACTGGTGCTGGATGTGACTGCAGCTTCTGCAGGGAAGCATTTTGCAGCCCTGAGAAGGGGAATGGTACCAAAGCCTGAGCATCCTGACAGGGAAAAACTCTGCCAAAATATGCTGTTTGGTAACCTCCTTTTCAGAGATGGCAGCCATCCAGATCTGAATCCAGCCCAGGGAGGCTGAAAGCACATCACCCCCAAAAAGAACAGGGTTTGGAAAATGTGGCATTGCTGCCCCACTCCTGCAGCCCAGACACACCCCCCAATTACAAGCACCACACAAAGCCCCTTGACCAGGATCAATAAGCAGCACACACCTCCTAGCAGCAGAGCTTGACACCATTAGCTAACAGTTCACAGCCCCAAGGACTCTGCACTCAGCCTTGCAGCCACTGTTATCACACAGGAACTCTTATTACCCCCACAAAAGAATCAGAGAGTTATTAACATCCACAGCAAGCCAAAGTACAACCACAGGGTAGGACCTGACATCCTGACATCCATTCTTCTCCTGTTTTATTGTGCTGTTCCTTCCCCTCATCTCAGGCCTGCTTTCATTACAGTGTGGGCACTGGAATGGAATATCCAGTCGAGATCACAGCTCTCTCACCTTCTTCCAGACATCTCATCTCCACTCCAGCAGAAGTAGTTCTTCTGGAGCTGCTTTCAACAAGAAAGTCACAGCTGATGTGTCTTGCCCAAATAAAGAACACCTGAGGTGTTTACAATCAATACAAGTCACTACAAAAAGCCATTCCTCCTCCTGAGGGGAACTCACTCATCCAGCTCTGTTCTGTCCCACAGAACCTCCAAGCAGAGGTTACTTTGCTCCTTTAAGCAAGAAATCCAGTGCAGAGAACTCACAACATTAGGAAATCCTTTCTGCAACATTTCCTCCTCATTAGAACAGAAGAGAGGAGTTTCAAGGCACACTTCTGGCAAGGTACTTAGAAAGAAAACCCACACAGGTGAGAACAATAGCCTAGCAGAGGCCAAACAACCCTAGCTGGGGAGAGGAGCCATTTTAGCAGCTCACATTGATAGATCCATAGAAGGGTTTGGGTTGGAAGGGACCTTAAAGACCATCTCTCTCCAACCCCTGCCACAGGCAGGGACACCTCCCACCAGCACAGGCTGCTCAAGGCCTCATCCAGCCTGGCCTTGGACACCTCCAGGCAGGAGGCAGCCACAGCCTCCCTGGGCAGCCTGTGCCAGAGTCTCCCCAGCCTCACTGCAAAGAATTTCTTCCTTATCTCCAGCCTCAACCTCCCCTCTCCCAGCTCAAAGCCATTGTGCCTCGTCCTGGCACTCCCAGCCCTTGTCACAAGTCCCTCCCCAGCTCTCCTGGAGCCCTTCAGGTACTGGCAGGCTGCTCTAAGGTCTCCCTGGTACCTTCTCTTCTCCAGGCTGAACAGACTGAACTCTCCCAGCCTGTCCCCACCGGGGAGGTTCTCCAGCCCTTGCAATTCCTCACTGCAAGAACTTAACCACTTTCAGAATCCATCCATCCTGCAACCAGTTCCCCCTTGCCACATGCCTTAATTGCAGCTTCCTTCTCTTCCTGCAGCTAGAAAGCATGAGCAAGACAGAGCAAGCTGCACCTCAGACGTGGGATTTAAACTTGGATTAACTAGCATGACACAGAATCATGGAACACTTTGGGTTGGAAGGGTTCACCCAATTCCAACCCCCTGCCATGGGCAGGGACACCTCCCACTAGACTGGGTGGCTCAAGGCCTCATCCAACCTGGCTTTCAGTATTTCAACCACCTCCACCATCAGCCTTCTTTTTCAACAATAACCCAAACCAGATCCAACTTGGGATGTCTAATAGACTGCAAACACAGAGCCACCACTCCTGGTCAAGGGACAATGCACAGCTCCACAGCACACCTGCAGCCAGGCTGCAAGAGCCAAATCTGTTGGAAGTTGTTCTGCAGCTCAGAAGGAAAAGCTGAAGAACAATAAACAATGGTTATTCACCAGAAAGGACAGAGAGCAACCCAGAGCATACAACCATAGAAGCATGGCAGCAAGCACATTCACCTTCCCCTCATGCTCTAGGACAAGCATCTAGAGTCACAATATTGTGGTGGTTGGAAAAGGCCTCTGAGCTCATCCAGTCCAACCTCAACCCAGCACCACCATGGCCACCAAACCATGGCCCCAGGTGCCCAGGCCACACCTTGTTGGAACACCTCCAGGGATGGAGACTCCACCACTTCCCTGGGCAGCCTCTGCCAATCCCTGACCACTCTTGAAGCAGACAAATCTTTCCTCATCCCCAACCTAACCCTCCCCTGGCACAATTTCAGGCCAGTTCCTCTCTTTCTATCATGTGAAACTAGGTAGAAGAGCCCAGCCCCCACCTGGCTCCAGCCTCCTCTCAGGGAGCTGTAAAGAGCAATGAGGTCTCCCTCAGGCTCCTCTTCTCCAGGCTGAGCACCCCCAGCTCCCTCAGCTGCTCCTCCCCAGCCCTGTTCTCCAGACCCTTCCCCAGCTTTGTTGCCCTTCTCTGGACCTGCTCCAGACCATAAACATCCTTCTTGGACCCCAAGATCGAAGGGGCAGCCTCAGCAGTCCATTATACAATACAATACAATACAATACACCAGGTTGGAAGAGACCTTCAAGATCATCGTGTCCAACCCATCAAACAACTAGACCATGGCACCAAGCACCCCACCAAGTCTCCTCCTGAACACCTCCAATGACGGTGACCCCACCACCTCCCCAGGCAGCCCATTCCAACGGGCAATCACTCTCTCTGTGTAGAACTTCCTCCTAATGTCCAGTCTAAACCTGCCCTGGCGCAGCCTGAGACTGTGTCCTCTTGTTCTGGTGCTGGCTGCCTGGGAGAAGAGACCAACCCCCACCTGGCTACAACCTCCCTTCAGGGAGTTGGAGAGAGCAATAAGGTCACCCCTGAGTCTCCTCTTCTCCAGGCTAAGCAACCCCAGCTCCCTCAGCCTCTCTTCACAGGGCTGTGCTCCAGACCCCTCCCCAGCTTTGTTGCCTTTCTCTGGACATGTTCCAGCCAGACAACCTCCTTCCTAACCTGAGGGGCCCAGAACTGGACACAGGACTCAAGGTGTGGCCTAACCAGTGCAGTGTACAGGGGCAGAATCACCTCCCTGCTCCTGCTGGCCACACTCTTCCTGATGCAGGCCAGGATGCCATTGGCCTTCTTGGCCGCCTGGGCACACTGCTGGCTCATGTTCAGCCTCCCATCGACCAGTACCCCCAGGTCCCTCTCTGCCTGGCTGCTCTCAGCCACTCTGCCCCCAGCCTGTAGCACTGCCTGGGGTTGCTGTATATTTCAGCTGATCACCCTAATGTAGTTCAACCCCCCCCCAATCTAAGTACCTTCATCATCAATACCCTGAACTACTGAAAACCCTGAGGAGGAGCACTTCCTCGTGGAGCTCCACACAATTCCCTAGATGTGCATAATTAGCAGTGCATCACTGCCCTTTTCCTGCAGAGTGCTCCCCCAGGGAAAGTCATCTGCCCTCTGCACACCCAGCTCTGGCCCAGCCCCCATGGCTGGGGCTACCCTTGAAGCTTCTGTACATTTCTCTAATCTCCCTACATTATGACCAGCCTCAAATTTCTTAATCTCTCTCCCCCTCCCCATACATCTCCTACACCACACATGGTCCCTTTGGTGCCATCTTCCAAGGAGATGGCCTCAAGCTGCACCAGGGGAGGTTCAGGTCGGAGATGAGGAAAAATGCCTTTGCTTCAAGAGAGGTCAGGGACTGGCACAGGCTGCCCAGGGAGGTGGTGGAGTCCCCACCCCTGGAGGTGTCCAAGAAACCTGTGGCCATGGCACCTGGGGACAGGGTTTGGTGGCCATGGTGGTGCTGGGCTGGTGTTGGACTGGGTGATCTTGGAGGCTTTTTCCAACCTACAACAGCTCTGTGACTCCATGTAAGGAGCCCCAGGGATGTGTTGCTGTCCTGGGGCAGGGCTTTGCTGCAGCCCTTTAGATCAGTGGGGCCTGCAGGGCACGTGGCTTGATGGCCATGGTGGTGTTGAAGATTGGACTCAATGACTTCAGAGGCCTTTCCCAACTGAAACCATTCTATTGTAGGGTTTATTTTCTGCTGTGCACAAGGTTCCACAACCTATTCCAAGGGGAAAAAAAACACTTCCTTGTCTGCAATTCCTCCTCAAGCCAGAAACAAATAACCCTTCCACAATGAGAACCTGCAGGGAAAGCTCGGCTCCCTCCCGCACAGGTAACCACCACCTTGAGAGAGGAGCTGTCGTTTCCTTTTGTCTTTTCCAGCACTGGAACAGCCTGTCCACGCCAAGCGGCCTGACCCCGACCTCTCGGGCTGCCTTCCTGCCACACGCGCCGGGTGGGTACGGCCCCACGCCGCCTGCCGCGGCCAATCCACGGCAGAGTGCTGCCCAGCCCCTCGGGAGCAACCCGTCTCCCGCCCCGGGGCGGGGAGGCCCCGCCGGTCCCGGCGCGGCTGCAGCCCCTCTCCCGCAGCGTTCTGCTCCCGCCCGTGCGCGCCGGGGAGCCGCCTCGCCCCACGCCAACACATCCACGGACCGGCCCCCAGCCGCCGCGGCCCCCTCCTGCGCCCAGGGCCGGCCCAGCTCCCTGCCGGCCCAGCTCCCTGCCGCACCCCCGCCCGCCCGCCTGCCCCCACGGCGCGGCTCCGCCGCCCGGCCACAGCCCCTGCCGCCCGCAGGCCTCTCGGCGGCCCGGCCCTTCCCTCTTCGCCGCCCCCGCCCCGTGTGCGCCGGCCCCGTCCCGCCGCCGCGGCGCGGCCAGGCCGCCGAGCGCAGGCCGCTGCCCCCGCCCCCCGCCGGCAGGGCTGGCAGGCGAGCCCGGGGCTGGGCAGGCCGCGGTGCCCGGCTCCGCGGAGCGAGGCCGCCCGCCGCCGCCTTACCGTCGGTCGGGGGCTCGGCCCGGGCTGCGCCATGGCGCGGGCGGGCGGGCGGCGTCTGCGCGGCCTCGGCCGCGGCGGCGGAGCGGGAACCGCTACACCAGGGGGCCCCGGCGAGAGACAGGAGCTGCCGGCCCGGGCCTCCGCCTCCTCCGCCTCATCCTGACAGCGGCCGCCGCCGGCGGGAGGAGGAGAGGAGGGAGGAGAGGGAGGAGGAGGAGCGCCGCCGCGCAGGCGCCCAGCCTGACACCGCGGGACCGGCAGCATGGGCGGCGAGGCGGGGGCCCGGCGGCTGCTCGCAGGCCGCTCCGGAGCTGCTTCGTCACACAGCGGCCCCGAGGGGAGCGAGCCGGGCCGCTGGGGCTCCTGACGGGCAGCACCGAGGCCGACGTAGGAGCCGTGGGGCCGGACGCGCCCCGCGGGGCTGCGGGCTCCCCTGAGGCTGCCCCGGGGACCGGTCCTGGGCTGAGCCACCGCCTGTCCCCGTGCGCGGCCGGCCCCCATCGCCTTGCCGCTCTTCAGCTTCCCCTGCAGGTCCTGCTGCTCTTCAGGGCTGCAGCAAAGCCCTGCCCCAGGACAGCAGCACATCCGTGGGGCTCCTCACATAGAGTCACAGGACTGTTCGGGTTGGAAAAGGCCTCCGAGATCACCCAGTCCACCATCGGCCCAGCACCACCGTGGCTATCGAACCCTGTTCCCGAGTGCCATGGCCACAGGTTTCTTGGACACCTCCAGGGATGGGGACTCCACTACCTCCCTGGGCAGCCTGTGCCAGTCCCTGACCACTCTTGCAGCAGAGACGTTTTTCCTCATCCCCAACCTGAACCTCCCCTGGTGCAACTTGAGACTGTTTTCTCTTGTTCCATCACTTGTTATAAGAGAGAAGTGACCAACACCTACCTCACCCCAACCTCCTTCCTGGTAGTTGTAGAGAACAATTAGCACTAGAAGTGCTAGCTCACAATTCGGCCAGCTTAAAAGTATTGTTAGTGGTTATTGTATAGGAAATTGGTAAAATGGCACTAATAAAATACTGTTCTGCTGCCTGCCTAATGCAGGGAGGGAAGCTGGTGTGGGAGGTGGCAGCAGCCTTCCCAGCCAGGACACCATGGTGCCTTGGTGCGTGTTCATGGAGGACAGCATCAACCCTTCCACCTAACTGGGAGAGCATGTCTAAACGAAGCATTTTACCCAGAAGAAGGTAGATTTATGTGCTTTGCCTGTAAAATGACACATTTGGAGTGGGAGAGTAAGATAGCACATCTTACTCTGGGCAGGGTCTCATGGTTAGAGTTTCTCATGGCTTGCAGACCCTAAAAACCCAACCTGTTGCTGCAGCTTCTCAGGCCTTGCTCTCAAGGCATGGGACTCTGCACTTCCTAGGAAATCTGTGCTCAGTTGAACCAAACACAGGCTTGAAACGGGGAGTCCTAGAAAATCGTTCCTTTGCATTTTGCCATTCTGCTCAGCTGGGTGAATCTTCCCTTTCTGTTGTGAAAAGCAGGCATAAAGGCTGAACTCTTCAGCCTTCCAAACTCGAGATACGTTGGGCTTGCTTTCCAGGGGTGTTGGGAGCACCCAGAGCTGCTGCTGGCTCACAGAACTGCTGCCTTAGTGACAAAATGATCCAAGAATCAAAGAACTGCAGAATCCCTTCGGGGTGGGGGCTGGAAGATCTGGAATTCAAGTCCAACCCCCTTGCCAGGTCAGATTCAGCTAGGGCAGGCAACATGGGATCAGGATCTAGAAAAGAGAGTCCTAGCACTAGAGGTGGCAGGGCTCATTAAGAGGGCTTTAAACTAGGTCTGAAGGGGGTGGGTGAGGAAATCAGTCCCTCTGCAGATGAAGGAGTGGGGCACAGATTAGGGTCAATAGAGAAGTCGAGAGGCCAGCTGAAGTGCTGTACACCAATGCAGGCAGCATGGGCAATAAGCAAGAGGAGCTGGAAGTCCTGGTCCACCAGGGTGGCTATGATATAGTAACCATCTCAGAAACGTGGTGGGATGACAGGCACGATTGGAGTGCTGCACTGGGGGGTTACAGGCTCTTCAGGAGAGACAGGCAAGGGAGAAGAGGGGGAGGGGTGGCTCTGTATATCAGGGAGTCACTCTCTGCCACAGAGCTTGAGGTGGAAAATGAAGGGATTGAGAGCCTGTGGGTTAGAATCAGGGGGCAGCCAAACAAATCTGACATCCTGGTTGGAGTCTGTTATAGACCACCCAACCAGGATGAGGAGGCAGATGAAACATTCTATAAGCAACTGGAGGCTGTCTCAAGGTCATCAGATCTTGTCCTTGTGGGTGACTTTAACCTGCCAGATATCTGCTGGGAACTTAACTCAGCAGAGAGGAGGCAGTCCAGAAGATTCCCGGACCACATGAGGACAGCTTCCTGATGCAGCTGTTAAGTGAGCCTACCAGGGGGCAGGCTCTGCTTGACCTGCTGCTCTCCAATAGAGAAGGGCTGGTGGGAGACGTGACCGTGGGAGGCCCAGTCACTTGATGCAGGGAATTAGGAATTAAGGAAGGATCACACTCTTAAGGTGTTTGTAAACATCATTCAGATCTCCTCCCTTCTTCTCCAGGCTCTCAGCCCCAGGGCTCTCAGCCTTTGCACCTCACAGAGATGCTCCAGGCACCTCAGCATTTTTGTGGCATCTGCCAGTAGTTCCCTCTTGAACTGGGGAGCCCAGAACTGGACCCAGTCCTCCAGGTGAGGCCTCACTAGGGCAGAGTGGAACTGAGGGCTGAGTATCCATCACTTGCTGTACATTCACAACTTCCTCGGCTCCTTCTTAGGCTCTTTTAGGAGGAACTCTACAGGTGTTCAACACAATCCTCTTTTGACAACCTTGTCCTAACCGTGGGCCCTGTGCTCCTGCAGCTCTGTCCCTGTGTATGCTCACAGGGGTACCCCAACCCAGCTGCACTCTCAGCTGCTTGTTCAGCTTGGTCCTGTCAAGGCAGAACTCCCACAGGTTTTGTTTGGCCTGGGGTCAAACTCTTACACATCCCTCCTGCTGCAATCAGAGGGTAAGCTAATACCAAGCTTGATACCTGCTGTACCTGCAAGTGCTTATTAAGGGATGAGTATCATATCCCTTCCCTCAGCACAATATGCTCCTGAGCTTACACAGCAAATGGGATTCATGCAGTAGTGTGCAGAGTGGGAAAACTCTCACAGGGCTCAGACTTGGTTCTTATTCTCCAGCCTAAAGCTGAGCTAGCTTTCTAGGTCTGCTTCCTAATCTTTCTTTTTCTGGACAGTGACTGCACCTGACAGAGGCAGAGGTTTCAGTTGTACCTTGTCACAGAGTCTTGTACCCAGACACTTGGGTAACTTCCTCTGTGCCTGCCAAAATGTCCCATTTGGTTCTAATCACATGCAGCTCTTGATCGCAAGGGCTTTGCCACCATTGCTCAGCTACACCTTACAAGAAGTAAGCAAGGTTCTACCAGCAGTTTGCAGTTGGAGATGGGAATATTGCAGTGGCAGAACCAGCAGAGACCCAAGGTCCTGACTTCCAGCCCTCACACTCTGGATGTTGGACAAGCACAGAGTTAATGAAGCAGTGAGGCATGGGGCAGCTGACAGCTGCAGGAGGGCAGAGACTGTTCCTGGAATAAGGCACTTCAGGAATAACAGCTCTGCTACAATCCTCTCTGTTTGTATTGAACATGTCTGGCCTAAAAGGTTTGCTGGAGATTTGGGTGGAGGAAACCTCCTGAAGTTCAACAAGAACAACCTGGGGATGAACAACCTCTACACCAGTAGAGGTGAGGGGGGACCTGCTAAGAAGCAGCCCCAAGGAGAAGGACCTGGGGGTGCTGGTGGACAAATTCCCCATGAGCCAGCAATATGCCCTCTTGGCCAAGAAAGCAAATTGTGTCCTGGGATGTGTGAAGAAGAGTGTGGCCAGCAGGTGAAGGAAGGTTCTCCTGCCTCTCTACTCTGCCTTAGGCAATATCTGCAAAGCTGGGTCCAGTTCTGGGCTCCCCAGTTCAGGAGAGACAGAGAAGTGCTGGAGAGAGTCCAGGGAGGCTGCAGAGCTGCTGAGGGGCCTGGAGCAGCTCTGGGAGCAGCAAAGGCTGAGAGCCCTGGGGCTGAGAGCCTGCAGAAGAGCAGCCCCAGAGGGCAGCTGAGCAATGCTCAGCAAGAGCTGAAGGAGTTGTGGGGGACAAGAGGCTGGGGCCAGACTCTGCTGAGTGGTGTCCAGGGACAGCACAAGGGGCAATGGGCACAGCCTGGAGCCCAGGAGGTTGGATGTGAAGAGGAGGAGCAAGTTGTTTGTTGTGAGGGTGCTGGAGGCCTGGAGCAGGCTGCCCAGAGAGGTTGTGGAGTGTCCTGGTGTGGAGAGCTTCCAGCCCCCCTGGGCACTGTGCTCCTGGGCACTGTGCTGTGGGTGCTCTGCTGGAGCAGGGGGCTGGAGTGGATGACCTGCAGGGGTCCCTTCCAACCCCCCCATGCTGGGACTCTGCTATTTCATAGTTATTCCTCCACCAAGAGCTGCTCCCTTGGCTGATTGCTTGGTTGCTGCAGTGCACTTGCAGAGGGAGGCAGCTGCAGAAGTGAGGACCCTCTTCCTGAGCAGGAGAATGAATTCCAAGATCCACAGGTGACCTCTGTGCCACATGGCTCTGCCTGGAGGAGTCACACAGTGAAGATTTGGGTGGTGGTCTCCTTCCCTGGGCAAACCACAGAACGACATTGTCTTTGGATGAGTGCGGCAGGGCCCCGGCGCAAGGCTGGAGTGGGTCCAGAGGAAGCCACAAAGATATCAGGGAGCTGGAGCACCTCTGCTGTGGGGACAGGATGGGGCTGTTCAGTCTGGAGAAGAGAAGGCTCTGGGCAGAGCCCAAAGCTGCATTGCAATGTCTGAAGAGGAGATACAGGAAGGCTGAGGAGGGACTGCTCCCAAGGGCCTGCAGTCATAGGATGAGAGGCAATGGTTTGAAAATGGAACAGGGCAGATTTAGGTTGGACATCAGGAGGGAGCTCTGCACAATCAAGGTGGTGAAACACTGGAACTGGTTGCCCAGGATGTCTCCTGTCCCTGCAGACATTGACTCGATGTGGCCCTGGGCAGCCTGCTCTGGTTGGAGGTGTCCCTGCCGAGTGCAGGGGGTTGGAGAGATGAGCTTGGAGGAACCCTTCCAGTCCAATGCATTCTGTGAAACTTTGAACACGAATGGTTTGAATGTGGAGGGTCAAGATGTGACCTGGAAACGCTGTGTGCTCTTCACTGCAGGTGAAGCCCTGCAGGGGAGGAGCTGGAACCCTCTGTCAGCAGGGACTCGGCTGCTCAGGACAGCGAGCCTTGGTTCAGTCAGAAGGCAGGCGAGGGTCTTCCTAGGTTTGCAGGTTTGTCTACTCTTTTCCTCACCTTTTTCTTTGCTTACAATATAAACTGTGGAGAGTTTTCTTGTGTCTCAGGGTTCCTTTTCCTCCTGTTGTGATGGACGAGCTGCCAGCACGAGCCCTGCAGCTCCGAGGGTTTGCAGGCTTTGGCCCTTTCCTTTTGAAGAAAATTTGCATTCCTCTAAGTGTGACCATGAAGTGCTGGATTAGAAATCCCAAAGCAGCCGTGCTGGAGTGACTCTGGAATGCCAGGAATTCGGTCTGGAACAATGAACTATTTGCAGTGGTAACCTCCGAGCAAACCCCGCAAGAGTTTCCCTGGTTAAAAACCTTCTCAAGAGCAACTGAAACACTCTGCTATCCCAGCTATTGTTTGAAGGGTTCCATGTGGTAACAGGGGAGACAATGAAGCCAGAAATGGAGATCTGGCAGGCAGACACTGAAGTGCTTTCCTTGGCCCCAGCTCTAGCTCCTTGCACACTAATGACCTCATTTGGAAGATGCCTGCATTAAGAGTTGAAAGCTCTCCGGGCTCCCCAGGGCAAGCTCATTGAGTGTTGTGATGTAGCATGAAGCTAAACAATCGCTCTCACTGCAAAATAAGCAAAGAATCAACCTCCTTCCTTGTGCACAACAAAGGCCAGTTCAGAGCAGAGCCTTTTGGGTATCCTTGCTCAGCAGTGCTTCAGCAGAGCTCTCCTTGCAGGCTCTGCTCTCTGCTCACACGCTTTGTGCTGACATATTTTTACATCTTCTTCACTGGAAGAGCTAAAAATAGGCCACAGCCCATCCAGACTCCCTCCACCTGTGCTGATAAGGTACCTGTGCCTGTCTGCACAGAGGAGGCAAGGGGCTTCAGCAGATACTCTGGCAAACCCTCCCACAGAGGTTTGGGCTGCTGGTGCTCTGCTGCCTGCTCTGCCCTTGTGTCAGACAATCAGGGAACCATAGAGAGCAGATTGAGACTGGAGATTAGGAGGAAATTCTTAAGAGTGAGGGTGGTGAAGCTCTGGAACAGGTTGCCCTTGGAGGTCAGGGATGACCCCTCCTGGAGGTGCTCAAGGCCAGGTTGGATGAGGCTTTGAGCAACCTGTGCTGGTGGGAGGTGTCCCTGCCCATGGCAGGGGGTTGGAGCTGGCTGAGCTTTAAGGTCCCTTCCAACCCATTCTGTGAATCTATGATAGAATCATCTGGTTGGAAAAGTCCTTAAGATGAAGTCCAGCCTAACCTAACAGCTGCTAGCCAGGGAGTGGTCTGTTGTAGTGCAGCAGAGAGCATGGTGTGGTGCTCAGCCTCACACACATCTGCCCTCAGCAGGGATTGAAGCAGAGCCGCTGGACTCCAGCACAGCAGCTGCAGCATGGGCATACACAGTCCCTCCTGCTCTGGCACTCTGGCACAGGAGAGCAGGCACCAGCACCCAGTCACCACACACCCATCAGACCCAGCAAAGCCCCACAGGATCCAGCAGCAACAGGGACAAGAGGTAATGGGACCCCAGAGAGAGCTCTCTTCACGAGGTTCCACTTCTCTTCAACCAACCTGCAGCAGCAGCAGAGGGTCCTCCTTTGGGGGCTGTTTCTCATCTAAGTCCTACCTGGAGGAGTATTTCCCAGAGCAACAAAGCATGTGAGCTGCAGCATCTCCTGCTTCATTCAACTTCCCAGTCCTGAGCAGCTCATGAACATCAGTGACTCCCCTCAGAGCTGCAGCCCTGGGCCAAGGATCCCCTTTGCTTCCCGAGGCACAGCAGATCTGATGTCCCAGGAGTGTGGCAAGTACCAGAAGGTTCCTTGGCCCACGTGTGCCAATGTTCATGGTGCAGCCAAAGGATTTCCTTGTTAGACTTCAACAGCAGTGCACATTTGGGAGCCTTTTATTAAGCCAACCACTGTTAACTCCAAGCATGTCCCTTCCAGAGCTGTCTTGAAGGCATTTGCAAGAGTGTGATGGCCAAGGCAGACCGAGGCAGCTGCAGAGCTGCCACAGGACCTCAGCGAATCTTTGCCAACCCTTCAGCTGCACAGCCTCACCTTTCTGAGCACTTCAATCCAGGCAGGACTACTGGAAGCTCCAAAAGTGTAGCTTAAGGCCTTCCTCCAGGTGGGAATCTTGAGTGATCCCTGTGCCAGAGGTGAACCAACCCAAATGGCAAGAAAAATGGAGCTGGATTTAGGTGAGAGCTTAAGAAGAGATTCTCCCCATGAGGGTGGTGAGGCACTGGAACAGTTTGCCCAGAGAATTGTGGAGGCTCTGTGGCTGGAAGTGTTCAAGGCCAGGCTGGATGAGGCCTTGAGCAACCTGTGCTGGTGGGAGGTGTCCCTGCCCATGGCAGGGGGTTGGGACTAGAATCACAGAATATCTTTGGTTGGAAGAGCCCTCCAAGCTCACCCAGCCCAACCCTTCACCCAGCACTGCAGGGTCAACACTAAACCATGTTCCTAAGCTCCAGGGCCACACACCGCTGGAACCCCCCAGGGGTGGTGACTGCAGCACTGCCCTGGGCAGCCTCTCCCAATGACTGAGAGCCCTTCCAGTGCAGAAATATTTCCTGAGCTCCAGCCTGAGCCTCTCCTGGTGCAGCTTGGAGCCATTTCCTCTGCTCCTGTCCCTTGCCACCAGGGAGAAGAGGCTGCCCCCTCCTCACTGCAACCTCCCTTCAGGGGAGCAATGAGGTCTCCCTCAGCCTCCTCTTCTCCAGCCTGAACACCCCCAGCTCCCTCAGCCCTCAGCCCAGGGGCTCCAGGCCCTTCTCCAGCCTCATTGCCCTGCTCTGGGCAGGCTCCAGCCCCTCAATGTCCTTCCTGGAGTGAGGGCCCAGAGCTGAACACAGCACTCCAGGTGTGGCCTCAGCTGTGCCAGGATGATCTCTGAGGCCCCTTCCAACCCAAACCATTCCAGGGTTTTTCGTAGCATCTCAGCCTGATTCTCTCAGAAACCTTTGCTGCTGTGATGTGCTCTGTGCCTCCCTGTCACCATCCCTGCAGCAGGAAGGAGCTCCCTTCGCTGGCACCAGGGAGGTTTCACATTACACTGCTGACCTCCTTCAGAGCCCCTGCACACACAGCTCGGCTCAGGTTTACAGGCAGCCAAGATGTCACTCAGCCCTCTGGGTGCCACTCAGCAGCTCTCTTGTTGCTATGGGGAGCATCCACACGGAGCCAGTCAGCAAATCAGCTCTGTGAGGAGGGAGATGGAAGGCAGGGCTGGCAGAGCTAGCAGGGCTGGCAGGGCAGGTGTCTGACAGTAAGGGACATTTTGTTTGGCATTGTCCCTGCCCACCGGAGCTCCTTCCTGGCAGCTGCAGCTCTGGGTGGTGTAGTCAAAATCTACCCTGCTCTGCCCTGCCCTGCCCCGCTCAGCTCTGCCCTGCCCTGCCCTGCGCTGCCCCGCTCTGCCCTGCCCTCCTCTGCTCTGCCCTGCCCTGCCCTGCTCTGCTCTGCCCTGCCCTGCCCTGCGCTGCCCTGCTCTGCTCTGCCCTGCCCTGCCCTGCTCTGCTCTGCCCTGCCCTGCTCTGCCCTGCCCTGCTCTGCCCTGCCCTGCCCTGCGCTGCCCCGCTCTGCCCTGCGCTGCCCCGCTCTGCCCTGCCCTGCTCTGCTCTGCCCTGCCCTGCCCTGCCCTGCCCTGCCCTGCTCTGCTCTGCCCTGCCCTGCCCTGCCCTGCTCTGCTCTGCCCTGCTCTGCCCTGCCCTGCCCTGCTCTGCTCTGCCCTGCCCTGCCCTGCCCTGCCCTGCCCTGCCCTGCCCTGCCCTGCTCTGCTCTGCTGCCCTGCTCTGCCCTGCCCTGCCCTGATCTGCCCTGCCCTGCTCTGCCCTGCCCTGCTCTGCCCTGCCCTGCCCTGCCCTGCTCTGCCCTGCCCTGCCCTGCTCTGCTCTACCCTGCCCTGCTCTGCCCTGCCCTGCTCTGCTCTGCCCTGCCCTGCCCTGCCCTGCCCTGCCCTGCCCTGCTCTGCCCTGCCCTGCCCTGCTCTGCTCGGCCCTGCCCTGCTCTGCCCTGCCCTGCCCTGCTCTGCCCTGCCCTGCCCTGCTCTGCCCTGCCCTGCCCTGCCCTGCCCTGCCCTGCTCTGCCCTGCCCTGCCCTGCTCTGCTCTGCCCTGCCCTGCCCTGCCCTGCCCTGCTCTGGTCTGCCCTGCCCTGCCCTGCCCTGCTCTGCCCTGCCCTGCCCTGCCCTGCCCTGCTCTGCTCTGCTCTGCTCTGCCCTGCCCTGCCCTGCCCTGCCCTGCCCTGCCCTGCCCTGCCCTGCCCTGCTCTGCTCTGCTCTGCTCTGCCCTGCCCTGCCCTGCCCTGCCCTGCCTGCCCTGCCCTGCCCTGCCCTGCTCTGCTCTGCCCTACCCTGCTCTGCCCTGCCCTGCTCCCTGCCCTGCTCTGCCCTGCCCTGCCCTGCTCTGCCCTGCCCTGCCCTGCCCTGCCCTGCCCTGCCCTGCCCTGCCCTGCTCTGCCTGCTCTGCCCTGCTCTGCTCTGCCCTGCCCTGCTGCCCTGCCCTGCCCTGCCCTGCCCTGCCCTGCCCTGCCCTGCCCTGCTCTGCCCTGCTCTGCCCTGCCCTGCTCTGCTCTGCCCTCTGCCCTGCCCTGCCCTGCCCTGCCCTGCCCTGCCCTGCTCTGCCCTGCCCTGCCCTGCTCTGCTCTGCCCTGCCCTGCTCTGCCCTGCCCTGCTCTGCTCTGCCCTGCCCTGCCCTGCCCTGCCCTGCCCTGCTCTGCCCTGCCCTGCTCTGCCCTGCCCTGCTCTGCCCTGCCCTGCTCTGCTCTGCCCTGCCCTGCTCTGCTCTGCTCTGCCCTGCCCTGCCCTGCTCCTGCTCTGCCCTGCTCTGCCCTGCCCTGCCTGCTGCCCTGCCCTGCTCCCTGCCCTCTGCTCCTGCCCTGCTCTGCCCTGCTCCTGCCCTGCTCTGCTCTGCCCTGCCCTGCCCTGCTCTGCCCTGCCCTGCTCCCTGCCCTGCTCTGCCCTGCCCTGCCCTGCCCTGCTCTGCTCTGCTCTGCCCTGCCCTGCTCTGCCCTGCCCTGCCCTGCCTGCTGCCCTGCCCTGCCCTGCTCTGCCCTGCCCTGCTCTGCCCTGCCCTGCTCTGCCCTGCTCTGCCCTGCCCTGCTCTGCCCTGCCCTGCCCTGCCCTGCCCTGCCCTGCCCTGCTCTGCCCTGCCCTGCCCTGCTCTGCCCTGCCCTGCCCTGCCCTGCCCTGCCCTGCTCTGCTCTGCTCTGCCCTGCCCTGCTGCTCTGCTCTGCCCTGCCCTGCTCTGCCCTGCCCTGCCCTGCTCTGCTCCTGCTCTGCTGCTGCCCTGCCCTGCCCTGCCCTGCTCTGCTCTGCTGCCCTGCCCTGCTCTGCTCTGCCCTGCCCTGCTCTGCCCTGCCCTGCCCTGCTCTGCTCTGCTGCTGCTCTGCCCTGCCCTGCTCCCTGCCCTGCCCTGCTCTGCTCTGCTCTGCCCTGCCCTGCCCTGCTCCTCTGCCCTGCCCTGCTCTGCCCTGCCCTGCCCTGCTCTGCTCTGCCCTGCCCTGCCCTGCTCCCTGCTCTGCTCTGCTCCCTGCCCTGCCCTGCCCTGCCCTGCTCTGCTCTGCTCCTGCCCTGCCCTGCCCTGCCCTCTGCCCTGCTCCTGCCCTGCCCTGCCCTGCTCTGCCCTGCCCTGCCCTGCCCTGCCCTGCCCTGCCTGCCCTGCCCTGCCCTTGCTGCCCTGCCCTGCTCTGCCCTGCCCCCTGCTCTGCCCTGCTCTGCTCCTGCTGCCCTGCCCTGCCCTGCTCTGCCCTGCCCTGCTCTGCTCTGCCCTGCCCTGCCCTGCCCTGCCCTGCCCTGCCCTGCCCTGCTCTGCCCTGCCCTGCCCTGCTCTGCTCTGCCCTGCTCCCTGCTCTGCCCTGCCCTGCTCTGCCCTGCTTCCCTGCCCTGCCCTGCCCTGCCCTGCTCTGCTCCTGCCCTGCTCTGCTCTGCCCCTGCCCCTGCCCTGCCCTGCCCTGCTCTGCCCTGCCCTGCCCTGCCCTGCCCTGCCCTGCCCTGCCCTGCCCTGCCCTGCCCTGCTCTGCCCTGCCCTGCCCTGCCCTGCCCTGCCCTGCTGCCCTGCCCTGCCCTGCCCTGCCCTGCTGCTGCCCTGCTCTGCCCTGCCCTGCCTGCCCTGCTCTGCCCTGCTCCCTGCTCTGCCCTGCCCTGCTCTGCCCTCTGCCCTGCCCTGCTCTGCCCTCTGCTCTGCCCTGCTCTGCCCTGCCCTGCCCTGCTCTGCCCTGCCCTGCCCTGCCCTGCTCTGCCCTGCCCTGCTCTGCCCTGCTCTGCCTGCTGCTGCCCTGCCCTGCCCTGCCCTGCCCTGCCCTGCCCTGCCCTGCCCTGCCCTGCCCTGCCCTGCCCTGCCCTGCTCTGCCCTGCTCTGCTCTGCTCTGCCCTGCCCTGCCCTGCCCTGCTGCCCTGCTCTGCTCTGCTCTGCCCTGCCCTGCCCTGCACTGCTCTGCTCTGCTCTGCTCTGCCCTGCCCTGCACTGCCCTGCTGCTGCTCTGCTGCCCTGCCCTGCACTGCTCTGCTCTGCTCTGCTCTGCTCTGCCCTGCCCTGCACTGCTCTGCTCTGCTCTGCTCTGCCCTGCCCTGCACTGCTCTGCTCTGCTCTGCTCTGCTCTGCTCTGCTCTGCCCTGCCCTGCCTGCTCTGCTCTGCTCTGCTCTGCTCTGCTCTGCCCTGCCCTGCTGCTCTGCTCTGCTCTGCTCTGCCCTGCCCTGCTCTGCTCTGCTCTGCTCTGCTCTGCTCTGCCCTGCTCCTGCCCTGCCCTGCCCTGCCCTGCTCTGCCCTGCCCTGCTCTGCTCTGCCCTGCCCTGCACTGCTCTGCTCTGCTCTGCTGCTGCTCTGCTCTGCCCTGCCCTGCACTGCTCTGCTCTGCTCTGCTCTGCCCTGCCCTGCACTGCTCTGCTCTGCTCTGCTCTGCCCTGCCCTGCTCTGCCCTGCTCTGCTCTGCTCTGCCCTGCCCTGCACTGCACTGCTCTGCTCTGCTCTGCTCTGCCCTGCCCTGCACTGCTCTGCTCTGCTCTGCTCTGCTCTGCCCTGCCCTGCTCTGCTCTGCTCTGCTCTGCTCTGCTGCCCTGCCCTGCACTGCTCTGCTCTGCTCTGCTCTGCTCTGCTCTGCCCTGCCCTGCACTGCTCTGCTCTGCTCTGCTCTGCCCTGCCCTGCTCTGCCCTGCCCTGCACTGCTCTGCTCTGCTCTGCTGCTCTGCCCTGCCCTGCACTGCTCTGCTCTGCCCTGCCCTGCCCTGCTCTGCCCTGCTCTGCCCTGCTCTGCTCTCTGCCCTGCTCTGCTCTGCTCTGCCCTGCCCTGCACTGCTCTGCTCTGCCCTGCCCTGCACTGCTCTGCCCTGCTCTGCCTCTCTCTGCCCTTCCCTTCCCTGCTCCACCCTGCCCTGCCCCACCCTGCTCTGCGCTGCCCCACGCTGCCCTGCTGTGCCCTGCCCTGCCCTGCTCTGCCCTGCCCCACTTTGCCCTGCCCCACCCTGCTCTGCGCTGCCCCACGCTGCCCTGCTGTGCCCTGCCCTGCCCTGCTCTGCCCTGCCCCACTTTGCCCTGCCCCACCCTGCTCTGCGCTGCCCCACGCTGCCCTGCTGTGCCCTGCCCCCCGCACCTGGGGCCTCGCCGATGGAGTGGGAGCTGCCCCCGAGAGTCGCCGGAGCTCTCCTGAGAATAGAGCTGGCCCTGGAGTGCTTCTGCCCGTGTGGCAGTGCCAGAGCGCCATCCAGTGTCTGTCTGCGGCAGGACGCACCAGGCTGCAGCCAGGCCGCCCGGCTGGGGATGGCTCTGCTCGGCAGGGACGTGGAGCTGACGGGTTGCGGCCAGGGGAATCCAGGAGGATGATCAGAGCTCGAGAACCTCCCCTGTGGGAACAGGCTGGCAGAGCTGGGGCTGTTCGGCCTGGGGAAGAGAAGGCTCCAGAGAGACCTCAGAGCAGCCTTCCAGTACCCAGGCAGGCAGGGCAGGGACTGTTCCCAAGGGGCTGTGGGGACAGGACAAGAGGCAGTGGTTTGAAACCAGAGCAGGGCAGAGTTAGGTTGGACACCAGGAGGAAGCTCTGCAGTGAGGCTGGGGAGACCCTGGAGCAGGCTGCCCAGGGAGGGGGTGGAGGCCCTGTCCCTGGAGACACTCAAGGTCAAACTTGGTGTGGCCCTGAGCAGCCTGCCCCAGCTGGAGCTGTCCCTGCTGACTGTAGGGGGAGTGGACAAGATGACCTTCAAGGGTCCCCTCCAACCTTCTCTGATCTGCACACCTCAGAGTCAAGCTGCATCTGGGGGGTGCATGATGGTCAAAATGAAAAGAGGCTACAGGTAGGTGCAGAAGGAGGTTCTAAGGGACACTGGCCCAGTGGCAGCCCCCTGACGGCCAGGAGGCACTCTGGAAGGTCACATCTCTCGGGAGGAGCTGCAGTCTGAGCTGGAGCTGTGGATGACTGAGGAGTGAGGGACACAAGGGAGGTGGCAGTAGGGAGGTCTGCTCAAGAGAAGAGTGCACACTGAGTCCAGGAAGGGAGGGAGGTGTGGCGGGGAGAGCGAGCTGGGCCCAGCCCTTCGCCTGGGATGCTGCCCCTCAGCAGAGGGGAGTCGGCACCGCGGGGCCAGGAGCCGCCGTGGCTCTGCGCTGCAGGGAGCAGGGGCTTGAGCTGGCTCTGTCCCACCAGCATCCTGAGGCTTGCAGCTGCAGGCAGTGCTGGGTGTCAAGCAGGAGCTGTTTGGAAGTGTAAGTAATAACTTTTCATGTCCTGCCTGGCTGCAGGCTTGTGGGGAGCAGGAACTCCTTTTTGGTGTCCCCAGCTGGCGTAGGTGAGCAGACAGAAGCTGCTTTACCCCTCCCCACGGGAGTAAACCAAACCCACTCCACACTCAGAACTGGGAGGCTCAGAACTGGACACAGCAACACAGAACAACAAATTCATACCCAGCCTGGGCCCAGGTCTCCAGCCTGGGCTTGCCAAAACCTTCACCTCCCATACCAGGCCTGAGCTCTGCAGTCAAGATCAGCCAGGGCTGCTCAAGGCCGAAAGCTTCCCTGGAGTACCAGAGAGAGAACAGCTCAGCATGTGCTGGGAGCAGAGAGGGAGGAAAGGGGACAACAAACTGTGACCCCCTTTGTGTGGGGATCATGCAACAGGATGGGAATGAGACAACAAAGATGACATTCTCCAGTGTCCACCCCTGGGATTTTCCAATCCTTATGGAGAGCCTTAAGAGCCTCTATGGTTCTCAAACCCATAACACTGACACAAGAAGGACATTGAACTGCTGGAGGAGGTCCGGAGGAGGCCATGAAGAAGATCAGAAGGGCTGCAGAACCTCCCCTGTGGGGACAGGCTGGGAGAGTTGGGGCTGTTCAGCCTGGAGAAGAGAAGGCTTCAGGGAGACCTTGGAGCAGCCTTCCAGTTCCTGAAAGGGGCTACAAGAAGGCTGCAGAGGGACTGATCCCAAAGGCCTGCAGGGACAGGATGAGAGGCAATGGTTTGAAATGAGAGCAGAGCAGGTTGAGATTGGATGTGAGGAACAAGTTCTGCCCCAGGAGGCTGCTGGAACGCTGCAATAGGAAGGTAGGTGAGGCCCCATCTCTGGAGATATTCCAAGTCAGGCTGGACAAGGCTTAGTGAAGGATGTCCCTGCTGAATGCAGGGGGTTGGACTGGACCCAGCCCATTCTGTGACTGATGTTTGGTGTGCTAGGAGCAGGATTTGTGCAGCAAAGCTGCAGAGTGCTCAGCTCAGCACAGTGCAGTCCCCTGCCACTGATCTGCCCTCCCTGCAATCAGCCTCTGGGCTGGCATCATTCAGAGCTGCTGTAACCCAAGGCAGCTCCTCCATGGTGTTTCCAGGAACAACTGAGCCTGTGTCTGCCCCCTTCACATGGAGCCCCCAGAGCAGAACTCCCTTCTTTGATGCACAGGAAGCAGGGTTAAAGAGCTCACCCGGAGTGGCTGCAGAACTGAGAGCATGAGAAGCATTTCATGTTGTGTGGAGCTCTGATAAGGCTGAGCAGAACATGTGCTGTCAAATCTTGGCATAAATCAGTTTCTGCAAGTCTCTGGACCTGCTGTGGGCCTGTGCTTTGTTCCAGCTTTTCATTCCCACTCTTCCTCCCCTGCTTCTAGAGCCAGCAGATAGTGGTTTGCTGCCTGGTGCAACCCACTGAAGTGCCCTCCTTGGGCCTTGGCACTTAGCTGAGCAGCAAAGAGGCTACAAATCACCTTGGCATCTGTGGGGTTGAAAGGGCAACGCTGATTTAAGATGTCCCTGCAAGGCTTTTGTTCTGCCCTGCTGTGAGAGACTAAAGCTTGTCTCTCCTGGTGTGACTCAACAAAGATAAAATCACTTGCTGCTTGCCCAGACAATAGCTGAGGTGCCTTGGGCAGAGCCACTGGAAGGACTCTTGGAAGGTGCAAAGATAACATTGCTCACGGGACTGCAGCTGGCCTACAGCAATGGCCCAAGGGCCCAGCATTCACACCTTCAGGACAAGATCATTTGCAGCCATCAGATACCCCAGGAAAGGACAATGGCTCCTGATGTGAAAAGAGTGTGTGGGTAGGTAGGTGGAGCAGGAGGAGGCGGAGGCCTTCCCCCTCCATCCAGATGGCTGCCCAAACTCACCTGAGTACACAGAAAGATTTCCTGGGGAACGATACCTGGACCTAAAGATGATTTCCCAGAACGCTATCCTGGGGAACAACACCTGGACACTTGCCTAAGGGCTAAAAAACTGTATAAAAGACTGGAGCAGCTGCTGGCTTTAGGAGGAGAAACTTGGAGAAGCAAGATGCAGAAGAAAGCAGACGGCAGCACACGCTGGAAACACCACGGGGCCAACACAATGGATCTCGGACTCTCCGTGCCCTAAGTTCCGCCTGCTGCAACTCATGGAGCTGAAGAAGCTGCCCAGAGGACCTCATCCCTTCTACAGCCAAAGCCTCAGCACCCTTCCTCTACAGACCCAACATCTCCTGCAGCACCTTTCCTCCACAGACTCAAACTGTCTTGGGGGTGAGGGGTGTGGTAATATAATTCTTTCCCTCTTCTCCCTTCCTTCTCTCTCTTCCTATTCTCTCTCTCCCCCCTTCTGATCCCTCCACTTTATGTCCATCCACCTTATTTATGTAATCAATGGTCTGGCTGTTGCTATTTTGGCCTCGTTTGTGCCTCTCATTTCACAACACGGGAATATTCATTAAAAACCTGAATCTCTTTCCCTCTCTGGATCGAGACACTTGCAGGTGATGGAGAAGGAAGCAAGGTCCTGCAGAGCCTTGGGGAGCTGCTGCCTGCTGTCTGCAGGGTGTAACCCTGCTGCAGAGCTCTTGTCTGGGCAAGACACCTCTGCTCCCCGCGGGGACATCCATGCAAGACCCCCTGCCAGGGCAGGTGAGTGGTACCCGGGTGCCCAGCACTGCCAGGCCTGCTTGCTGTGCAGGCAAAGCTGCTGCAGAGCTGAGGAGTGAGAAGGGGAGGTGGCAGCTGCTGTGGCACTGGAGGAAGAGCTGCACAGCTGCACAGCCCCAGGCAGGAGCACTGCTGAGCACCGCTGGGCAGGCTCGAGTTGGTCACTTCCATGACTGAGACGGCAGAGGAGGACTGAAGGCTGATGCCTGTGGACCTCCTGGGGTAGAGGAGTCTGAGGTTCACTCCTTTACCCTTAGGAAGTGTTTCAGCTAAGAAAGGCTGAGGACACAGAGTCCCATCACCCTCCCTGGAACTGGGGACACTTAGCTCCACTCCTGGGCTGATTTGCAGCTGAGTGCTGCTGTGATCTGCACAGAGTTACCTGTGCAGAGCCTCTGACACCTGGAGCTGTGACCAGAACTATGGAAGAGCATCAAAGAGGACTTCCTAAGCTGTACTCAGCTCTTGTGAAGCAGCTATTGCATGTGGAATAACCATGAAAAGGGGCTCACAGGAACATCTGACAGAACCCTGGAACTGTGTGGCTTAGAAGAGACCTTTCAGATCGTCCAGTCCAAGCCTTACCCCAGCACTGCCAGGGCTCCACCAAACCAGGGCCCTCAGCACCACAGCTTTGAAACCCCTCCAGGGCTGGGGACTCCACCCCTGCCCTGGGCAGCCTGGGCCAGGCCTTGACAACAATTTCAAGGAAGAGATTGTTCCTCATCTCCAACCTAAACCTCCCCTGGTGCAACTTGAGGCTGTGTCCTCTTGTCCTATCTCCTGTTCTTTGGCAGACGAGACCAAGCCCCACTTGGATCCAGCCTCCTTTCAGGGAGCTGCAGAGAGTGAGAAGCTCTCCCCTGAGCTGGGTTTTTCTGTTGACACAAGATCCTTTGGGTTCTGTTCCTTTTGCTGCTCTGCTGTGTTTTAAGGGCTCATTTCCTTCTCTTTTGTCTCATTTTCAGGCTTGATGCATCAAGCAGACTTCAGCAGAGTTCTTGTGGCCTCACACCGAGAGCAGGAGGAAAGAGAGGCAAATTCTTCATCTTTGCTGTGATTGGGGGCCAGATGTGTTGCTGGTGGAACTCCATAGCTCCACAGCACCAATTCCTTTGGCATCTGCACTGCCTGTCCCAATGTCTTTCTCCAGTCTGTGCAGGGAACTGCTTCACTTTGCATATTGAACACTGGTGCTAGGAAGTTAGAAGCAAAAAGAAAACAGTGAGAGATGGAGTCTCTGATAAGCTTCCTGTCACATGAGGCTCTGCTGCTGGTGCAGCAGAAGTGGCTGCTGGCTGGTCTGCAGAGGGTTTGCTGGGTGCTGATGAGATGGCATCTGTCACACTGCTGCTCCCTCTCTGCCATCTCACTCCAAGCAAGTACTTCCTCAGACAGGGAGCTCTTCTTTACTGCAGATTTCTCTCCTGGATGGGGTCTCAGCATGGATTCTCTGCTCTTCCATGGGGATTGAGTTCATTTTAGACTGATCCTTCAATGAGAGATGAAGAATTCTGTTCTTCACTTGGCCATCTGCTTTCACAAGGCTTGCAGGAGTTGAGCATCTCAAGCATGTTGGGTTTGAGTGAAGGGAACCTGAAGGGATCCTACAGGAAAGCTGCAGAAGGACTTTTTCTGAGGGTGTCTGGAGACAGGACAAGGGGGAATGGTTTGAAACTGAGGCAGGGCAGGGTTAGACTGGAGCTGAGAAAGAAGTTCTTCAGGATGAGGCTGGGGAGACTCTGGCACAGGCTGCCCAGGGAGGCTGTGGCTGCCTCCTGCCTGGAGGTGTGCCAGGCCAGGCTGGATGAGGCCTTGAGCAAGCTGTGCTGGTGGGAGGTGTCCCTGCCATGGTGGGGGTTGGAGTAGATGGATCTCTGAGGTCCCTTCCAACCTGAGCCATTCTGGGATTCCATGGATGAGTTCCTGAACCTCTTCTCAAGTTGTTTGGGGCCAACTCAAGTAAAGAAACAGGACCCCAGGATCCCAGCAAGGTAGGGGTTGGAAGGGAGCTCTGGAGATCAGCTGCCCTCCAGAGCAGGCTGCACAGGTCTCATTTTCTTCCTCAAGCCACGGATAGGAATTGTTTTTTGACCATTCCATCCTTGTACACTGAGTGCTCGGCTCTGTTCTCTCTTTGTGTGCTGGGTGAGCTCTGGGGTTGGTTTTGCCACACCGAGTGCCTATTAAAACATCATTAATTTATCCCTGTTGTGGGCCACACAAGAGCTTCCACCCTGATTTCTCATCCTTGCTGGAGCAGGGGAAGGCTTAGGGGTGGTGTGTTTTAACTTGAGCAGGCAAGTGGAGAGAGAACACCCCTGGGCTTTACTTCATAATTAGACCTCACCAGATCTGGTTTGGAAAGGAAGAGAGGAAGAAAATGACCTCCTGGGTTGCTGAGTCCAGTCTCCTGCTTCCTCAGTGAGCCAAGTTCCCAATCAGCTCTTTCCTCCTTGTCCCTCCTGCCCTCATGGTGTCCTAATTTATTTGTGTGTTTGCTCCAGACTCTCCTTCCTTGGGTAGGAAGAAAGCTTCTCATTTCTATGGTCAGTCTGTGCGTGTTTGGCCTCAGGCCAGGAAGGTCTCTCAGCCGGCTTAGCTCCTTCCCGCACCCTGCAGCTGAACGCAGACCCTGCAGCTGAACGCAGACCCTGCAGGGGCTCTGCTGTGCCAGGCCTAGGCGGGGGTCAGGCTTCACAGCCAGACCTTCACTGCTCTCATAGAATCACAGAATGGGTTGGCTTGGAAGGGACCTTAAAGCTCATCCAGTTCCAGCCCTATGCCAAGGGCAGGGACACCTCCCACCACCCCAGGTTGTTCCAGGCCCAGCCAAACTGGCTTTGAACACTTCCAGGTTTGGAGCCTCCACAGCTGCTCTGGACAAACTGTTCCAGTGCCTCACCACCCTCATGGGGAAGAATCTCCTTAATGTCTTCCCTTCCTAGTTCCCTCACAGTTTGGCTGTTGAGAGCAAATTCTTCATGCCTTCTTCAGGACATGTCACAGTAAGCAAAGAAAAAGGTCCTGTGGATCATAGGTACTTTGAGGATCTGGTCAGGTGGGAAGGGTAGCAGGAGGGTTGGCAGCAGTCTCTGACTAGGATGATCTCTTGTTGGTGCCCAGTGATAGGACAAGGAACATCAGGTACATGCTGGACCCCAGGAGGTTGGATGTGAAGAGGAGGAGAAAGTTGTTTGTTGTGAGGGTGCTGGAGGCCTGGAGCAGGCTGCCCAGAGAGGTTGTGGAGTGTCCTGGTGTGGAGAGCTTCCAACCCCCCTGGGCATTGTGCTGCTGGGCACTGTGCTGTGGGTGCCCTGCTGGAGCAGGGGGTTGGAGTGGGTGATCTCCAGAGGTCCCTTCCAACCCCTCCCTGCTGGGATGCTGAGAAGGGGACAGAAAACCTGCACTTGGGTAAATCCTTAAGACACAGAGCTGCTGGAATCGGGGCTCCAGCAGCACTCAGCACACATTGGTTGTTCATCTGATCCCGTTGGGCTCTTCTGGGGACCAGCAAATGAATTATTCAGTAATGGAAACTCCATGTGTAGCTGTTTGGCTTCTGTGGGCTCATGTTATTGAAGACTGAATGTCTGTAGGGATCACAACTGCCCTGCTTTGTGTCCTGAGCAGGCCACAGAAATTCCCAGCTGCTGAGCAGAGCAGGGAGTGGCAAGTGTTAGCTTGTCTTACGTTCATGCTCTGCAGGCTCAGACCTGGGCAGGTCTTTGTGCCCTCAGATTTGTGACACCACCACCAGAGCTGTGCAGCTTTCTCTGGAGCCTGGATATGAAGGAAATTAAAGGCCTGAAAGTTCAGCTTTGTGTGAAGAGATCCAGACACAGCCAACATCTCACTGCTTGGACAAAGGAAGGGCAGCAGGGCTCGGCCTGGCCTGCAGGCTGTGGGGTGTCAGCAGCCTGTGCTGCAAGGCTTCATGCAACATTAGGGGGAAAAAAAGCCAACAAAGCCAAGTCTGTGCTGAATGGAAAGCAGATGGAGATTTCATTAGATATTGCTTCTCATGAGCTGCTTTAAAACTGAAGAGACACCACTCTGAGCAGCCGCAGGGCCTCCTGCTAGCTGTGTGCAGGTCCCAAGCTCATTCTCTCAGCCACAGATAAACAGGATGGAAGCTCTTGGTGCCATTAGGGGACCCAGGGCAGCCTCCCTACCACGATTAAAATCCCAAACACAGCAAAACCATTCTGGGGCCTTGACAAGATTCTTCCCCCAAGATGGATCTTTATTTAACGATTCAGCTATGGCTATGGGCCTGGCAGTTGCTTGCTCAGTTCCTGGAGTATTTAACCTGGGTCAGGAGGACAATCCTGGAACACTCACCACAGGGCAGAACTTTTGCTTCTCTGAGGGCCTGCTCTTCATAGGCAGCCTTGGTGTGGCTCCTCCAAGTGGTGCTGCTGGCTGTGAGAGGTGACCCCAGCAGCCTAGAAAGCCTGCAGGTTCTTCCCAGGCTGATGATCCTTGCACCCTGTGCCTGTGGGCATTAAATCACAACCTGACAAGCAGACAACAATGCAGTCCCAGGGTTGGGGGAAGAGATGGCTGCTGCCAAACCACAATAAATGCTTTTGTCTGGAACTGCTGGAGCAGGGACAAAGCAGTGCAGGGTGCACCCTGCTCTCACTCCCCCTGAGCAAATTCTCAGAGACCTTACCCCCACTCAGACAGACTGCATGCAGCTAGCAGAGAAACTGCCTTTCATTTCCTTCCAGAGGGAGGAAGGGACAATGGAGCTCAGCACAGCAGATGGCATTTTGTGTGGTGCCTGTCTGAGAGTTATGCAAGCAACAGCCAGCACCAGCCTCAGACAAGACTCCCCAAAGGCAGCCTCACACGAGGAGATTTGCCTTCCCTGCCTGCTGCTGCAAGCTGCCATTGCAGAGGTACAGACACAGCCTCTGCCTTCAGCTGAGGTCCACTGCAGAGTATCCACCAGAACGACACCGAGCTGGGTGGCACTGGTCATCTGCTGGAGGGTAGGAAGGAGTGCAGAGGCATCTGGACAGGCTGGACCCATGGGCTGCAGAGAGCAATGAGTTCTCCCTCAGCCTCCTCCCCTCCAGGCTGAACACCCCCAGCTCCCTCAGCTGCTCCTCCCCAGCTTTGTTGCCCTTCTCCGGACCTGCTCCAGCCCTCAATGTCCTTGGAGGGAGAGGCCCAAAACTGACCACAGGACTCAAGGTGTGGCCTCACCAGTGCTGAGTACAGAGGCACAATCCCTGCCCTGCTCCTGCTGGCCACACCATTGCTGATCCAGGCCTGGATGCTGGCCATGTGGGCACTGCTGGCTCACCTTCAGCTGGTTGTTGACCAACACCCCCAGGTCTTTCTCTCTGGGTAGTTTCCAGCCACTCTGCCCCAAGTCAGGAGCATTGATGGAGTTGTTGTGACTTGGCCTGGGATCTGCAAGCCTCAGGACGGCATCTTGCCCTACAGAGGTATCATGAGATGGGTCAGTGCAGAAATGGCCACCTGGGCTGACAGGGGCCCTGCTTCCTACAGGTGAGTGAAGCCCCTGAGCTGCTTGGAGCAGCAGCAGGAGCTGCCTGTCGTGTGTGACAGTGTCTGTGTGCACGAGGAGCGCTGCCCACAGCTTCCCGGCATCCTCTCGGGGTGCGTCGGGCACTCAGCACAGGCAGCTCCTCACCAGGGTGAAGTGATCCCTTGGGGAATCTTTGCTACATCACCAAAGCACCACACCAGGGAGGACATCTGGAGAGGTGCTAAGTGGTCACAAGTGCCCTCCAGAGCAAGGTACTCTACTGCAGAGTTGAGTCACTCAAGATCCGATTCCTGCAGTGCTGCAGGTCAGCCCCCGGCAGCAGCCCAGGATGGGCACTCCTGCAGCTGGGGCCCTGTGTGACTGCCTGGCAGTGCCTGGGCAGCAACAGAGGAGGCCTTGTGTCTGTGGTGGCCTTTAGAACAATGCTGCTGAGAGAACACAGACCAAAGGCCTGGCCCTGCAAACACAGGACTTGAAAGGGGCTGCACTTCTTTGGTGAGGGCCAAATGGATTTCATTCAGCCCTGCTGCTGCTCCCCAAGCCTGCTTGTAAACAAGGCTGAGCCTTGTCCTGGAAGCCACACATCTGGCTCACAGAGCCTGTGACTGCTCCCAGCACCACCACAGCCACTGGCTCCAGAAAGCAGCCTGCCAGGGTAACCTGAGGGACCTCTGGCTTGTAATGGGAGTGTGAACCTCTCCAGCCACCAGGCTGCACGTTGGCCTCAGCCAGTAACCATCTGCAGGTGGTCCTGGAGCCTTACCACTGCATTTCCAGCCCTGCAGAGTGCTTGGCCCTGGCACACTGCCATGCTGACTCTCCATCCACACAGCTCAGCTGCCCCAAGCCGCTCCCACGGGAGGTGTGAGCTTGAGCACAGCTCACCCAACCCCTTTGTAACTCGGTGTCGATGGGTGGGCTTCCAGGCCTCAAACCCACGGGGCAGGAAATAGGTTACCCTCCCCTTCCCCTTCCCACTCCCCCACAGGGCAAAGGCAGGCAGGGGAAGTGAGAAGGGTAACAAAAGACTTGAACAGGAATTGGAAGAAAGCAATTGTTACAAAAACTAGAATCACAGAATGGTCCAGGCCAGAAGGCACCTCCAAAGCTCATCCAGGCCAAGCCCCTGCACTCAGCAGGGACATCCCCAGCTAGAGCAGGTTGCCCAGAGCCCTGTCCAGCCTCACCCTGAATATCTCCAGGGCTGGGGCCTCAACCACCTCCCTGGGCAACCTGTTCCAGTGTTCCAGCATTCCAGCAGCCTCATAGCAAAGAACTTCTTCCTGATATCCAATCTAAATCTGCTCTGGTTTGAAGCCATTGTCCCTGGTCCTGTCCCTGCAGGCCTTTGCAAACAGTCTCTCTCCATCCTTCCTGTAGCCCCTGCAGGTACTGGAAGGCTGCTCTGAGGTCTCTCCAGGCTGAACAGCCCCAGCTCCCTCAGCCTGTCCTCCAGGCAGAGCTGCTCCAACCCCCTGATCATTTTCATGGCCTCCTCTGGATCCTCTCCATCAGGTCCATGTCCTTCCTTGGTATTAGGGGAAAAGGGCTACAGAGATATAAGGGAAGGGGATAAACACAGATCTGTACAGCACCACATCAGGGTGCCACTGGATTCTGTAGACCCCACATGTGGGGGTGGGTCAGGGCCACATGGCAGGCCTGACCTTGTGGTCAGCAGCTCCCAGGCAGGCAGGGAGGCCAAGGGCAGGAGAGTGAACTGGAAATTCCTCTCCCTTATATAGAGGCAGGAAAGGGGAAGGGAATAATCTGATCTGGTGACACCCGCAGGGTCAAGTTCCCACCCCCAAGAGTGACTCCCCCTGGAGTCAGATTCCACCTGGGGCCAGGTTCCTGCCCACCTAGAGGGTTTGGGTTTCCACCCAGCCCCTGGTAGCTCTTAAACCACAAGACTGCAGCAACAAACCCTTGCCAACAATGACTGTGCACCATACATGCAGCGATGGAAGCAGCCAGCATAGGCAGTACCAATGCCAAGTGACAGCTCCCTGCCAGAAGTTACCTCAGCAACTCCTGTTTGAGTCACAGGTGGGCTGCATGGAATTCCTTGGGTTGGAAGTGACCTCTAAAGTCATCCAGTCCAAACAGCAACCCAGCACCACCATGGCCACCAGACTATGTTCCCAGGCCACAGCTTTCTGGAACACCTCCCGGGATGGGAACTCCACCACCTCCCTGGGCAGCCTCTGCCAGTCCCTGACCACTCTGGCAGCAATTTTCCTCATCTCCAACCTGAGCCTCCCCTGGCACAATTCCAGGCCATTTCCTCTTGTTCTATCCCTTGTTACCTGGTTAAACAGCCCAACCCCCCTGGCTCCAGCCTCCTCTCAGGGAGCTGCAGAGAGCAATGAGGTCTCCCTCAGCCTCCTCTTCTCCAGGCTGAACACCCCCAGCTCCCTCAGCTGCTCCTCCCCAGCCCTGTTCTCCAGACCCTTCCCCAGCTCTGTTGCCCTTCTGGACCTGCTCCAGCCCTCAGTGTCCTTCTTGGAGTTAGAGGCCTGCAGTGAGGCATTATTTGTATGTGCACACAACCTCACCTGCCAGGGGCCTGGTACACCCCTGAGCAAACCAGCACCACCCCAACAGTGACGCTCAGAAGAATGAGCCCAGCTCAGTGCCTTCTGTTGTTTGTAGCCACAAGGCTGAAAACTTGTAACTGTTCTAAGATCATAGAAGCATGGAAGGGTTTGGCCTCCTGAGCTGGGGGATGGGGTCAGGGAGCAGTGTAATGCCCTGGATATCCATGAGGAATCAACTCGGGACCTGCTGAGCCACTTGGACACTCACAAGTCCATGGGGCCGGATGGGATCCATCCTAGGGTGCTGAGAGAGCTGCAGATGAGCTGCCAAACCTCTCTCCATCATTTCCCTCCAGTCCTGGCTCACCAGTGAGGTCCCAGATGACTGGAAACTGGCCAAGGTGATCCCCGTCCACAAGAAGGGTGGGATGGAGGAACCTGGAAACTATAGGCCAGTCAGCCTGAGCTCAGTGCCAGGGAAGTGATGGAGCAGATTATCCTGGGGGCAATAACTGCACACCTGCAGGATGGCCAAGGGCTCAGGCCCAGCCAGCAGGGATTTAGGAAGGGCAGGTCCTGCCTCACCAACCTTCTATGATATCCTGCCATGCCCAGGTGACTGCCTGGTGGATGTGGGGCAGGCTGTGGGTGGAGTCTGCCTGGAGTCCAGCAAGGCCTTTGACACCATCCCCCACAGCAACCTCCTGGCCAAGCTGTCAGCCCCTGGCTTGGGCAGCAGCACTCTGAGCTGGGTTAGGAACTGGCTGGAGGCTGAGCCCAGAGAGTGGTGGTGAATGGTGCCACAGCCAGCTGGCAGCCAGGCACCAGTGGTGTGCCCCAGGGAGCAGTGCTGGGCACCATCCTGTTCAGTATCTTCACTGATGATCTGGAGGAGGGGATTGAGTCCATCCTCAGCAAATGTGCAGATGACAGCAAGCTGGAGCAGATGTTGGTCAGTCAGAGGGCAGAAGGGCTCTGCAGAGGGACCTTGCCAGGCTGGACAGATGGGCAGAGGCCTACAGGATGGCATTCAACAAGTCCAAGTGCCAGGTGCTGCACTTTGGCCACAACAACCCCATGCAGAGCTACAGGCTGGGGGCAGAGTGGCTGAGAGCTGCCAAACAGAGAGGGACCTGGGGGTGCTGACTGACAGCTACCTGAACATGAGCCAGCAGTGTGCCCAGGGGGCCAAGAAGGCAAATGGCATCCTGGCCTGCATCAGGAAGAGTGTGGCCAGCAGGAGCAGGGAGGTCATTGTGCCCCTATACTCTGCTTTGGTTAGGCCACACCTTGAGTCCTGTGTCCAGTTCTGGGCCCCTCAGGTTAAGAAGGACATGGAGACACTTGAAGGTGTCCAGAGAAGGGCAACAAGGCTGGGGAGAGGCCTTGAGCACAGCCCTGTGAGGAGAGGCTGAGGGAGCTGGGGTTGCTTAGCCTGGAGAAGAGGAGGCTCAGGGGAGACCTCATTGCTCTCTACAACTACCTGAAAGGTGGTTGTAGCCAGGTGGGGGTTGGTCTCTTCTCCCAAGCACCCAGCAGCAGAACAAGAGGACACAGTCTCAAGCTGTGCCAGGGGAGGTTTAGGCTGGAAGTGAGAAGAAAGTTCTTCCCAAAGAGAGTCATTCACCATTGGGATGTGCTGCCCAGGGAGGTGGTGGAGTCACCATCCCTGGAGGTGTTCAAGAGGGGACTGGATGTGGCACTTGGTGACAGGTTGGACTCGATGATCTTTGAGGTCTCTTCCAACCTTGGTGATACTGTGATGCTGTTTGACTGGGAAGGGACCTTCCAACCCCTGCACTCAGCAGGGACATCCCCAACCAGAGCAGGTTGCTCACAGCCCCAAACACCCTGAGCTGCACTGCTGCCAGCCATGGGGCAGCTCTCTGGGCAGCCTGGGCCAGGCTCTCCCCAGCCTCAGTGTCAAACATTTCTCCTTCTTTCCACTCTCCATCTCCCTCTCTCAGTTCAAACCATCCCCCCTTGGCCTGGCACCACAGGACCTGCTCCAAACTCTGTCCCCAGCTCTCTGATCTCCCCTTGAAGCACTGCAAGGGCACCAGCAGCTCTCCCTGGAGTCTTCTCTGCAGGCTGCCCAAGGCCAGCTCTCTCAGCCTGGCCTCCCAGCAGAGGGCTTCCAGTCCTGCCAGCACTGCTGTGGCACTCTAAGATCCTTTTCATGTTTCACCTCCTGTACCTTTAGTTTAATCAGGGCTTAGTAATCAGAGGAAACCTAAACTACATCCAGCATTTCCTGCTCTGTGGGATACTTTCAAGACATTTACTAGGAGACAATGTTTTGTGAGGCTGCTTTAGCAAGAGTGCCCAGCTGCAGCTCAGATACAGTGAAACATCTGCACATATAGTGCTGAGGCTCAGCCCCAGAGCTCATCCCACCTTCACACAGAGAGCTGCAGTGCAAGGTGAAATGGGTGCTGCTCAGGGCCCTCTCTGCAGTTCCTCCTCCCAGTTCCTCTCTCCTTTAAATTGAAAGCAAAGGGTTGTGCCAGCAGGGACACAGGCTGCTGTGTCATTTCTTTGGCTCTTTGGGTCTGTGACAAGTTTTTGCACTGGTCTCTTGTTGGAGCTACTGAGCTGTGCTACAGGCTGAGCACTGTTCTCCTTCTTAGACTGAAGCAAGCTGGTAAGAGTTCCACAAAAGCAGCCTGAACTTGCCCTTTGAGAACGACCCCAGGGCATCTGAAAAACCTTCAACCCCCTTGGCATGGCATGGCAGTTTGCTTTCCACAGCAAGACTCAACTAAGGAGAGGGAAGAGTGCAAACAAACAAATCAGAGAGGAAAAGGTCTGTGAAAGCACTTGTGCACTGCAGCAGGGAACAGTAACACGAGTTGTGAGCAGCTGCTCCTCCTCCGGAGAACACGGAAGTTTTTATCCTCTCCTGGAGCTCCCAACACAGGGCAAAGTACTGCACTGCACCAAGATCCCTTAGAATGGGTTGGGTTGGAAAGGACCTCAGAGCTCAGCCAGGTCCAGCCCCCTGCCATGGGCAGGGACACCTCCCACCAGCACAGGCTGCTCAAGGCCTCATCCAGCCTGGCTTTGATCACCTCCAGGCAGGAGGCAGCCACAGCCTCCCTGGGCAGCCTGTGCCAGAGTCTCACTGCAAAGAATTTCTTCCTCAGCTCCAGTTTCAATCTCCTCTCTCCCAGCTCAAAGCCATTGTCCTCACCCTGTCACTCCCAGTCCTTGTCACAAGTCCCTCCCCAGCTCTCCTGGAGCCCTTCAGGTACTGGAAGGCTGCTTTGAGGTCTCCCTGGAGCCTTCTCTTCTCCAGGCTGAACAGCCCTAACAACTCCACCCAAAGAGTTTCCATTCTTTTCCTCCCAGACAGACCTAAACACTGTTCCTACAACATGTTTATTTTGTTGGAAGAGAATTAAAACCCAGGCCTGAGGAAGACTGCAACCTCCTCTGCCTGCCAAGGCACTGGCTGTGCAATGTGCTTTCAGATGCTGGAGAGAGACCAGGAGAACTTGGAACTTCAAGAAGTGGATTTCACACCATGACTGCTGCTCAGATCTCTATTCCCTTTGGTTTGTTCTGTCTCCCAAAAGCATAACTTCCCCAGAGCTCACCCAGGCAGCTCACTCAGCTGCTTCAACACAACTCCACAAATTCCAGGCTCTGTCAGAATTTCTTCACCTAGGACCTCTGCAAAAGGGAAGCAGCAGTGAGGAGCTGAGCCATGCCTTTACCTTTTGCTCCACACCAACACATTCACCAAAGCCTTCCTGTAGTTCTGATGCCAAATGAAAGCAAAGTGCAGCTTGAGCTCCCCACAGTGCTGGCTGTGCAGCCACCTCCTGGGCACCACAGCCCACCTGCTGTCAGCACTGGTTTGTGAGCTCAGGGGGTTACAGCCTGGCAGATTCTGCTTGTGAGGTGCTGATCACAGCCTGGAGTAGCTCACAAAGCGAAAGCCCTCCTGCTTCTTCCCTCTTCTGGATTGCTTTTCCTGTTAGGAGATGATGGACATCTCCTCCCTCTCCCTGCTCTCGGTCATCAGGCTGATAATGCTTCTGAAGTATTTCATGAACTCCATCCGAACGTCCTCAGGATCTTCTTCCAGGTTGGAATGGATCAGCCTCAGCTTGTCCAGGGGGTGAGCTTGGGGGCAAAGAGGAAAGAGTTAGGACTATGCCCGTTGGAAAAGAAATGTTCACAGCCCAGGGCATGCTGCAGGCAGCTGGACTCAGCAGTGCCCAGTGTTTGGTTGCCTAGAAGAAATGCAGCACAGCTTCTCAGCACCACAGATGGAGCGTTATTAAAGCTCAAGGTACTGGGCTTGGGCTCAACTCCACTTGCCCAGAATCAAACCAGCACTGAACTGCAGTTTGACTGCTGAAGTGGTAAGACAGGCTTTAATTTGGAGAAGGCTCCAGACAGACCTTGGAGCCCTCCAGTATTCCAGGAGGAGCTACAAGAGAGCTGGGGAGGGACTTTTGACAAAGGCACGAGGTGACAGGACAAGGGCTAATGACTTCAGCCTGGAAGAAGCTGGATTTAGATCAGACAGTAGGAAGACATTCTTCCCCGTGATAGTGGAGAGACTGGAACAGGGTGCCCAGAGAATTGTGGAGGCTCCAAGCCTGGAAGTGTTCAAGGCCAGGTTGGATGAGGCCTTGAGCAACATGGACTGGGGGGGGTGTCCCTGCCCATGGCAGGGGACTGGGAACTGGATGGTTTTTAGGTGCCTTCGGACCCAAACAGCTCTGTGATTATGGAATGCTGTTGTTACATCAAATACTCATTAACGCTGGTAATTAATATGGATTTGACTGAACACTTGAACAGGCTGCCCAGAGGAAGTGTGTGAGGAGTTCCTGTTTGTATGAACAGCCACAAATGATTCTACAGCACAGTGACACATCCATCCACAGGTACACACACAGCACAGTGCCCAGCAGCACAATGCCCAGGGGGGCTGGAAGCTCTCCACACCAGGACACTCCACAACCTCTCTGGGCAGCCTGCTCCAGGCCTCCAGCACCCTCACAACAAACAACTTTCTCCTCATCTCCAGGTGGAACCTGCTGGGTTCCACTTTGTGCCCCTTGTGCTGTCCCTGGGCACCACTCAGCAGAGTCTGGCCCCAGCCTCTTGCCCCCCACAGCTCCTTCAGCTCTTGCTGAGCGTTGCTCAGCTGCCCTCTGGGGCTGCTCTTCTGCAGGCTCTCAGCCCCAGGGCTCTCAGCCTTTGCTCTGCTCCCAGAGCTGCTCCAGGCCCCTCAGCAGCTCTGCAGCCTCCCCTGGACTCTCTCCAGCAGTTCTCTGTCTCTTCTCAACTGGGGAGCCCAGACCTGAACCCAGGACTCCAGATGTGGCCTGACTAGGGCAGAGTAGAGGGGGAAGAGAACCTCCTTTGACCTGCTGGTCACAAGACACCCATTACTAATTTTAAGAGGAAGACTGTTAGCCTTTTATTTCAAAGGACTCTCCTATTGCTGGATTAACCACAAGCTTCATTGGCCTCCAAAGTGTCAGTTAGCAAACCATAAAATTCAGTTTAAGAAACAACCTACTCCTGGCTTACAGAACCACAGAATGTTAGGTGCTGGAAGGCACCTCTGGAGATCATTGAGTCCAACCCTCTTGCCAAGGCTCAGCTGCATATTCCCAGTGTGACTTTTCTTTCCTGTGCTTTCCTTTTTGTGCAGCATGAATGTACTCAGCTTCCAGGTGAGCTCCAAAATTCAGTATTTGTGGTTTTGCAAAGCCTCTGATATTGTTTGGCAGATTTAAATCCAAAATGCACACTGAAAGGTGCTACACAGATCACTAAAAGCCTCTGAGTTTTCCATCTCCTTACCCAAGGACAGGTTTTCTGTGTCCCCTGCAGTGCCTGGCTTGTGATGTGCAACCAGGAGGCACTGACTGTCCAGCAGTGGCTGCTGCTGCACGAAGCAGGAGTACCACATCTCCAGCTCCTTCAGGTGGCTGGGCAGCTCAGGGTTGAAGACTATTACTACACCATGAGAGTCCTTCATCAGAGCTGGCCAGCAGGTTTCAAACCTTGAGAAACAGAGCCACAAAGAAAAGTTAAGATGGATAGCTGGACAACAGCAGGATGAACTCAAAGCTCCTCAGGTTTTCCTCTTCCCTCCTCAAGAACACATCTAAATACTTTTTACTATGGACCCTTACCAGTGATCCCTCCTATTACAAATCACCCTTTATCTTAGCTGGTCCCAGAATCTGCTGACAACTTGGTGAAAAGCTTTTAGGTTTTCCCTAAAATCTGGAAATTAAGACCTCAGTCATGTATATATTTATATATACATAGTCTCAAGTCTATGAACATGGTAACTTCAAGGAGATAAAGGCAATTTCAGAGTGGGCCTCTGTCTGCTGGAGCTGTAACTTCAGTTTCAGAGCTGTGGGCTGTTGCTCAGTTCTTAGCCAAAGCAAATTCAGGGGCAGCTGGGATCATGTCACAGAGGACCTTTCTAGCAGGAAGCTACAAAGTCTAATGAGCTAAAGAGTCAGAAATATTCCTCATCTCAAAGAGATCAATGGGTTGAGGCCTTAAGGACGAGTGTTTTGTGCATACAGAACTATGCTGAATTAAGTACCCCGGAGGGAGCAAGAACAAAGCTGCCTTACTTCTGATCCCCGCTGCAGTCCCACAGCTCAAGCCGACACGCAGCTCCCTTGCCGCCGCCGCTCAGGTTTGGCTTCTCGTACTCCAGGATCCTGTGAAGAGGAGCGGAGACAGCAGGGCGTACCACGGAGACGGTGCCTCGGCCAGAGCAGGCGGCGAGAGCGACCGCCTGAGGGGCTGGCGGCAGCCCGGCGGCTGGAGGCAGGCCGGGGGCTGGTCCCGCGGGGTTCCACTCACCTGACGCCACGCGTGGGGCTGTAGCTGCCGATCCCCTCCGTGCTTTCCGAAACGAAGTTGGCCAGCACCGACTTCCCGCACTGCCGAAAAGCAGGACGCACACCCCTAGGCATTTCATGCGCTAAAGCCACAAACACAAGGCGGTGCTCGGCCAAGCGCTGCGCTCTGCCTCCCGCCAAGGTCCCTGTGCAGCGCTCGCCGCCCCGGCCCCGGCCCCGGCCCCGGCCCCGGCCCCTTCCCCCTCGCCGCCCCGGCCCCGGCCCCTTCCCCCCGCTCGCCGCCCTCTCAGACCCCCTCGGCTCACACGGCCGCACAAGCGAGGCCCGGGCTAAGGCAACCGCGGTGACTGCAGCCCGCAGACGGGCGACGCGGGACTTGGGGAAGGAAGGGGAAGAGACCGGGGCAGAAGTAAACACGGCTCGGAGACAAGCGGCGGCGACCCTCACCTCCCGGGGCCCCACCAGCAGCACCTTGGCCTTCAGCATGGCGCCGGGGGCACAGCGGCGCGCGCGTTGCCCAGCAACGCGGGGAGGCGGGGACAGGGGGAGGCGAGCTGGGATTGGCGGAGCCGCTGTCACGTGGGGTGGGGCATGCGCGGCTGTGCCTGTGCCGCGCGGCGGGAAGCAGGGAGGGCTTGCCCCATCCCCCCCCCCCCCCCCCCCCTTTTCCCTTCCCCTTTTCCCCTCCCCCTTCCCCCCTCCCCTTCCCCTCTCCCCTTTCCCCCTCCCCTTTCCCCCTCCCCTTTCCCCCTCCCCTTTCCCCCTCCTCCCCCCCCTCCTCCCCTCCCCCCACCTCTCCTTTCCCCCTCCCCTCCTCCCCCTTTCCCCCTCCTCCCCTTCCCTTCCCCCTCCCCCCGTTTCTCCTTCCCCCTTTCTTTCCTCCCCTCCCCCTCCTCCCGTCCCTCTCCACCCCCTCCCCTCCCTCTCCCCTCCCTCCCCTCCCTCTCCTTCCCCTCTCCTTCCCCTCTCCTCCTTCCCCTCTCCTCCTTCCTCTCTCTCCTCTGCAAAGCAAGGGTCTAGATTCCTGGACTGGCTTAGGTGGGAAGGGACCTTCCAAGCTCATCCAGCCCAACCCCTGCAGCCAGCAGGGACATCCCCAACCACAGCAGGTTGCTCACAGCCCCAAACACCCTGAGCTGCACTGCTGCCAGCCATGGGGCAGCTCTCTGGGCAGCCTGGGCCAGGCTCTCCCCAGCCTCAGTGTCAAACATTTCTCCTTCTTTCCACTCTCCATCTCCCTCTCTCAGTTCAAACCATCCCCCCTTGGCCTGGCACCACAGGACCTGCTCCAAACTCTGTCCCCAGCTTCCTGATCTCCCCTTGAAGCACTGCAAGGGCACCAGCAGCTCTCCCTGGAGTCAAGCTGGCAGATTCTAAGCACACAAAAGCCTCAGGGTGCTCGTGCACCACCCCAGGCGCTCAGCAGCTTTCCTTCCATTGCCATTGTAACTGCAGGTTCTCCTTGGGTGGACAATGGAGCAAGCTCCTGCAGCCTCTTCACAAGGCTTGTTAAGCAGAGTGAGAGGCTTTGGGGAATTGCAGCTTCTCAGAACAAAACATCTGGCAGACAGCTGTGCTGCTGCCGAGCTGCTTGGTGCCCAGGTACAGCAGCAGCTCCAGGCAAGCCTTCAGAGAGGGCCTGGAGGGGCTTGTTACCAGCACTCCTCATAAGTGCAAAGCAGAGCAGGGGGTAGAGGAGTTGCTGCTCCTTGCACAGGGACAGTCTGGGATGGTTCCAGGTGGCAGTGGCTTCGCAGCATCCACACAGGATTGTGAACTGCAGAGCCTTTTGTTGCAGGGTGGTGGCACTAAGACAAGGGAAAAAGCAACAGCCCAGCAGCTGCAGCTGCCTCTGCGCTTGAGGCTGCTCTAGCAGACCGGCTCTGTGTTTTCTCTTTGCTAAGAGCCAGCTGGGATTCGGGGCCGTGACAAGAGGATGACCACGAGCCAGCGATGTGCCCTGCAAGGCCAGTGGCATCCTGGGGTGCATCAGCAGGGCAAGGGAGGTTCTCCTGCCCCTCTGCTCTGCTCTAGTGCGGCCACAACTGAGTCCAGTCCTGGGGCCTCCAGTTCAAGAGGGACAGAGAACTCCCAGAGAGAGTCCAGGGGGAGGCTACAGAGATGCTCAGGGAGCAGCTCTGTGAGGAGGAAAGGCTGAGAGGATTGGGATATTTTAGTCTGGAAATGAGAAGACTGAGGGGGGAGGGGTGTCTTATAAATGCTCATAAATGTGCCAAGGGTGGGAGTCAGGAGGATGGGGCCAGGCTTGTTCAGTGGTGCCCAGTGGCAGGACAAGGGGCAATGGGCACAAACTTGAGCATGAGAAGTTCCAACTGAACATGAGGACAAACTTCTTACATTGAAGGCTGACAGCAGTGGGGCAGGCTGCACATGGGGGTGGTGGAGCTGCCATCTCTGGGGGTGTCCAAAACCTGCCTGGGGATGTTCCTGTGTGACCTTGTCTGGGTGACCCTTGGTGACCACAGTTCCCTTCCAACCCCTACCACGCTGATTCTGTGACCAGAGCCACAATGAGCTGGGACACCTTGCAGCTTTTTCTGCAGCTGCCTTCTTTTCTGCATTCAGACCTTCTCACTTCCAAAGAAAAGGTGGCCCAGAGAGAAGCAATTAGGGCAGCCTCCCTGATTAGCTGCCTCGTGAAGAGAGCTCTGCCGTGAAGGCTCTGCTGTGGACAGCAGCACGGAGCAGGGAGGCAGAACAAGACTTGGAGCTAACAGAAACTGGGTAAAAGTGGCTGCCTCTGTGGCTGCCCTGGAAACCATTAACATTGGCTGTTAGGTGAAGAGTCAGATAGGGTCTTTGTGTGTTTTTATTAACCACTGAAGAGGAAGGAGAGCCCAGATGACTAAGGCTACAAACTGGGGACACATCCATGTGGTTTAGGGTTTGGAGTCCCTTTAGAAACGGGAAATAAGCTTCTGAGCCACTTTGGGTGATGTCATGAGGTCTGTGGTGACAGGTTGGACTTGATGATCTTTGAGGTCTCTTCCAACCTTGGTGATTCCGTGATTCCAAAGGCATCTAAGTCATAGAACCATAGAATTGTTTTGGTTGGAAAAGGCCTCTGAGCTCATCCAGTCCAACACCAGCCCAGCACCACCATGGCCACCAAACCATGGCCCCAGGTGCCATGGCCACAGGCTTCTGGAGCACCTCCAGGGACTCCACCACCTCCCTGGGCAGCCTGTGCCAACCCCTGAGCACTCTTGCAGCAAAGTCAAACACATTTGATGTTCTCAGCATCTGCCTCAGGCATGTGAGGTGCATCATAGGATCATTCGGGCTGGAAAAGGTTCTGGAGCTCATCAGCTGTGCTGGTTTCTGATGCATGGTGTGCTGAGGGAACCCACTCAAGGCAGCAAGGCCATTTTGTTTCACTTACCTAAACCTCTCTGCTGCACTAGAACAGAGAGAGAACTCTAGCAGGCAGTGAACTGCTTCCAGGTAACACCAGTAAAGGTCTCTGAGCCTTGCATTTATTAGCTGGTTTTCCACCACAATGTTTAGTAGCAAACAAAAATGATGGTCTCCAGATGATACTCCGTGGGTAGCTCCTCTTGCTTCCTTCAGAAGCCAGAAGCAAGTGCAGGCTGCCATTTGGATTTCAGCAAATCTGTTCTTCAGCCTAGAAATCTCTGTGAGGGCTCAGGCTGTGGACACGCTGACCTCTCAGACATGGATTTGCTTCCAACCCACAGGTTGAACTGGAAAGAGCAGGAAAATGCAGTGCCAGTTACCTTCCAGGTAATACCTCTGTGCTTGCAAATCCATCAGGTGTTTGGAGAACAGGATTTGCAGTTTGCGTTGTGGAGAGCTGGGCACAGGGAACCTCATGAAGGTCACCAAGGGCAAGGGCAGGGTCCTGGTCCTGGAGAGGAACAACCTCCTGCAGCAGCACAGCTGAGGGGGAGCTGCTGGGAAGCAGCTCCAAGGAGAAGGAGCTGGGAGTGCTGGGGGACAGCAAGTTCCCCATGAGGCAGCAATGTGCCCTGGTGGCCAAGGAGGCCAATGGGGTCCTGGGGGGCATGGAGAAGAGTGTGGCCAGCAGGGCAAAGGAGGTTCTCTTCCCCTCTACTCTGACCTTAGAGAGACCACATCTGGAGTCCTGGGTCCAGTTCTGGGCTCCCCAGTTGAGGAGAGACAGAGAACTGCTGGAGAGAGTCCAGGGGAGGCTGCAGAGCTGCTAAGGGGCCTGGAGCAGCTCTGGGAGCAGCAAAGGCTGAGAGCCCTGGGGCTGAGAGCCTGCAGAAGAGCAGCCCCAGAGGGCAGCTGAGCAATGCTCAGCAAGAGCTGAAGGAGCTGTGGGGGGCAAGAGGCTGAGGCCAGACTCTGCTGAGTGGTGCCCAGGGACAGCACAAGGGGCAGCAAGGGGCACAGAGTGTCACCCAGGAGGTTGGATGTGAAGAGGAGGAGAAAGTTGTTTGTTGTGAGGGTGCTGGAGGCCTGGAGCAGGCTGCCTAGAGAGGTTGTGGAGTGTCCTTGTGTGGAGAGCTTCCAACCCCCCTGGGCATTGTGCTGCTGGGCACTGTGCTGTGGGTGCCCTGCTGGAGCAGGGGTTGGACTGGGTGATCCCCAGAGGTCCCTTCCCCCCTCTCTGCTGGGTTCTGTGTGATCCTGGGACTCTATTCCATTTACTGTGCCATACAAAACTTCCTTGTGTAAACAACTGCAAGCCAGCTCTCAGAAGGTTTTGTGGCTCTGGGCTGGTGCTTTGTTCAGTGCTCTGTAAACAGTGCTTCCAAATGTTGGAGAACAGGCCCTGGAGCACTCCCATCAAGTTGTGTGTGAAAATGCTGCCTTGGGTAGAGGTCCAGCCACATGGCAGGGAACAGACACTGCCTGCTGCTGTGTGCTGCGTGACATGGATCCTGTGTCTGCAGGAGGGGCTCCTTAGTGGGCACAGGCAGAGTGTTACTGCCTTGGTCTGTTTACTCTGGTTTGTCTGGGGGCAAGAACACAAGAACTGAGAGAAGGACACTCCTGTTTTTGTGCACTCAAGCCAGTTATTGAAAACTGAGGAGAAAATGGTGTTGTAAACTCAAAGCTCGTTGCTGAAGGAGCTCATATGGCTCTGAGCTTCCGAGTCTAGTGGATTAAGTAAAATGATGAACTCATAGAACCACAGAATGGTTTGGGTTGGAAGAGACCTTGAAGAACATCTAATTGCAACACCCCTGCCATGGGCAGGGACTCCTCTCAGCCCAGGTTGCTGCAGGCTCTGAAGGTTTGGCTGAAGCGTGGCTGTCCTCTGGATAAAGGTTTGGCTGAGCTGTGGAAGAGGCCCACACGGTACCGTGGCATTGGCAGGGGTGCAGTGGAGAGCTGCTCTTCAGGAGCAGTCTGTTTCACTCAGGAGTGGCTCCAGTTCAGTCTTTCTCCCTCAGAAAACCTCTTCTGGAACTGATAGGAGAAGCTCATGCAGAACCTGTTGCTTGCTTTCACACCAACAGATTGTCAAGGACCACGGCTCTGGTTGCCTGTGGTCTCAGTGCTCTTCCTGGGGAGATGAGGATCATAGAACCATGGAGCTGCTGAGGTTGGAAAAGACCTGTGGGATCACCAAGCCCAGCTCCTCACCCAGAGCTCACAGTGCCACCACCACTGCTGAGCCACTGCCTCTGAACCACAGCCCTCAGCACCACATCTGTGCAGCTATTAAACCCCTCCCGGGATGGGGACTCCAGCACCTGCCTGGGCAGCCTGGGCCAGGGCCTGAGAGCCCTCGCTGGGGAGAAAGCTTTATTTCCATTTCATAGATGGAGGGACAAAAGCAGAGAAAGGTTAAATGATTTGCTGGAGGAACTCCCCTGGCTGCCAGCAGATCTAGGATTCCCTCACAGACCCACAGAATGTTAGGAGTTGGAAGGGACCTCCAGAGATTGAGTCCAAGCCTGCCAGAGCAGGGCCACCCAGGGCAGGGCACACAGGAACACAGCCAGGCAGGTTGGGAAAGTCTCCAGAGGAGCCTCCTCAGCCTCTCTGGGCAGCCTGCTCCAGGCCTCCAGCAGCCTCACGCCACAGAAGTTTCTCCTCATGTTGAGGTGGAACCTCCTGGGCTCCAGCCTGTCCCTGCTGTTCCCTGTCCTGTCCCTGGGCACCACCAAACAGAGCCTGGCCCCTTCCTCCTGACCCCCACCCCTCACATATTGAGAGACATTGATCAGATCCCTTCTCTGCCTTCTCCTCTCCAGAATAAACAGCCCCAGGGCTCTCACAGCAGGGATGTTCCAGTCCCCAGTCATCCTCACAGCCTCTGTTGGACTCTGTCCAGCAGATCTCCATCTCTCTTGAACTGGGGAGCCCAGAACTGGACACAGTACTCCAGGTGTGGTCTCAGCAGGGCAGAAGGGTAGGAGACTTCCCTAGACCTGCTGCACAGGCTTCACACCCCGGGACGCCACTGGCTCTCTTGGCCACAAGAGCACGTT
This sequence comes from Picus viridis, assembly GCA_033816785.1. NCBI lineage: Eukaryota > Metazoa > Chordata > Aves > Piciformes > Picidae > Picus > Picus viridis. The sequence continues at coordinate 14,137,153 of CM066598.1, forward strand.
GCTCACATGCCCTAAGTGTCTGTGTGTGCTTGGCCAGTCCCAGAGGAGGCAGGGAGGCAGACAGCTCAGCTGCCAGTGGATTTTCCTGACCAATGGCTGTGAACTCAGTGACTCCTTGAGAGGCCCAGTTCTCCCTGGGTACCTTTATCAAAGCCAGGGATGATATGAATGTGACCCATCAACTGTGGGGACAGGCTGGGGCTCCAGGGAGACCTCAGAGCAGCCTTCCAGTACCTGAAGGGGCTCCAGGACAGCTGGGGAGGGTCTTCTGACAAGGGCTGTGAGTGCCAGGATGAGGGACAATGGCTTTGAGCTGGGAGAGGGGAGGTTGAGACCGGAGATGACAAAGAAATTCTTTGCAGTGAGGGTAGGGAGACTCTGGCACAGGCTGCCCAGGGAGGCTGTGGCTGCCTCCTGCCTGGAGGTGTTGAAGGCCAGGCTGGATGAGGCCTTGAGCTGCCTGTGCTGGTGGGAGGTGTCCCTGCCCATGGCAGGGGTTGGAACTGGCTGAGCTTTAAGGTCCCTTCCAGGCCTGTTCTGAGCCTCTAAACCCAACACAAGGAACCGCAGCCTGTCCCCATGGCCCCTGCAGGGCACCCAGAGTGCTCTGCTGTGAGTGGCAGTGATGAAGGCAGCAGCAACTAAACCGTGCAACCAAGGACCCCCTCAAGTCTCCTCCTGAACACCTCCAATGATGGTAACTCCACCACCTCCCTGGGCAGCACATCCCAATGGGCAATCACTCTCTGTGTAGAATTTCTTCCTAACATCCAGTCTGAACCTCCCCTGGCACAGCTTGAGACTGTGTCCTCTTGTTCTGGTGCTGGCTGCCTGGGAGAAGAGACCAACCCCCACCTGGCTACAACCTCCCTTCAGGGAGTTGGAGAGAGCAATGAGGTCTCCCCTGAGCCTCCTCCTCTCCAGGCTAAGCAACCCCAGCTCCCTCAGCCTCTCCTCCCAGGGCTGTGCTCCAGACCCCTCCCCAGCCTTGTTGCCCTCCTCTGGACACCTTCCAGCAGCTCAACATCTTTCCTAACCTGAGGAGCCCAGAACTGGACACAGGACTCAAGGTGTGGCCTAACCAGTGCAGTGTACAGGGGCAGAATGACCTCCCTGCTCCTGCTGGCCACACTGTTCCTGATGCAGGCCAGGATGCCATTGGCCCTCTTGGCCCCCTGGGCACACTGCTGGCTCCTGTTCAGCCTACCCTCAACCAGCACCCCCAGGTCCCTCTCTGCCTGGCTGCTCTCAGCCACTCTGCCCCCAGCCTGTAGCACTGCCTGGGGTTGCTGTGGCCAATGTGCAGCACCTGGCACTTGGATGTGTTCAATCTCCTGCCCTTGGCCTCTGCCCATCTGCCCAGCCTGTCGAGGTCCCTCTGCAGAGCCTCTCTGCCCTCTAACTGACCAACATTTGCTCCTAACTTGGTGTCATCTGCAAATTTACTGATGATGGACTCAATGCCCTCCTCCAGATCATCAATGAAGATATTAGATAATCAATATAGATATTAAAGAGCGTGGAGGCTGCAGGCACAGCCGCAGGTGGTGTCTGTGGTGCCGGTTCGCTGGCTCTGCTCTCGTTCCGTGGAGCAACACTAACACCTAGTGGCTAAACCTCCCAGCCCTGGGCTCCTTTCCTCCCTTCAAGCGGCGGAGCTGGAGGGCACAGTGGTGTGACTGACAGCAGTGACTTGCAGGGCCAAGATTGGGACCCCCAGGGATTTGCCATTTCCCTTCCACCCCCTGCACGTTCTGTTTTCTATTAAAAGCGGCAGATGAAACAGGGACCTCTCCTCCCACCTCCCGGCGCCCTCCCCTGCTCCGCCTCTCGGGGCAGGCTGTGCCAGTCCAGCTTGCTCTGTCGGTGGCAGGGCTGTGGGTGGCTGAGCCTCCTGCTTCCAGCTCAGAACGCTCAGATCTCTGTAGGGACTCCAAGCTGTTTTCTTTCCCTCTTTCTTTTTCTTTGTATTTGTCTGAGAAGGATCCAGCAGATCCTCTGCTGGGGGCTGGTGACCTCGGGGCGTGTGGTAAGGTGGTGCTAACTTGCCTGCCTTGAGGCGGCCCAAGCCAGGCTGATCCAAGCAGCATCATTTCCTAAGATGTGGTCTGCAGGGTTGTTTGCCACCAGCACCTGGGGCTGTTCATTCAGCAGAGAGACCCCTGGGAAAACAGCCGTTGAGAGGAGAGAACCCGCAGATGTTTGTGGTGTTAGCAGGAGAGCCCTTCGGGGGGGTCCTCAGGGGAAGGTTTCCATCTTTCCATCGAGCAGAAGGATTACTGCTGAAGCCCTGAGCACTGCCTTGTCAGCAGAGCCCGAGCTTGGAGGGGGCACAGGACCCGGACATTGTGGTCTCCTCATGTTCATGCTGCCTAACTCCGGCCGTCTGCTTTGGGTACCCTGCATCAGCCCCAGGAAGCAGCTCTGCAGGGGAGTTTGCAGCGGGTCGACTCTTTCTTTGCGCTGCGGATGCAAAGCCCTTTCCCATGGGACACAACCTTGTGCCGCAGGATCACTGTGGTTGAGAGAGACGTTAACCCAGCACCGCCAAGACCACCCCTGACCCGTGTCCCTCAGAGCACCAAGACCACCCCTGACCCGTGTCCCTCAGCGCACCAAGACCACCCCTGACCCGTGTCCCTCAGCGCACCAAGACCACCCCTGACCCGTGTCCCTCAGCACCGCCAAGACCACCCCTGACCCGTGTCCCTCAGCGCACCAAGACCACCCCTGACCCGTGTCGCTCAGAGCACCACCAAGACCACCCCTGACCCGTGTCCCTCAGCGCACCAAGACCACCCCTGACCCGTGTCCCTCAGAGCACCACCAAGACCACCCCTGACCCGTGTCCCTCAGAGCACCAAGACCACCCCTGACCCATGTCCCTCAGAGCACCAAGACCACCCCTGACCCGTGTCCCTCAGAGCACCAAGACCACCCCTGACCCGTGTCCCTCAGAGCACCAAGACCACCCCTGACCCGTGTCCCTCAGCACCGCCAAGACCACCCCTGACCCGTGTCCCTCAGAGCACCAAGACCACCCCTGACCCGTGTCCCTCAGCACCGCCAAGACCACCCCTGACCCGTGTCCCTCAGAGCACCAAGACCACCCCTGACCCGTGTCCCTCAGCACCGCCAAGACCACCCCTGACCCGTGTCCCTCAGCACCGCCAAGACCACCCCTGACCCGTGTTCCTCAAAGCACCAAGACCACCCCTGACCCATGTCCCTCAGAGCACCGCCAAGACCACCCCTGACCCATGTCCCTCAGAGCACCAAGACCACCCCTGACCCATGTCCCTCAGAGCACCAAGACCACCCCTGACCCATGTCCCTCAGAGCACCGCCAAGACCACCCCTGACCCATGTCCCTCAGAGCACCGCCAAGACCACCCCTGACCCGTGTCCCTCAGAGCACCACCAAGACCACCCCTGACCCGTGTCCCTCAGCACCGCCAAGACCACCCCTGACCCATGTCCCTCAGAGCACCAAGACCACCCCTGACCCGTGTCCCTCAGAGCACCGCCAAGACCACCCCTGACCCGTGTCCCTCAGCACCGCCAAGACCACCCCTGACCCGTGTCCCTCAGCGCACCAAGACCACCCCTGACCCGTGTCCCTCAGAGCACCAAGACCACCCCTGACCCGTGTCCCTCAGCACCGCCAAGACCACCCCTGACCCGTGTCCCTCAGCGCACCAAGACCACCCCTGACCCGTGTCCCTCAGAGCACCAAGACCACCCCTGACCCGTGTCCCTCAGCACCGCCAAGACCACCCCTGACCCGTGTCCCTCAGAGCACCAAGACCACCCCTGACCCATGTCCCTCAGAGCACCAAGACCACCCCTGACCCGTGTCCCTCAGAGCACCAAGACCACCCCTGACCCGTGTCCCTCAGCACCGCCAAGACCACCCCTGACCCGTGTCCCTCAGCGCACCAAGACCACCCCTGACCCGTGTCCCTCAGAGCACCAAGACCACCCCTGACCCGTGTCCCTCAGAGCACCGCCAAGACCACCCCTGACCCGTGTCCCTCAGCGCACCAAGACCACCCCTGACCCGTGTCCCTCAGAGCACCAAGACCACCCCTGACCCGTGTCCCTCAGAGCACCGCAAGACCACCCCTGACCCGTGTCCCTCAGAGCACCAAGACCACCCCTGACCCGTGTCCCTCAGAGCACCAAGACCACCCCTGACCCGTGTCCCTCAGAGCACCGCCAAGACCACCCCTGACCCGTGTCCCTCAGAGCACCAAGACCACCCCTGACCCGTGTCCCTCAGAGCACCAAGACCACCCCTGACCCATGTCCCTCAGACCACCAAGACCACCCCCCTGACCCGTGTCCCTCAGAGCACCGCCAAGACCACCCCTGACCCATGTCCCTCAGAGCACCAAGACCACCCCTGACCCGTGTCCCAGAGAGCACCAAGACCACCCCTGACCCGTGTCCCTCAGAGCACCGCCAAGACCACCCCTGACCCGTGTCCCTCAGAGCACCAAGACCACCCCTGACCCATGTCCCTCAGAGCACCAAGACCACCCCTGACCCGTGTCCCTCAGAGCACCAAGACCACCCCTGACCCGACTCAGAGCACCGCCAAGACCACCCCTGACCCGTGTCCCTCAGAGCACCAAGACCACCCCTGACCCGTGTCCCTCGGAGCACCAAGACCACCCCTGACCCGTGTCCCTCAGCACCGCCAAGACCACCCCTGACCCGTGTCCCTCAGCACCGCCAAGACCACCCCTGACCCGTGTCCCTCAGAGCACCAAGACCACCCCTGACCCGTGTCCCTCAGAGCACCGCCAAGACCACCCCTGACCCGTGTCCCTCAGCACCGCCAAGACCACCCCTGACCCGTGTCCCTCAGCGCACCAAGACCACCCCTGACCCATGTCCCTCAGAGCACCAAGACCACCCCTGACCCGTGTCCCTCAGAGCACCAAGACCACCCCTGACCCGTGTCCCTCAGAGCACCGCCAAGACCACCCCTGACCCGTGTCCCTCAGCACCGCCAAGACCACCCCTGACCCGTGTCCCTCAGCGCACCAAGACCACCCCTGACCCGTGTCCCTCAGCGCACCAAGACCACCCCTGACCCGTGTCCCTCAGAGCACCAAGACCACCCCTGACCCGTGTCCCTCAGAGCACCGCCAAGACCACCCCTGACCCGTGTCCCTCAGAGCACCAAGACCACCCCTGACCCGTGTCCCTCAGAGCACCAAGACCACCCCTGACCCGTGTCCCTCAGAGCACCGCCAAGACCACCCCTGACCCGTGTCCCTCAGCGCACCAAGACCACCCCTGACCCGTGTCCCTCAGAGCACCAAGACCACCCCTGACCCGTGTCCCTCAGAGCACCAAGACCACCCCTGACCCGTGTCCCTCAGAGCACCGCCAAGACCACCCCTGACCCGTGTCCCTCAGAGCACCAAGACCACCCCTGACCCGTGTCCCTCAGAGCACCAAGACCACCCCTGACCCGTGTCCCTCAGAGCACCAAGACCACCCCTGACCCGTGTCCCTCAGAGCACCAAGACCACCCCTGACCCGTGTCCCTCAGAGCACCGCCAAGACCACCCCTGACCCGTGTCCCTCAGAGCACCAAGACCACCCCTGACCCGTGTCCCTCAGCACCGCCAAGACCACCCCTGACCCGTGTCCCTCAGCACCGCCAAGACCACCCCTGACCCGTGTCCCTCAGAGCACCAAGACCACCCCTGACCCATGTCCCTCAGAGCACCAAGACCACCCCTGACCCGTGTCCCTCAGAGCACCAAGACCACCCCTGACCCATGTCCCTCAGAGCACCGCCAAGACCACCCCTGACCCGTGTCCCTCAGAGCACCAAGACCACCCCTGACCCGTGTCCCTCAGCACCGCCAAGACCACCCCTGACCCGTGTCCCTCAGCACCGCCAAGACCACCCCTGACCCGTGTCCCTCAGCACCACCATACCACCCCTGACCCATGTCCCTCAGAGCACCAAGACCACCCCTGACCCGTGTCCCTCAGAGCACCGCCAAGACCACCCCTGACCCATGTCCCTCAGAGCACCAAGACCACCCCTGACCCGTGTCCCTCAGAGCACCAAGACCACCCCGACCCGTGTCCCTCAGAGCACCAAGACCACCCCTGACCCGTGTCCCTCAGCACCGCCAAGACCACCCCTGACCCGTGTCCCTCAGAGCACCAAGACCACCCCTGACCCGTGTCCCTCAGAGCACCAAGACCACCCCTGACCCATGTCCCTCAGAGCACCGCCAAGACCACCCCTGACCCGTGTCCCTCAGAGCACCAAGACCACCCCTGACCCATGTCCCTCAGAGCACCAAGACCACCCCTGACCCGTGTCCCTCAGAGCACCAAGACCACCCCTGACCCATGTCCCTCAGAGCACCAAGACCACCCCTGACCCGTGTCCCTCAGAGCACCAAGACCACCCCTGACCCGTGTCCCTCAGAGCACCAAGACCACCCCTGACCCGTGTCCCTCAGCGCACCAAGACCACTCCTGACCCGTGTCCCTCAGAGCACCAAGACCACCCCTGACCCGTGTCCCTCAGAGCACCACCAAGACCACCCCTGACCCGTGTCCCTCAGAGCACCAAGACCACCCCTGACCCGTGTCCCTCAGAGCACCGCCAAGACCACCCCTGACCCGTGTCCCTCAGAGCACCGCCAAGACCACCCCTGACCCGTGTCCCTCAGCGCACCAAGACCACCCCTGACCCGTGTCCCTCAGAGCACCAAGACCACCCCTGACCCGTGTCCCTCAGAGCACCGCCAAGACCACCCCTGACCCGTGTCCCTCAGAGCACCAAGACCACCCCTGACCCGTGTCCCTCAGAGCACCAAGACCACCCCTGACCCGTGTCCCTCAGCACCGCCAAGACCACCCCTGACCCGTGTCCCTCAGCACCGCCAAGACCACCCCTGACCCGTGTCCCTCAGAGCACCAAGACCACCCCTGACCCGTGTCCCTCAGAGCACCGCCAAGACCACCCCTGACCCGTGTCCCTCAGCACCGCCAAGACCACCCCTGACCCGTGTCCCTCAGCACCGCCAAGACCACCCCTGACCCGTGTCCCTCAGAGCACCGCCAAGACCACCCCTGACCCGTGTCCCTCAGCGCACCAAGACCACCCCTGACCCGTGTCCCTCAGAGCACCAAGACCACCCCTGACCCGTGTCCCTCAGCACCGCCAAGACCACCCCTGACCCGTGTCCCTCAGAGCACCGCCAAGACCACCCCTGACCCGTGTCCCTCAGCACCGCCAAGACCACCCCTGACCCATGTCCCTCAGAGCACCAAGACCACCCCTGACCCGTGTCCCTCAGAGCACCGCCAAGACCACCCCTGACCCGTGTCCCTCAGCACCGCCAAGACCACCCCTGACCCGTGTCCCTCAGCGCACCAAGACCACCCCTGACCCGTGTTCCTCAGAGCACCAAGACCACCCCTGACCCGTGTCCCTCAGAGCACCGCCAAGACCACCCCTGACCCGTGTCCCTCAGAGCACCAAGACCACCCCTGACCCGTGTCCCTCAGCGCACCAAGACCACCCCTGACCCGTGTCCCTCAGCGCACCAAGACCACCCCTGACCCGTGTCCCTCAGCGCACCAAGACCACCCCTGACCCGTGTCCCTCAGAGCACCGCCAAGACCACCCCTGACCCGTGTCCCTCAGCGCACCAAGACCACCCCTGACCCGTGTCCCTCAGAGCACCAAGACCACCCCTGACCCGTGTCCCTCAGAGCACCAAGACCACCCCTGACCCGTGTCCCTCAGAGCACCAAGACCACCCCTGACCCGTGTCCCTCAGAGCACCAAGACCACCCCTGACCCGTGTCCCTCAGAGCACCAAGACCACCCCTGACCCGTGTCCCTCAGAGCACCAAGACCACCCCTGACCCGTGTCCCTCAGAGCACCAAGACCAAGACCCCTGACCCGTGTCCCTCAGAGCAGCCCTCAGCACCGCCAAGACCACCCCTGACCCGTGTCCCTCAGCACCGCCAAGACCACCCCTGACCCGTGTCCCTCAGCACCGCCAAGACCACCCCTGACCCGTGTCCCTCAGAGCACCAAGACCACCCCTGACCCATGTCCCTCAGAGCACCAAGACCACCCCTGACCCGTGTCCCTCAGAGCACCAAGACCACCCCTGACCCGTGTCCCTCAGAGCACCAAGACCACCCCTGACCCGTGTCCCTCAGAGCACCGCCAAGACCACCCCTGACCCGTGTCCCTCAGAGCACCAAGACCACCCCTGACCCGTGTCCCTCAGAGCACCAAGACCACCCCTGACCCGTGTCCCTCAGCACCGCCAAGACCACCCCTGACCCGTGTCCCTCAGAGCACCAAGACCACCCCTGACCCGTGTCCCTCAGACCCCAAGACCACCCCTGACCCGTGTCCCTCAGCACACCAAGACCACCCCTGACCCGTGTCCCTCAGAGCACCAAAGACCACCCCTGACCCGTGTCCCTCAGCACCACCAAGCCACCCCTGAGCACCAAGACCAAGACCCCTGACCCGTGTCCCTCAGCACCGCCAAGACCACCCCTGACCCGTGTCCCTCAGCACCGCCAAGACCACCCCTGACCCGTGTCCCTCAGAGCACCAAGACCACCCCTGTCCCTCAGAGCACCAAGTCCACCCCTGACCCGTGTCCCTCAGAGCACCAAGACCACCCCTGACCCGTGTCCCTCAGAGCACCAAAGACCACCCCTGACCCGTGTCCCTCAGAGCACCAAGACCACCCCTGACCCGTGTCCCTCAGAGCACCAAAGACCACCCCTGACCCGTGTCCCTCAGAGCACCAAGACCACCCCTGACCCGTGTCCCTCAGAGCACCAAGACCACCCCTGACCCGTGTCCCTCAGAGCACCAAGACCACCCCTGACCCGTGTCCCTCAGCGCACCAAGACCACCCCTGACCCGTGTCCCTCAGAGCACCAAGACCACCCCTGACCCGTGTCCCTCAGCGCACCAAGACCACTCCTGACCCGTGTCCCTCAGAGCACCAAGACCACCCCTGACCCGTGTCCCTCAGAGCACCAAGACCACCCCTGACCCGTGTCCCTCAGAGCACCAAGACCACCCCTGACCCGTGTCCCTCAGAGCACCAAGACCACCCCTGACCCGTGTCCCTCAGAGCACCAAGACCACCCCTGACCCGTGTCCCTCAGCACCGCCAAGACCACCCCTGACCCGTGTCCCTCAGCACCGCCAAGACCACCCCTGACCCGTGTCCCTCAGCACCGCCAAGACCACCCCTGACCCGTGTCCCTCAGCACCACCAAGACCTCCAGTGACCCTTGTCCCTCAGCACCGCCAAGACCACCACTGACCTGTGTCCCTCACACCACCAAGACCTCCAGTGACCCTTGTCCCTCAGCACCACACCTCTTGTTCTTTCAATGCTTCCATGACTCCACCAGCTGTTCTCCTGGGCTGCTTCTTCCAGGTTTTAACTACTCTTCCAGGGATGACATTTTTTGTCCTGTCCAACCTAAGCCTCCCTTGTCTCCCTCACCTGGCTGCAGCCTCCTCTCAGGGAGCTGCAGAGAGCAATGAGGTCTCCATCAGCCTCCTCCCCCAGGCTCAACACCCCCAGCTCCCTCAGCTGCTCCTCCCCAGCCCTCTTCTCCAGACCCTTCCCCATCTCTGTTGCCCTTCTCTGGTCCTGCAGAGAAGTGGTGCTGAGGGCCATGGTTTAGCTCCAGCCTTGGCAGAGTCAGGGAATGGCTGGCCTGGATGATCTGAAAGGGCTTTTCTGACCAAGCCATGCTGTGATTCAGTGTATTGTGAAGTGATTCCTTGTTTTATTGTTCTTCAATAATAGGAAAACTTAAATCTTCTCCTGTTGGCTCAGCTGGTGGTGTCCTGGGCTGGGCTATCCAAGCACTGGGCTTCACCTAAGCACAGATTGTTGGAGTTCTCTTAATTAGCAAGCCCCAGACCTAGCTGCATTAATGCTCCATCAATGCAGTCACTCATTCCTGCTTTCCCAGGACAGGCTCAGCAGTATAATCTGTCACTGGTGAGCACATAAAGAGCTGGACCTGGAAGCTCTCCAAACTCTTTACTGTAAGTGTTCAAAGATTTAATGGAGTGCTCAGTCATAAACTCTTTAATTTGAACTAGACCTCTAGGTTCTCCATTCTTAAGGCCTCACTCTTTACATCCAGGGGATTTCCTGTTATCCCAGAAGGCAGGGAGGCCCTTTCCTCTCTTTCCCTCTCTGGGTGTTTTATAATTCAAATCAATTGTAAATGTCAATGGCTGATTGCACTTCACCTCCTCAGCTTCATATTTCTCATTTAACTGCATTACATTGCAAGGGCTGAGGCTGGCTTGCTGCTGGCAGTGGCCTGCTAAGCTTTCATGAAGCTGTTGTCTGCTGCACACACAGAGCGAGCAGTGGAGATCGCTGGTGCACGACCCTCCTAAGAAACTCTCTCTGAAAGCCATAGGAAGCCAAGAAGCAAAGTGGAGAGCTTCAGGTCATGCAGTTCCTTACCTAACACAGCTCCAAAGCTGAGGAAATGAATCACAGAATTGCTTGAGTTGGAAAAGGCCTCTAAGGTCATCCAGTCCAACTGAACCCAACACAGCCATGGCCACCAAACCATGGCCACAGCTTGCTGCAACACCTCCAGGCATGGGGACTCCACCACCTCCCTGGGCAGCCTCTGCCAGGCCCTGAGCACTCTTGCAGCAAAGAAATTTTCAGTACACATTGAATAGAATAGAATAAACCAGGCTGGAAGACACCTTCAAGATCATCGTGTCCAACCTATCATCCAACACCACCCAAACAACTAACCCATGGCACCAAGCACCCCCTCAAGTCTCCCCCTGAACACCTCCAGGGATGGTGACTCCACCAGCCCCCTGGGCAGCACATCCCAAGGGCAAATCTCTCTCTCTGTGTAGAATTCCTTCTTAACCTCCAGCCTAAACCTCCCCTGGCACAGCTTGAGACTGTGTCCTCTTGTTCTGGTGCTGGCTGCCTGGGAGAAGAGACCAACCCCCACCTGGCTACAACCTCCCTTCAGGGAGTTGGAGAGAGCAAGAAGGTCTCCCCTGAGCCTCCTCCTCTCCAGGCTAAGCAACCCCAGCTCCCTCAGCCTCTCCTCCCAGGGCTGTGCTCCAGACCCCTCCCCAGCTTTGTTGCCCTTCTCTGGACACCTTCCAGCAGCTCAACATCTTTCCTAACCTGAGGAGCCCAGAACTGGACACAGGACTCAAGGTGTGGCCTAACCAGTGCAGTGTCCAGGGGCAGAATGACCTCCCTGCTCCTGCTGGCCACACTCTTCCTGATGCAGGCCAGGATGCCATTGGCCCTCTTGGCTGCCTGGGCACACTGCTGGCTCCTGTTCAGCTGCTGTCAACCAGCACCCCCAGGTCCCTCTCTGCCTGGCTGCTCTCAGCCACTCTGACCCCAGCCTGTAGCACTGCCTGGGGTTGCTGTGGCCAATGTGCAGCACCTGGCACTTGGATGTGTTCAATCTCCTGCCCTTGGCCTCTGCCCATCTGCCCAGCCTGTCAAGGTCCCTCTGCAGAGCCTCTCCCACCCTCTAACTGACCAACATTTGCTCCTAACTTGGTGTCATCTGCAAATTTACTGATGATGGACTCAATGCCCTCCTCCAGATCATCAGTAAAGGTACTGAACAGGATGGGGCCCAGCACTGCTCCCTGGGGCACACCACTGGTGCCTGGCTGCCAGCTGGCTGTGGCACCATTCACCACCACTCTCTGGGCTCAGCCTCCAGCCAGTTCCTAACCCAGCTCAGAGTGCTGCTGCCCAAGCCAGGGGCTGACAGCTTGGCCAGGAGTTGGCTGGGGGGATGGTGTCAAAGGCCTTGCTGGACTCCAGGCAGACTACACCCACAGCCTGCCCCACATCCACCAGGCAGTCACCTGGGCATAGAAGGAGATCAGGTTGGTCAGGCAGGACCTGCCCCTCCTGAATCCCTGCTGGCTGGGCCTGAGCCCTTGGCCATCCTGTAAGTGCTGTGTGGTTGCACTCAGGATGACCTGTTCCATAACCTTGCCTGGCACTGAGGTCAGGCTGCCAGGCCTGGAATTCCCTGGCTCATCCAACCTGCCCTGCTTGTGGATGGGCACCACCTTGGCAGCTTCCAGTCTTCTGGATTTTCCTCATCTCCAGCCCAAGCCTCCCCTGGCACCATTCCAGGCCATTTCCTCGTGTTCTATCCCTTGTTACTTGGTTAAACAGACCAACCCCCCCTGGCTCCAGCCTCCTCTCAGGGAGCTGCAGAGAGCAATGAGGTCTCCCTCAACCTCCTCTTCTCCAGGCTGCACACCCCCAGCTCCCTCAGCTGCTCCTCCCCAGCCCTGCTCTCCAGACCCTTCCCCAGCTTTGTAGCCCTTCCCTGTCCTTGCTCCAGCCCTCAGTGTCCTTCTTGGAGTGAGGAGCTCGAAACTGATCCCTGGTGAGGTGTGGCCTCCCCAGTGCCACCTCAGCACAGCCTTTTCCAGAGCCCACTTCAGCTCCTCTGTCAGCTAGCCAGACTCCCTCCCTGCCTGTCCTCCAGCTCCACACTCTGAATCTGCTGTCAGTCAGGTCAGGGACGGCTCAGAACATGGAAAATAATTCTCTCATCTGCTTGAAGCGTCTGAAAAGGGGAAAAAGCCTCAGAAGGAAGAGAAGTATCACCTAGAGATCATGTACAGAAAATGTGGGACAAATCTCCTGTGCCTGCTGCAAGGCAGCCAGCTGGGCTCCTGCTTTCCCTGCAAGCCTCTGCAGCCTCCTGCAGCTGGCACACTGCACCAGGCTCAGCCACCTGAGACCGAAGTGCTCAGGATGTGGATTGAGCCCCAAAAGCTTCTCTGTGAGCCACTGCTTTCCAGGCACAGACAGTTGTGTCCTGCCCTTCCACCCCAGACCAACAACCTTCTCACTCTGCTCAAAAGCTCTGGTTGTTATTTCTTTGGGAGAAAGATTCAGCTGAAAGATTTCACAGCACCTGGCAGGCTTTATCATTTCTTCCTGCCAGAAAAAACCAACAATTGCTCTCTCTCTCTCTTAGATCTCACCTGGCTTCTTTCATTTTCACTCTCAGTACCACACCATTCTCATTCCGTTTCTATCATCCTTACAAGAGCCACCACTCATAGCAAAGCACTAACCCCTGTGCCATAAAGGGAGGCACTGAGAGGTTGCCTGATGGCTCTGGAAGCTCAGGGCGTTCAACCAGACTCCTTCTGGCAGCCCATGAATCCTTCCTGCCTGAAGGTTGCCAGCCAGTAGCCCCAGGGCATTGTTTGGGGATTGGTTTTGCAGCTAGAGAGAGAGAGAGCTCCCTTAGGCAGAACAGAAAACAGAGAGAGGTGAAGAAGGTGGTGAAGGGGAGGTTTAGGTTGGCCATGAGGAACAACTTCACAGTCTCACAGTCTCACAGTATCACCAAGGTTGGAAGAGACCTCAAAGATCATTGAGTCCAACCTGGCACCACAGACCCAATGACTAGACCACGGCACCAAGTGCCACATCCAGTCCCCTCCAGGGACAGTGACTCCACCACCTCCCTGGGCAGCACATCCCAAAGGCCAATCTCTCTTGCTGGGAAGAACTTCTTCCTAACCTCCAGTCTGAACCTCCCCTGGCACAGCTTGAGACTGTGTCCTCTTGTTCTGGTGCTGGTTGCTAGAGAGAAGAGGCAGCACATCCCAAAGGCCAATCTCTCTTGCTGGGAAGAACTTCTTCCTAACCTCCAGTCTGAACCTCCCTGGCACAGCTTGAGACTGTGTCCTCTTGTTCTGGTGCTGGTTGCTAGAGAGAAGAGGCCAACCCCCACCTGGCTACAACCTCCCTTCAGGTAGTTGTAGAGAGCAATGAGGTCTGCCCTGAGCCTCCTCTTCTCCAGGCTAAGCAACCCCAGCTCCCTCAGCCTCTCCTCACAGGGCTGTGCTCCTGTAAGTGCTGTGTGATTGCACTCCAGATGATCTGCTCCATCATTTTCCCTGCCTCTGAGGTCAGGCTGCCAGGCCTGGCGTTTCCAGGTTCCTCCATCCGACCCTGCTTGTGGCTGGGCACCACCTTGGCAGCTTCCAGTCACCTGGGACCTCTGACAAACAGAACCACAGGCAGGGGTTGGACAGGACCTCCACAGCTCATCGAGTTCAACCCTGCTGCTGGAGCAGGGCCACCCAGGGCAGGGCACACAGGAACACATCTAGGTGGGTCTTGAAAGTCTCCAGAGGAGCCTCCTCAGCCTCTCTGGGCAGCCTGCTCCAGGCCTCCAGCAGCCTCACGCCACAGAAGTTTCTCCTCATGTTGAGGTGGAACCTCCTGGGCTCCAGCCTGTCCCTGCTGCTCCCTGTCCTGTCCCTGGGCACCACCAAACAGAGCCTGGCCCCTTCCTCCCGACCCCCACCCCTCACATATTTACAGACATTGATCAGGTCTCCTCTCAGCCTTCTCCCTCCAGACTCTCAGGGCTCTCAGTCTTTCCTCACAGGAAAGATGGTCAAGTCCCTTCATCATCCTCATAGTGTCCACTGGACTCTCTCCAGCAGATCCCTGTCTCCCTGGAGCTGGGGAGCCCCAAACTGGACACAGTATTCTAGGGGTGTGGTCTCACCAGGGCAGAGCAGAGGGGAAGAACATCCCTAGCCCTGCTGACCACACTTTTCTTCATGCTCCCCAGGACACCATTTGCCTTCTTGGCCACAAGGGCACATTGCTGTCCCATGCAGAACTTGCTTCCCCCCAGGACTCCAAGGTCTTTCTCCATGGAGCTGCTTTCCTGCAGGACAGCTCCTGGTCTGCACTGGTGCCTGGGGTTGTTCCTCTCCAGATGATGGTTATGGCAACACAGCTGTTACAGAGGAGTCCAACCAAACCTGAGCCAAGCTGAATGCTTGAAGAGACTGTGATGGATTGGCTTTGAAGGTAGGAGATAGCCTGAATTTCCTGGATTTGACCTGGATTATATCAATCACAGCTGAACTCTAAATGGACCAGAACTGACACATCACTGAGCAGTTCCACACATGCAGGCTCATGGAGCTGGGGTTGTTCAGCCTGGAGAAGAGAAGGCTCCAGGGAGATCTTAGAGCAGCCTTCTAGTACCAGAAGGGATCCTGCAAGAAGGATAGAGAGTGTTGGCAAAGGCCTGCAGGGACAGTGTGCTGGTTTGAGCTTTACCTGGAGTTTCAAAGCCCAAGTGGTAACAGATTGGGATTCCTTCCTTCTCCCTTCCCCAGTAAAGGTAAAACAAATCAGGTAGGGGAAGGGAGAGGTAAATAGTCTGGAATCCAGTTGGCAGCAGAAGAGGTGATTTTTTACCAGAACATCTGTAGCAATAACAGGGAGGGGTTCACAAAGCTGAGGGCTAAGCACAAATAGGAACTTACACAAACCCAAGCCTGGATGGCCTTGGAACACTGCAACAGGCTGCCCAGGGAGGTGTTTGGGGCCCCATCCCTGGAGATATTCCAGGTGAGGCTCCACAGGGCTCTGGGCAAGCTGATCTAGCTGGGGATGTCCCTGCTGAGTGCAGGGGGTTGGACTGGATGACTTTGGAGGTCCCTTCCAACCCAGACCATGTGTGGCAGTGATGTTGATGAAGCACAAGAAATGATCCAGAAGTCATGACCTGGGAGCACTTCTTGCCCTTAGGTGAGAACTTTGCCTGAGTGAGACTCTTGTGTGGTTGTTCTACAGTGCTGTACTGCATGAAATAACTCAGGTTGAGACATTCAGCAGAGGGAAGATGTGGTGGCTCAGGAGATCAGTGAGACAATGAGCATGGCTGTGGAGTCACACAGGCTCTGCTGAGACCCCACCTGGAGTACTGCCTCCAGTTCTGGAGCCCCTATTCCAAGAGGGATCTGGAGGTGCTGGAAGGTGTCCAGAGAAGGGCCACGAGGATGAGCAGAGGGCTGGAGCACCTCTGCTGTGAGGACAGACGGAAGGAGTTGGGGCTGTTCAGGCTGGAGAAGAGAAGGCTCCCAGGTGACCTCATTGTGGCCTTCCAGGATCTGAAGGGGGCTACAGGAAGGCTGGGGAGGGACTGCTCAGGAGGTCAGGGAGTGATAGGACTAGGGGGAATGGAAGGAAGCTGGAGGTGGGGAGATTCAGGCTGGAGGTGAGGAGGAAGTTCTTCCCCATGAGAGTGGTGAAGCCCTGGAATGGGTTGTGCAGGGAGGTGGTTGAGGCCCCGTCCCTGGAGGTGTTTAAGGCCAGGCTGGATGAGGCTGTGGCCAGCCTGATCTAGTGTGGGGTGTCCCTGCCCATGGCAGGGAGGTTGGAACTATCTGATCCTTGTGGTCCCTTCCAACCCTGACTGATACTATGATACTACTATGATACTATGAAAGCTTCACATCACCTCTGATGTCAGGCAAACCTTCTCCCAACGGGATGTGCACCGCAGGACCGCAGCTGCCCGGGCACAGGCAGCTTGTGGACACTCCTCTGTGCCATCCAGCTCACCAAGAAAGCAATAAAGGTTGCCCAGGGAGGCTGTGGCTGCCCCCTCCCTGTTCACAGACTGGTTGAATGGGGCCTTGAGCGACCTGTGCTGGTGGGAGGTGTCCCTGCCCATGGCAGGGGGCTGGAACTGGATGAGCTTTAAGGTCCCTTCCAACCCAACCCATCCTGTGACTCTCTGACAGCAGCAGCTCACCCAGAAGTGACAGAGCCAAGGCATGAAGAGGCCTCAGCCTGCAGTCCAACCTGCCAGGGCAGAGCCCCATCCTGAAGCAGGCAGATGTCACAGCCAGCTCAGCTGTTCGTGTTGCACTTGGAGCTCTTCACGGCTCACTGTCTTCTCTGGGGCTGTGGAAACCTCTTCCTGCTCTCTTGAACAGAATCTGAGTTCCTCAGAGTACTTGAGAAAAATGTTTTCACTCCTCTCCTTGCCTTCTGGGGGCAAGCAGTGTCAGCCTCTTCTGCCTTCCCCTGCAGGTCATGAGCCATAGTTCTGACCCTCTTTGGGTCATGAGCCATAGTTCTGACCCTCTTTGGTGTCCTCCTGTGGACTTGCAGCTGGTCCCATCTGTCTTGTGGCACCCTCCATAACCTGCCCTGTGCTGAGGAGCTGCCCTGCTGACACCTGTCCAGCTTTGCTCATCCATGGCCAGTTTGGAATCCATAGATTCACAGCATGGGTTGGGGTGGAAGAGACCTTCAACATCATCCAGTTCCAACCCCCTGCCATGGGCAGGGACACCTCCACCAGCCCAGGTTGCTCAAGGCCTCATCCAGCCTGGCCTTGAACACTTCCAGGGAGGGGACATCCACAGCCTCCCTGGGCAGCCTGTGCCAGAGTCTCACCACCCTCCTACTGAAGAACTTCTTCCTCTGCAGAGCCTCTGCAGCAGCTCAACCCTCCCTGCCTG
Source organism: Picus viridis (assembly GCA_033816785.1). Classification (NCBI taxonomy): domain Eukaryota; kingdom Metazoa; phylum Chordata; class Aves; order Piciformes; family Picidae; genus Picus; species Picus viridis. The sequence goes on from CM066598.1 coordinate 14,154,543, forward strand.
CTCAGTGCCAGCTGCAAAGTGCCTGAGGGTGCCTGGCTCCCAGTCTGCTGCCAAACCCTGCTGCCACCTTCTGCCTGCTCTGTTCTGCCACACTCACACCTTAGAATCATGGAGTCATTGAGGTTGGAAAAGACCTTCAGGACCATCGAGTCCAACCATTAACCCTACTCTACCCAGCCCAGCACCAAGCCATAGCCACTGCATCTGCACAGCTCTTAAACCCCTCTGGGGATGGGGACTCCACCACCTCCCTGGGCAGCCTGGGCCAGAGCCTCACAACCCTTTCAGTGACAGTTTTTCCTTACTGCCCAGCCTAACCCTCCCCTGGTGCAGCTGGAGGCCTTTCCCAGGGAGGGGACATCCACAGCCTCCCTGGGCAGGCTGTTCCAGTGCCTCCCCACCCTCACTGCAAAGCATTGCTTTCTCTTTTCCAATCCCACCCTGCTCCTCCAGTCCATTCCCTCTCTTTCTATCACACCAAGCCCTTATAAAAAGTCCTTCCCCAGCTTTCTTGTAGGCCCCTTCAGGTACTGCAGAGCTGCTGGTCTGACCTTCACCCAGCCCTGTGTGCTGGTGAGCAGCACTCCTGCCAAAGCACAGTGCCCTGCAGTTGTCTTTAATGAGTTTCATCTTTCTCCATTCAGATCACATCACCAACTTGTCAGGATCACTTGAAATTTTAATCCTGCCTTCCAGGATTCCTGCAGCCCCTTCCAGCTTTGCCTCAGCTGAGATTTAATAGGCCTGTTGGCTCTCCCGTCGCTGAGGTCACCCAGGGAGACACTGGGAGGTCTGTCTCCAGGGCTGGCTGGCTCCTTGAACCATGTTCTTGTTCATTATCTGTTCTTCAGAGGTTGTTCAGTCACTGGGGGTTGCTGATCACTTGATGCTCTACAGGACATAAACACTGAGCTTACAACCACACCACAGGCAGGCTTGGACTTTCCCAACAGAACAAAGCACTTTGTGACATCCAGTGGAAGGAGCTACCAATGTTCAGTGGAGTCACTGACTACAGGCTGTCCACTTCTGGTGGTGTCTAAATGGCAGATGTTCAGCCTGGAGAAGAGAAGGCTCCAGGGACACCTTAGAGCATCCCTCCTGTGCCTGCAGGAGGCTACAAGAAGGATGGAGAGAGACTGTTTACAGAGGCCTGCAGGGACAGGACCAGAGGCAATGGTTTGAAATGAGAGCAGAGCAGATTGAGATTGGATGTTAGGATCAAGTTCTGCACCATGAGGGTGGTGGAGCACCGGAACAGGTTGCCCAGGAAGGTGGTTGAGGCTCCATCCTTGGAGATATTCAAGGTGAAGCTCAACAGGGCTCTGGGCAACCTGATCCAGTGGAGGATGTCCCTGCTGGCTGCAGGGGTTGGACTGGACGAGCTTTGGCGGTCCCTTCCAACCCAGACCATTCTATGACTATGATTCTCTGAGTGCTTAGCTGATGTGAAAATCCATCCTGAGCCCTGGCTCTCGCTGAAATGCAGAGGAGCAAAGGCTTTCATGACCAGAGAACATCTCAGCTGTGGCCCCCAGCCCTCCTGCTTTTCTCAGTTTCCCCATGGACCCTGGCTGCCTGCCTTGAGCAACCCAACGTGAAGGGAGTCTGCATTCCCTTTCTGTGCTGCACAAGTCACAGAACCACGGGATGGTGATGCTGGAAGGGACCTCTGGGGATCACCCAGTCCAACCCCTGCTCCAGCAGGGCACCCACAGCACAGTGCCCAGCAGCACAATGCCCAGGGGGGTTGGCAGCTCTCCACACAAGGACACTCCACAACCTCTCTGGGCAGCCTGCTCCAGGCCCCCAGCACCCTCACAACAAACAACTTTCTCCTGCTGCTCAGGTGGAACCTGCTGGGTTCCAGTCCTTGTCACATGAAAGGGAGTGGGCTCACCCCAGCTCCTGGCAAAACACACAAGGCAGGGATCACACAGAGCAGGTAAGAAAGGATTTATGGCAACCAAAGCAGCATCCTCTTCCCAGCTGCTGCACAGCCCTGTGGAGCCAAGGTGCAGAGCTGGGGAGAAGCCAGTGGAGGACTGGAGTCCCCTTTGCCCACACAGCAGATGAAAATGTTCCATCCATATTTTTCCAGCTTTTCTGGATTTCCCACCTCCACCCCCAAATCTCCTGGGAGCTTCCCCTGTGGGCTGTGACACTGAGGCCCAACCACAACAGGCTGCCTTTCTTAGCTGGCTTTCAGAGGCCCCCTGCAAGTTGGCTGTGGGCCTTCAAAAGGTTTTGGGCTCCAAGCTGAAAACTGCTGCACTGTAGGCTTTGTGCAGGGACCATCACCTCCTCATCATGGTTCTGCCCAGCTCAGATCCTAAATGACCTCCAGCATTCTCACCTTAGCTGCCTGTAGATAAGGTGGAGGAATAGCAGCTGTGCTTTCTCCCTCTTCTCTGCTCCACCTCCTTCTACAGACCCCTTACTGACCAACCATCTGCCTCCATGCTGCCAGTCAGTGCCCTCCTGGATCATGAGGAGAAAGTTCTTCACAGAGAATGTTGTTAGCTGCTGGAATGTGCTGCCCAGGGAGGTGGTGGAGTCCCCATCCCTGGAGGCGTTCAAGAGGGGACTGGACGTGGCACTTGGTGCCATGGTTTAGTAGTCAGGAGGTGTTGGGTGACAGGTTGGACTTGTTGATCTTTGAGGTCTTTTCCAACCTTATTGATTCTATGATTCTATGATTCTCTCTCCAAGAAGGATATTGAGATGCTGGAGCAGATCCAGCAGAAGGGCAATGAAGCTGGAGAAGGGTCTGGAGAACAGGTATGGTGAGGAGCAGCTGAGGGAAGTGGTTGTTCAGTCTGGAGAAAAGGAGGAGACCTTGTTGAAAGGAGGTGAGAGCCAGGTCTCTTCTCACATGCAAGTGACAGGAGAGGAGGAAAGGGCCTCAAGCTGCACCAGAGGAGGTTTAGGTTGGACATTAGAGGAAACTTTGCCACTGGTAGGGCTCTCCAAGCCTGGCACAGGCTGCCCAGGGAGGTGGCTGAATCCCCATCCCTGGAGGGGTTTCAAAGCTGCAGAGCTGTGGTGCTGAGGAACGTGGTTTAGCGCCAGCCCTGGTAGTTAGGGCGTGGTTGGACTGGATGATCTGAAAGGGCCTTTCCAACCAAAACAATTCTGTGCTGCTATGCTTTTTGCTGTGCTGGACCTTGCCACACAGCTGCAGGGCTCTCCATTTCCTGCTTGCCCCAGCATGGCTTTCCCTCTCTCTGTGCTGCTGGTAAAAGGCAGCCACAACCACCTGCCAGAGCCTTACCCTCACCTCCCTCTGCTCCAAAGCCCTCTGCAGCTGGACTCACAGGACCTCACCAACAGTCAGATTGAATTCAAGCATTCACATGAGCCTCTCCCTTCTCTGCCTTCATTCTCTTCCCAAGCCCCTATTCTTCACGCTGCCTCCTTCTTTCCCAGCCCCTGCCTGCATCGATCTGGTGAATCCTCTTCACTGGTTGACAATCAGCCAGGGAAGGTAACACCAAAGCTCCTCACTCTTGCTTTGCAACCCAGAGCTGGAAGGCAGGGCACAGTGGTTTTCTCCTTTTCTCTGCCTAACTCATCTCCTCAGGTGGAGCAAGCAGCCCTGCAAGGAGCCCTGGGAGCAGGAGGTCTCAGTGGTTGAGGTAACAACAGGAACACCTCTGTGATAGATGCTCTGCTCTTCCCCCAGTGCAGCTCAGCATCCTGCTGACTTGCTGGGCCCTTGCCTCCAGCTGTGGGCTAGGCTGAGAGCTCTGGGGGATATTTCAAGAGAATCTTCCCCAGCTTTATCAGTTTACCTGTAGGAAGGTTCTCCTCTGGTCATTCTGAGGGGAACAATCACCCAGCAAAGCCCAGCACTGCTCAGTGACCCTGTCTTGCTCTTTAGCTGGCTCTCTACCTAATGTCCTCTCTTGAATCTTGCAGATTCCCCCATGGAAGCAATAAAAAGGCAGCTAAGGTGCTAGTATGGAAGAATCAGGGTAGGCATTAAAGGCTGAAGTGGCTCCAAGTATTTCTTGGCTCTGCACCTCCACCCTAGTGCTAGCTGAGGTGTTCACAGTGCACTCTGCTCCAGCCACCAACAGATACCACACCTAAAGGGTTGGTATCCACAATCCAACCCTCTTCCAGGGCCTCTGGGTGGTTTTGTCAGACAAGTGTAGTCTGAGCACCTTCCTGATCTGGTGGCATGCAGATTTGCCTTCCATTTCTGAAGGACCCAAGCTGGGACTACTCAGTCATGCTGTGCAGGATCCAGCTGCTGGCTGAGAGCACAGAACAGATCTCCCTGCCACAGAGTCACAGAGTCACAGAGTGCTTTGGCTTGGAAGAGACCTTGAAGATCATTCAGTCCAACCATCACCCCAGCACTGCCAGGCCACCAGCATGGCCCTCAGCACCACACTTCCACAGCTTTGAAACCCCTCCAGGGCTGGGGACTCCACCACTGCCCTGGGCAGCCTGGGCCAGGCCTGGACAACCCTTTTGGGGAAGAAGGACATCGAGACACTTGAAGGTGTCCAGAGAAGGGCAACAAGGCTGGGGAGAGGCCTCGAGCACAGCCCTGTGAGGAGAGGCTGAGGGAGCTGGGGTTGCTTAGCCTGGAGAAGAGGAGGCTCAGGGCAGACCTCATTGCTCTCTACAACTACCTGAAGGGAGGTTGTAGCCAGGTGGGGTTGGCCTCTTCTCTCTAGCAACCAGCACCAGAACAAGAGGACACAGTCTCAAGCTGTGCCAGGGGAGGTTCAGACTGGAGGTTAGGAAGAAGTTCTTCCCAGCAAGAGAGATTGGCCTTTGGGATGTGCTGCCCAGGGAGGTGGTGGAGTCACTGTCCCTGGAGGGGACTGGATGTGGCACTTGGTGCCGTGGTCTAGTCATTGGGTCTGTGGTGCCAGGTTGGACTCAATGATCTTTGAGGTCTCTTCCAACCTTGGTGATACTGTGAGACTGTGAGACTGTGAAGTTGTTCCTCATGGCCAACCTAAACCTCCCCTTCACCACCTTCTTCACCTCTCTCTGTTTTCTGTTCTGCCTAAGGGAGCTCTCTCTCTCTCTAGCTGCAAAACCAATCCCCAAACAATGCCCTGGGGCTACTGGCTGGCAACCTTCAGGCAGGAAGGATTCATGGGCTGCCAGAAGGAGTCTGGTTGAACGCCCTGAGCTTCCAGAGCCATCAGGCAACCTCTCAGTGCCTCCCTTTATGGCACAGGGGTTAGTGCTTTGCTATGAGTGGTGGCTCTTGTAAGGATGATAGAAACGGAATGAGAATGGTGTGGTACTGAGAGTGAAAATGAAAGAAGCCAGGTGAGATCTAAGAGAGAGAGAGAGCAATTGTTGGTTTTTTCTGGCAGGAAGAAATGATAAAGCCTGCCAGGTGCTGTGAAATCTTTCAGCTGAATCTTTCTCCCAAAGAAATAACAACCAGAGCTTTTGAGCAGAGTGAGAAGGTTGTTGGTCTGGGGTGGAAGGGCAGGACACAACTGTCTGTGCCTGGAAAGCAGTGGCTCACAGAGAAGCTTTTGGGGGCTCAATCCACATCCTGAGCACTTCGGTCTCAGGTGGCTGAGCCTGGTGCAGTGTGCCAGCTGCAGGAGGCTGCAGAGGCTTGCAGGGAAAGCAGGAGCCCAGCTGGCTGCCTTGCAGCAGGCACAGGAGATTTGTCCCACATTTTCTGTACATGATCTCTAGGTGATACTTCTCTTCCTTCTGAGGCTTTTTCCCCTTTTCAGACGCTTCAAGCAGATGAGAGAATTATTTTCCATGTTCTGAGCCGTCCCTGACCTGACTGACAGCAGATTCAGAGTGTGGAGCTGGAGGACAGGCAGGGAGGGAGTCTGGCTAGCTGACAGAGGAGCTGAAGTGGGCTCTGGAAAAGGCTGTGCTGCGGTGGCACTGGGGAGGCCACACCTCACCAGGGATCAGTTTCGAGCTCCTCACTCCAAGAAGGACACTGAGGGCTGGAGCAAGGACAGGGAAGGGCTACAAAGCTGGGGAAGGGTCTGGAGAGCAGGGCTGGGGAGGAGCAGCTGAGGGAGCTGGGGGTGTGCAGCCTGGAGAAGAGGAGGTTGAGGGAGACCTCATTGCTCTCTGCAGCTCCCTGAGAGGAGGCTGGAGCCAGGGGGGGTTGGTCTGTTTAACCAAGTAACAAGGGATAGAACACGAGGAAATGGCCTGGAATGGTGCCAGGGGAGGCTTGGGCTGGAGATGAGGAAAATCCAGAAGACTGGAAGCTGCCAAGGTGGTGCCCATCCACAAGCAGGGCAGGTTGGATGAGCCAGGGAATTCCAGGCCTGGCAGCCTGACCTCAGTGCCAGGCAAGGTTATGGAACAGGTCATCCTGAGTGCAACCACACAGCACTTACAGGATGGCCAAGGGCTCAGGCCCAGCCAGCAGGGATTCAGGAGGGGCAGGTCCTGCCTGACCAACCTGATCTCCTTCTATGCCCAGGTGACTGCCTGGTGGATGTGGGGCAGGCTGTGGGTGTAGTCTGCCTGGAGTCCAGCAAGGCCTTTGACACCATCCCCCCAGCCAACTCCTGGCCAAGCTGTCAGCCCCTGGCTTGGGCAGCAGCACTCTGAGCTGGGTTAGGAACTGGCTGGAGGCTGAGCCCAGAGAGTGGTGGTGAATGGTGCCACAGCCAGCTGGCAGCCAGGCACCAGTGGTGTGCCCCAGGGAGCAGTGCTGGGCCCCATCCTGTTCAGTACCTTTACTGATGATCTGGAGGAGGGCATTGAGTCCATCATCAGTAAATTTGCAGATGACACCAAGTTAGGAGCAAATGTTGGTCAGTTAGAGGGTGGGAGAGGCTCTGCAGAGGGACCTTGACAGGCTGGGCAGATGGGCAGAGGCCAAGGGCAGGAGATTGAACACATCCAAGTGCCAGGTGCTGCACATTGGCCACAGCAACCCCAGGCAGTGCTACAGGCTGGGGTCAGAGTGGCTGAGAGCAGCCAGGCAGAGAGGGACCTGGGGGTGCTGGTTGACAGCAGCTGAACAGGAGCCAGCAGTGTGCCCAGGCAGCCAAGAGGGCCAATGGCATCCTGGCCTGCATCAGGAAGAGTGTGGCCAGCAGGAGCAGGGAGGTCATTCTGCCCCTGGACACTGCACTGGTTAGGCCACACCTTGAGTCCTGTGTCCAGTTCTGGGCTCCTCAGGTTAGGAAAGATGTTGAGCTGCTGGAAGGTGTCCAGAGAAGGGCAACAAAGCTGGGGAGGGGTCTGGAGCACAGCCCTGGGAGGAGAGGCTGAGGGAGCTGGGGTTGCTTAGCCTGGAGAGGAGGAGGCTCAGGGGAGACCTTCTTGCTCTCTCCAACTCCCTGAAGGGAGGTTGTAGCCAGGTGGGGGTTGGTCTCTTCTCCCAGGCAGCCAGCACCAGAACAAGAGGACACAGTCTCAAGCTGTGCCAGGGGAGGTTTAGGCTGGAGGTTAAGAAGAAATTCTACACAGAGAGAGAGATTTGCCCTTGGGATATGCTGCCCAGGGAGGTGGTGGAGTCACCATCCCTGGAGGTGTTTAGGAGGAGACTTGAGGGGGTCCTTGGTGCCATGGGTTAGTTGATTAGATGGTGCTCGACTTGATGATCTTGAAGGTCTATTTCAACCTTACTAATTCTATTCTATTCTATTCTATTCTATTCTATTCTATTCTATTCTATTCTATTCTATTCTATTCTATTCCATTCCATCCTGACTTCTTCAGCTGACCACAGGCTCTCATGAAGCTGTAAGTGGTGCTGGGCAGTTGGGATGCCAATGCAGTTCTGGAGCTTTGTTTCTCTTTACTTTCATTGTTATTCATTTCATTGAAGGTGTGTTGGTTTCCTTCCCAGTCCATCAGTCTCTCTCCCTTGTTCCCTTTCTTTTGGGAGTTCATGGGGCACCTCAGGACTCCTCCCTGACCCCTTGCACTGCCTCATTGCAGTTTTTTCCTTTGCAGATAAACAAGACTCAGCCCAGACTTTGCCTGTCCCTGGGGCTGGCTGTGCTCCTTGCTCGAGCTGCATTGATGGGCTGCCTTCCATGTGCTGTGTTTCAATAGGCTCTAGAGCTCCTCACCAAACACTTCCACCTTGTGAGAATAGAATAGAATAGAATAGAATAGAATAGAATAGAATAGAATAGAATTAACCAGGTTGGAAAAGACCTTTGAGATCATCAAGTCCAACCTCTCACCCAGCACCATCGGATCAACTCAACCATGGCACCAAGTGCCTCATCCAGTCTCTTCCTAAACACCTCCAGGGATGGGGACTCCACCACCTCCCTGGGCAGCACATCCCAAGGGCGAATCACTCTGTGTAGAATTTCTTCCTCACCTCCAGCCTAAACCTCCCCTGGCACAGCTTGAGACTGTGTCCTCTTGTTCTGGTGCTGGCTGCCTGGGAGAAGAGACCAACCCCCACCTGGCTACAACCTCCCTTCAGGGAGTTGTTGAGAGCAAGAAGGTCTCCCCTGAGCCTCCTCTTCTCCAGGCTAAGCAACCCCAGCTCCCTCAGCCTCTCCTCCCAGGGCTGTGCTCCAGACCCCTCCCCAGCCTTGTTGCCCTTCTCTGGACACCTTCCAGCAGCTCAACATCTTTCCTAAACTGAGGGGCCCAGAACTGGACACAGGACTCAAGGTGTGGCCTAACCAGTGCTGAGCACAGGGCAGAATGACCTCCCTGCTCCTACTGGCCACACTCTTCCTGATGCAGGCCAGGATGCCATTGGCCCTCTTGGCTGCCTGGGCACACTGCTGGCTCCTGTTCAGCTGCTGTCAACCAGCACCCCCAGGTCCCTCTCTGCCTGGCTGCTCTCAGCCACTCTGACCCCAGCCTGTAGCACTGCCTGGGGTTGCTGTGGCCAATGTGCAGCACCTGGCACTTGGATGTGTTCAATCTCCTGCCCTTGGCCTCTGCCCATCTGTCCGGCCTGTCAAGGTCCCTCTGCAGAGCCTCTCCCACCCTCTAACTGACCAACATCTGCCCCCAGCTTGGTGTCATCTGCACATTTGCTGATGACTGTCTCAATCCCCTCATCCAGATCATCAATGAATATATTGATCAGGATGGGGCCCAGCACTGCTCCCTGGGGCACACCACTGGTGCCTGGCTGCCAGCTGGCTGTGGCACCATTCACCACCACTCTCTGGGCTCAGCCTCCCGCTAGTTCCTAACCCAGCTCAGAGTGCTGCTGCCCAAGCCAGGGGCTGACAGGAGTTTGCTGTGGGGGATGGTGTCAAAGGCCTTGCTGGAGTCCTAGCTCAGGAATGCTCAATGGGCCAGGGAGCTGAGAACCACTCCAGCCTTGTGGAACCCATGGCTGATGGATTGCTCTGGGAGGCTGCCACTTGCATGGAAGGTGAGCAGTGTGTGGGTGGAAGGCACTCCAGGAACTGCTTTTTCATGATGGCAAATTCAAGAGGGTTGGGAAATTGCAAACCTGGCCCTTGCCTCTTTCTCCCTGTGTGCAGCCTGCCTCTGCCATCCTGAACTGACCTGGCAAAATCCATCCAGTTCATTGATTTAGCCCTGGCTGCTCTCCTCTGGAGCTGCTCCAGCTCCTCAATGTCCTTCTTGGAGTGAGGGCCCAGAACTGAACCCAGTCCTCAGGCTGTGACCTGGTGCTGAGTCCAGAGGGACAATCTCCTCTCCAGTCCTGCTGGCCACACGAGAAGTGTAGCTTTATGTTTGGAAACAAATGATGTCTGGTTTGTAAGAATGGGTCTGGTCAGACTTCCAGGGCTCTCTTCTCCGAGCTGATAAATGGAAAGGGTGATGTTTGTGTTGGCTGTGTCACCTCCATCACTCTGCTTCCAATCCATCAGCATCTCTTGGAGAAAGGGCTCAAATATGTTGCCCTGGTAAGCACCACGGGGAGGAAAAAAGCTCATTCATTACTGCTGCTGTGTTTGTGTTCTGCACATGCAACGCAAAGGAGTGAAATGAAATCTCATCCTTCCCTCTGCCCTGACAGCAGACAGCAGCAGCCTTTCTTCTCCCCTGCCAAAAACCAGCCTGGAGGTCAGATCCTCAGTTTCATTTTGCATCAGCCATGGAGAGCAGGAGCAAGTGTGGACAGGGCAGGAGCAATGGGAGCCTGGAGCCCTGAGCTCTGTTTCTGGCTCTGCTTTTACCTCTTTGCAGTCTGGAGCAAAACCATTTGACCTCTGCTCTGCAGTTTCTCAGTTCATGAAATAGGAAGAAGTTCAGCTTCCTGCAGATGTCTCTGATCGTTTGCCAGGATTGTGTCTTGTCTACCTGGGTTTAGTGGCTCCAAGGGTCCTGCAAAGCCACTGAAAGCTGAAGCAGAAAATGCAGCACACAACCAAGAACAAAATGCTCTCGGACAGTTAAGATTGAAGACTACAAAGAGCTTCTGAAGGTGCTAACCCAAGCCAGGAGAAGGGCTCAGAGAGCCACTGGTGCTATTAAATGCTGATAAATGATGTACCCCAGGCTGCCAGGAGAGGGAATTTGATGTTTGGCACAAAGAGCTGAACCCGACCCTCAGCACACAGCCTGGAGCTGCCACAAACAGCCAGGGGTAGGGCTCTGCTTGCTGGCACACAGCCATCAAGATGCTGCAGACAGTGGAACATCTCCCTGAGCGGACAGGCTGAGGGAGCTGGGGCTTGGAGCAGAGCAGCCTGAGGGCTGCCCTCATTGCTGGGGATAAAGATGTGCAGGGCTGGAGCCAGGCTCTGCTCAGGGATGGCCAAGCACAGCACAAGGGGCACCGGGGGCAAGCTGGAGCAGAGGAGGTGCCAGGGGAACAGGAGGGAGAATTTTGTCCCTGTGAGGATGCCAGAGCCTGGAGCAGGCTGCTCAGAGAGGCTGTGGAGTCTCCTGCTCTGGAGACATTCAGAACCCACCTGGATGTGTTCTGGGTGCCCTGCTCTGGGTGCCCTGCTCTGGCAGGGGGTTGGACTGGGTGCTCTCTGGAGGTCCCTTCCAACCCCTAACCTTCTGTGATTCTGTCCAGCTGTGCCCAGTTTGGCTGTGCACACAGCTGAGGGTGGTCACCACAGTCAAGGACAGGGCAGGCTCTGAGAGCTGCCTGGTGGTCTGGGTGTGCTGCCCCTTCTCTCTGCTTTCCCAGGAGAAGGAGGAATTTGGGGCAGTTTGTAGCCCTGTTGAGAGGGGACACCAAGGAGTGAAGCTCCTGAGGACTGGCTGAGCAAAATGGCTGAGTGGCTGAACGTCCTGGGGTGAGGTTTTTGGAGCTCTGTGTTTTCCTGAGGCTGGGAGAAGGGAAAAGAAGATGATCTTCTTGCTGAGGGTGAGGAGAGACTGAGGGAAGGGTGCTCAGGCTGTCCTGAGCCAGGGCTGGGGGCAGAGGGTCCTGTGCCAGCTCCAGGCCCTGAGGGCTCTGTAAATGATGGTGGCTGTTTCTAAGCATGCTTAGTGCCCCCTTGTTATTGGGGCAAACCTTTGGAGCTCCCTTTGAACCCAGAGAGTGCTGACCCACTGCCTGCTCCAGCTGAGGACCTGGGACACCCTGTGGGCAGCTGTGGGGCAGCCTCAGGGGGGCCAAGCTGAGCTGCACCTCTGCCTCCCCTGTGGCTTGCTCCAGTGATTAATGACAGCAGCTGTTTGAAAACCTGGTGCCTCTCTTGCAGTCTAAACTTGCCTGCTTCCAGGCTCCAGCCAGGGGCTGTTTATCTCTGTGTGCAGGCTCTGGAGGTGGGCACTGGGGGAGGAGGGGTAGGTGATCTCCCACCTGTGGGGCATGAACCCAGCCCCTTTCCCAGCATCTCCCAGGGATGGTTTTCCAGTTGCTGCATCTTGCAAGGGTTGTGTTGCCCCTGAGGGGAAGAGCTCTTTGCTTTTGCAGAGTGGAGTTGGAAGGGACCTCTGGGGATCATCCAAGCCCCCTGCCAGAGCAGGGCACCCACAGCAGCCTGCCCAGGAGCACAATGCCCGGGGGGGGGTTGGAAGCTCTCCACACAAGGACACTCCTCAGCCTCTCTGGGCAGCCTGCTCCAGGCCTCCAGCACCCCCACACCAAATAACTTTCTCCACATCTTCAGATGGAACCTCCTGGGTTCCAGCCTGTCCCTGTTCCCTGTCCTGTCCCTGGGCACCACCAAACAGAGCCTGGCCCCTTCCTCCTGACCCCCACCCCTCAGATATTTACAGACATTGATCAGGTCCCTTCTCTGCTTTCTCCTCTCCAGAATAAACAGCCCCAGGGCTGTCAGCCTTTCTTCAGAGCAGAGATGTTCCAGTCCTCTCATCATCCTCACAGCCTCCCCTGGACTCTCTCCAGCAGTTCTCTGTCTCTCCTGAACTGGGGAGCCCAGAACTGGACCCAGGACTCCAGCTGTGGCCTCCCTAGGGCAGAGTAGAGAGGGAGGAGAACCTCCCTTGCCCTGCTGGCCACACTCTTCTCCATGCCCCCCAGGACCCCATTGGCCTTCTTGGCCACCAGGGCACATTGTTGCCTCATGGGGAACTTGCTGTCCCCCAGCACTCCCAGATGCTTCTCCTTGGAGCTGCTTCCCAGCAGCTCCCCCTCAGCTGTGCTGCTGCAGGAGGTTGTTCCGCCCCAGGGCCAGGACCCTGCCCTTGCCCTTGGTGAGCTCCATGAGGTTCCTCTTCTCCAGCTCTGCAGCCTGGCCAGGGACACCAGGCTTTGTGATCCGTGTCGTGGACACTCGGGGTCAGGGCTCGGGTGCCCAGGTGCTCGCTGCCTGCTCCCGAGCCTGGGCTCCCCGGGCTCGCTCCGTGCGCCGGCGGCACCCGGGCTCGGCTTGCCCCGGGGGTTCCCGGCCTCGGGGAAGCGGCTGGCAGCGGGGTGCGCGGCGCGGCCCGGCAAGGGTTAACGCCGAGACCCCACCCCCGCTTTGACGGAGCCCGACCAGCCTCGCCAAATTTGAAAAGGAGGCGAGGGCCGAGTGTGCGCCCTGGGCGCGAAGAGCGGCGCTGCCTTCGACCCTGCGCGGGCAGCGGCCGCCGGCTCGCCTGGCCCGGGACAGGGCTGCTGGGGGAGCCGCAGCTGCGCCTCGCTGTCCCGGGCGCTCCCGCGACCTGCTCCCGGGGGCACCTCCGAGCAGTGGGAGGCACGGGGGTCCCGCCGCTGCCGTGCCGTGAAGAGAAGAGCCAAAGGGGGCAGGGGAGCAGCCTGCGGCCGCCACCATGCAGCTCGCCCTGCTCCTGTCCTGGTGCTGCTGCCTGCAGGGCTGCGCGCTGGGCACCGGCTTCCTCTACCAGTTCCCGGCGTCCACCCTGCAGCACAACTACCCGGAGCAGAGCTCGGGCTCGCCGGGCAGCGGCTTCGCCACCCGCCGGTGAGTAAGGGCCGGGTCCGGTTCCCCGGGCAGCAGGCTGGACCCCGCCGGTGCCTGCCGGGGGGAACAGCGGACACGGCGATGCCCGAGGCGGGGGCTGCAATGCCCGGGGAGGCTGCGAGGGGCTTCTCGGAGCTGGGGTGGGGGCTGCCTACCTGGGCTGGGACCGGGAGCGACTGGATCTGAGCTTCGGCAGATGAGAGCGTCGGGCTCTGCCCCCCGGCCCCTCGGCGAGGGGAAGGGGCCATGGGGCAGCGTGTGCAGTGCCCAGCCGCGGTCCCTCCCGAGGCCGACCCTGGTGATGCCGGCAGAGGGAACTGTTCTGGCCCTCGGCTGCCAGGAGGACTTGTTCAGCTCAACAAAGGAAAGCCACTCGTTACAGAGCTCCGCTCCGCAGCCGCAGCTCTCGCAGAGCTCTTTAAACCCAGACTCTCGCTGCCGCCAGCCCAAACCCCTTCCCTACGAACTTGACGGCGATCGCTCTTGTCTTGCTGCAAACAACTCGGGCGTCTCCCTCTCCCCTCTGCTTTCTCCGGGTCTTTCTCCAGAGGTGAAACAGCTGTTCAGATGAATGACCCGCACTGTGTGAAGCCAGAGACTGCCTTAACCCGACTCCAGTTGTTCTTCAATTTCACTGTTTCTCTATTTATTTCCCCCCCTGCAATTCCCTGAAACGGGGACTTGGGGAATTTAATATTCAGGGCTCGTCCACCCTGTCTCTCCCTCTTTCCCTCTTCCCCTTGCTAATACCTAGTTTGCATGAGTTAAGCTCATGAGGAAATGGCCTCAAGCTGTGCCAGGGGAGGTTCAGGTTGGATATTAGGAAGTATTCCTTCCCAGCAAGGATTCTCGGGCACTGTCCCCGGGAGGTGGTGGAGTCCCCACGCCTGGAGGTGTTTAAAAGCTGCCTGGATGTGGTGCTGAGGGACCTGGTTCAGCGGCGGTGGCTTAGCAGCAGTGGTCGGGTTGTGAGCTCTAGGCAAAGGTCGGACTTGATCTCAAAGGTCTCTTCCAACCTCAGCAGCTCTGTGGTGCTAAGCTGCCGTGGGGGAGGGCTTTTAGCAGCGCTGATTCGGGCTAGGGGCTGGGCGAAGGCGTCGGCAGCAGATCTCCATCGGCCTGCCCCGGGAGAAGGGCAGCGGGCGCTCGCACATCTGGTGCCTATTTCATCTCGGAGTGGGGGTGGCTTTGTTTGCTGGGCTGTCAAACAGCCCTCAGTCTGTAGGGGTGTGATGTTAAACTGCAGTAACTGTCAAAGGGTTTGAAACGGCAGAAAATTATAGGAGAGTAATGGGATAAACCTATCCCAGCTGGCTGTGGGCCAGGATACCCCTTCCCGAAGCATGAGCTGCAATGAGAACCACATGTCACTTGTCTTACATGTCTATTAGCCTGCAGATCTCGGTGCACAGCTACCACGCTTGCCTGGGCTCCAGCTCTGCTCACCAAGGACCTTCCCCAGCTCACACTCCTGCAGGATTTTCCCATGCCTCAGTTGTTTGGATAGCTGATGCTCTGGCAGGGGAACGTGTCCCTCTCCAAGCCCATAAAGTGTTGTACAAAACCATCTAAAGCTGATCCAAACAATGGTGTTGGGAAAGCTGATGGACTTGGTTGGGTTTTTCCCTTCCTTTCTTTTTTCCCTCCGTCCAGTGGAACTTTGCCATGCGTGACTCTCCCATTCTAGCTGAAAGCAGAAGGGGAGATAAAAAGGGAAGGGGGGAGGAAAGAAATCAGTGATGGATGCTTAGAAATAAAAATGCAAGTGCTTAGTCAACACCACACACTGAAACAATCTTTGCCTGCTCTCATCTCCCCTGGATGGAGTGGTGGAGCCTGGTTGTTGACAAATATCTGACTGCTTCTCTTTCTGATGGGAAAATCTGTGTGGGGAAACATTACCCAGGCACTAAGTTGGACCTCTGGAGGGAACCTGCTGCAGGGTGCAGGTTGGGATAGCTGCTGGGTAAGAAGGGGAAGCTTTTTGCTCTCAAATGCTGATCTGTGTGGGTGTGAAGCCTTTTTTTCCAGGGGCTGGATCAGACTGGACTGAACTGCTGCTCACATTGCTCTGTGTCCCTTTTGCCATCTAAAGAGGGGATCTGAGTGGCACCCGAGTTGTGTGGAGCAATGGTAGCTCCATCACAGCAGAGCTTGCTGGCCTCTGCCCTGGAGGGGCTGTGGAGGATGCAGTGGGGTGGGCAGGTGATCACTGCTGACAGAACCACAGAGTTGTGCCATCTGGAAAAGGCCTCTGAGATGGCTGAGCCCAGCATTTGTCTGGCTCCACCAAGCCTGCCAGGTGCCACTGCACAGAATCACAGAATGCATGGGGCTGGAAGGGGCTCTTGAGCCCCAATCCCCCTGCAATGGGCAAGGAGATCTCCAGCTAGATCAGCTTGCTCAGGGCCACATCCAGCTTGGCCTTGAATGTTTCCAGGGATGTGGCCTCATCATGGCCATTCTCATGTTCTCTTCTGCAACTTCCCAGCAAGTGCTTTGTCCAGTGGCTTTGGCACTTCTGGGTGCCATCATCCAGCACAAGCAGGACAGAGAGCCCTGGAGGTTACTGCTGCACCTCCAGGCTTTGGTGCTTTGCAGCATGCTGGTGTGATGCTCTACAGCTGGTACAAGACACACCATGATCCTGCAGTTCACAGAGCTGTCAGGGCTGGAAGGGACCTCAAGGATCATCCAGTTCCAACCCCTGCCATGGGCAGGGACACCTCACACCGCAGCAGGTTGCTCACAGCCACCTCCAGCCTGGCTGCAAACACCTCCAGGCAGGAGGCTTCCACCTCCCTGGGCAGCCTGTGCCAGGCTCTCACCACCCTCATGGGCAACAACTTCTTCCTCACAGCCAATCTCAATCTCCCCACTTCTAGGTCTGCTCCATTCCCCCCAGTCCTATCCCTCCCTGACACCCTCAAAAGTCCCTCCCCAGCTTGCTTGGAGCCCCCTGCAGATCCTGCAAGGCCACAATGAAGTCTCCTGGGAGCCTTCTCCTCTCCAGCCTGCACAACCCCAACTCCCTCAGTCTGTCCTCACAGCAGAGCAGCTCCAGCCCTCTGCTCATCCTCATGGCTCTTCTCTGGACACCTTCCAGCCCCTTCCTGGCACAGAGGCTCCAGCACTGGACCCATAGCTCCAGCTGTGCTCTCAGCAGAGTGGAGCAGAGGGGCAGAATCCCCTCCCTGGCCCTGCTGGCCACACTTCTCTGGCTGCAGCCCAGGCTCTGCTTGGCTCTCTGGGCTGCAAGTGCTCCCTGCTGGCTCCTGCTGAGCTTCTCCTCCCCCAGCACCCCCAAGGCCTTTTCTCCAGGGCTGCTCTTCAGCCAGTTCCTGCCCAGCCTCTATCAGTGCTTGGGGTTGCCCTGCCCCAGCTGCAGGACCTTGCCCTTGGTCTTGTTGAACCTCCTGAGGTTGCCCTGGGCCCAGCTCTGCAGCCTGTGCAGGTCCCTCTGGATGGATCCTTGCCTCCAGCTGTCAGCAGCACCACACAGCCTGGTGCCATCAGCAACCCTGCTGAGGGAGCCTCAGAGCCACTGTCCATGGCTCCCACAAAGATGTTGAACAGTTGTCTTCCTCTGAGCTTGCTCAGCAGTGAGGCCATGGCTGAGCTCTTTCACAGTCTGCTATCAATTGCTTTCAGAATTAGCTTTTCAGAAAAGTTCTGTTGGGGATGGCAAAGTTGTTGTGATTTTTTTTTGTCTCCTGTCTAGAAAAGCATTCAGAACACAATAGCTGCTACAGGCCTTGGTATCCAAGGTGCCTCAGAGATGGACTGCTGAGAAGTGCTGAACGTTTGGTTTCTCCTGGCAGAAAATGAAGGCCTTGGGCAGCACAAAAAGCTTGGTGGGGAGTGGAGTGGAGGGAAGTTTGAAGGGAAAAAAATCACCTTCAAAATGCAAGTGTGGAATGTTTGTGGTGGTGGAATGGTGCTTGCTTGCTTTCCTCCTGTCAGGTGGAACATTCTAGCTTCTGCCTGGCTTCAGGTCAAGGTTGTTAGACCAGGGACACTTGCAGTCTGTCTTGGCCTGTGCTTGAGTCGCTCTGCACTTCTCTGGGGGATGTGCAAGTTCTGAGGAGTGAAATCCCAGCAGCAGCCTGAGCTGGTGTGGTGTGCACTGCAGCAGCCTCACAGTGGGGTTTGAAGGCCACATGCAGCAGGGTGCTGCTGCGCTAGGCAGTGGGGAGGGGAAGTGGGTCTGACCCAAGCAGTAAGGATGGAGGGGCTGCCTGCCAAGGAGCTGCTGTTGTGCTCCAGACCTGGACATGAGGAGCTTTGCTGAGTGAAGGAAATGCTGGCAGCAGCTTGGTTGTTAAAGGCCTCCTGCATCTGTGTCTTGGGAGCTGGTGTTCTCCCAGCTCAACTCCTCAGCCTGTTTTCCTGGGGCTCAAATCAGTGATGCAATTCCTTGTGGACTCCAGGGTGGGCTTCTGAGCCTGGAAACCTCTTTGGTTGTGGGATGGAGGCAGCTGAAAGAAACTCATCAAACATGATCCAGAAAGTGATGTAGGATAACTCACTGCTGCATCAGAAGCATCACCAAAGTCAGCTGTGGCGGATGCAGGGCCCAGCTGTGAGAGACGCCCCTTCAACACACCTTCCCTCAGCCTAAACATGCCCTGCAGCCGGCGAAGATCAGAACCACAGCACTGCAAAGGACAGAATGTCCAAGCTGCTGTTACCCAGACCCTGCTGGCAATTCCAAAGCAGTAGTTATTGGCCTCAGTCTGGAAGAAGATGGATTTGCCCCACTGGCAGAGGTTGCCCAGGCAGGCTGTGGAGGCTCCAAGCCTGGCAGTGTTCAAAGCCAAGCCAGACAGGGCCTTGGGCAGCCTGGTCCAGTAGGGGTGTTCCTGCCCATGGCAGGGTGGGTGGAACTAAATGGTCTTTAAGGTCCCTTCCAACCCAAACCATTCCATGATTCACACAAAGATGATCCGAACTTGATTTCAGCCCCAAATTCTGAGCCTCTTGTGGCTCTTAAGCAGGTGTGGGATACAAAGCTGTGCAGAGATGTGGTTCTTTTCTCTTTACTGAGAGGCGTTCTGAGTCATTCCCTCCATCCCCTTATATTCTGCTCGTTGCCTGAGGTCTCTGGTTGGCAATGGGCTGTGTGAGGATGTCAAGCAAACCAAGTGGGATCTGTGTCATGCTGAACCCTCTGCACTAGTCCCCCTTTGAAGTGCCCCAACCCAGGAGGTCTGAAGCTCATCTCCAATCCCTTGAACTCTCTGCTGTTTGCTTCCTGGGCTCTGCAGCCATAGGATCCCCATTTGATGGTGGGGGGCAGTGCTGGAGCTTCTCAAGGCAATGAGCAGTGAAGCTGATGGCTGTGTGAGGACCTAGCAGAGCTGGAAAGGCTTTGAGATGCCAGAGCTGACTGCTAGCTGCTGCAATAAATTTGTCTTCATTTAGGAAATCTCCCAGGGCCTTGCCTTTCCAGCTGCTTGTGTGAATCACTTCCTCTCATGGAGGTCTCCTTTACCAGCTCTGAGAAGAAAAAGGGAGCAGAGAGGCAAAGCAATGGGTGGCAGTGAATTGTGCTCCCCTTGGATAAATTAGCAGATGTGTCCCTTTCACTAGCCCTTATTGGGTCACTTTCTCAGAGCTGGGCTTGGCAGTGCACTGAAACCCCAGAGAAACTTCATGGCCAAGTGAAGCTTTGTCACACGGGGACCATGG
Organism: Picus viridis; assembly: GCA_033816785.1. Lineage (NCBI taxonomy): Eukaryota > Metazoa > Chordata > Aves > Piciformes > Picidae > Picus > Picus viridis. The sequence goes on from CM066598.1 coordinate 14,173,499, forward strand.
AATGTTTGCTCTCCTCTCTGTTTTGTTGGGCTGTGTCTTGATAAAGGGTCTCTGGTGACACCCCACCTGGAGCACTGTGTCCAGTTCTGGAGCCTCTGTGTCAGGAAGGCTCTGGAGGTGCTGGAAGGGGTCCAGAGAAGGGCCACGAGGAGGAGCAGAGGGCTGGAGCTGCTCTGCTGTGAGGACAGACTGAGGGAGTTGGGGTTGTGCAGGCTGGAGAGGAGAAGGCTCCAAGGAGACCTAATTGTGGCCTTGCAGGATCTGCAGGGGGCTCCAAGCAAGCTGGGGAGGGACTTGTGAGGGTGTCAGGGAGGGATAGGACTGGGGGGGATGGAGCAGACCTAGAAGTGGGGAGCAGACCTAGAACTGGGTAGATTCAGGCTGGATGTGAGGAAGAAGTTGTTGCCCATGAGGGTGGTGAGAGCCTGGCACAGGCTGCCCAGGGAGGTGGTGGCAGCCTCCTGCCTGGAGGTGTTTGCAGCCAGGCTGGAGGTGGCTGTGAGCAACCTGCTGCGGTGTGAGGTGTCCCTGGCCATGGCAGGGGGTGGAACTGGCTGAGCCTTGAGGTCCCTTCCAACCCTGACAGCTCTGTGATTCTGTGACAGGAGGGGGAAAGAAGAAAGGCTGAGGGAGCACGGCCTGTAAGCACAGAGGCCTGCTGGACCAGCATAATGGAGCAGCTCCTCATGCTCTTTTCTTTCTTGCATTAGACCTCCAGCATGTCTGGAAGCATTCTTGTTTGGTGAAGCATGGCCTGGCTGTCCTGCAGGGTGAGGCTAAGCTGCACCCACCCTCATTTCTGCAATGGGCTCAAAGCTCTCAGCTCCATTTTAATTAGCGTGGTGCAGACAGTGCTTAAATTCCCCCAGGCAGAACATTTGTGTGGAGGCCAAAGCACAGAGCCAGCCTGTGCCAACCAAGGCATCACAGACACCCTGCTGAGGATCTCCTGCCTGGGCTGTTTGTGCCCAGCACAGCTTGGGGCCCAGTTAGAGTCCTTAATGCTGCTGCAGACAGGAGCCGGGGTGGGAGCTGTGAGGTTGTTCCTCGGTGGCTCTCACGGAGTCACAGATTGCATTGCCCCTCAAGGGGCATCTTGTCCAACCCCTGCACTGAGCAGGGACACCTCCAGCTAGATCAGATTGCTCAGAGCCACACCACGTCTGACCCTGAATGTCTCCAGGGATGGGTTAGGGTTCCAGCAGCTTCCACCACCTCTCTGGGCAACCTGTTGCAGTGTTTCACCACCCTCATTGTGCAGAACTTCCTCTGGGGTGGCTCCCGAGGAGGCCATGAGGATGATCAGAGCCTTCCAGCACCTGAAGGGGACCTACAAGAAAGCTGGGGAGGGACTTTTTACAAGGGCTTGTAGAGAGAAGATGAGGGAGAGTGGATTGAAGCTGGAAGAGGGGAGATTGAGACTGGAGATGAGGAAGACATTCTTGACAAGCTGGGGAGACACTGGAATAGGCTGCCCAGGGAGGCTGTGGCTGCCTCCTGCCTGGAGGTGTTCCAGGCCAGGCTGGATGAGGCCTTGAGCAGCCTGTGCTGGTGGGAGGTGTCCCTGCCCATGGCAGGGGGTTGGAGCTGGCTGAGCTTTGGGGTCCCTTCCAGCCCAAACACATTCTATGAATGTCCAACCTAAATCTCCTCTGCTCCAGTTTCAAACCACTGCCCCTTGGCCTGTCACTGCAGGCCCTTGTAAAAAGTTCCTCCCCAGCTCTCTTTTCTTCTAGGGAAAGACAATCATTTGTGGACCTCCAGTTTATGCCATGGTTTAGGCATTGGGGTTTGCCAGGTTTGCTGTTTTCCTCCTCTTGGCAATGGACAGATGTGTGAGAGGGTGTTTGGGTGTAAGGTTCAGCCCTGGGCGTCTGCAAACAGCTGATTGTTTTGGAGAGGAGCACAGACAGGAGGCTGCTCCAGGCCTGAGACTCCTTTTCAGCTTCCAAAGCAGAGGAATCATAGCTCAGGCAGAGGAAGCAACCTCTCTGTCTGTTCAGAAGTGGCTTATCTCCTGGTGGCACACGTGATGGACGCTGCTGAGACAGAACCTGAAGGCAGCTTCATAGTGTCTCATGTTTATGAGAGATCAGTCTCCTCTTCCATATCTGTGTGGTTGGGCTGGAACAGAGGCTCTAGAATCTGCCACTTGGGTCACAGCAATTGGTTTTCAAACCTCTTCAAAGCTGAGAAGAGAAGGTATCTGTGAGCTTCTTTTACTGCTCTGTACCACAGTATCACCAAGGTTGGAAGAGACCTCAAAGATCATCGAGTCCAACCTGTCACCACAGACCCCATGACTAGACCATGGCACCAAGTGCCACATCCAGTCCCCTCTTGAACACCTCCAGGGATGGTGACTCCACCACCTCCCTGGGCAGCACATCCCAGTGGTGAATCACTCTCTCTGGGAAGAACTTTCTCCTCACCTCCAGCCTAAACCTCCCCTGGCACAGCTTGAGACTGTGTCCTCTTGTTCTGGTTGCTAGAGAGAAGAGGCCAACCCTCACCTGGCTACAACCTCCCTTCAGGTAGTTGTAGAGAGCAATGAGGTCTCCCCTGAGCCTCCTCTTCTCCAGGCTAAGCAACCCCAGCTCCCTCAGCCTCTCCTCACAGGGCTGTGCTCAAGGCCTCTCCCCAGCCTTGTTGCCCTTCTCTGGACACCTTCAAGTGTCTCGATGTCCTTCTTAGACTGAGGGGCCCAGAACTGGACACAGGACTCAAGGTGTGGCCTAACCAGTGCAGTGTCCAGGGGCAGAATGACCTCCCTGCTCCTGCTGGCCACACTGTTCCTGATGCAGGCCAGGATGCCATTGGCCCTCTTGGCTGCCTGGGCACACTGCTGGCTCATGTTCAGCCTCCCATCGACCAGCACCCCCAGGTCCCTCTCTGCCTGGCTGCTCTCAGCCACTCTGACCCCAGCCTGTAGCTCTGCCTGGGGTTGCTGTGGCCAAAGTGCAGCCCCTGGCACTTGGACTTGTTGAATGCCATCCTGTTGGCCTCTGCCCATCTGTCCAGCCTGTGATCTGTGTGACTCCTGCCTGTCCTGTGAGAGCTGAGTAGGGCTCATAGAATGGGTTGGGTTGGAAGGGACCTTACAGATCATCCAGTTCCAACCCCAGTGCCACCAGCCCAGATGGAGGCCACCCCAGCCACCTTTGTGCTGAGCAAACACCATCTGCCAAAACTTGGTACCACTGCCCAGCCCTGCCCCGCTCGTGCCCAGCCCTGCCCCGCTCGTGCCCAGCCCTGCCCCGCTCGTGCCCAGCCCTGCCGTCACATCGAGTGGGCAGATGTCTCTTTAATCAGTCTCAAGCTGTTCTGCCCCTAGGAATGGGCTGGAAGTGGGTGTGGGTGTGGGTGACAGGCACTTGTCTGCTGAGAGCATCTTGGAAATGCAGTGCAACGGAGTCATGAGGCAGGACAGCAGCCCCTGGGACGTGGTTCTGTAACCAAGACCTAGCAAGCCTGGGAAGAAGAGATCTGCTCCTGTTTCTTCTGGGTGATGTTCCTCTTCCCCCTGGCCCCCCTCTTGGTTCCTGCTTTCCTCTTCTCAGTGGAATGGAAACACCAAGGGCGTGTGGTGGGAAGAGAATCATGGAATCACAGGTTGGAAAAGGTCTCTGACATCATCTGGTCCAACCAGCAAGCCGCCACCACCGTGGCCACTAGCCCCTGCCCCCAGGTGCCATGGCCACACAGCTCTTGAGAACCTCCAGGCGGTTCAGGATGATACCTGTTGCATGAGAGGAGAGTTTTTGAGGTAGACCCTGCAGAAGTGAGGAAGTAATGCAGCAAATGTGATTGCACGACCTGAGTACTGCACTTACTGCTCTCCTGTGTGCAAACTGGAGCAGGATGTTGCTTACCCTGTGTGTGTTGGATCTTAGAGCTGCTTGGTGCCAAGAAAAGGCAGCAGCCGAGGTGCTAAAGGAGCTGAAGCCTCCTTTGGCCCTGTCATGATGACCTGGGGAGATGGAGTTGATCCCTGCAGGCCTTGCACATCAGCACCTGGCTCCCACCCCCGGGGTTTGTTTAGCCCTTCAGGAGTGTGGTGCTGGGAGCTCTCAGCTGTTGGAAGTGCTGCTTCTGCTGGGGACAAGGCTCCTCTTCTCCAGGCTGAACACCCCTGACTCACCTCTTCTCTTCCTCCTGCCTCATTGCCTGGTTTCCCATCTTTCCTCTTGCCTCCTCCTGCTTTCCCAGAGCCAGCCTGGCTGCTGCCACCCTGCTCACTGCTTCTCATCACTGTATCTCGAGCAGACTTTGGGCTGTCTGCATTGTCAGGTGGCAGTGAAAGTGCCACCAGCAGGAGGATTTCTGTTGCTGTGCTGGGATGTGCAAAGGCTCTCCTGGAAGCCAACACCTGGCTGTGGCTGTCAGCAGCCCTGTGCCTCAGCTGTGCCTGTTCCAGAGGCATTGGCAGGGACTTTGCAGGTTTTGGTGAAGGGAGAAAGAGAAGAGAGAAGTGAGACCCTGCCAGGGCCGCAGGAGCTTGGATGCTAACCACCTCTGAGCTGCACTTCACAGAATGCAAACTGGCACAGCCCTGCAGGGGAGCTTAGGAACCCTTGGCATCTCTGAACATCAGCCCTTAACTCTGAGCTGTAACCAAGCTGTTCATTAACCTTCTTGCACACAGCTCTCCAAGGACTCTGTCCTTTGCAAACCTACTTTTGAGTCTCAACCATCTATCCACTTAACATGCTGTGTTGAGTGAAGGCTCAGAGTTGCTTTGTGCATGGAGTCTGACTTGGGAAGAGCTCTTCCTGCAAGGTCCCTGGAGAGCTCTGTGGGGGCATCTCTGTGACCTGTTCCTGTCACCTTCTCATGTGCATGGTGAATCGAACTCCAGGTCCTGGTTCTGAATTCTCAAGAGATCTTAGAGGAATAGATCCTCAGTTCTCAGGAATTGGGGGCCTGGAACATCTCTGGTGAGGGAAGGCTGAGGGGATTGGGACTTCTAGTCTGGCAAAGAGCAGCTTGAGTGGGATCTCATCAATGCTGATCAGTCCTTCAAGGATGGGTGTCTGCAGGATGGGGCCAGGCTTTGTTCAGGGGTGCCTAATGACAGGACAAGGGCACAAACATCATCATCAGAAGTTCCATCTGAACAGGAACTCCATCTGGGCAGGAGTTGCTTTGATTTAAGGGTGACAGAGCCCTGGAGCAGGCTGCCCAGAGAGGTTGTGGAGTCTCCATCTCTGGAGACATTGCAAACCTGCCTGGGTTGTTCCTCTGTGACCTTCTCTAGGTGTCCCTGCCTTGGCAGGGGGTTGGACTGGATGCTCTCCAGAGGTCCCTTCCAACCCCTACCCCTCTGTGGGAGCAGTCTGGTTGCTGCTGTGATGCTGTATCTGGGCTCCTGGCAGTCTTGGCTGCTCTGACACACTCAAAGGTGAGCTCCTGTGGTGCAGGGCTCCCAAAATGTGTTCCCTTGAGCCTCTGCCGTGGTTTGGATTGTTCTGCAGCAGCTCCTGGCCCGGGGGAGGTAGCAAGCTTTTCTCACTTGGTACCCTCTGTGCCCAAGCAAACCCTGGTGTAACCAGTGGCCAGTCCAGCTGGGGGGGGAGGGGGAGGGGAGGGGGGCTTTTTAACATGTTTATTTATTGTATTTGATTTGCTGCTTTTAAGGGACTCAAAGCTGAGGGGGCAGCGACCCTGAGAACCGAGCTGTCAGCTTGTGTCTGGCCCTGGCAGCGCAAGGCAGAGAATCTGGTGTGCTTAAGCTGCAGCCTTTCAGCATGGCAAACTCCTAACCTAAACAGCGAGGGGGAGCTGCATTCTTCGCTCTGCCTAATCTCTGTGTTTTGTTAAACCTGCATTCCTGCCAGGGCTTCCCCGGGCAGAACAATGGTGACCAGCTGGGCGAGTGGCCCCGGCTGCGCGGCCGGCAGAGCGGCTCAGCAGTTCACATTCTCGTCTGCAGCTTAAACTCATCTGGATTTAGTTGCTTTTAATTATCAGCTGGCTGAGCCATAAGAGTTCTGCTCCTTCCCCTCACCCTCTTTCCCAAGCGAAAGCATTCTCTGCAGTGCAGTTCTGTAGAGTAGCAGCAGGGCTGGGAGCTGAGCCTTGCAGCTCCTCTCTCAACCTCTTTCCTTTCCTCGAGATCAAATGGGAATGCTGACACTTCCCTTCCTGGAAGGAAGGGCTCTGGGGGGCATTGCATGAGGGTGTGGTTAGGTAATCAATCAATGACTGATAACATTTGGCACTCCTGTGAACTTCCCCTCTTACAGAATGGAGGCTGCTCTGCTCCCTGTGTGCTGCAGCTCTCCAAGAATGGATGACTGAAATTAGCTTTTGGGAGCTAGGCTTTGCCTGGGGAGGAGTAATCCCTGCAGGAGAACAGCTTAGGAACATCCTTCTGCACCACTACAGGTGAGGGGGTCCTGCTGGGAAGCAGCTCCACACAGAGGGACCTGGGGGTGCTGGTGGACAAGCTCCCCATGAGGCAGCAATGTGCCCTCTTGGCCAAGAAAGCAAATGGTGTCCTGGGATGTGTGAAGAAGAGTGTGGCCAGCAGGGCAAGGGAGGTTCTCCTGCCTCTCTACTCTGCCTTAGGTCACATCTGCAGTGCTGGGTCCAGGTCTGGGCTCTCCCCAGTTGAGAAGAGACAGAGAACTGCTGGAGAGAGTCCAGGGGAGGCTGCAGAGCTGCTGAGGGGCCTGGAGCAGCTCTGAGAGCAGCAAAGGCTGAGAGCCCTGGGGCTGAGAGCCTGCAGAAGAGCAGCCCCAGAGGGCAGCTGAGCAATGCTCAGCAAGAGCTGAAGGAGCTGTGGGGGGCAAGAAGCTGGGGCCAGACTCTGCTGAGTGGTGCCCAGGGACAGCACAAGGGGCAGCAAGGGGCACAGCCTGGAGCCCAGGAGGTTGGATGTGAAGAGGAGGAGCAAGTTGTTTGTTGTGAGGGTGCTGGAGGCCTGGAGCAGGCTGCCCAGAGAGGTTGTGGAGTGTCCTTGTGTGGAGAGCTTCCAGCCCCCCCCTGGGCATTGTGCTGCTGGGCACTGTGCTGTGGGTGCCCTGCTGGAGCAGGGGTTGGGCTGGGTGATCCTCAGAGGTCCCTTCCAACCCCACTCTGCCAGGACTCTGGTGTCTGTGCAGAGGAGGAGTTATTTTGGAGCACTAGCTGGGGGTGGGAGCAGGAGGTGCTGAGCAGGGTAGGCTGGGTGATGGCACAGGCTGTGGTGCTTTCCTGTCCCCAGCTGCCAGGCAAGGCTGGAAGGGTGCTGGGTGTGCAACCCACCTGCAGGAGCAGTTCTGCCTGCTGGGGTCAGTGCAGACATGCCTGCAGCAGCTGGCACTGCCAGTCCGTGCCAGCCTGGGGGCAGAGCAGCTCTGGGCTGGGCTGCTGTGAGCTCTGTTGCCATGCAGTGGTTGGAGCACACAGGGAGCAAGCAGGAGGTTGGCTGCCTGGGAGCTTCCAGCTCTTGGCTTCGATAACCTGGAGCAGGGTCTACAGCGCCCTGCAGCGCCAGAGCCCAGCGGGTCAGACTCCTGCTGGCTCCTGGGCCACTGCTGCTGGAAGTCACCAGTGCACATCACAAAGAAAACAAACATTAGGGGTACAAGGGTGCAGGAATTCTTCACCTGTAGGCTGAGGACCAGCTCTGAAGCAGCCTCTGTTGCAAGCAGGAAGAGGAGGATCCCATCTTGCTGAGCACCAGAGAAAGTCCTGACAGGGTCACTGAAAGTCTGCTGAAGCCCTTTCACGACCTCTGCAACCAAACCTGGTGGAAATTTATTGCAAGGACCCCAGCAACATAATTATTTCCTTGGGTAATGTCTTTTGAAAGTCAAGCTCTAATCAAGTCTGCCAGGCCCTGCCCAGTGACTTCTGGCATCTGAAACAGGAGGCTTTCACAGCAGCTCCTGCAGACCACTGCAGAATTCTGCTCAAAGTAAGCTTTGAGCTCCCAGCTGCCAGCTGGAGGAGTTGCTGAGTTCCCTGAGCCTGGGAAGGCAGCTCCTGCTGGCTGCATCTGGGTTAGTGACCTCAGGGGCTGTGGTGATAGGACAAGGAGCAAAGGTTTGAAACTAGAGCAGGGTAGATTTAGTCTGGAGCTTAGGAAGAAGCTCTTTACTATGAGGCTGGGGAGACTCTGGCACAGGCTGCCCAGGGAGGCTGTGGCTGCCTCCTGCCTGGAGGTGTTCCAGGCCAGGCTGGATGAGGCCTTGAGCAGCCTGTGCTGGTGGGAGGTGTCCCTGCCCATGGCAGGGGTTGGAGCTGGCTGAGCTTTGTGGTCCCTTCCAACCCAACCCATTCTGTGACTGGGATTGCACTCTCCCCACATGGCTGTTGCCAGTGAGCTGACTGAGTCCCTGTCCTTGCCCAGGGCCCTGCTGGGGAAGGGAGGAACAGTTCAGTGCTTGTTGTGTCACTCTGCTCCATGCTCTGGAGTCATACTACAATAGCCATAATACAATAGAATAAACCAGGTTGGAAGAGACCTTCATGATCATCGAGTCCAACCCATCAACCAATCCAACCCACCCAACAACTAACCCATGGCACCCAGCACCCCAACAAGATTCCTCCTGAACACCTCCAATGAAGGTGACTCCACCACCTCCCTGGGCAGCACATCCCAATGGGCAATCACTCTCTCTGTGTAGAACTTCCTCCTGATATCCAGTCTAAACCTCCCCTGGTGCAGCTTGAGACTGTGTCCTCTTGTTCTGGTGCTGGGTGCCTGGGAGAAGAGACCAACCTCTGCCTGGCTACAACCTCCCTTCAGGGAGTTGGAGAGAGCAATGAGGTCTCCCCTGAGCCTCCTCTTCTCCAGGCTAAGCAACCCCAGCTCCCTCAGCCTCTCCTCACAGGGCTGTGTTCCAAACCCCTCACCAACCTTGTTGCCCTTCTCTGGACACCTTCCAGCAAGTCAACATCCTTCCTAACCTGAGTGGCCCAGAACTGGACACAGGACTCAAGGTGTGGCCTAACCAGTGCAGTGTCCAGGGGCAGAATGACCTCCCTACTCCTGCTGGCCACACTCTTCCTGATGCAGGCCAGGATGCCATTGGCCCTCTTGGCCCCCTGGGCACACTGCAGGCTCATGTTCAGCCTACCATCAACCAGCACCCCCAGGTCCCTCTCTGCCTGGCCACTCTCAGCCACTCTGCCCCCAGCCTGTAGCACTGCCTGGGATTGCTGTGGCCAATGTGCAGTCCAACCAGCTGAAGCTCACACTGGGTTTTCCTGCAGCAGGATGCAGGTGAGGAGAGTCTGTCCCAGCCACTGCCCCTGACACCCAGCACTGATGGGTTCAGTGAGCTGGCTGCTGGGTGCCATCCCCATGTGCTTCCACAGGGATGGGTCAGGGCAGTGCTGCTCTCTCCTTGGGGGTGGCTGTTTGGATGCTTGGGGTTGGAAGGGACTCTTGCAGCAGGGATGTCTCCAGCTGGAGCAGGTTGATCAGGGCCACATCAAGTTTGACCTTGAACACCTCCAGGGATGGGACCTCCACCACCTCTCTGGGCAGCCTGTTCCAGGGTCTCCCCACCCTCACCCTGCAGAGCTTCCTCCTGGTGTCCAACCTAACTCTCCCTTGCTCCAGTTTTAAACCATTGCCCCTTGCCCTATCCCCACAGTCCCTCTCCAAACATCCTGTAGGCCTCCTTCAGATACTGGAGTGCTGCTCTGAGGTCTCCCTGGAGCCTTCTCTTCTCCAGGCTGAACACCCTCAGCTCTCTGTCTGTCCCCATAGCAGAAGTTCAAGTCCTTCTTGTGTTGAGGACTCCAGGGGTGGACACAGCCCTGCAGGCGAGCTCTGAGCAGAGCAGAGGGGCAGAGTCAGCTCTCTCCAGCTGCTGTTCTGCTTTTGAGGAAAGCTGTGCAAGTAGAGGAGGAAGGAAACAAGTCCCCTGGCATTGTGGCTTTGCCTGCAGTTTGCCACAAGCACTGGCAGGTGTCTGCAGTGGAGTGTGGCTGTGTCTGGTGTCAGCCACTGCTGCTGTGCAGGCAGACTGGGGGTTCTGTCCCCAGTGACCCCAGCAGAGCTGTTGGGGGGGTGGGTGGTGCCTGTCAAGCCTTTGCTGCAGGAGCTTGGATCCTCGTGTGCTGCGGAGTTACCAAAGCTGTGGTCAGGATGCTGCTGTGGAGCTGGTGCTGGTGCTGGCTCCTTCTGCTCTCTTGCATTAGCAACCAGTTCTAAAGCTCAGCAACCCCCAGCTCCCGGCACCCCACCCCAGCTCCCTGCAACCCCCCAGCCGTGGACTCTGCCAGACTTCAGCTTCCCCACAGCACAGGGCAGGAATTTTCCGGGGCCGGTGTCTGGCTCTGGCCCTCCTGCTGTCCCTCTCTCCTGCCGGGGCTGCTCTCTGCTCCTCAGCTTTCCCACGCGTGCTGGGGAATGTGTCAGGGCAGTGTTATCATTCCTAAGGAATCTGCTCTGCCTCCACAGCTATGGAGGGGCTGCCTTTTTGTTTCCCTCTCTCCTTTTTAGCTGTTATGCCTTGGCCAAATCAAAACCATTTCCCACCTGGATACCGCAGTGGAGCTCTCCTCCCTCACGGCCACCTCCCTTCCCCGCAGAGGCCTCCGAAGCGCTGAGGCGCTGCGGTGCTGCCCTGGATGGCCCCGGAGAGAGGGAGGTGCTGGTGCTCCTGCTCTCAGCAGAGGAGATTCTTTGCTTCACTTTGCTTCACATTTCTCTTTTTCTTTTCACATTTCATGATTGAGATTTTTCTTTTCCTAATGAGCAAACTGACCTGCAGCAAGACTTAAAAGGAGAAAGCAAAGCATTGTTCTTGGCTGGCAGTGGGGAATGGAGGCTGCTTCCAAAGGCAGGGACAGCTCAGGGAGGTGTGTTAAAAACAGAGCAGCTTTCCAAAGTGGAAGCAGGCAGGTAGGGCACTGCATGTCTAGATGGCTTTGTACACTCTGTAAGTGGAAGGAGAACTGTGGAGAGTTCTGTGTCTCCTCTCCCTCCACTCTGACCTTAGAGAGGCCACAGCTGCAGTGCTGGGTCCGGGTCTGGGTTCTCCCCAGTTCAGGAGAGACAGAGAAGTGCTGGAGAGAGTCCAGGGGAGGCTGCAGAGCTGCTGAGGGGCCTGGAGCAGCTCTGGGAGCAGCAAAGGCTGAGAGCCCTGGGGCTGAGAGCCTGCAGAAGAGCAGCCCCAGAGGGCAGCTGAGCAATGCTCAGCAAGAGCTGAAGGAGCTGTGGGGGGCAAGAGGCTGGGGCCAGACTCTGCTGAGTGGTGCCCAGGGACAGCACAGACTGGAAGCCGGGAGGTTGGATGTGAAGAGGAGGAGAAGGCTGTTTGTTGTGAGGGTGCTGGAGGCCTGGAGCAGGCTGCCCAGAGAGGCTGGAGAGTCTTTTCCAAGCAAGTTGCTGTGGCTGCCCTGCTTTAGCCAGGCTGATCTGAGGGCTTGCTGAGGCAGGAGCAGCCATTCACTAGCAGGGCTCAGGGCCTGCTGGCTGCAGAGGGGCTGACCTGCAGCAAACTGTCTGTAGCTCCTTTTGATGGCACTGGGTGTGTGCAGCTGGCAGAGTGGGAGTCTGGAGAGAGGTGAGAAGGAGCTTTCCTGGCTGGCAGATTACTGAGTGCCTGGAACTACCACATCCAAGCTGTGTTACATTCTCCCTGAGCTTCGAAGGTGGCTTCCCCTTGGTGCATAGGAAGCACTTTAGGAGGGCTGGGGACTGGCAGCTGGGAGGTGACTTGGCTCAGTTCATCCCTGCCCTGGGGTGGTGCTGGGAACGACTGGCTTGAGAGGGGGCAAGGAGGGGAAAGCTGTGATCACCTAACCAGCCCTGGGTGTTTGTCTGCAAGGGCACTGCCAGCCTGCCACACGGGGAAGACTTGTGAGAGGTTTAGGCTGTGCAAGCAGGAATTTATTAACCTTGAAGCTATTGAGACATCCTCCTGCCTTAGCTCCCTGCCTCTGATCTCTCTCCCAGCTCACACTTGAATCAAAACTGCCTGTTGCAAAGGGCAAGCTCAGCTCTCTGATCACACAACAGATCTCATTTTTGATGTTGCTGCTTCCCTCCCCATGGAACTCCCAGGGGTGTGACAGGAACAATAGGATGGCTTTCCAAAGGCTTCTTTATTGCAGCTACACCCAGGAGCAGCCTTCTGCCAGCCATGGCAGCAGTGGAATAAAAAGCTTTCAATTCCAGCAGCAAATTAACACACAGGCTCTGGGGCTTGTTTCTCAGACTGCTTAACACTTTGGATGCCCAGGCAGAGAGCCCTTGCAAGGCTTTGTTTGTATTAACTGTGGCCTGGTGTGGATCCTCCTGGAGGCTCAGCGTGCAGTCTGTATTTAACTGATCTGACACACAGCCAAGAGAAGAGCAGATACAGAAGTTCCATTAGTGATAGAACTGGGGGGATGGAGCAAAACTAGAAGTGGGGAGATTGAGATTGGCTGTGAGGAAGAAGTTGTTGCCCATGAGGGTGGTGAGAGCCTGGCACAGGCTGCCCAGGGAGGTGATGGAAGCCTCCTGCCTGGAGGTGTTTGCAGCCAGGCTGGAGGTGGCTGTGAGCAACCTGCTGTGGTGTGAGGTGTCCCTGGCCATGGCAGGGGGTTGAGGTCCCTTCCAACCCTGACAGTTCTGTGATCTCTGAGCTGGGCAAGTGAAAGCCAACCTGCTCTGCTGCTGCACACAGCACAGCCTGCTGCTCAGAGCCACCTGGCACAGCAGTGGGGCAGTGACTGGAGAGTTCTTTGCTGTTGGCTGCAGGCATGTGGGAGCTGTCCCAAAGAGTCTTCTCTCACACCTGATGCAAACACTGGCTGCTGGGTACCTGAGCTCAGTGATGCCCAGGGCTGAGCAGACAGACCCAGAAGGGAAAGGAGTTGCTGCCCTCAAAGCAGTCTGACCAGGTGCATTTGTCTAGAACCATGGAATGGTTTGGAAAAGACCTTTAAGATCATTTGACTCCAATCATTCTCTAACTCCACAAGGTCTGGGGCTAAACCATGGCCCTCAGCACCACATCTCTGCCTCTTTGAAACCCCCAGGGATGGACTTTCAGTCACCTCCCTGAGAAGCCTTTTCCAGTGTTTGATAACCCCTTCAGGGAAGAAGTTTCTTCTAATGTCCAACCTAAACCTCCCCTGGGGCAACTGGAAGCCCTTTCCTCTCATCCTATCACTGTTACTAGGGAGGAGAGGCCAACACCACCAGAGTGGTTTCTCATTCCTAACCACCTCCTCCAGCAGTGCAAACACCAGGAGGCTGCAGGCCTTGCTTGCAGCCCAGCAAAGGCTCTTCTGCAGCACTGAAACTGAAGGTGGCTCCTGCATGGCAGCCCCCTGGGACAGGAGTGATGTGCAGTAGCTGAGCCTCCACTGCAGAGATTCCCCTTGGCTCAGGAGATCTAGCTCCATGATGGGCCTCCACAGGGGAGGTTATACAATAATAATACAATACACCAGGTTGAAAGAGACCTTCAAGATCATCGTGTCCAACCCATCAACCAATCCAACCCACCCAACAACTAACCCATGGCACCAAGCACCCCATCAAGTCTCCTCCTGAACACCTCCAATGAAGGTGACTCCACCACCTCCCCAGGCAGCCCATTCCAATGGGCAATCACTCTCTCTGTGTAGAACTTCCTCCTAACATCCAGTCTAAACCTCCCCTGGCACAGCCTGAGACTGTGTCCTCTTGTTCTGGTGCTGGCTGCCTGGGAGAAGAGACCAACCCCCACCTGGCTACAACCTCCATGCAGGGAGTTGGAGAGAGCAGTAAGGTCACCCCTCAGTCTCCTCTTCTCCAGGCTAAGCAACCCCAGCTCCCTCAGCCTCTCCTCACAGGGCTGTGCTCCAGACCCCTCCCCAGCCTTGTTGCCCTTCTCTGGACATCTTCCAGCAGCTCAACCTCCTTCCTAACCTGAGGGGCCCAGAACTGGACACAGGACTCAAGGTGTGGCCTAACCAGTGCAGTGTCCAGGGGCAGAATGACCTCCCTGCTCCTGCTGGCCACACTCTTCCTGATGCAGGCCAGGATGCCATTGGCCCTCTTGGCTGCCTGGGCACACTGCAGGCTCCTGTTCAGCCTCCCATCGACCAGCACCCCCAGGTCCCTCTCTGCCTGGCTGCTCTCAGCCACTCTGCCCCCAGCCTGTAGCACTGCCTGGGGTTGCTGTGGCCAATGTGCAGCACCTGGCACTTGGATGTGTTCAATCTCCTGCCCTTGGCCTCTGCCCATCTGTCCAGCCTGTCGAGGTCCCTCTGCAGAGCTCTTCCCACCCTCTAACAGAGCAACTCCTGCCCCCAGCTTGGTGTCAGCTGCACATTTACTGATGATGGACTCAATGCCCTCATCCAGATCATCAATGAAGATGTTAAAGAGCATGGGGCCCAGCACTGATCCTTGGGGCACACCACTGGTGCCTGGCTGCCAGCTGGATGTGGCACCATCCTGGTTCCTGCTCTAGAAGGATCTGTGCAGAGTCCTTGTGTGCCAGAGCCCAGAAGCTCCTTCACAGCCTCTCTTCCTTCAGTCAGGGTGTTCCTGGAACAAGTGGAACACCTTGACCGAAGGAAAAGAGGAGGGAGGGCAGGTGGGGGAAGTGTCTGGGTTCTGTGTGCCTGCAAGGCATTTCCAGGGGCACCCTAACACTTGTGAAGCTGAAGCTGATGCTCTGATCTGCTTTTCAGTGCCTTTCTGCGCCCCCAGGACACAGCTTGGTGTATTGAAACAGCCCAGGAGAAACTAATCTGCATTCCCTCAGGGGGCAAATGCCATGTGTTGTCTGGGGTCTCCTGCAGAGTGCTTTGTTTCTTTCCAGCTATCAAAAGGGTCTCCCTGCCTCCAGTGACAGTCACATCTCTAACTCCAGGGAACAGATGAACCACTTCACAGGGCCTGCATGCTGGCCTGGAGCAGCAGTGCTGTGCCCAGCAAGGGCAGGGCAGGGACTGTGCCCTGTGTTGGGCACTGCTGAGGCCCCACTGAAAGTGCTGGGTTTGGTTTTGGGCTCCTCACTGCAAGAAGGACATTGAGGGCTGGAGCAGGTCCAGAGAAGGGCAACAAAGCTGGGGAGGAGCAGCTGAGGGAGCTGGGGGTGTTCAGCCTGGAGGGGAGGAGGCTGAGGGAGAACTCATTGCTCTCTGCAGCCCATGGGTCCAGCCTGTCCAGATGCCTCTGCACTCCTTCCTACCCTCCAGCAGATGACCAGTGCCACCCAGCTCGGTGTCGTTCTGGTGGATACTCTGCAGTGGACCTCAGCTGAAGGCAGAGGCTGTGTCTGTACCTCTGCAATGGCAGCTTGCAGCAGCAGGCAGGGAAGGCAAATCTCCTCGTGTGAGGCTGCCTTTGGGGAGTCTTGTCTGAGGCTGGTGCTGGCTGTTGCTTGCATAACTCTCAGACAGGCACCACACAAAATGCCATCTGCTGTGCTGAGCTCCATTGTCCCTTGACTTTTGGGCTAGAGGAATCCTCCTTCTGCCTTCTCACCTCTTTCCCCTCCTGCAGGCACAAACTGATGCATGCATGGACTGAACAGCTGGGGCTGCTGAGGGTGGAGAGGAGGCTGAGGGAGACCTCATTGCTCTCTGCAGCAACCTGAGAGGAGGCTGGAGCCAGGTGGGGTTTGGGCTCTGCTCCCTAGGCTCAGGGGATAGGAGGAGAGGAAATGGCCTGGAGTTGTACCAGGGGAGGGTTAGGTTAGGGATGAGGAAAGATCTCTTTGCTGCAAGAGTGGTCAGGGACTGGCAGAGGCTGCCCAGGGAGGTGATGGAGTTCCCCTCCCTGGAGGTGTTCAAGCAAGCTGTGGCCATGGACCTGCTCCAGCCTCTCAATGCCCTTCTTGGAGTGAGGGCCTCAAAACTGAACCCAGGATTTCAGGTACAGCCTCAGCAGTGCCCAGCACAGAGGGGCAAACCCTGCCCTGCTCCTGCTGGCCACACCATTGCTGATCCAGGCCAGGCTGCTGGTGGCCTTCTTGCCCACCTGGGCACCCCCTGGCTCATCTTCAGCTGCTTGTCCATTGGTACCCCCAGGTCCCTTTTTCTCTGACAACTTTCCAGCCAAGAGGAGTTAAAGACAGCTCTGGGGACTGACTCATGGGTGGTAGAGGAGACTGTGGGGCCACAACAGGAGCTCTAGTAAAGCAGAAGATGCTGTTGGAGGGTTGCTGACCCCTTGTGCTGATTTTCTTCATGCTTTTCTCTCCCCCAGTGTTTGAGGACCAGCAGGTGTCTGTCACTCTCCTGCTTTCCACTTCAAGCTCCCCCTGCTCCTCCTGCTGCTAAAGCAAAGTGAGAGTTTAATTCTGAATGAGTTTCTGTGGGTGCCAGCTTAGAAGTGCTGACTGTGCTACAAGTGAGTCTGTGCTGAAGAGCAGGGCCACTGCCCTTGGCTTCAGGAGCTCCAGGTCACATCTTCCTCCAACAGGAAGGAATGGACCTGAGGGAGCAGGTCCAGAGGAGCACCATGGAAATGATCAGCGGGTTGGAGCCCCTCTACTGCAAGGACAGGCTGAGGGAGCTGGGGGTGTTCAGCCTGGAGAAGGGAAGGCTCCAAGGACACCTTAGAGCAGCCTTCCAATACCTGAAGGGGCTACAAGAAAGCTGCAGAGAGGCTGTTTGCAAAGGCCTGCAGGGACAGGCCCAGGGGCAATGGCTTCAAACTAGAGCAGAGCAGATTGAGATTGGATGTGAGGAACAAGTTCTGCCCCAGGAGGCTGCTGGAACATTGCAACAGGTTGTCCAGGGAGGTGGTTGAGGCTCCAGCCCTGGAGATATTCCAGGTGAGGTTGGACAGGGCTCTGGGCAACCTGATCCAGTGGAGGATGTCCCTGCTGAGTGCAGGGGCTTGGACTGGATGAGCTTTGGAGCTCCCTTCCAACCCAAACCATTCTGTGATCTCAGAAGAGGACAGAGAGCCAAGTGGCAAACGTTGCCTGGGAGCACAGGGCTGTGCTTCAGACAAGAGCTGCTGATCCAAATCCCACCCCTCTGCTTTCAATCAATGTCTTAAGGAGGTTTTTTTCCCTTGACCTCCCCCTCCCTCCCAGGTCAAGCTTTCCAGGAATGCACAAACCAGCACCTTGGGTCTGCTGGCAGTGTGAAGGTCTGAGAAAGCCACAACCAGGCCACCCAGCTGTGCAAAAATGCTCAGCCTCAGGTTCTCCTTTTGAAAGGCTCCAACTCCAGGAGCTTTTGTGCTGCAGAGGCAGCATCCAGATTGTCCTGGTGTGTGATTTCCACCCTGCATGGATACTGAGTGCCAAATTCCAGCCAGCCGGTCTAATTTAGCAAAGATTCCATGGATGTTTGTGCACACTTCCTCTGCACCCCCTGGGAGCACTTGGAGCTCCTGTCTTCTCCTCATTGATAAGCAGCAGAGCAGCTCAGTGCCAGGGAGAATGGCTGCAAGAGCAAAGCACTTCAAAGGAGGGAACTCCCCCTCTCATTTCTGAGCACTCAGTCATGGGCTGACTGCTTTCCTGTTCCTGATGAAGGGAATTATGGCTCAGGGCAACCACATTTGCTGTCTGACTGAGTGGGAACAAGCCATCAGCAAGCTGGGAGGAGCAGGGTGCTGGGGAAATCAGAGGGACTTTAGGCTAGAGGAATCCTCCTTCTGCCTTCTCACCTTTTTTCCCTCCTGCAGGCACAAACTGATGCATGCATGGACTGAGCAGCTGGGGCTGCTGAGGGTGGAGAGGAGGCTGAGGGAGACCTCATTGCTCCCTGCAGCTCCCTGAGAGGAGGCTGGAGCCAGGTGGGGGGTTGGGCTCTGCTCCCTTCTATCAGGTGATAGAAAGAGAGGAAATGGCCTGGAATTGTGCCCGGGGAGGCTTAGGTTGGAGAGGAGGAAAACTTCCTTGCTGCCAGAGTGGTCAGGGCCTGGCAGAGGCTGCCCAGGGAGGTGGTGGAGTCCCCATCCCTGGAGGTGTTCCAGAACCCTGTGGCCATGGTGGTGCTGGGTTGAGGTTGGACTGGATGAGGTCAGAGCCAAACCAAAACGGAGGCCTTGCCCAAACCAAAGCAGTTCTGTGACTCTCTGAGTGAACATGATTGAGTTATTCTTGGTGCTACCTGTCTGCTCCACCTTGAAGTCCTCACCTGCCTCTGCTCTGTATTCCTGTCAGTGCTGATGTGCAGGGAGGATTTGTTGCATGAATGAGCCCTGCAACATCAGTGGGTGCAGAAGGACAAGGCAAGTTTCCTGTGAGCTGGAGTTCAGCCCTCCAGGCAGCACTGCTTGGAAGGTTAACCATGCCCCAACGAGGCAAGGGAAGCACAGGTCAAAGGGCTTGGCTGCAGATTAAAGCTGTTGTGCAGCCTGAGCTGCATTTGCCTCCCAAGGTAAAAGATTCCTCTAGGACTAAACTCCCTGCAGCAGCCTCTGATAATCCACTTTGTGTGGTAAAACTTCAGGCTTATTGGCAAGTGAGTGCTGGAAGTGCCCTGAGCACCCAGGGGGCTGTCCCCTGGGAGGGGTTATGCTGTTGAGAGGCACCCAGATGGATTGTCCCAACTCACTCTTCCAGCCACAACTTCTTTGTGTGGCCACTTCTCCCCAGCTCTCGTGGCAGGGCTGATGGTTGTGGTGCTGCAGGAGGTTTGGAGCTCCTTCCAATCTCAGTCTGACCATCACAGCAGAGTGGGAGACCTGGAACTTGTCTTATTCCTGCCTCTGGCTCTCAGCTGCTTCAGATGGCTGCTGGCTGGCTTCAGAAGCCCCAGCTGGCTCCCAGCTCTGCTCCTCTCTCCCCACACGGACGAGAGGCTGTGCTCAGCAGTCAGGGTGACCTCTGCTAGTGCCTCTGAAGCCCTGGCTGGGGGGAAGGCATGCATGAAACATCAGCACTGACAGAGAGATTACTGGGCCTGGCCCTGTCCTCTGACTTGCAGATCCCCTCAGCCTGTGCTGGAAGAGCAGACTCTGCTTTGAAGTGAGCTCTGCCCTCACCCCTCCTGCCTGCCAGGTGGCCTGTGGTGGATTCCTGAGCACTGCTCCATCAGGCTCCAGAGCTGGATCAGGCTCCAGAGCTGGATCAAGCTCCAGAGCTGGATCGGGCACCAGCTCCCAACAGCTCAATCCTGGCAGACTGCTCACAGCTCCTTACTGAATGACAGCCTTGGACCCTAAAAACAGTTCCCTGGGGGGACCCTCAGAACCCCAGCCTGGGGGGCTGGAAGAGGCCTCTGGGGATCATCCAATCTCACCCCATTTCCCATTTCCAGAGCAGGGCACCCCCAAGCAGCTTGCCCAGGAGCACAGTGGCCAGGGGGGTTTGGAAGCTCTCTGGACAAGGACACTCCAAACTTCTCTGGGCAGCCTGCTCCAGGCCTCCAGGAGCCTCAAAGTACTTCACAGAATGGGTTGGGTTGGAAGGGACCTCAAAACTCAGCCAGTTCCAACCCCCTGCCATGGGCAGGGACACCTCCCACCAGCACAGGCTGCTCAGGGCCTCATCCAGCCTGGCCTTCAACACCTCCAGGCAGGAGGCAGCCGCAGCCTCCTGGGCAGCCTGTGCCAGAGTCTCCCCAGCCTCACTGCAAAGAATTTCTTCCTCATCTCCAGTCTCAATCTGCCTTCCTCAAGATGCAGTCCATTCCCTTTCCTCCTGTCACTCCAAGCCCTTGCCAAGAGTCCCTCTCCAGGTTTCTTGTAGGCCTCTCCTGTACTGTGTGGATGGAAGCTCCTGTGTTCTGCTCTGCCTCTTGTCCTGTCCCTGGCAGGCAGCACTGATGTGGTCAAGAGGAGCAGAACTTTCAGGCCAGCCTGGCTTTCATCTGAGCTTTTCAGGAAGGTGCTGAGGTGATTTGGTTTGTAGCTGGGTACAGCAGTAAGGAACCATCTGGTCACAGCCAGCTGAATCAGCTGGTAAACCTGATCCTGGTGAGAGGCAGGCAGTCGGGGAGATGTCTTTGGGCATAGGAAGGGAATAATGTGGTTGTGTAGAACTGAGTGGCTCAGGAAGAGAGAGCCCAGGGAGCCTGGCAGCCTTGGGATCTGGAATCCTTGGCAAGTAGAGGGCAGCTCCTGCTCCTGGCCTCAGTCTGGAAGCAGCTAAGCCCTGCTAGGGGTGGGCTGCAGCACCCAAGGTGTGGATGGCTCTGCTGGCACAGGCAGTGTGCTGCTCTGCTGTGTGCACACTTGGCTTTGTGCAGCAAGAAAAGGCAACCTTTCCCCAGTGAAAGTCAGCAACCTTTCCCCAGTGAAAGTCAGCAACCTTCTGGTTTGATTGGAATTCCGCTCTGGGGCTGCAGGGAAATTGATAGCTGCAGTGAAAAATGTTATGAGGGAACTTGGGGAAATCTCTCTAGCTATCAAAACACTCCTACTGTTTGCTGTGCCCTAAATGTTGATCTCTGCTAAGTATAACACACAGAGCCTTATTCCTGTGGAAACAAGAGGATAATTCAGTGCAGTTGTTTAGACAGCACAGAGCTTTGGGGCGCATCACAAGCAGCAGAAATGCCAACCTGGAGAGCCTGCTCAGCATGTGCTGGGAGTGGAGAGGCTCAGGGCATGCCCAGACCTGTGCAGCAGGTGCTGCTCAAACCACCCTGCATACAAACCCTCTTCCCCCACCCCCTTTCCTCCATCCCTCCCAGAAAGACTTTGCTGGCTTCTGTCCCGGCCAGCTGAGTCTTGGTGATTGGAGCTGTGTGGCATTTGGTGGTGGCTGAAGAAGAGCCAGTGTGTGCCCAGGTGGCCAAGCAGGCCAATGGCATCCTGGCCTGGATCAGGAATAGTGTGGCCAGCAGGTCTAAGGCAGGGATTGTCTCCCTCCCCTCAGCACTGCTGAGGCTGCACCTCACATACCAGCTGCAGTTTTGGGCCTTCACTTCAAGAAGGACACTGAGGGCCGGAGCATGTCCAGAGGGCAACAAAGCTGGGGAAGGGTCTGGAGAAGAGCTCTAGAGGGGAGGGGCTGAGAGATCTGGGGTTGTTTAGTCACAAGAGGAGGCTGAGAAGAGACCTCATTGCCCTCCACAGCTCCCTGAAAGGAGGCTGGGGTCAGCTCTTCTCACATGCAACACGGGACAGCAGGAGAGGAAACGGCCTCGAGTTGTGCTGGGGGGTTCAGGCTGGCTGTTAGGAAAAATGCCTTCCCAGAAAGGGCTCTCTGGCACTGGCCCAGGCTGCCCAGGCAGGTGGTGGAGTCCCCATCCCTGGAGAAGTTTAAAAGCTGCCTGGATCTGGATGTGGTGCTGAGGGCTGTGGCTCATGGCAGAGGTGGCACTGTGAGCTCTGGGTGCTTGGACTTGAAGAACCTGGAGGTCTCCTCCAACCTCAGCAGTTCTATGATCTGTGCCTTCATCAGAAGCACCAAACCCACACTCAGTCCCCATCTGCTGAGCTCTCAGCAAAGGGCTTTGCTGGGGGTCTGGGCTGCAGGGCAGGAGCTGTGCTCAGAGCTGCCAGGGTGCTTTAACCAGAACAGAGAGGCTGCCAGATGCCCTCTGGCTGCTGCAGGTCTGCCTCCAGCAGCTGCCCTTCTCCTCACCTTGTGCTGGGTGATGTGATGCTGTTCCTCTTGGGTCGCTTAGCCTTCAGCCTCATGGAGCTCTCTGGTTTCAGCACCAGGTGAAGAGTGGTTTGCCCTTTGTGCTCTTAGCTCTTGCCTCTGTGCACACAGCTGCTCCTGGCAGCTTGAGGAGAAGGTTTGGTTTATTGTTGTGGGACACAGGCTTCTCCCATTGTCCTGTGCCCCTCCTGTGTCCACGCAGCTTGTTCTGCCTGCCATGAAATCCCTGTGCCCCGAGCCTGCTGCAGAGCTGCAGCCCTGGTGGCTGAGCCAGAGCCAGGTGTCAATGCAGAGCAGGTCATAGAGATGTCTTGGTTTGGTTGGAAAAGATCTCCAGAGTCAACCATTCTCTGGCTCTGCCAAGGCTGGGGCTAAGCCACAGCCCTCAGCACCACATCTCTGGACTTGTTCCCTCAAAAAAAGAGGAGGGTAATTGTTGTTGGTGATTCCCTCCTGAGGGCAACAGAGAGCCCCAGATGTCAGCCAGATCCTTCTCACAGGGAAGTTTGCTGCCTCCCTAGAGCCCAGGTCAGGGATGTTAGCAGAAGGCTGCCTAGTCTGGTGCAGCCCTCTGACTACTATCCCTTACTGGTTATGCAGATAGGGAATGAGGATGTTGCTACCAGAACTCCCAGGGCTATCAAAAATGACTTCAAGGCCCTGGGAGAACTGGTTGAGGGGTCAGGGGCACAAATAATTTTCTCCTCAATACCCTCAGTTGCAGGAGGGAACACCATCAGGAACAGGTCAGCAGCTGTAGTCAACAAGTGGCTTAGAGGCTGGTGCAGCAGAATTTTGGGTTTTATAATCTTGGGGAACTGTCTCCTGCACCGGGTCAGCTGGCAGCAGATCATAGAATCATAGAATCATAGTATCAGTCAGGGTTGGAAGGGACCACAAGGATCAGCTAGTTCCAACCCCTGCCATGGGCAGGGACACCCCACACTAGATCAGGCTGGCCACAGCCTCAGCCAGCCTGGGCTTAAACACCTCCAGGGACGGGGCCTCAACCACCTCCCTGCACAACCCATTCCAGGGCTTCACCACTCTCATGGGGAAGAACTTCCTCCTCACCTCCAGCCTGAATCTCCCCACCTCCAGCTTCATTCCATTCCCCCTAGTCCTATCACTGCCTGAGAGCCTGAGCAGTCCCTCCCCAGCCTTCCTGTAGCCCCCTTCAGATCCTGGAAGGCCACAATGAGGTCACCTGGGAGCCTTCTCTTCTCCAGCCTGAACAGCCCCAACTCCTTCAGTCTGTCCTTACAGCAGAGCAGCTCCAGCCCTCTGCTCATCCTCGTGGCCCTTCTCTGGACACCTTCCAGCACCTCCAGATCCCTCCTGTAATAGGGGCTCCAGAACTGGAGGCAGTACTCCAGGTGGGGTCTCACCAGAGCTGAGCAGAGGGGGAGAATCCCCTCCCCTGGCCCTGCTGGCCACACTTCTCCTGCTGCAGCCCAGGATCTGATTGGCTTTCCGGGCTGCAAGTGCACACTGAGAGCTCCTGTTGAGCTTCTCCTCCCCCAGCACCCCCAAGTCTCTCTCCTCAGGGCTGCTCTCCAGCCAGTCCCTGCCCAGCCTGTATTTGTGCCTGGGGTTGCCTCGACCCAGCTGCAAGACCCTGCCCTTGGTCTTATTGAAGCTCCTGAGGTTGGCTTGTGCCCACCTCTCCAGCCTGTCCAGGTCCCTCTGGATGGATCCTTCCCTCCAGCTGTCTGCTGCACCACACAGCTTGGTGTCATCAGCAACCTGCTGAGGCTGCACTCAGTGCCACTGTCCATGGCACCCACAAAGATGTTGAACAAGACAGGTCCCAGGACTGATCCCTGAGGGACTCTGCTTGTCCCTGGCCTCCCCTGGGACATGGACCCGTTGACAGCCACTCTCTGGGTGCAGCCATCAAGCCAGTTCTGTATCCATCTAGTGGTCCATCCATCAAACCCATGTGTCGCCAGCTTGGAGACCAGGAGGTGGTGCGGGACAGTGTCGAAGGCTTTGCTCAAGTCCAGGGAAACGACATCAGTTGCTCACCCCTCAGCTGTTAATGCTGTCACCTGTTCATAGAAGGCCACCAGGTTTGTCAGGCAGGATTTGCCCTTGGCAAAGCCATGCTGACTATTCCCAATCACCTCTTCACTGTTCTTCTGAGTCATTAGTGCCTCCAGGAGGATCTGCTCCATGATCTTTCCGGGCACAGAGGTGAGACTGACTGGCCTGGAGTTCCCTGGTTCCTCCTTCTTGCCCTTTCTGCAGATGGGAGCAATGTTTCCCCTTTTCCAGCCTGTGGGGACTGCCCCAGGCTGCCAGGACTTCTGGAATATAATAGAGAGGGGCTTGGCAACCTCATCTGCCAGTTCTCTCAGCACCCGTGGGTGTATCCCGTCGGGTCCCATGGACTTGAACACTTTCAGGTTCTTCAGGTGATCACCAACCTGAGCTTCACTTACCATGGGCAGTTCTTCCTCCCCATCCCTGGCATTGTCTGCCATGACACCAGGAGTGTGGCTGGAGGCCCTTGCAGTGAAGACTGAGGTAAAGAAGTGATTGAGTACCTCAGCCTTTTCCACATCACTTGTGACTAATTCACCACTTTCCTTTCTGAGGGGGCCCACACCTTCCCTGGGCTTCTTCTTGCCATTAATATACCTATAGAAATTCTTAGTGTTCCCTTTAACCCCCCTGGCTAGATTCAGTTCAAACTCTGCTTTGGCTTTCCTAACCAGGCCTCTTGCTGCTCGGGCAGCTTCCTTATATACCCCCTGTTCTATCTGTCCTTCCCTCCACTGCCTGTAGAGTTGCCTTTTAAGTGATAGTGTGTCCAGCAGCTCCCTGTTCATCCAGCCAGGCCTCCTAGCATTCCTTCCTGCTTTTCTCCTTGTAGGTATACATAGCTCCTGGACACAGAGGAGGTGGTCCTTGAATACTGACCAGCTGTCCTGGGTCCCTCTTCCCTCCAGGGCTTCGTCCCACGACACTTTGGCTGGCAGATCCCTGCAGCGATCAAAGTCTGCACGCCTCAAGTCTGGGGTCCTAAGCTTAGAATAGGTCCTCCTGATTGCCCTGAGGAGATTAAACTCAACTGCTTCATGGTCACTGCAGCCAAGGCCGTCTCTGAGCCTCTCATTGGTTACCAGCCCTTCCCTGTTGGTGAGAACAAGGTCCAGCAGAGCACCTTTTCTTGTTGGTTCCTCTACCATTTGGAGGAGGAAGTTGTCTTCTATGCAGTCCAGGAACATCCTGGATTGCTGATGCCTTGCTGTGTTGTCCCTCCAGCAGATGTCAGGGTGGTTGAAATCCCCCATGAGGACCAGGGCTTGTGACCTGGAAGCCACTTCTATTTGCCTGTGCAGAGCCTCATCTGCTTGGTTCTGCTGGTCAGGTGGCCTGTAGGAGACCCCCACAGTAATATCTCCTTCCCCTGTCTTGCCTTTAATTCTAACCCATAAACTCTCAACCAACTCATCATGCCTCCCCAGGTGGAGTTCTGCTGATTCCAGCTGGTTGTTGGCATAGAGGGCAACACCTCCTCCTCCCTTCCCTGCCTATCCTTCCTAAAAGCTTATACCCGTCTATCCCTACGTTCCAGTCGTGGGAGTCGTCCCACCAAGTTTCGGTGATGCCCACTGTGTCATGGCGTCCCAGCAGCACGGTGGCCCTTAACTCATCCTGTTTGTTGCCCAAGCTGCATGCATTTGCATAGAAGCACTTCAGCTGGGCTGGCCCTGTCGTCCTCCTGTGCCAACTCCCCTTGGTTTCCACAGGGTGTCCTGGTGTGTCATTTGTGTCTTGCCTCAGGGCAGCAAGCTGAGAGCCCCTACTGGCTCTCCATCCCTCCACCTCAGGTGAGCTGCCCCTCTGCTTGTCACAGGCCAGCAGGAGACCACCAACCCCTCCCCCCTTCAAATCTAGTTTAAAGCCCTGTCTATGAGCCCTGCCAATTCCTGCCCCAGGATCCTTTTCCCCCTCTGGAGCACATCTGTCCCAGAGGAGGGGAAAGATCCCAGAGGGGAGAATGGCCTGTCCCCCAGAGGGAAAAAGATCCTAGGAAGGGAATTGGCAGGTCTCATTGGTAGGGATTTAAACTAGATTGGAAGGGGGAAGGGGCTGAAACCAGTCCCCTCAGGCAGGAGTCCGGGGGTGATAAGCTGAAGCCAGAGGTGAAACCAGCAGCCCAGCTGCAGTGCATTTACACTAATGCACGAAGTATGGGTAACAAACAAGAGGAGCTGGAAGCCTTGCTGCAGCAGGAGAGTTATGATGTGGTTGCCATCACAGAGCCGTGGTGGGACGACTCACATGGCTGGAGCGCTGCAACTGACGGCTGCAGGCTCTTCAGGAGAGACAGGCAAGGGAGAGGGGGTGGAGGGGTGGCCCTGTACATCAGGGAGGCACTGGATGCTGTTGAGCTGGAGATCAGGGACGATCGGGGTGAGTGCTTGTGGGTGAGAATTAGAGGGAAGAGCAGCAGGGCAGACATCCTGGTTGGAGTCTGTTACAGACCACCCAACCAGGAGGGAGATGTTGATGAAGCATTCTATAGGCAGCTTAAGGCTGTCTCAAGATCGCCTGACCTCGTTCTCATGGGCGACTTCAACCTGCCTGATACCTGCTGGGATCGCAGCACAGCAGAGAGGAGGCAGTCTAGGAGGTTCTTAGAGTGCATGGAGGACAGCTTCTTATCCCAGGTGCTGCGTGAGCCTACCAGGGGCAAGGCTCTGCTTGACCTCCTCTTCACCACCAGGGAAGGGCTGGTGGGGATGTGGTGGTCGGAGGGTGTTCAGGGGCCAGTGACCAGGAGATCATTGAGTGGTCAATATGCAGCCAAGCCAAGAGGGGCAGCAAGAAGACCTCCACTCTGGACTGCCAGAGGGCAGACTTCAGGTTACTCAAGGAACTGACTCAGGAGGTTCCTTGGGAAACAGCCCTTAACAACAAAGGGGTCCAGGAGAGCTGGACCTGCTTCAAGGCAGAACTCTGGAAGGCTCAGAACAGGCTGTGCCAGTGTGCTGGAGATGAGCCCCGGGGCAGACAGCCTGGATGGGCAATGAGCTTCTGAAGGAGCTAAGGGAACAAAAGAGGGTGTACCATCTTTGGAAGCAAGGGGAGGCAACCCATGGGATGTTTAGGGATGTTGCTAGGTCCTGTAGGAAGAAAATTAGGGAGGCAAAAGCCCATTTGGAGCTTAGCCTGGCACTGCTGTGAGGGACAACACAAAGTCCTTCTATAAATACATCAATAGCAAGAGGAGGGTCAAGGACAACCTCCACTCCTGGGTGGGCACGGAGGGGAACGTTGGAACGAAGGATGAGGAAAAGGCAGAGGGACTTAACACCTTCTTTGCCTCAGTTTTAACTAGCAGGACAGAACATCTTCCAGACAGCTGGCCTGCAGAGCTGGCAGAAGGAGCCAGGGAGCTGCAGAGTTTCCCTGTGTTCCAGGAGGAGGTTGTTAGAGATCTCATCAGCCACTTGGATCCTCACAAGTCCAAGGGACCGGATGGGATCCATCCTAGGGTGCTGAGAGAGCTGCAGATGAGCTCCAAGCCACTCTCCATCATTTCCCACTAGTCCTGGCTCACTGGAGAGGTCCCAGAAGGCTGGAAGCTGCCAAGGTGGTGCCCAGCCACAAGCAGGGCAGGTTGGATGAGCCAGGGAATTCCAGGCCTGGCAGCCTGACCTCAGTGCCAGGCAAGGTTATGGAACAGGTCATCCTGAGTGCAACCACACAGCACTTACAGGATGGCCAAGGGCTCAGGCCCAGCCAGCAGGGATTTAGGAAGGGGCAGGTCCTGCCTCTCCAGCCTGATCTCCTTCCATGTCCAGGTGACTGCCTGGTGGATGTGGGGCAGGCTGTGGATGGAGTCTGCCTGGACTCCAGCAAGGCCTTTGACACCATCCCCCCCAGCCAACTCCTGGCCAAGCTGTCAGCCCCTGGCTTGGACAGCAGCACTCTGAGCTGGGTTAGGAACTGGCTGGAGGCTGAGCCCAGAGAGTGGTGGTGAATGGTGCCACAGCCAGCTGGCAGCCAGGCACCAGTGGTGTGCCCCAGGGAGCAGTGCTGGGCCCCATCCTGTTCAGTACCTTTACTGATGATCTGGATGAGGGCATTGAGTCCATCAGCAGTAAGTTTGCAGCTGACACCAAGCTGGGGGCAGGAGTTGATCTGCTGGAGGGCAGAGAGGCTCTGCAGAGGGACCTTGACAGGCTGGGCAGATGGGCAGAGCCCCAGGGCAGGAGATTGAACACATCCAAGTGCCAGGTGCTGCACATTGGCCACAGCAACCCCAGGCAGTGCTACAGGCTGGGGGCAGAGTGGCTGAGAGCAGCCAGGCAGAGAGGGACCTGGGGGTGCTGGTTGACAGCAGCTGAACATGAGCCAGCAGTGTGCCCAGGTGGCCAAGAAGGCCAAAGGCATCCTGGCCTGCATCAGGAAGAGTGTGGCCAGCAGGAGCAGGGAGGTCATTCTGCCCTGTGCTCAGCACTGGTTAGGCCACACCTTGAGTCCTGTGTCCAGTTCTGGGCCCCTCAGTTTAGGAAGGAGGTTGAGCTGCTGGAAGGTGTCCAGAGAAGGGCAACAAAGCTGGGGAGGGGTCTGGAGCACAGCCCTGTGAGGAGAGGCTGAGGGAGCTGGGGTTGCTTAGCCTGGAGAAGAGGAGACTCAGGGGAGACCTTTCTTGCTCTCTCCAACTCCCTGCAGGGAGGTTGTAGCCAGGTGGGGGTTGGTCTCTTCTCCCAGGCAGCCAGCACCAGAACAAGAGGACACAGTCTCAAGCTGTGCCAGGGGAGGTTTAGGCTGGAGGTGAGGAAGAAGTTCTTCCCAAGGGCCAGTCTCTCTTGCTGGGATGTGCTGCCCAGGGAGGTGATGGAGTCACCATCACTGGAGGTGTTTAGGAGGAGACTTGATGGAGTGCTTGGTGCCATGGTCTAGTTGATCAGATGGTGCTGGGTGAGAGGTTGGACTTGATGATCTTGAATATCTCTTCCAACCTGTTCTATTCTATTCTATTCTATTCTATTCTATTCTATTCTATTCTATTCTATTCTATTCTCTACCTCTTTGAAACTCCTCCGGGGATTCAGCTACCTCCCTGGGCAGCCTGTGCCAGTGACAGAGAACCTTCCAGGGAAGAAGTTTCTTCTAATGCCAACCTAACCCTCCCCTGGCACAACTCCAGGCCATTTCCTCTTCTCCTATCACCTGAGCCTAGGGAGCAGATCCCAACCCCCACCTGGCTCCAGCCTCCTCCCAGGGAGCTGCAGAGAGCAATGAGGTCTCCCTCAGCCTCCTCTGCTCCAGGCTGAACACCCCAGCTCCCTCAGCTGCTCCTCCCCACCCCTCTTCTCCAGACCCTTCCCCAGCTTTGTTGCCCTTCTCTGGCCCTGCTCCAGCTCCTCAGTGTCCTCCTTGGGATAAGGGCCCCAAAACTGCCCCCAGTGTTTGAGCTGTGTCCTCCCCAGTGTGAGCAGGTGGGGACAATCCTTGCCCGAGAGCTGCTGGCCACACTATTCCTGATCCAGGCCAGGATGCCATTGGCCTTCTTGGCCACCTGGTCACACAGAAGGTGCAAGAAGGTCTCTGGACCCTGATGCCCAGATGTCTGATGTCACAGAGCAGTTCCTGCCTCCTGCTGGTGAGGAGGTCTCTCCCACTCCTGATTTCTTCTGAGGCACCATGAGACACCAGCTCCTCCTGCTCCTGCATTTTCTGTTGCCCCTTTTGGGGCTGTAACCTCACCAGGACCTGTCAGCACCCAGCTTGTCTGAGACCTGCTGACACTGAGCCCCCCACTCCAAAAGCAGCCTTTCCCCAGCCAGCTGCTGCGGGCAGCAGTGGGAGGCTGGGGGCCGATGCCCCAGCGGGCAGAGCCCCGCACAACAGGCTGGCACTGCCAGCAGATGTGGAGCAGGGCTTTTGTCTGCTGCCCTACTGTCCCTGCCAGCAGAGCTGAGTGATGCACCAGGGAGCTCTGGCCTCCTGTGGTTTAGGCTGGCAGAGAGGGGAATCTCTGCAGCTGCTGGCAGGAGAAGGTGGGGTGAGGAATGAAGGCTGCAGGCAGGGCTGGCAGAAAGAACTACCTCACTTCTGCTGCAGCCTGAGGCACACTGGGGCTGGCTGTGTGGGGCTGGCTGTGTGGGGCTGCCTCAGTGAGGCTGCCTCAGTGGGGCTGCCTCAGTGAGGCTGTGTGGGGCTGCCTCAGTGGAGCTGTGTGGGGCTGTGTGGGGCTGCCTCAGTGGGGCTGCCTCAGTGGGGCTGTGTGCGGCTGTGTGGGGATGCCTCAGCGGGGCTGTGTGGGGCTGCCTCAGTGGGGCTGTGTGGGGCTGCCTCAGTGGGGCTGTGGGGCTGTGGGGGCTGTGTGGGGCTGCCTCAGTGGGGCTGTGTGGGGCTGTGTGGGGCTGCCTCAGTGGGGCTGTGTGGGGCTGTGTGGGGCTGCCTCAGTGGGGCTGTGTGGGGCTGTGTGGGGCTGCCTCAGTGGGGCTGTGTGGGGCTGCCTCAGTGGGGCTGTGTGGGGCTGTGTGGGGCTGCCTCAGCGGGGCTGTGTGGGGCTGTCAGTGGGGCTGTGTGGGGCTGTGTGGGGCTGCCTCAGTGGGGCTGTGTGGGGCTGCCTCAGGGGCTGTGTGGGGCTGTGTGGGGCTGTGTGGGGCTGCCTCAGTGGGGCTGTGTGGGGCTGCCTCAGTGGGGGCTGTGGGGGCTGTGTGGGGCTGTGTGGGGCTGCCTCAGCGGGGCTGTGTGGGGCTGTGTGGGGCTGTGTGGGGCTGCCTCAGTGGGGCTGTGTGGGGCTGTGTGGGGCTGTGTGGGGCTGCCTCAGCGGGGCTGTGGCTGTGTGGGGCTGCCTCAGCGGGGCTGTGTGGGGCTGTGTGGGGCTGCCTCAGTGGGGCTGTGTGGGGCTGGTGGGGCTGCCTCAGTGGGGTGTGGGGCTGTGTGGGGCTGTGTGGGGCTGCCTCAGTGGGGCTGTGTGGGGCTGTGTGGGGCTGTGTGGGGCTGCCTCAGTGGGGCTGTGTGGGGCTGTGTGGGGCTGCCTCAGCGGGGGCTGTGTGGGGCTGTGTGGGGGCTGCCTCAGTGGGGCTGTGTGGGGCTGTGTGGGGCTGTGTGGGGCTGCCTCAGTGGGGCTGTGTGGGGCTGTGGGGCTGTGTGGGGCTGCCTCAGTGGGGCTGTGGGGGCTGTGTGGGGCTGTGCTGCCTCAGCGGGCGGTGGGCTGCTGTGTGGGGCTGCCTCAGTGGGGCTGTGTGGGGCTGTGTGGGGCTGTGTGGGGCTGCCTCAGTGGGGCTGTGTGGGGCTGTGTGGGGCTGTGTGGGGCTGCCTCAGTGGGGGGCTGTGTGGGGCTGTGTGGGGCTGTGTGGGGCTGTGTGGGGCTGCCTCAGGGGGCTGTGTGGGGCTGTGTGGGGCTGTGTGGGGCTGCCTCAGTGGGGCTGTGTGGGGCTGTGTGGGGCTGTGTGGGGCTGCCTCAGTGGGGCTGTGTGGGGCTGTGTGGGGCTGTGTGGGGCTGCCTCAGTGGGGCTGTGTGGGGCTGTGTGGGGCTGTGTGGGGCTGCCTCAGTGGGGCTGTGTGGGGCTGTGTGGGGCTGTGTGGGGCTGCCTCAGTGGGGCTGTGTGGGGCTGTGTGGGGCTGCCTCAGTGGGGCTGTGGGGGCTGTGTGGGCTGCCTCAGTGGGGCTGTGTGGGGCTGTGTGGGGCTGCCTCAGCGGGGCTGTGTGGGGCTGTGTGGGGCTGCCTCAGTGGGGCTGTGTGGGGCTGCCTCAGTGGGGCTGTGTGGGGCTGTGTGGGGCTGTGTGGGGCTGCCTCAGTGGGGCTGTGTGGGGCTGTGTGGGGCTGTGTGGGGCTGTGTGGGGCTGCTCAGCGGGGCTGTGTGGGGCTGTGTGGGGCTGCCTCAGCGGGGCTGTGTGGGGGCTGCCTCAGTGGGGCTGTGTGGGGCTGTGTGGGGCTGTGTGGGGCTGCCTCAGCGGGGCTGTGTGGGGCTGTGTGGGGCTGTGTGGGGCTGCCTCAGTGGGGCTGTGTGGGGCTGTGTGGGCTGTGTGGGGCTGTCAGTGGGGGCTGTGTGGGGCTGCCTCAGTGTGTGGGGCTGTGTGGGGCTGCCTCAGCGGGGCTGTGTGGGGCTGTGTGGGGCTGCCTCAGTGGGGCTGTGTGGGGCTGTGTGTGGGGCTGCCTCAGTGGGGCTGTGTGGGGCTGTGTGGGGCTGTGTGGGGCTGCCTCAGTGGGGCGTGTGGGGCTGTGTGGGGCTGTGTGGGGCTGCTCAGTGGGGCTGTGTGGGGCTGTGTGGGGCTGCCTCAGTGGGGCTGTGTGGGGCTGTGTGGGGCTGCCTCAGTGGGGCTGTGTGGGGCTGTGTGGGGCTGTCAGTGGGGCTGCCTCAGTGGGGCTGTGTGGGGCTGTGTGGGGCTGTGTGGGGCTGCCTCCAGCGGGGCTGTGTGGGGGGGCTGTGTGGGGCTGCCTCAGTGGGGCTGTGTGGGGCTGCTGTGTGGGGCTGCCTCAGTGGGGCTGTGTGGGGCTGGTGGGGCTGTGTGGGGCTGCCTCAGTGGGGCTGTGTGGGGGCTGTGTGGGGCTGTGTGGGGCTGCCTCAGTGGGGCTGTGTGGGGCTGTGTGGGCTGTGTGGGGCTGCCTCAGCGGGGCTGTGTGGGGCTGTGTGGGGCTGCCTCAGTGGGGCTGGGGCTGTGTGGGGGGCTGTGTGGGGCTGTGGGGCTGTGTGGGGCTGTGTGGGGCTGTGTCCTGTGTGGGGCTGCCTCAGCGGGGCTGTGTGGGGCTGCCTCAGTGGGGCTGTGTGGGGCTGTGTGGGGCTGCCTCAGCGGGACTGTGTGGGGCTGTGTGGGGCTGTGTGGGGCTGTGTGGGGCTGCCTCAGTGGGGCTGTGTGGGGCTGTGTGGGGCTGTGTGGGGCTGCCTCAGTGGGGCTGTGTGGGGCTGTGTGGGGCTGTGTGGGGCTGCCTCAGCGGGGCTGTGTGGGGCTGTGTGGGGCTGCCTCAGTGGGGCTGTGTGGGGCTGTGTGGGGCTGCCTCAGCGGGGGCTGTGTGGGGCTGTGTGGGGCTGCCTCAAGCGGGGCTGTGGGGGTGTGGGGGCTGTGTGGGGCTGTGTGGGGCTGCCTCAGCGCTGTGTGGGGCTGCCTCAGTGGGGCTGTGTGGGGCTGTGTGGGGCTGCCTCAGCGGGACTGTGTGGGGCTGTGTGGGGCTGTGTGGGGCTGTGTGGGGCTGCCTCAGTGGGGCTGTGTGGCTGTGTGGGGCTGCCTCAGCGGGGCTGTGTGGGGCTGTGTGGGGCTGCCTCAGCGGGACTGTGGGGCTGTGTGGGGCTGTGGGGGGCTGTGTGGGGGCTGTGTGGGGCTGCCTCAGTGGGGCTGTGTGGGGCTGTGTGGGGCTGTGTGGGGCTGCCTCAGTGGGGCTGTGTGGGGCTGTGTGGGGCTGTGTGGGGCTGCCTCAGTGGGGCTGTGTGGGGCTGTGTGGGGCTGTGTGGGGCTGCCTCAGCGGGGCTGTGTGGGGCTGTGTGGGGCTGCCTCAGCGGGGCTGTGTGGGGCTGTGTGGGGCTGCCTCAGCGGGGCTGTGGGGCTGTGTGGGGCTGCCTCAGTGGGGCTGTGTGGGGCTGTGTGGGGCTGTGTGGGGCTGCCTCAGTGGGGCTGTGTGGGGCTGTGTGGGGCTGTGTGGGGCTGCCTCAGCGGGGCTGTGTGGGGCTGTGTGGGGCTGTGTGGGGCTGCCTCAGCGGGGCTGTGTGGGGCTGTGTGGGGCTGTGTGGGGCTGCCTCAGCGGGGCTGTGTGGGGCTGTGTGGGGCTGTGTGGGGCTGCCTCAGTGGGGCTGTGTGGGGCTGTGTGGGGCTGTGTGGGGCTGCCTCAGCGGGGCTGTGTGGGGCTGTGTGGGGCTGCCTCAGTGGGGCTGTGTGGGGCTGTGTGGGGCTGCCTCAGCGGGGCTGTGTGGGGCTGTGTGGGGGCTGCCTCAGCGGGACTGTGTGGGGCTGTGTGGGGCTGTGTGGGGCTGTGTGGGGCTGCCTCAGTGGGGCTGTGTGGGGCTGTGTGGGGCTGTGTGGGGCTGCCTCAGCGGGGCTGTGTGGGGCTGTGTGGGGCTGTGTGGGGCTACCTCAGCGGGGTGTGGGGCTGTGTGGGGCTGTGTGGGGCTGTGTGGGGCTGCCTCAGCGGGGCTGTGTGGGGCTGTGTGGGGCTGTGTGGGGCTGCCTCAGCGGGGCTGTGTGGGGCTGTGTGGGGCTGCCTCAGTGGGGCTGTGTGGGGCTGTGTGGGGCTGTGTGGGGCTGCCTCAGTGGGGCTGTGTGGGGCTGTGTGGGGCTGTGGGGGCTGCCTCAGCGGGGCTGTGTGGGGCTGTGTGGGGCTGTGTGGGGCTGCCTCAGCGGGGCTGTGTGGGGCTGTGTGGGGCTGTGTGGGGCTGCCTCAGCGGGGCTGTGTGGGGCTGTGTGGGGCTGTGTGGGGCTGCCTCAGTGGGGCTGTGTGGGGCTGTGTGGGGCTGTGTGGGGCTGCCTCAGCGGGGCTGTGTGGGGCTGTGTGGGGCTGCCTCAGTGGGGCTGTGTGGGGCTGTGTGGGGCTGCCTCAGCGGGGCTGTGTGGGGCTGTCCCCAGCAGGGCTAACACGTCCTCTCTCCCTGCAGGCACTGGTGTCACTACACAGTCACCAGGACAGTGTCCTGCCAGGTGCAGAACGGCTCCGAGACAGTCATCCAGAGGGTGTACCAGAGCTGCCGCTGGCCAGGGCCCTGTGCCAGCCTGGTGAGGTAAGCCGGCTCCCTGCCCGGCTCCCTGCCCGGCTCCCTGCCCTGCTCCCTGCCCGGCTCCCTGCCCGGCTCCCTGCCCTGCTCCCTGCCGGCTCCCTGCCCTGCTCCCGCCCTGCTCCCTGCCCTGCTCCCTGCCCGGCTCCCTGCCCTGCTCCCTGCCCTGCTCCCTGCCCGGCTCCCTGCCCTGCTCCCTGCCCTGCTCCCTGCCCGGCTCCCGCCCTGCTCCTGCCCGGCTCCCTGCCCGGCTCCCTGCCCCCTGCTCCCTGCCCTGCTCCCTGCCCAGCTCCCTGCCCGGCTCCCTGCCCTGCTCCCTGCCCTGCTCCCTGCCCGGCTCCCTGCCCGGCTCCCTGCCGTGCTCCCTGCCCTGCTCCCTGCCCCGGCTCCTGCCCGGCTCCCTGCCGTGCTCCCTGCCCTGCTCCCTGCCCTGCTCCCTGCCCGGCTCCCTGCCCTGCTCCCTGCCCGGCTCCCTGCCCTGCTCCCTGCCCTGCTCCCTGCCCGGCTCCCTGCCCTGCTCCCTGCCCTGCTCCCTGCCCTGCTCCCTGCCCTGCTCCCTGCCCGGCTCCCTGCCCGGCTCCCTGCCCTGGTCCCTGCCCGGCTCCCTGCCCGGCTCCCTGCCCTGCTCCCTGCCCTGCTCCCTGCTCGGCTCCCTGCCCGGCTCCCTGCCCTGCTCCCTGCCCTGCTCCCTGCCCGGCTCCCTGCCCTGCTCCCTGCCCTGCTCCCTGCCCGGCTCCCTGCCCTGCTCCCTGCCCGGCTCCCGCCCTGCTCCCGCCCTGCTCCCACCCTGCTCCCTGCCCGGCTCCCTGCCCTGCTCCCTGCCCTGCTCCCTGCCCGGCTCCCTGCCCTGCTCCCTGCCCGGCTCCCGCCCTGCTCCCGCCCTGCTCCCACCCTGCTCCCTGCCCGGCTCCCTGCCCTGCTCCCTGCCCGGCTCCCTGCCCTGCTCCCTGCCCTGCTCCCTGCCCGGCTCCCTGCCCGGCTCCCGCCCTGCTCCCTGCCCGGCTCCCGCCCTGCTCCCGCCCTGCTCCCTGCCCTGCTCCCGCCCTGCTCCCTGCCCTGCTCCCTGCCCTGCTCCCTGCCCTGCTCCCGCCCTGCTCCCTGCCCTGCTCCCTGCCCGGCTCCCTGCCCGGCTCCCTGCCCTGCTCCCGCCCTGCTCCCTGCCCTGCTCCCTGCCCGGCTCCCTGCCCGGCTCCCTGCCCTGCTCCCGCCCTGCTCCCTGCCCGGCTCCCGCCCTGCTCCCTGCCCGGCTCCTGCCCGGCTCCCGCCCTGCTCCCTGCCCTGCTCCCTGCCCGGCTCCCTGCCCTGCTCCCTGCCTGGCTCCCTGCCCGGCTCCCTGCCCTGCTCCCTGCCCTGCTCCCGCCCTGCTCCCTGCCCGGCTCCCTGCCCGGCTCCCTGCCCTGCTCCTGCCCGGCTCCCTGCCCTGCTCCCTGCCCGGCTCCCTGCCCTGCTCCCTGCCCGGCTCCCTGCCCTGCTCCCTGCCCTGCTCCCGCCCTGCTCCCTGCCCGGCTCCCTGCCCGGCTCCCTGCCCTGCTCCCTGCCCGGCTCCCTGCCCTGCTCCCGGGCTCCGCGCTGCTCCCTCTGCTGGGGGAGCCGAGCTCAGGGGCTCAGGTGGGATGTGGTGCTCAGTGCTGGTGTGGAGCCAGAGAATCGCTGAGGCTGGAGGAGACCTTCAGGACTCTCAAGCCTGGCAGTCAACGCTGCTGAGTGCCCTGCTCGGCCATGGCCCCCAGCACCACATCTGCATGGTTGTGGCACACTCCCAGGGATGGGGACTCCACCGCTGCCCTGAGAAGCCTGTTCCAGGCTTGACAACCCTTCTGGGAAGAAATGGTCTCTCATTTCCAACCTAAACCTCCCCTGCTGCAACCTGAGGCTGTTTCCTCTTCACCTGTCTCTTGTTAATAGGGGGAAGAGACCAGCCCCACCTGGCTCCAGCCTCCTCTCAGGGAGCTGCAGAGAGCAATGAGGTCTCTCTCAGCCTCCTCTTCTCCAGGCTGAGCACCCCCAGCTCCCTCAGCTGCTCCTCCCCAGCCCTGCTCTCCAGACCCTTCCCCACCTTTGCTGCACTTTTCTGGACCTGCTTCTGCCTCTCAATATCCTATAGAGACACAGCAAAGCACAACTTGCCCTCTCCCCAGGGTGACAATGACTTGTCCAAAACTTGCCCAGGCACCAATACAGGCTGGGCAGGGACTGGCTGGAGAGCAGCCCTGGGGAAAAGGCCTTGGGGGTGCTGGGGGAGGAGAAGCTCAGCAGGAGCCAGCAGGGAGCACTTGCAGCCCAGAGAGCCAAGCAGAGCCTGGGCTGCAGCCAGAGAAGTGTGGCCAGCAGGGCCAGGGAGGGGATTCTGCCCCTCTGCTCCACTCTGCTGAGACCCCACCTGGAGCTCTGGGTCCAGTGCTGGAGCCTCTGTGCCAGGAAGGCTCTGGAGGGGCTGGAAGGTGTCCAGAGAAGGGCCCCGAGGAGGAGCAGAGGGCTGGAGCTGCTCTGCTGTGAGGACAGACTGAGGGAGTTGGGGTTGTGCAGGCTGGAGAGGAGAAGGCTCCCAGGAGACCTCATTGTGGCCTTGCAGGATCTGCAGGGGGCTACAAGAAAGCTGGGGAGGGACTTTGGAGGGTGTCAGGGAGGGATAGGACTGGGGGTAAGGAGCAAAACTAGAAGTGGGGAGATTGAGATTGGCTGTGAGGAAGAAGTTGTTGCCCATGAGGGTGGTGAGAGCCTGGCACAGGCTGCCCAGGGAGGTGGTGGCAGCCTCCTGTCTGGAGGTGTTTGCAGCCAGGCTGGAGGTGGCTGTGAGCAACCTGCTGTGGTGTGAGGTGTCCCTGCCCATGGCAGGGGGTTGGGACTGGCTGAGCCTTGAGGTCCCTTCCAGCCCTGACAGCTCTGTGATTCTCTGCTTTGCCTTTCAGTTGTTTGGTCTCAGGACTCACCCATATTTAAGAGGAAGAGCCCCTTGAGTGCAGTGGCTGTCCCCAGGTAGCATCTTCCAGTGCACAAAGTGCTTTTGCCTTCTCTGAATGACATTCCCAGAGCAGAAGAGTGTTGCCCAGCCAGCTGGGACCAAGTGCACAGCAGCCACTGTGTTCTGACTTCACACCTGGCTTCTGGAGCAGTTTCCCATGGAGCCAAGCCCAGCTCTTGGCTCCCAAAGCTCACTCATCTTACTGTCATTGGGACCAAGTCACCCACAGGGCACCGACTGACTGAGGTCCTCCTGCGGTTTCTAACCTTGCAGAATGTGGTTGCTCTACCCCTGAAAACACCCAGAGGTCACAGAATGCTTTGGGTGGGATGAGACACCAAAGCTCATCCGGTTCCAACCCCCTGCCATGGACAGAGACACCTCCCACCAGCCCAGGCTGCTCAAGGCTCCAGAACGTGGTTGCACTACCCCTGAAAACACCCAGAGGTCACAGGATGGTTTAGGTTGGATTGGACATTAAAGATCACAGAATCACAGAATCAACCAGGTTGGAAAAGACCTCAAAGATAATCAAGTCCAACCTGTCATCCAACACCTCCTGACAGCTAAACCATGGCTCCAAGTGCCATGTCCCTCTCTTCCTGAACCTGGTCTTCACTTACGATGGGCAGTTCTTCCTCCCTGCCCCGGCATCGTCTGCCATGACACCAGGAGTGTGGCTGGAGGCCCTTGCAGTGAAGACTGAGGTAAAGAAGTGATTGAGTACCTCAGCCTTTTCCACATCACTTGTGGCCATGTCATCCAGTTCCAATCTTCTGCTGTGGACAGGGACAGGGACACCACCTACTAGAGCAGGTTTCTCAGGGCCCCATCCAGCCTGGCTTTAAACCCTTCAAGGCTTGGAGGCTTCACAACACCGCTGGGTAAGCTGTTACAGTGCCTCAGCAGCCTTGTGCTGAAGAATTCCTTCCTAGTCTCAAATCTTCCTTCCCAATCTGTCCTTGTGGCTCTTCATCTGGAATTGCCCTTCCCCCTGGGGCAGTTACCACTGCTGCTTCTCCAGTTTCTCCTTGGCCAGTGGTCAGTGGAGGCTTTTTCACTGGCAGTGTGTTAGGAATAGTGTGGCCAGCAGGAGCAGGGAGGTCATTGTGCCCCTGTACTCTGCTTTGGTTAGGCCACACCTTGAGTCCTGTGTCCAGTTCTGGGCCCCTCAGTTTAAGAAGGACATGGAGACACTTGAAGGTGTCCAGAGAAGGGCAACAAGGCTGGGGAGAGGCCTTGAGCACAGCCCTGTGAGGAGAGGCTGAGGGAGCTGGGGTTGCTTAGCCTGGAGAAGAGGAGGCTCAGGGGAGACCTCATTGCTCTCTACAACTACCTGAAGGGAGGTTGTAGCCAGGTGGGGGTTGGCCTCTTCTCCCAAGCAACCAGCACCAGAACAAGGGGACACAGTCTCAAGCTGTGCCAGGGGAGGTTTAGGCTGGAGGTGAGGAGAAAGTTCTTCCCAGAGAGAGTCATTGGCTATTGGGATGTGCTGCCCAGGGAGGTGATGGAGTCACCATCCCTGGAGGTGTTCAAGAGGGGACTGGATGTGGCACTTGGTGCCATGGTCTAGTCATGGGGTCTGTGGTGACAGGTTGGACTCGATGATCTTTGAGGTCTCTTCCAACCTTAGTGATACTGTGAGACTGTGACACTGTGAGACTGTGTCTGCTGTGGTGTCTCTCTGGTCTCCTTTCATGCAAGGCTGTGCCTGAGGCACCTCCTCTTTTACATTGCCCTGGCCAAACTGCTGTGGCAGCTGTCGAGTTTCCCAGACACTTCCCACACATCACTGTCCTCAGGAACCTGTGAGCTGTCACCTTGGCTCCCAGGCTTGCCCAAGCCCTTGCTGCCCATTGTCCCTTGTTAACATAACTCCAGTCTCCTCAGTACCAAACAGCTGCTGCTGTCCCTGGTGCGGATGCTGCTGGTGCAGAGCCTTTCCGCGGGTGCCTGCAGCTCCTCCTGCCCCTCGTTTCCTGCACTGCTAAGGCAGAGCCTGTGGGAGCAGTGCCTGCAGCTGGGACATTGCTGTCCATGGGATGTTTGCAGTTTCAGATGTGGTTTGGTTCATTTGCCTGACGAGTCCAATTGTTTGGAGACAATGCAGGGAGGCAGCAGACTTCTCAGCTTCTGGTTCTGTGTGAGAACCCTGTGGCAGAAGCTGGGCTTGGTGATGTTTGGGAGCTCAGCCCGGGAAGAACTCAGCTGACAGGAGCTGTGTTTCTGGAAGGAACCTACCAGAAACCTTGCAGAAACCTTCTTCATCTGCCAGAAGAGGTGCAAGACACTCATGTTCTGTTCCCTTTGCAAGAGGGAGGAGGCACAAGCAAAGCCATTGGCACCCCTCAAAGGCAGTGACTGCACTGCCTGCCATGGGATCACAGAAGGAAGTTTAGGCTCGAGGTAAGGAGAAAGTTCTTCACTGAGAGAGTTGTTAGCTGTTGGAATGTGCTGCCCAGGGAGGTGGTGGAGTCACCATCCCTGGAGGTGTTCAAGAGGGGACTGGACATGGCACTTGGTGCCATGGTTTAGTAGTCAGGAGGTCTTGAGTGACAGGTTGGACTTGATGATCTTTGAGGTCTTTTCCAACCTTATTGGTTCTATGATTCTATTCTAAGGTGAGGGCTTGGAAGGGACCTCCAGAGACCATCCAGTCCAACCCCCTGCCAGAGCAGGGTCATCCAGGGCAGGGCACACAGGAACACATCCATGAGGGTTTGGAGTGTGTCCAGAGCAGGAGACTCCACAGCCTCTCTGGGCAGCCTACTCCAGGCCTTCAGCACCCTCACAGGGACTAAGTTTTGCCTCCTGTTCCCATGGCACCTCCTCTGCTCCAGCTTGCCCCCAGTGCCCCCTGCCCTGTCCTTGGCCATCCCTGAGCAGAGCCTGGCTCTGTCCTCCTGACACTGCCAGTGCCCCTCCTCAGGCTGCTCACCAGCACAGGCGCCTGCAGGCACAGCAGGGGCAGCTCTCCGGCCCCCGGTGACAGCTGGGGGTTCCCTGCTGGAGGCTCAGACGCCGCGGGGCCAGAGGAGGGCTGAATCCATTTCCTGTCTCCTATTGCTTCCTGTTAAATTTCTTTCCCTCACTGCAGAAGCCACAGCTCAGGGTCAAGCCTCTGTCCCTGCTGGGGGCTCCCTTGCCGTGGGGAGCTGGCAGCTGTGCTTGCTCTGCTCCTGCCCTCCGCCCCAGGCTCGTTTAGCTCGGGTGCTGAGCTGCAGTGGAGCAAGTCTTGGCTGGAGACTTCCCTGAGCAGATCTATTCCTGAACTCTCTCCATTTGTGTAGGGAAGGCTTCAGCTTCAGCCTTTGCTTTGTCATGCTATGAAGTCCACAGGCAACCCTCCAGCAGCCTGGCTGGAGCTCCTCAGTGTGCTCACAAGCCTCAGGCCTCTGCTCTGGCTGAAGGAAGGCAGCAAGGCCCTGGCCTGGTGTTTCAGCAGCAGCCTAATCTCTGTGGCTCTGCTGCCTGGATGGTTGCTCCCAGCTCCTTGTGAACCCAGGCCCCTTCTCCTGAGCAGTGCTTCTGCTGCAGCAGCACAACCCTGCCATGCTTAGGACCCCTGCTCCTCCTGGCTGCCCAGGAAGGGTGGTCCCAGAGCCCAGGCAGGGCTTGGAGACCTGCATTCAGTTGCTGGAGTTCAGAGGTTTGTGTTTTAGTCAGGTGATGCCTCCTCACCTCGAAGAGGAGAACAGCACTTCCCTTGGCCTGCTCTGCTCTATGACTTTGTGAACTTCTCAAAAGACCTTCTCTGCTCTGCCCACATCTGGAGTACTGTCTCCAGTTCTGGGCCCCTCAGTTCAGGAAGGACCTCAGGGAACTGCTTGAGAGAGTCCAGCACAGAGCCATAAAAATCATGAAGGCAGTGGAAGATCTTCTTCATGAGGAGAGCCTGAGGGAGCTGAGGGCTCTGTAGTCTGGAGAGGAGGAGCCTGAGGGTGACCTCATTGCTGGTGATAAAGCTGTGCAGGGTGATGCCCAGAGGCTGGAGCCAGGCTCTGCTGGGGGCTGCCCAATGCCAGCACAAGGGGCAGTGGTGGGAGCTGAGGCAGAGGAAGTGCCATGGGAACAGGAGGAGGAATTTTTCCCTGTGAGGTGCCAGAGCCCTGGAGCAGGCTGCCCAGGGGGGCTGTGGAGTCTCCTTCCCTGGAGATATTCACAACCTGCCTGGATGTGTTCCTGTGTGAGCTGCTCCAGGTGACCCTGCTCTGGCAGGGGTTGGACTGGATGAGCTTTGGAGGTCCCTTCCAGCCTTCACATTCTGTGACTCTGTGATCATAATTGGCCAAAATCAGCCTAGTTTCGACTGCAGTGTTTGTGTGTGGCTGCTGTGGTTGGTGAAGCAGGATCCTGGGCAGGGATGGGATGGGCAGCCTGGATCCTGGGCAGGGCAGGGCAGGGATGGGCAGCCTGGATCCCGGGCAGGGCAGGGCAGGGATGGGCAGCCTGGATCCCGGGCAGGGCAGGGATGGGATGGGCAGCCTGGATCCCGGGCAGGGCAGGGATGGGATGGGCAGCCTGGATCCTGGGCAGGGCAGGGATGGGATGGGCAGCCTGGATCCTGGGCAGGGCAGGGCAGGGATGGGCAGCCTGGATCCCGGGCAGGGCAGGGATGGGATGGGCAGCCTGGATCCTGGGCAGGGCAGGGCAGGGATGGGCAGCCTGGATCCCGGGCAGGGCTGGGATGAGCCTGGATCCCGGGCAGGGCAGGGATGGGATGGGCAGCCTGGATCCTGGGCAGGGCCCCAGCTAACGGCCACCCAACACAAACACTGACTGCTTCAAACATTTCTGCTTCTAACTGTTGCTGCTGAGAAAATCCCTCTCTCCTCCCTGGAACCATGCTGCTTCAGATGGGGGCTGGATATTCTGACTCCTCTCCTACTCCTTTAATCTTAGGAAGAGGAATGTTCCCAGCCAGGCTGTGTTTATCCTGCTCTTTGCTGCTGTGCTCAGTGGTCACACAGCTGTTTCACCCCAGCCTTGGAG
The DNA here is from genome assembly GCA_033816785.1 of Picus viridis. Lineage (NCBI taxonomy): Eukaryota > Metazoa > Chordata > Aves > Piciformes > Picidae > Picus > Picus viridis. Next base: position 14,215,585 of record CM066598.1, read on the forward strand.
CATCTTGTCTCTGCAGCACTTTCTGTCTTCAGAGAAGCTGAAGATTCATAGAACCCCAGCATGGTCTGGGCTGGAAGAGACCTCTGGGGATCACCCAGCCCAACCCCTGCTCCAGCAGGGCACCCACAGCACAGTGCCCAGCAGCACAATGCCCAGGGGGGTTGGAAGCTCTCCACACAAGGACACTCCACAACCTCTCTGGGCAGCCTGCTCCAGGCCTCCAGCACCCTCACAACAAACAACTTTCTCCTCTGCTTCACAGGGAACCTCCTGGGTGACACTCTGTGCCCCTTGTTGCCACTTGTCCTGTCCCTGATCACCACTCAGCAGAGTCTGGCCCCAGCCTCTTGCCCCCCACAGCTCCTTTAGCTCTTGCTGAGCATTGCTCAGCTGCCCTCTGGGGCTGCTCTTCTGCAGGCTCTCAGCCCCAGGGCTCTCAGCCTTTGCTCCTCCCAGAGCTGCTCCAGGCCCCTCAGCAGCTCTGCAGCCTCCCCTGGACTCTCTCCAGCAGTTCTCTGTCTCTTTTGAACTGGGGAGCCCAGACCTGGGCCCAGCACTCCAGCTGTGGCCTGAGAACAGAGGGGGAGGAGATCCTCTCTTGCCCTGCTGGCCACACTCTCACTCATGCCCCCCAGGACACCACTGGCCTCCCCACAGAGCTCTGAGCTTTGGGTGCCACTGAATGTCTCAGGCAGCACATCTTGCATGGCTCATTCTCTGTGCTGTTTTCTCCAGTGCTGGGTGTCCTGTTGTTGTTTTCCTTTAAGCTGAGCACATTGATGCTCCCAAAGGGATTTTCTGAGCTAGTCTGCAGAGTAACAAAGCCAGAGTTCTGCACACCCATCCAGTTTGGTCTTCTCTGCTTTTGAAGCCTCTCTTGCTGCAGGGTCAGGAGGAGAAGCAGGGGATCTGTCCCCCAGGGGACTGATGTTTCTCCTCAGTTTCAGAAGCAGTAGCACCACAGGGAAATCCTCCTCTCTTTCTTTCTTTCTTTCCAGTCAATTGAGTAATAATTCCCAGAGCTTATTGCAGTGCTATTTGGAGACACACTAACCCTTCTGTCTTGAATTCCCTCATTCCTCTCCAAGATGTGGGGTCAAGGCTTGGGGAAAGATTCTCTGCCGTGCACACAGGCAGTATAACATCAGGCTGAGCAGGACCCATGGAGGCTGTTGGTGTGTAAGAGCTGGAGCTGCAGCACAAAGGTGGCTTCTCAGCCCTGGGAGCAGTGTGGGTGGCTGGGTGCTGCTGGCTGGGCAGAGGGGAAGGGCCATCTGCTTCCCAGGGGGTGGTGGAGTCCCCATCCCTGGAGGTGTTCCGGCAAGGTGTGGCCACGGCAGCTGGGGCCATGGTTTGGTGGCCATGGTGGGGTTGGGTTGGTGCTTGGATTGGATGGCTTTAGAGGTGTTTTCCAGTCAGATCCATTCTGTGGTCATTCCTGCACTGTGCACAGGGCTCCTCAGGCTGCTAACTGAAGGCCTTTTGCTCTTGTCCAGCCCTGCTGAGCAGGCACTCTTCCCCTCGCTGGCAGGGAAGTGCAGTGCTGCTCTGCAGGAGCTCTGAGCTCTGTCTGCTCATCAGGACAAGAGCTGCTGCTTGCTCTGGTACAGGCACAGAAACATCTGTGTCTGGGGCCTCTGTTCTTGGGGCTGAGAGCCTGTCAAGCACAGCTCTGTGCACTTGGGGTGGGAGGTGTGCAGGTGTCTGCTCCCTGGCCTGGGTGAGTGGTGCAGACCAGACGTGCTCAGAGGTGAGGAGTCCTCTTCCTCCCCTTTGGCAGAGGCAGGAGACACGTACAGTGGCCTCCAGCTCTCCTGCAGCTGCAGGCTTTGTGTTTGCTCCAGTGTCTGCAGGAGCAGATTTGAGACTCCTCTGGTTATGTCCTGCTGGGGGACTGCTGGGGCTGCAGGAAACAGCAGAGCACAGGGCTGGATCACAGTGTGGTGGCCTCTGCCTTGCTCTGAGAGCAGACATGATGGCAAAGGTCCTCCTTGTCCCTGTGCCAGCTGTGGCACTGCTCTGAGGGGATGTTCTCTGCTCTGTTTGCCCAGAGAAGCTGCCTGGTGTGATTGGTGTCTGGTAGGCTTTGAGTTGTGGTTCACAGAGTCACAGAATGGTTTGGGTTGGAAGGCATCATAAAGATCATCCAGTTCCAAACCCCTGCCATGGGCAGGGACACCTCCAGGCAGGAGGCAGCCACAGCCTCCTGGGCAGCCTGTGCCAGTGTCTCCTCACTCTCAAGAATTTCTTCCTCATCTCCAGTCTCAACCTGTCCTCCTCAAGCTCCAATCCATCACCCCTCATCCTGTCACTCCCAGCCATTGGCCAACTCTCCTCCCCAGCTCTCCTGGAACCCTTCAGGTACTGGAAGGCTGCTCTGAGATCTCCCTGGAGCCTTCTCTTCTCCAGGCTAAACAGCCCCAGCCCTCCCAGGCTGTCCCCATAGGGGAAGTTTTCCAGCCCTCTGATTGACTTTGCAGCACCCTCTGGATCCACTCCAGCAGGTCCATGTCCCTCTTACGGTGCTTTTATGATGCTGTCTGGACTGGGCATAGTGATGCTGGGGACCAAGTGTGCTCTTGTGCTTCTCTGAGAAGCAGACTCTCTGGGGGCACCCACACCATAGTCTTGTTGCTTTGCCAGTACCTGCCCAGCCCTTTCCTACCTCCCTTCTTCCCAAGGCAGCCAAGATCAGGTTACTTCAGCTGAGGGATCTGAAACCTGGCTTCCAAACAGCCTTGTTTGCTGAGGGGACTTGTAGATCTTTGGCACATCTGTGAACCAGGCAGCGTAAGGAAGGCATTGAGGTGCTGGAGCTGGCACAGAGAAGGGCAGTGAAGCTGGGGAGGGGCTTGGAGAGCAGGTCTGGTGAGGAGAGGCTAAGGGGCCTGGGATTGTTTAGCCTGAAGAAGAGGAAGCTCAGAGCAGACCTTTATTGACAGCTACCTGAATGGAAGCTGGGGTGAGGCTGGTGTCAGCAGCAGCAGGGCAGGAGGTAATGGCATCAAGCTGTGCCAGGGGAGGATTAGGCTGGAGATCAGGAAAAATCTGCTGCAAGAGTGGTCAGGGATTGGCACAGGCTGCCCAGGGAGGTGGTGGAGTCCCCATCCCTGGAGGTGACCAAAACCAAAGTAGCTGTGGCACTCTGGGACGTGGTGTGGTGATCATGGAGCTGCTGGGTATAAGGTTGGGCTTAATACCTCAGAGAGCTTTGCCTGCCTCAGTGGCTCCTTGGTTCTGTGGGTTCCAGACGTCAGAGCAACTACCATGAGCTTTGCTCTGATCTTCTCATGCAGAGGCGGCATCTGTTCTGATGAGGAGAGGCTGTCCCTGTTTGAAAGGAGGTTGTAGCCAGGTGGGGGTTGGTCTCTTTCCCAAGCAACCAGTGGCAGAACAAGAGGACACAGTCTCAAGCTGTGCCAGGGGAGATTTAGGCTGGAGGTGAGGAGAAAGTTCTTCACTGAGAGAGTCATTCACCATTGGAATGTGCTGCCCAGGGAGGTGGTGGAGTCACCACCCCTGGAGGTGTTCAAGAGGGGATTGGATGTGGCACTTGGAGCCATGGTTTGGCAGTCATGAGGTGTTGGGTGACAGGTTGGACTTGATGATCTCTGAGGTCTTTTCCAACCTTATTGATTCTGTGATTCTATGAACAGACCTGGGGGCTTGGGCTGGGGCTGCACTGCCAGCAGGGCAGTGGGTGAAAGAAAGCCTTCATTCCTTGGTACCTGCATTCTTTGCCAGTAAAGAAGGCAGGTGCAGTTCCTGGAACCCACCTGTGAGGGATGTTGACAGTTTCAAGCCTGGGGCTGGAGGCAGCTGGAGAGAAGCTGCTGCAGGTCCGAGGTCTCCTGGGACGGCAGCCGCCAGGAGCGCCTCTCCCCAGCAGCCCGGCTCTGGGGCTGTGGCCATGGGCCACCCCTCCCCTCTCCTCTGGGCTTGCTCTGCAAACAGCTTTGCTTGGCAGTGCCAAAGGGCAGGGGGAATCCAGAGAGGGGGAGGCCCTTCCTGTGTGTGCCAGGCCGTGCTGCCTGGCCCCTGGCAGGATCCCCACTCTGGCCTGCTGGAGGCTCCGAGCCAGGAACGTGCCACTGTGCCCTGCCTGTGTCCTCCCTGGCTCTTGTGCCAGGGACACTTCCTTGAGAGCTAGGGAGCACATCCTCCTGTGCTGAGGCCTGAGGCTGCTTGGCTGCCATCCCTTAAGGTGTCCTGACTTCCCCAGCCTGTGGAGCTCCATCGCCCTCCCCAGCTAAGCACTCCTCGGGGGCTCCCTCCTCAGATTCCCCTTCCTGAGCACTCACTTGCAGGGGCAGGAGCAGGGGACTCTGTTTCCCGAGGGCTGGTGCGTGCCGGTGAGCTCCTGGAGCCTCTCTCCTGCCAAGCAGGCAGGCTCCGAGTGTTTGATCTGGTCTAGGAGGAGCAGTGGCCTCGAGCCGTGTTCTCTGGGTTCTTCTCTCAGTGTTGCCCTCTCCCTGGGACCTGTTGTGGAGTCCATTGGATTCACAAAGGATGTGGCAAATGGGGGTGAATAGAACCACTAGCAACTCGTTATTAACATGCCAGCTTGCCAGAAGCATGTTAAATGGGCTGGCTGCAGGGACAGGATATGGCTTTCCAGGGGGAATGTGCAGGATTTGGGCAACAGAGCCATTTTTAACAGCCTAAGCAAAGCAGGAGGAGTATTAGAGCGAGAGAACCCCCAGGAGCAAAATGGCTCTCGACTGGGGGGGGGGAGGGGGAAGACTTCACAAGAGCCCTCAAGCCAGAGGGGCAAAGAATTAATTACTCACAGCTGGCTGCACCCAAGCAGGGAGTGCTGGTGCTGTGCATCAGCTGGTGAGGCTCTGGGGGCTCTCACGTGCCACTGGGGCAGTTTTAGGCTCTGCCTTTAAATTTTTACCCAGATCTTGAGCAGAAAAGTAGCAAAATGTAAACAAATCACTCTTGGGTGTAAAAAAGGAAAATAAAGGTAATTCCAAACAGTCCTCTTGGAGAGAGAGCTGCCAGAAGATGGGTTGTACCAAAACAGTTCTTCTTCCCCTCTTGCTGCTTCACTCTGGGGAGAGACTGACCTGCTTCTGCTTGACCTTGGCTGCATTGCTGTGGTTAAGCCTAACAACTCTCTCTGCTCCTCTCTCCCTTTGGTACATGGGGGTCAGGGGGAGGCAGGGGGCAGAAGCTGGTAGCTTCCCCTGGGCTTTGGCCAGCAGGGTTCTTGTGCTGTTTGTCAGTTGTAAATCCCTGTAGCTATTGCAGCTCCTGGGTGTTCTGTGCACATTCACTGCACCCCACTGCAGACTGGAGTTTGCCTGTCAATACAGCTCCCATTTGCTGCCAGCCGGGCTGGGCTGGCAAAGGTAATGCTGGGGGGAGATTTCAAGCCACCAGAGGCAGGCAGGGCTGCAGGCAGGGCTGCAGGCAGGGCTGGCTGCAGGCAGGAAGGCCAGACAGGCTGGGGGCTGGGCTGCTCCAGCAGGACAGAGGCTGTACAATGCTATTGCCAAGGGCTCTTGGCTTTCCTGGGGAAACTGAGGCATGGCACAATTCTAGTTGCAAGGGGAAGCAGGCTTGGCTCCAGCTCCTAAGCTCATGGCTTCTCTGGCTGGAAGTGTGTAGGCTCCTGGCTTTATCCCAGGCTCTGGTCTGGGCACTCGAGGCAACTTCAAGCCAGGCAGGTGCAAGCAGGTTCAGGCAAGGCAAGGTGGCAAGAGATCAGCCTGCAAAGATATCCTGCCTGAGATCCAATTGGGCCAGTAGGGCAGTGAAGCCAGCACAGAGTTACCCAAGAGAAGGGACAGCCAGGCTGTGGCCACGGAAGGCATCAGCCTAGGCCTGGCCTGGGAGCAGTGGCCAGCACAGGTGCTCTGGGCTTCTTCCCCAGGCCGTTGGGGCCTCCCCTGTGTCCCTCTTCCCATGTCAGCCCAGCTCCTGCAGGAGGGAGAGAGGGGCACCATGTCTGGACACATCAGGGTTTGTCTGGGTTTGGGCTGGGGCTCGTTTGGCCCTACCATGACAGGACCTTGCTGAGAGCCTTATCTGACACGTTGGGAAATCACAGAGTCGTTCAACTGAGCTGAGCTTGGAAGAGACCTTTGAGATCACCAAGCCCAGCTCCTCACCCAGAGCTCACACCGCTGCTGAGCCACCAAACCACAGCCCTCAGCACCACATCCAGGCAGCTCTTAAACACCTCCTAGGAGGAGGACTCCACCACTTGCCTGGGCAGCCTGGACCAGTGTCTGAGAACCCTTGCTGGGGAGAAATACTTCCTAATACCCAACCTGAACCTGCCCTGCCATAACTGAAGATGGTTTCCTCTTGTCTTACCGCTTGGTGCATGTGAGAAGAGACCAACCCCCACCCCCACCCCCCCACCCCCCGGCTCCAAGCTCCTTTGAGGCAGCCCTAGAGGGCATTTTGGTCTCCTCTCAGCCTCCTCTTCTGCTGACTACATCCCCTAGGTCCCTCAGCCCTTCCTCATAGGACACCATCTCTTGAGTAGAGTGGCAGCTCCTAATGTTTTGCTTCTCAGCCTTGTGCTGAGAGGCCTCTGCATGCTGAGCAGATCCTCTGGCTGCCTGGGAAGCTGAGGTGCAGGCTGTGGCTCATCCTAACCTCCAACTGTGGTTTTGCAGATTCTGTGCCAGTGATTGTGGCTTGGGTGGCATCCAAGGGAAAGCTTCCCCATTCTGATGCTAATCCTTTCTTTCCTGCCTGCTGTGTTTTCCACACATCTTCATTCTCAGGCTTCTGATGTTTAACAGGTTTCTTCTTTTCCTCTCCTTTGTCCATGGCTTTTTTCCTCTTTTGATTGCAACACTTCAGGTGTCAGATGCTGGTGATGGCCTCCTGGGCAGTTTGCTTTGCTGCCCTCCTGGGCAGTTTGCTTTGCTGCCCTCCTGGGCAGTTTGCTTTGCTGCCCTCCTGGGGAGTTTGCTTTGCTGCCCTCCTGGGCAGTTTGCTTTGCTGCCCTCCTGGAGCAGCACTCGCAGCTGCAGGATGTGATAAGGTATCACAAAATGCATCAGGCTGGATGGGACCACCCTCAAAGGTCATCTTGTCCAACCCCCCTGCAATCAGCAGGGACACCTCCAGCTAGAGCAGGTTGCTCAGAGCCACATCAAGTTTGACCTTGAATGTCTCCAGGGATGGGGCCTCCACCATCTCTCTGGGCAACCTGTTCCAAGGTCTCACCATCCTCACTGCGCAGAACTTCTTCCTCATGTCCAACCTAAATCTCCCCTGCTCCAGTTTCAAACCATTGCTCCTCAACCTATCACTACAGGCCCTTGGGATCAGTCCCTCCACAGCCTTCCTGTAGGTCCCCTTCAGATACTGAAATGCAGCTCTAAGGTCTCCCTGGAGCCTTCTCTTCTCCAGGATTAAAACCCCCAGCTATCTCAGCCTGAGCTTCTGCAGCCCTCTGATCACCTTTGTGGCCTCCTCTGCATCCACCTCCAGCAGCTCTATGTCCTTTCTGTGTTGAGGACTCCAGAGCTGGACACAGCCCTGCAGGAGAGGTCTCCCCAGAGCAGGGGGCAGGATCCCTCTCTCCAGCTCTGGCCAAGCTGCTTTGGATGCAGCCCAGGCTGCCCTTGGCCTTCTGTGCTGCCAGTGCCCACTGCTGGCTCCTGCCCAGCTGCTCCCCCACCAGCACCCCCAAGCCCTCTTCTCTAACCACAGAGCTCTGTCACACAGCTGAGGGAAAATGATGCTGTGAGGAGCTTTAGAGCAACTTCAGAGCACTTGGGAGCAGGCAGGCTGGGGCCACTTCAGCTGCCTGACTGCAGGATGCTGAGCAGAGCTGCAAACCTCAGGGCTCTGCCAGGAAATTCAGGGTGGGTGGTAGGCTGTGACAGCTGAGCCCCATGTTTGTCATGCGCTGAGAAGTCCTCTCTCCTTGGAGGATTAAGCTCTAGCTGCTTCCCCGACACAGAACCGCTGCCAAGATTCCAGTCTGGCTCAAGCCACTCTCCACACTTCATAATGAAGTTTGAGAGAGCTTTAACATCTTGGTGTTGGCAGAAACATGGGCTTGGAATCACAGAGAGGCTGGAGGCTCGCTGGCTCTGGCTGCTGGTAAGAAGGCTGCAGGCTTTCATCTGGGGGTCAGCTCCGGCTGTGGTGCCAGTGGCAAAGCTGTGAACTCCTGACTGAGGGCTCGGGGCCTACGTGTGGAGAGCTGTCTCGAGTCCAGCGCCAGGACTGGGAGGCTGGAGACTTGGGTTCCGGTCCTGGTCTTTGCCAGAGCTGTTCTGAGAGACCCTCAGCAGGACATTGAAGTCTCTGTGCCTCGGGTGTCTCTGTGCAGAAGCTCTGAAGCTCTGCCCTCGTCACCGTGGGGCCAAGTGCTCAGGCTTGCTCCTGACTGCAGCCTCCTGAATCCCACGGCAGGCAGCAGCACGAAGGGCCAGGAGGGACGAGCTGGCTCTGCCCAGCCTGTGTGAGACAAGTGCCTGGATGAGAGCTGCCAGGATCAGCAGGGCCTGGAGTGCTTTTTGGCAGCTCATGGCATGGGGCTGTGATGTCCTCAGGAGGGAGAGTTGCCCTCCCAGTGCTGCCTGATGCCTTCCCAAGAGCAGGCAGCTGGGGAGGAAGGTTGGTGGCAATGGGAGAGGCTGGGTCCTGTGTTTGGCAGCTGGAATGAAGAATCAGCAAGGGTCTGCTTCAGTACCTGAAGGGCCTAGAGGAGAGCTGGGGAGGGACTTCGGACAAGGGGTTGGAGTGACAGGATGAGGAACAATGGATTGAAGCATGAAGAGGGCAGATTTAGACTGGAGAGAAGGAAGAAATTCTTCCCACCTTCAGTGGGGAGACTCTGGCACAGGTTGCCCCGGGAGGCTGTGGCTGCCTCCCTGCCTGGAGGTGTTCAAGGTCAGGCTGGATGAAGCCTTGAGCAACCTGGGCTAGTGGCAGGGGGATGGAACTGGATGAGCTTTCAGGTCCCTTCCAACCCAACCCATTCTGTGATCCTATGAAATGAGTTTCCCAAGGACAGCTTAACCATGGCCTCCCCTCCAGGACATGTGGGCAGCCTCTGCAGCCAAACCTTTGGGACTGCTCCTCAGGGTACTGACATCACCACAGGGCTGTCCTGCTGTACACCTCTGCCTACCACCCCTTGGAGGGGTTTGGGATGAAAGTCATGCAGTTTCTGGCTCTGTTTTAGAATAGAATAGAATAGAATAGAATGGAATGGAATAGATCAGGTTGGAAGAGACCTTCAAGATCATCATGACCAACCTATCAACCAATCCAACCCATCTAAACAACTAACCCATGGCACCAAGCACCCCATCAAGTCTCCTCCTGAGCACCTCCAGGGATGGTGACTCCACCACCTCCCTGGGTAGCACATTCCAATGGCCAATCTCTCTCTCTGTGTGGAATTTCTTCCTCACCTCCAGCCTAAACCTCCCCTGGTGCAGCCTGAGACTGTGTCCTCTTGTTCTGGTGCTGGCTGCCTGGGAGAAGAGACCAACCCCCAGCTGGCTACAACCTCCCTTCAGGGAGTTGGAGAGAGCAAGAAGGTCTCCCCTGAGTCTCCTCTTCTCCAGGCTAAGCAACCCCAGCTCCCTCAGCCTCTCCTCACAGGGCTGTGCTCCAGACCCCTCCCCAGCTTTGTTGCCCTTCTCTGGACACCTTCCAGCAGCTCAACATCTTTCCTAACCTGAGGAGCCCAGAACTGGACACAGGACTCAAGGTGTGGCCTAACCAGTGCTGAGCACAGGGCAGAATGACCTCCCTGCTCCTGCTGGCCACACTCTTCCTGATGCAGGCCAGGATGCCATTGGCCCTCTTGGCTGCCTGGGCACACTGCTGGCTCTTGTTCAGCCTACCATCAACCAGCACCCCCAGGTCCCTCTCTGCCTGGCTGCTCTCAGCCACTCTGCCCCCAGCCTGTAGCACTGCCTGGGGTTGCTGTGGCCAATGTGCAGCACCTGGCACTTGGATGTGTTCAATCTCCTGCCCTTGGCCTCTGCCCATCTGCCCAGCCTGTCAAGGTCCCTCTGCAGAGCCTCTCCCACCCTCTAACTGACCAACATTTGCTCCTAACTTGGTGTCATCTGCAAATTTACTGATGATGGACTCAATGCCCTCCTCCAGATCATCAGTAAAGGTACTGAACAGGATGGGGCCCAGCACTGCTCCCTGGGGCACACCACTGGTGCCTGGCTGCCAGCTGGCTGTGGCACCATTCACCACCACTCTCTGGGCTCAGCCTCCAGCCAGTTCCTAACCCAGCTCAGAGTGCTGCTGCCCAAGCCAGGGGCTGACAGCTTGGCCAGGAGTTGGCTGTGGGGGATGGTGTCAAAGGCCTTGCTGGAGTCCAGGTAGACCACACCCACAGCCTGCCCCACATCCACCAGGCAGTCACCTGGGCATGGAAGGAGATCAGGTTGGTCAGGCAGGACCTGCCCTTCCTAAATCCCTGCTGGCTGGGCCTGAGCCCTTGGCCATCCTGTAAGTGCTGTGTGGTTGCACTCAGGATGACCTGTTCCATAACCTTGCCTGGCACTGAGGTCAGGCTGCCAGGCCTGGAATTCCCTGGCTCATCCAACCTGCCCTGCTTGTGGCTGGGCACCACCTTGGCAGCTTCCAGCCTTCTGGGACCTCTCCAGTGAGCCAGGACTGCTGAAAAATGATGGAGAGTGGCTTGGAGCTCATCTGCAGCTCTCTCAGCACCCTAGACTTGTGGGGATCGAAGCAGCTGAGGAGATCTCTAACAACCTCCTCCTGGAACACAGGGAAACTCTGCAGCTCCCTGGCTCCTTCTGCCAGCTCTGCAGGCCAGCTGTCTGGAAGATGTTCTGTCCTGCTAGTTAAAACTGAGGCAAAGAAGGTGTTAAGTCCCTCTGCCTTTTCCTCATCCTTCGTTCCAACGTTCCCCTCCGTGCCCACCCAGGAGTGGAGGTTGTCCTTGACCTTCCTCTTGCTATTGATGTATTTATAGAAGGACTTTGTGTTGTCCCTCACAGCAGTGCCAGGCTAAGCTCCAAATGGGCTTTTGCCTCCCTACTTTTCTTCCTACAGGACCTAGCAACATCCCTAAACATCCCATGGGTTGCCTCCCCTTGCTTCCAAAGATGGTACACCCTCTTTTGTTCCCTTAGCTCCTTCAGAAGCTCATTGCCCATCCAGGCTGTCTGCCCCGGGGCTCATCTCCAGCACACTGGCACAGCCTGTTCTGAGCCTTCCAGAGTTCTGCCTTGAAGCAGGTCCAGCTCTCCTGGACCCCTTTGTTGTTAAGGGCTGTTTCCCAAGGAACCTCCTGAGTCAGTTCCTTGAGTAGCCTGAAGTCTGCCCTCTGGCAGTCCAGAGTGGAGGTCTTCTTGCTGCCCCTCTTGGCTTGGCTGCATATTGACCACTCAATGATCTCCTGGTCACTGGCCCCTGAACCCTCCCAGCCCAGGGCAGCGCTGCCGGAGGAGCAGGCCGTGCGCTCCGTCTCCCGGCGGCTCTGGGCACCGCAGGAGGAGACTCCAGTGCTTGGGGCTGGGGCTGGTGTCTGCCTGGCCTGGAGAGAGAAGCATAAAGCTGCAGCCTGCAAGGCTGCAATCCCGAAGCTTCAGGCTCTCCCTCTGCCTGCCAAATTCCTTTGGCTGTTAAATGAGGGTAGGAGCTCGAGGGGAGCTTGTGGAGTGCAACTTCTGTGCTTGCTCTGAGCAGCAGAGCAGCAGCAGCAGCAGCAGAGAGCTGTCTGGCTGTGTGCTGGGGAAGCTCTGCTGTGCCAGCTCTGAAGGGCTGCTGGCTTCAAAGCAAAGCTGGCACTGTGCAACTGTCCACTTGGTGCTGACTTCAGAGTCACTGGTGCCTTGCGGAGGTCATAGGATCATGAAGGCTGGAAAAGAGCTCTAAGATAAGTCCAGACTGCTACCCAGTGCCCCCTGACCACTGGGCCCTGTCCTGAAGTGCCACATTTGTAATCCTTCAGTCTCCACTGGGGCATGGTGGTGCTGGTGCTTTACTTGGGACCTGGGGGTGCTGTGTGTGGCATGCAGAGCTGCCAAATGTGAGAGCCTTGGCTTTGGTGGCGGAGAGTGTAGCCCTAGTTCAGAGGGGAGAAACTGAGGCATGGGTCAGCAAGCTGCAAGAAAGGCTCCTTGGAGATCACTGGTGTGGTGTTGAGTCAGGAGAGCTGGAGAGGGCTTTTGTACAGAGGCATGGAGGGACAGGACAAGGGGCAGTTTAGATGAGACATTAGGAGGAAATTCTTCCCCATGAGGGTAGAACAGGCTGCCCAGAGAAGTTGTGAAGGCTCCAAGCCTGGAGGTGCTCACAGCCAGGTTGTCTGGGGCCTTGAGCAACCTGGGCCAGCTGAAGGTGTCCCTGTTCATGGCAGGGGGTTGGAATTAGATAACCTTTCAGGTCTCTTCCAACTCAGACTATTCTCAGGTTCTCTCTTGATCATGCAATTGTGGCAGTACACCCCAGATAAGGGGGGTGGGGTGTGTGAAGAAAAGACACCCAGGAGGCTTCTGTGAGAGTGATGCTTTGGAACCTCTGTTAGCACTGAGTTAGGAAAGGCTAATGCCAGGCAGTGATCACCAGCAGAGGAATCCACATCAGGGCTGGCTGAGGGAAAGAAGTCAACATCTCTGCTTCTTGCAGTGCCCTGCTAGGATGAGACCTCCACAAGGCACAGTGCTGGTGGTGCCCACTCACTAGTGGTGTCCCCCAGGGATCAGTGCTGGGCCCCATCCTGTTCAATATCTTTACTGATGATCTGGAGGAAGGGATTGAGTCCATCATCAGTAAGTTTGCAGATGACACCAGCTGGGGGCAGGAGTTGATCTGTTAGAGGGTGGGAGAGCTCTGCAGAGGGACCTTGACAGGCTGGGCAGATGGGCAGAGGCCAAGGGCAGGAGATTGAACACATCCAAGTGCCAGGTGCTGCACATTGGCCACAGCAACCCCAGGCAGTGCTACAGGCTGGGGTCAGAGTGGCTGAGAGCAGCCAGGCAGAGAGGGACCTGGGGGTGCTGGTTGACAGCAGCTGAACAGGAGCCAGCAGTGTGCCCAGGGGGCCAAGAAGGCCAATGGCATCCTGGTCTGCATCAGGAAGAGTGTGGCCAGCAGGAGCAGGGAGGTCATTCTGCCCTGTGCTCAGCACTGGTTAGGCCACACCTTGAGTCCTGTGTCCAGTTCTGGGCCCCTCAGGTTAGGAAAGCTGTTGAGCTGCTGGAAGGTGTCCAGAGAAGGGCAACAAGGCTGGGGAGGGGTCTGGAGCACAGCCCTGTGAGGAGAGGCTGAGGGAGCTGGGGTTGCTTAGCCTGGAGAAGAGGAGGCTCAGGGAGACCTTCTTGCTCTCCCCATCTCCCTGAAGGGAGGTTGTAGCCAGGTGGGGGTTGGTCTCTTCTCCCAGGCACCCAGCAGCAGAACAAGAGGACACAGTCTCAAGCTGTGCCAGGGGAGGTTTAGGCTGGAGGTGAGGAGAAAGTTCTTCCTAGAAAGAGAGATTGGCCCTTGGGATGTGCTGCCCAGGGAGGTGGTGGAGTCACCATCACTGGAAGGGTTTAAACGGAGGCTGGATGAGGCCCTTGGTGCCATGGTTCCGTTGGTTGGATGGTGCTGGGTGGGGGGTTTGTGTGGTAGTTTCGGGCTTTGCCTAGAGAATTTTCCACAGATCTTGAGCAAAACCTGGTAGAATGTAAAGAGATTGTCATTGGATGCAAAAGGGAAAGTAGTGCTAAGGTCTAAATCATCCTGTTGATAACTAACCCAAGGTCAGTTGGTGAACTCTCTCTGGTTTTCCTTTGCTCTGGCAGCCACCACCTGGAGCTCCTGCTGGCTTCCTGACCTTGGCTGTGTTCCTTTGTAGTGCCTAAGTACTAACAGCTACTCTTTGCTCTTCCTTGTCCCATGTACAAGGGGGGAGGAGGGAGCAGGTGGCAGCCCCCTGGTTTTGCCCAGGGGGTTCTTGGTTACAGACTGTGCACGTTGTGTATTTCGGGCACGTTCCATAGGTCCAGGCTTGGGCGTGCTTGGAAACAGAGCTGCACTGGCTTGCAGCTGAGCTGCTCTGGCAATTTTATCTTGGGGGTAATTTCAACCCACCACAGTTGGGCTTGATGGTCTTGAAGGCCTTTTCCAACCTGGTTAGTTCTGTGATTCTGTGTGCTGGAGGCAGAGGTGTGGGGAAGAGCCTGCAGAGCAGAGGGCTTCAGGAGAGCAGTAGGGCTTGTGGGATCTATGCTGTGGGACAGCCTTGCTCTGTTATTCTGTGCCTCCTTCCTCTGGAGCTGGTGCTCTGGGCCTGTCTGCAGGCAGGAGGCTGTGCTGTGAGTGGGCAGGTGGCAGGGTGCCTGCTGCTGACTTGTGGCTTGTGTTAGTTACAGGACTCTCATCAGGCCCACGTACAAAATGTCCTACCGCACGGTGACGGCGCTGGAGTGGAGATGCTGTCCTGGCTTCACAGGGAGCAACTGCGAGGAGGGTAAGTGAGCTGCCATGCACTGCCCCTGCAGGGCAGCACAGGCTCTGTGCTTGGCTTGAGCTGGGCTTTGTTCCTTCACCTGCCCTGCACCTCCCAAGCACAGGAGCATCCCCCTGCTCTGAGTGTTCACACAGGCTCGGAGGGTGGGCTTGGGAAACACCACACTGAGTGCTGCGCAGCAGCCTGCAGAGGCAGGGGGAAGAAATGAAGGAATGGGAACTCAGTGCTGACCTGTTTGTGCTCCTGTCTGCTGTCCCCACGGCACAGGCCCTCAGGAAATGTGCTTCCTCCATGTCCTCAAAGCTGGGCCCTGGATGGCTGCTGGTGAAAGGTTTCTGCCTGTGATGTCTGGGCACAATGATGTCTGTGTTCCCAGAGAGTGCTGAGTTAAGTTGGGCACCAGTGCCCCTTCCTGCCCTCCCCTGGCTGGTGCACCATTGGGGTTGCACAGTGCTGAAACCCCCAGCTGTGGGCTTGGGGTTTGGTCTTTCACAGGGAGGAAGACTGAGGGCTCCTCCAGAGCTGGAAGAAGGGAAAGTCTTTTCCCTTTAACATCCTGATGGACAAAAAGGACTGGGCTAGCATTTCCTGATGTTTTCTGCTTCAACTGTTGCTTCTGGGGCTCTGGCTCAAGTCCTGCTTCTCCGTGGAGGTGCAGCAGGCACTAAGACCTCTGCTCAGTCTGTGCCCTGAGTGTTCATGGCTTAGGAGCAGGAGAGAAACGGAGCCTTGGGTTTTGTGTTTGTTTACTTCAGGTCAGCAGCCTGTGTGTTGGCTGCTGAAGGCTCACTGGGGGTGTCCACCATCTCTAAGATATCTCTAGCTGTTTGTGGGTGCATCTCATTTCCTTGGTGCTCTGATATCTTGGTGCTAATCACATGGTTCAGGAAAATTCCTAGCTAGAAACTTGTCTGCTTACACCCACAAAGAAGGCTGGTTGCAGGGATCAGTGGCTTTGGGCTGCTGAAGAACAACAGCTTCCCAGAAGCTTAAGGAAAGGCTGAAAGTAGCAAAGCTCCCTGAAATTGCAGCCTGCAGGAGGGAGCTTTGCATTTTAACATGCTGCTCAGAGAAGCAAGCCTGGGAAAGAGGAGCTGCTGTGTGCAGCTTGCTATTTCCCTGTCACTGCAGGGGAGAGGGATGCTGCTTCCAAAGGAGCTGCAGCTCAGCCTGGCCAAGAGCCTGACTGGGGAGTGGAGGAGCCTGTGTGTGCATCACCTGTGCGTGTGCAGCACCTGTGTGTGTGTGCAGCACCTGTGTGTATGAATCACCCCTGCGCACGTGCAGCGCCTGTGTGTGTGCAGCGCCTGCGTGTGTGCAGCAGCCCTGTGCATGCATCTGCGTGTGTGCAGCGCCTGTGTGTGTGCAGCGCCTGTGCATGTGCAGCACCTCTGCGAGCGTGTGTGTGCAGCACCTGTGTGTATGAATCACCTCTGCGCGCATGCAGCGCCTGTGTGTGTGCAGCACCTGTGTGTATGAATCACCCCTGCGCGCATGCAGCGCCTGTGTGTGTGCAGCACCTGTGTGTATGAATCACCCCTGCGCGCATGCAGCGCACTGTGTGTGTGCAGCACCTGTGTGTATGAATCACCCCTGCGCGCATGCAGCGCCTGTGTGTGTGCAGCACCTGTGTGTATGAATCACCCCTGCGCGCATGCAGCGCCTGTGTGTGTGCAGCACCTGTGTGTATGAATCACCCCTGCGCGCATGCAGCGCCTGTGTGTGTGCAGCACCTGTGTGTATGAATCACCCCTGCGCGCATGCAGCGCCTGTGTGTGCAGCACCTGTGTGTATGAATCACCCCTGCGCGCATGCAGCGCCTGTGTGTGTGCAGCACCTGTGTGTATGAATCACCCCTGCGCGCATGCAGCGCCTGTGTGCAGCACCTGTGTGTATGAATCACCCCTGCGCGCATGCAGCGCCTGTGTGTGTGCAGCACCTGTGTGTATGAATCACCCCTGCGCGCATGCAGCGCCTGTGTGTGCAGCACCTGTGTGTATGAATCACCCCTGCGCGCATGCAGCGCCTGTGTGTGTGCAGCACCTGTGTGTATGAATCACCCCTGCGCGCATGCAGCTCCTGTGTGTGTGCAGCACCTGTGTGTATGAATCACCCCTGCGCGCATGCAGCGCCTGTGTGTGTGCAGCACCTGTGTGTATGAATCACCCCT
The DNA here is from genome assembly GCA_033816785.1 of Picus viridis. NCBI lineage: Eukaryota > Metazoa > Chordata > Aves > Piciformes > Picidae > Picus > Picus viridis. The sequence continues at coordinate 14,232,192 of CM066598.1, forward strand.
GCGCGCATGCAGCGCCTGTGTGTGTGCAGCACCTGTGTGTATGAATCACCCCTGCGCGCATGCAGCGCCTGTGTGTGTGCAGCACCTGTGTGTATGAATCACCTCTGCGCGCATGCAGCGCCTGTGTGTGTGCAGCACCTGTGTGTATGAATCACCCCTGCGCGCATGCAGCGCCTGTGTGTGTGCAGCACCTGTGTGTATGAATCACCCCTGCGCGCATGCAGCGCCTGTGTGTGTGCAGCACCTGTGTGTATGAATCACCCCTGCGCGCATGCAGCGCCTGTGTGTGTGCAGCACCTGTGTGTATGAATCACCCCTGCGCGCATGCAGCGCCTGTGTGTGTGCAGCACCTGTGTGTATGAATCACCCCTGCGCGCATGCAGCGCCTGTGTGTGTGCAGCACCTGTGTGTATGAATCACCCCTGCGCGCATGCAGCGCCTGTGTGTGTGCAGCACCTGTGTGTATGAATCACCCCTGCGCGCATGCAGCGCCTGTGTGTGTGCAGCACCTGTGTGTATGAATCACCCCTGCGCGCATGCAGCGCCTGTGTGTGCAGCACCTGTGTGTATGAATCACCCCTGCGCGCATGCAGCGCCTGTGTGTGCAGCACCTGTGTGTATGAATCACCCCTGCGCGCATGCAGCGCCTGTGTGTGTGCAGCACCTGTGTGTATGAATCACCCCTGCGCGCATGCAGCGCCTGTGTGTGTGCAGCACCTGTGTGTATGAATCACCCCTGCGTGCATGCAGCGCCTGTGTGTGTGCAGCACCTGTGTGTATGAATCACCCCTGCGCGCATGCAGCGCCTGTGTGTGTGCAGCACCTGTGTGTATGAATCACCCCTGCGCGCATGCAGCGCCTGTGTGTGTGCAGCACCTGTGTGTATGAATCACCCCTGCGCGCATGCAGCGCCTGTGTGTGCAGCACCTGTGTGTATGAATCACCCCTGCGCGCATGCAGCGCCTGTGTGTGTGCAGCACCTGTGTGTATGAATCACCCCTGCGCGCATGCAGCGCCTGTGTGTGTGCAGCACCTGTGTGTATGAATCACCCCTGCGCGCATGCAGCGCCTGTGTGTGTGCAGCACCTGTGTGTATGAATCACCTCTGCGCGCATGCAGCGCCTGTGTGTGTGCAGCACCTGTGTGTATGAATCACCCCAGCGCGCGCATGCAGCGCCTGTGTGTGTGCAGCACCTGTGTGTATGAATCACCCCTGCGCGCATGCAGCGCCTGTGTGTGTGCAGCACCTGTGTGTATGAATCACCCCTGCGCGCATGCAGCGCCTGTGTGTGTGCAGCGCCTGTGTGTGCAGCACCTGTGTGTATGAATCACCCCTGCGCGCATGCAGCGCCTGTGTGTGTGCAGCACCTGTGTGCATGAATCACCCCTGCGCGCATGCAGCGCCTGTTTGTGTGCAGCACCTGTGTGTATGAATCACCTCTGCGCGCATGCAGCGCCTGTGTGTGTGCAGCACCTGTGTGTATGAATCACCCCTGCGCGCATGCAGCGCCTGTGTGTGTGCAGCACCTGTGTGTATGAATCACCCTGCGCGCATGCAGCGCCTGTGTGTGTGCAGCACCTGTGTGTATGAATCACCCCTGCGCGCATGCAGCGCCTGTTTGTGTGCAGCACCTGTGTGTATGAATCACCCCTGCACGCATGCAGCGCCTGTGTGTGTGCAGCACCTGTGTGCATGAATCACCCCTGCGCGCATGCAGCGCCTGTTTATGTGCAGCACCTGTGTGTATGAATCACCCCTGCGCGCATGCAGCGCCTGTGTGTGTGCAGCACCTGTGTGTATGAATCACCCCTGCGCGCATGCAGCGCCTGTGTGTGTGCAGCACCTGTGTGTATGAATCACCCCTGCGCGCATGCAGCGCCTGTGTGTGTGCAGCACCTGTGTGCATGAATCACCCCTGCGCGCATGCAGCGCCTGTGTGTGTGCAGCACCTGTGTGCATGAATCACCCCTGCGCGCATGCAGCGCCTGTGTGTGTGCAGCACCTGTGTGTATGAATCACCCCTGCGCGCATGCAGCGCCTGTGTGTGTGCAGCACCTGTGTGTATGAATCACCCCTGCGCGCATGCAGCGCCTGTGTGTGTGCAGCACCTGTGTGTATGAATCACCCCTGCGCGCATGCAGCGCCTGTGTGTGTGCAGCACCTGTGTGTATGAATCACCCCTGCGCGCATGCAGCGCCTGTGTGTGTGCAGCACCTGTGTGTATGAATCACCTCTGCACGCATGCAGCGCCTGTGTGTGTGCAGCACCTGTGTGTATGAATCACCTCTGCGCGCATGCAGCGCCTGTGTGTGTGCAGCACCTGTGTGTATGAATCACCTCTGCGCGCATGCAGCGCCTGTGTGTGTGCAGCACCTGTGTGTATGAATCACCCCTGCGCGCATGCAGCGCCTGTGTGTGCAGCACCTGTGTGTATGAATCACCCCTGCGCGCATGCAGCGCCTGTGTGTGTGCAGCACCTGTGTGTATGAATCACCTCTGCGCGCATGCAGCGCCTGTGTGTGTGCAGCACCTGTGTGTATGAATCACCCCTGCGCGCATGCAGCGCCTGTGTGTGTGCAGCACCTGTGTGTATGAATCACCCCTGCGCGCATGCAGCGCCTGTGTGTGTGCAGCACCTGTGTGTATGAATCACCCCTGCGCGCATGCAGCGCCTGTGTGTGTGCAGCACTTGTGTGTATGAATCACCTCTGCACGCATGCAGCGCCTGTGTGTGTGCAGCACCTGTGTGTATGAATCACCTCTGCGCGCATGCAGCGCCTGTGTGTGCAGCACCTGTGTGTATGAATCACCTCTGCGCGCATGCAGCGCCTGTGTGTGTGCAGCACCTGTGTGTATGAATCACCCCTGCGCGCATGCAGCGCCTGTGTGTGTGCAGCACCTGTGTGTATGAATCACCCCTGCGCGCATGCAGCGCCTGTGTGTGCAGCACCTGTGTGTATGAATCACCCCTGCGCGCATGCAGCGCCTGTGTGTGTGCAGCACCTGTGTGTATGAATCACCCCTGCGCGCATGCAGCGCCTGTGTGTGTGCAGCGTCTGTGTGTGTGCAGTGCCTGTGTGTGTGCAGCACCTGTGTGTATGAATCACCCCTGCGCGCATGCAGTGCCTGTGTGTGTGCAGCGCCTGTGTGTATGAATCACCTCTGCGCGCATGCAGTGCCTGTGTGTGTGCAGCACCTGTGTGTATGAATCACCCCTGCGCGCATGCAGCGCCTGTGTGTGTGCAGCGCCTGTGTGTGTGCAGCCCCTGTGTGTATGAATCACCCCTGCGTGCATGCAGCGCCTGTGTGTGTGCAGCACCTGTGTGTATGAATCACCCCTGCGCGCATGCAGCGCCTGTGTGTGTGCAGCGCCTGTGTGTGTGCAGTGCCTGTGTGTGTGCAGCACCTGTGTGTGTGCAATGCCTGTGCATGTGCAGCACCTCTGCGTGTGTGCAGCACCTGTGTGTATGAATCACCTGCTGCGCACGTGCAGCGCCTGTGTGTGTGCAGCAGCAGCCCTGTGTGTGCAGCAGGTCTGTGTGTGCAGCAGCCCTGTGTGTGCAGCAGCCCTGTGTGTGTGTGTGTGCAGCAGGTGTGTGTGTGCAGCAGCCCTGTGTGTGCAGCAGGTCTGTGTGTGCAGCATCCCTGTGTGTGCAGCAGGTCTGTGTGTGCAGCAGGTCTGTGTGTGCAGCAGCCCTGTGTGTGCAGCAGCCCTGTGCGTGCAGCAGGTCCGTGCCTGCAGGCTTGGGAAGCGGGAAGCAGTGCACTCGGTGGTGCTGCTGGCGTGAAGGAGAGAGCCCGGCTCCGTCCTGCAGTGCCAGAGCTGCCTCAGCAGAGGTCAGTGGGAAGACAAAGGCACCCGAAGCTCGTTGGGAAAGGCAGCGCGGATGCGGCTGGCGCAGGGCTGCCGAGCGCGGCGACAGTCTCAGGCAGTCAGTTTTGAAGGTGGAGGTGTTCTGGGCTGGGCGATGTGCTGCGGGCTGTGAGCAGACGCCAGTAGCCAGCCCCTGCTGTCCTGTGTGAGATCCTTTGTAGCTTTCTTTCCTCCCCTCTCTTCAACCTCTGCGCTGCCACCAGCGCTGGGCTCGAGAGAGGAGGAGGGAAACCAAGCAACAGGACCCTGCTTGACTGCTGCAGGGTTGTGCCCCTGGATTCCTAGCAGCAGCATCGGCTGCGGTGCTGTGCACAGCTCCCCGGGCTGCCCAAAGCAGCACTTCTCAACCGCAGGATTTGCTGCCTGCTTTTGCTAATGCTCAGCCTTAGGGGCTCTCGGAGTTGTAAGCAGAAGAGGCCACGCAGAGTTTGTGAGGGATTTTTGGCAACCTGATACTTTGTGCTCTCTCCTTGCTGCAATCTCTCCTGCTGCAAATTGAGCTGCTCTGGGGGCAGGATGCTCACATCTGTGAGGGTCCTTCCTGGGAGCAGCAAAGAACACAGACAGTAACTGAAGGCAAACGCAGAGAGGGCAGTGGTAAAGCCACAGCGAATTAGCGGGGCAGCAACTCCAAACCCTTTCCTCTTTGGGGGTTTGGTAGATTTCTCCTCACTGTTTCCTGTCACTTGTTCGTGCAGCTGGTGCTCTGCAAGCTGTGAGGTAGGTGGCAGTGAGGGCAGCTGGGGCCTGCACTGTCCCTTGCCCTCTGGCTGCGTGTTGAACACCTGAATGCTCTGACACTCCCTGCTGGTCTCCTCCTGCCAGCAGTTCCTGCAGTGACGCTGAGCTTCCACTTCCAGATGTCTCCTGTCTCCAGAGACATCTTCCCCAGTGGGCCCTGGTTGCATTCTCATCAGTGGGACAGACCAAGCCAGGAGGCAGTGGACTGGTCAAGCAGGCAGTGGTTTGGGAAGCTGTGTGTGCATGGCCATGGCTGCAGGGTCTCCTCCTCAGACTGGTGCTGCTCTCCTCATGCAATCACAGAATGGGTTGGGTTGGAAGGGACTTTAGAGATCATCCAGTTGCAACCCCACTGGCATGGCAGGGGCACCTCCTACCAGTCCAGGTTGATCAAAGCCTCATCCAGCTTCCAGGGATGCATCTTGAGGCCTGAGAGATCCTATCAATGGATTCCTTCTTTAATCCCAAGTGAGCAGAGGTGATGCTTGCTCCTTTCTGGAGCAATGTCTTTGGGGGAAGCACTGCAACCTCTTTGGATGAAGGATTATTTTTGCTAGCTGTGCTTCTATGAAGCCTTCCTCGCCCACTGAAACTTCTTTCTCTCAGCATTTCCTGAGGGCAGGCAGGCTGGAGGGAGGGCAATCCAAGGAAACCAAGTGAAAGAACTGGCAACCCCTCAAAGGCTGCAGTGCAGCTATTTGCAACACGTGGACTTCTTCTCTCCCATCCTTCTTATCTCCTGAATGGCAGGGAGCAGTCCAGTGTGGATGTCTGACAGACTCCTGATGAGAAGGGCAGGAAAGCTGGGAAGGGTCTGGAGAACAGGGCTGGTGAGGAGTTGTTTAGTCTGGAGCAGAGGAGGCTGAGGAGAGACCTCATTGCTCTTGACAGCTCCCTGGCAGGAGGTTATCTTCACATGATCCGGGTTGGTCTCTTCTGCCTGGTATCAGCTGATAGAAGGGAAGGAAACGGCCTGAAACTGTGCCAGGGGAGGGCTAGGTTGGAGATGAGGAAAAATGTCTTTGCTGCAGGAGTGGCCAGGGACTGGCAGAGGCTGCCCAGGGAGGTGGTGGAGTCCCCATGCCTGGAGGTGTTCAAGAAACCTGTATCTGTGGCACTTGGGGCCATGGTTTGGTGGCCATGGTGGTGCTGGGTTGAGGGTTGGACTCAGGTCTTAGAGGTCTCTTCCAACCCAACCCATTCCATGATCCAGTGTCCGGCTTGCTGCCACAGCTCCAGTGAGCAACTCTCCTCCCACAGCAGCATCCTGCGCCCCGACGGAGCAAGCTGCTGACCGCAGTCTGGCTGTTACCGAATGTCTGACCCTCAGCTAATGAGTTCAGCTTGAGACAGTGACCACTCGGCTGTCAGTGGCTGCCAGGCACCTGAATTAGTGCTGGAGGCTGCACATTGTTTAGCTTTCTCTTGGGACTTCCACTCTTGTGTTGTAGCTGACAGAGAGCAGCGTGGTCTGGAGGAAGCCCAGCGCTGGGAGGTGAGGATTTTGCTGCCCATCCACTGAGGCGGGGCTGGCTGCTTCCAATTGCTTTCCCTTTCCAAGCTGACTCTGCCTGGGGCTCTGCCTGCTTCCCTTCATTGTCTCCCCTCACAGCAAGGTGTGTCAGGCTTCGAAAGGTCTCTCATTCCCGTGGTGCTTTAGTGGAATGGTGACCAGCTAGTTGGGTAGGTAGTTGAGGGCTTCCCAAAGAGGTTCTTGCAGCTTCCTGGGATACCATCAAGCCTGGTGAATGTAACTGTCACTACATGCTAAGGCTTTATTTCCCAGTTTTGGGGGAGTTTGTTTAGTTTTGTTTCAACTGGAGCCCGAGCCTAGGACAGGAAATGAATCCACTGAGCCACCCAGCCTGCTGACTGCTGATATAAAGAACATATGGAGGAGGGCAGTGCAGAGGTGAAGTGGTTTAGCTATTGCAATCATGCATCAAGCTGATTGATTTGAATCCAAGATGATGCTGACATTTCAACTTAGCCTCTCTTTTCCCCTATATGGCTGAAAGTTCAAAGCAATCTCTTGGGACAAAGGAGAGTGTCCCTAACAAGTTCAGGGGCTCACCACTTCCCTGGAGCTCTCCAGCTAGGCAAGGTCTCATTTCACTTCACAACTCTACCATAGATTTCTTTCTTGTCTGTGTGTATTGCTTGGACTTGGGACAGTAGCCAGTGAGAAGCAGATTGATGTGAGACAGCAAGGAGCAGCTCCAAGAGTAACCTCAGCAGCTCTGCAGTGATGCCATTGCAAGGCCAAGCTCCCTTTGTCTTTTTCTTGCCATGAGAGTACAAGCAGGGGAGGAAATCTGAGCAGCCTTGGTCGAGGAGTGCTTTCATTTGAGAACTGCTCTTCCCTCCCTGCCCCCTTTCAGTGCTCGGCATATTTTCATTTGCTCCCAATAAGCACTGTTTGCCTCTGCTCTGCTGGTCTTTCCCAGGCCTCTTGGGAAGTTTTCAAAGCAGCAGCACAAACCCAGGACTTCCAGTGGGACAGAGTGCAAAAATCCCTCCTGGCTTTTTCCCCTGCTGGCTCACACAGCTCCTTGCTGTCAGGAGGGGAGATGCAAACCAAGGCTGCCAGGCAAAGCTGCAGCTGGCAAATGCAGTATGATCACAATGTGATGAGCACTGCATGGCAGCCCAGTCAAGGGCTCTGGCAGGAAGGGGATTCCAACTGGGGATTGTCGGTGGGACCTCACCTCTCCAGGTCTTGGTTGGCTCCCCTGTGAAGCACTGAACTGTTGGTCTGTGTGAAGATTGTGCAGTAACATTTGCCACAGTGTCACAGTGCTGCTCCTCAGCACTGAGCTCCTGTCAGGCCTTTGTTTGCCAAGTGCTTCAGTGCCTTCTTGTTTCTCCCTCTTCCTCACAGCCACCCACTGGAAACAACTCTGTGTCACACACAGCGAGTGGCAGGGCTCTGTGCTGCTGCTGAGCAGCTTCCAGCTCACCCTTGGCACCAGGCAGCGTAAGAGAAGGCAGAGGGAGGCAAGGGGCATCCCTCTCTCTTCCTGCTGCTGCTAAGCCCGAGCACCACATTGTTTCCCCACTTCAGCAGAGCCCAACACAAAGCAAAGCTTCCACTTGAAGAGTGAAGTTCTGCCAGAGGAGGTGATCTCAGTGCCCTGTGCAGGTCTGTGCTGCCAGTGTGGCACAGGGAGAAGTCAGGTCTGGCTCTGGCACAGATCCTTGCACTGATGAAGCTCTCTGCTCAGTGATTCTTTCAGTGGAAGCTGACTTTGCTCTCATTTTGAACCTCTCTTTGGTGAGAACAGGCTGGGAGAGTTGGGGCTGTTCAGCAAGGAGGAGAGAAGGCTCCAGGAAAACCTTAGAGCAGCCTTCCAGTACCTGAAGGGCTCCAGGAGAGCTGGGGAGGGACTTGTGACAAGAGCCTGTGGTGATAGGATGAGGGACAGTGGTTTGAAACTGGAGCAGGGTAGATTCAGGTTGGACATTGGGAAGTTCTTTCCAGTGAGAGTGGTTAAACACTGGAACAGGTTGTGCAGGGAGGGATTTCCTGGCAGAGTCCTGAGGTTTGCAGCTCTGCTCAGCATCCTGCAGTCAGGCAGCTGAAGTGGCCCCAGCCTGCCTGCTCCCAAGTGCTCTGAAGTTGCTCTAAAGCTCCTCACAGCATCATTTTCCCTCAGCTGTGTGACAGAGCTCTGTGGTTAGAGAAGAGGGCTTGGGGGTGCTGGTGGGGGAGCAGCTGGGCAGGAGCCAGCAGTGGGCACTGGCAGCACAGAAGGCCAAGGGCAGCCTGGGCTGCATCCAAAGCAGCTTGGCCAGAGCTGGAGAGAGGGATCCTGCCCCCCTGCTCTGGGGAGACCTCTCCTGCAGGGCTGTGTCCAGCTCTGGAGTCCTCAACACAGAAAGGACATAGAGCTGCTGGAGGTGGATGCAGAGGAGGCCACAAAGGTGATCAGAGGGCTGCAGAAGCTCAGGCTGAGATAGCTGGGGGGTTTTAATCCTGGAGAAGAGAAGGCTCCAGGGAGACCTTAGAGCTGCATTTCAGTATCTGAAGGGGACCTACAGGAAGGCTGTGGAGGGACTGATCCCAAGGGCCTGTGTGCAAACAACTCCTGCTCCTCCTGCTCTGGGAAGACCTTATAATGACCTGCAGGGGCTCCAGGAGAGCTGGGGAGGGACTTTGGACAAGGGCTGTGGGTGACAGGCTGAGGACAATGGCTTTGAGCTGGGAGAGAGGAGACTGAGCCTGGAGATGAGGAAGAAATTCTTGGCAGTGAGGCTGGGGAGACTCTGGCACAGGCTGCCCAGGGAGGCTGTGGCTGCCTCCTGCCTGGAGGTGTTCAAGGCCAGGCTGGATGAGGCCTTGAGCAGCCTGTGCTGGTGGGAGGTGTCCCTGCCCATGGCAGGGGCTTGGAGCTGGATGAGCTTTATGGTCCCTTCCAACCCAACCCATGCTGTGACTCCATGAAGATGTTCTACTTCCTCCTGAGGACACCACAAGCTTCCCACACTACTCTCCAATGTGTCACCCAATTCCTATCCCCTCCCTCCCCCTCTGACCGTTCAGGCACTGCTTCTGTCACCCCTGATCACATGTCCTGAGGAGTTCCTGGGCTGTGTGGTCACTGCTGGAAGCAGCAGCAGCCTGCTGAGAGCGAGTTCTGGCACCAGCCCTGGCTCACTGCTTGAACAATTCCTCCATGTTCAGCTTCTCTTCAGGCAAAACCCCGACCCCAGCCCCCAGCAACCCCCTGTCAGATTCCCAAAGCTCTTGACACTGCATTCCAGCATCTGAGGAGTTCCATTTTCCTGGGGACATTTTTGATCTGAGCAGGGAGAATTTTGCTCAGCACCTAAGGTCAGGCTGTTGGGAGGGCTAAATGTCTGCAGATGTTACCTTCACATGATCAGCAAGGCTGCACTCTTACGCCGGCCCAAGGCTTTGAGCTCCCATCGAACCCCTGTGCTGTGTGGATAAGCTTTGTGGTGTTGGTGAGCTCTGTCTGCTGTCCCAAAGGCTCTGGGTGCTTGCTGTGCCTCTCAGCTCTGTGTTTCCTAATTCACAAGTGACAGACTTCATGCAGAGCTGACCTGAGCTCCTACTGGTGTGGCAGGGAGGTTCTGCTCCCCCCTCTGCTCTGCCCTGCTGGGACCACAGCTGCAATGCTGTGTCCAGTTCTGGGCTCCCTAATTGCAGAGAGACAAAGACCTGCTGGAGAGAGTCCAACAGAGAGCTATGAGGATGATGAAGGAACTTGAACATCTTTGCTATGAAGAAAGGCTGGGAGCCCTGGGGCTGGTTAGTGTGGAGAGGAGAAGGCTGCAGGGAGACCTTAGAGCTGCATTTCAATATCTGAAGGGCAGCTCCAGGCTGGCTGGGGAGGGACTGTTCAGAAGGCTGAGAGGGGATCTGATGAATGTCTCTCAGTATCTGAGGGGTGGGGGTCAGGAGGAAGGGGCCAGGCTCTGTTTGGTGGTGCCCAGGGACAGGACAAGGAGCAATGGATACAAACTGGAACCCAGGAGCTTCCACCTCAACATGAGGAGAAACGTTTTGGTTGTGGGGGTGCTGGAGGCCTGGAGCAGGCTGCCCAGAGAGGCTGAGGAGGCTCCTCTGGAGACTTTCAAGACCCATCTGGATTCATTAGTTCATGACCTGCCCTGGGTGTCCCTGCTCTGGCAATGGGGTTGGGCTCAATGATCTCCAGAGGTCCTTCCCAGCCCCTCCCACTCTGTGATGCTGTGATTCTGCCCCCACACAGAATGGGTGCAAGGTGTGGCACTGCCATGTCTCTGTCAGTGCTGCTGCTTCCTCACCCTTCCTGCTCCATCCAGCTGGATTTAGTGCATGAAAACCAAGACAGCAGCAATCACCTGGCTGGAACTGCTGGAGAGACCCCAAATGGTGAAGCACTATGAAACTGGGCAGGGTCTTCATCTTTGCATGGGTGGCTTCTGCTTTGGATCTGGGAGTCTCTTGGAGTTCTTTGTGCCTGCTGCAGTGCAGAGCAGGGAAGTGCTGATGGGCTGGGCTGGGCTGGAGGCACCTGGGCTCAGAAACATTGTGAGTGGGTCACTGGAGCTGCCTCTGGCAGTGCTGGTTTCATGGGGTCCTGCTTTGAGTACTTGTGGCCCTGTGAAGAGCAGCAAGGGCAGCAATCTTGAAGCACTCAGCAAAGCAGATGAACACCAAAGTTCAACAAGGCCAAGGGCTGGGTCCTGCACCTGGGTCACAGCAACCCCACCAACACTCCAGGGGTGGGGCAGAGGGGCTGGAAACTGCCCTGGGGAAATGGACCTGGGGGTGTTGGTTGACAGTGGATGAAGATGAGCCAGGGGGTGCCCAGGTGGCCTGGATCAGCAATGGTGTGGCCAACAGGAGCAGGGATTGTGCCCCTGGACTGGGCACTGATGAGGCCACACCTTGAGTCCTGGGGTCAGTTTTTGGCTAACTCCAAGAAGGAGACTGAGGGCTGGAGCAGGTCCAGAGAAAGCCAACCAAGCTGGGGAAGGGTCTGGAGCACAGGGCTGGGGAGGAGCAGCTGAGGGAGCTGGGGTGGTGAGTGTGGAGAAAAGGGGAGAATCCTGAGGCTCCTGCTCTGCTAATGGTTTGTCAGAGCATGAGTGAGGCAGGGGCACCTCAGGCTGCTGAAGTTTGAGGATGTGAGAGGGAAGGAAATGCCTTTGGATGGGAGACTTCCCCAGAGAGCAGCACACCTCACCCTGAGAACGTGAAACAAAGCTGCTGACACTGCAGGCTGTTTGCACCTGCAGGTGTTAAGAAGGTGCTGGGAGACAAAAGGGAAAGGCTGAAGAAGGCTGTGGAGTATCCAGGGAGCAGTGCAGTTGGTAGCAAGCTGAGCTGGAGCCAAGCTCAGGGGTGAGGCAGATGGAGGAATTTCTGCTTCTGGCTGAGGGAGCTGAGGGTGTTCAGCCCGGAGAGGAGAAGACCCCAGGGGGACCCTTGAGCAACCTGCCTGCACCTGAAGGGATCCTGCAGGAGGGCTGCAGAAGTACTTTTCCTGAGGGTGTCTGAGACAGGACAAGGGGCAATGGTTTGGAGCTGAGGCAGAGCAGGGTTAGAGTGGAGCTGAGGAAGAAGGTCTTCAGTAGGAGGCTGGGGAGACTCTGGCCCAGGCTGCCCAGGGAGGCTGTGGCTGCCTCCTGCCTGGGGGTGTTTAAGGCCAGCCTGGATGAGGCCTTGAGCAACAAAGGGTAGTTGAGAGGTGTCCCTGCCATGGGAGATTGCAGTAGATGATCTCTGAGGTCCCTTCCAACCTGAGCCATTCTGGGAGTTAATTTTCAGTACTCCCAGCTGTGGGATGCTCAAGGTGCTGGAGGGTTCATGCAGGTGCAGTACCTCCCCAGCTGAGCCTCATCCACACAGCAGCTTTCTTCAGGCAGAAGAAGAGGGCTGCTGGGGACCTAAGTCCTCACTGCAACTGTTACGACTATTCTGGGATGCTTTGTCCTGTGGACATGGGATGGCAAGGATCTGGGGTGTGAGTGGGTGGACATGGGATTGCAAGCCCAGGAGCAGGAGCAGAAGTGGATTTGCCAGAGCAGTTTGTGACTGGCTTCATGTCTTGTAGAAGGCTTCAAGATGAAAGCAGGAGGTAGGCAGCAAGGTCTCACCTTGCCGAATCCTAACTTGATTCTTTCTCAATTTCTTGCTATTAAAAAGGGAGCAAAAAGCAATGGTGAGAGCTCACTCAGCAGATGAGGCCTTGAGCAGCCTGGGCTGGTGGGAGAGGTCCCTGCTCACGGCAGGAGGGTTGGAACTGGATGAGCTTTGAGGTTCCTTCCGGCCCAACCCATGCAGACAGCTCAGCTGCCAGGGGCAGTGACATGCAGACAGCTCAGCTGCCAGGGGCAGTGGCATTCAGACAGTTCAGCTCCCAGGGGCAGTGACATGCAGACAGTTCAGCTCCCAGGGGCAGTGACATGCAGACAGTTCAGCTCCCAGGAGCAGTGACATGCAGACAGTTCAGCTCCCAGGGGCAGTGACATGCAGACAGTTCAGCTCCCAGGGGCAGTGACATGCAGACAGTTCAGCTCCCAGGGGCAGTGACATGCAGACAGTTCAGCTCCCAGGAGCAGTGACATGCAGACAGTTCAGCTCCCAGGGGCAGTGACATGCAGACAGTTCAGCTCCCAGGGGCAGGAGCAGTGACATGCAGACAGTTCAGCTCCCAGGGGCAGGAGCAGTGACATGCAGACAGTTCAGCTCCCAGGAGCAGTGGCATGCAGACAGTTCAGCTCCCAGGGGCAAGAGCAGTGACATGCAGACAGTTCAGCTCCCAGGAGCAGTGGCATGCAGACAGTTCAGCTCCCAGGGGCAGGAGCAGTGACATGCAGACAGTTCAGCTCCCAGGAGCAGTGGCATGCAGACAGTTCAGCTCCCAGGGGCAGGAGCAGTGACATGCAGACAGTTCAGCTCCCAGGAGCAGTGGCATGCAGACAGTTCAGCTCCCAGGAGCAGTGGCATGCAGACAGTTCAGCTCCCAGGGGCAAGAGCAGTGACATGCAGACAGTTCAGCTCCCAGGAGCAGTGGCATGCAGACAGTTCAGCTCCCAGGAGCAGTGGCATGCAGACAGTTCAGCTCCCAGGGGCAGGAGCAGTGGCATGCAGACAGTTCAGCTCCCAGGGGCAGGAGCAGTGGCATGCAGACAGTTCAGCTCCCAGGGGCAGGAGCAGTGACATGCAGACAGTTCAGCTCCCAGGGGCAGGAGCAGTGACATGCAGACAGTTCAGCTCCCAGGGGCAGGAGCAGTGACATGCAGACAGTTCAGCTCCCAGGGGCAGGAGCAGTGGCATGCAGACAGTTCAGCTCCCAGGGCCAGGAGCAGTGGCATGCAGACAGTTCAGCTCCCAGGGGCAGGAGCAGTGACATGCAGACAGTTCAGCTCCCAGGGGCAGGAGCAGTGGCATGCAGACAGTTCAGCTCCCAGGAGCAGTGGCATTCAGACAGTTCAGCTCCCAGGGGCAGGAGCAGTGATATGCAGACAGTTTAGCTGGCAGGAGATTCTGAAGGGAGCAGGGTCCCAGGGGAGGGAGTGGAGGTTGCAGAAGGCAGTAGAATGAGGATCATCTCTAAGCAGGTGCAGTGTTTAGTGCCAAGGCAGCCTCCAGCCTGCCTCTCACACATTTGCAGTGGTAGTGCTGAGAGGTGTCTGCCCCTCTTGATGGTCCCCAGGGGCACCTGCCAGCATTTCAGTAGCTGCAGCCCTGTTGTGGCTTCATTCCTGTTCAGCTGCCTCTCACTGCTGCTTGCTGAGCCCCATGGTCTGAACTTGCAGAATGACAGAATCCTGCTCCTGGCAGTGTTTGGCCTGCTGGGAAGTTGTTCAGAAAAGAAGGACCTGGGAGTGCTGGGGAGAGCCAGCTCACCATGAACCACCAATGTTCCCTCACAGCCAAAGGGCTGGTGGGCTCCTGGGGTGGATGAAGAAGAGTGTGCCCAACAGGGCAAAGCAGGTTCTCCTCCCCCTCTGCTCTGCCCTAGGGTCCAGTTCTGGACTTCTGGACTTCTCCCAGTTCAGGAGGGACAGGGAACTGCTGGGGAGAGTCCAGGGGAGGCTGCAGAGCTGCTGAGGGGCCTGGAGCAGCTCTGGGAGCAGCAAAGGCTGAGAGCCCTGGGGCTGAGAGCCTGCAGAAGAGCAGCCCCAGAGGGCAGCTGAGCAATGCTCAGCAAGAGCTGAAGGAGCTGTGGGGGGCAAGAGGCTGGGGCCAGACTCTGCTGAGTGGTGCCCAGAGACAGCACAAGGGGCAGCAAGGGGCACAGAGAGGAGCCCAGGAGGTTGGATGTGAAGAGGAGGAGAAGGCTGTTTGTTGTGAGGGTGCTGGAGGCCTGGAGCAGGCTGCCCAGAGAGGTTGTGGAGTGTCCTTGTGTGGAGAGCTGCCAACCCCCCTGGGCATTGTGCTGCTGGGCACTGTGCTGTGGGTGCCCTGCTGGAGCAGGGGTTGGGCTGGGTGATCCCCAGAGGTCCCTTCCAGCCCCCCCATGCTGGGATGCTGGGATTCTGTTTACCTTTGCCCTGCAGCTCTTGCTGGCACTGAATGCTGTGACCCTGTGAAGAATCAGTGCAGCTCTGCACAAGCCCTGCCCTGCCACAGAGTCTCACCGTGTCACACAACATTAGAGGTTGGAAGGGACCTCCAGAGATCTTCAAGTCCAAACCCCCTGCCAAAGCAGGATCACCTAGTCCTGGTTTTGCTGGCCCTGGTCTGAGCTCCTGGTGTCCATGTGATGTGTACTGTACATTAAATGCCTTCTCTGGCACAGGTACCCGTGTGACTTGCTGGCACATCGATGTGGATTGATGCAGGCAGGGGTGTGACAGCTCTGGGCTGCACTAGGAGCTGAGTGGAAGGTGGCTTTGGTGTGGGTGATGTGGCTCTTCCCTGGCCCTGCTGGGGCGCTCAGGGGCTCTCTCCTGCTTGCTGCAATGGTTCCCTCTTGCTGTGGGTGTTGGAAGAGCTAAGGAGCAATCCAGTTTTCTGCTGACTGAGAGAGAGGAGGGGAGCTGGACCTCCTGTGTGTCTGTGGGCAGTGGAGCGCAGCAGAACCTGCAGAGAAAGCAAAGGTGATGCTCACGGCATCACAGAACTGCCTGCCTGGAAAAGCCCTGAGCCCACTGAGCCCAGACATCACCTAACAGCTCCATGCACCTCTTGGACTCTGGCCCTGAGCTCCTCATCCAGATGGCTCTCAAACAGCTGCAGGGATGGTGACTCCAAGCCTGCCCTGGGCAGCCAGTGCCTGATGACCCTTCTGGTGAAGACATTGCTCCTAATATCCAACCTGAGCCTCCCCTGGTGCAAGCTGAGCCCATGTCATAGAATCACAGAATCAACCAGGTTGGAAAAGACCTCAGAGATCATCAAGTCCAAGCTGTCACCCAACACCTCCTGACAGCTAAGCCATGGCTCCAAGTGCCATGTCCCTCTCATCCCATCACTTGGTAGCTGGGGGAAGAGGCTGGACCCCACCTGGTCCCAATCTCCTTTCAGGGAGCTTGGAGAGGTCTCCCCTGAGCCTCCTCCTCTCCAGGCTGAAGACCCCCAGCTCCCTCATCCCCCCCCTCACAGCACTTGTGCTGCAGACCTCTCCCCAGCCTCTAAAGCAGCAGTTGTTAGTTCTGGCCCCTCACAGTGCTGTGACTGAGCACTTGTGTGGCCTGGGCTGGACCACTGTGTGGCCTGGGGAGGAAGGGCACTGGTAGGCTCCTGTGTCTTTGGAGTCTTTCCTGACTGCTTCTGACAGCTGGAGTTTTGGACAGCCTCTTTAGCTGCCAGCAGCAGTTCTGGGTATCCCCTGACTCAGGAGCTTGGTTACTTCATCCTCCACAGCTCTTACCTATGGCTGCTGTCTCTTCTCTTTGGGTATGTTCATGGCTAGAGCTTGTCTTCCCGCTGGGGCAACAGGAGGGGAAGGGGCAGAGTGTGTGCTGTGTGCTGGGACCTTCATCTGGATCTCATTCTCACCAGCAGGTGGCATGGTCCTGGCTGCCCCTTCCAGCAGGGACTGTTCTAGCCCAGAAAGAAAGAGAATCACAAAAGCATTTTGAGATCACCAGCTCAGCCCAGCCCTGCCAGGGCACCACCAAAGCAGGGCCCTCAGCACCACAGCCCCAGGGCTCCGAAACCCCTCCAGGCATGGGGACTCCACCACTGCCCTGGGCAGCCTGGGCCAGGCCTGGGCAACCCTTTTGGGGAAGAAATTGTTCCTCTTGGCCAACCTGAACCTCCCCTGGTACAGCTGAGGCCATTTTCTTCATGTTGCTCGCTCCCTGGGAGGATGATCTCCCTGTGTGTGTCAGCCCTGTGCCTTGTGAGATGCTTGTTATGAACCAGAAGTTCCCCTGAAGAGAGGCTCAGAGCCCTGGGGCTGTTTAGTCTGGAGAAGAGAAGGCTGAGAGGGATCTGATCAATGTCTATCAATAGCTGAGGGGTGGGGGGCAAGTGGAGGGGGCCAAGCTCTTTCTGGTGCTGTGCAGACAAGGACCAACAGCTTGACCAGAGAAGGTTTCAGCTCAACATGAGGGGAAACTTCTTTACTGTGAGGGTGCTGAGCCCTGGAGCAGGCTGCCCAGAGAGGCTGTGGAGTCTCCTCCTTTGGAGTGCTTCCAAACCCACCTGGATGTACTCCTGTGTGACCTGCCCTGGGTGAGCCTGCTCTGGCAGGGGTTGGACTGGATGACCTCTGGAGGTCCCTTCCAACCTCCAATGCTCTGTGGAGGCAGCTGTAGATCCAGGCTGCTCCTCAGGCTGCCTCGGCTGTGACAGCTCCTGGGATTCTCTGTGCTTGCTGCCAGAAAGACAATTTTGATGAGCACCAAGGGGTCCTCCTGATCCTCCCTCCTTGGCTGGCTCTGGCATCCACCATCTGCTTACAGTGCTGGGGAGAAGACCCCAAACAACCACAACAAAGCCCCCAAAGCAACCCCAAACGTCATTCAGTGTTCAGGCTGCAGAGTTCTTCCCTCATCCCCATGTCCAAATTCCACTTCATTGGTGCAATAGGATGCTCCAGGCTGCACTCTCCAGGGCACTGACTGCAGCTCCTCGTGTGACTGGAGTCCCCTGGCCAGCAGCTCTCATCCCCACAGGCTTCCTTGCTGCAGGCAGTGGCTGGTGCGGGACAGCTGTGCTGCTGCTCCAGCTGTGCTGCTGCTCCAGCTGTGCTGCTGCTCCAGCTGTGCTGGCCTCAGGGCTGATGTCCCAGCGGTGAGAACGCTCTGGGCTGTGCTGGGAGCCCAGCTGAGCCCCAGGGCCTGGTTTGACTCTGGCTAAGGGGTGGTTGGTGTGGCACAGGGCAGGCCCTGGTGTGTCTGCAGCCACCCACCCCCTCCCTGCAGCAGATGGTTCTCCTTGCCCTTGCTCCTCTGGCTGTCCTTCAGTGCTTTAATATGAACCACACCAGAGCTGCCTGAGATGTGGAGGCATCTGGGGGGTGGCCACGCTGGGCAAGGGGAAGCTGCTCTCAGGCTGTTGGCATGCCCTAGGCCTTGTCTCCTTGACAGAGAGCATCAAGTGGAGCCATTAACACCAGCAGCTGCTTCCAAGGGCCTTTGGCTGTTTTTGCCTCTTCTGCTGACTTGCAGCAGAGCAAATCCAACTCCTGGTTATTGTAAACTTCCTCCAGCAGGGCAGGGCAGGGCAGGGCAGGGCAGGGCAGAGCAGAGCAGGGCAGGGCAGGGCAGGGCAGAGCAGAGCAGGGCAGGGCAGGGCAGGGCAGGCAGAGCTGAGCAGAGCAGGGCAGGGCAGGGCAGGGCAGAGCAGAGCAGGGCAGGGCAGGGCAGGGCAGAGCAGAGCAGGGCAGGGCAGGGCAGGCAGAGCTGAGCAGAGCAGGGCAGGGCAGGGCAGGCAGAGCTGAGCAGAGCAGGGCAGGGCAGGGCAGGGCAGAGCAGAGCAGGGCAGGGCAGGGCAGGCAGAGCTGAGCAGAGCAGGGCAGGGCAGGGCAGGGCAGGCAGAGCTGAGCAGAGCAGGGCAGGGCAGGGCAGGGCAGGGCAGGGCAGGCAGAGCAGGGCAGGGCAGGGCAGGGGGCAGAGCTGAGCAGAGCAGGGCAGGGCAGGCAGGGCAGGGCAGGCTGAGCAGAGCAGGGGGCAGGGCAGGGCAGGGCAGGGCAGGGCAGGGCTGAGCAGGGCAGGCAGAGCTGAGCAGGGCAGGCAGAGCTGGGCAGGGCAGGGAGCTGAGCAGGGCAGGCAGAGCTGAGCAGGGCAGGCAGAGCTGAGCAGGGCTGGGCTGAGCAGGGCAGGCAGAGCAGGGCAGGCAGAGCTGGGCAGGGTTGGGCAGGGCTGAGCAGGGCAGGCAGAGCTGGGCAGGGCAGGGCAGGGCAGAGCAGGCAGGGCAGGGCAGGGCAGGGCTGAGCAGGACAGGGCAGGCAGGGCTGAGCAGGGCAGGCAGAGCTGAGGGCAGGCAGGGCTGGGCAGGGCTGAGCAGGGGGCAGGCAGAGCTGAGCAGGCAGAGCTGAGCTGGGCAGGACAGGGCAGAGCTGAGCAGGGCAGGCAGAGCTGAGCAGGGCAGGCAGAGCTGAGCAGGGCAGGCAGAGCTGAGCAGAGCTGAGCAGGGCAGGGCTGAGCAGGGCAGGGCTGAGCAGGGCAGGGGCAGGCAGAGCTGAGCAGGGCAGGCAGAGCTGAGCAGGGCAGGGCAGGCAGGGCAGGGCAGGCAGAGGACTGGGCAGGGCAGGACAGGCAGAGCTGAGCAGGGCAGGGCAGGCAGAGCTGAGCAGGGCAGGCAGAGCTGGGCAGGGCAGAGCTGAGCAGGACAGGCAGAGCTGAGCAGGGCAGGCAGAGCTGGGCAGGGCAGGCAGAGCTGAGCAGGGCAGGGCAGGCAGAGCTGAGCAGGGCAGGCAGAGCAGGCAGCAGCTGAGCAGGGCAGGCAGAGCTGAGCAGGGCAGGCAGAGCTGAGCTGGGCAGGGCAGAGCTGAGCAGGACAGGCAGAGCTGAGCAGGGCAGGGCAGGCAGAGCTGAGCAGGGCAGGCAGAGCTGAGCAGGGCAGGGCAGGCAGAGCTGAGCTGGGCAGGGCAGAGCTGAGCAGGGCAGGCAGAGCTGAGCAGGGCAGGGCAGGCAGAGCTGAGCAGCAGGGCAGGGCAGGCAGAGCTGAGCTGGGCAGGGCAGAGCTGAGCAGGGCAGGCAGAGCTGAGCAGGGCAGGGCAGGCAGAGCTGAGCAGGGCAGGCAGAGCTGAGCAGGACAGGCAGAGCAGGCAGAGCTCCCTGTGATGTCATGTCTAGACACACAGTTCAGGTATGAGTTCTGGGCAGCAAGGAGCTTGTTCAGTGGTTAAACTGTAAAAGTTTCACAAGAGATTCCTGTCTCCCCAGCTTTCTCTCCTGCCTCTGTATTCCTTTACCTCTTACCAGGAGAATTCTGTGACTGCCTCTTAATTTCTTTGTGCTGGGAGATGGAATTTCCTCCCCATTCTCCATCTCATTTCCTATTTCTGCCTCGCTGGCTCTCCAGGGCAGTGTTGTAGCCATCTACCCAGAGCCCAGGACTGGAGAGGAAGGCTCTTGGGTCCAGCTGTGACTCAGGCAAGGTCACACCAGGGCTGACACCTGGCAGCCCTTGCCAAAACGGGCTTGCTCCTTTGGGGAGCTTGGGTTAGGGGTGGGGGTGGGAAGAAAACTTCCCTGTGGTGCCCAGATGCCTGGTTTTCAGGAGGATTCACAACAAGAGCCCTGTGGGCTGGGGGGGTTGTGTGGGCCCTGGTTGGAGCAGGCTTGTCTCTTTGTTATAGGAGTTGAGCTTTAGGTTAGATATTGGAGCAATTTCTGTGCTGCAAGAGTGGCCAGGGACTGGCCCAGGCTGCCCAGGGGGGTGGCGGAGTCCCCATCCCTGGAGGGGCTCAAGAGCTGTGTGGCCATGGCACTTGTGGCCATGGTGGGGTTGGGTTGCTGCTGGCCTGGCTGAGCTTGGAGGTGTTTAAGGATTCTATAATGCAGTGGATTTCTGTCCAGAGGCCCTGCTGCCCCTCTGCATGAGTGGTGGAGGGAAGCTAAGGTGCTGAGGGTCACCTCCTGCCGGGAAGGACTGAAGCCTTGCAAGCTCCGGGGGCGGCTGTCACGTCTGCTGTGCCAAACAGCCCCCTCAGGAGCCACCCCTGCCCCATCCCCCATCAGCTACTTGGGGCAGCTCCATGGCTTCACAGGGAGAGCTCCTCCGCTCACAAGTCTGCTGTTAAAACCCAGAGGTCCCACACCTGGCCTGGGCTGACTTCCAGGAGGAGCTGGGAATTGCTGGCTTCCCACCGGGGGTCACCTATGGCCTGCAGCTACCTGCCAGGAACTGCAGTCAGGAACAGGAGCTGCAAGGGGCCTGCTGGGCTAAGCAGCCATGCAGGGCTGCTCTCCATAGCATGTTCTGTTGTGCTTTTCCTGGCCTCACACAGGCCTCAAGTGAAGGAATTTGGCAAGATTGTTCTTCCCTTTGCACCGCTGTTTGGGCTCAGGGTCTCTCAGCAAGCACTCCTCAGGCAGCTCCATTACAGCAGGCTGCCATCTGCAGTCCCTGCTCCCTGGCTCTGCATTTTGCCCCCAGGTCCCTGTCCTCACCTCAGCAACACTTTATTCTCCCCCTCTGCTCTGCCCTGCTGAGAGCACACCTGCAAAACTGAGCCCAGGGCAGGGCTCCCCAGTTGAAGGGAGGCAGGAGAGAGCCCAACAGAGAGCTATGGGGATGACGAAGGGGCTGGAACAGCTCTGCTGTGAAGAGAGACTGAGAGCCCTGGGGCTGTTTAGCCTGGAGAGGAGAAGGCTGAGAGGAGACCTGATCAATGTCTCTCAATATGTGAGGGGTGGGGGTCGGGAGGAAGGGGCCAGGCTCTGTTTGGTGGTGCCCAGGGACAGGACAGGGAACAGCAGGGACAGGCTGGAGCCCAGGAGGTTCCACCTCAACATGAGGAGAAACTTCTGTGGCGTGAGGCTGCTGGAGGCCTGGAGCAGGCTGCCCAGAGAGGCTGAGGAGGCTCCTCTGGAGACTTGCAAGACCCATCTGAATGTGTCCCTAGGTGGTCCTGCTTTGGCAGGGGGTTGGACTCAATGATCTTTAGAGGTTGCTTCCAACCCCCAACCTTCTCTGATTCCATACCTACTCTGCCACCTGTGTGTCCCTTGAGGGCAAATCTTCTGCTTCAGGCCCATAACCTTGTGTGGCTCTACCTCTGATCATACCTGTGCCTCGCATGATCTTTCCCCCCGATCACATCAGTTTGTACCCTGGGAGCTGTCTGCACTGCAGGTCTCTAGAGACAGCTTCTAATGCTTGCCAAGAGCTGGCAGCTGATGGCACAGGAGTTGTTCTGTTCTGTGTGAGGCCCTAGAGAGCCATTTCACGCTGCTCTCAGTGCATGCAGCCAGAGCGGCACTTGTGTCTCGGGGCCTGGCAGCTCCAGGTGTCCACACCGAGCTGTGTGCAGGGAAAGGGAGACTTTGGTGGCCACAAGTCTCAGTGCACAAGCCCTGAGCCTTGGTTCCCTCTCCCATCCCTGGCTGTTTGGTAGCACAGCAATCAGGGCAGCTGTCCCTGTGTGCCACAGTGGTGTCAGATCTCTTCTGGAACCATAACTTTCCTCTCCTAACCTGACCTTTGTGATCAGAAGGCCCCAGCTGCCCAGGCCCAGCTCTTCAGCACCCCAGCAAGCCTTGTGTCCATGTGGCTGTGCTCACACTGCTTCTCCTGGCCTCCTTGTCCCTGTCAGCAGGGGATGACCTCTCTGCTGCAGTGCTCCTCTGCATTCCCCCTGCTGTGCTGTCTCTTGCAAAGTGTTGGGTGGAAGGAAACCCGGAGGTGCCCAGTGAATGCCCTGTGCAGAGCATGCTTGGGTGCCCAGCATTGTGACACCGATGGCTGAGCTGCTCCACAAACTGTCAGAGCATCTGCAGGGGTCAGAGATCCAAATGGCTGTCTGCAGCGAGGATGATTCCACTGCAATAATCTGTGGCATTAAGAGTGCTCCAGGAATTCAAACTGGTGGGGGTTGGTCTCTTCTCCCTAGTCTCAGGTGATAGACCCAGAGGAAATGGCCTGGAATCGTGCCAGGCTTAGGTTGGAGATGAGGAAACATTCCTTTTGGGCAAGAGTGGTCAGGGGCTGGCCCAGGCTGCCCAGGGAGCTGGGGGAGTCCCCATCCCTGGAGGGGTTCAAGCCAGCTGTGGCCATGGCACCTGGGGCCACGGTTTGGTGGCCAGGGTGGGGTTGGGTTGAGGTTGGCCTGGATGAGCTCAGAGGCCTTTTCCAACCCAAACAATTCTGATTCCAGTCTGTGGAAGTCCTCAGGGCCCTTTGCAGCTTGTGTTTGATGGCTTTGTACCTAGACCTCTTTCTCTTTAGTTTGTAATGGTTATTAAACATAAGAGGAGAGGGTTATTGCAGCTCTAGATGGTGTCAGCCAAAGTTTGTCCTCACTCCTGCTTCTGACATATCCACTTGCAGTGTCCCAGGGTTCCCTGTTCATGGCTTTTCAGAGATACTTTTCCTGTTGTGAGACACTTGACCAGTTCAAGTACAAACAGATGGAGAACAGCAGAGATCCAGCTCCAGAGCAGCACCTAGGCCAGGGGCTTAACTCATCCAAAGTGTTTCCTGCTCAGGGACAGGAGATGCAGCCAGGAATTGTGTAGCCCGGGGCAGGATGCTGTAGATTCCTCCATGTGCTGTCCCTCACTCTCCCTGCAGCTTTCCTTCTCATTCCAACTCCCCCTTCAGCCCTTCTTTCCAAGTCTGCAGCCTGGTTTCATGTTCTTGTTTGCCCAGGTGGAGCTTGCTTCCTTTCCTGGCACATGCAGAGCTGGCCAAGGGGCAGGAAGCTGCAGCCTCACCTGGCTCTTGTCCCCTTCCTGGGCTGATGGGGACAGGGAGAGGAGGCTGGAGGTGCATGGGAGCTGCAGGAAAGTTATGGAGAAAGAGTTGGTGCTGCAGGCAAAGGTCTGCTTAGCACCCTGCACTGGGTTCTGCTTTTCAGGAGATGCTCTGCACTGAGGAATGGTTCCAGGAGATGCTCTGCAGGGAGCAATGGTTTCTGTGGATGAGTGGCTCTGGTCCTGAGTGTGTGTTCTGAAAGCCATCTGCTGTTGTTCCTGAGTCTCTGCTCCTAGTGTCCATGACAGCTAAGCAAACCTTTTGCACAGGGCACGGCCCACCAGTGACAGTCCTGCCTAGAGGAGGAGCTTTGAGCCCATCGCCTCAGGGGTAAGGCTGCCAGCAGGGCCCTCCTCCCGAGGAGAGTTCTCCAGGGAGCCCTCCGTGTGTGCCTCTCCTGTGGCATCATCACACAGAGCTGAGCCCCCTCCAGGCCAGTGCCATGTGGCAGCTGGCAGAGCCCAGTGGAAATCAGCTTGCTCTGAAGGGCTGCAGGAAGCAACTCTTCAGATTGTCCTGGAGGAGTGAACTCCGGGAGCTGGGGAATGTTCCCACTGCTGCTCCATGTGGAGTAACTTAGCTTGTTCATCACCTTAAGGGCATTGACATACATCCAGGGAAGGGAAAGGAGAAGAAATGCAAGAAATGCAAATGTGATCCAGAGCTGGTTAGGCAGAGACCACAGACTGGATGTGAGACTCTCCTTTGCCTCAGCCTGTGAGGGATTTTTATGGGGAAGGGCTGAGGTCCCTGGGAAGAACACATTCTGCAGCTCTCCACCCAGAGATGGCCTTCAGCAAGTCTGTGTCTAGATAATGGCTTGAAACAAGAGGTTCTGCTTCACATTAAGTTCTAAACCACATCTCTCTAAACATCATGTGGTGGACTGAGAACTGGCTGGAGGACAGAGCTCAGAGAGTTGTGATCAGCAGTGCAGAGTGCAGCTGGAGGCCTGCAGCTTGTGGAGTGCCCCAGGGGTCAGGTCTGGGCTCAGTCTCCTTCAGCATCTCCATCAATGGCCTGGACAAAGGGGTGGAGTGGAGCCTGAGCCAGCTGCTGATGGTCCCAGGCTGGGAGCAGTGGCTGACAGCCCTCAGGCTGTGCTGCCAGCCAGGCCTGGCCAGGTTGCAGAGCTGGGCACAGGGAACCTCATGGAGCTCACCAAGGGCAAGGGCAGGGGCCTGGCCCTGGGCAGGAACAACCTCCTGCAGCAGCACAGCTGAGGGGGGACCTGCTGGGAAGCAGCTCCAAGGAGAAGGAGCTGGGAGTGCTGGGGGACAACAAGTTCCCCATGAGGCAGCAATGTGCCCTGGTGGCCAGGAAGGCCCATGGGGTCCTGGGGGGCATGGAGAAGAGTGTGGCTGGCAGGGCAAGGGAGGTTCTCTTCCCTCTCTGCTCTGCCCTGGGGTCCAGTTATGTGCTTCCCAGTTCAGGAGAGACAGGGAACTGCTGGAGAGAGTCCAGGGGAGGCTTTAAAGATGTTGAAGGGAGTGGAGCATCTCACTGAGAGCCCTGGGGCTGAGAGCCTGCAGAAGAGCAGCCCCAGAGGGCAGCTGAGCAATGCTCAGCAAGAGCTAAAGGAGCTGTGGGGGCAAGAGGCTGGGGCCAGACTCTGCTGAGTGGTGCCCAGGGACAGCACAAGGGGCAGCAAGGGGCACAGCCTGGAAGCCAGGAGGTTGGATGTGAAGAGGAGGAGCAAGTTGTTTGTTGTGAGGGTGCTGGAGGCCTGGAGCAGGCTGCCCAGAGAGGTTGTGGAGTGTCCTTGTGTGGAGAGCTTCCAACCCCCCTGGGCATTGTGCTGCTGGGCAAGCTGCTGTGGGTGCCCTGCTGGAGCAGGGGTTGGGCTGGGTGAGCTCCAGAGGTCCCTTCCAGCCCCTCCCTGGGGCTCTGGGATATCTCTTGACAGCAGGTTGCACATCCAGCCTGTGGCACCTGTGGATGCCCTTTGCTGCTGCTCCGCTGCCAGGTTCCCATGCCCATGGTGATGCCACCACACCCTTGGACATTCTGTGTCAGGTGCTGCAGGACTCCCCAGGGCTGTGCTGCTGTTCTCCCAGCACTGCTCCCAGCCCCCTGGCGGCCAGGCTCTGAGCACGGTGAGGGCAGAGCTGCCACCCTGTGCTCTGCTCGCTCTGGCCCTGCAGCGGGGCCTGGGTGCTGGTCACAGCTCTGCACTCAGCTTGGAGGCAAATGCAAATTATTCCAGAGCAAATGTTTTTCCCAGAGCAAAGCTCTGCAGGCTGGGGAGGCAGGATCAGATGGATTCACCTAGGTTTCCTCGTCTGGCCAGCTCCACATTCCTCTCCCTCCTCTCTCTTAGGCTTCTGGTTCTTTTCTTTCTCCTTTTTCTCCCCCGGAGCCATTGCTCCTCTCCTTTTACAGTGGTTAAGGCACAGCCAGGCCAGGAGCAGCACAGCTCTCAGTTTTGGGGTGCTGCTGATTCCCAGCCTTGGCTGCTGCTCTGCTAGGAGTCCCTCCCCATGGCAGGGCTTTGGATCCAGGTGATCTGTAAGGCCCCTCCCAAGCCAAACCATTGCTCCTCTGTGATGCTGTGGCCCATCTTTGGTGGCTCCCAGCAGCTCCCAGCAGTGCCATCAGCCACAGCTGCCTCTGGGTGCCAGTGAGAAGTCCCTGCCCACAGCACCAGGTGTGCCAGGCTCCTCTGCCTGTGCTCCACACCAGCCTGCCCTCTTCTTCTGCATTCTTAATAGGGAATACTCTTGGAATTGTTTGGGTTGGAAAAGGCCTCTAAGAGCAGCCAGGACAGCCCTCAGCCCAGCACCACCATGGCCTCCAACCCACAGCCCCAGGTGTTATTGACCCCCTCCAGGCATGGGGACTCCACCACCTCCCTGGGCAGCCTCTGCCAGTCCCTGACCACTCCTGCAGCCAAGAAATTGTTCCAACCTAACCCTCCCCTGGTACAACTTCAGGCCATAGTCACAGCAGGTGCTGGGGCAGCCTGGGGTGTGGGAGGAGGAATCAGAGGGAGTTGTTTCTCTCACCTCCCAGGCTGTGGGACCCCAGGCTGCAGATGCTGTGCAGGAGAGCAGCAGCACCTGGAGAAGGCTCTCTGCAGCTGGCACTAAGCTGAACTGCAGCTCTGCTGCCATGGTGGCTGGTGAAGGATTGTTTCCATCTCCTCTACCACCTTCCTCCAGGCTACCAGAGCTGCAAGGGCTCCTCTCCTGTGCTTGCATCTTCAGGTGGAGGGAAGGTGAGTGCAGGGTCACAGCTATCCACCTGGGGCTGCACAGTGGTGTGGAGGCTCTGCCTTTGGCTCTTCCCCAGCTGCTCCTTGTGGAAAGGAACTAGAGGATGACTCCAGCGGCAGCTTCTCTCCTGTTCTTCAACCACCTGAGGAAGGCATCTCCTGTGCATGCTTCCTGCAGCTGCCTTCCCTGGGGGCTCTATCAAATGCAGGAGGGCTGTTGGCTTCTGAGAAGGAAAGTGATACTTTGCAAATGGCTAGGCTCAGAGCTTAACCCTTTGGCTTCTGGAGTGCAAACCCACTGACTGCTTCCCAATGGTCCTGCGACTGAGCTGCAGCCTTCTGGGCTAGTGCAAGGCAGCCCCTCCCCTCCCCCCTCCCCTCCCCTCCCCCTGCTCCACACCAGTCCTGCAAGTCATGCCAGAGAGTCATGTCACCAGCCACACTGGCACTGACTGGCACAGGCATCGCCTTGGCATTAGCACAGTCCTTGTGCTTGCTGGTCTGGGGGCCCTGGCTGCACAGAATCACAGGATGTTAGGGCTTGGAAGGGACCTCCAGAGATCATTGAGGCTGATCCCTTGTGGAGCAGGAACCCTTAGGGCAGGTGGGTTTGGAATCTCTCCAGAGATCCCTGCACAGCCTCTCTGGGCAGCCAGCTCCAGGGCTCCAGCACCATTACAGTAAAGAACTTTTCCTCACGTTGAGGTGGAATGCCCTGTGACTGAGTTTGCATCTACTGCCCCTCATCCTGTCACTGGGTGTCACTGCAGAGAGATTGGTTCCATCCTCCTCACAGCCACCCTGCAGATACAGCCAAAAGCCTTCCCTTCCCTTCCCTTCCCTTCCCTTCCCTTCCCTTCCCTTCCCTTCCCTTCCCTTCCCTTCCCTTCCCTTCCCTTCCCCTTCCCTTCCCTTCCCTTCCCTTCCCTTCCCTTCCCTTCCCTTCCCTTCCCTTCCCTTCCCTTCCCTTCCCTTCCCTTCCCTTCCCTTCCCTTCCCTTCCCTTCCCTTCCCTTCCCTTCCCTTCCCTTCCCTTCCCTTCCCTTCCCCCTTCCCTTCCCTTCCCTTCCCTTCCCCTGCAGCGAGCAGCTCAACCTCAGCCTCCTCTGCTCCAGGCTGAACACCCCCAGCCCCCTCAGCTGCTCCTCCCCAGCCCTCTTCTCCAGACCCTTCCCCAGCTCTGTTGCCCTTCTCTGGCCCTGCTCCAGCCCTCAATGTCCTCTTGGAGTGAGGAGCCCAGAAATGAACCCAGGATTCAAGGTGTGGCCTCCCCAGTGCCCAGTCCAGGGGCACAGTCCCTGCCCTGCTCCTGCTGCCCACACCACTGCTGCTCCAGGCCAGGCTGCTGGTGACCTTCTTGGCCAGCTGGGCACCCCTGGCTCACCCCCAGGTCCTTTTCCACCAGGCAGTATCCTCTCACCCTGCCCCAAGCCTGGAATATTCATGGGGGGTTGTGACCCAGCACTTGGCCTTGGGAACCTCATGCCATTAGCCTTGGATCATTGGTGCAGCCTCTGCAGATGCCTCTGCAGGCCCTTCCTACCCTCCAGCAGGTTCTCACACCTTGGTGCTGTCTACAACCTCACTGGGGGGGATGGTGCCTCGGACATGAGGGAGGCAGCTCCCCTGCTGCTGCTGAGGGCTGCTGCTGGAGTCTGTCTGTCTGCTTGCACCAAAAGTGCCAGCATCAGGTGAAAAAATGACCCCCAAGAGGCTTTTGCCCTGGGCAGCGCCGTGGCTGGGCTGTGAGCAGCAGGCGACAGCCCCAGGTGCTGAGGGATCAGGGCCACAGCCCTGCTGAGGGGAGGAGCTTGGTGCTGTGGGGAGGACGTGGCAGTGGCCACCTGCCCGACGGCTTCCACAGGAATCTGCTCCTTGGGCTTTCCTTTGTCTGACTGACGAGCTCAGACCCCACCCAGCAGGAGGATGCCCTCACCACTCCTGGCCTGTGCCAGGCAGCCGCTGTGTGCTGGACGCTGGGCCCTGCTCCAGAGGGACCACACGGGATTGCAGATTGCCTGCCGCAGGGGCAGCAGCTCTGAGCTTTAGGCTGGGCCAGGAGTTGTTCTGAATCCATGGGAAGGCTTTGAGGAGACAATGCTAGGGAAGATGAAACCTTTTCTTCCCCTTTCATGGTGCTTGTTCTTTTCTTTGGTGGCAGGAACTCGCAGGAGACAATTTCCCTTGCACTGTCCCAGCTGCCCTGCTCTGCACCCTGCTCTGTGCCTGCCTGCACGTGCGCCTGCAGCACAGAGGGCCAAGGGCAGCCTGGGCTGCATCCAAAGCAGTGTGGCCAGAGGTGGAGAGAGGGATCCTGCCCCTCTGCTCTGCTCTGGGGAGACCTCACCTGCAGGCCTGGGTCCAGCTCTGGTGCCCTGAACACAAGAAGGACCTGGAACTGGTGGAGAAGGTCCAGAGGAGGCCACCAAGATGATCAGAGGGCTGCAGAACCTCCCCTGTGGGGCCAGGCTAGGAGAGTTGGGGCTGTGCAGCCTGGAGAAGAGAAGGCTGCAGGGAGACCTCAGAGCTGCAGCTCAGTAGCTGAAGGGGAATTTGCTTTTTCAGAGAACCACAGAACTGTTGGGGCTGGAGGAGACCTCTGAGATCATCAAACCCAACTGCGTGCCCAGAGCTCACAGCGCCACCACTGCTGCTGAGCCACTGCCCTGAGCCACTGCCATGAGCCACAGCCCTCAGCACCACATCCAGGCAGCTTCTGAACCCCTCCAGGGATAAGAACTCCAGCAGCTGCCTGGGCAGCCTGGGCCAGGGCCTGAGAGCCCTTGCTGGGGAGAAGCTTTCCTAATGCCCAGCCTGAGCCTCCCCTGGCACAGCCTCAGGCTGTTTACTCTTGTCCTGGCACTTGTTGCTGGTGAGAAGAGACCAACCCCAACCTGGCATCATCAGGTGTTGCAGCCTCTGATCCCAACCCTTTGCAAGCATGTGTGCCTCCTGCCACTTCCCGCTGGCAGGGGTCTCGCCGGCTGGTGCCCGCTGGCAGGGGTCTCGCCGGCTGGTGCCTGCTGGCAGGGGTCTCGCCGGCTGGTGCCCGCTGGCAGGGGTCTTGCCGGCTGGTGCCCGTTGGCAGGGGTCTCGCCGGCTGGTGCCCGCTGGCAGGGGTCTCGCTGGCTGGTGCCTGCTGGCAGCGGTCTCGCTGGCTGGTGCCCGTTGGCAGGGGTCTCGCCGGCTGGTGCCTGCTGGCAGGGGTCTCGCCGGCTGGTGCCCGCTGGCAGGGGTCTCGCCGGCTGGTGCCCGCTGGCAGCGGTCTCGCCGGCTGGTGCCCGCTGGCAGGGGTCTCGCCGGCTGGTGCCCGTTGGCAGGGGTCTCGCCGGCTGGTGCCCGCTGGCAGGGGTCTCGCCGGCTGGTGCCCGCTGGCAGGGGTCTCGCCGGCTGGTGCCTGCTGGCAGCGGTCTCGCCGGCTGGTGCCCGCTGGCAGGGGTCTCGCCGGCTGGTGCCTGCTGGCAGGGGTCTCGCCGGCTGGTGCCCGCTGGCAGCGGTCTCGCCGGCTGGTGCCCGCTGGCAGGGGTCTCGCCGGCTGGTGCCCGCTGGCAGGGGTCTCGCCGGCTGGTGCCCGTTGGCAGGGGTCTCGCCGGCTGGTGCCCGCTGGCAGGGGTCTCGCCGGCTGGTGCCTGCTGGCAGGGGTCTCGCCGGCTGGTGCCCGCTGGCAGGGTCTCGCCGGCTGGTGCCCGCTGGCAGGGGTCTCGCCGGCTGGTGCCTGCTGGCAGGGGTCTCGCTGGCTGGTGCCCGCTGGCAGCGGTCTCGTTGGCTGGTGCCCGCTGGCAGGGGTCTCGCCGGCTGGTGCCCGTTGGCAGGGGTCTCGCCGGCTGGTGCCCGCTGGCAGGGGTCTCGCCGGCTGGTGCCCGCTGGCAGCGGTCTCGCCGGCTGGTGCCCGCTGGCAGGGGTCTCGCCGGCTGGTGCCTGCTGGCAGGGGTCTCGCCGGCTGGTGCCCGCTGGCAGGGGTCTCGCCGGCTGGTGCCCGCTGGCAGCGGTCTCGCCGGCTGGTGCCCGCTGGCAGCGGTCTCGCTGGCTGGTGCCTGCTGGCAGGGTCTCGCCGGCTGGTGCCCGCTGGCAGGGGTCTCGCCGGCTGGTGCCTGCTGGCAGGGGTCTCGCTGGCTGGTGCCCGCTGGCAGGGGTCTCGCCGGCTGGTGCCCGCTGGCAGGGGGTCTCGCCGGCTGGTGCCCGTTGGCAGGGGTCTCGCTGGCTGGTGCCTGCTGGCAGGGGTCTCGCCGGCTGGTGCCCGCTGGCAGGGGTCTCACTGGCTGGTGCCTGCTGGCAGGGGTCTCGCCGGCTGGTGCCCGCTGGCAGGGGTCTCACTGGCTGGTGCCTGCTGGCAGGGGTCTCACTGGCTGGTGCCTGCTGGCAGGGGTCTCGCTGGCTGGTGCCCGTTGGCAGGGAGGGTCTTTGGGCAGGGGGCTGCTGCCTGGGGCCTGGCTGGCCACACTCTGTCCTTCTCCCATGAATTGCAGAGCTCTCTAGGGGGATGCTGTAGGCAGGAGGAGGGCAAAGCTGCTTCCCAGGCTGGGGCACAGGGCTGCCAGGCTGGGGCACAGTCCTGCCAGGCTGGGGCACAGTGCTGCCAGGCTGGGGCACAGGGCTGCCTGCCTGGGGTGACGTTCCTGCTGGTGACAAGCAGTGGGGGGTGGGAGCTGCTGGTGTTTCTCACCTCTTTGTGTTTTGACACTGGCACAGGCTGCCCAGGGAGGTGGTGGCAGCCTCCTGCCTGGAGGTGTTTGCAGCCAGGCTGGAGGTGGCTGTGAGCAACCTGCTGCGGTGTGAGGTGTCCCTGCCCATGGCAGGGGGTGGAACTGGCTGATCCTTGAGGTCCCTTGAGGCACGGGGACTCCACCACCTCTCTGGGCAGCACATCCCAAGGGCCAACAACTCTCTCTGGGAAGAACTTTCTCCTCAGCTCCAGCCCCGGTGCTCTGTTGCCAGGCTGTAGTCTTTCCTTGGCTGTTCTGGGGTTCAGTTCTCTTGGAGCTTTCCCCTTTGTGCCTTGGTCCAGGTGCAAGGCCCAGGTGTAGCTGTTGCCAGGCTCTGCAGCTGCAGCTCTGGCAGCGTCTGGCTCCTGTTGCTCACGTGCTGAGGCCAAGCAAGTTGCCTGACTTCTCCTCTGGTTTAAATCCTGTCCCAATGCAATGAATGCCCTTTGTAACACAGAACCCTGATAGCTGGACCTATAGGATGGGGCATAGCCAAACGTGGCCAGGGGCACCCACAGTTCACAGCTGTGTTACAGAGTGCTGCCTGTTGGTCCCAGGCAGGGTGCAGGCTGCACGCTCACAGGGGCTGACAAGCTAATCACACCTGCCAGACGATCTGCCTGGGCATCTGGAGCCCAGGAGCTGCCCAGGGCAGCACACTCACAGGTGCTTGGCCATTGTCTGGCCTAGGACATGGTTTGGGGTTTGTCCCTTCAGGACACCACCTCCCTGGGCAGCCTGTTCCAGTGTCTCACCACCCTCACTGTGCAGAACTTCCTCCTGCTGTCCAACCTAATCTCCCCTGCTCCAGTTTCAAACCACTGAGGCTGCTTTCTTTGCTCAAATTATCTCCTTGTCCTTTTTCTTCTGGACAAGGTCAGCTTTGCCGGGGCCTGCTGATGGTGACTGAGGCAGACCTGGCCTGCTGTGCCCCTCAGCACTGCATGGCCTCTGAGCACATTGGCTTTCCTGGGCTCCAGGCGAAGCTGCTTCACAGAGAGGAGAGGCTGAGGGAGCTGGGGTTGCTTAGCCTGGAGAAGAGGAGGCTCAGGGGAGACCTCATTGCTCTCTACAGCTTTCTGAAGGGAGGTTGGAGCCAGGTGGGGGTTGGTCTCTTCTCCCAGGCAAGCAGCTCCAGAACAAGAGGACACAGTCTCCAGCTGTGCCAGGGGACGTTTAGGCTGGAGGTGAGGAGAAAGTTATTCCCAGCAAGAGGAATTGGCCCTTGGGATGTGCTGCCCAGGGAGGTGGTGGAGTCCCCATCCCTGGAGGTGTTCAAGAGGGGACTGGATGTGGCACTTGGAGCCATGGTGTAGTTGTCAGGAGGTGTTGGGTGATAGGTTGGACTTGATGATCTCTGAGGTGTTTTCCAACCTGGCTGGTTCTGTGATTCTATGGTTCACATCCCATCCTCGCTCCACCAGCTGGCTGTCTTCACTCCAACACCACCTTCAGGGTGCCTTGGAATGGCCAAGGGAGCCACTTTCCAGGCCGTGTGGGCTCCTGCCTGGGCCCTGCAGTCACTTCCTTGCTCTTTCAGAGAGCTCACTGTGCTGCCCTGCGGGGAGGGACACTGCAGGGCTAGCGGCCTCGGCTGGAGCACTCCTTCCCCCGGCAAGCACTGCTGCCTTGAGGCTCTGCTCTGAGACCAGGGAGGCATCTGGGGCTGCAGCTCTGCCCCTCTGTGCCACTGCTGGGGAAGGGAGGGGAGGGGAGGGGGGGAGGGGAGGGGAGGGGAGGGGAGGGGGAAGGGAAGAAGGGAAGGGAAGGGAAGGGAAGGGAAGGGAAGGGAAGGGGAAGGGAAGGGAAGGGAAGGGAAGGGAAGGGAAGGGAAGGGAAGGGGAAGGGAAGGGAAGGGAAGGGAAGGAAGGAAGGGAAGGGAAGGGAAGGGAAGGGAAGGGGGAAGGGAAGGGAAGGGAAGGGAAAGGAAGGGAAGGGAAGGGAAGGCTTTTGGCTGTATCTGCAGGGTGGCTGTGAGGAGGATGGAACCAATCTCTCTGCAGTGACACCCAGTGACAGGATGAGGGGCAGTAGATGCAAACTCAGTCACAGGGCATTCCACCTCAACGTGAGGAAAAGTTCTTTACTGTAATGGTGCTGGAGCCCTGGAGCTGGCTGCCCAGAGAGGCTGTGCAGGGATCTCTGGAGAGATTCCAAACCCACCTGCCCTAAGGGTTCCTGCTCCACAAGGGATCAGCCTCAATGATCTCTGGAGGTCCCTTCCAAGCCCTAACATCCTGTGATTCTGTGCAGCCAGGGCCCCCAGACCAGCAAGCACAAGGACTGTGCTAATGCCAAGGCGATGCCTGTGCCTGTCAGTGCCAGTGTGGCTGGTGACATGACTCTCTGGCATGACTTGCAGGACTGGTGTAGAGCAGGGGGAATGGGTTAACAAGAGTAGAGTGAAGCACAGCAAGCATCAGGTCAGCACAGAGGTGGAGAGGCAGCATGCAGCAGGGGTGCAGGATGTGTCTGTGGGCAAGTGCCAGCAGCACAGCCCAGCCTGGAGGCTTAACGCACCTGGAGGGCTGACTTTCCCTCTTGTACTTCCTCAGGCAGAGCTGGGGCACTTCCAGGTACTCTTTTCCTTCCATGATCCAAGCATGTTCAATTTGATTCCTCTCTGCCCTCTGAAGCCCCTGGAGCTGCTCTGGGTTTGCAGCAGCAGAGCTGGGGTCAGCATTAGAGTGGATATGAAACTTGGCGAGCTGAGCGCTGCCTTCGGGGGGCTGATCCTGCCTTGATGCCTAGCTGGTCAGAGAGGAGGTTTGAAGTGGGGTTAGGACAAGTGTGATGCAGTGTTCTGGCACCACAGAGTTATTTTGCTTAATAGTTTGGAGCTGATTTAATCTGTGAGCTAATGAGCTCGAAGGTGTCGGCTCGGAAGACAGCAGCGTCTGGAGCAGCTCTCTCGGATTTGGCTCAGCTGGCTCTGTGGGGACTGAGGGCTTTTCTGCTATGCAGCATGGGGGAGAAAAGGCAGGGCTGGCTTGAGGGTATTTATTTCCACCCTTTCTTGCTCTAAAATAAGCTGACATAAAGCAGAGCAGGAGAGCAGCCCCTGTGACCTCAGGGGGGTGAGAGCAAAAGACTCCCCTGGACTTCAGCGGCATTCCTGACGATGAAACCTGTCGGATCAAGTCTCTCCTTCGTCTGTCTGCTCCTGTGGCCTGCCCAGGGACAGCCCAGGGGGTCAGGAGGAGGCACATGGCACTGCCAGCTCTGCAGGGCCTGTTCTTACAGGCATGAGGCCCCAGTGTCCTGCATGGCTCTGCAGGAGCTGCTGGGCTCCCAGGAGGGTGCTGGGCTCTGCCCTGCACTGTGCTGCGACTGGGAAGCCTTGTAGCCACCCTGGGCAAGCTGGAGAGGTGGCCAGGGGCAACCTCATGAGGCTCAACAAGACTGAGCACAAGGTCCTGCACCTGAGTCAGGGCAACCCTCAGCATCCATCCAGGCTGGGGGTGAAGGGCTGGAGAGCAGCCCTGAGGAGAAGGCCTTGGGGGTGCTGGGGGTGCAAAGCTGAACAGGAGCCAGCACCAAGCGCTGCCAGCCCAGCCCCAGCCTGGCCTGAGCTGAGCCCCAGCAGTGTGGGCAGCAGGGGCAGGGAGGGGATTCTGCCCCTCTGCTGTGCTCTGCTGAGACCTCCCTGCAGTGCTGGGGCAGCTCTGGAGCCCTCAGCACAGACAGGGGCCTGGGGCAGCAGGGCCAGAGGAGGCCACAGCAGTGCTGGCAGGGCTGGAAGCCCTCTGCTGGGAGGCCAGGCTGGGAGAGTTGGCCTTGGGCAGCCTGCAGAGGAGAAGGCTGCAGGGAGAGCTGCTGGTGCCCTTGCAGTGCTTCAAGGAGAGATCAGAAAGCTGGAGAGAAACTTTGTACCTGGGTGTGGTGGTTTGGCTCTGGCCGGGGGGGCCAGATGCCCACCAAAGCCGCTCTATCACTCCCCCTCTTTAAGCAAACAGGGGAAGAAGGAAAGGAAAATATAACAGAAGCCAGAGAGTAAAATAGGAGCAGTTTAATAACACTAATAAGCAAATAGCAATAGACCGCGCGGAAGCAGAAAAACAGAGCGAGAGATGTTAGTCTCTACTTCCCATCAGCGGGACGGTGGTCGGTCTCGGGAAGCAGGGCTCTCTAAGCTTGGTGGTTCCTTGGGAGGATGAACGCCATGGACGAATCCCCACACTTCCTTCTTCCACTTCATTCTTATACCTGAGCTGATGTCATATGGTATGGAATACCTCTTTGGCCAGTCTGAGTCAGCTGGCTCAGCTGTGTCCCCTCCCAAGATTTTGCCTGCCCCTTGATCCACTCTTGGGGCAGGCAAATGTTGAAAGGACACAGCCTGGATACTAGATTCAGCCGTAGCCAAAACACTGCTGTGTTATCAACTACTGCTGCAAAAAACCACAGCACTAGAAAGATGCTGTGAGGAGAATTAACTCCATCTCAATTCAACCCACTACAATCTCCACCCCTTATTCCATACCATTTGCATCATGCTCAGGTTCTACACATTTCAATACATTTAATTATCTCATTTGATTCTTCAAAACAATAATTTCTTGCTTACATTCACAATGTGATCTACATACTTAAACCATCTCAATACTCCAACATATAGAGATTTATATCAATATCTCAGTCCCCTATTAAAGAGAGTTTGATTTGTTGTTTTTGTTATTCTGTTCTTGAACACCAACTCCAGCTGGTCTCAACCGTTGTGTCGCTCTTGATCCTTGCAAACCTTCATCAGTCTGGATTCTTCTTACTTCGCTACTTTCTGCAACATGCAACTCACATTATTCACATTCCAAATTACCTTTCCCCCAATGTTAGATCCCTTTGAGGCACACACTGAGTCTCCCCATTTCTTTTCATTACCCACCAAGTACATCCAGGCCCCTGAGCAAAGACAATCCCACGAATGGGTTTGCCTTTCCCCATGGGAGGAGCAACCCACACTGCCTTTCCTAGCCATTTTCCCATGTGCACTACAGGGACCTTATCTCCCCCACAGTGTGCAAGGGTTCTGTTTGGGCAGGACCAGGACGGTTAGCAGATCCTCGAGAATTAACCAGCCAAGTGGCTTCTGCTAAATTTGCATCCCAATGCCTCCATGCCCCATTACCCAATGCTTTCAGCATAGTCTTTAACAGTCCATTGTATCTTTCAACCTTCCCAGAGGCTTGTGGGTGATAGGGAATGTGATACACCCATTCGATGCCATGTTTCTTGGCCCAAGAGCTGATGGCATTGTTCCTGAAGTGAGTTCCGTTGTCAGACTCGATCCGTTCAGGGGTACCGTGCCGCCACAGGATTTGCCTTTCAAGGCCTAAGATGGTGTTCTGGGCAGTAGCATGATTTACAGGATATGTTTCCAACCAGCCTGTAGTTGCTTCTACCATGGTGAGGATGTAACGCTTGCCTTGGCGTGTTCGTGGCAGTGGTCCAATATAGTCAATCTGCCAGGCCTCACCATAGCGAAAACCCAGCCACCGCCCTCTGTTCCAGGGAGACTTGGCTCTCGTGGCCCTCTTGATTGCAGCACAGGTTTCACAGTCATGTGTGACCTGTGTGATGGCTTCCATGGTCAAGTCCACCCCTCGGTCACGAGCCCACCTGTACGTAGCATCTCTCCCTAGATGTCCTGATGTTTCATGGGCCCATCGAGCTACAAACAGTTCACCTTTTCGCTCCCAGTCTAGATCCACTTGAGCTATATCAATTCTGGCAGCCTTGTCTGCATGCTCATTGTTTTGATGTTCTTCATTAGCATGAATTTTAGGTACATGAGCATCAACATGACGTACCCTCAGAGTCATGTTCTCCACCCGAGCAGCAATGTCCTGCCACAATGAGGCAGCCCAAATAGGCTTGCCCCTGCGTTGCCAATTGGTCTTCTTCCATTGTTGTAGCCATCCCCACAAGGCATTAGCCACCATCCAAGAATCTGTGTAAAGATAAAGTACTGGCCACTTTTCTCTTTCAGCAATCTCTAGAGCTAGTTGGATGGCTTTCACCTCTGCATATTGACTCGATTCACCTTCTCCTTCAGTAGCCTCAACAACTCGTCGTGTAGGACTCCATACAGCAGCTTTCCACTTCCTGTGGTTTCCTACCACACGACATGATCCATCAGTAAACAGAGCATAAGGCCTTTCATCTTCAGGTAACTCGTTGTATGGTGGTGCCTCTTGGGCACGAACCACTTCCTCAGGCGATGCTCCAAAATCTCTACCTTCTGGCCAGTCCATAATCTCTTCCAGAATTCCTGGGTGGTTTGGTTTTCCCAGTCGAGCTCGCTGTGTGATTAGTGCTACCCACTTACTCCATGTAGCACTGGTGGCATGATGAGTGGAAGGGATGTTTCTTCTGAACATCCAATGCAGCACAGGCAGCCTGGGTGCTAAGAGGAGAGGTGCCTCTGTACCCACTACTTCCGATGCAGCTCGAACTCCCTCATAGGCTGCTAAAATCTCCTTCTCAGTTGGTGTATAGTGGGCTTCTGATCCTCGATATGCTCTACTCCAAAATCCCAATGGTCGACCTCGGGTTTCACCTGGTGTCTTCTGCCAGAGACTCCAAGTGAGACCGTGCTCCCCAGCTGCGGTGTAAAGGATATTCTGCACTGATGGTCCTGTTCGGATGGGCCCAAGTGCCACTGCACGAGCTATCTCTTGTTTGATTTGTTCAAAAGCTTGTTGCTGCTCACTACCCCATTCAAATTGATTTTTCTTTCGAGTTACTCGATAAAGAGGGCTGACAAGTTGACTGTAGCCTGGAACATGCATTTTCCAGAACCCCACAAGGCCTAGAAAGGACTGTGTCTCTTTCTTGTTAGATGGTGGAGACATTGCTGCTATCTTGTTGACCACTTCCATAGGTACATGACGGCGTCCATCCTGCCATTTTATTCCCAAGAACTGAATTTCTTGCGCAGGTCCTTTGACTTTACTCTTCTTTATAGCAAACCCAGCCTTTAAGAGTATTTGAATAATTTTTTCTCCCTTCTCGAACACTTCCTTTGCTTTATCGCCCCATACAATAATATCATCAATGTACTGCAGATGTTCAGGGGCCTCACCCTTTTCCAGTTCACTCTGGATTAGTCCATGACAAATTGTGGAGCTATGCTTCCACCCCTGGGGCAAGCGATTCCAGGTGTATTGAACCCCCCTCCATGTGAAAGCAAATTGTGGCCTGCACTCTGCTGCCAATGGAATTGAGAAGAATGCATTGGCGATGTCAATAGTAGCATACCATTTAGCTGCCTTTGACTCCAACTCATACTGGAGCTCTAGCATGTCTGGTACAGCAGCACTCAGTGGTGGTGTCACTTCATTCAGGCCACGATAGTCCACAGTTAATCTCCATCCTCCATCAGATTTTGGCACTGGCCAGATGGGGCTGTTAAAAGGTGAATGCGTTTTGCTGATCACTCCCTGGATCTCCAGCTGGTGAATCAGTTCATGAATGGGACCCAGGGAGTCTCGGTTTGTACGATACTGCCGTCGGTGCACTGTTCTGGTAGCAATTGGCACCTGTTGCTCTTCAACCTGCAGCAATCCCACAACGAAGGGACTTTCTGAAAGGCCAGGAAGGGTAGACAGCTGTCTGATCTTCTCTGTATTGACCGTGGCCACGCCAAAAACCCATCGATAGCCCTTTGAGTCCTTGAAGTACCCCCTCTTGAGGTAATCAATACCAAGAATGCAAGGGGCCTCTGGACCAGTCACAATGGGATGTCTTTCCCACTTGTCTCCTGTTAGGCTCACGTCAGCTTCTAATACAGACAGCTCCTGGCAACCTCCCGTCACTCCAGAAATCCAAAGAGATTCAGCACCTCTGTGTCCTGATGGCATTAATGTACATTGTGCCCCTGTGTCTACCAGTGCCTTATATTTCTGTGGTTTTGATGTGCCAGGCCATCGAATCCACACAGTCCAATACACTCTGTCATCCCTCTCCTCCTCCTGGCCGAAGGCAGGGACCCTCTACTCCTGGTCTTCATCAGAGCATTCACTATCTGATCTGGGTGGTACCTGGCCAGAGGTCTCCTCATCAGGGTCAAGGGGTATAATCTCTGTTCTTTTTCTCCTGAGAGATGGTTGATTACTCTCTTGGCTTTTTACTGCAGATACCTTTGCTGTTTTCTTAAATGATGGCTTTTTAGCTGTTGTTTTCCCTTTCAATTCACGCACCCGAGCTTCCAATTTGTAAGTGGGTTCACCGTCCCACTTCCTCATATCCTCACCCTGGTCACGAAGAAGAAACCAGAGTACTGCACGTGGTGTGTGTCTGGGGCTCCCTTTCCCTCCGACTGAGGCAGGAGGGGACGGATTTCCTGGAGTGTACCTAGTCGATGGGGCACTGGCTCGTGGAGATGAATTGGTGCAGAGGTTATCTTCAAAATTCTGGAGCCAGGCTGACACAATCTCCACTGACCGTGCATCCTCATCCACAGAGTACATCAATGCTAAGCTGTTTGAATACGATGCTGGAGCACCTTGGATCACTTTCCTCCACATGGCCCGTGTGCATGGGACATCCTCTGGATCTGTGGAGACACTTTGATCATCTAAATCACTATAGATAATTTCCAACACCGCTAACTCTCTTAGGTATTGGATTCCTTCATCTGCAGTATTCCACTTCCCTGGAGAACTCATAAGGTCTTCCTTGCATGGGTACCTGGCCCTCACACTTAGCAGGAGTCGTCTCCAGAGGCTGCATATGCCTGTCTCTTTTGCAATGCCTTTCTCAATACCTCTGTTTCTAGCAATGGGTCCCAATTGTTGGGCCTCTTTCACTTCCAGCAATTGGCTATCAGCCCCATTATCCCAGCATCGGAGCAGCCAAGCAGCAATCCGCTCTCCTGGTTGGCGACTATAATCCTTACGTATGTCTCTCAGTTCTGCTGAAGTTAAGGACCGAGTAGTCTCTGCTTCTTGTTTGATCTCACTCACTCCCTCTAATTTCCCACTTGATGGACCAGCCTCTTGATCATAATCTTCCTCATCCCTTACCAATCGTTGAGAGGGACCTGTTGACCTCCTTGTCCACTGCTTCTTTTTTACAACTGGGGCAATCTCTATGGTTGCTGTTTGGGTCCCCATCTCCACCGTGGTATCCTCAGGTAGTGTTTGGGTGCCTGCCTCAGCCATAGTCCTCATAGAGTATTGAATTGTGGCTCGGTAAGCACAGGCCAGGCCCCAGTAGAGAGCAAGAAGTTGTTTGTTCTCATTGGGATAAGTGAGGCACCCTTCTATCAGACGGCGAGTCAGTTTAGTAGGATCACTCGCCTCTTCTGGGGTAAAGTCCCAGGCTATGGGAGGTGATAACCGTCCTAGGAATCTGCCCAAGTCCTTCCACACACCCTGCCACCCAGGGACTGACCGCTTCAAGGCATACTGCAATATATCCCCACCCATAGGCTGTCTCCTTTCATACCATGATGGAATCAAACTCCATAAAACCCGCAACATGCCAGTAATGTTGATTAGCAGTACTAGAGAGCTCACATAAGGATGATTCAAAATCTTGGGGGCCTGCATAATAAGATTCTCCACATTCATTTCAGGTGGGGAGACAGAAATGATGACCTCTCTAGCATAGCTCCCACAAATCAGCAGCCCTACAAGCAGGATAAAGAAACACATAGCCATTATCTGCTTCGGCATGTTCCTAAACAAATGAAGCATTTCCAAAACAAGGCAGAAGTTATCAACAAGCCACGTGACCAGCACAGAAGCCTGTACCATAGGCAAGCATACAAAAATAAAGGAAAAAAAAAACTGCAGAAATTACGGTTATGTTATATTTTCGTTTCCCGGCCAACGCACCAAAAAGGACTGTGGTGGTTTGGCTCTGGCCGGGGGGGCCAGATGCCCACCAAAGCCGCTCTATCACTCCCCTCTTTAAGCAAACAGGGGAAGAAGGAAAGGAAAATATAACAGAAGCCAGAGAGTAAAATAGGAGCAGTTTAATAACACTAATAAGCAAATAGCAATAGACCGCGCGGAAGCAGA
The DNA here is from genome assembly GCA_033816785.1 of Picus viridis. Lineage (NCBI taxonomy): Eukaryota > Metazoa > Chordata > Aves > Piciformes > Picidae > Picus > Picus viridis. Next base: position 14,273,086 of record CM066598.1, read on the forward strand.
AAAACAGAGCGAGAGATGTTAGTCTCTACTTCCCATCAGCGGGACGGTGGTCGGTCTCGGGAAGCAGGGCTCTCTAAGCTTGGTGGTTCCTTGGGAGGATGAACGCCATGGACGAATCCCCACACTTCCTTCTTCCACTTCATTCTTATACCTGAGCTGATGTCATATGGTATGGAATACCTCTTTGGCCAGTCTGAGTCAGCTGGCTCAGCTGTGTCCCCTCCCAAGATTTTGCCTGCCCCTTGATCCACTCTTGGGGCAGGCAAATGTTGAAAGGACACAGCCTGGATACTAGATTCAGCCGTAGCCAAAACACTGCTGTGTTATCAACTACTGCTGCAAAAAACCACAGCACTAGAAAGATGCTGTGAGGAGAATTAACTCCATCTCAATTCAACCCACTACACTGGGTTGGTGTGACAGGAGCAGGGGTGATGGTTTGAACTGAGAGAGGGAGATTGAGGAAGCAAAGGGAGAAGTGTCACCACAGTGAGGTGGTGAGAGCCTGCCCCGTGTCCAGAGAGGTGGCAGATGCCCCATCCCTGGAGCCACTGCAGACCAGGCTCCTTGGGGCAGCTTGCTCTAGCTGCAGGTGTCTGCTCTGCAGTGGAGTCGATGCCCTGTAGAGATCTCTTCCAGCACAGAGCAGTTTGTGCTTCTGTGGCTTGCTCTGTGCCCTGTCTCTGAGGGCAGCTGTGTCTGACTGGCAGCTCCCTGCTCACCCCAAGAGAGCAACCTGCCTGCCCAGTGCTGGGCAAAGCTGAGCCTGCCTCCCCTGCAGACACATGCCAGACCTTGTACCAAGGGGAGATGTCCTCTCCAGAGCTACAGGAGATGTGCTGAACGTTTCAGCTCCTGCTCTGTGACCGGCAGGTGGCTGGGGGACGTGTCCCAGCAGTGAGGTCCCAGCCTCCTCCTCCTGACCTTGCACGTTTAGGGGGAGCCAGCTGCAGCTCTCAGCCACAAGCTCTGTCTGGTGGCAGGGAGCCCTCAAACCCACTGGTGATCTGCTGTATTCCAGCCATGCACCAAAGAGGGAGCAGTGAGAGGGGCTGGGGTGAGAGGGAGAGGAGCCTGCAGGCAGAGTGCCTACCCTGACCAGGGGCTTCCTCAGCCCACGGCCTGCTCAGCACTGGGCTGGCTCAGTAGCAGCTTGGTAGCAGATTCCCTTCTCTCTGAATGGTGCTTTTGGTGAGTCTAATGCTTGGATTTTACATTTCATAGGATCACAGAGTTGTTTGGCTTGGAAAATCTCCCCAGGCTTATCCAGCCCAAGCACCAGCCCAGCACCACCGTGGCCACCAAAGCATGGCCCCAAGTGCCATGGCCACCTGGTTCTGGACCCCCTCCAGGGATGGGGACTCCATCACCTCCCTGGGCAGCCTGTGCCCATCCCTGACCACTCTTGCAGCAAAGAAATTGTTCCTCATCTCCAACCTAACCTTCCCCGGCACAATTCCAGGTCATTTCCTCTCCTTCAATCCCCTGAGCCTAGGGAGCAGAGCCCAAGCCCCACCTGGCTGCAGCCTCCTCTCAGGGAGCTGCAGAGAGCAATGAGGTCTCCCTCAGCCTCCTCTGCTCCAGGCTGAGCACCTCCAGCTCCCCCAGCTGCTCCTCCCCAGCCCTGTTCTCCAGACCCTCCTCCATCTTGTTGCCCTTCTCTGGCCCTGCTCCAGCTCCTCAGTGTCCTTCTCTTGGCCTCAATGCTCTGTGGGTAGAGTAAGAGAAGGAAGTCTCTGTGTAAGGAGCTCTTGAGGTCTGATGTGGAAAGCAAAGCCAGGTGTGGGCACCTGGATGGTGCAGCTTGTGATGGATACCAGTTTGTGTAGCAGCTGACAGGGATTGTGCCTTCCTTCCTAGCAGGAGAAGGGGACTGGGGACCCCCTTCTGGTGGATCACTTAGCAAAACAGGCAGCATTTGCCATGAGAGGTCTGGAATGGAGCTGTGAGTCCCAGGGAAGGAAGAGGTCCATGAGTAATAGCTCTGCAGGCTGCTCTGTAATTTGTGTGTCCTAAGCAGCAGAAGGGGAGCAGGACAGAATCCCTCTGAGCAATGTATACATTTCCCCAAGCCAGGATCCAGCTGCCTGATGGAAAGTTTGTGTTGCTCCACAAGGGGATTTCACTGTCTGGGTGTTTGGGGTTGCCTGCCCAGGGGTACACAGAGCTTTGGCTCCTCTTGGTGCAGCTGCTTTGGGCTGGTGCCTCCTGTCCTCTGCAGCCTGGCTCATCTTCTTGTGGCAGCCACACACAACCGCAGGGCTGCTGTGGTTGGAAGAGAACTCTGAGGTCATTGAACGCAGCCGCTCACCACCACTGCCAGGTCACCACCAGACCACAGAGTCACAGAGGGGTTTGAGCTGGAAGGGTCCTTCAAAGCTCATCCAGTCCAACCCCTGCAGGCAGCAGGGACATCCTCCACTAGGGCAGGTTCCCCAGGGCCTTGCCCTGCCTGACCTTGACCAGGGATAGGCCTCAATGACCTCCCTGGGTAACCTGTGGCAGGGTTCCACTTCCCTTATGGCACAGAACTTGTTCCTCACATCCAATCTCAATCTGCTCTGCTCTCATTTCAAAGCATTGCCTCTCATCCTGTCCCTGCAGACCTTCTTGTAGCCCCTTCATGGCCCTCAGCACCACATCTCCACAGCTTTGAAACCCCTCCAGGAATGGAGACTCCACCACTGCCCTGAGGCAGCCTGAGCCAGGCCTTGACAACTCCTTTGGGGAAGAAGTTGTTCCTCATCTCCAACCTAAACCTCCCCTGGTACCAGCAATGTGCCCTGGTGGCCAAGCAGGCCAAGGGCGTCCTGGGGTGCATGAAGAAGTGTGGGCAGCAGGGCAAGGGAGGTTCTTTTCTCCCTCTGCTCTGCCCTAGAGAGGCCACAGCTGGAGTCCTAGGTCCAGGTCTGGGCTCCCCAGTTCAGGAGAGACAGGGAACTGCTGGAGAGAGTCCAGGGGAGGCTGCAGAGCTGCTGAGGGGCCTGGAGCAGCTCTGGCAGCAGCAAAGGCTGAGAGCCCTGGGGCTGAGAGCCTGCAGAAGAGCAGCCCCAGAGGGCAGCTGAGCAATGCTCAGCAAGAGCTGAAGTTCTAAGTTGTTCAGCTGTGAAGGTGTCTGTCCAGCACACACTTGGACAGTCAGGACAGAGCTGAGGAAGTCCTGGTGTGGTCTCAGCACCCTGAGTCAGCAGCAGTCAGCCAAAGGCAGTGGGGAGCCTGGGTGTAAGGCTGGCTGGAGTAACAACGTGGTGGAGACCTGTAGCAGCCCTGTGGATGCTGGGCTGAGACAGAAAGAGTTAAAGAGCTCCTGTCCAGCAGAGTAAGCTCAGGAGCTGCCATTTGTGCTGACAGGCAGGGAGCCACTTGCTGCCTGCAGCTTCTATCAATTTCCACTCGGTTGTCAGCAGGTTGTAAAGTAAGGAGCTGCTGCTGGGAGCGTGTGCAGGGCTGGCTGAGCCTCCAGCTCTCCTGGGCAGGGCGCTGGAGACCTCCAGCTCTCACCCAGCCTGGGTCTGAGGGCCTGGAGAGGCAGGAGAAGGCAGAGGGCAGCAGTGCTTGGGTTGGGTTGGTGGTTCGCCGCTGCTGAGGACAGGCTTTGGCTTGTTGGCAGCTCCAAGAGAGAAAAGGATTAAAAATACATGGAGGAGGTCATCTCTTCAGAGAGAAAGGGGGAAGAAGGTGGACAGGGTGAAGCTAGGCACTGGTGCCTGCCATGGGAGCTCCTCAGAAGGCATCCAGAGAGCTTCTGTGCTCCTGCATTCCCCATGGCCCGGCACTGCCAGGGAGCTAGGAGATGGAGGCCCCAGGGCTCAGCAGGCAGCCCCAGCACGAGATGAGCACCCACTGCTCACACCAGGGGCAGGCAAAACCTTCTGCCACGTTTAACTCATGAGTTTACAGAACCCCAGAGTGGTAGAGCTTGGGAGGGACCAGGGAAGATCATCATGCAGGACATCATGAGCTGCCAAATCCAAGCAGCTTACACTGGTTACCACTGGTGGTTCAGGCTAAGGAAAGCCATTAACAACCACCCAACTAACCAAGCAGCCAGCCAGCACTGCTGCCACCACTGCCACTCAGCCCACGTGAAGACACCCAAAGCCTGCAGGTCCAAGGTCATTTTCCATGCTAGTCAGTGCTGACAGACAGACTTGTGTGCAGGTTTCCTGTTCCTTGAGAGCAGCCTGGGAGAGAAGGCCTTGGGGGTATCAGCTGCTGACAAGCTCCCCAGGAGCCAGCACTGGTCCCTGGCAGCCCAGAGCCAGCTGAGTGCTGAGCTGCAGCCAGAGCAGGGAGAGCAGCAGCACAGGGAGGGGATTCTGCCCCTCTGCTCTGCTCTGCTCAGCCCCCACCTGCAGCACTGCCTCCAGCTCTGGGGCCCCCAGCACAAGAAGGACCTGGAGCTGCTGGAGAGGCTCCAGAGGAGGCCATGGAGATGGTCAGAGGCTGCAGAACCTCCCCTGTGGGGCCAGGCTGGGAGAGTCGGGGCTGTTCAACCTGGAGAAGAGAAGGCTCCAGGGAGACCTCAGAGTATCTTCCAGTACCTGAAGGGCTCCAAGAGAGCTGGGGAGGGACTTTGGACAAGGGCTGTGGGTGACAGGCTGAGGACAATGGCTTTGAGCTGAGAGAGAGGAGACTGAGACTGGGGATGAGGAAGGAATTCTTTGCAGTGAGGCTGGGGAGACTCTGGCACAGGCTGCCCAGGGAGGCTGTGGCTGCCTCCTGCCTGGAGGTGCTCAGGGCCAGGCTGGATGAGGCCTTGAGCAGCCTGTGCTGGTGGGAGGTGTCCCTGCCCATGGCAGGGGCTTGGAGCTGGCTGAGCTTTGTGGTCCCTTCCAACCCAACCCACTCTGTGTTCTGTGACTCTCTTGACTTCCATCCTCGCCTGTTGCTGCGTCTGTGACAGCCACGGTGCAGCCAGCTGCGGGCCCAGCAGGAAGAAGTCCTCAAAAGCAGACTTTGCACATCTGGTGCCAAGACTTTTCTGATGGCCCTTTCTCTATGGGAGGCACAGATGCTGGGCAGCTCTCTGGTTTGGACCTCCTGAGAGCATTTCTTTCAGGCTCCTCTGAGCCCTGTCCCCTCTGAGCGTGGCTGCTCCCAGGCTCCAGTTTGCCTTTCCCATCCGTGCAGCCAGCGGCACAGCTCACTGCCCAGGGGAGGCTGTGTGGGGGTACTGGAGCTGAGTGGTGCATCCCCTGGAGCTAGAACTGGAGGTTACTCCACTGCACTCACCCAGGAGGACGCTGGCAAAGCTCCAGCAGGGAGCCTGGGCCTGAAGGGACCGGTGGAGCCCAGGGCTGCAGAAGGCAGGGAGCTGTGTGCTGACTGGGTACTGGCAGGGGCTGCCCTGCCTGCTCCTGCCTGCTCCTGCCTGCAGCACGCAGCCTGGCTCTGTAACTCCAGCTGCCGAGCAGCTGCTGCACTCAGCAGTAAGCTCTCCAGGCCAGCCTGCAGCTGAGCTCCCTCAGCCCTCCTGGCATGGCCTGATGGGAGTTTTACGACTCCTTCCTCCTCACTTTGGTGCTCAGCTTGTTTGCCTTGGAGCCACTCTTGGCTCCTCCCTTGGGAAGCTCCGGTGATCAATGCCTTTGCTTGTGGGAACTCTTGCAGGGGAGAGCTCTGTCATCATTTATGGGGTGCAGCAAAGGCAGATGAAGCAGTGCACCAGATGCCAAGTCTTATCCCCAGAGCTGCTCTTATCTGCTATCTCCAGCTGGACTTGCTTCATGCTCACATGACTTTTGCTTAGTTTGACCTTTTCTTCAGAGACAATTTGAAAACTAGGCAGTGGAGTCCTTTGAAATGAGACATCTTCCCTCAGCAGCTGAACCATCTCTGCTGATACCTGTGGGGGTGACTCACTTGCCCTCGCACCAGGGTTGGATTTTTAATCCTCATCCTCTGCATTCCCCAAGGCCACCTCCTGGTGAAAGCCATCAGAGCACAGAGAGCTGTCAGGGTTTCAGAAGTTAATTGGATGCTCTTCAGATTGCTTTCCCCTGGCACTGCTCTGCCATTGAGACTGGCTCTTGAGAAAAATCATGACTCCTGGAGAGTGTGAGACAGAGGGACAGGGAGGGACAGAAATGGTGTGGCCAGCTGGGCCGGGGCAGGCAGCAGCACCCTGTACCCAGCACTGGTGAGACCACAGCTGGGGACCTGTGGTCAGGTTTGGGCCTCTCACCCCAAGAAGGACACTGAGAGGCTGGAGCAGGACCAGAGAAGGGCAACAAAGGTGGGGAAGGGTCTGGAGAACAGGGCTGGGGAGGAGCAGCTGAGGGAGCTGGGGGTGTTCAGCCTGGAGAAGAGGCTGAGGGAGAGCTCATTGCTCTTTGCAGCTCCCTGGGAGGAGGCTGGAGCCAGGTGGGGGCGGGGCTCTGCTCCCTAGGAACAAGGGGCAGGGCTGGAGGAAGCAGCCTCAAGTTGTGTGAGGGGAGGTTTAGGTTGGACATAAGGAACAATTTCTCCCCCAGAAAGGTTGTCAAGGGTTGGAGCAGGCTGCTGAGTCCCCTTGCCTGGAGGGGTTTCAAAGCTGTGGAGATGGAATGGAATGGAATGGAATGGAATGGAATGGAATGGAAATGGAATGGAATGGAATGGAATAGAATAGAATAGAATAGAATAGAATAGAATAGAATAGAATAGAATAGAATAGAATAGAATAGAATAGAATAGAATTAACCAGGTTGGAAGAGACCTTTGAGATCATAGAGTCCAACCTATCACCCAACACTATCTGATCAACTAACCCATGGCACCAAGCACCCCATCAAGTCTCCTCCTGAACACCTCCAGTGGTGGTGACTCCACCACCTCCCTGGGCAGCACATCCCAAGGGCCAATCTCTCTCTGTGTAGAACTTCTTCTTAACCTCCAGCCTAAACCTCCCCTGGCACAGCTTGAGACTGTGTCCTCTTGTTCTGGTGCTGGCTGCCTGGGAGAAGAGACCAACCTCTGCCTGGCTGCAACCTCCCTGCAGGGAGTTGCAGAGAGCAAGAAGGTCTCCCCTGAGCCTCCTCTTCTCCAGGCTAAGCAACCCCAGCTCCCTCAGCCTCTCCTCCCAGGGCTGTGCTCCAGACCCCTCCCCAGCTTTCTTGCCCTTCTCTGGACACCTTCCAGCAGCTCAACATCTTTCCTAACCTGAGGAGCCCAGAACTGGACACAGGACTCAAGGTGTGGCCTAACCAGTGCTGAGCACAGGGCAGAATGACCTCCCTGCTCCTGCTGGCCACACTCTTCCTGATGCAGGCCAGGATGCCATTGGCCCTCTTGGCCCCCTGGGCACACTGCAGGCTCATGTTCAGCCTACAATCAACCAGTACCCCCAGGTCCCTCTCTGCCTGGCTGCTCTCAGCCACTCTGACCCCAGCCTGTAGCTCTGCCTGGGGTTGCTGTGGCCAATGTGCAGCACCTGGCACTTGGATGTGTTCAATCTCCTGCCCTTGGCCTCTGCCCATCTGCCCAGCCTGTCAAGGTCCCTCTGCAAAGCCTCTCTGCCCTCCAGCAGATCAACTCCTGCCCCCAGCTTGGTGTCATCTGCACATTTACTGCTGATGGACTCAATGCCCTCACCCAGGTCATCAATGAAGATATTGAACAGGATGGGGCCCAGCACTGATCCCTGGGGGCCACCACTGGTGCCTGGCTGCCAGCTGGCTGTGGCACCATTTACCACCTGAGGGCCATGGCTAGTGGTGCCCTGGCAGTGCTGGGGTAAGGCTTGGGCTGGATCATCTGGAAGGTCTCTTCCCACCAAACTGATGCTGGGATTTGATGGTTCTGCATTTGTCTGTCTCACCTTTCTTGATGTTTTTGCTGACCAGGTGCCCTGAGCCCGTTGAGTCCAAGGCTCATTCACCAATCTCTTTTAGAGCAGAGCCTGGACCTACCCAAAGTGGCTCAGTGTAAATGTGACACTGGGACTTGAGACAAGGGCTGGGAGTGCCAGGATGAGGACAATGGCTTTGAGCTGGGAGAGGGGAGACTGAGACTGGAGATGAGGAAGAAATTCTTTGCAGTGAGGCTGGGGAGACTCTGGCACAGGCTGCCCAGGGAAGCTGTGGCTGCCTCCTGCCTGGGGGTGTTCAAGGCCAGGCTGGATGAGGCCCTGAGCAGCCTGTGCTGGTGGGAGGTGTCCCTGCCCATGGCAGGGGCTTGGAGCTGGCTGAGCTTTGGGGTCCCTTCCAACCCAACCCACTCTGTGACTCTGTGGGGCTCTGGCCTCCCTGATGCCCATGGGCATGGCTGAGTCTGCAGAGTGTTGGGGTCAGGGGAACAAAGCAAAGTGATGCTGGCCAAGATGCATCTCAGCACTCTGCTCTGGGTCACTGCCTGCATCAAGAGCTGCAGGTTTCCCTGAGCACTGTGTCAGTGTGGCCAGCAGGAGCAGGAGCAGTGATGGTGCTCCTCTGCTCAGCCCTGGTGAGGCCACAGCTGGAGCACTGGGTTCAGTGTTGGCTACTGCAGGATAGGAAAGACCTCGAGGGAGGGCACAGGCTCTGTGCTGGTGGGAGATGTCCCTGCCCATGGCAGGGGCTTGGAGCTGGATGAGCCTTGGGGTCCCTTCCAACCCATTCTGTGGTTCTGTGACTTCATCTTTGATTCCTCCTGCAGCACTGTCATGACCCAAGGCAGCACATCCATCCCTCTTGCAGGCTGGACTTCAGGCAGCCATGCTGACCCCAGAGCTGTTCAAGAGCAGCAAGCCCCCAGCTGCAGCACTGGTTAACAGGTGCCAGAGTGCCTTTTGTGAGCTCCCCTGCCTGCACAGAGCGATGAAGGGGCAGGAAGGAGCAGAGCCACTCACACCACCCAGCCTGAGGCTCAGCCAGCCTTTCTGTTTGCAAAGTGAGAGGCCTCACTCATTTTCCCAGCAAGCCAGGCTGTAACTGAGGCCTTCCCAGGAGTGATCCAGCGCTGGGGCTGATCACTCTGTGGCACTATTTAACCTGCTGCTCAACAAACACAGCCACCCCCTGCCAGAGCCCCCCTGCCTGCCTCGGTGCTCCTGGGACACACTGCAGCTTCCTCCTGCGAAGCAGAGCTGCCTGCTGGCTGCCGCAGGGGGCACGTGGAGGCAGCCTTCAGGCAGCTGCCTCCAGACCTGACAAATGCAGGCAGAGCCTGACTTTGGTTTGGGCCTTTGGTTTTTGACTTGTGATTTTGCTGTGGATGTTTCAGAGGTGCACATCTGTGCTCCTTGCTTCGGGGTAAAGAGGAATCTGCAGCTCACAGATTGCATTGGGCTGGAAGGGCCCCTCAGAGGTGATCTTGCCCAACCCCCTGCAGGCAGCAGGGACATCTCCAGCTGGGCCAGGCTGCCCATGGCCTTGTCAAGTCTGACCTTCAGTGGCCACAGGTTTCTTGATCATCTCCAGGGACAGGGCCTCCACCACCTCCCTGGGCAGCCTGTTCCAGTATTTCACCCCCCTCACTGTGCAGAGCTTCCTCCTGGTGTCCAACCTAACACTGCCCTGCTGCAGTTTCAAACCACTGCCTCTTGTCCTATCTCCACAGCAGTCCCTGCCCAACCTTCCTGCAGGTGCCCTGCAGATACTGAAATGCAGCTCTAAGATCTCCTCAGAGCCTTCACTTCTGCAGGCTGAACAGCCCCAACTCTCACACCCTGTCCCTACTGGGGAGATTCTTCAGCCCTCTGGTGATCTTTGTGGCCACCTCTGGACCCACTCCAGCAAGTCCTGGGCAGAGTCCAACGGGATGGCATTCAACAAGTCCAAGTGCCAGGGGCTGCACTTTGGCCACAGCAACCCCAGGCAGTGCTACAGGCTGGGGGCAGAGGGGCTGAGAGCTGCCAAACAGAGAGGGACCTGGGGGTGCTGATCAACAGCTGCCTGAACATGAGCCAGCAGTGTGCCCAGGTGGCCAAGAAGGCCAATGGCATCCTGGCCTGCATCAGGAAGAGTGTGGCCAGCAGGAGCAGGGAGGTCATTGTGCCCCTGAGCTCTGCTTTGGTTAGGCCACACCTTGAGTCCTGTGTCCAGTTCTGGGCCCCTCAGTTTAAGGAGGACATTGAGACACTTGAAGGTGTCCAGAGAAGGGCAACAAGGCTGGGGAGGGGTCTTGGAGCACAGCCCTGTGAGGAGAGGCTGAGGGAGCTGGGGTTGCTTAGCCTGGAGAAGAGGAGGCTCAGGGCAGACCTCATTGCTCTCTACAACTACCTGAAGGGTGGTTGTAGCCAGGCAGAGGTTGGTCTCTTCTCTCTAGCAACCAGCACCAGAACAAGAGGACACAGTCTCAAGCTGTGCCAGGGGAAGATTAGGCTCAAGGTGAGGAGAAAGTTCTTCACCACGAGAGTCATTCACCATTGGGATGTGCTGCCCAGGGAGGTGGTGGAGTCACCATCCCTGGAGGTGCTCAAGAGGGGACTGGATGTGGCACTTGGTGCCATGGTCTAGTCATGGGGTCTGTGGTGACAGGTTGGACTCGATGATCTTTGAGGTCTCTTCCAACCTTAGCAATACTGTGATACTGTGAAGTCCAGGTCCTTGTTGTGGTGGGGGGCCCAGAGCTGGACACAGCACTGCAGGTGAGGACTTGCCAGAGCAGAGCAGAGGGGCAGAATGCTCTCTCTTCACCTGCTGGCTTCTGTGAGGCTCCAAGGACAAGGAGGGTTTGTGTCTGTGTCCTGGCTGCGGGTGCATTAGAGAGAGAAATCTCTTGCTGCGTAGAGCCTGTGTGCACTGAGTTCCAGAGGCAGCCCAGCTGCTGACTCCATCTTTAAGGTGTTCAAGTACATTGTCAGCAGGGAGATCTCTTGCAGGCTTCTCTTTCCCTTGCTCTGGAAAGCTGTCCTGGCAGAGCAAAGTGCCAGGGCTAAACCAGAGAGGGACTTCTGCTCTGGTTCTGGCTCAGCAGCTTTCATTAACTCCTTTGCTAAAGGGCTCTGTGCTGGCTCTGCCTGCCAGTGCTCCTGGCTCCCCTCCTGCCTTCTGCATGGAGACTCACATCTTGACCTTGCCATTGAGAGTTTCCTGCCCCAGCCTTTCATGTGCTTTGCACTGGTGCTGTTAGATCTGCAGCATGTGGAGGAGACTCTCCTCACCTGCAGCACAACCCAAAATGCATCTCCATGGTGGCCACACTTCAGTCAGCTGCCTTTGTGCCACCTGAAGCCACATGGGTGCATTGCTGGCCTCCACTCTGGAGAGTGTGGACTCATCCTTGGGCTGGAAATACTGCTGAGCCCTCCATGTTCTGCCTCACATCCAGAGCTCCCCAGGATTTGCCAACAGAACTGTTGAATCTCAGCAGGGAGGGGTTGGAAGGGACCCCTGCAGCTCACCCAGTCCACCCTCCTGCTCCAGCAGGGCACCCACAGCACAGTGCCCAGGAGCACAATGCCCAGGGGGGTTGGAAGCTCTCCACACAAGGACACTCCACAACCTCTCTGGGCAGCCTGAGGTTCTTCTCTCCCTCTGCTCTGCCCTGCTGAGACCACAGCTGCAATCCTGTGTCCAGTTCTGGGCTCCCAGTGCAAGAGAGACAGAGACCTGCTAAGGAGAGTCCAAGGGAGAGCCAGGAGGATGCTTAGGGGACTTGAGCATCTGCCCTGTGAAGAGAGACTGAGAGCCCTGAGGCTGTTTAGTCTGGAGAGGAGAAGGCTGAGAGGGATCTGATCAATGTCTATCAATAGCTGAGGGGTGGGGGGCAAGAGGAGGGGACCAAGCTCTTGTCAGTGGTGCACAGTGATAAGCCAAAGAACAATGGAGACACTTGACCAGAGAAGGTTTCAGCTCAACATGAGAAGGAACTTCTTTAGAGTGAGGGTGAAGAGCCTGGAGCAGGCTGCCCAGAGAGGCTGTGGAGTCTCCTCCTGTGGAGAGCTTCCAAACCCACCTGGATGCATTCCTGTGTGGACTACCCTGGGTGAGCCTGCTCTGGCAGGGGGTTGGACTGGATGACCTCTGGAGGTCCCTTCCAACCTCCAGTGTTCTGTGATACTGTGCTGGACAGGTGGGCTGCTGCCCATGAGATCTGGACAGAAGGTGCCTGTGGTGTCCCTGCAGCGTGCAGCGGATGCTCTGCAGGGCTGGGTGCAGCCAGGGCAGGTGGTGCTCTGCAGGGCAGGTAGCTGCAGGCACAGTGAAGTCCATCTGGGTGGGAAATGGTCTGCTGGCAGAGTGCTCTCTCTCCAGGCCCTTGCCATCAGGATTTACCCTGAACCCTGATGTGGAGCAGCAGTATCTTCATTGTTCTTGGCATGCTCCTAGACAGATGCAGCCTTTCTGGCTGTGGGCTGGGGAGTGGGAGCCCCAGGGGACCCCAGGGGTGTTTTTTCTCTTGTCTGGCTGCTTGATTTAGTTGCCTGGAGCTGAGCTGCCCGAGTGGCTGAGGTTTATTGCGTGATTTGTGTGCTGAGGCTCGTGAGAGGCCTGGAGCCCCAGCCCAGCAGCCTCCCTTGCTTTTGTTACTGCTAACTTTTGAATAAATCAACCTAAATGATATTGAAGTTTTCTGCTGCTTCATCCTCCTCACAGCTGCTCCAGATACAAAGCCTGCTAAGAACCCAGACGGGGAGGGGAGGACTTGAGCCAGAGGATCACAGAATTGTTTGGGTTGGAGAAGCCCTCTGAGACCATCCAGTCCAACACCAGCCCAGCACCACCATGGCCACCAGACCCTGTCCTCAGGTGCCATGGCCACCTGGTTCTGGAACCCCTCCAGGGATAGGGACTCCACCACCTCCCTGGGCAGCCTCTGCCAGGCCCTGACCACTCTGGCAGCAGAGACATTGTTTCCTCATCTCCAACCTAAACTTGGCACAATTTCAGGCCATTTCCTTTGGGTCTATCACCTGAAGAGCCCAACCCCCACCTGGCTCCAGTCTCCTCTAGGGTGCTGCAGAAACCAATGAGGTCCCTTCTCAGCCTCCTTTTCTCCCAGCTCCCTCAGCTGCTCATATGATGCCCTCCAAAACCCCTCACCAGCCTCTTTGCTCTTCTCTGGACACCCAGCTACCTCCAACCTTGTCTCAGGGTGCTGCAGAGACCAATGAGGTCTCTTCTCAGCCTCCTCTTCTCCAGGCTGAACACCCCCAGCTGCCTCAGCTGCTCCTCCTCAGCCCCATTCCTCAGCCCCTTCCCCAGCCCCTTCCCCAGCTCCCCTTCACCCTGTGTCTGTTCACTGGCAGAGAAGTTCAGAGGCTTTCTGTAGGGTCTGCCAAGGATCTTGGTGGCAGAGCTGGGAACAGGAGCCCATCCCTTAGCTGCAGCCCCCAGACCACCCTTCCAGCTTACGTCTCAGGGCCAGGCAGTGCAGAGGCAGCACCGAGCGCTGTGCTGCGCTGCTCTGAGCTGTGCTGTGCTGTGCTGCTCTGAGCTGCGCTGTGCTGAGCTGCGCTGTGCTGAGCTGTGCTGAGCTGTGCTGTGCTGAGCTGTGCTGTGCTGAGCTGTGTTGCGCTGAGCTGAGCTGAGCTGTGCTGAGCTGTGCTGTGCTGCTCTGAGCTGCGCTGTGCTGAGCTGTGCTGCGCTGAGCTGCGCTGTGCTGAGCTGCGCTGTGCGGAGCTGTGCTGAGCTGTGCTGTGCTGTGCTGTGCTGTGCTGAGCTGTGCTGTGCTGAGCTGTGCTGTGCTGTGCTGTGCTGTGCTGTGCTGAGCTGTGCTGAGCTGTGCTGTGCTGAGCTGTGCTGTGCTGAGCTGTGCTGTGCTGTGCTGTGCTGTGCTGTGCTGAGCTGTGCTGTGCAGTGCTGTGCTGTGCTTAGCTGTGCTGTGCTGAGCTGCTCTGAGCTGCGCTGTGCTGAGCTGTGCTGTGCTGTGCTGAGCTGCTCTGAGCTGCGCTGTGCTGTGCTGTGCTGAGCTGTGCTGAGCTGCGCTGTGCTGAGCTGTGCTGTGCTGTGCTGAGCTGTGCTGTGCTGTGCGCTGTGCTGAGCTGTGCTGTGCTGTGCTGTGCTGTGCGCTGCGCTGTGCTGAGCTGTGCTGTGCTGTGCTGTGCTGTGCTGAGCTGTGCTGAGCTGCGCTGTGCTGAGCTGTGCTGTGCTGAGCTGTGCTGAGCTGCGCTGTGCTGAGCTGTGCTGTGCTGAGCTGTGCTGAGCTGCGCTGTGCTGAGCTGTGCTGTGCTGAGCTGTGCTGAGCTGCGCTGTGCTGAGCTGTACTGTGCTGAGCTGTGCTGTGCTGTGCTGTGCTGAGCTGTGCTGTGCTGTGCTGTGCTGTGCTGAGCTGTGCTGTGCTGTGCTGAGCTGTGCTGTGCTGTGCTGTGCTGTGCTGAGCTGCGCTGTGCTGTGCTGTGCTGTGCTGAGCTGTGCTGTGCTGTGCTGCGCTGTGCTGAGCTATGCTGTGCTGTGCTGAGCTGCTCTGAGCTGCGCTGTGCTGTGCTGTGCTGAGCTGTGCTGTGCTGAGCTGTGCTGTGCTGAGCTATGCTGTGCTGTGCTGTGCTGCTCTGAGCTGCGCTGTGCTGTGTTGTGCTGAGCTGTGCTGAGCTGTGCTGTGCTGCTCTGAGCTCCGCTGTGCTGAGCTGTGCTGTGCTGAGCTGTGCTGCGCTGTGCTGTGCTGAGCTGTGCTGAGCTTTGCTGTGCTGCGCTGTGCTGTGCTGAGCTGTGCTGTGCTGTGCTGTGCTGAGCTGTGCTGTGCTGTGCTGTGCTGTGCTGAGCTGCGCTGAGCTGTGCTGTGCTGTGCTGTGCTGTGCTGAGCTGTGCTGAGCTGTGCTGAGCTGTGCTGTGCTGTGCTGCGCTGCGCTGCGCTGTGCTGTGCTGAGCTGTGCTGTGCTGAGCTGTGCTGTGCTGTGCTGTGCTGCTGTGCTGTGCTGTGCTGTGCTGAGCTGTGCTGTGCTGAGCTGTGCTGTGCTGTGCTGTGCTGTGCTGAGCTGTGCTGTGCTGAGCTGTGCTGTGCTGTGCTGTGCTGTGCTGCGCTGAGCTGCTCTGAGCTGTGCTGTGCTGTGCTGTGCTGTGCTGAGCTGCGCTGAGCTGTGCTGTGCTGTGCTGTGCTGTGCTGAGCTGTGCTGAGCTGTGCTGAGCTGTGCTGTGCTGAGCTGTGCTGTGCTGAGCTGTGCTGCGCTGAGCTGTGCTGAGCTGTGCTGTGCTGTGCTGTGCTGTGATGAGCTGTGCTGTGCTGAGCTGCTGCTGTGCTGAGCTGCGCTGAGCTGTGCTGTGCTGTGCTGAGCTGCGCTGTGCTGCGCTGAGCTGTGCTGTGCTGTGCTGTGCTGAGCTGTGCTGTGCTGAGCTGTGCTGTGATGTGCTGTGCTGTGCTGTGCTGTGCTGTGTTGTGCTGTGCTGTGCTGTGCTGTGCTGTGCTATGCTGTGCTGTGCTGTGCTGAGCTGTGCTGTGCTGTGCTGAGCTGTGCTGTGCTGAGCTGTGCTGAGCTGTGCTGTGCTGTGCTGTGCTGTGCTGTGCTGTGCTGAGCTGCGCTGTGCTGAGCTGTGCTGTGCTGAGCTGTGCTGTGCTGTGCTGTGCTGTGCTGAGCTGTGCTGTGCTGTGTTGTGCTGTGCTGTGCTGTGCTATGCTGTGCTGTGCTGTGCTGTGCTGTGCTGTGCTGTGCTGTGCTGTGCTGTGCTGTGCTGAGCTGTGCTGTGCTGTGCTGTGCTATGCTGTGCTGTGCTGTGCTGAGCTGTGCTGAGCTGTGCTGCGCTGAGCTGTGCTGTGCTGTGCTGCGCTGAGCTGTGCTGTGCTGTGTTGTGCTGAGCTGAGCTGTGCTGTGCTGAGCTGTGCTGTGCTGTGCTGTGCTGTGCTGTGCTGTGCTGATGCTGTGCTGTGCTGTGCTGAGCTGTGCTGAGCTGTGCTGCGCTGAGCTGTGCTGTGCTGAGCTGCGCTGAGCTGTGCTGTGCTGAGCTGCGCTGAGCTGTGCTGTGCTGAGCTGCGCTGAGCTGTGCTGTGCTGTGTTGTGCTATGCTGTGCTGTGCTGTGCTGAGCTGTGCTGTGCTGTGCTGTGCTGTGCTGTGCTGTGCTGTGCTGAGCTGAGCTGTGCTGTGCTGAGCTGTGCTGTGCTGTGCTGTGCTATGCTGTGCTGTGCTGTGCTGAGCTGTGCTGAGCTGTGCTGCGCTGAGCTGTGCTGTGCTGAGCTGCACTGAGCTGTGCTGTGCTGAGCTGCGCTGAGCTGTGCTGTGCTGTGTTGTGCTATGCTGTGCTGTGCTGTGCTGAGCTGTGCTGTGCTGAGCTGTGCTATGCTGTGCTGTGCTGTGCTGTGCTGTGCTGTGCTGAGCTGTGCTGTGCTGTGCTGTGCTGTGCTGTGCTGAGCTGTGCTGTGCTGTGCTGTGCTGTGCTATGCTGTGCTGTGCTGTGCTGAGCTGTGCTGTGCTGAGCTGTGCTGAGCTGCTCTGAGCTGCGCTGAGCTGTGCTGAGCTGTGCTGTGCTGTGCTGTGCTGTGCTGTGCTGAGCTGTGCTGTGCTGAGCTGTGCTGAGCTGCTCTGAGCTGCGCTGAGCTGTGCTGAGCTGTGCTGTGCTGAGCTGCTCTGAGCTGTGCTGTGCTGTGCTGAGCTGTGCTGTGCTGAGTTGCGCTGCGCTGAGCTGTGCTGTGCTGTGCTGAGCTGCGCTGAGCTGTGCTGTGCTGTGCTGTGCTGCGCTGAGCTGAGCTGCGCTGTGCTGCGTGTGCTGAGCTGTGCTGTGCTGCGCTGTGCTGTGCTGTACTGTGCTGAGCTGTGCTGTGCTGAGCTGCTCTGAGCTGTGCTCTGCTGTGCTGCGCTGAGCTGAGCTGCGCTGAGCTGTGCTGTGCTGTGCTGTGCTGCGCTGAGCTGAGCTGCGCTGTGCTGTGCTGAGCTGCGCCCCTGGATGTCTCATCCCACGCAGGATCTGACGCTCGCAGAGCCCCAGCCTGGCTCTGCTGCTCCGTGGATTATTTACGGCAGTATTTTTGGTCTTCAGTCATCCAGCTCTGGCCAGACTCGCTCTGCCTCCAGCTTCCTGCCTCCAGCTTCCTGCCTTCCATCCCCCAGCTGCTCAGCCAAACCTTTCTGCTCCGCGACCGCCGCGACGGAGGGGCGACCTCTGCCCGGGAGGCAGCAGCTGCCCCCAGCAGAGAGCAGAGAAGCTGCAGCCCTGCTAACTCCCAGCCCTGCACAGCCCTGCACCCACCCAGCCCTGCACAGCCCTGCACACACACAGCCCTGCACCCACCCAGCCCTGCACAGCCCTGCACCCAGCCCTGCACACACACAGCCCTGCACAGCCCTGCAACCAGCCTTTGCATAGAGGGTGTCAGAAGCTGTGTATGGACCCCCCAAACGCTGCTGTTGCTAAGCCCAGGTGCTTTTGTTACACAGGCAGCAAGTGGTTTCCCAGCAGCCCCATTCTTGCTATTGGCTGGAGGGGGCTCTGCTCCCCCTCTGCTCTGCCCTGCTGAGGTCACCTCTGGAGTACTGTGTCCAGTTCTGGGGCTTGACCTTAGGGAGTTGCCTGAGAGATCATCCCAGAGCCACAGAGCTGCTGCAGGCAGTGGAAGATCTTCCTGATGAGGAGAGCCTGAGGGAGCTGAGGGCTCTGTAGTCTGGAGAGGAGGAGCCTGAGGTGACCTCATTGCTGGTGCTGAAGCTGTGCAGGGTGATGCCCAGAGGCTGGAGCCAGGCTCTGCTGGGGGATGCCCAGTGCCAGCACAAGGGGCAGTGGTGGGAGCTGAGGCAGAGGAAGTGCCATGGAAACAGGAAGATGAATTCTTCCCTGTGAGGGTGCCAGAGCCCTGGAGCAGGCTGCCCAGGGGGCTGTGGAGTCTCCCTCTCTGGAGATATTCACAACCTGCCTGGATGTGTTCCTGTGTGAGCTGCTCTGGGTGACCCTGTTTGGACTGGATCAGCTTTGGAGTTCCCTTCCAGCCCCTCACATTCTGTGACTCTGTGACTGTTTGCTGCCCCTCGAATTTCTCAGCTGGGCAGTGAGCTCTGCCTGCTTTAGCCAGAGCTTACCCTGAGTGCTGCTCTCCACTTCCATCAAGAAGAGTTATGTGTGGGAAGGCTGCAAGGGTTCAGATACTGCTTTATTGATGTGGCTTCTTGTGCAGTCCTCATGCTCCTGGACAGCCCTGTGGTGTCTGTGCTGGCAAGCAAAAACCCAGCAGGAGGAGCAGCTTCCGAGCCCCAGGGCACCCGGCAAAGCTTATCTGCAGAACCTCCCTTTGAAGGCAAGCTGCTGCCTTCCCTCCAGTTACAATGGTGAGTGAAGAGCTGCTGGAGCCAGAAAAGCCAAAAGCATTGCTTGTAGCTGCTTTAGAGCCGGTGCAGCTGCAGGAAACCCCCTGGATGCTTCCTGAAGGTGAAAAAGGAGAGGATTAACTCTCCTGATAGTGGGGAGATGCTCTGTGAGTGCAAAGCACTTTGCTAACTGCTTCAGGAGGATCTGGTCAATGACTATGAATACCTGAGGGGTGGGTGCCAGGAGGAAGGGGCCAGGCTCTTTGGTGGTGCCCATGACAGGCCAAGGAGCAGTAGGGACAAGCTGGAACCCAGGAGGTTCCACCTCGAGATGACGAGACACTTCAGTACTGGGAGGCCTGGAGCAGGCTGCCCAGAGAGATTGTGGAGTCTCCTCTGGAGACTTTCAAAACCTTCCTGGCTGTGTTCCTGTGTGGCCTGCCCTGGGTGATCTGCTCTGGCACGGGGCTTGGACTCAATGATCTCTGTAAGGCCCTCCCAGGCCCTAACACTCTGTGGTCCTGTAACTCTATGATATGATTATGTGGGCAGGATATGAGTAAGTGGATGGTGAGGTTTCAGTAGGAATCAGTCTCTGAAGAGGCTATTCTAGGGCAGAAGGGCACCAGAGAGAGTGTCAGAAGAGCTCTGTGTATGTGTGCTTGTCTCTTCCTTCCCCTTTGCCCAACACTGCACAAAACAAACCAATTTAAGTGTCCTTGAGCCACTGCACAAGTTGTGCACAGGCTCAGACATTGCCTCTGCTTTGTCTTTGGCAGAGTTGCATTACAGAAAGTTCCAGAACCCCAGCATGGGGGTTGGAAGGGACCTCTGGGGATCACCCAGCCCAACCCCTGCTCCAGCAGGGCACCCACAGCACAGTGCCCCCGAGCACAATGCCCAGGGGGGTTGGAAGCTCTCCACACAAGGACACTCCACAACCTCTCTGGGCAGCCTGCTCCAGGCCTCCAGCACCCTCACAACAAACAACTTGCTCCTCCTCTCCAGGTAGAACCTCCTGGGGTCCAGGATGTGCCCACTGCCCCTTGTGCTGTCCCTGGGCACCACTCAGCAGAGTCTGGCCCCAGCCTCTTGCCCCCCACAGCTCCTTTAGCTCTTGCTGAGCATTGCTCAGCTGCCCTCTGGGGCTGCTCTTCTGCAGGCTCTCAGCCCCAGGGCTCTCAGCCTTTGCTGCTCCCAGAGCTGCTCCAGGCCCCTCAGCAGCTCTGCAGCCTCCCCTGGCCTCCCTCCAGCAGTTCTCTGTCTCTCTGACCTGGGGAGCCCAGACCTGGACCTAGCACTCCATTTGTGGCCTCCCTAGGGCAGGCAGAGCAGAGGGGCAGGAGAGCCTCCTTGACATCATCCCAGCTGATGCTCTGTCTTGCCTGCCTCCATTCATGTGAACAGGGAGTGGGAGCCTTTGTCCTGCAGTTGGGTTCTCATTTCTCTTCCTGCTTTCCCCATTGCCAAGGAACAGGCTGTTTGACAGCAAGATCTTTCTTCCATGCTTTATCTGCTCCTGCTACTCCTTCTGCTCCTGCAGTGGAGATTTCTTGTCTTGTGCCATCCCTCTGGGACCATTTGACCAGCCTGGTGGAGCTGCAGCTGGGTAGGACCCCAAGGAGGGAAGATCTGTGTAGTCTGGAGAATCTTTTCTTGCAAGCCCCTGCAGGAGAGTGCAGTGTGAGCCTGCTGCTGAGGCCTCAGCCCTGGGGGCTTGGCTCCCAAGGTTTTCCTCAGCTGTGCCTAGTGAGGGATGTGTGCTGAGGCAACATTTGACAACCTTCCCCACCTGCTAGAGTTTCTCTTTGTAGTGTGGCTTCACCTGGAACTATCCTTCTGGGACCCCCTTCTTCTCCCCCTCCCCACCTGTCCCTTTCATGCCAAACTGTAGGCCTTGGTCATGTTAACAGCTGAGCCTGACCAAAAGAGGTCTCCTCTGCAAAGTGACTACAGCCTCTTGGTTGCTTCCACTCTGGCTTGTCTGTGGGCTCTTCGTTTGTGCTGCCTTGGGTTGGATGTTTTGTGGCTCTTGGCATCAGTGTCCATCTCGGAGACTTGCATCCCTGGCTGCCAGGCAGTGCTCAGCTTCCATTCACAGCAGAGGGAGCTGTGCCCTGCTGATGCCCAAGGACTCCTGGCTCCCACCCCTCTGTGCTGTCTGCAGCTGCTTGGCAGTTTGCTTTGCCTTGCTTGGTGTTTCTTCCCCTGGGTGTCAGCTGCAAGCTGCTTCATGGTTGAGCTGATCCCACGGTACAGCCCAAAAGGGGAAGGGGCTCTGTAAAACTCCATGTGCAGTAATGCAACCAAGCAGATGTGTGGAGAGCAGTCTGAGCCTTGAACCCAGGCCCTGGAACCTTCCAAGGTGAAAGGAGTAAAAACCATTGTTGAACGTGTGCAGGCTGCAGAGCTTGAGCAGAAACAGCTCTGTGGACCTCTAGTGGTCTAAGGATCAGACTTGGAGCTGCTGGCTTTAGGTAGGACAGAGCCTCACACTCCTGCTCTTGTTCTGCATCCATCCACCTAGTCCCTGGGTGCAGAACCTCTTTGCCAAGGGATTCCTGCACTCTGCTTTGCCTTTTATATGTCAAAGGCTGAGTGACATTTGAAAAGGCAGCTCCAGCAAAGTGGGGAACAGAGTCATAGGAGGCAGTCTCAAGCTGTGCCAGGGGAGGCTTAGGCTGGCTGAGGAGAAAGTTCACCACAGAGAGAGTTGTTGGCCCCTGGGATGTGCTGCCCTGGGAGGTGGTGGAGTCCCCATGCCCGGAGGTGTTCAAGAGGGGACTGGATGTGGCCCTGGGAGCCATGGTTTAGCTGTCAGGAGGTGTTGGGTGACAGCTTGGACTTGATGATCTCTGAGGTCTCTTCCAACCATATTGATTCTGTGATTCTGTTATAGAGTCATAGGAAACATCCTGTGGGAAGAGCCCTCCAAGCTCACCCAGCCCAACCCTCGACCCAGCACTGCAGGCTCAGCACCAAACCATGTCCCTAAGCACCAGCTCCATGCTGCTGGAACCCCCCCCAGGGGTGTTGACTGCAGCACTGCCCTGGGCAGCCTCTCCTAATGACTGAGAGCCCTTCCAGTGCAGAAATATTTCCTGAGCTCCAGCCTGAGCCTCTCCTGGTGCAGCTTGGAGCCATTTCCTCTGCTCCTGTCCCTTGCCACCAGGGAGAAGAGGCTGCCCCCTCCTCACTGCAACCTCCCTTCAGGAGCTGTAGAGAGCAATGAGGTCTCCCTCAGCCTCCTCTTCTCCAGCCTGAACACCCCCATTCCACCCAGGCAAAATGAGATGCAGGCACAGAGGAACACTCTCTGGTCAGACCTTGCCCCTAACCCAGGGCTTGGGCTGCTATGAAACCAACATGCAACTCTCTTGTTCCTCTGGAAAATGTTCTCCCAAAAGCAAGGCTTTTCCTTGCCCTGGAGGTGTTTGCAGTCCATGGTGTCCACAGTGCCCCAGCTGCTCCCACATTTTGCCACTGCATCAAACAGCAGGCTGGGAGCTGTCAGCTAGAGCAAGACACATTGAGAGGGAAGCACAATCTGCCACCACAGCAAAGAGGAACTGACCCTAGTCCATGGAGCAATGTCCCAAACAGTTCATAAAGCAGCATTCTTTGAATTCAAATTGCAAGGCAGTGCTCCCAGGGGAGCAGGATGTGACTGACCAGGTTCCACATCTCCATCAGTGGCCTGGACAAAGGGATGGAGTGGAGCCTGAGCCAGCTGCTGATGGTCCCAGGCTGGGAGCAGTGGCTGACAGCCCTCAGGCTGTGCTGCCAGCCAGGCCTGGCCAGGCTGCAGAGCTGGGCACAGGGAACCTCATGGAGCTCACCAAGGGCAAGGGCAGGGGCCTGGCCCTGGGCAGGAACAACCTCCTGCAGCAGCACAGCTGAGGGGGAGCTGCTGGGAAGCAGCTCCAAGGAGAAGGAGCTGGGAGTGCTGGGGGACAGCAAGTTCCCCATGAGGCAGCAATGTGCCCTGGTGGCCAAGAAGGCCAAAGGGGTCCTGGGGGGCATGGAGAAGAGTGTGACTGGCAGGGCAAGGGAGGTTCTCCTCCCCCTCTACTCTGCCTGCCCTAGGGAGGCCACAAATGGAGTCCTGGGTCCAGTTCTGGGCTCCCCAGTTCAGGAGAGACAGAGAACTGCTGGAGGGAGGCCAGGGGAGGCTGCAGAGCTGCTGAGGGGCCTGGAGCAGCTCTGGGAGCAGCAAAGGCTGAGAGCCCTGGGGCTGAGAGCCTGCAGAAGAGCAGCCCCAGAGGGCAGCTGAGCAATGCTCAGCAAGAGCTGAAGGAGCTGTGGGGGGCAAGAGGCTGGGGCCAGACTCTGCTCAGTGGTGCCCAGGGACAGCACAAGGGGCAGCAAGGGGCACAGCCTGGAAGCCAGGAGGTTGGATGTGAAGAGGAGGAGCAAGTTGTTTGTTGTGAGGGTGCTGGAGGCCTGGAGCAGGCTGCCCAGAGAGGTTGTGGAGTGTCCTTGTGTGGACATTGGGCATTGTGCAGGGAGGCTGAGCACAGGGCAGGGAGGCTGAGCACAGGGCAGGGAGGCTGAGCACAGGGCAGGGAGGCAGGGCAGGGAGGGAGGCTGAGCACAGGGCAGTGAGGCTGAGCACGGGGCAGGGCAGGGAGGCTGAGCACAGGGCAGTGAGGCTGAGCACGGGGCAGGGCAGGGAGGCTGAGCACAGGGGCAGTGAGCACAGGGCAGTGAGCACACGGGGCAGGGCAGGGCAGGGAGGCTGAGCACAGGGGCAGGGGGCAGGGAGGCTGAGCACGGGGCAGGGAGGCTGAGGGCAGGGAGGCTGAGCACGGGGCAGGGAGGCTGAGCACAGGGCAGGGAGGCTGAGCACGGGGCAGGAGGCAGGGGGCAGGGCAGGGAGGCTGAGCACAGGGGCAGGGGGCAGGGCAGGCTGAGCACGGGGCAGGGAGGCTGAGCACGGGGCAGGGAGGCTGAGCACGGGGCAGGGCAGGGAGGCTGAGCACGGGGCAGGGAGGCTGAGCACGGGGCAGGGGGCAGGGCAGGGAGGCTGAGCACGGGGCAGGGCAGGCTGAGCACGGGGCAGGGAGGCTGAGCACGGGGCAGGGCCCTGGCATTTCTGTGTACTTTACTCTGAAGATACTGACAGAAAGAGGCTGCAGAACCTCCCCTGTGGGGACAGGCTGAGAGCTGGGGCTGTTCAGCCTGGAGAAGAGAAGGCTCCAGGGAGACCTCAGAGCAGCCTTCCAGTACCTGCAGGAGCTCCAGGAGAGCTGGGGAGGGACTTGTGACAAGGGCTGGGAGTGACAGGATGAGGACAATGGCTTTGTACTCAGTCAGGAGATTGAGACTGGAGATGAGGAAGAAATTCTTTGCAGTGAGGCTGGGGAGAGCCTGGCACGGGTTGCCCAGGGAGGCTGTGGCTGCCTCCTGCCTGGAGGTGATCAAAGCCAGGCTGGATGAGGCCCTGAGCAGCCTGTGCTGGTGGGAGGTGTCCCTGCCTATGGCAGGGGGTTGGAGCTGGCTGAGCTTTGGGGTCCCTTCCAACCCAACCCACTCTGTGACTCTGTGGGGCTCTGGCCTCCCTGATGCCCATGGGCATGGCTGAGTCTGCAGAGTGTTGGGGTCAGGGGAACAAAGCAAAGTGATGCTGGCCAAGATGCATCTCAGCACTCTGCTCTGGGTCACTGCCTGCATCAAGAGCTGCAGGTTTCCCTGAGCACTGTGTCAGTGTGGCCAGCAGGAGCAGGAGCAGTGATGGTGCTCCTCTGCTCAGCCCTGGTGAGGCCACAGCTGGAGCACTGGGTTCAGTGTTGGCTGCCACAGGATAGGAAAGACCTCGAGGGAGGGCACAGGCTCTGCTCACTTGCTCCCTGGGAGAGGACAAGGAGCAATGGATGTGAGCTGCAGCACAGGAGGTTCCACCTCACCATGAGGAGCAACTTCTTCCCTGTGAGGCTCCCAGAGCCCTGGAGCAGGCTGCCCAGAGAGGTTGTGGAGTCTCCTTCTCTGGAGCCTTTCCAGCCCCATCTGGATGTGTTCCTGTGTGACCTGTGCTGGATTCTCTGCTCCTGCTCTGGCAGGGGGTTGGACTCAAAGATCTCTCTGGGTCCCTTCCAACCCCTAACATCCTGTGAGATGTGATCCTGTGAGGGGCTGGAAGGTGTCCAGAGAAGAGGAAGGAGGCTGGAGAGGGGCTAGGAGGGCTTCATATGAGGAGCAGCTGAGGGAGCTGGGGGTGTTGAGCCTGGAGCAGAGGAGGCTGAAGGAGACCTTATTGCTCTCTGCAGCTCCCTGAGAGGAGGCTGGAGCCAGGTGGGGGTTGGGCTCTGCTCCCTAGGCTCAGGGGATAGGAGGAGAAGAAATGGCCTGGAGTTGTGCCAGGGGAGACTTAGGTTGGGGATGAGGAAAAATTTCTGTGCTGCAAGAGAGTCAGGGACTGGCACAGGCTGCCCAGGGAGGTGGTGGAGTGCCCATCCCTGGAGGGGGTCCAGAAGCTGTAGCTGTGGTGCTTCAGGATAAGGTTTAGTGCCCAGGGTAGGTTGGTTACAGCTGGACTGGATGATCTTAAAGGTCTGGTTCTATGATTCAAAGCCAGCTGTGGGCATTGCCCTGCTATTGGATTTGGCCTTGCAGTTTGAAGTGCCCACCCTCACCTTCAGAGGCAGTGCTGGCTCGGTTCTTCTCATCCTCAAGTGCCTGAGTTTCCTGAGCAGCCAAGGCCACTGCTTCTGGATGTGGAGGTTGGATCTTGGCCCATTTCTAGCTGACTTATTCAGAACTTATGATGTGAGGAGGCCACAATTAGTAGACAAGAGATGGGTGAGAAGGCAGCTGAAGGCCAGGGTGCCCTTCTGCAGGGTCTGACAAGGAAGGCAGAGGTCTGCTGTGCAAGCTGTGGTCTTCTGTTTGCAAAGACCTGCTGGGACAGCACAAGAGGCAAGGGTTTGAAATGAGAGCAGAGCAGATTCAGATTGGATGTGAGGAACAAGTTCTGCAGCAGGAGGCTGCTGGAGCTCTGCAGCAGGTTGCCCAGGAGGTGGTTGAAGCTCCATCCCTGGAGGTATTTAAGGTGAGCTGGGCAAGGCTGTGAGCAACCTGATGTAGTGGAGGGGTGCAGGGGCTTGGACTGGATGAGCTTTGGAGGTCTCTTTGAGCCCAAACCATTCTATGATCTCCAGAAAGCTGTGGCCATGGCACTTGGGACAGGGTTTAATGGCCATGGTGGTCTTGGGGTGAGGCCTGGATTCGATGACCTTGGAGGCCTTCGGTAAGCAAGGCAGCCCCAAAGCAAGGTGGCCTCTGCCCAGGGGCAGTGCTGGGGCACAGAGCCACCCTGCAGCTGCGGGTCGGGAGCTGAGCACAGGAGCTCCCGTTGCTGCCCCGGCCCCCGGGCGTGCTGCTGCCCCGGCCCCCAGGCGTGCTGCTGCCCCTGTGTGTGCTGCTGCCCCTGTGCATGCTGCTGCCCCCTGCGTGCTGCTGCCACGGCTCCTGTGCGTGCTGCTGCCCCGGCTCCTGTGCGTGCTGCTGCCCCGGCTCCTGTGCGTGCTGCTGCCCCTGTGCATGCTGCTGCCCCCTGCGTGCTGCTGCCCCGGCTCCTGTGCGTGCTGCTGCCCCCGTGCGTGCTGCTGCCCCCGTGCGTGCTGCTGCCCCTGTGCGTGCTGCTGCCCCCGTGCGTGCTGCTGCCCCTGTGCGTGCTGCTGCCCCGGCTCCTGTGCGTGCTGCTGCCCCTGTGCATGCTGCTGCCCCTGTGCGTGCTGCTGCCCCGGCTCCTGTGCGTGCTGCTGCCCCGGCTCCTGTGCGTGCTGCTGCCCCTATGCGTGCTGCTGCCCCGGCTCCTGTGCGTGCTGCTGCCCCTGTGCGTGCTGCTGCCCCGTGCGTGCTGCTGCCCCTGTGCGTGCTGCTGCCCCGGCTCCTGTGCGTGCTGCTGCCCCTGTGCATGCTGCTGCCCCCGTGCGTGCTGCTGCCACGGCTCCTGTGCGTGCTGCTGCCCCGGCTCCTGTGCGTGCTGCTGCCCCTGTGCGTGCTGCTGCCCCTGTGCATGCTGCTGCCCCCGTGCGTGCTGCTGCCCCGGCCCCTGTGCGTGCTGCTGCCCCGGCTCCTGTGCGTGCTGCTGCCCCGGCTCCTGTGCGTGCTGCTGCCCCGGCTCCTGTGCGTGCTGCTGCCCCGGCTCCTGCCTGCTGCCCCTGTGCGTGCTGCTGCCCCGGCTCCTGTGCGTGCTGCTGCCCCGGCCCCCGTGCGTGCTGCTGCCCCTGTGCGTGCTGCTGCCCCGGCTCCTGTGCGTGCTGCTGCCCCGGCTCCTGTGCGTGCTGCTGCCCCTGTGCGTGCTGCTGCCCCGGCTCCTGTGTGTGCTGCTGCCCCTGTGCGTGCTGCTGCCCCGGCCCCCGTGCGTGCTGCTGCCCCTGTGCGTGCTGCTGCCCCGGCCCCTGTGCGTGCTGCTGCCCCTATGCGTGCTGCTGCCCCGGCCCCCGTGCGTGCTGCTGCCCCGGCTCCTGTGTGTGCTGCTGCCCCAGCTCCTGTGCGTGCTGCTGCCCCTGTGCGTGCTGCTGCCCCGCCTCCTGTGCGTGCTGCTGCCCCGGCTCCTGTGCGTGCTGCTGCCCCTGTGCGTGCTGCTGCCCCCGTGCGTGCTGCTGCCCCGGCCCCTGTGTGTGCTGCTGCCCCCGTGCGTGCTGCTGCCCCCGTGCGTGCTGCTGCCCCGGCTCCTGTGCGTGCTGCTGCCCCTGTGTGTGCTGCTGCCCCTGTGCATGCTGCTGCCCCCGTGCGTGCTGCTGCCCCGGCTCCTGTGCGTGCTGCTGCCCCGGCCCCGTGCGTGCTGCTGCCCCGGCTCCTGTGCGTGCTGCTGCCCCGGCCCCCGTGCGTGCTGCTGCCCCTGTGCGTGCTGCTGCCCCGGCTCCTGTGCGTGCTGCTGCCCCGGCTCCTGTGCGTGCTGCTGCCCCTGTGCGTGCTGCTGCCCCGTGCGTGCTGCTGCCCCGGCCCCTGTGCGTGCTGCTGCCCCGTGCGTGCTGCTGCCCCTGTGCGTGCTGCTGCCCCGGCTCCTGTGCGTGCTGCTGCCCCTGTGCGTGCTGCTGCCCCTGTGCGTGCTGCTGCCCCGGCCCCCGTGCGTGCTGCTGCCCCGGCTCCTGTTTGTGCTGCTGCCCCTGTGCGTGCTGCTGCCCCGGCCCCCGTGCGTGCTGCTGCCCCTGTGCGTGCTGCTGCCCCGGCCCCTGTGCGTGCTGCTGCCCCTATGCGTGCTGCTGCCCCGGCCCCCGTGCGTGCTGCTGCCCCGCCTCCTGTGTGTGCTGCTGCCCCAGCTCCTGTGCGTGCTGCTGCCCCTATGCGTGCTGCTGCCCCGGCCCCCGTGCGTGCTGCTGCCCCTGTGCATGCTGCTGCCCCTGTGCGTGCTGCTGCCCCCGTGCGTGCTGCTGCCCCGGCCCCGTGCGTGCTGCTGCCCCTGTGCATGCTGCTGCCCCTGTGCATGCTGCTGCCCCTGTGCGTGCTGCTGCCCCTGTGCGTGCTGCTGCCCCGGCCCCCGTGCGTGCTGCTGCCCCGGCTCCTGTGCGTGCTGCTGCCCCAGCTCCTGTGCGTGCTGCTGCCCCTGTGCGTGCTGCTGCCCCGCCTCCTGTGCGTGCTGCTGCCCCAGCTCCTGTGCGTGCTGCTGCCCCTGTGCGTGCTGCTGCCCCGGCTCCTGTGCGTGCTGCTGCCCCTGTGCGTGCTGCTGCCCCTGTGCGTGCTGCTGCCCCGGCCCCCGTGCGTGCTGCTGCCCCGGCTCCTGTGCGTGCTGCTGCCCCAGCTCCTCTGCGTGCTGCTGCCCCTATGCGTGCTGCTGCCCCTATGCGTGCTGCTGCCCCTGTGCGTGCTGCTGCCCCGGCCCCTGTGCGTGCTGCTGCCCCTATGCGTGCTGCTGCCCCGGCCCCCGTGCGTGCTGCTGCCCCGGCTCCTGTGCGTGCTGCTGCCCCAGCTCCTGTGCGTGCTGCTGCCCCTATGCGTGCTGCTGCCCCTGTGCGTGCTGCTGCCCCTGTGCGTGCTGCTGCCCCGGCCCCCGTGCGTGCTGCTGCCCCGCCTCCTGTGCGTGCTGCTGCCCCAGCTCCTGTGCGTGCTGCTGCCCCTGTGCGTGCTGCTGCCCCGGCTCCTGTGTGTGCTGCTGCCCCTGTGCGTGCTGCTGCCCCGGCTCCTGTGCGTGCTGCTGCCCCTGTGCGTGCTGCTGCCCCGGCTCCTGTGTGTGCTGCTGCCCCTGTGCGTGCTGCTGCCCCGGCTCCTGTGCATGCTGCTGCCCCGGCTCCTGTGCGTGCTGCTGCCCCTGTGCGTGCTGCTGCCCCTATGCGTGCTGCTGCCCCTGTGCGTGCTGCTGCCCCCGTGCGTGCTGCTGCCCCTGTGCGTGCTGCTGCCCCGGCTCCTCTGCGTGCTGCTGCCCCTGTGCGTGCTGCTGCCCCTGTGCGTGCTGCTGCCCCGGCTCCTGTGCGTGCTGCTGCCCCTGTGCGTGCTGCTGCCCCGGCCCCCTGCGTGCTGCTGCCCCTGTGCGTGCTGCTGCCCCGGCTCCTGTGCGTGCTGCTGCCCCTGTGCGTGCTGCTGCCCCCGTGCGTGCTGCTGCCCCTGTGCGTGCTGCTGCCCCGGCCCCTGTGCGTGCTGCTGCCCCGGCCCCCGTGCGTGCTGCTGCCCCTGTGCGTGCTGCTGCCCCTGTGCGTGCTGCTGCCCCGGCTCCTGTGCGTGCTGCTGCCCCAGCTCCTGTGCGTGCTGCTGCCCCGGCTCCTGTGCGTGCTGCTGCCCCGGCTCCTGTGCGTGCTGCTGCCCCTATGCGTGCTGCTGCCCCTGTGCGTGCTGCTGCCCCGCCTCCCTGTGCGTGCTGCTGCCCCAGCTCCTGTGCGTGCTGCTGCCCCTGTGCGTGCTGCTGCCCCGGCTCCTGTGCGTGCTGCTGCCCCGGCTCCTGTGCGTGCTGCTGCCCCTGTGCGTGCTGCTGCCCCGGCTCCTGTGCGTGCTGCTGCCCCGGCTCCTGTGCGTGCTGCTGCCCCTGTGCGTGCTGCTGCCCCTGTGCGTGCTGCTGCCCCGGCTCCTGTGCGTGCTGCTGCCCCAGCTCCTCTGCGTGCTGCTGCCCCTATGCGTGCTGCTGCCCCTGTGCGTGCTGCTGCCCCTGTGCGTGCTGCTGCCCTGGCCCCTGTGCGTGCTGCTGCCCCTATGCGTGCTGCTGCCCCTGTGCGTGCTGCTGCCCCGGCTCCTGTGCGTGCTGCTGCCCCTGTGCGTGCTGCTGCCCCGGCTCCCGTGCATGCTGCTGCCCCGGCTCCTGTGCGTGCTGCTGCCCCAGCTCCTGTGCGTGCTGCTGCCCCTATGCGTGCTGCTGCCCCGGCTCCCGTGCGTGCTGCTGCCCCGCCTCCTGTGCGTGCTGCTGCCCCAGCTCCTGTGCGTGCTGCTGCCCCGGCTCCTGTGTGTGCTGCTGCCCCTGTGCGTGCTGCTGCCCTGGCTCCTGTGCGTGCTGCTGCCCCTGTGCGTGCTGCTGCCCCGGCTCCTGTGTGTGCTGCTGCCCCTGTGCGTGCTGCTGCCCCGGCTCCTGTGCGTGCTGCTGCCCCGGCTCCTGTGCGTGCTGCTGCCCCTGTGTGTGCTGCTGCCCCTGTGCGTGCTGCTGCCCCGGCTCCTGTGCGTGCTGCTGCCCCTGTGCGTGCTGCTGCCCCGGCTCCTGTGTGTGCTGCTGCCCCTGTGCGTGCTGCTGCCCCGGCTCCTGTGCGTGCTGCTGCCCCTGTGCGTGCTGCTGCCCCTATGCGTGCTGCTGCCCCTGTGCGTGCTGCTGCCCCTATGCGTGCTGCTGCCCCTGTGCGTGCTGCTGCCCCCGTGCGTGCTGCTGCCCCTGTGCGTGCTGCTGCCCCGGCTCCTGTGCGTGCTGCTGCCCCTGTGCGTGCTGCTGCCCCTGTGCGTGCTGCTGCCCCGGCTCCTGTGCGTGCTGCTGCCCCGGCTCCTGTGCGTGCTGCTGCCCCTGTGCGCTGCCCCGCCCCCCTGCTGCTGCCCCTGTGCGTGCTGCTGTGCGTGCTGCTGCCCCTGTGCGTGCTGCTGCCCCTGTGCTGCTGCCCCCTGTGCGTGCTGCTGCCCCGGCTCCTGCGTGCTGCTGCCCCTCCTGTGCGTGCTGCTGCCCCTGTGCGTGCCTGTGCGTGCTGCTGCCCCTGTGCGTGCTGTGCCCCTGTGCTGCTGCCCCCGTGCGTGCTGCTGCCCCTGTGCGTGCTGCTGCCCCGGCCCCTGTGCGTGCTGCTGCCCCGGCCCCTGTGCGTGCTGCTGCCCCGCCCCGTGCGTGCTGCTGCCCCTGTGCGTGCTGCTGCCCCTGCTGCCCCTATGCGTGCTGCTGCCCCTGTGCGTGCTGCTGCCCCGGCTCCTGTGCGTGCTGCCCCTGTGCGTGCTGCTGCCCTGCCCCTGTGCGTGCTGCTGCCCCTGTGCGCCCCCGTGCGTGCTGCTGCCCCGGCTCCTGTGCGTGCTGCTGCCCCGGCTGCCCCCTGTGCGTGCTGCTGCCCCCCCCTGGCTCCTGTGCGTGCTGCTGCCCCGGCTCCTGCTGCCCCTGTGCGTGCTGCTGCCCCTGTGCGTGCTGCTGCCCCCGGCTGTGCGTGCTGCTGCTGCCCCGGCCCCCGTGCGTGCTGCTGCCCCGGCTCCTGTGCGTGCTGCTGCCCCTGTGCGTGCTGCTGCCCCTGTGCGTGCTGCTGCCCCCGTGCGTGCTGCTGCCCCTGTGCCTGCTGCCCCGGCTGCTGTGCGTGCTGCTGCCCCCCTGTGCGTGCTGCTGCCCCGGCCCCTGCCCCTGTGCGTGCTGCTGCCCCGGCTCCTGTGCGTGCTGCTGCCCCTGTGCGTGCTGCTGCCCCGGCTCCTGCCCCTGTGCGTGCTGCTGCCCCCGTGCGTGCTGCTGCCCCTGTGCGTGCTGCTGCCCCTGTGCGTGCTGCTGCCCCTGTGCGTGCTGCTGCCCCGGCCCCTGTGCGTGCTGCTGCCCCCGTGCGTGCTGCTGCCCCTGTGCGTGCTGCTGCCCCGGCCCCTGTGCGTGCTGCTGCCCCGGCTCCTGAGAGCCCAGCAAAGGCTGCAAGGATGAGGTCTGCAACATCTGTCTGATAAGGAAAGGCTGAGCCCTGGGGCTGCTTAGTCTGGGGAAGAGCAGCCCGAGGGTGATCTTAAGGATGGTTACAAGTGTCTGCAGGGTGTCTCCAGAGGGAGGTGCCAGCTGACTTGCACTGCTGTCCCATGACAGGGCAAGGGATACAAACTGGAACCCAGGAAGTTCCATCTGGAGAGGAGGAAAAACCTCTTTGGTGTGAGGGTGCTGGAGCCCGGAGCAGGCTGCCCAGAGGGGCTGTGGAGTCTCCTGCTCTGGAGACTTTCCAACCCCCCTGGCTGTGTTCCTGTGGGACCTGCCCCAGGTGACCCTGCTCTGGCAGGGGGCTTGGACTCACTGGTCTCCAGAGGTGCCTTCCACCCCCTCCCATTCTGTGATCCATTTCACACTTCCAGCTTTGCTTTGTGCCTGCTCCACTGCTCCTCACTGCCTGGCAGTCCCCCCACCCAAACTGAAGGCAGCTTGTAGCCACATCTCCCGAGCAGTTCTGGGTGTCAGGCTTTAGCAGATAGCCCTAAGCACAGCCACCTGCTTTTGTGGCTGGTGAAACCAGGCTGTGAGCATCTCAGCCTGCCCAGCCCACCCAGCCTGTGGGCATGCAGCTGGTGGCTACTCCTCCTGTGTGCCTGTCTCCAAACAGCTCTCTTGATTCCCACCACTCTTGTGCTAAGGTCAGGTAACTGCTCCTCCAGGAGCTCTTCTCCTTCTTCCACCTCTGGAGCCAGGATTTCAGTAGTTGTTTGCTTTCATTCCTCCTTCCTCCCCCTCCATCCTGCCTCCCTTTGTGGTGCAGTGCTCAGCTCTGCCTGGGCCTCAAAGTGCTTCAGGCTTGATTTTACTTTTTTCCCCCTTTGCTACCCCAAAATCTTGGTGTGATATCTGGGGACTGGTTGAGGTGATGTGCTGAGAATCCCCTGATAAACAGCTGGGGTCATCTCAACCCTAGAAAGGACTTCTCCTGTCCTTGTTTGGAAAGACCTAGTGAGCTGGTGTTGAACTGAGGCTTTTGACAAGGGCTTGCAGTGAGAGGCTGAAGGGCAATGGCTTTGAGCTGACCAGGAGGAGATTGAGGCTGGAGAGCAGGAAGACTAAGAGGGTGGTGAGGCACTGGAACAGGTTGTGGATGCCCTCTCCCTGGAAGGGTGCAAGGCCAGGTTGGAAGAAGAGAGGAAATTGAGACTGGAGGTGAGAAAGAAATCCTTGGCAGTGAGGCTGGGGAGACACTGGCACAGGCTGCCCAGGGAGGCTGTGGCTGCCTCCTGCCTGGAGCTGTTCAGGGCCAGGCTGGATGAGGCCTTGAGCAGCCTGTGCTGGTAGGAGGTGTCCCTGCCCGTGGCAAGCTTTAAGGTCCCTTCCAGCCCATTCTGTGGTTCTACAAGGGTGGGCACCTCCTAGCAGGTGGCCCAGAGGGCACTGCTGACTCATCAGAGAGCCAAAGCACTTCTCCGGGGTGATGTCTGGCAGGAGTGGATTCCCCAGCCAGGAACAGTGTCTCTGCTTTACCTTCAGTGTCCCTTCTGCCAGAGGGCTCAGGGGGGGACA
Source organism: Picus viridis (assembly GCA_033816785.1). Lineage (NCBI taxonomy): Eukaryota > Metazoa > Chordata > Aves > Piciformes > Picidae > Picus > Picus viridis. The sequence continues at coordinate 14,305,717 of CM066598.1, forward strand.
GCCTACCTGGAGCGTTCCTCCTTGCTCAGGGCTTTCTCCTCTTGGAAGGGATTCTGCTGTAGCTTTAAGCCCCCAGAAGGTTACCAACATATTGCAAACACATGCTCTGCACACAGAAAGCCACAAGACAATAAACCTAATGTTGAAAACCACATTAAACCAAGGAAAACTCACTTTGCTGATGTTTTGTTTCATAGCAGTTTGGTTAAGCCTTGGAAGGGCCCCGAGTCCCTTCCCCTGGCTGCTGATCAAAGAGCTGCCAGGCTCCACCCAGCCAAAAATGTGAACCTTGGAGGGCCAAGGGCTTGCCTCCCCGTGCCCCTCTCGGACAGTGCAGGGGCTTAGGGGTTAACAGACGTCAGCCGAGACTGCTCTGACAGGGACAAGCAGTACCTGGGGAGCTGAGAGCAGCTGACTTCCCTTCGGGGGACCTGGAATCACTCAGACCTTGTTAGCCCAGCGATGAGGGTTGTTGAGTTTTCAGTGTGTCACCGTTTTGGTAACCTGTTAAGGAAATAAACAACATTTACCAAGGGAAACAGAGGGCTGTGGATTCCTCCCTTAATTGCATTCGTGCCTCCCTCCATCCAGAGGCTTTGTTTGGATTTGCTGGAGGGCTCCAGTTCTTGTCAGAGGCTGATTGATTTGGACTTCCCTCTGCCTTCATCTGGATCTGATTCCCTCTTGGAAGGTCGACTAGCAACAGAAACATCTGAGGGAAGGGCTTTCCACTTGGAGCCCTCCACAGCTCTAATTGCAAATTATCAGCTGGGATTGAGGCAGGGGAAAGGACCAGGAAAGAGGTCCCTGGCTCCATCAGCTCAGCACATCCTGAGGCTATCTAGGAGCCTCCTCCTTGTGCTCTGATAGAATAGAATAGACCACGTTGGAAAAGACCTTTGAGATCATCCAGTCCAACCTCTCACCCAGCACCATCTGATCAACTCAACCCTGGCACCAAGGGCCTCATCCAGGCTCTTCCTAAACACCTCCAGGGATGGTGACTCCACCACCTCCCTGGGCAGCACATCCCCAGGGCCAATCTCTCTTGCTGGGAAGAACTTCTTCCTAACATCCAGCCTGAACCTCCCCTGGCACAGCTTGAGACTGTGACCTCTTGTTCTGGTGATCCAGGGGCAGGTGTTCAAGAGGGGACTGGATGTGGCACTTGGTGCCATGGTTTAGTCATGAGGTCTGTGGTGACAGGTTGGACTTGATGATCTTTGAGGTCTCTTCCAACCCTGGTGATTCTGGGTGATTCTGTGTGTGTCTCCTGCTCTCAGTGTCACCTGTGTGCTCTCCCCCATCCCTGTGCTCATCTCTGGTCCAGTGCCTGTAAAGCTGGGAGTGGCTGAGGTGTGATGCTGACCGCACTGCCCCGCAGGGGGTCTGCTCCTCAGCAGCTGCATTGTCTGTGCTGGGCAGAGCAGCTTCCATGCACAGGGGCTAGGGAAGGCTGCAGGGCAGTTGGCTGCACAGTGTGAAGGTATCAAGGCATCAGAAATGCCATGTGGGCACAAACCAGTATCCAGGGGACAGCAATGTGCCCTTTCCTTGTGGCCAAGAGGGGCAACGGTGTCCTGGGCTGCATCCAGAAGTGTGGCCAGCAGGGCTGGGGAGGTTCTCCTCCTGCTCTCCTCTGCCCTGCTGAGGCCACAGCTGCAGTGCTGTGTCCAGCTCTGGGCTCCCTAATTCCAGAGAGACAGAGACCTGCTGGAGAGAGTCCAAGTGGAGGCTGTGAGGATGATGAGGGGACTGGAATATCTCTGCTATGAAGAAAGGCTGACAGCCCTGGGGCTGCTTAGTCTGGAGAGGAGAAGGCTGAGAGGGATCTGATCACTGTCTCTCAATATCTGAGGGGTGGGGGTCAGGAGGAAGGGGCCAGGCTCTGTTTGGTGGTGCCCAGGGACAGGACAAGGGACAGGCTGGAAGCCAGGAGATGCCACCTCAACATGAGGAGAAACTTCTTTGGTGTGAGGGTGCTGGAGGCCTGGAGCAGGCTGCCCAGAGAGGCTGAGGAGTCTCCTTCTCTGAAGACATTTAAAACCCACCTGGATGTGTTCCTTGGTGACCTGCTCTGGGTGACCCTGCTCCGGCAGGGGGTTGGACTGAGTGATCTCTAGAGGGCCCTTCCAACCACTGACATCCTCTGACTCTATGAAAGCAGTGGTCCCACTGACATTCCTCAGTGTCTGGTAGAGAGCCATAGCCTGGTTTTGGTCGGAAAAGACCTCTGGGGACCCAGGAATGTGAGAGTGCTGAGCTGGGGACTCCTCGTGTCAGGCATCAGGAGCCAGTGGCCTCCTGCCTGGGAATGCCACAAAGCAAAGCAAGTCAGGAGGAGTCCTGCTGGAAGGTGCTGCTGAAGGCTGCTCTGGTGCCGTGGGGTGTGTGGGCGGCAGGGTGCAGCCTGCTTTGGCTCTTCGGGTCAGGATCATCACAGAATGCATCAGGCTGGAAGGGATGCTCAAAGGTCATCTTGTCCAAGTCCCCTGAGGCACCAGGGACACCCCCAGCCAGAGCAGGCTGCTCAGGGCTCCATCGACTTGGACCCTCAGTGTCTCCAGGGATGTGGCCTCCATCCCCTCCCTGGGCAGCCTGCTCCAGGGTCTCCCCAGCCTCACTGCAGAGCTTCCTCCTGGTGTCCAGCCCAACTCTGCCCTGCTCCCGTTTCAAAGCACTGCCTCTTGTCCTGTCACTCCAAGCTCTTCTGAACAGTCCCTCCCCAGCCAGCCTGGAGCTGCCCTTCAGATATTGAAATGCAGCTCTAAGGTCTCCCTGCAGCCTTCTCCTCTCCAGGCTAAACAGCCCCAACTGTCCCAGCCTGTCCCTGTAGATCTTCTCCAGACCTCTGATCATCTTTGTGGGATCCTCTGGACCCTCTCCATCAGGACCATGTCCTTCCTATGTTGAGGGCTCCAGAAGCAGACACAGCTCTGCAGGTGAGGTCTTAGCAGAGCAGAGCAGAGGGGCAGGATCCCTCTCTCAGGGTTTGCCATTCTGCTTTGTTTGCAGCCCGGGCTATGGTTTGCCTGGGGGCTGCAGGGGCCCAGTACAGGTTCTTGTGCAGGAGTCTCTATGGAGCTGGTTCTAGCTGCACCACTCACTGGGTGTCTGTGGGATCCTTTCTTGCAGGTGTCACCTGCACATGTGGGATGTGATCATAGAATTGTCAGGGCTGGAAGGGACCTCAAGGCTCAGCCAGCTCCAACCCCCTGCCATGGGCAGGGACACCTCACACCAGAGCAGGTTGCTCACATCACCTCCAGCCTGGCTGCAAACACCTCCAGGCAGGAGGCTTCCACCACCTCCCTGGGCAGCCTGTGCCAGGCTCTCACCACCCTCATGGGCAACAACTTCTTCCTCCCAGCCTACCTACATCTCCCCACTTCTAGTTTTGCTCCTTACCCCCAGTCCCATCACTCCCTCATGCCTTCAGAAGTCCCTCCCCTGCAGATCCTGGAAGGCCACAATTAGGTCTCCTCAGAGCCTTCTCCTCTCCAGCCTGCACAACCCCAACTCCCTCAGTCTGCCCTCCCAGCAGAGCAGCTCCAGCCTTCTGCTCCTCCTCGTGGCCCTTCTCTGGACACCTTCCAGCCCCTCCAGAGCCTTCCTGGCACAGAGGCTCCAGCACTGGACCCAGAGCTGCAGCTGTGGCCTCAGCAGAGTGGAGCAGAGGGGCACAATCCCCTCCCTGGCCCTGCTGGCCACACTTCTCTTGCTGCAGCCCAGGCTCTGCTTGGCTCTCTGGGCTGCAAGTGCTCCCTGCTGGCTCCTGCTGAGCTTCTCCTCCCCCAGCACCCCCAAGGCCTTTTCTCCAGGGCTGCTCTCCAGCCAGTCCCTGCCCAGCCTCTATCAGTGCTTGGGGTTGCCCTGCCCCAGCTGCAGGACCTTGCCCTTGGTCTTGTTGAACCTCCTGAGGTTGTCCTGGGCCCAGCTCTGCAGCCTGTGCAGGTCCCTCTGGATGGATCCTTGCCTCCAGCTGTCAGCTGCACCACACAGCTTGGTGCTGAGGCTGCACTCAGAGCCACTGTCCCTGGCACCAAGATGCTGAACAGGACTGGTCCAGTCCTGATCCCGGAGGGACTCCACTTGTCCCTGGCCTCCACTGGGACATGGACCATTGTCAGCCACCCTTTGGGTGCAGCCATCAAGCCAGTTCTGTATCACTGAATGGTCCTTCCATGGACCACATCCTGCCCCAGCCTGGGGACCAGGATGTGGTGTGGGACAGTGTCAAAGGCTTTGCTCAGGTCCAGGTCAATGACCTCAGTTGCTCAGCCATCATCTCTTGATGTTGTGACCTTGTCACAGAAGGCCACCAGGGTTGTCAGGCAGGATTGGCCCTTGGTGCAGCCCTGCTGCTTGTGCCCAATCACCTCTTGATCTTCTGCCTCAGCAGTGCCTGCAGGATCTGCTCCATGATCTCCCCAGGCACAGAGGTGACACTGCCTGGCCTGTGGTCCCCTGGGTCATCCCTCTTTCCCTTCCTGAAACTGGGAGTTATGTTTCCCCTTTCCCAGTCCCTGGGGACCTCCCCAGCCTGCCAGGACTTTTGGAGTTTGATGGAGAGTGGCCTAGCAACCTCCTCCCCAGCTCCCTCAGCACCCCTGGCTGTATCCCCTCGGGTCCCAGGGACCTGAACACTTTCATGTTCTGCAGATGGTCACAACCTGCTCTTCACTCACCAGGGGCAGTTCCTTCCTCCAGTCTCTGCCATCATCTTCCACGATTCCAGGAGTGCAGCTGGAACCCTTGCCAGTGAAGACTGAGGTGAAGAAGTCCTTGAGCACCTCAGCCTTCTCCATGTCACTTGTCTCCAGCTCAGCTGTTTGCTCTCTGAGGGGCCCACACCTTCCCCAGGCTGCTTTTCACCATTGCTGTACCTACAGAAATGTTTCCTGTTCCCCTGGATCTCCCTGGCTGCATTTGATCCTAACTGAGCTTTAGCTTTCCTCACCAGGTCCCTTGCTGCCCAGGCAGCTTCCTTACATGCCCCCACTCCAGCTGTCCTCTCTTCCACTCCTTGTAGAGCTTCTTCTTATGTGAGCCAGGGACTGAGAGAGCCTTGAGCTGAGCAGTCAGTAGATGTCAGCAGAAACTGAGCCATTCCTCACCCAGTTCCTCACTGGAGCTGGCAGTGTGTTTACCAGCACCCAGTGTGGATCTGCTTAGCCCCTTGGTGATCCATCTCCTGGTCAGTATTCTTTCCTGGGTGTAAGCAGACCATACAAGAGAGGATCCTGCAGCTTCCCTGGCTTTATTTCCTGGGCACCACCTGCTCTCTGGCTCTGCAGCGGGCCTCTGACCATTTGCTGCATGGCTTTCCTCCATGGGCTCTGCTGCAGCAGCCCCTGGAGCTGCCCAGTGTTCAGGGCTGTAGCTGTTGCTCCTGGGTGTTGCTCTCCTTCCTCAGAACTCCAGTTGGGTCCCAGGATGAGCCTGAATCTATGTTGTAGTAGTCACAGGATGGTAGGGGTTGGGAGTGACCTCCGGAGATCATCCACTCCAATTCCCTGCCAAGGGTCACACAGGAACACATCCAGGAGGGATTTGAAAGTCTCCAGAGAGGGAGACTCCACCACCTCTGGGCAGCCTGCTCCAGGGCTGCCACCCTTAAATTAAAGAAGTTTCTCCTGTTTAGATGGAGCTTCTCACCTTCACCTTGTTGGGAGAGGATGTTGGTCAGTCAGAGGGCAGAAGGGCTCTGCAGAGGGACCTCGACCAGCTGGACAGATGGGCAGAGTCCAACAGGATGGCATTCAACAAGTCCAAGTGCCAGGGGCTGCACTTTGGCCACAGCAACCCCATGCAGAGCTACAGGCTGGGGGCAGAGGGGCTGAGAGCTGCCAAACAGAGAGGGACCTGGGGGTGCTGACTGACAGCTGCCTGAACATGAGCCAGCAGTGTGCCCAGGGGGCCAAGAAGGCCAATGGCATCCTGGCCTGCATCAGGAATGGTGTGGCCAGCAGGAGCAGGGAGGTCATTGTGCCCTGTGCCCAGCACTGGTTAGGCCACACATTGAGTGCTGTGTCCAGTTCTGGGCCCCTCAGGTTAGGAAGGACATTGAGACACTTGAAGGTGTCCAGAGAAGGGCAACAAGGCTGGGGAGAGGCCTTGAGCACAGCCCTGTGAGGAGAGGCTGAGGGAGCTGGGGTTGCTTAGCCTGGAGAAGAGGAGGCTCAGGGGAGACCTCATTGCTCTCTACAACTACCTGAAAGGTGGTTGTAGCCAGGTGGGGGTTGGTCTCTTCTCTCTAGCAACCAGCACCAGAACAAGAGGACACAGTCTCAAGCTGTGCCAGGGGAGGTTTAGGCTGGAGGTGAGGAAAAGTTCTTCCCAGAGAGAGTGATTCGCCATTGGGATGTGCTGCCCAGGGAGGTGGTGGAGTCACCATCCCTGGAGGTGTTCAAGAGGGGACTGGATGTGGCACTTGGTGCCATGGTCTAGTCATGGGGTCTGTGGTGACAGGTTGGACTCGATGATCTTTGAGGTCTCTTCCAGCCTGGGTGATACTGTGAGACTGTGACACTGTGATACCTTTGTGCCCCTTTGTCCCTGGGCCCCGCTGAACAGAGCCTGGCCCCGTCCTCCTGGCCCCCACCCTTGATCACCATTGATGAGGTCCCCCTCAGGCTGCTCTTTTGCAGACCAAAAAGCCCCAACCCTCTCAGCCTTTCCTCCTGACAGAGGTGTTCCAGACCCCCTCAGCATCTTTGTAGCCCTTCTCTGTACCCTCTCCAGGAAATCCTTGAACTGGGGAGCCCAGGACTGGACAGAGTATTGCAGATGTGGCCTCCCCCGGCCAGGACAGAGGGAAGTTTGGAGGTGTGAGTGATCTTGACCCAGACTGTTGCCCTGCAGGCACCTTGGGCTGCTGGAGCAGACCTTCCTGCTCTGACTCCTAGCCCTGCCTGGCTCCCAGCTGTGGTGGCTGTGGCTGTTCCTTTGGTGCCTCCCCTTGTCTCAGTGCTTAGCTTCCAGGACATGCAGTGGAGCTCTCATCGATATTCTCCAGGGCACTCCGAGTCTAGCTGCTCTGAAGCCCCAGAATCTGTGCTCTCCTTTCTCAGGAGCTTCTCAGATCTGATCAGATCAGGATGCTCCTGAGCCTCTGATGTGTGGAACTAAGCCTCTCATGCTTGTGAAGATAGGAACACCGCAGCATTTGCTCGTGTTGGCTGCTCAGCAAGTCACACTGGGGAGTTCCTCCTCTCCTGACATGCTCACCCCTGCCTTGCTGTGCTGTTGGTGTCATCTCCACCAGCCCCTGAGTCATTGGAATTTTGGAAGCATCAGGCTCCTGGCTTCCACCTCTGGGGTTCTGTTGTGATTGTAAAGATGTGTAGCAACCTCCCCAATCCATAGCCCAAATTTAGTGCCCTGGATCTCTGCCCAAATACATGTCAGATGCAAACTCTTTAAGCTGTTTCCTCTCCTCTCTGGGTTCTGTTTTCTCCCATCTGAAGGAGGCTCAGGGGGAATCTCAGCAGTGCTCACAAATACCTCAGGGCTGGGGGTCAGGAGGATGGGGCCAGGCTCTTCTCAGTGGTCCCCAGTGCCAGGACAAGAAGTACTGGGAATGAAGTTGAACACAAGGAAGTTCCATCTGAATGTGAGAAGCAACTTCTGGAGTAAGGGTGAGAGAGGCCTGCAGCAGGCTGCCCAGAGAGGTTGTGGAGTCTCCTTCCCTGGAGAATCTCAACAGCCACCTGGATGTGTTCCTGTGTGACCTGCTCTGGCAGGGGGGTTGGACTGGATGACCTTCAGAGGTCCTTTCCAGCCCCCACCATGCTGTGACTCTGTGATCTCTCTCTCCAGCCAGAGCTGTTTGCTCTCCCTCCTCCAGGGACTCCACAGTGGCACTGAGGAGAGGAAGGCTCTTTGCTGCTACCTCTTCAGAGGCTGGAGCCAGGCAGCTGGCACACTGCTGCTGCTCCTCTGCTGGCTCACATGGCAAATGTTCAGTTTCCATTAACCATTCCAGAAGACATTTAGCTGCTTCGATGGCAAATGCCCTCAGGCAGTGAATGAGCTGTCACCAGAGGGATCTCCTTGCCTCTCTGCGGAGCTGGGAGCAGATGTTTGGGTCACTGAGGGACCACACTGAGTGTCACTGAGCACAGGCCAGGGCAGCTGCTGAACCACAAACCACTGGAGACTGGGAGGGCTTCTAGGGCAAGGATTGCTGTGTGCAGGTACAGGCTGAGCAGGGACTGGCTGGAGAGCAGCCCTGGGGAAAAGGCCTTGGGGGTGCTGGGGGAGGAGAAGCTCAGCAGGAGCCAGCAGGGAGCACTTGCAGCCCAGAGAGCCAAGCAGAGCCTGGGCTGCAGCAAGAGAAGTGTGGCCAGCAGGGCCAGGGAGGGGATTCTGCCCCTCTGCTCCACTCTGCTGAGGCCACAGCTGCAGCTCTGGGTCCAGTGCTGGAGCCTCTGTGCCAGGAAGGCTCTGGAGGTGCTGGAAGGTGTCCAGAGAAGGGCCACGAGGAGGAGCAGAGGGCTGGAGCTGCTCTGCTGTGAGGACAGACTGAGGGAGTTGGGGTTGTGCAGGCTGGAGAGGAGAAGGCTCTGAGGAGACCTAATTGTGGCCTTCCAGGACCTACAGGGGGCTCCAGGAAAGCTGGGGAGGGACTTCTGAAGGCATGAGGGAGTGATGGGACTGGGGGTAAGGAGCAAAACTAGAAGTGGGGAGATGTAGATAGGCTGGGAGGAAGAAGTTGTTGCCCATGAGGGTGGTGAGAGCCTGGCACAGGCTGCCCAGGGAGGTGGTGGAAGCCTCCTGCCTGGAGGTGTTTGCAGCCAGGCTGGAGGTGGCTGTGAGCAACCTGCTCTGGTGTGAGGTGTCCCTGCCCATGGCAGGGGTTGGGACTGGCTGAGCCTTGAGGTCCCTTCCAACCCTGACCATTCTATGATTCAATTCTATGATTCTAGGCAGGAGCCATTGGCTGCTCAGGACTTGGAGAGCTGAGACAATCACAGAATGGTTTGGGTTGGAAGGGCCCTCAAAGGTCATCCAGGCCTTGTTCCTTGTTGTCCTTGTGACCTAAACCGGTCACACTTGTGTTGTTTCCTGTGAGTGGTGTCTCGTTTAGCAGGTCACAATCTGAGCTGTTGTTCATCCTCCCATCCACTCCTACTTCACCTAAGCAGCCTCAGCATGACTCCTGGGGTGTGTTTGGATCCCTCCTTCTTTCTTCAGCAGATAAACCAAAGGGAGCTGAGGGACTGGTGGTCCTCAGTTCTGCCTCCCTGAATGCATTATTTAAGCAGCTTCTCAGGCAGGGCTGCACCCTGTGATGCTGTGACAGTGATTGCTGCTTCTTCTGCATTTCAATTGCTTCTCTTCACTGGGAACCACTCTCCTTCCTTAACACTTTCGAAGCAGCTCATCCTGTCCTTCCTGCAGAGCAATGATTTCCTCATGTTCAGGTGGAACCTTCTGGCTTCCAGGCTGTGCCCTTTGCCCCTTGTGCTGTCCCTGGGCACCACTCAGCAGAGCCTGGCCCCAGCCTCTTGCCCCCACAGCTCCTTCAGCTCTTGCTGAGCATTGCTCAGCTGCCCTCTGGGGCTGCTCTTCTGCAGGCTCTCAGCCCCAGGGCTCTCAGCCTTTGCTGCTCCCAGAGCTGCTCCAGGCCCCTCAGCAGCTCTGCAGCCTCCCCTGGACCCTCTCCAGCAGTTCTCTGTCTCTCTTGAAGTGGGGAGCCCAGACCTGGACCCAGGACTCCATTTGTGGCCTCTCTAAAGCAGATCAGAGAGGGAAGAGACCATCTCTCACCCTGCTGGCCACACTCTCCTTCTGCAGCCCAGGACCCCTTTGACCAGGGCACATTGCTGCCTCATGGGGAACTTCTTGTCCCCCAGCACTCCCAGCTCCTTCTCCTTGGAGATGCTTCCCAGCAGGTCCCCCCTCAGCTGTGCTGCTGCAGGAGGTTGTTCCTGCCCAGGCCAGGCCCCTGCCCTTGCCCTTGGTGGCCTTCTTGGGCTTGTGTAACCTTAGACAATGAAAGGTCCTAAATTTTGGCCCCTGCCAGCCTTGCTCATACTCTTTCATTCAGCATGGTGCTGGCTTAGGTGCTGTGTGCTGACAGAGAGGAGCTGTGTGCTGGAGGAGCCCTCCAGTGGCATCTGCCTGATGAAAATGTCAGTTTCAGCTTGTCCTGGTTCTGGTCTGAGGTAGATCCGGATCAAGCTTTCCAAGCCAGCTCAAGTGCCTTGAATTATGAGGTTCTTGAAAGCTTACTGCAGCAGATGTAGTTGGGGTCTGTCTCCAAGGCTGGTGCCCCAGATGCAGGGAGTGTGGAGGTTTTTCCATGCAGTAAATTTCCTCTGCTATCAGAGCTGGGCTGGCTCTCTGGGCTTGTTCGTGGAGCACCTCTCTTTCCAAACCGTCCTTGACCCGGGTCCAAGCATACATCCCGCCGCTCAGATGTGTACCAAACGCAGCCGGTGTGCAGGCTGGGCGGGAGGGCTGAGCTGCCAGTGCCCCAGGACGAGGCAGTCCCTCGCGTGTGCCGGGGCCGCCGCGCTGCCTCCCGTCCGCCTTGACTCAGCAGGTTTCGGCGGGGTTCGCCCGGCAGGGGAGCGGGCACGGCTGCCTCCCCAGCCCCGCGCTCGGTAGAAAGCCTCTAAACGACCATCCCAGCTGTGTCTAATGTTCACAGGAGAACAGGATACATCCTGCTGCCCTGCCAGCTCCCCTGCTGCCTGCCCCTGCGGCTGAATGGGAAGTGAGGGAGCCAGGGACAGCCTCTCGCACGGCACCAGCGCCGCTGGGAGCAGCTGGCGGCAGCCGGGAGCGCAGGGCTGCAGGTAACCGCTGCGCGGAGGAGCAGCCAGCGCCTCAGCCCTCTTGTGTAGTCTGCTTGGGCGACTGTTTGATGTGCAGGACCTCTTTCATCTGAGACTTGGCAGGCTGTGCTTTCCTGGTCCTTTCAGCTCTTTTTGGAGGGAGAGGCAGGGATGTTTTTTTCATTAGGGGGGAGATGTGGAGCGAAAGTCATTTGCAATCTGTAATTAGGTTCTCAATTGTAAGCAGCAAAACTTTCCAGGAAGGGATGAGCCCCCCTTTGGCACGAGAATGAGAGGACTGGACTGTGGCTGGTTTGCTGCCCAGCCTGCGAAGCTCTGAGCAAATTCCCTGGGACACAGCCCGAGCTGCAGTCGCACCTGCCCGAGCAGAGCCAGCCCCAGAGCTGCTGCAGCAGCGAGAGACCTTGCAGGCCATGCAGCCCAGCCCTTACCCAGCCCTGCCGGGCCACCACTGAGCCAAAGGCTCTCAGCACCACCTCCCACAGCTTTGAGACCCCTCCGGGGATGGGGACTCCACCACTGCCCTGGGCAGCCTGGGCCAGGCCTGGACAACCCTTTTGGGGAAGAAATTGTTCCTCATGAACAGCTTAAACCTCCCATGGTGCAACTTGAGGCCTTATCCTCTTCTCCTATCACTTGTTACTTGGGAGAAGAGACCTAACTCCAACCTCCTCTCAGGCAGCTGCAGAGAGCAATGAGGTCTCCCTCAGCCTCCTCTGCTCCAGGCTCAACACCCCCAGCTCCCTCAGCTGCTCCTCCCCAGCCCTCTTCTCCAGACCCTTCCCCAGCTCTGTTGCCTTTCTCTGGACCTGCTCCAGCCTCTCAATGTCCTTCTTGGAGTGAGGGCCCAGAACCGAACCCAGTCCTCCCGCTGTGGCCTCCCCAGTGCCCAGTCCAGGGGCACAATCCCTGCCCTGCTCCTGCTGGCCAGGCCAGGGTGCTGTTGGCCTTCTTGGCCAGCTGGGCACCCCCTGGCTGGTCACCAGCTGGCTGCTGGTGGTCACCTCGGGCATTCCTTGTCTGGGTGAAGCTCATCGGAGTGGCTGGCTGGAGGAGCTCAGCTGTGCTGGGCAGCAGGGCTGTGTCAGCCTTGCAGTGACTCACGGCTCACCCTGCACTGATTAAAATCAGGCAATGATTTAATCAACGCTTTCACTAACGAGCAGACTCCAGCCCTGGCTTGGGGGAGGCTGTAAATCAGGATGTAAATAGAAACCTCCAGAATGCTTTTGTCAGCCAAGAGGTTCCAGTTTGTCACAACTCTTCCCCTGCCACCAGGACGTGGTTTTGCAATTAGAAAGCAGTGCTCAGTCCAAAGGCTGTGTTCTGTTACACAGACAAAAAGCTGCTGTCAGGCTGCAGCTCAACCTGGGCTGGTGGTGGGAATGACTTAAATAAACCAACCCAGGAGCAACTGAGAAAGGAAGGGGGGAGGGGGAAAAACCCAGCAAGGATTTTCCTGTGTAAAGCAATTCAGTGCAAGGCTTACCCCAAGTATGCTGCACGGGGAAGTGGATGTAAAACAAACAGAAGGTAAAGCAAAGCAAAGCAAAACAAAGCCATCAGCAAGGTGGTGAGAAATCACAGGCAGCTGGCAAATGGATTGAGAATTTGGGAAGGAACCCAAGGAGCTGATGAAAAGCATTTCCTGAGGGGTGCTTACAGCTCCTGACATGGGGAGTCTGGCACCAGCTCCCTTTGCTGCAGGCTTTTGGGGTGGTTCTCATTATCTGCTCTTCATGTTTTGACCAAATGCATGAAATCAAGAAAGTGATAAGCTTGAGAGGAAATGGATTAAAGAAGAGTTTGAGAGAAGGAAAGGGCTTTGAGTTAGAGAGAAACAACAACTGCTAAATCATGTGGAGAACAAATGGCCCAGAGCAGACACCGGCATAAATCTCTTTAAAAACAAAGAGAGAGCTTAGAACATCTCAGACCTGAGGGGGAAGGGTCAGAGGCTGGAGAAGGCTCCCCAAGACTTGCTGGGGATGGGATTGATGAGGCTGCTGCTGGGCAAGCTGGCAACCAACCGTGCTGAGCCAAATGGACTAAAGCAAAGTGATCAAAAGAGAGAACTGTGAGGAGCAGAGCTCGGCCAGGCCAAGTGCCAGCTCCTGCACTTGGGTCACACCAACCCCAGGAAAGCTCCAGGCTTGGGGCAGAATGGGTGGAAACTGCCCAGAATCACAGAAACATTCAGGTTGGGAGAGACCCTCAGGATCACCCAGTCCAACCCAGAACCCTACTCTGCAGGGGTCACCCCTAAACCATACCCCCAAGCACCACAGCCAAACCACCTTCAAACACGGCCAGGCTCGGGGACTGCAGCACCTCCCTGGGCAGCACATTCCAGTGCCTGACCGCTCTTGAGGGGAAAAAATGGTTCCTACTGTCCAGACTAAACCTACCCTGCTGCAGCCTGAGGCCATCCCCTCTTGTTCTGTCACTAATGACCTGTGAGCAGAGACCAGCAGCAGCCTCTCCACAACCTCCTTGCAGGTGTAGACAGCAATGAAGTCTCCCCTCAGCCTCTTCTGTTTCACACTGCCCATCCCCAGCTCCTTCAGTCACTCTCCATCAGATTTCTTCTCCAGGCCCTTCCCAGCTTCTTTGCCCTCCTCTGCCCTGGCTCCAGCACCTCCACAGCTCTCTTGTATGGAGGTGCCCAGAACTGAACTCTGTACTTGAAGTGTGGCCTCCCCAGAGCTGAGCACAAGGGCTGGGTACAGGCCCATCGGAAAAGGACCTTGAGGTGCTGGTTGACAGCAGAAGTTGAGCCAGGGGGTGCCCAGGTGGGCAAGAAGGGCACCAGCAGCCTGGCCTGGATCAGCAATGGTGTGGCCAGCAGGAGCAGGGCAGGGGTTGTGCCCCTGGACTGGGCACTGGGGAGGCCACAGCTGGAATCCTGGGTTCAGTTTTAGGTCCCTCACTCCAAGAAGGACACTGAGGGCTGGAGCAGGGCAGAGTAGGGCTGCAGAGCTGGGGAAGGGTCTGGAGAAGAGGGCTGGGGAGGAGCAGCTGAGGGAGCTGGGGGTGTTCAGCCTGGAGCAGAGGAGGCTGAGGGAGAGCTCATTGCTCTCTGCAGCTGCCTGAGAGGAGGTTGGGTTAGGTGGGGGTTGCCTCTGCTCCCAAACTATGAAGTGATAGGATGAGAGGAAATGGCCTCAGGTTGCCCCAGGGGAGATTTAGGGACTCAGAAGAAACTTCTTCACTGAAAGGGTTCTGAAAGCCTGGCCCAGGCTGCCCAGGGAGGCGGATGAATCCCTGGATGTGTTTCAAAGAGGTAGAGATGTGGTGCTGAGGGACATGGTTCAGCACCAGCCTTGGGAGAGGTAAGGAATGGTTGGACTGGGTGATCTTGAAGGGCTTTTCCAACCCAAATGATTCTAATCCAGGGCTGGTGCTGCCTTCCCAGTGACCTGACCCAGCTCAGAGCTTGCTAGCCGGGACTGGTGGAAAGCGGAGCCACGAAGTGTGCCGAGAACTGAAGCGACTTTAAAGGAAGGGGTTAAAGAGAGGTCTGAATCCCAGTGCAGAGCAAGCAGAGGAAATCTTTGCAAGATCCCAGCTGAAAGTGCAGAGTGTAATTTACATTCCCAGTGTGGTAAGAATGTGAGCATTAGTGTGGAATGAGCTAAAACCTTGGGGAAGACTGGGCTCCCCCAAAGCCCTGCGGTGTGTGGTGCAGTAGGCTCCTGGGTGAGAGGAAATTGCCCTGCAATTGCAGCTCTGAGTGATTAAACCTCGGAGTGGTTTGTAATCATTACCTAAAACGTGCTCCCAAGAGCTGCCTGCTCTGCAGACTTCTCCACCTCCTCTGGCTGGGTTTGGTGGCTGCCCAGGTGGGTGCCAAGGCGCTGAGCGTTGCCGGGGCGTGCGGGGGAGCAGGGCTGGGAGCGGCGTGTGGGCAGTGGGCACCTCCGGACCTGCGCTCTGCCGTCTCTCCCCATCAGGATGCGTGCCTGAAACGTTTGTGTTGGACCCAAGCGAACACTCAGCTGGGGATGAGCTGCTGATTCATGTGAAACACACACACAGGGCTTGCCTGAAGTGCTTGTGGAGCCTCCAAGCCTTGGAAAGCTTTAAGAGCCACTTAGGCAAACATGTCAGGAATGATAAGAGCAGAGCTGATGCTGCCGTGGGAAGGGAGAGGCTGGGCAGATGCTGCCAAGGCCCTGGCCCCACAACTGGAGGTCAGGGAGACAGTTCAGAATGAAATGAAAAAACCCAACCCAACAACCACCGAACCTGAGCCAAGAACCTGGCCGAGAATCACTCCTGTTGCGAGCAAGCACAGGAGAAGAATGTGAGCCACTTGCACTCCCTGAGCCTCAGCCCCCACACCCCCACCCCAAAAACAACAGGGCCTGAAATAGCATCCCCTCGGTGAAGTGACTCAGAGGTTTGCTCTGACAGGCTGCTGGGTAAGCTGCATTGTTGTGAGTGATTTGCTGCTCAGCCCGGTGACATTTATTGCTTTCTGGATGAAAAGGAGAGAGGTCCCCGGGGCCTGTTTAGGGTTTGTTCCTCTGTACTTTGCAGGGAGGTTTCCGCATTCAGCGGGGGAGGGAGTGTGTGCTGGCACCCCCGCCCTCCACATGGATGGAGTTACACTCAGCAAAGCCTCTGCTCCTCTCTGTTGGGCAATGTGTACAAAAAGGCTTATTCAGCAGCTGCTAAAGAGGCGAGAGGGATGTGAGGCTCCTGCCCCTTCGCCTGCCTGCCTTGCTCCCCTCGCCGGCTGGTGGGAGCGGAGAGCTTGCCCTGAGGAGTTACCCCCGGGGGCTCCGTGCCCCGTGCCAAGCTGCAGCCCACTCGTGGCATTCAATCCACCCTTGGCACAAGCACTGTGGAAGTGGCTGGTGGAGCAGTGGGACTGGCAGCTGTGCTGGAGCTCAGCCTGGAGAGAAGGCTCCAGGGAGACCTCAGAGATGTATTTCAATATCTGAAGGGCACCCAGGGGAAGGCTGGGGAGGGACTGTTGAGAAGGGCTTGGAGTGACAGGACAAGGGGCAAGGGTTTGAAACGGCAGCAGGGCAGAGTTAGGTTGGACATCAGGAGGAAGCTCTGCACAGCGAGGCTGGGGAGACTCTGGCACAGGCTGCCCAGGGAGGTGGTGGAGGCTGTACCCCTGCAGACATTCAAGGTCAGCCTGGATGTGTCCCTGGGCAGCCTGCTCTAGCTGGAGGTGTCCCTGCTGCCTGCAGGGGTCTTGGACAAGATGACCTTTGAGGATTCTTTTCAACCCAAGGCAATCTCTGAACCTGCAAATCTGGGCTGGGGAGGGAGCTGCTGGCAAGCCTAAGCTCTCAGCTGCAGGGAATGAGGCCAGCAGGGGCTGGGGGAGAAATTGATGTCATTGGGTTGACCTAGGACCCACCCACACGTGTGCCCAGCCCCACCATGGACATGTGGGAGATGACTGTCATCTCCCACTTGTGCAGTGCTCCTGGACCACCTCCTCCCTTCTGCTCTCAGAGGTGTTGTGGCTGGTGACTGCTTGCAGCTGTGGGAAGAGCCTGGGATGAGGATTGTAGGTTCAGGAAGGAAGATACCTTCTGGTGTAGAGGTCACAGAACCACAGAGCTGTCAGGGTTGGAAGGGAACTCAAGGCTCAGCCAGTCCCAAACCCCCTGCCATGGCCAGGGACACCTCACACTACAGCAGGTTGCTCACAGCCACCTCCAGCCTGGCTGCAAACACCTCCAGACAGGAGGCTTCCACCACCTCCCTGGGCAGCCTGTGCCAGGCTCTCACCACCCTCATGGGGAACAACTTCTTCCTAATGTCTAATCTCAGTCTCCCCTCCTCTAGCTTGGATCCATTCCCCCCAGTCCTAATACTACCCAACACCCTCAGAAGTCCCTCCCCAGCTTTCTTGTAGCCCCCTGCAGATCCTGGAAGGCCACAAGAAGGTCTCCTCAGAGCCTTCTCCTCTCCAGACTGCACAACCCCAACTCTCTCAGTCTGTCCTCATGGCAGAGCAGCTCCAGCCCTCCAGATCATCTCTAGTCCAGGGAGGCTGCAAAGCTGCTGAGGGGCCTGGAGCAGCTCTGTGAGGGGGAAAGGCTGAGAGCCCTGAGTTCCATCTGAAGTTGAGGAGAAAGTTGTTTGGTGTGCAGGTGACAAAGCCCTGGAGCAGGCTGCCCAGAGAGCTTGTGGAGTCTCTTTCACTGGAAATCTTCCATCCCCCCCTTGGGCATTGTGCTCCTGGGCAAGCTGCTGGGGTGCCCCTGATGAGATGATCTCCAGAGATCCCTTCCAAACTCTACCTTTCTGTGATCTAGTTGCAGGTGTCCCTGCTTCCTGCAGGGAGGTTGACTGGATGACCTGTAAAGGTCTCTTCCAGCCCTAATGATCTGTGATTGCATGGAGAAGCCTTCCTCTTGCAGAAGCAGAAACCTAAGGGAATAATTCATCAGCAAGGCCCAGTCCCCTCAGCCTGGCAGTGTCTGCTCACTCCCAGCTGCCTTGCTGGCTGAGGCAGCTCCAAGGAGCAATAAGTTCCAGGCAGAGCCCAAGGGCTCCAAAAGCCTCTACCAGAATGGTGAGCAGAGGGGTAGCAGTGCCAGCATTCAAGTAATGCTGTCCCAGGTGGTGCCAGCAATGATTCAATCATCTTCCACTCCTAGCAGTTCTTCCTCCTTGCTTCTCACTCCTGGAGTTTCCACTCCTGGTGGAGTTTCCTGGGCAGTGACTGAGGTCAGGCTTCAATTTCACCACTGTCCTCCTCTGCTCTTCCAGTCCCTTGCGAGTCCTTCCCCACCCTCCTCAGGACACCGAACATTTCCCTTCTGACCGCAGCAACTGCGGTGTCAGCAATTCCTTTCGACTCTTCTAATTTCCTCTGACAACTGCCTGGCAGAGCAAACAGCTGCAGCAGGAGGCTGTGGCCCCTTTTCCATGCAGTTTGGCAGGGTGTTGCTGCTCCGAGGTGAGGCTGCTCCCTAGGGCGCTGCTGGAGGCTCCCTGAGGTTTGAAGCTACTCCGTGCCTCCTACTGGTGCTAGCTCTGGGTAGGTAGATCACCTCTGACTCTCTGTGGAGGCTATTTGAGGGAATCCACTGCATAGCTCAACCTATTTGGTTAGGATGGAGCTGTGGAGATGTGATGCTGAGGGCCATGGTTTAGTGGTGAGCTGGCAGTGCTGGGCTAAGGGTTGGACTGGATGATCTTCAAGGTCTCTTCCAACCAAACCCATTCTGTGATTCTGTGGTGACTCGGAAGAGCTGATGCTTAGTCTCAGGCTTTGCTCTGTGCCTCCTGGATGAGCCTCTGTGACATTCTCTGGTCTGTGATGATGCAGAGGGGAGGGATCCTCCATCTCACACACCTCTCTTCAGACACACAGTTCCCAGTTGTATGCCAGGTTAGAGCCAAGTGATGGATAAGTGATCCTAGCAGTGCTTGTGGGCATCTCATCAGTGCTGATCAATGTGTGATGCACAGGGGTCAAAAGGCTGTGGCCAGACTCTTCTCAGTGGTGGATGAGGGGCAACAGGCACAAGGTGGAACCCAGGAGGTTCCACGGGGAGATGAGGAGAAAGTTGTTTGTTGTGAGGGTGCTGGAGGCCTGGAGCAGGCTGCCCAGAGAGGCTGTGGAGTGTCACAGTATCACAGTCTCACTAAGGTTGGAAGAGACCTCGAAGATCATCAAGTCCAACCTGTCACCACAGACCCCATGACTAGACCATGGCACCAAGTGGTCTCTTGTAGAGAGCCAGATGGTCTTCCCTCAGGCTCCTTTGGTCCATGCTGAACAACCCCAGTTCCCTCAGACTTGTGTTCTAGACCCTTCACCAGCTCCAGCACCTGAATGTCCTCAATGTGAGGGGCCCAAAACTGAAGCCAGTATTCAAGGTGCAGCCTCAAATTGGTCTCCATGGTCCAAGCCACGGCTGGCAGGACATGGGGCTTTTCTGTAGGGCTCAGTCATGAGCAGTCCCATTTCTGAATGCCAAAGAAATTAAGTTTCTGATGTCTAAGTGGCTTCACAACAAAGCAATGAGTGCAGTCCTTGTGTGGAGAGCTTCCAACCCCCCTGGGCATTGTGCTGCTGGGCACTGTGCTGTGGGTGCCCTGCTTTAGCGGGGGTGGACTGGATGAGCTCCAGAGGTCCCTTCCAGCCCCTCCATGCTGGGGTGCTGTGAGTGGCAGCTGCTTATTATACATTAGCAGGAAAAAAAATCTAAGTAAGCAAATAGACCTGGGGGTGGGAGTGCAGCTTCTCTGCACTGTAATTCAGCTGTCCTCAGGACCCTACCTAGGGCATGGCAGACTGCCAGCAAACCTCTGAAATGGAAGTCTGAGGAGCTGAGTTGAGAGGGCCCAGGCTGTGCATGTCTGGGGAGAATCTCATCACACACACAGGGGCTGAGGGTCCTCGCTTCTCCTGTAGTGCAGCTGGTAAAGCAAGGGCAGTGCTGGGTTTGGCTTACAGGGCTTCAAACCCTGCAAAAGGACTACAAAGAAGAAAATCCACTGTGAAGCTGACTGCCTGAAGTGCACAGAGTGATGAAGGAGTGGAGGAGTCCTTGGATGCAGGGTCACAGCAGGGAGGCTTATTGTGAGGGGAGAGAATCCCAGATTTACAGCATGGTGAAGGTTGGAAGGGACCACTGGGGATCACCCAGTCCAACCCCTGCTCCAGCAGGGCACCCACAGCAGCTTGCCCAGCAGCACAGTGCCAAGGGAGGTTGGAAGCTCTCCACACAAGGACACTCCACAACCTCTCTGGGCAGCCTGCTCCAGGCCTCCAGCACCCTCACCACAAACAACTTTCTCCTCCTCTCCAGGTGGAACCTCCTGGGTTCTGGGCACTGCCCCATCCACTGCCACCTATGCAATGGCCACAAGCCCTCTGATAACCTTCCCCTTGCCCCCACTGCTGAAAAGTAACATAGCTGTTGGAAAGAACTGGAAAGTAGCCTCCAGGGCTACCTGTCCACACATTTCCTTCACCCTTGGGCCTTGCAGCATTTATCAGAAGCCTGCCCCAGGAAGGCTCCTGGCTCCTTGTCCCCGCTGCAGAGGTGCAAGGACAAGAGCAGTTTTCACCTGGCCCTAAGTTCCTCTAGTAAAGCAAAACTTCTCACCCAGCACTGACCTGCCCAAGTCTCCACAATGCCTCCAGGGCTACCTGTCCACACATTTCCTTCACCCTTGGGCCTTGCAGCATTTATCAGAAGCCTGCCCTGGCTCCACTCTCCTCCAGGCCCTCACAGCAGGTACCAGTGGTCTGAGCTGCTTGAAGCTCAGTGGCTGCATTGAGCTTGGTGACCATGGCCATTCCCTGAGCTCCCCAGGGTCATGCTGGGATGAGATTCCAAAGAGCAAAAGCAGCAAGGCTCTTTGGCTTCATTTGTCTCCAGAAGGAGCAGAACTTCCTCACCCTGAGGTGCCCAGGTTGCCCAGGGGCTCTCTGTCCTGGCTGTGGAATCTCTGCAGGGAAGGAGACTCCACAACCTCTCTGGGCAGCAATGACATCCAAGGTCCTCTCGTTGTGACTGAAGACAGCCACCAGCACATGCAAGGCCCCGGAGGTGCCGTGGTGCCTGCCCCAGGCCGTGTGCTGCAGGGGCTCACAGCTGCTCCGCCGAGGAGCGCCGCAGGACCCCGAGAGCCAGGCCTGTCTAGCAAGGTTCCTTTCTAGCCAGAGCAGCAGGAAAGGCTTCCCCAGGGGTCTGCTCAGAACAGGAGCTGATAAAGATCCAGAAGGTGATTTCACTCTGCCCAGTGATCACAGGCAACCTAGGGAGACCAGACCAAACACAGACACGCAGGCTGTGGCCCAGGGTTATGTGATACCAACACTCTGGCTGGGGAGCAGGGGAGGGTTTTGAAACTCCTCTTGATTATGTGGTCAGTGTGTTTAATTCCTTTCTCTGCTGCATTATGAAGTGGGATAAGATCTCAGACTCCCTTGCCTTCAAGGGTATTTCCTACGTCTCTCTTCCTCCCAAGTGCCTCATTCCTTCTTGCCTTACACTCTGAGCAGGCTGCAGCAGGGCTGGGGCGGTGAAACCACCAATGCACAGCAGCCTGTAGCAGGAGCAGGGACCCCTGGTCCAGGATGCAAATGCAGCCTTCAAAAATGTTCCACTGAGGAGGAGAGGAGAGGGGATTAAAGTTCCACTTCCTCTTTCTTTTTATGAGCCTGAGTTATTTGTCAGCTGGAAATGTGATGGATTGCACCAGGTCGGGTGCTCTGCTTTGTGTTTTGCAGCACAATGAGGACCTGAGCTCCATTATCACCCAGCTGTCAGCACCCAAAAGATGGGAGAGCTCTTTGCCTGGCTGACTGGGTTGTGTGCTCTGGGCCTAATCCATCCTGCTCTGCATTTGTCACTCCCTCCACGAGTGGCAACCCAAAGGTGCCGTTGGTTGGACCGTGGCTCTGGCCTGGTGCTCCCAGCTCTGTTTTCAAAGCTGTTCCAGCCTCAGGCATCGGTGCTGGAGAGTCTCGATTGTGGTATCTTGAAATAAGTACCCCAGGGACCAGTTCATCACCTCAATTACAGGGTTGAAAGCTGTGGGGAGAGGCAAAGCCACTAAGGTTAGGAATCCCACGGTGCATACACAGCCTTGGAGAAGGGTAAGCACCAAATTGGAGGCAGCTGGCCTGTGGGCTTCGCAGGCGGCGTGCACCCAGCCCTGCGTCCAGCATGGGAAAGCTCCAGTCTGTGTCAGCAGCTCTCAGTTACAATAACAAGGCCTGACTCCTCCAGAAGGTTTTGCTGGAATCACTGAAGTGCCTTCCTGCCAAGGGTGGCACCGTTAGCCCTGTCTGCCATTGAGGAGATCTGTGGCACAGCAAGCGCTGGTCAGAAAGCAGCTCAGATGGGAGGGGAAAAGCTGCTGCAGAGGCAGCTCTGCTCCCCTGCTGGGCAAGGGTGAAGGTGTTCAGTTTGCCAAGGAGCGTTGTGGCATGGAGCTTTCCTTACCCTGGGATCATGGAATGGTTTGTGTTGGAAGGAACCTTTAAAGGTCATCCAGTCCAAGCCCTTTGCAGCCAGCAGGGGCATCCCCAGCCAGAGCAGGCTGCTCACAGCCCCAAACAACCTGAGCTGCACTGGTGCCAGCCATGCGGCAGCTCCCAGCTCTCTGGGCACCCTGGGCCAGGGGCTCTCTACCCTCAGTGTCAAAGATTTCTCCCTTCTCTCCCTCTTTTGGGTTCAAACCACCCCCCTTGTCCCATCCCAGTAGGCCCTGCTCAAAAGTCTGTCTCCAGCTTTCTGCTCAGCCTTTGTTAAATACTGAGAGGCCACAGTAAAGTCTCCCATGAAGCTGCTTGTGGAGCTTCTCCCCATGTTAGGAGAAAGGAAGCCTTCAGGCAAAGGCAGTGAGATCATCTCAAGGACTTTCCTCCTCTTGGGAATTTGTGCAGGATCCTTCCCTGCTGCTTCCCTCTCTGAAGCTGGCTGTGGAAGCCCTCCTGGCACTCCTGCATGCTTGGAGGCTACCTGGAGGTGCTGCTTCATGTTCTCTGCATTGACCATTACTGGCTCTGCAAGGGGGATCTTAAGGCATGGCAGTGCCTGGGCCTCCACCTGGCACAAGCAGCATTCCCAGCCCTGGGACAGGGAGAAAGGAGCTGGGGTGGAGACAACTGCTTGATGTCAGCCTGGCTCATGAGTTGTGCTGTGCTGGGGTTTCATTCCTCACCTCAGGATTGAGTGTGAGATCTCATCTCTGTTTTTGCAGTGACTTAGTCTTCCCAGTGCTCTTGGTAAGTGGTGAGCTTTGATCTCAGCCAGACCCTCTCAGGAGATGAAATGCTGCCCACCCCGACCTTGCCCTGCAGCTCCATTTAGCAAATGAATTCTTGAGTGAGGTCTTTGAGTTGCTGCTTTCAAGTGGTGAGAGAAACCCTGGAGCTATAAAGCCCCCAAGTCACCATCAGCCATGAGGTCTTTGAGTCAGAGAATCAGAGAATAGCTCAGGTTTGGAAGGGACCTCAGAGGTCATCTGCTCCAATCTCCCCACCATGGGCAGGGACACCTCCCACCAGCACAGCTTGCTCAGGGCCTCATTCAGCCTGGCCCTGAGCACCTCCAGGCAGGAGGCAGCCACAGCCTCCCTGGGCAACCTGTGCCAGAGTCTCACCACCATCAAACTGAAGAACTTCTTCCTCAGCTCCACTCTAACCCTGCTCTGCCTCAGCTCCAAACCATTCCCCCTTGGCCTGGCACCAGACACCCTCAGGAAAAGTCTTCAGGTCCTGGCAGGCAGCCCTGAGGTCCCCCTGGAGCCTTCTCCTCTTCTGCACAGCCCCAGCTCCCTCAGCCTGTGCTCACAGCAGAGCTGCTCCAGCCCTTGGAGCATCCTTGTGGCCTCCTCTGGCCTCTCTCCACAGCTCTGTGTCCTTCTCCTGCTGGGGACAGCAGAGCTGGAGGCAGGGTTGGAGGTGAGGTCTGAGCAGAGCAGAGCCCAGGGGCAGAATCCCCTCTGCTGCCCTCTGCCCACCCTGCTCTGGCTGCAGCCCAGCACACAGCTGCCTCTGGGCTGCAGGAGGGCTCCTGGGGAGCTGCTCAGCACCCAGCACCCCTAAGGCTCTTTCTTCAGGGCTGCTCTCAACACACTCTGCACCCAGCCTAGATTTGTGCCTGGGATTGGCCTGAGCCAGCTGCAGGACCTTGCCCTGTGGCTTGTTGAGCACTGGCCACTTCTCAAGCCTGTCAAGGTCCTTCTGGATGGATCCCTGCCCTCACCTGAGTCCAGCACCACACAGCTTGGTGTCATCAGCCAACTTCCTGAGGGTGCATTTGGTGCCTGTCCACCTTCTTCCTGACTGGAGAAACAAAACAGGAGAGGATGGAGTCAGCCTTTGGAATCTCCAATTCAGATCTGGGCTGAGTGTCACTGCAGCAGAGGAGCAGGTTTAGATTAGATGTGGATTAGACTTTACTGAGATGCTGCTCCAAGACTAAAGCCTGCAGGGATGTGTGCCTTCTGCAGCCTTGGGACAGCACAGCAAGAGGAAGATCTTTTCACAAGGCTCCAATCCATCTGATCAGCAGCAAAAGTGCTCTGGCCAAGGATTTAATTTGGCTTGTGAAGAAAGGGATGTGCTCCAGCAGCTGGAGTTGAATGGAAAAGCATCTGAAATTCAGAGCTGCAGCTCTTGTGAGGAGCAGCTGAGGGAGCTGGGGATGTTTAGTCTGGAGCAGAGGAGGCTGAGGGAGACCTCATTGCTCTCTGCAGCTCCCTGAGAGGAGGCTGGAGCCAGGGGGATGTTGGACTCTTCTCCCAAGGAACAAGGGACAGGACAAGAGGAAAAGGCCCCAAGTTGCCCCAGGGAGGTTTAGGTTGACCATGAGGAACAATTTCTTCCCCAAAAGGATTGCCAAGGCCTGGCCCAGGCTGCTCAGGGTAGTGGGGGAGTCCGAGCCCTGGAGGAGTTTCAAAGCTCTGGAGATGTGGTGCTGAGGCCATGGCTCGGTGGTGCCCTGGCAGTGCTGGGGTAAGTGTTGGACTGGATGACCTCAAAGGTCTCTTCCAGCCAAAGGCACTCTGTGTGTCTGAGGATCCTGGGTTATACCTTTGCTGCTTCTCTAAAATGTGGGGTTTGTAAGCACTGACAGCAAGAAATGACCTGAGCGAAAGGAGCAGTACAGGCTGCAGGGACAGGAAACATCATGTGGAAGGAGAGGGAGGGGAATCAGGACAAGATGAGGAAGGAAATGCTAGGGAAGCAGCAGCACCTGCTGAGTGCTGCCCCAGCAATCTCAGGAAGGTTATCTCTGAAAGTCCTGGGGGAAGCTCTGAGCTGGAGCATTGTCCTGTGCTCAGCAGCAAAGTTTATTCCAACAGGCTGAGGGTGGTTTCATTAAAGGTGGTTTTGGTGTCCTCAGCTCGTGGCCAGTTTCAAGCTTTATGGCAGGCTGAGGGCAGAGCTTTCCTCTCCACTCTGTTTCCATGCTCTGTCCTTTTGATGGCTCTGCAGCATCCCTGCTGCTGCCACCTGAGTGACAACTGCTGGTGACTCCTGCCCCAAGCACTCACACAGGCCCCAGGGAGGTCCCTGACCTGGGCATGCTTGACTCGTGGTGAGGGCAGCAAGGGTCTGGAGAGCAGGGCTGGGGAGGAGCAGCTGAGGGAGCTGGGGGTGTTCAGGCTGGAGCAGAGGAGGCTGAGGGAGCCAGGTGGGGGTCCCTAGCATCAGGTGAGGAAATGTCCTGATATTGTGCCAGGGGAGGCTTAGGTTGGAGATCAGGAGAAATTCCTTTGCTGCAGCAGTGCTCAGGGACTGGCAGAGGCTGCCCAGGGAGGTGGTGGAGTCCCCATGCCTGGGGGTTCCAGAACCCTGTGCCCATGGCACCTGGGCCCAGGGTTTGGTGGCCATGGTGGTGCTGGGCTGAGGTTGGACTGGCTGAGCTTAGAGGCCCTTTCCAACCCAAACAACTCCATGGTCCTAAGGGCTGTCTTGGACAGTACTTTGCCCCAGCCCAGCAGCGCTGTGTGGAAGAGGTGATGCTGACTCCGTGCAGGACTGGTCAGGGAGCAGCACACTGCAGGCAGCACAAGCTGCAGCAGAGGCCCTGGGCTAAGTGACTCAGATAAATGAAGGAAGTTGTTGTTTCTCAGCGTGCAGACAGGAAACCTGAACTCAGGGAAGCTCAGAAAAGATCAACACTTGTGTGATGCTCTTTGTGGTCTTCCTAGAGGATTGCTTTCAGCGGGCTGTGTTCTTATTTCACCTGGCTTTGGATTTCTTGCTTGGTGACCTCACTGCAGCTTAGAGCCCCAGGCCGCCACAAAGCCACCGTGCTGAAAGACAGAGAAGAGAAAAGCCTGGGATGCTTCCTGCTCTTCATCTTTGTCTGGCACTGATGGGTGGGGTGCAGAAGAGTTCCCTCTAAGCCCAGGGAGCAGCAGGAATGATGAAGAGTTCAGCATGGCCATGGGCAACATCAGAGTGTGAGACCTGATGGAAAGGTTTTGCTTTTTGAGCTGAGCTTGCAGGTGAGGAAGTGGGTGTGCAGGTGTGGGTGTGCAGGTGTGGGTGTGCTGGTGTGAGTGTGCTGGTGTGGGTGTGCTGGTGTGAGTGTGCTGGTGTGAGTGTGCTGGTGTGGGTGTGCAGGTGTGGGTGTGCTGGTGTGAGTGTGCTGGTGTGGGTGTGCTGGTGTGGGTGTGCTGGTGTGAGTGTGCTGGTGTGGGTGTGCAGGTGTGGGTGTGCTGGTGTGGGTGTGCAGGTTGTTGTGAAGAGGTTATTAAATTTATTACTATGAAATATGAATTATGAAAATATTAATTTTTATTAATTATCAAATTATTAATAACCAATGAACCAACAACTTATATACATGTTCTAGTGCACGTTCGTGAAATGCATTCCATAAATGGCTTAGTGTTATGATTAGAACTTAATTCAACTATCTACAGACTATCTCTGTTTTATATAATGAAGGGTGCAGTTCCGCCGCTTGGCCACTAGATGGCGACGCGGCGGGACGCGGGCGGCTGCTGGCTGTACACAGCAATATTGCAACCTTCCTGTGCGTCAGCGATTCCTCTGCTACACGCGGATGCTTTGAACTGAGTGCTAGTGGGTGGAAAGCACGTGGGAGATACTCTGGAGCTGTTGTTGGTAGCAAGGTGGGGGTCCGGCCGACTGCTGCCGCTGGGCTGGTTCCTGATCGGGTTCGGCCCATGGGGTCGGCCCTGGGAGTCGGCTCGCACGGCAGGGCGGGGTGACGGTTGCCGGTAGGTGGCTCAGAGGTTCCCGGTCGGACGATAGCTATGGGGTCGGCCCTGTGGCAAACAGCCTCGGAGAGAGAATGCGGCTGCGCTGAGCTGCGGCTTCTCCGTTCCTGGGCTTACAGGAATAGCAGGATGCTCGGGATAGTCCCGGGTTCGGTGCAGTATAGGCACGAACAATGCTTTAGTCTTCCCTGGGGTTGCAGGGCTCAGAGCGGTGCACGTGGCGGCTCTCCTCCCACTATGGCGGGGCTAGGCATATGCGGACTTAGCCTCTATCGAGTCCCTTCTCCCCGACAGCTGGGCAGATCTTACCCTCGGGGGCTGGTCCAGCCCTCCGATAGCACGATGGGCTCTCCTGCTGGTCCGACTGGCTGTGGCGACGCTGGCTGCTCGGGCTCAGTGAAGGTCCTCCTCTGGGCTGATCCTCACGATCAAAGTGCTTCTCACGATGCAGAGGCTTCAGTATGCGTGCATGGATGAGAGACGCTAACAACAAGCTCGACGGCAGAGGCGGTGGCTCGAGAGCTGCTCTCTCGAGCAAGTACAGAGACTAAGTAAAGAGGAGGCAACTTGTTTACCAAGAGGGGTAATATTTGTAGATTCCTCGAGGCTGGGTTTGACCAATGGGCACTCTCATAGACAACTGGCTTCAGCCTATAGAAAGCGTGAAGCTGGAATTATGCCCATACTTGGTAATTGTCTTCCTCCTGAAGGAGGGGAAACCTGTCCACATGCTGGGGCCAGATCTAGTATCTGGGCAGGATGTGCCTTCACCACATTACCACCCCTTTGCCCATGGGCATATATAAGCCTCGAGTATGAATTACCCTTAACAAGGTTTATCACATACAGGTTAAGCTATCTCATACTTGCTTGATGGATTACACTTTCAAACATAGTGACTTACAACACCTTAGCCCTATATGAACAGTATACAAACTTTAAACTGTACTCTTAACAGGGAATGCTGCCTTAGCAGTCTGGAACAAATGTTTGCTCCGAAACCAGTATTGGTACTCTTGATTATCTCCCACCACCCCCTTCACTGAGTGATGGGGTTTGACTCCCATATGACACTGAAGCCATCAAAGTGTCTGCAGGGTTTGTCAATTTCCCACCCCTTGATAGGATGGGCTCATCACTATGACAGGACTTTCTCAATACCGAGATGAGGAATGATACCTTTCCTTTGCTGCTTTTAATTGGGCAGAGATTACAATTTTCACTACTTCCTTCCTCGCCTTTGGTTTCATGGATAATGCAGCTTCCTTGAGCCATTCCATGTCGAGGAGTAGCTCACACCATGAGTCTTATGACTTAAAGCATTCCCTGTCACTCTGCGTGTTTCCTTTCCCTCTGCCGGGGCTGTAGGAACCTCGTGAGCGTTGTCTTCCAGTGCAGTATTCATGTCTGCCTGGGTTGGCGGAAAGGATGCTTGAGAGCGTTGCTCTTCCTTTCTCTGGCCATACGATATCGCTTTATGGCTGGCAGTATATACCTTTTGCTGATGTCGCCCCTTGCCACGGCGGTCACTTCGGTATTGGTCCCCCTTCCAGCTGCCGGGGTTATTTTGTAAGCTCAGCACTACTCCTTTTTACAGTCCCGTCGATAATGGCGCTATCACGGATTCAGGTATATTCAAAGACCGTGCTAGTTGATACCATTTCTCGCTGGGTGAGGAGGATCTATTAGAAGTACGCTGTTTATCTCCCCGGTGGCCAGAATTTCTCCCTCTGGGACTTCCCGAGTGACTGCAATCTGACCCTGGACTGCTGCTTGAACTTGCAGAAGTCGCAGTAGGGGAGGTCTTAGCACGGCGCACTTCCTGCATTTTCCCCCGGGGTGTCGCCACGTGGCTGCCCTTGAACCCAGTATGGCGTCTGTCGCGGGAGTCTCGGCAGTGAGCGTATGATCAGAGTAGCCCAGGTCTTGGCCCTTGTGGGATAATGCCATTAGAAGCTCTTCCCAAGTTAAGTGGTGTTCCCGGGAATTAGCAGAGGCATTATTCCTCTCCACTACTCGTTCAATTTCCTCCTTTTGGCATCACAGACAAGTTTGAGACCCGCTGGCAGACCACAGATCAGAATTTTGAGTCGCACTGGGTGAATTGGGGCATCCAGTGGGGAAGAGTACGCCCGCGCCGTACGTTGCTTGAACGCACGCTAGCTTTGTAATCGCGGCAGTGAGTTCGGCCGAACTTGTGACCCTCACTCCTGTTGGCTCGCCTCTATCCATAGAATCTAAACTGCCAGCCCAGTGAGCGATACGGGAAGTTAACGAGTGACATCCCTCCGGACCCATGCCCAAAAATACTTCATGGCCCCATGAACAGCCTTTTGCTTCATTACGATCTAAAATAATCGTATCCCCACCCAATTCCATGACGCGATACAAAAAGTCTGTTACCGACTCATCCGTCTCTCGGGCAAGTGTCTCTTGCAGGTCCCGAAGCTTTGCTCCGCTGTACGGGCGAACAGAAGTAGTTGTTGTCCCTCGGCCACGGCGGCCGTCGGTGTATTGCTCTCTAAGAACGGGACGCAAACGCACGGCTTTGCTCCGTATGAGCTCGTCCTCAGAACTGTAATCCGCATCGTCCCGGTCGGATGGGTTTCTCTCCGTTTGGTAGTTCTGGGATTTTGTCCGGGCTTTGCTTCTCGGAGCACTACTGACAAGCAGATTTCACTCATGCGCCGCTGCTGGCGTGCTGGGCCGAACGGGTGAATCTGGACTCGCTATTTGCGGTGTTTGGAGCCTCAGCAGCTCCAAGGAGACTGTGGGTCTGAAGTCTTGGGCTGCAATGGCGTTCACTACCTTCAAGTCCTTTCCACTAGGCTGCGGGGGGGATAATTCGTGAAAGGACGGTACGGGAGATCTGGCTCCAGGCGCGACACCATATCCGCGGGGCTCCTCGGGGCTAGGCGGTTGGGAGATCCCAGGAAGGTTTGGAAAAGAGTCTGTGTCTGACCTCGCCAGTGCCTTGATGCTTTCGTTAATTTGCAACGTTAATAAGTCATGAAGTTTGTTATTTAGTGCCTCAGACCTTCCTAACTCTCTTTCCAATAGGGAAACCTTTTGGTCAAAAAAATCAGTTTCCTCTTGCATCTGCATGATGCAAGATGCCATCAGGCCAGCGTGTTCGCTGCTGGGGCCGCTGAGCTGTGCGAAAATGCCAGCGATATTTTTACAATTTCATTTTGCCAAGTCTGGGGCTGTAATTTTATATCCCAAGTTATGGAAATATTTCACAGCTGTGCACCCTGCTCGCTGCGCCATAATGTCGTGAAGAGGTTTTTAAATGTATGACTATGAAATATGAATTATGAAAATATTTTTTTTATTAATTATCAAATTATTAATAACCGATGAACCGACAACTTATATACATGTTCTAGTGCACGTTCGTGGAATGCATTCCATAAATGGCTTAGTATTATGAGTAGAACTTAATTCAACTATCTACAGACTATGTTTTATATAATGAAGGGTGCAATTCCGCCGCTTGGCCACTAGATGGCGACGCGGCGGGACGCGGGCGGCTGCTGGCTGTACACAGCAATATTGCAACCTTCCTGTGCGTCAGCGATTCCTCTGCTACACGCGGATGCTTTGAACTGAGTGCTAGTGGGTGGAAAGCACGTGGGAGATACTCTGGAGCTGTTGTTGGTAGCAAGGTGGGGGTCCGGCCGACTGCTGCCGCTGGGCTGGTTCCTGATCGGGTTCGGCCCATGGGGTCGGCCCTGGGAGTCGGCTCGCACGGCAGGGCGGGGCGACGGTTGCCGGTAGGTGGCTCAGAGGTTCCCGGTCGGACGATAGCTATGGTGTGCAGGTGTGGCTGTGCTGGTGTGGCTGTGCTGGTGTGGCTGTGCAGGAGTGGAGCTGAGTGTCCAGCCCCACTCTGCGCTCCCGTTCCCAAGGCATGACTCAGGCCAGGGCTGCAGGGACAGGTGCAGGGACAGCAGCACAGGAGGAAATGGCCACCCAGCAGGTTCAGGTTGGCCATGAGGAACAAGTCCTTCTCCAACAGGGTTGCCCAGGCCTGGCCCAGGCTGCCCAGGGCTGTGGTGGAGTCCCCAGCCCTGGAGGGGTTCCAGAGCCCTGGGGCTGTGGTGCTGAGGGCCCTGGCTCAGTGGTGCCCTGGCAGTGCTGGGGTAGGGGTTGGCCTCGGTGCTCTTAAAGGTCTCTTCCAACTGTTACCCTTCTATGCTTCTGCTGAGAAAGGCCTCCTGTGATGCTGCCTGAGCTCCAGGGCTGTTCTGGGCAGCCCCAGGAACACTTCAGAGACACTTGAAGAGGATATTTAAGGCAGCCCTAACAGTTTTGACTCCTGGGCACTAAGGGAAAACCCCAACCCGAAGTGCCCTGTGGCCTGAGCCCATGCCCAGAGCTGCTTTCCCAGGCTGCTGCATTTGTTCAGCCCCTGGAGGCAGCCTTGGATTCAGCTCCCCTCCAAGCCCTGTCTGCTGAAGCTGCCTGCAGCACTGGCCTTTGTCAAGGGTGCTCTGGATTGCTGCTGCTCTCTGACCACTTCCCCAGGGGGAGGAAAAGCATAAAGCAACACGGGAAACCCCCCAGCCCCAAAGCACACAAACAGGGGACAGGAGAGATTGCAGCTCTGCTCCTGCCTGGCTGTGTGCTGAGCCCTGCAGTGCCCAGAGGCCAACCCAGAGCCCTGTCACAGCTGAGCCCTTCCCTAATGAGGTTCTGCAGGTCAGCCCACAGCTTGCCCAGGGAGAAGCAGCAGCTCTCGGTGGCTGCCTGTGCTGCAGCCTCACCCTGGCTCTGCTTCTGCTTTGTGGATGCCTCTCCAAACAGTGCCTTAGCATGAGCACCACCAGCAGGAGTGCCTGGCCAAGGGGCTGCAGGCACCGAGCCTGTGGAGGCTAAACACATGCAGGATCCATTTCCCCTTTCCTGCTGGACCTGGAGCCTTTCCCACTGCTCCAGGAGGATTACCTGGGAATCCCACAGGGGCTCCCTGAGAGGCTGATAATCCCTTACCTGCAGCAAGCTCTGATGGCTTTTCCCTCCAACGAGCCCTCCAGCCTTCCTCGTTGTGCTGCAGCTCTGTCCTTCAGCACTTCAGGAAAGGATGAGGATTATCCTCCTAACTCCTGGGGCCATCCAGGAGCTGTCACAGCTACTGGAGTCCTACCGAGGCAGCAATGCTTTGTGCAGGGCCTGGCTGGCAGTGTCTGAGGGCTGGGGGTCAAGAGAGGGAACAGGGACAGGCTCTGCTCAGCTGCACCCTGTGAGAGGACGAGGGGCAATGGTTAGAAACTGCACCACAGGAGGTTCCACCCCAGCATGAGAAGGAACTTCTTCACTGTGAGGGTCACAGAGCCCTGGAGCAGGCTGCTCCTTCTCTGGAGCCTTTCCAGCCCCGTCTGGATGTGTTCCTGTGTGACCTGGGCTGGATGCTCTGCTCCTGCTCTGGCAGGGGGTTTACTCAATGGTCTCCAGAGGTCCCTTCCAACCCCTGACATCCTGTGAGCTGTGATCCTGTGTAATTGGCTCCCCTGTGACTTCAGAACGTGCAGAAAGAATCCTCCTGCAGTGACCTTCATCTGCCCTTGCCCAGGGAATTTCCATCTCCATAGATTCATAGAGTCTTAGATTCACAGAGTGGGTTGGGTTGGAAGGGACCTTAAAGCTCAGCCAGTCCCAACCCCCTGCCACGGGCAGGGACACCTCCCACCAGCACAGGCTGCTCAAGGCCTCATCCAGCCTGGCCTGGAACACCTCCAGGCAGGAGGCAGCCACAGCCTCCCTGGGCAGCCTGTGCCAGAGTCTCCCCAGCCTCACTGCAAAGAATTTCTTCCTCATCTCCAGTCTCAGTCTCCCCTCTCCCAGCTCAAAGCCATTGTCCTCATCCTGTCACTCCCAGCCCTTGTCACAAGTCCCTCCCCAGCTCTTCTGGAGGCCTGCAGGTGCTGGAAGGCTGCTCTGAGGTCTCCTTCTTAAAGAGTCTCTTTGTAACCAGGTCACAGGTGAGTGCTGACAGGCTCTGTGCAGCTGGTTTGGGAAGTGTGGCTGCTGTGGCCCATGTGTGGTTATGGCAATGGCCTGGCAAGAGCTGAGAGTTTATTCCCAGTGTTGGCTTTGTGGTGAGGATTCCCCAGCAGGCTCTGCAGGGACTCCTCACATCCCAGGCAGTGATGACTGAAATGAAGCTGAATTGGTGCTGCTAGGAGCTGGTGAGCCAGGAGCTGGGGTGGGACACAGCAGCACAGGCTGCTCTGGCCACAGCTCAGATCCTGGGGTCAGTTTTGGGCCCCTCACTCCAAGAAGAACATTGAGATGCTTGAGGGTGTCCAAAGCAGAGCAACCAGGCTGGTGAAGGGTCTTGAGCACAGGGCTTTGAGGAATGGCTGAGGGAACAGGGCTCGTTCAGTCTTCAGAAGAGGAGGGTGAAGAGAGACCTCATCGTCCTCCACAACCAGCACTGAATCACAGAACCACAGAGCTGTCAGGGCTGGAAGGGGCCTCAAGGCTCAGCCAGTTCCAACCCCCTGCCATGGGCAGGGACACCTCACACTGCAGCAGGTTGCTCACAGCCACCTCCAGCCTGGCTGCAAACACCTCCAGGCAGGAGGTTTCCACCACCTCCCTGGGCAGCCTGTGCCAGGCTCTCACCACCCTCATGGCAACAACTTCTTCCTCACAGCCAGTCTGGATCTCCCCACTTCTAGTTTTGCTCCATCCCCCCAGTCCTATCCCTCCCTGACACCCTCCAAAGTCCCTCCCCAGCTTTCCTGGAGCCCCCTGCAGATCCTGGAAGGCCACAATGAGGTCTCCTGGGAGCCTTCTCCTCTCCAGCCTGCACAACCCCAACTCCCTCAGTCTGTCCTCACAGCAGAGCAGCTCCAGCCCTCTGCTCCTCCTCGGGGCCCTTCTCTGGACACCTTCCAGCCCCTCCAGAGCCTTCCTGGCACAGAGGCTCCAGCACTGGACCCAGAGCTCCAGCTGTGGTCTCAGCAGAGTGGAGCAGAGGGGCAGAATCCCCTCCCTGGCCCTGCTGGCCTGTGGCTCACAGGAGGTTGGAGCCAGCTGGGGGTTGGTCTCTTACCTGCAACAAGTGGCAGGGCAAGAGGAAACAGCCTCCAGCTGTGCCAGGGGAGGTTCAGGTTGGATATTAGGATAAATTTCTCCCCAGCAAGGGCTCTCAGGCACTGGCCCAGGCTGCCCAGGCAGGTGCTGGAGTCCCCATCCCTGGAGGGGCTTAAGAGCTGCACGGATGTGGTGCTGAGGGCTGTGGTGCAGTGGCTTTGTCAGCTCTGGGTGAGGAGCTGGGCTTGGTGATCTCAAAGGTCTCCTCCAACCTCCACAGCTGTTTCTCTCAGTGTCTGTGTGTGCTCCTGGCCATCCACACACTCTCTTTCATTCAGGGTTCTCACTCCCAGCACTGCTCAGCATTTCTGTGCCTGAGGCTGACTTTGCAGCAGCAGCTAAAAGCTTTCAGCCAAGTGGCTCTCAGCTCTGCTGGCCAGACAGGGGCTGGGCTGAGCCTTCTCCCTGTGGCTGCTGTCCCTCTGCCCAGGACACGCTGTCCCCTCTCACTGAGTGCAGCCCCTGTCTCCTGGGACAGTAACTTGTCCCTGGGGTGTTCTGTTTCCTTCCTCAGCAGGTTCATCCCTTGTGCTGGATGCTGAGTCCTGGGTGTCTGCTCCTCAGCCTGAAGTGCTGCAGAAGGTCTCTGGGTGACTTTGTGCAACAGCAGAGTGAGGTTTGCTCCAGGCATCATCTGCTGCCTCCAGAGTGCTGTCTGAGCAGATCAAAGGCAGCACTGCAAGGCTGAGGCTTGGCCCCAGGCCCAATCCCTTATGGCCTTCCAGCTCATCCTCCTGGAGCAGCTGCTCGTGGAGCTTCCACCAGGTGCCTACAAGGAGGATTTGACACACAGCCACTTGGCACTCAGCCCCCAGCATTCTGGGTTGGAGAAAGCAGCAGAGGCTTACTCCTGCTAGAGCAGACACTTTCCAGGTACTCTTCCATGATCCTGCTGCCTGTCTTCTTTATCCCAAAGGGCAGGAAAATCATGAGACAATTGAAGTAAGGCTTTCCTGCTGCAAACCCCTCACAAGCTGCCTGGTTTAGCAACCCTGCTCTGAGGGCCCAAGAGGTCACTGGTGAGGTGCAACAGTTGCTTTGAGATGAGATAAGGACTCATCCTGTCCCTCTCTTCTCTTCATGCTGGCAGCTTCCATAAGAGACTCCAAGGAGGGTTAAACAAGAACCATTTCTGCTCTTCAGAAGTTTGTGATGCAGAGCAGAAATTCCTTATCAATTATCCTTGTCTTGGAAGCAGATGGAGAATGAGTCATAGAGTCATAAAATCCTTTGGGTTGGAAGAGACCTCTCAGATCATCCAGTGCAGGCCTTACCCCAGCACTGCCAGGTCACCACAAACCACAGCCCTCAGCACCACATCCATACAGCTCTGAAACCCCTCCAGGGATGGGGACTCCACCACTGCCTCAGGCAGCCTGGGCCAGGCCTGGACAACCCTTTTGGGGAAGAAAATATTCCTCATGTCCAGCCTAAACCTCTCCTGGTGTAACCTGAGGCCATTTCCTCTCATCCTATCACTTGCTCCTTGGTTGGAACCCCCACCTGGCTCCAGCCTCCTTTTAGGGAGCTAGAGAGAGCCAGAAGATCTCCCCTCAGCCTCCTCTTCTCCAGACTTCTTCTTCTTCTCCCTCAGCTGCTCCTCCCCAGCCCTGTTCTCCAGACCCTTGCCCAGCTTCGTTGCTCTTCTCTGGCCCTGCTCCATCCCCTCACTGTCCTGCTTGGAGTGAGAGGCTCAAAATGGAACTCAGGATTCAAGGTGTAGTCCACAGGTTGCGAGGTGTGAGGGCACAGGGATCACACTTGTCATGGTGGAGCAGATTCTTGTGTCTGAGAGCAGCCAGGAGCTGATGCCTCAGGGAACGTGGGTGAAAAGGAGCGTGCATAGTGAAGCTCCTGACTGCCCTGCCAGCCTGTACCCAGCAAGGCATGGCCATGGCTGGGAGCTGATTTCTTTCCATTCTGGAGCCCTCAATGGAGTCTTCCATCACCTGTTCACAGAATCCCAGAGTCACAGCATGCCAGGGGCTGGAAGGGACCTCCAAAGCTCATCCAGTCCAACCCCTGCCAGAGCAGGGTCACCTGGAGCAGCTCACACAGGAACACATCCAGGCAGGTTGTGAATATCTCCAGGGAAGGAGACTCCACAGCCCCCCTGGGCAGCCTGCTCCAGGGCTCTGGCACCTCACAGGGAAAAATTCCTCCTCCTGTTCCCATGGCACTTCCTCTGCCTCAGCTCCCACCACTGCCCCTTGTGCTGGCATTGGGCAGCCCCCAGCAGAGCCTGGCTCCAGCCTCTGGGCATCACCCTGCACATCCTGCTGGTGGACGAGAAGCTCAACAGGAGCTCTCAGTGTGCACTTGCAGCCCGGAAAGCCAATCAGCTCCTGGGCTGCAGCAGGAGAAGTGTGGCCAGCAGGGCCAGGGAGGATTCTCCCCCTCTGCTCAGCTCTGGTGAGACCCCACCTGGAGTACTGCCTCCAGTTCTGGAGCCCCTATTCCAAGAGGGATCTGGAGGTGCTGGAAGGTGTCCAGAGAAGGGCCACGAGGATGAGCAGAGGGCTGGAGCACCTCTCCTGTGAGGACAGACTGAAGGAGTTGGGGCTGTTCAGGCTGGAGAAGAGAAGGCTCCCAGGTGACCTCATTGTGGCCTTCCAGGATCTGAAGGGGGCTACAGGAAGGCTGGGGAGGGACTGCTCAGGATCTCAGGCAGTGATAGGACTAGGGGGAATGGACTGAAGCTGGAGGTGGGGAGATTCAGGCTGGAGGTGAGGAGGAAGTTCTTCCCCATGAGAGTGGTGAAGCCCTGGAATGGGTTGTGCAGGGAGGTGGTTGAGGCCCCGTCCCTGGAGGTGTTTAAGCCCAGGCTGGATGAGGCTGTGGCCAGCCTGATCTAGTGTGGGGTGTCCCTGCCCATGGCAGGGGGTTGGAACTAGCTGATCCTTGTGGTCCCTTCCAACCCTGACTGATTCTATGATTCTATGATCTCCATCACCAGCAATGAGCTCTCAGCCTCCTCTTCTCCAAACTGAAGAGCCTCAGCTCCCTTCCAGGCTGTTCTGGATCAGTGCACGCAGTGTTGGAGAGCAGCATGCCCAGATGGCATCGCAGGGAGCAGCCATGGCCGGCTGGGACAGGCAAAGGAAAGGGCAGCTCCCTGCCACAGGCTCTGCAAGCTGGGGCAAGGCACTTTGCTTCCCTCTCTGTGGAATGGGGACTACATGTGTCTGTTCCACAGGGAATTGGGTAGCTCATATTTATGGGATGTTCAGATGCTACACCTGTGGGGTTCACAGAACCATGCAGAGAGCATGGGGCAGTTGGGTCTGAGTCCTGTCTGGCTCCAACAGACCAAACCTTAACCCCTTGCTGCCTGTCTTTTAATGCTTTGTCATTGAGTAACTTACTTATCATGTGATAAAGAAGGGTGAGGGCTCTGGAGAGCAGGGCTGGGGAGGAGCAGCTGAGGGGGCTGGGGGTGTTCAGCCTGGAGCAGAGGAGGCTGAGGGAGACCTCATTGCTCTCTGCAGCTCCCTGGGAGGAGGCTGGAGCCAGGTGGAGGTTGGGATCTGCTCCCTAGGCTCAGCTGATGGAAGGAGGGGAAATGGCCTGGAGTTGTGCCAAGTTTAGGTTGGAGATGAGGGAAACTTCCTCTGCTGCAAGAGTGGTCAGGGACTGGCAGAGGCTGCCCAGGGAGGTGGTGGAGGCCCCATGCCTGGAGGTGTTGCAGGTGTGGCCATGGCACTTGGGGCCAGGGTTTGGTGGCCACGCTGGTGCTGGGCTGGTGTTGGAGTGGGTGATCCTGGATTCCTTTTCTGACTCAAACAATTCTATGGTTGTATAAACACAAGGCAGAGGCAGATGGGCTTTGTTGTACCTGACATTTGTCTTGGACTCTTTCTTAGCGTGGGTTTGACTCTGAGGTGCAGGAAGCTGTTGTAGCTTCCATGGGGGAACAGTGGATGGCAGCGTGGTGAGCAGGGTGCCTGGCAGCTGCCAACCCACCCAGCAGATGATGCTTCCCTTGAGCTCATCTTCAAGGACTGAGTCAAAGAGCACTGAGGCTCTCCAGTGAAAGGCTCAGCTCCTGGTTCAGCAAGGATGTGCAGTCCTCATCCCACTCAGCCAGCCCTGCAGAGTGGGCTCCAACCCCAGGCTGGTGTTTCACTGATGAAAGAGTCTCAGCAGGAGAGGGGCTCCAGGACCTTCTCACCTGGCACTCAGTGTTTGTGGCACAGCTCAGATCACCTCCCTGATTTGCAGGCCATCAGTGACTGTAAATCTCTTCACTCCTCATCAGCAGATTTCAGGGGTTGGGAGCTCACCTCCTGAGCTGTGGTGCAGGCTTGCAGCCCGGCCCAGGCACTCAGTGGCCACAGTGTGGGATTTGAATGGCTTACAGCCCCTGGGCTTGCTGTCCTCTGGTGCTTCAGGCTGCAGGAAGGGGTCAGCTCTGGGGGGATGGGTGGCTGACGAGAGCAGCTTCCAAAGAGAAGGGAAGAGCTGCAGGCTGTGGAATGGAATGGAGAGCTCTGGTGCTGCAGGGGATGGACCAGTTCTGGCCAGGGCTGGGGCTGCACCCATGGGAGATGTCAGTCTGCAAGTGACAGTAACACTTCACTGGAGCTCTGCACTTCTTTAGCCCAATCTGCTGCAGGTGGAAGGCTCACCCTGGCTCAGATTCAGCCTGGAGAAGAGAAGGCTCCAGGGAGGCCTTAACAGAGACCTTAAGTACCTGCAGGGGCTCCAGGAGAGCTGGGGAGGGACTCTGGACAAGGGCTGGGAGTGCCAGGAGGAGGGACAATGGCTTTGAGCTGGGAGAGGAGAGATTGAGACTGGAGATGAGGAAGAGATTCTTGGCAGTGAGGCTGGGGAGACTCTGGCACAGGCTGCCCAGGAGGCTGTGGCTGCCTCCTCCCTGGAGGTGTTGAAGACCAGGCTGGATGAGGCCTTGAGCAGCCTGTGCTGGTGGGAGGTGTCCCTGCCCATGGTAGGTACCTGGAAGTGGATGAGCTTTGAGGTTCCTTCCAACCCAACCCATTCTGTGAATCTCTGATTGTAACCTGAGCAGCAAAAGCTTCATTTGGGTTAGGGACAGTCTCTGCTTCTTCCTAGATCTGCATCTGGAAAACATTGGAAGGGGCAAGTTAAAAGCCCAACCTCCAAACAGCCTCAGCCTCACCTCTCTCTGGAGAAGGAGCCAGGGGAGGGCAATGCAAGTGCAGGGGTGCACCAGCAAGCATCACTTTGCATCCAGCCACACACCTGGCTTTGCTTGCTGCCTGCTCTTCCCCCTTAGCAGTTCTGCCTCTTGGACTTCCAAGTGAAGGCCACTTCCCATCATGCACACATGGAACCCCATAACCCTGAGTTATGAATTCCCTCTTCCCACTGACCTGCCTCTCCATAAATCTTGGGCCTGGAATCTCTCCTCCATTCTCCTCTCCTTGCTCCCAGCTCATTCCCTCTTTTTGTCTTCTAAATTAAACACATTCCAGAGAGGGGCCAGGAGCTGTCAGGAAGCTCTGCATGGATGGGGCTTCCTCTGGGATGAGGAGATGCCTGCCTGTGTTTCTACAGCCTGCAGCAATGAGAAAAGGAAGACCTCAGCCTGCAGTGTCTGGCACTCCTGCTCTGCTCCAGAAGCAGTTTTGCAGTCCCAGTTCACTAGCAGGAAGGCAATAAGCAGTTGTGAGTCCAGGCAGACAAGAGGCAAGAACAGGATTGCTGAAGATCCAGGGGACAGAGAATCACAGAGTGGAGTGGGTTGGAAGGGACCTTCAAGCCCATCCAGTGCCAACCCCCTGCCATGGGCAGGGACACCTCCCACCAGCACAGGCTGCTCAGGGCCTCATCCAGCCTGGCCTGGAACACCTCCAGGCAGGAGGCAGCCACAGCCTCCCTGGGCAACCCATGCCAGGCTCTCTCCAGCCTCACTCTCTTCCTCACCTCCAGTCTCCATCTCCCCTCTCCCAGTTTGAAGCAGCAGATATCCTACTGGTCACTTTGCACTTTGGGTTTGGATTTACTGCATTCTTTTTCCTGAAGCGCTTCCACACCATCAGGGGAGTTGTGGTGGCTTGAAAGTTCCTCCCCAGCATTACCTTTGCCAGCCCAGCCCAGCTGGCAGCAAATGGGAGCTGTATTGACAGGCAAACTCCAGTCTGCAGTGGGGTGCAGTGAATGTGCACAAAACAGCCAGGAGCTACAAGGGTTACAGGAATTGGCAACTGACAACCAGCACAAGGATCCCCCTGGCCACAGAGCAGGGGAGCTGCAGCAGCTTCTCCCCCCCTGCCTCCTCCTTACCCCCTGCACACAAAGGGACAAGAGAAGAGAAAGCAGAGAGAAGCTGTGGTTCAGAGCAGGCACAGCAAAGGCCATGCAGCCAAGGGCAG
The DNA here is from genome assembly GCA_033816785.1 of Picus viridis. Classification (NCBI taxonomy): domain Eukaryota; kingdom Metazoa; phylum Chordata; class Aves; order Piciformes; family Picidae; genus Picus; species Picus viridis. The sequence goes on from CM066598.1 coordinate 14,345,690, forward strand.
TAAGGCCAGGAGCAGCAGCATCACCTGAGCTGGCTCCCAGCTGGAGCATCACTCCCAGCATCACTTTCTCTGTGGGAACCTCACAGATCCCAAGGATCCCATGGGCCAGCTGTGATCAGTTGGGTCCAGGGGAGGGCCACAAATAGGGTCAGAGGCCTGGAGCACCTTTCCTATGAGGCCAGGCTGAGGGGGAAGGGCAGGCTTTATGGCAGCCTTCCAGCACCTGAAGGGCGCTACAGATAGAGGAACTTTTCCTAAGGACCTGTGGTGTAGGACAGGGGAAATAGAGCAGGGTAGCTTCAGGCTGGAGATGAGGAAGTTCTTAGCAGTGAGGCTGGGGAGACTCTGGCACGGGCTGCCCAGGGAGGCTGTGGCTGCCTCCTGCCTGGAGGTGCTCAGGGCCAGGCTGGATGAGGCCTTGAGCAGCCTGTGCTGGTGGGAGGTGTCCCTGCCCATGGCAGGGGGCTGGCACTGGCTGAGCTTTGAGGCCCCTAACCCATCTGTGATGATTCTATGACTCCAGCCAGGGAGTGGGGGCAGGACTGCTGCCCATGCAGCAGTGCCAGCTGAATGGCTGTGCTTGGCCATTCAAACCACCACCCACTGAGTGCCTCCAGTGTAAAGGAGCCAAAGGAGTTGTGAGGAAGTGTCAAAGCCTTTGTCCCATGTGCAGACTAAATAGCCACTATCAGCAGTCTCCCTGGCCAGCTTCCTCTGTTGTTTCTTTCCCTCTGGAGATTTGGCAGTGGGATTGATTTGCTGCCTGACTCCCTGCCTTGGGTTGACATCCTGTGGATCAGTGGCTGGATTAGCAGAGGCAGTGCTAGGGAGACATCTGAATGTTTGCCTTGGATGGTTTTAAGGGGCAGAGCTGACATTTAGGCTAAGTTTAACAACTACTGAGCTAGCTGATGTTATTTGAGTCCATCAGCAGTAAATGTGCAGATGACACCAAGCTGGGGGCAGGAGTTGATCTGTTAGAGGCTAGGAGAGCTCTGCAGAAGGACCTTGCCAGGCTGGGCAGATGGGCAGAGTCCAAGGGCAGGAGATTGAACACATCCAAGTGCCAGGTGCTGCACATTGGCCACAGCAACCCCAGGCAGTGCTACAGGCTGGGGACAGAGTGGCTGAGAGCAGCCAGGCAGAGAGGGACCTGGGGGTGCTGGTCGATGGGAGGCTGAACATGAGCCTGCAGTGTGCCCAGACAGCCAAGAGGGCCAATGGCATCCTGGCCTGCATCAGGAAGAGTGTGGCCAGCAGGAGCAGGGAGGTCATTCTGCCCTGTGCTCAGCACTGCTCAGGCCACACCTTGAGTCCTGTGTCCAGTTCTGGGCCCCTCAGTTTAGGAAAGATGTTGAGCTGCTGGAAGAGGAGGCTCAGGGGCGACCTCATTGCTCTCTACAACTACCTGAAGGGAGGTTGTAGCCAGGAAGGGGTTGGCCTCTTCTCTCTAGCAACCAGCACCAGAACAAGGGGACACAGTCTCAAGCTGTGCCAGGGGAAGTTTAGGCTGGAGGTGAGGAGAAAGTTCTTCACTGAGAGAGAGATTCGCCATTGGGATGTGCTGCCCAGGGAGGTGGTTGAGTCACCATCCCTGGAGGTGTTCAAGAGGGGACTGGATGTGGCACTTGGTGCCATGGTCTAGTCATGAGGTCTGTGGTGTCAGGTTGGACTCGATGATCTTTGAGGTCTCTTCCAACCTTGGTGATACTGTGACACTGTGATACTGTGATCTGTGCCTGGAGACGATTTTTGACCTCTTTTCCTGCGTGTGGTGACCGGTGCCAGAGAGACTGCATGGGCAGGAGCATCAGGGGTTAACTGTGGAGCTGCTGGTGGTGGGGCAAACCCTTGTGCCTGGGGCTCAGGCTGAGATCTGGCACACTCATTACAACCCCACCCCTCCCTCTTGGTGTTTACAGGGTGCTCACAATGCCCACAGCAGACAGGCCCCCGTCGTTAAAGAGTGCAAAGGAGTGTGTTATCACCCTCCAAGCAGCTCTTAATGGGTTTGCTCTTCCCCCACCCAACATGGTCACAGGAAGTGCCCCTATAAGGGTTACATTCAAGCACATGGAGCATACTGCAATGTACAGCAATGTTCCATCACAGACATTTTTATCTGCACCATTGGTTTCACAGCCTGCTGCAGGAAAGTTTCCTGTGTTAGAGAAGTTCCCACTGCCAGTGAAGTTCAATGAATTCAGGAGGTACATGCCCAGCTGCGCTGGTGAAGTTTTTCCCCAGTTGATCAGCATCTCTGTCATTAACCACACCACGTGGGAAGTTATTAATTTGTAGATGAGGGTCCAAAAGCTCCAGCCAGACACCCATGCAAAGGCTTGGACCACCAGGTTCTTCAAGGTTGCCATCTCTGCTGCCAGGCCCTTTCTCAGACAAAGGAGTGTTGTATTTTCCCAACACAAGATTAATTTCCAAGCCCCAAAACTGTGGTGGTTTGAGCCTTAACTGGGAGCTAAGAGCTCAGGTGGGGGCAAGGCTGAGAATCCCTCCCCCACTCCCCCTCCTCCCTCCCAACAGGGAGGGAAAAAAGGAAAGGAGCAAACCCACCAAACAATACTTTGGAGTCGGCCTGGAAGTAGGGAGGTAAAGAGTTTTTCTTTAAACAAAGTAAAGCAAAACAATATCTATATCTATATATGTCAATAACAGGTGAGGTTCACAGGGGCAAGGAACAGGGATGGATGGGAGGGGGACAAAGAGGAAGAATACAAAACCAGTCTATCTCTGACGAGGCACAGAGGCAGCAGGGAGAAGGATCAGGCCCGACCACGTGGCAGAGGAGCAGCAGGGCAGCTGCAGTAGCTCTCATCCAGCAGAGGCAGGAGCTAAAGGGAGCTAACAGCTGCAGTGCCCTGCTTTTAACACCCCAGCTGGGCAGGGAGGGGGAGTGGAACAGACTCAGCTTCCCAGGGGGAAAACGCCCTGCAGGGAGGGCAAAGCCCCTGCAAGCCTCCCCCTGCTCTGGTTTTTGTTCTCAGAACTGGTGTTAACCCACCACAACAGGGCAGGGCACACAGCACAGGAGAGGGCACACACCACAGGGCAGGGACTGCATCAGTGGATGAGGGAAGAGCTCTGGGTGTCAGCTCTCTGAGCTGTGTACAGCCTTGGACAGGACCCCCCAGCAGCCCTCTCCCTAGCCTGGGGGGAGCTGGGTTTGTTGGGTTTACTGCTTGCTGGGTAACAAATTGCTTGGAAGGCTGCATCCAGAGGGTAGAGGTCAGTGGCTCAGTGTCCAGATGGAGAGCAGTGTCAAGTGGTGTCCCTCAGGAAGGTCAACAAGGCCAAGGGCAAAGTCCTTCACCAGGGTTAGGGAAATCCCCAGTCACAATCCAGGCTAGGGGGTGGAGGGCTGGAGAGCAGCCCTGAGCAGAACTTGAGGGGACAAAGCTGGACTGGCACCTCCTGATCCCCAGCAGCAGGGGCAGGGAGGGGATTCTGCCCCTCTGCTGTGCTCTGCTGAGACCTCCCTGCAGTGCTGGGGCAGCTCTGGAGCCCTCAGCACAGACAGGGGCCTGGGGCAGCAGGGCCAGAGGAGGCCACAGCAGTGCTGGCAGGGCTGGAAGCCCTCTGCTGGGAGGCCAGGCTGGGAGAGTTGGCCTTGGGCAGCCTGCAGAGGAGAAGGCTCCAGGGATTGCTTCTGGTGGCCTTCAAGGGGAGATCAGAAAGCTGGGGACAGGGCTCTGGACAGGGTCTTTTGTGGTCCCTTCCACATCCAGCCATCCATGACTCTATGAAACGGCTTAAGCAAGTCCAGGTGCCCTGCTGCTGTCCTCTCCCTGTCCCTCCTTGCTCCCTGCCACCCTCTGCCCTTGGCTGCTGGGGTGGAACTGGCATTGCTTTGTGGATGTGTGGTTCTTGTTTGCAGGCTCTTGGCTGTTATGGGCAGAGCTCTTCAGTGGATTTTTAGGTAGGGACATCCCTGGTTGCAGGCAGGCAGGCAGCCTGTGCCAGTCAGCTCCACAGCTGCGTGGCAGCCAAGTTCCTTCCATCTTGCAGGAAGGGCAAGTGCCAGAATCCAAAGAGCTTCTCCTGCTCCCCTGCAGGCAGGCCTGCTTGTGCTGCCTGGCCAAAGGTTGCTTTTCAATTACTCCTTTTATTCCCTTTCTCTTGCTCTGACTGCAGAGGCCTGGGAAGGTTGCCTCCCCTCCCCCACTTCCTGAAGAGCCTGAGCAGGGAGGGAGACACTCAGAGGCTTTTCCAAGACAAGGCTTGAAGTTATTTACACTTCATTGTTCCAGGCATGGCCACAGACTGCTTTGGAAGTGTGCTGCTCCAGCTTGAACAGGAAGGCAGCAGCTGGATTTGCCTCCTGAGCAGCCACCAGCTGTTAGAAACCTCCTGATACTTCCCTGGCTTCCCCACACCCAGCACTGGCTGCTCCTGCCTGGGACAGGAACTGTGCTACCTGCTGCAGGCTCTGAGCTAGCATGGGATGAGAGCACCATGGGAACAGGGATCCCAGAATCATGGCAACAGGGATCCCAGAATCATGGCAACAGGGATCCCAGAATCATGGCAACAGGGATGAGAGCACCATGGGAACAGGGATCGCAGAATCATGGCAACAGGGATCCCAGAATCATGGCAACAGGGATGAGAGCACCATGGGAACAGGGATCCCAGAATCATGGCAACAGGGATCCCAGAATCATGGCAACAGGGATGAGAGCACCATGGGAACAGGGATCGCAGAATCATGGCAACAGGGATCCCAGAATCATGGCAACAGGGATGAGAGCACCATGGGAACAGGGATCGCAGAATCATGGCAACAGGGATGAGAGCACCATGGGAACAGGGATCGCAGAATCATGGCAACAGGGATCCCAGAATCATGGCAACAGGGATCCCAGAATCATGGCAACAGGGATGAGAGCACCATGGGAACAGGGATCCCAGAATCATGGCAACAGGGATCCCAGAATCATGGCAACAGGGATCCCAGAATCATGGCAACAGGGATGAGAGCACCATGGGAACAGGGATCGCAGAATCATGGCAACAGGGATGAGAGCACCATGGGAACAGGGATCGCATCCAACAGGGATCCCAGAATCATGGCAACAGGGATCCCAGAATCATGGCAACAGGGATCCCAGAATCATGGCAACAGGGATCCCAGAATCATGGCAACAGGGATCCCAGAATCATGGCAACAGGGATCCCAGAATCATGGCAACAGGGATCGCAGAATCATGGCAACAGGGATCCCAGAATCATGGCAACAGGGATCCCAGAATCATGGCAACAGGGATGAGAGCACCATGGGAACAGGGATCGCAGAATCATGGCAACAGGGATCCCAGAATCATGGCAACAGGGATCCCAGAATCATGGCAACAGGGATTCCAGAATCATGGCAACAGGGATCCCAGAATCATGGCAACAGGGATCCCAGAATCATGGCAACAGGGATGAGAGCACCATGGGAACAGGGATCCCAGAATCATGGCAACAGGGATGAGAGCACCATGGGAACAGGGATCGCAGAATCATGGCAACAGGGATCCCAGAATCATGGCAACAGGGATCGCAGAATCATGGCAACAGGGATCCCAGAATCATGGCAACAGGGATCGCAGAATCATGGCAACAGGGATCCCAGAATCATGGCAACAGGGATGAGAGCACCATGGGAACAGGGATCCCAGAATCATGGCAACAGGGATCCCAGAATCATGGCAACAGGGATTCCAGAATCATGGCAACAGGGATCCCAGAATCATGGCAACAGGGATCCCAGAATCATGGCAACAGGGATTCCAGAATCATGGCAACAGGGATCCCAGAATCATGGCAACAGGGATTCCAGAATCATGGCAACAGGGATCCCAGAATCATGGCAACAGGGATCCCAGAATCATGGCAACAGGGATTCCAGAATCATGGCAACAGGGATGAGAGCACCATGGGAACAGGGATCGCAGAATCAGAATGGCAACAGGGATCCCAGAATCATGGCAACAGGGATCCCAGAATCATGGCAACAGGGATTCCAGAATCATGGCAACAGGGATGAGAGCACCATGGGAACAGGGATCGCAGAATCATGGCAACAGGGATCCCAGAATCATGGCAACAGGGATCCCAGAATCATGGCAACAGGGATCCCAGAATCATGGCAACAGGGATGAGAGCACCATGGGAACAGGGATCGCAGAATCATGGCAACAGGGATCCCAGAATCATGGCAACAGGGATCCCAGAATCATGGCAACAGGGATCCCAGAATCATGGCAACAGGGATGAGAGCACCATGGGAACAGGGATCGCAGAATCATGGCAACAGGGATCCCAGAATCATGAGCACCATGGGAACAGGGATCGGGAACAGAATCATGGCAACAGGGATTCCAGAATCATGGCAACAGGGATTCCAGAATCATGGCAACAGGGATGAGAGCACCATGGGAACAGGGATCCCAGAATCATGGCAACAGGGATTCCAGAATCATGGCAAAAGGGATGAGAGCACCATGGGAACAGGGATCCCAGAATCATGGCAACAGGGATGAGAGCACCATGGGAACCGGGATCCCAGAATCATGGCAACAGGGATCCCAGAATCATGGCAACAGGGATTCCAGAATCATGGCAACAGGGATGAGAGCACCATGGGAACAGGGATCGCAGAATCATGGCAACAGGGATCCCAGAATCATGGCAACAGGGATGAGAGCACCATGGGAACAGGGATCGCAGAATCATGGCAACAGGGATCCCAGAATCATGCACCATGGGAACAGGGATCGCAGAATCATGGCAACAGGGATCCCAGAATCATGGCAACAGGGATTCCAGAATCATGGCAAAAGGGATGAGAGCACCATGGGAACAGGGATCCCAGAATCATGGCAACAGGGATGAGAGCACCATGGGAACCGGGATCCCAGAATCATGGCAACAGGGATGATAGAATCATGGGAACAGGGATCTCAGAATCATGGGAACAGGGATCTCAGAATCATGGGAAGAAGGATAATAGAATCATGGAAACATTTGGGTTGGAGGAGACCTTTTATATCATCCAGTCCAACCATTAACCCAACACCAGAGCACCACTAAGCCATGGCCCTCAGCACCACATCTCTATGGCTGCTACATGGCTCCAGGCATGGGGACTCCACCTCCTCCCTGAGCAGTCTGCTCCAGGCCTTGACAGTGCTCTGGGGAAGAAATTGCTCCTCATATACAACCTAAACCTCCCCTGGTGTAACTTGAGGCCATTTCCTCTTGTCCTGCTGCTTGTGCCTTTTGAGAAGAGCCCAAGCCCCCCTGGCTCCAGCCTCCTCTCAGGGAGCTGCAGAGAGCAAAGAGGTCTCCCTCAGCCTCCTCTGCTCCAGGCTCAACCCCCCCAGCTCCCTCAGCTGCTCCTCCCAGCCCTGTTCTCCAGACCCTTCCCCAGCTCTGTTGCCCTTCTCTGGCCCTGCTCCAGCCTCTCAATGTCCTTCTTGGGGTGAGGGCTCCAGTTCCTTTTCCACCAGGCCACTCTTCCTCAGGCCAGGAGCATTAGACGAGGTTGTTGTGACCCACAGGAAAATAATACAAGACCAGCAGCAGTTTCTGGTGGGGATGGCACTCTCTGACTCCTCAGCTGCATGAGGACAAATATAAAGGGAAAACTCTAACTTCAGCATGTCCCAATGTGTCTGAAGGAACTGCAGAGGCTCAAGCAAGTAGACAATGAGTTCAAAGTCAAGACATGCAGACTTCATGCTCACCTCTTCCCCTCTTAGAAAGCCTCCTCCATTGCCTTGGGCCCATGCTGCAGTCAGATACCACAGGTAGAGTAGGAATGGAATGGAATGGAATGGAATGGAATGGAATGGAATGGAATGGAATAGAATAGAATAGAATAGAATAGAATAGAATAGAATAGAATAGAATAGAATAGAATAGAATAGAATAGAATAGAATAGACCAGGTTGGAAGAGAGCTTTGAGACCATCAAGTCCAACCTCTCACCCAGCACCATCTGATCAACTAAACCATGGCACCAAGGGCCTCATCCAGTCTCTTGCTAAACACCTCCAGGGATGGAGACTCCACCACCTCCATGGGCAGCACATCCCAAGGGCCAATCTCTCTTGCTGGGAAGAACTTCTTCCTAACATCCAGCCTGAGCCTCCCTGGCAAACAGGCAGCAGCCTGGTTCTCATCTCACACTGCCTGGCTCCCATGAAGCAAGTCCCTCCTGGCACAGCTGGAGTGAGCCACATGTGAATTGTTCAGGATGGCAAGTGCAGGGTGTGGGAGGAAGCCAAAGCTTTGGCATGGGAACAGCACTGCAGTGTTGCTTTGCTTTCTCTAGAGTGCAGTGGTGAAAGCAGCCAAGAGTCATGGACTTGGGTTGGAAAAGGCCTCTGAGACATCCAGTCCAACCTCAGCCCAGCACCACCATGGCCACCAGACCCTGGCCCCAGGTGCCATGGCCACAGCTTGCTGGAACACCTCCAGGGATGGAGACTCCACCACCTCCCTGGGCAGCCTCTGCCAGTCCCTGACCACTCTGGCAGCAGAGAATTTCTTCCTCATCACCACCTAACCCTCCCCTGGCACAATTTCAGGCCTGGTATACACCTGATCCTAGGGAGCAGAGCCCAACCCCTCACCTGGCTCCAGGCTCCTCTCAGGGAGCTGCAGAGAGCAAGGAGGTCTCCCTCAGCCTCCTCTTCTCCACACTAAACACCCTCAGTCAGTTCCCTCAGCTGCTCCCCCCAGCCCTGTTCTCCAGGCCCTTCCCTAGCTGCCGTTGCATCAAGTGGTGCTTCATTAATGTGAGCCATGAGAGAGAAACTGAAGGAACATTCTCATTTCATCTGAACATTTGACTGAGGACTTCGTGGTGCCTGGCCTGGGGCTTGTGTGGTTGCCTCTCTTCCAGCCTTGATGGTGCTTATCAAGAGTTGTCTTTCAACATCAGCTGAAAACCACTGGCAGCAGGTTTTCTGCTTCAGTTTTCACCAGAGTGCTTCATGCTCTGAGCTTCACACTGTAATGTTTTTGTCTCCAGAAGCTGTGGCTGAGGCTGGGACAGAGAAACTGCAAAGTGCAGGAGATTCCCCAGGCAAGCAGTGCTGGAGGCTGAGCTCAGCACACACTTTTCCAGCTCTGCAGGAATGGGACTGAGGATGAGGCCAGGCTCTTGTCAGTGGTGCCCAGGGGCAGCACAAGGGGCAGCAAGGGGCACAAAGTGGAAGCCAGGAGTTTCTAGCTGGAGAGGAGGAGCAAGTTGTTTGTTGTGAGGGTGCTGGAGGCCTGGAGCAGGCTGCCCAGAGAGGTTGTGGAGTGTCCTTGTGTGGAGAGCTTCCAACCCCCCTGGGCACTGTGCTGCTGGGCACTGTGCTGTGGGTGCCCTGCTGGAGCAGGGGTTGGGCTGGGTGAGCTCCAGAGGTCCCTTCCAGCCCTCCACCATGGTGGGGTTGGGATTGTGTAGTACAAAACCTCACATTTCTATAGCACCAAGGGAAGAATTCTCTGCTGAGCTGGTGGCCAAAGGGAGTGGCTCTTGCCATCCACCTTGGCTGGGGCAGAATGTTTGCTGACCTTTTGGATGGCTTTGTCTAGGCTTAGGAGATCCTCATGCCTGGCAGACCACAGAAGGTAGAGGTTAGCTCTGTTCCTGGCCAGATAGGTTTCAAGTAGCTTAAATAAACTCAAGATGAAGGTTCCCTGGGGTTTGGTGTATTCCTGCCTGCCTGCAGGAGCTTTTTGCTCCTTCCTGTGCTCTGAACTCTGAGGGATTCATTAAAAGGAAAGAAAGAACCACAGAGCTGTCAGGGTTGGAAGGGACCTCAAGGCTCAGCCAGTTCCAACCCCCCTGCCATGGGCAGGGACACCTCACACCACAGCAGGTTGCTCACAGCCACCTCCAGCCTGGCTGCAAACACCTCCAGGCAGGAGGCTTCCACCACCTCCCTGGGCAGCCTGTGCCAGGCTCTCACCACCCTCATGGGCAACAACTTCTTCCTCACAGCCAATCTCAATCTCCCCACTTCTAGGTCTGCTCCATCCCCCCAGTCCTATCCCTCCCTGACACCCTACAAAGTCCCTCCCCAGATTGCTTGGAGCCCCCTGCAGATCCTGCAAGGCCACAATGAGTTCTCCTTGGAGCCTTCTCCTCTCCAGCCTGCACAACCCCAACTCCCTCAGTCTGTCCTCACAGCAGAGCAGCTCCAGCCCTCTGCTCCTCCTCGGGGCCCTTCTCTGGACACCTTCCAGCCCCTCCAGAGCCTTCCTGGCACAGAGGCTCCAGCACTGGACCCAGAGCTCCAGCTGTGGCCTCAGCAGAGTGGAGCAGAGGGGCAGAATCCCCTCCCTGGCCCTGCTGGCCACACTTCTCTGGCTGCAGCCCAGGCTCTGCTTGGCTCTCTGGGCTGCAAGTGCTCCCTGCTGGCTTCTGCTGAGCTTCTCCTCCCCCAAGGCCTTTCCTTCAGGGCTGCTCTCCAGCCAGTCCCTGCCCAGCCTGTATTGATGCCTGGGAGAAGCAGCAGCTTCCTTTAGTCAAGGCACTTCATCATGCATCTAAGCTCCTCAGATGCAACCCCCAGCATTCCTCTTGGACCTGAGACTGAGCCCTTCCCAGGGCCTTCTAGGGGCCCCTCATTCACACCCTGAGCTCCTGTAGTGCTGGATGAGATGAGCAGAGCACTTCCCCCTGGGCACTGCTGAGCATCACCATCCCCTGCTGCCTTTGCCTTGGCTTGGGGCCTGCAGGTCAGGAAACCCCCAGCTGGCCTGGGGCAGGCAAGGGCCAGGTACCCTGGGCAGGAGCAGCAGGTTCTGCCAGCAGGGTGGTTGCAGCCTGGGCAGTGTTCTGGGCTCTGTCCAGTGCTGAGGCTCTCTTGGTTTCATCACTCATAACTGCAACGGGGGAGGATTAGATTGGGCACTAGGGAATTGTTTTTCCCATCCAGAGCGGTCAGGCACTGGGAGGTGCTGCCCAGGGAGGTGCTGCCCAGGGAGGTGCTGCCCAGGGAGGTGCTGCCCAGGGAGGTGCTGCCCAGGGAGGTGCTGCAGGCCCCGAGCCTGGCTGTCTGTAAAGGTGGTTTGGCTGTGGTGCTTGGGGCTATGGCTTAGGGGTGAGCCTTGCAGAGCAGGGTTGATGGTTGGGCTTGGTGGCCCTGAGGGCCTCTTCCCGCCTGAATGACTCTGTGATCGCGTGGAAGCTTGGTGCTGGGGTCTCAGGTTCCTGGGGGAAGGTTGTCCCAGAGAGGGTTCTCAGTAGTGCTTGTGTTCGGCGTTCACGGCGATGCTCTCCTGTGGCCTGGGGCCGGCTTCCCTCCTGGAATGCTTCCCCTGTGCTCACACCAGCCCAGGTCCTGGCCACTGCCGAGGAGAATCACTTGGTAACTGAGAAATGATGAGGAGCCATTGGCAGTGCTCTCCAGGATCGAGCGTCCCATGGCAGCTGCAGCCCTGTTCTGTCAGGGAGCGTTGCCTGAGCTTTTGGCAAGCCTGGGCAGGGCTAGTGTGGAGGTGGAGGCTCCTCCCGGCCCCGCTGTGGGCGAGCTGGGACACTGCCCTGGTGCGGGCGCCGTGGCCTGCCCCACGCTGTGTGAGCAGGAGGGAGCTGGTGGAGATTTCAGCCCCTGAAGCATTCACAGGATCCCAGAATGGCTCAGGCTGGAAGGGGCCTCACAGATCATCTCCTCCCCCCTGCCACGAGCAAGGACACCTCTCAGCTCGATGAAGGCAAATAAATCCAGGTCTCCTGTGGTGGGAAACCCATCCTGCCTCACTGCTCCCCCTCCCCAGCCACTCAGTCAGGGAGCCAGAATGGGTTGGGCTGGAAGGGACCTTAAAGCTCATCCGGTCCCAGGCCCCTGCCCCGGGCAGGGACACCTCTCCACGAGATTCAGCTGCTCAAGGCCTCACCCAGCCTGGCCTGGACCACCCCCAGGGAGGGGGCACCCCCAGCCTCCCTGGGCAGCCTGTTCCAGCTGCTGTTCAGTGCAGGCTTTGCTTGATGGAAAGAAAACAGTTCTGAAAAAAGTGTCCTTGGGGCTCCTGCAAGCAGGAGGAGAGCTCCACCTGCACTCCCACCCCGTGCCCTGAGCTCCTCTGCCTCTGCCTTGTGGTTCTGGGGAGCTGAGGGCTGGCTCCAGGCACAGCAGCTGTGGCTGAGTCCTGGGGTGTCTGTGGATCTCTTGCTTGGTTTGCTTTTAATGCCTCTTTGTTCCTTTCAAGCTGCTGCAGTGCCAAAGGTCACTCAGTCAGAATCCTGCTACTCCTAGCAAGGACCCAAGGTGTGAGCTCTTTGCCAGAAGGGGAGGACCAGGGAGGATGAAGGTGGAAGTGCCCCAAGGCTCCTGGCAAAGTGATGCAGGCAAATATTTCACACTGGGAATCTGCTCCCTTGGAGCTTGTGCTCTGGGGACCTTTCCAGATGCTGTCAGAGAGCCACTGGAGCTTCAGAATAACTGACATGAGAGAATTGTAGGCTGTGGAGTTTGGCCATTACAGAGGGCCTGTGTCCTGCTCTCTCAGCAGCCTTGCTGGCCCTACAGGCATCTGCTGATCTGCCAGCTCCAGCAGTGCTCAGGGTGGCACTGCAAGTGTCCCAGCACGAGGAGGGCACAGAGCTGCTGGACAGAGTCCAGAGGAGGCCACAGGGATGATCCAGGGGCTGGAGCAGCTCTGCTGTGAGCACAGGCTGAGGGAGCTGGGGCTGTGCAGCCTGGAGAAGAGAAGGCTCCAGGGGGACCTCAGGGCTGCCTTCCCCTACCTGAAAGGATCCTGCAGGAAGGCTGCAGAGAGACTTTTCCTGAGGGTGTCTGAGCCAGGCCAGGGGGAGTGGTTTGGAGCTGAGGCAGAGCAGGGTTAGAGTGGAGCTGAGGAAGAAGTTGTTCAGTAGGAGGCTGGGGAGACTCTGGCACAGGCTGCCAGGGAGGCTGTGGCTGCTTCCTGCCTGGAGGTGTTCAAGATTGGATGAGGCCTTGAGCAGCCTGAGCTAGCTGAGAGGTGTCCCTGCCCATGGCAGGGGGTTGGAGGAGGTGATCTCTGAGGTCCCTTCCAGCTGAAGCCATTCTGTGACTCTGTGCTTGGCTCTGGCCTCTGCTGACCCTCAAATGAGCCTTTGTGGTTTGAAATGTTAAAAACCAAAGCAAACTAAGCCCCAACTTCTCTCCTGTGCTGATTGACTTTGGGACTGAAAGTGCTCTGTTCTTTAACAGCAGCAGCACCAACAGACCCTGAGACCAGGAACAAACAGAGAGCAGGAGCTGCTGGGTGACAGCAACTGGATGCAGCAAGAAACATTTCCTGTTTGTTCTGTATGGGAATAATGGAGACCTTGAATAATGCAGTCCCAGACAGGGCTTGGGAGGGACCTCTGGAGAACACCCAAACCAAGCCCCAGCTCCAGCAGGGCACCCACAGCACAGTGCCCAGCAGCACGGTGCCCAGGGGGGTTGGAAGCTCTCCACACAAGGACACTCCACAACCTCTCTGGGCAGCCTGCTCCAGGCCTCCAGCACCCTCACAACAAACAACTTGCTCCTCCTCTTCACATCCAACCTCCTGGGTTCAGTCTGTGCCCCTTGCTGCCCCTTGTGCTGCCCCTTGTGCTGTCCCTGGGTACCACTTGGCTTCCTCCTCCCAGAGCTGCTCCAGGCCCCTCAGCAGCTCTGCAGCCTCCCTGGACTCTCTCCAGCACTTCTCTGTCTCTCCTCAACTGGGGAGCCCAGAACTGGACCCAAGGCTCCACCTATGGCCTCTCTAGGGCAGCATAGAGGGTGGAGCACTTCCATCATCTTGCTGGCCACACTCTTCTCCCTGCCCCCCAGGACCCCATTGGCCCTCTTGGCCACCAGGGCACATTGCTGCCTCATGGGGAACTTGCTGTCCCCCAGCACTCCCAGCTCCTTCTCCTTGGAGCTGCTTCCCAGCAGGTCCCCCCTCAGCTGTGCTGCTGCAGGAGGTTGTTCCTGCCCAGGGCCAGGCCCCTGCCCTTGCCCTTGGTGAGCTCCATGAGGTTCCCTGTGCCCAGCTCTGCAGCCTGGCCAGGCCTGGCTGGCTGGCAGCACAGCCTGAGGGCTGTCAGCCACTCTCTCTGTGTTGTGTCATCAGCAAACTTGCTGAGGGTCCACTCTGTCCCTTGCTGGAGCTCAGCAGTTCCAACTTTGTCTCCAGAGTCGGGTCCTGGCTGGTGAGCAGAAGGTTGTGACCCCAGCATGAGCAGCAACTTTCTTTGAGCTCTGTCACATGCAGCTGCCTGGGATCCCACCCCCAGGAGCACCATCGTGGGAGCAGCTCTTGGTGGGGTTGCTCTTGCAGCAGGCTGCCCTCTCCTTGGGGTGTCCTGCAGCACAGGGAGGGAATGAGGGCTGGTGTGAAAGCTTGAACTCAGAGAATGGCCTTTTGCAAGTTCTCCTCTTCTCCTGGAAGTCATCTGGGGGCTGCTCTGCTCTCCAGGTGAGCACTGGAGTGCTTCTGGCTCTGAGCAGGTGAAACATCCCCAGAAGGATGGAGAGAGGCTGCTTCCAGAGGCCTGCAGGGACAGGCCCAGGGGCAATGGCTTCAAACTAGAGCAGAGCAGATTGAGATTGGATGTGAGGAACAAGTTCTGCACCAGGAGGCTGCTGGAACACTGCAACAGGTTGCCCAGGGAGGCCCCAACCCTGGAGAGATTCAAGGTGAAGCTCAACAGGGCTCTGGGCAACCTGCTCCAGTGGAGGATGTCCCTGCTGGCTGCAGGGGCTTGGACTGGATGAGCTCTGGAGGCCCCTTCCAACCCAACCCCTTCTGTGCTTCTGTAACCCCAGGCCACGCTCAGATGTCTAAGAGGTTTCAGCACCTCCTCCCTCTGCTCCTTTCCTCATCTCCCTGCAGCTCCCAGGGCTCATGTGGAAGCCCTTTTCCCACGGAGCTGAGCAGGAGGTTGGGAGCAGGTTTCTGGTTTGACTTTTCAGTTTCTCCCTCTGAAGACAAATGTGGTGAGTCACATCCTGGGCACCTCAGCAGTGGGGTTTGGGGCTCTGACTGGCTGCCTGGGGCTGCAGCTCTCTGAAGTGTCTCCTGGAGGAAGTGCAGCTGTGCAAACGGACGAGGGCTGTGGGAAGAGGCCATAAATAGGCCTTCACTGAGGGAGGGTTTGAAATCAAAGACTTTGTGAAATACTTCCATGAACCTTAAAAGCTGGTTGGCAGCTCTTCCCAGCAGCTATGTCACTTCTCAGCAGTGGGGGCAAGGGGAAGGTTACCAAGGGGCCCTTGGCCATTGGCAGTGGATGGGGCAGTGCCCAGAACCCAGAAGGTTCCACACAGACCTGAGGAAAACCCTCCCTGCTGTGAGGGTGCTGGAGGCCTGGAGCAGCTCTCTTCTCTGAGAGCTTCCAGCCCCCTGGCCACGGTGCTGCAGGGCAGGCTGCTGTGGGTGCCCTGCTGGAGCAGAGGGGGTGGTCTGGATCACCTCCAGAGGTCCCTTCCAAGCTCCCCACGCTGGGGCTCTGGGATTTTCCATGAGGCTCTGGCTGCCAGACCACTCAGCCTGGCAGGGGGCTAGCGGGGCCAGACAGATACCACTGGAGTGGTTCTGTGGGTTGAGGGGAGAGGGATTTGTGGCCATTTGGAGACGTTTCCTCTTGCTCTGCAGTTGTTGGGCTGTTCCCCAGTGGGCAGCAGTGGACTGTGCCTGCCCAGGAATGTGCCAGACTCACTCACTATATATTTTCTTGCTAGCAGTTAATTGAAAACAATGATTTAGCAGATGAAAAATGTGCTAGCCTAGCTTGGGGATGGGTTAGGGCCTTCTGCT
Source organism: Picus viridis (assembly GCA_033816785.1). NCBI lineage: Eukaryota > Metazoa > Chordata > Aves > Piciformes > Picidae > Picus > Picus viridis. The sequence continues at coordinate 14,361,473 of CM066598.1, forward strand.
CCTCTCCTGCTCCTGTCACAGATGGTTTAGGCTCTCTGCTTAAGTGCACCAGGCAGGTATCTGAGGCCCACGAGCCAAGCGGGGCTTGGAGCTGGCTGCCCTGAGAGGGAAGTGTGCAGGGGTCAGCAAGCAGCACTGAGCTCTGGCTTCCTTAGCAGCTGGGAGCTGGGGAAGTTGGGGCTGTGCATCAGAAAAGGCAACTCCATTCCAGTTAAAACACAGCTCCAGCTTCAATGGAAACCAAAGAGACTTAGGCTGGAACAGGGCAGCCCCCAGGGAACTGCATAGGAGGAAGGGAGAGGAGGAGAAGGGAGGCTAACAGAAAGTCAAGGCTGCACTGCTGGCACTTCTCTCTCAGCCATAGAATGGCTCAGGCTGGAAGGGACCTCAGAGGTGTACTCCAACCTCCCTGCCATGGGCAGGGACACCTCTCAGCTAGACCTGGTGGCTCAAGGCCTCATCCAGCCTGCCCTTGAACACCTCCAGGCAGGAGGCAGCCACAGCCTCCCTGGCCAACCTATTCCAGAGTCTCCCCAGCCTCCTACTGAAGAACTTCCTCCTCAGCTCCACTCTAACCCTGCTCTGCCTCAGCTCCAAACCATTCCCCTGGCCTGGCTCAGACACCCTCAGGAAAAGTCTCTCTGCAGCTTCCTGCAGGATCCCTTCAGGTCCTGGCAGGCAGCCCTGAGGTCCCCCTGGAGCCTTCTCCTCTTCTGCGCAGCCCCAGCTCCCTCAGCCTGTGCCCACAGCAGAGCTGCTCCAACCCTTGGAGCATCCTTGTGGCCTCCTCTGGACTCGCTCCACAGCTCTGTGTCCTTCTGCTGGGGACTCCAGAGCTGGAGGCAGGGTTGGAGGTGAGGTCTGAGCAGAGCAGAGCCAAGGGGCAGGATCCCCTCTGCTGCCCTCTGCCCACCCTGCTCTGGCTGCAGCCCAGCACACAGCTGCCTCTGGGCTGCAGGAGGGCTCCTGGGGAGCTGCTCAGCATTTTGAGCATCAACTCCACTATGAGTAGGACTTTGAGGAGAACACTGGACAAGATTCTTCACTGAAGCCCGGGGCCAAAGCATGGAGGAAATGATTCAGAAAGCCTCTTGGTAGTGGTCCCAGGAGACCAAAAGCAGCTGGGGTTGGAGCAGTGTCCTCTGGGCACAGGCATGAGGGCAGGGGCACAGGTGAAAGCATCGATGACACTGCAGAGCATCAGCCAGAGCTGGCCCCAGCTAGGATTCCCACTCAGCAGAGCCTGACATGAGAGGCTTTGCAGCAAGCAGAGTGCTGAGCTGCAGGGGGCAGAGGTGTGCAGTCAGGGAGCCAATGCCTTGGCCATGGCACTGAGGTCACTTCCCTCTCCTTATCCAGGTGTCACTTTTACACACTTGCAGTTTCCTGCTGGTAAGGTTTGGCTTTTGGCCAGGCTTGGGCTGTGTGTGCTCATCTGGGCTGGCTACAGCACTCCCTTGGTCTGTGCATCTGTAGGGACTTTGCTTCCTCCTAGACCAGAGTGTGGTGCACAGCAACCAGTACTTGAGCAGTACTGGAAGCCCTCTGCTGGGAGGCCAGGCTGGGAGAGTTGGCCTTGGGCAGCCTGCAGAGGAGAAGGCTGCAGGGAGAGCTGCTGGTGCCCTTGCAGTGCTTCAAGGGGAGATCAGAGAGCTGGGGACAGAGTTTGGAGCAGGTCCTGTGGTGCCAGGCCAAGGGGGGATGGTTTGAACTGAGAGAGGGAGATGGAGAGTGGAGAGAAGGAGAAATGTTTGACACTGGGGCTGGGGAGAGCCTGGCCCAGGCTGCCCAGAGAGCTGCCCCATGGCTGGCAGCAGTGCAGCTCAGGGTGTTTGGGGCTGTGAGCAACCTGCTCTGGTTGGGGATGTCCCTGCTGAGTGCAGGGGTTGGGCTGGATGAGCTTGGAAGGTCCCTTCCAAGACACTGTGCTGTGATTCAGTGATGCCAGGATATGCAAGGAGAGGATTTACTACATCCACAACCAGTGGGCAGGGATCTGACCCCTCTGCAAGCTCTTCCTGATAGACCCAATTAAAATGCCTCTTGCTTTCAGCATATGTGAAGGTTGAGCCACCAGACCTGTTCAGATGGAGGGTTCCAGTCCTGGAGGGTTTTGCTGTGCTGGTTCTGGGGTTATGGAGATGCAGAAGTGAGCTTGGACCCTTCAGTGGCTGTGGGAGAGGCTCAACAGACTTTGCTCAGCGTGGATCTGAGTCTTGCAGTCTTAACAAGTGCAGGAGGCTGAATCCAGTGTAATTTGTGTGAGCTGCACCCCCTGAGTCCTCAGGGCCTTCTGAACCCTGGACAAGCCCAAAAGCAGAGGTTTGTTCCTGGTTTTCCAGCTGGCAGAACCCCTGGATATTAAGATCTCTAAGCCTTGATACACTTGTTCTTGTGTGTCTTGAGCAATGTGCTGCAGTGAGCAGAGCTCTGCTTCTCAGAGGGTTCTCACTGAAAAGCCTTTCTTCATCATACCTTAACCTCCAGAGGCAAGAGGTAAGGTTGAGGCCCCATCCCTGCAGACATTCAAGGTCAAATGTGGGGCCCTGAGCACCTGATCCAGTTGGAGAAGGCCCTGCTGGCTGCAGGGGACCTGGACAAGATGGGCTGGGAGGGTCCCTGCCAACCTCCTGTGTTCTGTGAGAGCTCCAAAGTGAGAGCTGAGTCAGTGACACTGGGGCAGGTGCTGCACCCCCATTAGATCTGTCTCCAGGTCCTGAGGGCAGAAGGCAGCAGGCAATGTTCAGTCATGATAGACAGGGTGAGGAACAATCCTGCTGATGCTCCCTGCACTGATGGTTCCACTGATGCTGAGGAGGGTCTTCCATCCTCACTCAGCATCTCCATCAGCAGTCTGGGTAAGGGAATTGAGGGGACCCTCAGCAAGGTTGCTGATGATACCAGCCTGGGAGGCTTGGCTGATGCCCTGGAAGGCTGTGTGGCCATCCAGTGAGATCTGGACAGACTGGAGAGCTGGGCATAGGGAACCACATGAGCTTCAACAAGTGCAGAGGCTTGCACCTGGGGAGGAAGAGCACCTAGCACCAGGGCAGCTGAGGGGGAGCTGCTGGGAAGCAGCTCCAAGGAGAAGGAGCTTGGAGTGCTGGGGGACAGCAAGTTCCCCATGAGGCAGCAATGTGCCCTCATGGATAAGAAGGCCAATGGGGTCCTGGGGTGCATGGAGAAGAGTGTGGCCAGCACGGCAAGGAAAGCCCTCCTCCCCTTCTGCTATGACCTAGAAAGGCCACACCTGTAGTGCTGGGACCAGTTCTGAGCTCCCCAGATTGAGAGGGTCAAGAATATACTAGAGAGGGTCCCATGGATGCCAGGAGTATGATGAAGGGCCTGGAGCAGCTCTGGGAGCAGCAAAGGCTGAGAGCCCTGGGGCTGAGAGCCTGCAGAAGAGCAGCCCCAGAGGGCAGCTGAGCAATGGTTATACATATCTGAGGGGTGGGTGTCAGGATGAAGGGGCCAGGATCTTTCTGGTGGTGCCCAGTGATAGGCCAAGGGGCACAGAGTGGAGCCCAGGAGGTTGGATGTGAAGAGGAGGAGAAAGTTGTTTGTTGTGAGGGTGCTGGAGGCCTGGAGCAGGCTGCCCAGAGAGGTTGTGGAGTGTCCTGGTGTGGAGAGCTTCCAACCCCCCGGGCACTGTGCTGCTGGGCAAGCTGCTGTGGGTGCCCTGCTGGAGCAGGGCTTGGCCTGGGTGAGCTCCAGAGCTCCTTTCCAGCTCCTACCATGCTGGGATTCCCTGGCTGACCTGTGCTGGTGCCACCTGTGGAAGATGAAGAAGCAGGCAGCAGAGGTCCCTCACTCCCCTGAGCCATCTCTGCTGTAGCAAATGAAGTTCCTCCTACAGACCCCATGCAGCCCCCTGTCGAGGCTCCTGTGAAACTCTGCTGGGTCCTGGCAGTCACCTGGGGCTGCAAGCTCTTGGCAGCCACGCCGCAGGAAAGGGCTTTAAAATGCACCTTCAGGGCTTTTTGTTCTGGGCAGCAGGCAAAACATGTGGCTCTGTTTAGGAGCTATTTTGGTTCAGGCTTGACAATAGAGGATGATAAAATGCAGCTGCATTGTTTAAACTTTCAATTGGGTTCCTGGGCCCTCTCCAAGCTGCTTCATCAGTACGGCTCCACTCGTTCCAAACAAGGCTCTTGGAAGGCTTCTCCATTCCCCCTCCACTGATCAAGAGGGTGTGAAAATGTAGAGCCTAATGATGGGGCTGGCCTGCTTGCAGCTCCACCACTGGGTTGGTTGGGGCTTTTTTGTGTGACCTGTCAAACTGGCAGTCAGAGGAACTGCCCCAGGACAGTCAGAGGGATCAGAGCTGTTGCTGCCAGGGAGTTAGGACTAACGGTGGAGGTTTGCTTCTCCAGGCCCTGCCGGTGTCAAAGGCAACACAGAGCTTGAGGAATGGCCACTGGAGCACAGCACTGTCGGTGCTTAACTGCACCCAAGTGTCTCCTACTGATACAGTCATCAGCATCCATCCTCCAGAGTCATAGGCACAGCCTCTGCTGCAAGGTCTGCAGAGAGAAATAACTAATGAGCTCTGCCCTGGGCCAGGGTGGGACATGGAAAGCTGGGACATGGGAAAGTTCATCCTAGAATCCCAGAACCCAGCATGGAGAGGTTGGAAAGGACCTCTGGAGCTCACCCAGCCCAACCCCTGCTCCGGCAGGGCACCCAGTGAGGGTTGGAAGCTCTCCACACCAGGACACTCCACAACCTCTCTGGGCAGCCTGCTCCAGGCCTCCAGCACCCTCACAACAAACAACTTGCTCCTCCTCTTCACATGCAGCCAGCCTCCTGGCTTCCAGGCTGTGCCCCTTGCTGCCCCTTGTGCTGTCCCTGGGCACCACTCAGCAGAGTCTGGCCCCAGCCTCTTGCCCCCCACAGCTCCTTCAGCTCTTGCTGAGCATTGCTCAGCTGCCCTCTGGGGCTGCTCTTCTGCAGGCTCTCAGCCCCAGGGCTCTCAGCCTTTGCTGCTCCCAGAGCTGCTCCAGGCCCCTCAGCAGCTCTGCAGCCTCCCTGGACTCTCTCCAGCAGTTCTCTGTCTCCATCAATCTGAGAAGCCCAGAACTGAACCTAGGACTCCAGCTGTGGCCTCCCTAGGGCAGAGTAGAGGGGGAGAAGAACCTATAGTATCCATAGAATCAGTCAGGGTTGGAAGGGACCACAAGGATCAGCTAGTTCCAACCCCTGCCATGGGCAGGGACACCCCACACTAGATCAGGCTGGCCACAGCCTCATCCAGCCTGGGCTTAAACACCTCCAGGGACGGGGCCTCAACCACCTCCCTGCACAACCCATTCCAGGGCTTCACCACTCTCATGGGGAAGAACTTCCTCCTCACCTCCAGCCTGAATCTCCCCACCTCCAGCTTCAGTCCATTCCCCCTAGTCCTATCACTACCTGATACCCTGAGCAGTCCCTCCCCAGCCTTCCTGTAGCCCCCTTCAGATCCTGGAAGGCCACAATGAGGTCACCTGGGAGCCTTCTCTTCTCCAGCCTGAACAGCCCCAACTCCTTCAGTCTGTCCTTACAGCAGAGCAGCTCCAGCCCTCTGCTCATCCTCGTGGCCCTTCTCTGGACACCTTCCAGCCCCTCCAGATCCCTCTTGGAATAGGGGCTCCAGAACTGGAGGCAGTACTCCAGGTGGGGTCTCCCCAGGGCTGAGCAGAGGGGGAGAATCCCCTCCCTTGCCCTGCTGGTCACACTTCTCCTGCTGCAGCCCAGGCTCTGATTGGCTTTCCGGGCTGCAAGTGCACACTGAGAGCTCCTGTTGAAATGGCCTCAAGGTGTACCAGGAGAGGTTTAAATTGGAGATGAGGAACAATTTCTTTGCTGCCAGAGTGGTCAGGGACTGGCAGAGGCTGCCCAGGGAGGAGGTGCAGTCCCCATGCCTGGAGGGGTTCCAGACAGGTGTGGCCATGGCACTTGGGGACAGGGTTTGGTGTCCATGGTGGTGCCGGGTTGAGGGTTGGGCTGGATGACCTTAGAGGCCTTTTCCAACCCCAGCAATGAATTCCATGATGCTGTGGTGCTCTGTGATTCCTTTGGATCCTCTCTAGAGCAGCTCTGCGTCCGCTGATGTGTAGTTACCTGCTGCGTCTCTAGACACAGGGATCTGGGATATCACTTCCCTGAGCCTGGCTCCAAGCTGTCCAAACTCTTAGTCCTGCACAAGGTTTGCCCTGGAAGAAACAACAATAAAAAACAAACCAAAGAGGAGGAGGTAATGTCATCAATTCTGTTTAATTAAATCAACCTAAGCTAATTGTCAGCTCATAAAACAGTGTTGGCCAGCTCATAAAACAGAGCTGAGCTGCAAGGAGCGGCTGCCACGAGCAGGTGGGGACTCTGTTTCCAAGTCAGCCCACACTGCTCTCTGGCAGGGGACCTCAGAGACTACCTCATCCTGCAGTGCTGGGAAAGAAATGTTTATGGAACTTATAAAACCCGGGGCTGGGTTCCTAACCCTTCGCTGTCTCACCTGCCAAGAGCAGCGAGGCCGGAGCCAGCGCGAGGCGGATGCAGGGGTTTAGGCGGCTGTCCAGGACTGGATTCCCTGTGCAGGGCTGGGGAAGAGATTTTTGCCCTTGATTGCCTTTGCTTTTGTAACTCCTGTGATTCAGTTTTCTCCTTCCTGTTGCTGTCACACCGAGGACCTTGTAAACCTGCTTGTGGCTGGCGCCGGTCTCGAGCCGGAGCTGTTGCGCGGTGGGAGACGCTCGCAGCGCTGCCTGGGGATGCTGCCTGGCTCCGGGTCACTCACAGGGTTCCTCTGGCTTTGGCCCTGGGTGTTTCTGTTGACTCTGCAGTTCTTGCAGAAGGCAGAAAACATTTATCTCATTTTAAGTCAAAAGGACTAAAGCAGGAATCTTGATCTGCTCCTCCAAGTAGAGTCTGCAGGCTGGAAGGGACCTCGAAAGTACTTCCAGGCCAACCCCTGCCAGAGCTCCTCTGCTCACCTGGAGCAGGTCAGACAAGAACAGGTTTTGAATGTCTCACAGGATCAGAGGAGGTTAGGGGTTGGAAGGGACCTCTGGAGTTCATTGAGTCCAACCCCCTGCCAGAGCAGGAGCAGAGAATCCAGCACAGGTCACACAGGAACACATCCAAACAGGGCTGGAAAGGCTCCAGAGAAGGAGACTCCACAACCTCTCTGGGCAGCCTGCTCCAGGCCTCTGTGACCCTCACAGTAAAGAAGTTCTTCCTCATGCTGAGGTGGAACCTCCTGTGCTGCAGTTTATATCTATTGCCCAGAGAAGGAGACTCCACAACCTTTCTGGGCAGCCTGCTCCAGGCCTCTGGGACCCTCACAGTGAAGAAGTTCTTCCTCATGCCGAGGTGGAACCTCCTGTGTTGCAGTTTATATCTATTGCCCAGAGAAAGAGACTCCACAACCTCTCTGGACAGTCTGCTCCAGGGCTCCATCACCCTTGCAGCGAAAAGCTCCTCCTTGTGTTTCCAGGAGCAGAGCCTGGGGGTTGCAGCTGCTCTTAATGGTGGAATAATGAAAGCAATTCTCCTGTGAGGTAGTTCTGCTATCACCCAGGTGAAGGTGCAAACCCACCTGGTTCTGAGGATGTTGGTGTGGCCTGCAGTCAGCTTGGATGCTCTGTAGTGATGCAAGGTGTTCAGAACTCCAGAGGAACAGGTTGCCCAGAGGGGTGGTGGAGGCCCCATCCCTGGAGACATTCAAGGTCAAACTTGATCTGGCCCTGGTCAACCTGCTGGCTGCAGGGGTTCGGACAAGATGACCTTCGAAGGTCCCCTCCAACCCAATGCATTCTGTGACTCTGTGACTCACTGTAGCTTCTGTCTGCCACCCATTTCCTGTGGCCACTCATCCCCAGAACCTCCTGCAGGACACACTTGGTTGCTCTTTAGTTAACTCTTCAAACATGGAAAGGCACTGAGAGACTCAACTGATTGTCTCCTGCACAGCAGGTCTCCTCCAGAGAGCACAATCACAACCCAGTGTTGATGATCCTGCAGCCCTGGGCAGCTCTTTGGCCTTGGCACCATTCCAGTGGTGCTCTGCTGATGGCCAGCAGGGCAAGGAAAGTTCTAGTCCCTCTCTACTCTGCCCTAGGGAGGCCACAGCTGGAGTACTGGGTCCAGGTCTGGGCTCCCCAGCTCAGGAGAGACAGAGAACTGCTGGAGAGAGTCCAGGGAGGCTGCAGAGCTGCTGAGGGGCCTGGAGCAGCTCTGGGAGCAGCAAAGGCTGAGAGCCCTGGGGCTGAGAGCCTGCAGAAGAGCAGCCCCAGAGGGAAGCTGAGCAATGCTCAGCAAGAGCTGAAGGAGCTGTGGGGGGCAAGAGGCTGGGGCCAGACTCTGCTGAGTGGTGCCCAGGGACAGCACAAGGGGCAGCAAGGGGCACAGAGTGGAAGCCAGGAGGTTCCATGTGAATGGAAGGAGAAAGCTGTTTGTTGTGAGGGTGCTGGAGGCCTGCAGCAGGGTGCTCCAGGACTGTGGGGCCTGGCCCGTGGCGCTGCTCGGGGGCTTTCAGGCTTGAGGCGACACAGGAGAGCTGGAGCCGTGTGACAGCATCAGCCCTCCAAAGGAAGCTGTGTGGGGTTTGGTGCATGTTTGAGGGTCCTACAACACTCCAGGCCATGTCTGGGTTGCTCCATGGTCACTGCACCACCATCTCCTGCTTCTCCCAGGGAGGATGAACGGGAGGGCAGCAGAGCAGCCTGCTGCTCAGCTCCCAGGCCCGCGGAGCCACGAGGACCCCGAGCTAGCCAAAAGCATACCCCGGGCATCATCCAATCCCGTTTGCTTGTTTGCAGGGGGTGTTTCTAGACACAGCAAACAGGCTCTTGTCAAACCCTGCTGACAGTTGTTTGCAGTTAGCATCTCCGGGAGGGGCTGCTGCGTGCTGCTGCGGGCTCGCGCCCGTCGCTGCGGCCGCCCCCAGCGCTCCCAGCCTTGGGCTCCCAGGACAGCTGTTTCCTCTGCTGCTTTAGCCTTTTGCTTTCTCCTCTTTTACCCTTCAGGCAGGTGGTTTCCTCACCTGTTGTGCTCCCCAGGTGAAAGTGCTTGGTGGTTCACAGACAAATAAGCACAGAATCACAGAGCTGTCAGGGCTGGAAGGGAGCTCAAGGCTCAGCCAGCTCCAACCCCCTGCCCTGGCCAGGGACACCTCACACCGCAGCAGGTTGCTCACAGCCACCTCCAGCCTGGCTGCAAACACCTCCAGGCAGGAGGCTTCCACCACCTCCCTGGGCAGCCTGTGCCAGGCTCTCACCACCCTCATGGGCAACAACTTCTTCCTGACTCCTGAGGTCTCTGGCTGGTTTAGGAAGGCAGACAGAGTCCTCATCTCTGGTTTTGCACCTGGAGATAAGTTGCCCAGGGAGGTGGTTGAGGTCCCATCCCTGGAGGTATTCAAGGTGAGGCTGGACAGGGCTCTGGGCACCCTGACCTAGTTGAGGATGTCCCTGCTGACTGCAGAGGATTGGGCTGGATGAGCTCTGGAGGTCCCTTCCAGCCCAGAGCATTCTGTGCTCTTCTCTTTTAAAGTAGGAAACACACAGTGCAGAACAGGAAGACTAAGGACCTGAGTCTGCTAAAATCAGCTTCTTCCAACTGCAGCCTCTGTTATCTTTGATGCAGGTAGGACCAGAAGGAATAACAGAGAGCTGAGAAGGAGGCTTGACTGAAGTTGCAGGAGAGATCTGGCTGAAGATGGTTCTCAGGCCAAAGGAGTTGCAAATGCCCTCCCTCAAGTGGCTGAACTGGTTGAATTTGGTCATCAGCTGTTCCTGCCCCTTGGTGATCTGCATCCCAAGACCTTGGGAATGTTGCTGCAGGCCCCATGGGGACAGGGTTTAATGGCCATGGTGGTTGAAGGTTGGACTCGATGGTGTTCAAGGTGTCTTCCAAGCCAAGCAGTTGTGTGACTGTGTGAGCTGGCCTGGGGCTAGGGGGAAGGTGGTGAGGTGCTGTGCTTTGTCCTGGAGTGCTTCAGAAGGGTGAGCTGCTGCTGAGCCTCCAGGTCTGGAGGAAGCTGTGCTCTTCCTCTAGGCTCATAAGCAGGACAGAAGGATCTGCAGATGCTCCTGGCCACACTCAGCCGCTTCCAGGGCTGCCCAAGGTGGGTGTCTCTGGCTGGTGGCTCCCATTGGCTGTTTCTAAGTGTTCAGCTTGGGTTTCAGGGACTCAAGTGGAATTTGAGCTAGCTGAACACAGTCCTTTGTGTCAGCCCAGATGATTTGTTACAGCAGGGCCAGGGCTGTGGGGAGAATCAATCTTTTTTATTAGATCAACTGATGTGGAAAAAGCAGAAGAACTCGCAGGGAAGTTAACCCTTCTCCTGGCCTGCATCTGTACTGGGAGAGCAGAGGCAGCTCTCTGCCAGGGGAGGCTGTGCTGTGGGACACAGAATCATAGAACTTGAGGGGGTGGAAAAGGCCTCTAAGGTCATCCACTCCAACCAGCAACCCAGCACCACCCTGGCCACCAAACCCTGGCCCCAGGTGCCATGGCCACAGGGTTCTGGAACACCTCCAGGCATGGGGACTCCACCACCTCCCTGGGCAGCCTCTGCCAACCCCTGAGCACTCTTGCAGCAAAGACATTTTCCTAATCTCCAACCTAACCCTTCCCTGGCACAATTTCAGGCCTAGTATCCACCTGAGCTTAGGGAGCAGAGCCCAACTCTGGCTCCAGCCTCCTCCCAGGGAGCTGCAGAGAGCAAGGAGGTCTCCCTCAGCCTCCCCTTCTCCAGGCTGAACACCCCCAGCTCCCTCAGCTGCTCCTCCCCAGCCCTGCTCTCCAGACCCTTCCCCAGCTCTGTTGCCCTTCTCTGGCCCTGCTCCAGCCTCTCCATGTCCTTCTTGCAGTGAGGGCCCAGACCTGCCCCCAGGGGCCATGGTGACTCTTCCTCCAGAGGCTTTGCCTGAGTGCAGACATGGGTGAGCTGTTGGGGCATGCTTGCACACTTCTGTGGGGGGAAGGAGTCACCTCCCTCTGTGCTGGGACATTAGGTGTTCCTGCACAGGCAATGGGCTCTGCTCTGCAGCTGACTCATTGTGCAAGTCTGGGGCTAATTATTGAATCCCTCCCTGCCTCAGTTTCCATCTGTGAAGTGTCCCAGATGCCCCCCTACCCCCACCCCCTCCATAAATCAGGTTCAGATTGCCAGATGAGGTGCTGGGAGGTGCTGGGCAAGTGTGGGACAGCCTTGGTTTAGCCACATTGTGCTAGGGGATAATACAAACCACATGCAAGCCCAGAGCCTCACAGATGTGTCTCTCTCAGCTGTGAAAGCCAAAGCCTGGGCTGATGATTTAGCACAGCACTGAAGGGGCTAGAAGAGGAGGCTGCTTGTCCACAGGTGCAGTTGTCACCATTGAAGTCCTCATGTGCCAGCAGCCTTTGGAGGCAGCCCAGGTATTTCCTGCTGGGGACAGCCCCAGTGTCCTGGGCATGGAAGGCCAGCAGTGTAGAGCAAATCACAGAGTTGTTGGGCTTGGAACAGCCCTCTGGGATCATCCAGTCCAACACCAGCCCAGCACCACCATGGCCACCAAACCACAGCCCCAAGTGCCATGGCCACAGGGTTCTGGAACACCTCCAGGGATGGGGACTCCACCACCTCCCTGGGCAGCCTCTGCCAGGCCTTGACCACTCTTGCAGCAGAGAAATTCTTCCTCATATCTAACCTAACCCTCCCCTGGTACAGCTTGAGGCCTTTTCCTCTGGGTCTATCACCTGAGCCTAGGGAGCAGAGCCCAGCCCCCACCTGGCTGCAGCCTCCTCTCAGGGAGCTGCAGAGAGCAAGGAGGTCTCCCTCAGCCTCCTCTTCTGCAGCCTCACCACCCCCAGCTGCTCCTCCCCAGCCCTGTTCTCCAGACCCTCCCCCAGCTCTGCTGCCCTTCTCTGGACCCGCTCCAGCACGTGGCCGTTTCTGTAGCATCCCCACCCTGGCTGCTCCTCACCCTCTGGAGGGGCCTGGCCGGTTCTTTATTTTGATGTGCATCTTGCTGGGCCTGGAGCTGCACTTTGCACTTTCTCTGCTGCCCTTTGGGCATGTCCTAGTCTCAGAGCAGAGGCATTTGACAGAGTCACTGTGGTTGCCATGCTGGGTGTTGTGCTGCACAGCAATCCCCATTTGCTGAGAAGAAAAGTGTTGCTGGGGTGCCAGTGAGTGGGAGCCTGGCAGCCACGCAGCGTGAAGCCAGTTCCCAGCATGGGAGGGCTTTGTGAGCTGTGGTGCTTTGGGTCCAGGCAATTAACTGGGGTGTGAAGCGACAAGCGACTTCCAGCCACATTTCACGCTGAGAGTTGATCTTCAAGCGTTTATAGAGCCTGGATGAGGCTCTTGGTGCCATGGTTGGGTTGATCAGATGGTGCTGGGTGAGAGGTTGGACTGGATGATCTCAAAGGTCTTTTCCAACCTGGTTAATTCTGTATTCTTCACAGCTTAAGAGGATCAGGCTCTACAGTGAGCCTACACAGGGATCTGGGCAGGCTGACTCCGTGGGTCAAGGCCAATGGGATGAGGCCAGCAAGGCCAAGGGCTGGGTCCTGACCTTGGGGCACAACAAGCCCAGACTGGGGTGGAATGGCTGGAAACTGCCTGGTGGAAAAGGCCCTGGGAGTGCTGGGTGACAGCAGCTGAAGATGAGGCAGGGGGTGCCCAGGTGGCCAAGAAGGCCACCAGCAGCCTGGCCTGGATCAGCAATGGTGTGGGCAGCAGGAGCAGGGCAGGGGTTGTGCCCTTTTACTCAGTGCTGATGAGGCCACAGCTCAGAGCCTGGGTTCAGTTTTGGGGCACCACAATGTGGGAGAGACTCTGAGGTGCAGGAGCAGGTCCAGAGAAGGGCAACAAACCTGGTGAAGGATCCAGAGCTAAGTCACGTGAGGAGCAGCTGAGGGAACTGGGGTTGTTCAGCCTGGAGAAGGCTGAGGGGAGACCTGCTGGCTCTCTGCAACCCCCTGTGAAAGGAGGTTGGATCCAGAGGTGGTCTCTTCTCACAAGGAACAAGAGATAAGACAAGAGGAAAAGGCCTCAAGTTGTCTTAGGTGAGGTTGATGTTGGAGATGAGGAGCAATTTCTTCCCCAGGCTGCCCAGGGCAGTGGGGAGTCCCCATCCCTGGAGGGGTTGACAAAGCTGTGGTGCTGAGGGCCATGGCTCAGTGGTGCCATGGCTCAGTGGTGCCCTGGCAGTGCAGGGGTAAAGCTTGGACCCAGTGATCTGAAAGGTCTCTTCCAACCCAAATGCTTCTGTGGTTCCATGATTGTGCTGCTAATTCTGAACTCCCAGGGGGTGTGAAGCCTAAGAGCTCCTTTGCCTGCAGGAGGAGGATGCTGCAGCTGCACTCTGGCCCTGTGCTTGTTTCAAGGTGCCAACACCAGCCTGGTGCCAGCGCTCCGTGGGGCAGCAGCCGCCACTGGCTGTGCATCCGGCCTCTGAAGCTCTCTGTGTGAGTTTCCAGCCCTGGTGTGAGGTTCTTGGCCAGGTTCTTGTTGCCTGGTGCTCAGAGGTGGCAGCTGATGCTGCACTGTTAGGAGAACAAGGTGCTGGGGGCGGGGGACACACACGGAGGTGTCTTTGGAGGTATCCGATTCCTTCTTGGTTCACTGTGCAGACAAATTGCACCGCTCTGCATGTGGCCATGCTGCACTGGCTGGCTGCTCTCCCTGTTCCTCAGCAGTGCTCAGAGGGAGGGTCAGAATTCATGGTCAAATCCTCCACAGCTGTGAGAGTAACCTAATAGTGAGGCTGAGGCTGTGGGGTGAGAGGCGTGGGAGAGGAGGCTGGCTGGGGCCCAGCCTTAGCCAGCGCTGGCCCTGCTCCAGCAGAAGCCTCCCCGGGGGCTGGCCCTGCACTCATGGCTCTGAACCTGCCAGGCAAGCCTCTTGTGGAGGAGACTGTCAAGGTGGGAGCAGAGGGAGCTCCTCCAGCGACCACCAGCATGGTGCCTCTCAAGGGACGCTTGTGCCGCAGTGAGCGTGGGCGTGGAGATGGAAGCAGCCACGGCGAGCGTGGGGCGGGTCCCGCCCGGAGCTCCTGGCTCCAGCCTTAGGGAAGCGTTGGGTGAGTTCTGCATTCTGGAAAGCGTTTTGCTGATGGCCATCCTCTGCTCTTTCATTCTGTGATGAGCCAGGGGGCAGCCTGGTGGAGCTGAAGAGCTGAACTGAACTGCTCCTGCCTAGCCCCCAGAACATTCCCTTTAGGAGGTTGGCTTCTTTCTCACCCAGAAACCCAAGTTCCTCACACAGCCTTGTGCTGGTCCCCAGCCCCGTGCAAGTGTCACCTTGGCCTGCAGGGTGTGGAGGTCAGCAGGCATGAGGGATTTGCAGGGGCTCCTCCCAGTGTCCATGGGTGCCTCGGAGAGCAAAACTGCAGCTGCAGAGGAAATCTGTCTGCTGCCCGGGTGCCTAAGAACCATTGCGGGGCTCCAGGAGGTTAGACAAAGGCCAGCAAAGGGTAACTAGCAGAGTCAGGCAGGGTAATGGTCAAGCAATCCCAGCAAGGCTGAGGTTAGCAGGGGCCTCTGGGGATCACCCAGACCAACCCCTCACTAAAGCAGGGCACCCACAGCAGCTTGCCCAGCAGCACAGTGCCCAGGGGGTTGGAAGCTCTCCACACAAGGACACTCCACAACCTCTCTGGGCAGCCTGCTCCAGGCCTCCAGCACCCTCACAACAAACAACTTGCTCCTCCTCTTCACATCCAACCTCCTGGGCTCCAGGCTGTGCCCCTTGCTGTCCCTTAGGCTGTCCCTGGGCACCACTGAGCAGAGCCTGGCCCCAGCCTCTTGCCCCCCACAGCTCCTTCAGCTCTTGCTGAGCATTGCTCAGCTGCCCTCTGGGGCTGCTCTTCTGCAGGCTCTCAGCCCCAGGGCTCAGCTGGGAGAGGTTGTAAAAGGAATGAGGGTTGCAGTAAGCCTGGGCAAGCATGGCCCTTGCTGTTCAGAGAGCCAAATGCCTCTGAATTCAGCTCATTTTTCTCAGCTCTTTAAACAATTGTTTCCTTTCTTGCTCTTTCAGCTGATTTTCAGTCTTGGCCAAAGCAAGGCAGTGCTACATGTGCTGGAGGTGGAACCACTGGTGCTTGGCTGGGCATGCTCCATCCAACATCTCTGAGGTGTGACAGGGACTTAGCATCATGGAATAGTTTTGTTGGAAGAGACCTTGAGGATCAGGGAGTCCAACCCTTACCCCAGCACTGCCTGGTCACCCCCAAACCATGGCCCTCAGCACCACATCTCCACAGCTTTGGATCCCCTCCAGGCTGTTTTGTGCAGGGAGGAGGCTTCTAACCCCAAGGTGTCTCGCAGCCTCGGAGGCTGAGGTGTGATGAAACTGAAGGCAGAGGTAGGATGCAAGGGCTGCAGTCCAAGCTGGAGACAAGAGGCACACTTGCTGCACAAGGGCTCACTCTGGATGCAGGTCACTGAGGGCTGGCTGGCTCTGGGGTGTCTTTCTGAGAGGCATTCTCCAGTCAAGCACAAGTTGTTTGGCTCCAGACCGTGAGAGCTTCCCTGACCTGTGCTACACAGGTGCAGAACTTCTGCTGTGAGTCCCTCCAGATGTCATGGAGAGCCTCAGTGCCTCTTGTCCTGGCTGCTTCCTCATTTCCTGGTTCATCACACCACACTTCGACTGCACTGTTCCCCTGACTGCTTCTCCTAGCAGTCTGCTCTGGAAGGGATGTGAGAACATCTCAGTTTAGGATGGACTCTCGAGCACAGTGGCATTCATGCTCTAACTGGAATCAACATACTCAGCCAGGGCCAGCAGAATCATGCAATCACAGAATGGGTTGGGTTGGAAGGGACCTTCAAGATCATCCAGTGCCAACCCCCTGCCACGGGCAGGGGCACCTCCCACCAGCACAGGCTGCTCAGGGCCTCATCCAGCCTGGCCTTCAACACCTCCAGGCAGGAGGCAGCCACAGCCTCCCTGGGCAGCCTGTGACAGTCTCCCCAGCCTCACTGCAAAGAATCTCTTCCTCATCTCCAGTCTCAGTCTCCTCTCTCCCAGCTCAAAGCCATTGTCCTCATCCTGTCACTCCCAGTCCTTGTCCAAAGTCCCTCCCCAGCTCTCCTGGAGCCCCTTCAGGTACTGGAAGGCTGCTCTGAGGTCTCCCTGGAGCCTTCTCCTCTCCAGGCTGAACATCCCCACCTCTCCCAGCCTGTCCCCATAGGTTCTTCAGCCCTCTGATCATCTTTGTGGCCTCCTCTGGAGCCTCTCCAGCAGCTCCAGGTCCAAGGGGTACCAGAACAGGAGGCAGTGCTGCAGGTGGGGGCTGAGCAGAGCAGAGGGGCAGAATCCCCTCCCCGTGCTGCTGCTCACACTTCTGTTGGTGCAGCCCAGGACACAGCTGCCTGCTGGGCTGCCAGGGCACGCTGCTGGCTCGTCAGGCATCCCTCTGTGACATAAGGAAGGAGTGACAGAGCAGTGAGTGTGGGACAGTGGATTTTGGTGAGGCTGGAACTGGATGAGCTCTGGGAGGAAAATGTTTTCCCCCAGCATAGAGCCTCAGCTCCTGTGGGCTCTGTGCCCCTGCTTCCGTGGCAGGAAGGCTGGGGGGGGTCCCTCCTTGGGGCCTGGGGACTCTTCATGTGGCCTGCAGGTAGTCCTGCCTTCCTCTGGGGTGTTTGTATGTGCACTCTATTCACCTCTCTTTAGTTTCTGGCTTCTTATTTCCTTCTGTGGGCTGTAGAGCCACACAGAGATGGAGTGGGCAAGCAGAGGAGTAAAGGGCTCCAGGTAGGGAGCAGCAGCTGCAGAGTCAGCAATGTTCTACCAAACTCATACTGGATGCAGGAAATGTTTGTAGCAGGATCATTGCAGTCCTCAGGCAACGGTGCTGGGCTGACCTAGGGGAATCCTCAGCATGGTGAGGGTGGAAGGGATTTCCTGAGATCACCCAGTCCAGTCCAACCCCTCACCAAAGCAGGGCACCCACAGCACAGTGCCCAGCAGCACAGTGCCCAGGGGGGTTGGCAGCTCTCCACACAAGGACACTCCACAACCTCTCTGGGCAGCCTGCTCCAGGCCTCCAGCACCCTCACAACAAACAACTTGCTCCTCCTCTTCACATGCAGCCAGCCTCCTGGCTTCCAGGCTGTGCCCCTTGCTGCCCCTTGTGCTGTCCCTGGGCACCACTCAGCAGAGTCTGGCCCCTGCCTCCTGCCCCCCACAGCTCCTTTAGCTCTTGCTGAGCATTGCTCAGCTGCCCTCTGGGGCTGCTCTTCTGCAGGCTCTCAGCCCCAGGGCTCTCAGCCTTTGCTGCTCCCAGAGCTGCTCCAGGCCCCTCAGCAGCTCTGCAGCCTCCCCTGGGCTCTCTCCAGCAGTTCTCTGTCTCTCCTCAACTGGGGAGCCCAGAACTGGACCCAGCACTCCAGATGTGGCCCCTCTAGGGCAGTATAGAGGGTGGAGCACTTCCATCATCTTGCTGGCCACACTCTTCTCCATGCCCCCCAGGACCCCTTTGGCCTTCTTGGCCACCAGGGCACATTGCTGCCTCATGGGGAACTTGCTGTCCCCCAGCACTCCCAGCTCCTTCTCCTTGGAGCTGCTTCCCAGCAGCTCCCCCTCAGCTGTGCTGCTGCAGGAGGTTGTTCCTGCCCAGGGTCAGGCCCCTGCCCTTGCCCTTGGTGAGCTCCATGAGGTTCCCTGTGCCCAGCTCTGCAGCCTGGCCAGGCCTGGCTGGATGGCAGCACAGCCTGAGGGCTGTCAGCCACTGCTCCCAGCCTGGGACCATCAGCAGCTGGATCATTGATGGAGATGCTGAACAAGACTGGGCCCAGTCCTGACCCCTGGGAGACACCCAATGTCTTTGGGGGAGCAGCTCCTCCATTCCCAGCAGCATTTGTTGCCTCAACCCCCAACCGTCCCCGCTGCACCTGAGCGGCAGAGCCGCCCTGGGCAAGGCTCTCACAGCTCGTGGTTGCCTGGGAATAGCTCATGAGCTCATTCCAGATGGGAGAAAGAGATCCATGGGGCTGTGCAGGAGCCCAAATCCCCAGGCTGAGAGCGGTGATGGAGCAAATTAGTGAGTGGTGTGGGAGTGTGCACGTGTGAAACGTTAACTAAAGCAATGTGAGTGATGGGAGCTGGGGAAGAGCAGACCTGGGGTGAGTCACGGGGGGGGGGGGGGCTGGGGGTGAGGGTGGGGGTTGGGTTCATTTGCCAAACCCAAAAGAGGAAAAAACATTGGGGAGAAAAAACCTGAGCTGGCAAATGTGAAGGTTTTGAGCAGTGAAAGATGAGTCTGGGTCAACCCAAACGATTTCAGTGGAGCCAGAGCGAAGCATTCCTTCGCATTGAAGACTTTAATTAGGTCATTGGAGCTTTAATTGGAGCTTGGAAACGGAGGCTGTTGCAAAACCCAGGACTGAGGGGGCTCAGCAAGGAGGCCACCAAAGCACTTTGGAGGAAATATTGCAAAACCCTGGAAAATTGCAGCATTTTTCTCCCCCTCCCCACTTGAAAGCCTCTCCCAGGCTGGAGCTGCCTTCTCCAAGAGCAGCTTGGGTGAGAGGTTGCTTTGCACTCAGGCTTCTCTCACAGGCACTCCAAAATCACACACTGAATCCTGGCTGGTGCAGGGGCACACAGGCAGGACAGAGCTTTTCTCCCTGTGGAAGGGAGCAGCCAGGAGAGCAGAGGCTGAATCTTTCACGAGGAGAAAAAGCAATGTGAAGGCAGCTCCCAGGGGAGGGCAAGGGGAGCTGGCTCTGAACGCCAGCCAGGAGAGCTGAGGGGCAGGGCTGGTGGAGGAGACACAGGAGAGGGAGAGGTTACAAAAGGAGGCATTCTGGCAGTGCTCTCCTGGCAGGGATGGTGAAGGGTCTGTGATGGGGAGAAGCACCATTGCTCTGGAGCTGCTCTGCTCCATCCTGATAGGCAGAGAACCACCTCAGCCACCAGAGAAGCAGAGCCATAGAATGCTTGGAGTTGAAGGGACCCCCAGAGGTCACCTTGTCCACCCCCTGTGCACTGAGCAGGGACACAGAATCAGACTGACCATAGAATGGCTCAGGTTTGAAGGGACCTCAGAGATCATCTCCTCCAGCCCCCTGCCATGGGCAGGGACACCTCCCACCAGCACAGGTTGCTCAAGGCCTCATCCAGCCTGGCCCTGAGCACCTCCACGCAGGAGGCAGCCACAGCCTCCCTGTGCCAGAGTCTCACTATCCCCCTACTGAAGAACTTCTTCCTCAGCTCCACTCTAACCCTGCTCTGCCTCAGCTCCAAAACATTCCCCCTTGGCCTGGCTCAGACACCCTCAGGAAAAGTCTCTCTGCAGCCTTCCTGCAGGATCCCTTCAGGTCCTGGCAGGCAGCCCTGAGGTCCCCCTGGAGCCTTCTCTTCTTCTGCACAGCCCCAGCTCCCTCAGCCTGTGCTCACAGCAGAGCTGCTCCAGCCCTTGGAGCATCCTTGTGGCCTCCTCTGGCCTCTCTCCACAGCTCTGTGTCCTTCTCCTGCTGGAGACAGCAGAGCTGGAGGCAGGGTTGGAGGTGAGGTCTGAGCAGAGCAGAGCCAAGGGGCAGGATCCCCTCTGCTGCCCTCTGCCCACCCTCCCCTTGAGGCTAGCATCTTTCAGTAGGTCAGGTTGCCCTTGAGTGTCTCCAGGGTTGGGGCCTCAGCCACCTCTCTGGGCAACCTGTTGCAGTGGCTCACCACCTTCTTTGTGCAGAACTTCTTCCTGGTGTCCAAACTAAATCTGCCCTGCTCCAGTTCACAGCTTGCTCAAGGCCTCATCCAGCCTGGCCTTCAACACCTCCAGGGAGGAGGCAGCCACAGCCTCCCTGGGCAGCCTGTTCCTTATACTGAAGAACTTCTTCCTGAGCTGCAGTCTAAGCCTGCTCTCCCTCCGTTCCCCCTTGTCCTGTCTCTAGATACCCTCAGGAAAAGTCTCCCTGCAGCTGCAAAACTTTCAGCCTGTAGAATGCTGATGTGAGAAGTGTGGGAGAGAGCAAACCCCTTTGGTCAGTTCCCTGAGCCTCCAGCTCACCTCTGTGAGGAACCTGAGCTGTGCTGGTGCTCACACTGAGTGGGAAGCTTGTGGGGCTTTGTCAGGGCTGCTTCTGCACTTGGGGCTGAGCAGCTGTGTGGTGCAAGTGAGCAGCCTGTGGCTTTCAGGAGTTATTTGACCCAGAAAGGGAGCAAGGAGGAGGATGCTGTCTTCCTCCATCCTTCCTTCCATGGCTGCTCGTGGGAGAGTCCCAGACTCTCTCAGCCACCTCTGGACTGTGAAGGCAGCTGCTCAGAGCTGGTGTGACCTTCACATGTCTGTGTGTGCTGAGGTGAGAGCAAGACCTGCACAGGCTGCAGAGTTGGGGAGAGAGGAACCTCAGGAAGGGCAACCAGAGACAGTGCAGGGGCCTGGCCCTGGGGAGGAACAACCTCCTGCAGCAGCACAGCTGAGGGGGAGCTGCTGGGAAGCAGCTCCAAGGAGGAGCTGGGAGTGCTGGGGGACAGCAAATTCCCCAGGAGGCAGCAATGTGCCCTGGTGGCCAAGAGGGCCAAAGGGGTCCTGGGGGGCAGGGAGAAGAGTGTGGCCAGCAGGGCAAGGGAGGTTCTGCTCCCACTCTGCTCTGCCCTAGAGAGGCCACGTCCAGATTTTGGGGTTTGCTTCTGGGCTCCTCAGTTTAATGGAGACAGAGAACTGCTGGAGAGAGCCCAGGGGAGGCTGCAGAGCTGCTGAGGGGCCTGGAGCAGCTCTGGGAGCAGCAAAGGCTGAGAGCCCTGGGGCTGAGAGCCTGCAGAAGAGCAGCCCCAGAGGGCAGCTGAGCAATGCTCAGCAAGAGCTAAAGGAGCTGTGGGGGACAGGAGGCAGGGGCCAGACTCTGCTGAGTGGTGCCCAGGGACAGCACAAGGGGCAGCAAGGGGCACAGGGTGTCACCCAGGAGGTTGGGTGTGAAGAGGAGGAGCAAGTTGTTTGTTGTGAGGGTGCTGGAGGCCTGGAGCAGGCTGCCCAGAGAGGTTGTGGAGTGTCCTTGTGTGGAGAGCTGCCAACCCCCCTGGGCACTGTGCTGCTGGGCACTGTGCTGTGGGTGCCCTGCTGGAGCAGGGCTTGGGCTGGGTGATCCCCAGGGGTCCCTGCCAGCCTCTGTCATTCTGTGCTCCTCTCGTTTGCTGACCCTACACCAAAGGAAACTCAGGGAGCTTCCCCTTACAGAGGAGTTCCTGCTCCAGCTCACTGGGACCTGAGCTGTGGCCAGGGCATACACGATGCTATCAGGAGCCCTTCCCTCCTGCAGCTCTGCAGACCTTTGGTGCTCTTTGCTCTTCAGACAGAGGCTCCTGTGCAGCTGCAGCTCTGCTGCTTTGCACGGCTGCCGTCAGCCCTGTGCCCTGCTCGCAGCCTGCCGCAGAGCTCCAGCGCCCCCGGGCCTAAGCCGGCACAATTAGCAAAGGCCATCAGCCAACAGCTGAGGCTCATTAGGAGCAAGGTGTTGAAAAAGCAGAGCCCAGGCTGGCTGTGATTTATGGCTTGGGCTGCTCTCCCTCACCAGCACCGGTGAAAGCTTTTGCGAGGGGCCAGAACACAAACTACTCAGGGGAACTCAGAATCCAGGTGAAGAGGCTGGAAGGCTCGAATCAGACTGATCAAAGAGGGGTGGAGATGCCAGGCCAGGCTGGCTGACCCCAAGGGAGGGCCACCTAGGTGGGCACAGGGGATCTGTGCTGCTGTTTCTGTGGTGGAATTGGAGTTGAAGTGCCTGTCAGTGTGGCTGGGTGGGGGGTGCTGGCCAAGCTCTGTGTGCGTGGCAGCAAAGGGGCAGTGCTCTGCTGGCTTGTGAGCATCCCCAGAGCAGCCCTCAGGTGCACAGCATCTCAGCTGCTCACCCAGCTGACAGCAGAAGTCAGCTCTGCTTCTCTCAGGAGTTGTGAGCTTCCTCCTTTTTCCCTTGTGCAGGAGCAGAGCTCCTGGACTAATTCAGCTGCCCTCACTCTTGCTCTTCCAGACTCTTTCAGACTGATCTGAACTTGTCTCAGAGGAAGTTGTCTGCTAACAGCAGAGGTGGTCTCCTGCTTCCTTTGAAAGGCAAAACACTGTTTGAACTGGACCTGCTGAAGAGAAAGCTCTGGGGAGCCCTTAGAGCAGCCTTCCAGTACCTGAAGGGAGACTACAAGAAAGCTGAGGAGGGACCTGTGACAAGGGCTGGGAGTGCCAGGACAAGGGACAATGGCTTTGAGCTGGGAGAGAGGAGACTGAGACTGGAGATGAGGAAGAAATTCTTCCCACTGAGGCTGGGGAGACTCTGGCACAGGCTGCCCAGGGAGGCTGTGGCTGCCTCCTGCCTGGAGGTGTTCAGTGCCAGGCTGGATGAGGCCTTGAGCAGCCTGTGCTGGTGGGAGGTGTCCCTGCCCATGGCAGGGGGTTGGCACTGGATGGGCTTGAAGGTCCCTTCCAACCCAACCCATGCTGTGATCCTGGACTGAGTTGTGTGTCACTGAGTTGCATCCCAAGCCATAACAGCACAGTGTGTGGAGAACTGCTCTGAGCAGTCCTGAGCACAGAGCTGCTGGTGTGGAGTTAAAGCTGTTGCACTGTGTGTTGTGGAGCTGCTCAGCATGGGCTGATGACACAGAACCTTAGTACCATACAGTGGTAGGGGTTGGAAGGGACCTCTGAAGATCATCCAGGCCAAGCCCCCTGCCAAAGCAGGGTCCCCTAGGCCAGGTCACACAGGAACATGTCAAGGGCCTTGAAAGTCTCCAGAGGAGACTCCACCACCTCTCTGGGCAGCCTGCTCCAGGCCTCCAGCACCCTCACAGTCAAGACCAATTTACTCGTGTAGAGATGGAGCCTCCTGGGTTGCAGGCTGCCTCCCCTGCCCCTTGTCCTGTCACAGGACACCACTGCAAAGATCCTGCCCCCTTCTGGCCCCCCACCCCTCAGACACTGATAGCCATGGATCAGATCCCCTCTCAGTCTTCTCTTTCCCAGGGCTCCCAGCCTTTCCTCATAAGACACTGTACTGGTGCTGGAAGGTGTCCAGAGAAGGGCCACGAGGATGAGCAGAGGGCTGGAGCACCTCTGCTGTGAGGACAGACTGAAGGAGTTGGGGCTGTTCAGGCTGGAGAGGAGAAGGCTCCCAGGTGACCTCATTGTGGCCTTCCAGGATCTGAAGGGGGCTACAGGAAGGCTGGGGAGGGACTGCTCAGGGTATCAGGTAGTGATAGGACTAGGGGGAAGGGAATGAAGCTGGAGGTGGGGAGGAAGTTCTTCCCCATGAGAGTGGTGAAGCCCTGGAATGGGCTGTCCAGGGAGGTGGTTGAGGCCCCGTCCCTGGAGGTGTTTAAGCCCAGGCTGGACGAGGCTCTGGCCAGCCTGATCTAGTGTGGGGTGTCCCTGCCCATGGCAGGGGGGTTGGAACTAGCTGATCCTTGTGGTCCCTTCCCACCCTGACTGACACTGTGACGACATGACCTCGATGCAGCTCTGCTTTGCCCACCCCACCATGAGGATAGCCAATTCTGTCCATCTCTGTAGAGTGTGATGGAAGTGGTGGGGAAGAGGAGAGCTGCCAGGCAGCTTTGATCACAGCAATTAAATACATTCATTGATTTCTCCACAGGCAGCTCACATTTGGTCATTTTGCATCCTCTGGCCTTGAGTCCTTCACCAAAGAAACATCACCCTGCAGATGGATGAAAGGAGAGCTAAGAGCTGGAGGAGGGCAGAGGGTTGCTTAGAGCCCCAGGCAGGCTGAAGCACGAGCTGCAGCCTGGATTCTTCTGTCCCTGCCTGTGTGCTGTGCCCCATGTGCACTGTGGGGTTGGAGTTGCTTCCCAGGGCAAAATAGGGCCTGGAAAAAGCTGGCTGCAAAGAGCTGCTTTGGTGGAACAAAGGCTTTGTGAGTCCAGACTTCTCTCCTCTTTCCTATGCTGCAAACCACCTCCTCCACCTCCTCTCTGAAATAGGAATTTTGGAGTAATCCATCAAAGAAAGGGAGACAGAGCCTTGATCCCTTGACTTTGACAGGGCTGTGCAATTTATCTCTCCTGAGCATCTGGCTGCAGGGAAACCAAAAGCCCCTGGAATATTCTGCAGAGGCTCTGCACATGCAGAGGGGTGTGGGCTGGCAGCACTGAGGCATGGGGCAGAGGTGCCAGGGGGTCTGTGTGGTCCTGCACCCAACTCTGACCTGCAGCCCTGTCCTGAGCATTGCCCTGGGTGATTTTTTCACTTCTCTCAGTGCCACTGAGATAATTGTCCTGAAATCATTAGAGCCCCATGGGGAAAAAGTTGTTAGCACTGCTGGGGTACAGTAACAGGAGTGTGCCAGCAAGCTGATGGAGCTTCTCCTCCCTCTCTGCTCTGCCCCAGGAGGCCACAGCTGGAATCCTGGGTCCAGTTCTGGGCTCCCCACTTCAAGAGAGACAGAGAAGTGCTGGAGAGAGTCCAGGGGAGGCTGCAGAGCTGCTGAGGGGCCTGGAGCAGCTCTGGGAGCAGCAAAGGCTGAGAGCCCTGGGGCTGAGAGCCTGCAGAAGAGCAGCCCCAGAGGGCAGCTGAGCAATGCTCAGCAAGAGCTGAAGGAGCTGTGGGGGCAAGAGGCTGGGGCCAGACTCTGCTGAGTGGTGCCCAGGGACAGGCCAAGGGGCAGCAAGGGGCACAGGGTGGAGCCCAGGAGGTTGGATGTGAAGAGGAGGAGCAAGTTGTTTGGTGTGAGGGTGCTGGAGGCCTGGAGCAGGCTGCCCAGAGAGGTTGTGGAGTGTCCTTGTGTGGAGAGCTGCCAACCCCCCCTGGGCATTGTGCCCTGGGCACTGTGCTGTGGGTGCCCTGCTGGAGCTGGGGATTGGAGTGGGTGATCTCCAGAGACTCTTTCCAACTCTCACTCTGGGGTTCTGGGATTCTGTGGAGGTCCACTCACTGTGTGGCTTGGTGGTGAGCTGCCAAGGACCAGCCTGCTAATGGTGAGACTTGCTGCCTCCCACCTGGAACTGGAGAGTGCCCCTTTAAACACCAGTGCCCAGTTCCTTGGGCCCTGAGCCAATGCTGATGCTCTTCACAGTGGTGGCTTCAGAGCCCATTCCCCTGGGCACTGAGCTGGGGGCTTCTGGGGGCTGGGGGCTTGCATCACAGAATCATCAAATCATAGAATGGTCTGGCTTGGAAGGGACCTCCAAAGCTCATCCAGGCCAACCCCTCTGCAGCCAGCAGGGACATCCTCCTCTAGATCAGGCTGCCCAGAGCTGTTACCAGTGGTGCTGGGCAGAGCAGAAGTCTCCACAGACTCCACCCACAGCCTGCCCCACATCCACCAGGCAGTCACCTGATCATAGAAGGAGATCAGGTTGGTCAGGCAGGACCTGCCCCTCCTAAATCCATGCTGGCTAGGCCTGAGCCCCTGGTCATCCTGTAAGTGCTGTGTGGTTGCACTCAGGATGACCTGTTCCATAACCTTGCCTGGCACTGAGGTCAGGCTGCCAGGCCTGGAATTCCCTGGCTCATCCAACCTGCCCTGCTTGTGGATGGGCACCACCTTGGCAGCTTCCAGTCTTCTGGGACCTCTCCAGTGAGCCAGGACTGCTGAAAAATGAGTGACTCTTGGTGCAGGTTCAGTGAGTTGCTGCTGGCACAGGGGATGTGAGTTGTTTTCCAGCATGCTGAGGCTACCCCATCTCTGATGCATGAGGGCTTTCCTTCCCCCCCAGCGGCCATGCTCTGCAGCGTGGGGGTGCAGAGGTGTGCTGGGAGAGCAGCAGGAGCCAGAGAGGGTGTCACAGGATCTGCTGGGCTCATTGTCTCAATTATTTATCCTGCTGGCACACTTCTCAAACCAATCCTGCCATGTGTTTTGAGGTTGGGCTTCATGGAGTGAAATCACAACTCCATCCTCAGAGTTGAGCTGGGAGGATGCAGCTCTGCCAGCTGGGACCTGAGGGAAACCCACTGTGGGTCTGTGCAGCCACAAGCGATGGATGGGGCTGTTCAGTCTGGAGAAGAGAAGGCTCCGAGGTGACCTCATTGTGGCTTTCCAGTATCTGAAGGGGGCCTACAGGAAGGCTGGGGAGGGACTTCTCAGGATCTCAGGTAGTGATAGGACTAGGGGGAATGGAATGAAGCTGGAAATGGGGAGATTCAGGCTGGATGTGAGGAAGAAGTTCTTTACCATGAGAGTGGTGAAGCCCTGGAATGGGTTGTGCAGGGAGGTGGTTGAGGCCCAGTCCCTGGAGGTGTTTAAGACCAGGCTGGACGAGGCTCTGGCCAGCGTGATCTAGTGTAGGGTGTCCCTGCCCATGGCAGGGGTTGGAACTAGCTGATCCTTGTGGTCCCTTCCAACCCTGACTGATTCTATGATTCTATGATTCTATGATTTCTGCTGATATGGAAAGCCTCTGCTGTGGAGATCCGAGTCAGGGAGCTGGGGTGTTTGCCCCAGCCTTACGTTCCCTGTGTGTGGAACGATGATGTGAGATGCTCCAGCTCACTGCAAAACAGCAGATTGCCTTTGCTTCCACCTCACCGTCCCAGGCCTTGGGAGTGCCGGCTGCCAGGCCCAGGCGCCCGAACGCTGCAGTGCGTGGCAGCGCCCTGCTGGCTCGGTGTGTCACCACCGCTCTCAGGCTTTCTGCAAGCACAGGCAACGACCCCAGACCTTGCAGCAGGCTGTCCCTGGGGTGTTGTGAGTGAGCTTTGGGTGAAGTTTCTGTCTCTGCTGGGCTGAGCAATCATCCCTGTGTCCGAGAGCATCATCCCTCTGAGGCTCAGCTGAGTAGACGCCCCGGGATTGGCTGGCAGGCTGGCCTTAGCAAGAAGCTCTCTTGCAGCAGGGTGGCCACTTTCTGGATTAGTTAAATACCTTCTGGGCCCAGGCTGAGGTCCTTGGTGTGGGTCTGGGTTTCTGGGTGTTTCATGAAGGAAAGGATCAGAGTTGAAATCCAGCCTGAGCTGAGTTCTGTCTGACCTGAGCTGGGCTTTCCATGTTTCAACAGAGAGAATCAGAGCATGGTAGGGGGTGGAAGGGACCTGGGAAGGTCATCCAGTCCACCCCCTGCCAAAGCAGGGTGACCTTGAGCAGGTCACACAGGAGCACATCCAGACATGGCTGACACGAAGATGATGCTAGCCCCAAGCTCACTGTGCTGTGGCACTGCTGCTTCCTCCCCACCTCTTTGATTCTGCTCTTTTAAATCTAACCCGGTGTGCTGCAAACACACCTGGGAGGGCTCTGAGCCAGCCCTAGGGAGCAGAGGGGGCCGGTGGGTTGATTGGCGATTGGAGGTGAGCAGTGTCCTCCTCGCTGGGAGCTGGCCGAGTCAGCCCTGTGCAGAGGGGTAGTGCAGACCCTTCTCTATGAGCTGAAATGACCAACCCATCTCAGGTCGTGCTCAGAGATGGTTTTCAGACAGTTCCAATCAGTCTCTGAGCCTGTGGGGGTGACTCGCGTGTGCAAGCCAGCGGAAGGGAGCCGAGGAGTCCATGGCTTCGTTCCTCTGCAGCACATCTGGTGCAGCTCTGGGGAGCACAGCATTTGCTCAGCCTTATCACTCTGTGGGGATGAGCAAGATCAAAAGCATGAAGCTGGTTACAAGCAGAACATAATTCCCTTTTGTACAGCCCTCGAGCAGATCCAGCCCCAACAGCCTCCCTCCCTCCCCCAGGGGCCAAAGCACTTATGGCTCTTGTGTGTTCCCGGGGTAGAGCAGGCCAAAGGAGATTGCCCAAGATCTCGTGCAGAGAGCACAACTGAACACATGTTGTTTGCTCTTGGCTGGCAGAAAGTCCAGGTCAGTCCTGACCCGTGAGGAAATCATCCTCCCAGGGTTCCTCAGGCATCAGATGCTCTGTCTGCAGAGTGCTCGCTGCCAGGAGGGGAAGCCCTGTGACTGCTTCCTCTGGGAAGCTACACAGCTCCGCATGGAGGGGCAATGAGAGAAAGCCTTTGGGTGTTCCATGCAGTGGGTTGCTGTTTGCCACTGGCACTCAAGCAATCTTCTTAGGCTGGAACTGACTGATGTGGACCAGTGGAGACTCCTGACCTTCCCAGCCAGGAGCTACCAGCTTTGTGAGAGCCACCAGCACACACCCTGTGCTGCAGAAAACTGCAGTGTCTGGGGGGACGATTCCTTGGGGCTGCCTGTGCAGAACAGGACAAAACTTGTGAAGGGAGGACAACTGAGGCCTGGGTTTAGCCAGGCCAGGAGGCATTCCCCCACTCCTCCCACAGGCAGGCACTGAGGTTACTCAACATCCCCTGCATCAGTCCAACCTTTGTGCTGCCAGCCCAGCCCCAGCCTGGCCTGGGCTGAGCCCCAGCAGTGTGGGCAGCAGGGGCAGGGAGGGGATTCTGCCCCTCTGCTGTGCCTGCTGAGACCTCCCTGCAGTGCTGGGGCAGCTCTGGAGCCCTCAGCACAGACAGGGAGCTGGTGGAGCAGGGCCAGAGGAGGCCACAGCAGTGCTGCCCCTCTGCTGTGAGCCGGGCTGAGTTGGGGTTGTTCAGCCTTGAGAAGAGAAGGCTCCAGGGAGACCTTCTGGTGGCCTTGCAGTGCTTCGATGGGAGATAAGCTGGGGACAGACTTTTTCTCAGGACCTGTTGGGACAGGACAAGGGGGGATGGATTGAACTCCAAGAAAGAGACTTAGTCTGGCCTGGGTTGCCCAGAGAGCTGGGAGCTGCCCCATGGCTGGCCCCAGGACAGCTCAGGTTGTTTGGGGCTGCGAGCAGCCTGCTCTGGTTGGGGATGTCCCTGCTGGGGGTTGGCTGGCCTTGAAAGGTCCTTTCCCACCCAAACCATTCTGTGATTCCATGAACCCCAGCCTCAGCTTCACCTGAGTGTTGTATTAAGAGGCTGAAGAACTTTACAGGTCAACCTCCCCAGCCCTGAGGCAAGAGCAGGCTCAGGTCCTGCTGCCATGCAAACTGCTGTGGCCCTCGAGGAGCCCAGCAGTGCCCAGAGAGAAGCATTTCTGCTCCGTGGCACAAGAGATGGCACAAATTCACCACCTGAATTGGGGTCTTCTCTTCTCTGGCACAATTCATGCTGCAGGTCATTTCTCTCTGTTTATAGACTGCTGTGCTTCAGAGCTCCTGCTGGGTGAGTGGTCCAGGCTGGAAAGCTGCTCTGAGAGCTGGGAATGGGAAGTTCTGGGATTCAAACCTCTGTGCAGTTTCTTATCCTCCTTCACTCATTCAAGAATGCTGAAGTGCAAACAGAGGCAGAGCAGCAGGTCTGGTGTTTAGAGAAGTGATCTCCTCTGCATCAAGTGATCATTTTTTCCTGCACTGAGAGCCTGTTAACCATGGCCTCAGGGCCCGAGCTCAGCATGAGCCAGCTGTCTGCTCTTGCAGCCAAGAAGGACCAGCAGCTCGAGGGAGCTTCTCCTCCCCCTCTAACCTGCCCTAGTCAGGAGTGCTGGGTCCAGGTCTGGGCTCCCCAGTTCAGGAGAGACAGAGAACTGCTGGAGAGAGCCCAGGGGAGGCTGCAGAGCTGCTGAGGGGCCTGGAGCAGCTCTGGGAGCGGCAAAGGCTGAGAGCCCTGGGGCTGAGAGCCTGCAGAAGAGCAGCCCCAGAGGGCAGCTGAGCAATGCTCAGCAAGAGCTGAAGGAGCTGTGGGGGGCAAGAGGCTGGGGCCAGACTCTGCTGAGTGGTGCCCAGGGACAGCACAAGGGGCAGCAAGGGGCACAGCCTGGAAGCCAGGAGGTTGGGTGTGAAGAGGAGGAGCAAGTTGTTTGTTGTGAGGGTGCTGGAGGCCTGGAGCAGGCTGCCCAGAGAGGTTGTGGAGTGTCCTGGTGTGGAGAGCTTCCAACCCTCCCTGGGCATTGTGCTGCTGGGCAAGCTGCTGTGGGTGCCCTGCTGGAGCAGAGGGTCGGCCTGGGTGAGCTCCAGAGGTCCCTTCCAACCTCTCCATGCTGGGCTCTGAGATTATATTAACTTCTGTTTTTGTGGAGACCCCTGCCCAGACAGGACAGGCAGAATGCTGACACAGGCATTTGTTGCTTCTGTGCCACAGAATGCAATGGACAGCACTGGGAGCTGCAGCTTCATTCTGCATTTGCCCTGGCATTTCTCTTGGACTTTTTTTCTCTGCCACTGAGGTGGATGATTTGTTGCAGGAGTGGTAGCAGAGCCTGGGAGCCCAGGGCTGGAGCAGAACTCCACAGAGCTGGCATTTTGTACATTCATTGCTTTCCAGGGCGCAGGATAGGAGAGGTACAGCTGAGAGCTGGGTGGGGGATGTCCTGTGAGGTGACAGCCAGTGCCACAGCAGCCTGCTGCAGTGCAGGCTGCCCAGGGAGGTGGTGGAGTCCCCATCCCTGGAGGTGTTCAAGACAGGAGTGGTCATGGGCCCAGTCATTTCTGGGCCCCTCAGTTTAAGAAGGACATTGAGAGACTTGAAGGTGTCCAGAGAAGGGCAACAAGGCTGGGGAGAGGCCTTGAGCACAGCCCTGTGAGGAGAGGCTGAGGGAGCTGGGGTTGCTTAGCCTGGAGAAGAGGAGGCTCAGGGGAGACCTCATTGCTCTCTACAACTACCTGAAAGGTGGTCATGGCCAGGAAGGGGTTGGTCTCTTCTCTCTAGCAACCAGCACCAGAACAAGAGGACACAGTCTCAAGCTGTGCCAGGGGAAGTTTAGGCTGGAGGTGAGGAGAAAGTTCTTCACTGGAGAGTGATTCACCATTGGGATGTGCTGCCCAGGGAGGTGGTGGAGTCACCATCCCTGGAGGTGTTCAAGAGGGGACTGGATGTGGCACTTGGTGCCATGGTCTAGTCATGGGGTCTGTGGTGACAGGTTGGACTCGATGATCTTCGAGGTCTCTTCCAACCTTGGTGATACTGTGAGACTGTGATATGGTGCTTGGGGTCCTGGTTTAGTGGCCATGGTGGTGCTGGGTTGCTGGTTGGACTCAATGATCTTAGAGGCCTTTTCCAACCCAGACATTTCCATGAGTCTGTGTCTTTGCTGAGGGGCACCATGAAGTCTTTGAACTGCTCTTCATCTGCCCCCTGCCTGCTGGAGCTTGCTCTGCCCCCTGGGCATCTCCGAGCCAGGTCGGTGGAATGCGGCTGTTGACCTGCACAATGGATTCAAATGCCTGTTTCCCCCAGAGCTGATCTTGAACCACTTCTCTGTGTGTCTTGGACCAAAAGGGATCAGGCTCTGCAGAGAGAGAGCCATGGGTCGCAATGGAAAGCCCACAGAACCTTGACAGCCTCTGTTTTGCTCCTTGCAGAGTGCATGAACTGCACGAGGCTGGCGGACATGGGCGAGAGGCTGACCACGCTGGAGGCCAAGGTAAGGCCCTGCCTCCCTTCTGCCCTCTGGCTGAGATTTCCAAGAGCTCTTGCTGGGAAAGATGTCCAATTGGCACCCCTGGAGAGAGCAGGGGTCTGTCCTTCTGTCCCCAGAGAGGGACACTGTGGGGTGGTGGCTCTGCCCCAGGAGGGGTGGGCAGCACTGCAGGGCCATGGCTCACCTCTGGCCCCTCTCAGCCAATCTCCTTCCACCTCCTCTGCATCTCTGCTCTCAGTGTCTCTTCCACCACTCAGCTCAGCTCAGCTCCTCCCCAGTGACATTCAGACCTGGGGAGGCTGAGCTGCATTTAAGCTACACAAGGGCTGAGTACTTGAGTGCAGCCTGAGACCTGGCTGCCCAGGGCAGCGGTGGAGTCCTCGTCCCCGGAGGGATTGGCAAGCCTTGGAGGTGTGCTTCTGAGGGCCATGGCTCAGTGGTGCCCTGGCAGTGCTGTGTTAATGCCTGCACTTGGTGCTCTTAAAGGCCTCTTCCAACAGAAATGATTCTGTGATTCCATGATTGTGCTTCTGAACTCTCAGTGGCTGTGGAAGCCAAGACCTGAAAGGC
Source organism: Picus viridis (assembly GCA_033816785.1). Taxonomy (NCBI): domain Eukaryota; kingdom Metazoa; phylum Chordata; class Aves; order Piciformes; family Picidae; genus Picus; species Picus viridis. Next base: position 14,393,262 of record CM066598.1, read on the forward strand.
CTCTTCCAACCAAATCCATTCCATGATGCTCTGCAATCCCTTCTCCTGGGTTGCCTTCATGCTCATCACTGCCTTTGCCTGTTAGGAGCTTGCTCTTGCTCTGTGTCCTCCCTCCCTCTCTGCCCTGGCCAGCTCTGGTGATGTGTCTGCTGGCTGCCATGTGGTGATGTCTTCAGACCATGCTCACTGCTGCCACAGGAGAGCAGCTGCTGCTGGACCACAAGTAGCTCATTTCTGTCTGCTGGAGCAGTGAGGCTGCTGGAACACTGCAACAGGCTGCCCAGGGAGGTGGCCCTGGAGATATTCAAGGTGAGGCTCAGCAGGGCTCTGGGCAGCCTGATCTAGTTGAGGATGTCCCTGCTGAGTGCAGAGGGGGTTGGACTGGATGAGCTTTGGAGATCCCTTTCAACCCAGAGCATTCAATGCCTTTGGAGGTCTCTTCCAGCCCAGGCCAGTCTGTGATTCTGTGATGGCTCAGGCTTTGCTTGAGAAACAGAGGGCAGGTGGAGCTGTGTGGAAAACCTCTTGCCACCAGCTGGTTGAGAGCATGAGGTGTAAAGCAGTGAGCTAGCTGAGGAGTGGAGCAGACTCTGGTTCTGGCCTCTCACTCAACATGCCCTGGGGAGACCTTCCCACTGCAGAGTGCAGAGCAGAGGAGCTGATGGTGTGTAGCTGTTCCTCAGAGCAGCTGCTCAGAGCCTGCTCTTCCAGTGCTATCCAGTGCTGCTGTGTCATCCCTTTCCTGGAGGCTGGCAGGGTTTGATGCACAGTCTGGTGGAGGCAGAGGTCATGGAGAGACCTTCTCATTGTGGTGGGGGTTGACTGCTGCAAAGAGATTTGGAAATCCAATACAGCAGGGAGGAAACAGTCCTGGAGGCTCCTGGAGTGTGTGGAGGATAACTTCCTGACACAGCTGGGGAGGGAGGGAGGGAGCCAGGGCTGCTGCCCCCTGGGCCTGCTTCTTGTGAACAGGGAAGAACCTGTGGGAGAAGTAAAGGTTGCAGAGCATCTAGGGCTCAGCAACCCTGACAAGTGGAGTCCCTCAGGGATCAGGACTGGACCAGTCCTGTTCAGCATCTTTGTTGGTGCCAGGGACAGTGTCTCTGAGTGCAGCCTCAGCACCAAGCTGTGTGGTGCTGCTGACAGCTGGAGGCAAGGATCCATCCAGAGGGACCTGCACAGGCTTCAGAGCTGGGCCCAGGACAACCTCAGGAGGTTCAACAAGACCAAGGGCAAGGTCCTGCAGCTGGGGCAGGGCAACCCCAAGCCCTGGTAGAGGCTGGGCAGGGACTGGCTGGAGAGCAGCCCTGGAGAAAAGGCCTTGGGGGTGCTGGGGGAGGAGAAGCTCAGCAGGAGCCAGCAGGGAGCACTTGCAGCCCAGAGAGCCAAGCAGAGCCTGGGCTGCAGCAGGAGAAGTGTGGCCAGCAGGGCCAGGGAGGGGATTCTGCCCCTCTGCTCCACTCTGCTGAGACCACAGCTGGAGCTCTGGGTCCAGTTCTGGAGCCTCTGTGCCAGGAAGGCTCTGGAGGTGTTGGAAGGTGTCCAGAGAAGAGCCCCGAGGAGGAGCAGAGGGCTGGAGCTGCTCTGCTGGGAGGACAGACTGAGGGAGTTGGGGTTGTGCAGGCTGGAGAGGAGAAGGCTCCCAGGAGACCTAATTGTGGCCTTCCAGGATCTGCAGGGGGCTCCAAGAAAGCTGGGGAGGGACTTGTGAGGGTGTCAGGGAGGGATAGGACTGGGGGATGGAGCAGACCTAGAACTGGATAGATTGAGATTGGCTGTGAGGAAGAAGTTGTTGCCCAGGAGGGTGGTGAGAGCCTGGCACAGGCTGCCCAGGGAGGTGGTGGAAGCCTCCTGCCTGGAGGTGTTTGCAGCCAGGCTGGAGGTGGCTGTGAGCAACCTGCTGTGGTGTGAGGTGTCCCTGCCCATGGCAGGGGGTTGGAGCTGGATGGTCCTTGAGGTCCCTTCCAACCCTAAGAGCTCTGTGATTCTATGTTTGCGTTCTCTGTCCTTGGGGAATCAAGGGCAGGGGGCAGTAAGACTGCCACATTGGGCTTCCAGAGGGCAAACTTTGAACTGTTCAAGAGACTGATGGACAAAGTCCCTTGGGAAGCCACCCAGGAAGGCTGCACACACTTCGGGAGGGAAGCCTCCAAGGCTCAGGAGCAGCTGTCCCTGTGTGCCAAAAGTCAAGTCAGCAGGGAAGGCATCTGGCTGGCTGAGGACCTTGGGCTGGACCTCAAGAACAAAAGGAGACTCTATGGCCTTTGGGAGAGGTCTCTCATCAGGACTATAAAGATGTAGCAGAGCTATGCAGGAAGAAAATTAGGAGAGCCAAAGCCCAGCCAGAGCTCAGCCTGGGCACAGCTGCTAGGGACAATAAGAAATGTTTCTGTAAGTTCAAAAGGAGGCCTGGGGGCAACCTCCATCCTGTGTTGGATGGAGAGGGAAACAGAGTGACTGAGGATGATGAGGAGAAGGCTGAGGTGCTCCATGCCTGCTTTGCCTCAGTCTTTAGCAGTGGATCCAGCAGCTCCCTGGACACAGCCTCATGACCTGGGAGTCAGGGAGGGGAATCAGGACGAGGTCATGACAACAAATGAGGCAGTGGTCAGTGGCTGCTACACCACTTGGACACACAGAGGTCTGTGGGGCTGGATGGGCTACACCCAAGGGTGCTGAGGGAACTGGCAGATGTGCTCCCCAAGCCACTCTCCATTATCTGCCTGAAGTCCTGGCTCCCTGGGGAGCTGCCAGTGGACTGGAGGGCAGCAAATGTCCCTCCCACCTACAGCGAAGGAAGGAAAGAGGATCTGGGAAAGTACAGAGCTGGCAGTGTGAGCTCAGTGCCAGGGCAGGGCATGGAGCAGGGCAGCTCAGCACCGTTACACGACACAGAGTCAGCTCCAGCCAGCATGGGGTTATGAAGGGCAGGTCCTGCCTGCCCAACCTGATCACAGGCTGAGTGACTGCTGGAGGAGGGACAGGCTGTGGATGTTGTCTGCCTAGACTTCTGGGAAGCCTTTGGTGCTGTTCCCCGCAGAATTCTCTTGGCCAAACTGGCTGCTGGTGGCTTGGCTGAGCTTGGCTCTGCTGGGTAAAGCACTGGCTGGGCAAACAGGCCCCAGGAGTGGTGCTCAATGGAGCTGAATCCAGCTGGAGGCAGGTCACAAGTGGTGCTCCTTCAGGGCTCAGTGCTGGCATCACTTCTCTTTAGCATCTTTATTGATGGCCTTGATGAAGACAGAGTGTCAGCAGTGAGTTTGCAGATGACACCAAGCTGGGTGGCAGAGTTGATCTGCACCAGGGCAGGGAGGCTCTGCAGAGGCACTTGGATAGATTGGATCCATGGCCGGTGTTACCAGGAGGAGCTTCAACAAGGCCAAGTGCCAGGTCCTGCATCTGGGTCACAACAACCCCAAGCAGTGCTGCAGGCTTGGGGCAGTATGGCTGGAAGGCTGCTGGCAGAAAGGGACCTGAGGGCTCTCATGGACAAGCAGCTGAATAGAAGCCAGCAGCGTGCCCAGGGGGCCAAGACAGCCAAAGGCCTCCTGGCTGGGATCAGCAATGCTGTGTCCAGAGGAGCAGGGAGGGGATTGTGCCCTGGCACTCAGCTCTGGGGAGGCCACACCTCGAGTGCTGTGGCCAGTGATGCCAGAGAGCTGTGGAGGTGCTGGAGCCAGGGCAGAGGAGGGCAAGGAAGCTGAGAAGGGCCTGGAGAAGAAATCTGATGGAGAGTGACTGAAGGAGCTGGGGATGGTTAGTGTGAGACAGAGGAGGCTGAGGGGAGACTTCATTGCTGTCTACAGCTCCCTGAAAGGACCTTGTGGAGAGGCTGCTGCTGGTCTCTGCTCACAGGTCATTGGTGACAGAACAAGAGGGGATGGCCTCAGGCTGCCACTGGGGAGGTTCAGACTGGACTGTAGGAAGAAGTTTTTCCCATCCAGAGCGGTCAGGCACTGGAATGTGCTGCCCAGGGAGGTGCTGCAGTCCCTGAGCCTGGCCGTGTTTGAAGGTGGTTTGGCTGCGGTGCTTGGGGCTATGGTTCAGGGGTGAGCCTTGCAGAGCAGGGTTAATGGTTGGACTGGGTGATCCTGAGGGGCTTTCCCAACCTGAATGTTTCTGTGATTCTGTGATTCTCATTTCTGCCTCCTGGGACTCAGATAAGTGGTTCCAGTGTAGCAGCAAAGCAGCTGAGTCAGTCCTTCCCCTTTGATCTGTGGTCCCTCCTGTGACAGCCCAGGCCTGGCTGTTGGATGCAGTACCTTGCTCCACTTAAGGCTGCTATTATTATTCATTAACTGATGGTTATCAGTGACATGAAAGAATTTGAGGGGAAGCCTTGGTGGTGGAGGGTGGTGGAGGTGTGGTGGTGCTGGGGCCAGTGCATGAGGTGATGGCAGCTTGGGAATTGCCCGTGTTGACACGGAGTGAGCAATGCTGTCTGGAACCTCCTCAAAGCCTTCCCAGTTGGATTTCACTCCAGGGGTGGGGGGACTGAAGTTCTGGGGAGCAGAAGTGCTGGAGTGAAAACAACTGTTGTGGTGCAAAGGACAAAGAGGAGATGGATTGCAGGGCCTGGCAGGTGCCTGCTCTTTGGCAGCAAGGAGCTGGAGGCGCTCCCAGAGGAGAGTGTGGCTGACCTCCTCCTTCTGTGTCTGCAGCCCCGAACCCGGGTAAGGCATGGCACCAGCCTCAGAGGGGTGGAAATCAGCCCTCCCAGGCTCAGCCTGCAGCCAGCTGCACCTTCCTGCACCTTCCAGGGCTTTCTGTATTAGGAAAATGGTAACCAAAGGCTGCTGGGACATCAGAGCCCCGATGGCTTCTGCTGCTCAGCACCAGCGCTGGGCAGCACTCAGCTAGGGCCCTGGCAGGGCTTCATGGAGGAGGAAAAGGAAGGTCCTACCTGCCCAAATCTGCTTGAGGAGTCTTAGCCTGCAAGCAAAAATGTGCCCAGGCCAGTGAGCTGGCCTCCCAGAATGAAGCTGGATTGCACTGGCTGACAGCACTCATCAATACAATACAATACAATACAATACAATACAATACAATACACCAGGTTGGAAGAGACCTTCAAGCTCATTGCGTCCAACCCATCAACCAATCCAACCCACCCAACATCTACACCATGCAGCCAAGCACCCCAGCAAGTCTCCTCCTGAACACCTCCAGTGAAGGTGACTGATAGCTCAGGGGTGGGGCGCAAGAGGCTGGGGCCAGGCCCTTGCCAGTGGTGCCCAGGGGCAGGACAAGGGACAGCAGTCAGAAAGTGGAACCCAGGAGGTTCCATCTGAAGAGAAGGAGAAACTTGTTTGGTGTGAGGGCTGCCCAGAGAGGTTGTGGAGTCTCCTTCCCTGCAGAGATTCCACAGCCAGGACAGAGAGCCCCTGGGCAACCTGGGCACCTCAGGGTGAGGAAGTTCTGCTCCTTCTGGAGACAAATGAAGCCAAAGAGCCTTGCTGCTTTTGCTCTTTGGAATCTCATCCCAGCATGACCCTGGGGAGCTCAGGGAATGGCCATGGTCACCAAGCTCAATGCAGCCACTGAGCTTCAAGCAGCTCAGACCACTGGTACCTGCTGTGAGGGCCTGGAGGAGAGTGGAGCCAGGGCAGGCTTCTGATAAATGCTGCAAGGCCCAAGGGTGAAGGAAATGTGTGGACAGGTAGCCCTGGAGGCATTGTGGAGACTTGGGCAGGTCAGTGCTGGGTGAGAAGTTTTGCTTTACTAGAGGAACTTAGGGCCAGGTGAAAACTGCTCTTGTCCTTGCACCTCTGCAGCGGGGACAAGGAGCCAGGAGCCTTCCTGGGGCGGGTGTGAGGAGATGTAAAGCCTGGATTTGTCCTCCAGTGAAGGGCAGGGTAAGGAAACATGAGTGCAGCCATGGGAGAAGAGGCTACAAGGCTGTGGTTTCCTCTTTCCCCATTCCTCTTCTGCTTCTTTTGTAGCTGTCCCCCTAAAACATGGGGCTGCAACCTGCCATGGTCTCATATGTCCTATTCCAGGGATGAGCTGGTTCATCCAGCTTGTAAGATCAGCATCCAAGTGAGGTAATAGAAGTAACCCTCAGCCTTCTGTAATATGAGAGTTGGATCAGGAGGTGAGAAGTGAGAATGACCACAGAGCAAATGGAATGAAAAATGACTCATGAGGGACTGGAGCTCACACAGCCCCTGGGGAGGGACAGCTGAGCCATGGCTCAGCTCTGCAGCACAGCAAACTCTCCTGCTCCAGCTTGTCTTTCTGGCAGAAGGAGATGCTTCTCCAAGAGAGAGTGGGAATGGAATCAGGTCCTCCCCTCCCCTCCCCTCCCCTCCCCTCCCCTCCCCAGGATGGAGCTGGCCTCCTCCCTTTGCTTGATACCAGAGCCTGTTGGGTGCCAGAGATCTGGGAGCTCGATTGATGGTCTGGAGCTTAAAATCTGCAGGCCATAGGAACCTCTGTCAAGGAGGATGGTGGTGACCCAGAGTCATGGACAAGAGAGTGTGCAAAGAGGAAGAAAACTGCCCCTGCCCAAGCAGCAGGGAGCCAGCCCTCACCTCTCTGCCCCGAGAGCTGACCCGAGGTCACTGCGGCCGCGCTGGCCCTGCAGGGAGCCGCGCTGGCGGCCGAGCACAACGAGCCTTGCTTGGAATTCATCTGAAGGCTTTCTCCCCAGGCCAGCACAGCTCCTCGCTGGGGAGAGCTGCAGCCCTTCGGTTCTGCGTTTCCTGAGGCTGCTGCTGCCCTCCTGTGTCACAGGACTGAGCCAAGCTCAGGAGAGCTGCGGGGGCAGGAGTGAGTGTGGCAGGCAGTGGCAGCAGGAACGCAGGCAGGCTCTGGCACTCTGCTCCTCCTCATCAACTCCACCAGCCAGCCACGGGCAGGGGGATATTAATCCCAGCTCCTGCTTTGAGCTGGAGTGCAGAATTGGATCTGAGCTGTTCTATCAGGTCTGGAGAACAGGGCTGGGAGGAGCAGCTGAGGGAGCTGGGGGTGTTCAGCCTGGAGAAGAGGAGGCTGAGGGAGACCTCATTGCTCTCTGCAGCTCCCTGAGAGGAGGCTGGAGACAGGTAGGGGTTGGGCTCTGCTCCCTGGGGTCAGGGAATAGAATAGAATAGAATAGAATAGAATAGAATAGAATAGAATAGAATAGAATAGAATAGAATAGAATAGAATAGAATAGACCAGGTTGGGAAAGACCTTTGAGATCATCCAGTCCAACCTATCACCCAACACCATCTCATCAGCTAAACCATGGCACCAAGTGCCACATCCAGGCTCTTCCTAAACACCTCCAGTGATGGTGACTCCACCACCTCCCTGGGCAGCACATCCCAATGGGCAATCCCTCTATGAAGAATTTCTTCCTCACCTTCAGCCTAAACCTCCCCTGGCACAGCTTGAGACTGTGTCCTCTTGTTCTGGTGCTGGCTGCCTGGGAGAAGAGACCAACCCCCACCTGGCTACAACCTCCCTTCAGGGAGTTGGAGAGAGCAAGAAGGTCTCCCCTGAGCCTCCTCTTCTGCAGGCTAAGCAACCCCAGCTCCCTCAGCCTCTCCTCACAGGGCTGCGCTCCAGACCCCTCCCCAGCTTTCTTGCCCTTCTCTGGACACCTTCCAGCAGCTCAACATCTTTCCTACCCTGAGGAGCCCAGAACTGGACACAGGACTCAAGGTGTGGCCTGAGCAGTGCTGAGCACAGGGCAGAATGACCTCCCTGCTTCTGCTGGCCACACTGTTCCTGATGCAGGCCAGGATGCTCTTGGCCTTCTTGGCCACCTGGGCACACTGCAGGCTCCTGTTCAGCTGCTGTCAACCACTATCCCCAGGTCCCTCTCTGCCTGGCTGTTCTCAGCCACTCTGACCCCAGCAACAACCCCATGAAGGCTCCAGGCTTGGCACAGAGATGGATGGAAACTGTCCGAAAAAGGACCTAAGTGGGGTTGTCAACATCAGGTGAATATGAGCCAGGGGTGGCCCAGGTGGCCAAGAAGGTCACTAGCAGCCTGGCCTGGATCAGCAATGGTGTGGCCAGCGGGAGCTGGGCAGGGATTGTGCCCTGTACTGGGCACTGGTGAGGCTGCTCCTTGAATCCTAAGTTCAGTGTTGGGCTCCTCATGCCAAGGAGGACATTGAGGGGCTGAAGCAGGTCCAGAGATGGGCAACAGAGCTGGGGAAGGCTCTGGAGAGCAGGGCTGGGGAGGAGCAGCTGAGGGAGCTGGGCCTGTAGAAAAGGGAGCAGAGGAGAGACCTTCTGGCTCTCTACAACGCACTGAGAGGAGGCTGGAGCCAGGTGGGGGTTGCACTCTTCTCTCAAGGAACAAAAAATAGGACAAGAGGAAATGGCCTCAAGTTGTGCCAGGGATGGATTAAGCTGGACATGAAGAACAATTTCTTCCCTGAAAGGGTGGTCAAGGCCTACAGGGGGCTGCCCAGGGAGGTGGTGGAGTCTCCATCCCTGGAGGTGGTCAACAATTGTGGTCATGGCCCCTGGGGACATGGTGGTGTGGGGTTGCTGCTTGGATTCAATGGTCTTAGAGAGCTTTCCCAAGCCAGACAGGGCTATGATTCTAGTGGATCACTGCACCCTGAGCCACCTGGGAAGCTTCTCTGATATTGCTGACCACTGTGTGCTGTGCTGCTGTGAGCCCATGCAGCCTGCCAACACTGGCACCCCAAGGTGCTAGAGCCAGGGGAAGAACTTATCATAGCATCAGTCAGGGTTGGAAGGGACCACAAGGATCAGCTAGCTCCAAGCCCCCTGCCATGGGCAGGGACACCCCACACTAGATCAGGCTGGCCACAGCCTCATCCAGCCTGGGCTTAAACACCTCCAGGGACGGGGCCTCAACCACCTCCCTGCACAACCCATTCCAGGGCTTCTCCACTCTCATGGGGAAGAACTTCCTCCTCACCTCCAGCCTGAATCTCCCCACCTCCAGCTTCAGTCCATTCCCCCTAGTCCTATCACTACCTGAGAGCCTGAGCAGTCCCTCCCCAGCCTTCCTGTAGCCCCCTGCAGATCCTGGAAGGCCACAATGAGGTCACCTGGGAGCCTTCTCTTCTCCAGCCTGAACAGCCCCAACTCCTTCAGTCTGTCCTCACAGGAGAGGTGCTCCAGCCCTCTGCTCATCCTCGTGGCCCTGCTCTGGACACCTTCCAGCACCTCCAGATCCCTCTTGGAATAGGGGCTCCAGAACTGGAGGCAGTACTCCAGGTGGGGTCTCCCCAGGGCTGAGCAGAGGGGGAGAATCCCCTCCCTTGCCCTGCTGGCCACACTTCTCCTGCTGCAGCCCAGGCTCTGATTGGCTTTGCGGGCTGCAAGTGCACCCTGAGAGCTCCTGTTGAGCTTCTCCTCCCCCAGCACCCCCAAGCCTCTCTCCTCAGGGCTGCTCTCCAGCCAGTCCCTGCCCAGCCTGGATTTGTGCCTGGGATTGCCTCCACCCAGCTGCAGGACCCTGCCCTTGGTCCTGTTGAAGCTCCTGAGGTTGGCTTGTGCCCACCTCTCCAGCCTGTCCAGGTCCCTCTGGATGGATCCTTCCCTCCAGCTGTCTGCTGCACCACACAGCTTGGTGTCATCAGCAAACTTGCTGAGGCTGCACTCAGTGCCACTGTCCATGGCACCCACAAAGATGTTGAACAAGACAGGTCCCAGGACTGATCCCTGAGGGACTCTGCTTGTCCCTGGCCTCCCCTGGGACATGGACCCGTTGACAGCCACTCTCTGGGTGCAGCCATCAAGCCAGTTCTGTATCCATCTAGTGGTCACCCATCACACCCATGTGTCGCCAGCCTGGAGACCAGGAGGTGGTGCAGAACAGTGCTGAAGCCTTTGCTCAAGTCCAGGTAAATGACATCAGTTGCTCTCCCCTCATCTATTAATGATGTCACCTGCTCATAGAAGGCCACCAGGTTTGTCAGGCAGGATGTGCCCTTGGCAAAGCCATGCTGACTGCTCCCAATCACCTCCTCACTGTTCTTCTGAGTCAGCAGTGCCTCCAGGAGGATCTGCTCCATGATCTTTCTGGGCACAGATGTGCTTAGATGTGGAAAGGCTCCAGCAGCCCTTCAGCAGCCTGTGCCAGTCCCTGACCACTCCTGCAGCAAAGAAATTGTTCCTCATTTCCAACCTCAGCCTCCCCTGGCACAATTTCAGCCATTTCCTCTCCTTCTATCACCTGATCCTAGGGAGCAGAGCCCAACCCCCACCTGGCTCCAGGCTCCTCACAGGGAGCTGCAGAGAGCAGTGAGGTCTCCCCTCCTCAGCTTCCCTTTCTCCAGACAAGGACCATTGCCCTTCCTTCCTTCACCACTGCTGTTTAAGCCAAGCCTCAGTGGTGTGAAGATCATTGCCTGTGCTCCATCCTGAGGTGAGATCTCTCAGGCTTCCCTGGGCTTTTGTGCTGTCTCTGCTCTGAGTCCCCTCCAGAGGATCCCTGCTGACCAAGCAGTCACTTTTTCACCCTCTTCTTGTTAGGAAACCCTGTAAACTGTCCCACTCTGGGATAGGGCTTCGTGGCCACGGGGGTCTTAGGTTGACATTTGGACTCAGTGATCTTGGAAGGGTTTCCAACCCAACCAACTCTGTCATGCTCTACACCCCCCACCCCCTGTGCAGGCAGAGCAGGATCTGTGCTACCTGTGCACTGGCAGAGCCTTTGCTCCACATTCCTGTTTCCCAGGCAGCAGCTGATGACAAAACCTTACCTTCAGGTCAGCACTGAGTCACTGCAGTGACATCAGCCAGTGCTCCTCAGGTGATTTCTCAGTCAAACCAGAACTCCTTCTCCTAATTATTTTGTCCCTTTTGGCTCAAGCCTCTAAGATGCAACAAGGATGAAGCCCCCCAGGATCTCTCTGGGCACCCAGTGCAACAGATCTTTGTGGACCTTTAACTGGATGTCTCTGGGCTTTTGCAAGCAGCTGCTTGCATCTGCATTGGAACTTTGCTTTCACTGTGTCCTGCTGCTGCAAGGGAGAGGCCATTCTCCATCAGCTTTTTAAGGCTCCCTCTTCAGCCCTGGGTCTTAGAATCATAGAATTGTCAGGGTTGGAAGAGACCTCAAGGATCATCCAGCTCCAACCCCCTGCCATGGGCAGGGACACCTCACACTGCAGCAGGTTGCTCACAGCCACATCCAGCCTGGCTGCAAACACCTCCAGGCAGGAGGCTTCCACCACCTCCCTGGGCAGCCTGTGCCAGGCTCTCACCACCCTCGTGGGCAACAACTTCTTCCTAATGTCTAATCTCAGTCCTACCCCTCCTCTATCTTGGATCCATTCCCCCAGTCCCTCCCCAGCTTTCTTGTAGCCCCCTGTAGATCCTGGAAGGCCACAGTTAGGTGTTCTTGGAGCCTTCTCCTCTCCAGCCTGCACAACCCCAACTCTCTCAGCCTGTCTGCACGGCAGAGCAGCTCCAGCCCTCCGGCCGTGGCTCTTCTCTGCACACATCTTCACAAATGGTTAAAAAGCTCTTCTGCAGTGCCAAATACTTTGCTCTCAAGAAAGAGATGTCCAACAAGTTATGCAATTACCATAATTAATCACCTTCTATCTTTACAAAGTGAAGGGAATCTCATTTTGCACTGGAATTTTTCGCTGGTGAGCTGGATCCAGGCAGCTTCTTCCCCTCCCCTTTCAAGAGAGTCGGAGGGGAGTTAATTGCATCAATGCTTCAGGAGACCTGTTTGTTAATTAGTAATATCCATCTGGATTGTCTCAAATGATTCCCTCTGCATCTCCAGGGATTTCTATCCAAAGTCAAAGCATTGTGAGCCCTGCTCTATCAATCTGGACATCTCTGGAAGCCTGGCTCCCTTGTTTCTAGCACCTATGAGTTTCCAGGCCATCAGGAATGTGAGCAGAGGACAGATGATGGGAGGGGGCAGTGCTTATGAAATCCTCATTTGATGTGTGGGAACAACCAAAAGAGGCTTCTTGAGAGCCACTGCAAGCCAAAACCAAAGTCCTCTGACACCAACCATCTCAAGAAGATGAAAACCTTCCTCCCCTTCCCATTGTCCCTGGCTGAGCTTTTGATCTGACGCAGGAGATGTGGTATGTGCCTCAAGTTGGGAAAGTTTATGCTGGCAAAGGGAGGAGGGGGAGGTGGGTTGAGTAAGCTGGGACTGAGCTTCAGGCACATAACACTCATGTCCCTGCTGAGAGCCCTGCATGAAGAGCAGGGCCCACAGTGAGGAGCCAGGCTTTGAGCCACGGGAGAGGAGCGAGCACCAGACCCTGTACAGAGGTGAGCCCAGCAGCTCTGTGGGGCTGGGAGGGCCCAGGGCTGAGGTTTGGAGGCCATAAGCCCTGCCACTGGCACCGCTCCTTGGCCAGAGCACTGCCTCGCCCCTCCCGCGCCCTGCGCGCCCGCTCGCCGGCTCCTGCGCGGAGGGGCAGCTCCAGCGTGGCTCTTGCCTGCTCGGCTGCTCCTGCGACCCAGAGACAGCCCTCGTGCCACTGGCATCCCAGTGCCCAGGGCCGCCACTTCGGCGTCTCCATGGAGGCTCAGGTTTGACATTGTGCCTCCGCACGTGCAGAATGCCAGAGGCAGGGGGTCCTGGTGAGCTGAGGCCATGCTGCACCTTCTGCACGGCCTGGAGCAAGGCCTCCGTGGCTGCTGCTGGCGTCTGCCCTCCTGACACCCCCGCAGGGGCTTCTCTGGACATGCTCTGGGTGGTTGCTTGGTTAGTTGGTTGGGTGGCTGGCTGCTTGCTTGCTTGCTTGCTTGGTGGGTTGGTTGGGTTGTTAGTTGATTGATTGGTTAATTGGTTGGTTGATGGTTGGTGGGTTGGTTGGTTGGTTGGTTTGTTAGTTGGTTGATTGATTCGTTGGTTAGTTGTTTGGTTGATGATTGGCTAGCTGGTTGGTTGGTGGGTTGCTTGGTTGTTGGGTTGGTTGGCTGGTGGGTTGATTGGTAGGTTGGTGGGATTGTTGGTTGGTTGGTGGATTGGTTTGTTAGTTGATTGGCTGGTTGATTGGCTGGTTGATTGGTGGGTTGGTTGGTGGGTTGGCTGGTTGGTTGGTGGGTGGGTTGGTTGGTGGGTTGGTTGGTTGGTGGGTTGGTTGGTTGGTTGGCTGGTTGGTTGGTTGGCTGGTTGGTTGGTGGGTTGCTTGGTTGGCTGGTTGGTTGGTGGGTTGCTTGGTTGGTGGGTTGCTTGGTTGGCTTGTTAGTTGGCTGATTGATTGGTTAGTTAGTTGGTTGGTTTGTTGGTTGGGCTGTTAGTAGGTTGGTCGGTTGGTGGATTGGTTGGCAGGTGGGTTGGTTGGCTGGTGGGTTGGTTGGTGGGTTGGTGGGCTGCTTGCTTGCTGGGTTGCTTGGTTGGTTTGTTAGTTGGCTGATTGGTTAGTTGTTTGGTTGATGATTGGCTAGTTAGTTGGTTTGTTGGTTGGTTGGTCTGTTAGTAGGTTGGTGAGTTGGTTGGTGGGTGTGTTGGTTGGTTTGTTGATTGGCTGGTGGGTTGGTTGGTGGGTGGGATGGTTGGCTGGTTGGTTGGTGGGTTGCTTGGTTGGTGGGTTGCTTGTTTGCTGGGTTGCTTGGTTGGTTGGTTTGTTAGTTGGCTGATTGGTTAGTTGTTTGGTTGATGATTGGCTAGTTAGTTGGTTGGTTGGTTGGGCTGTTAGGTTGGTGGGTTGGTTGGTTGGTTGGTGGGTGGGATGGTTGTGTAACACTACCCATGGCATCAAGACACATATAATTTCTGTGGTGGCTTTAGTGTGTCTTCTGCCCCCATTCCTCACAGAGGTGCAGCTCTGGCACCGGCAGTGGCCACAGCCATGAGGAGGGCACTGTTTCTGACGAGGATTTCCAATCCAAGCCACAGGTGGTTCTTCCCATGGTGTCCTTGCTCTACCTCAACCTTCTTGCCTAGAAAATGCCAGGGCTTCAGCTCTGAGCCTTTAATCCATTGCACATTTGGCTGGCTCCTGCTGGCTGTGAGCCTTGCTGGTGTCATTTCCCAGCAGTTTGCTCAGAGGGTGAGGAGCTCGTGCTTCGTTTGGTGTTTCTTTAATGGCAGTGGGAATTCTCCTTAAGCCACTTGACTGCAGCGGTGGCAGCCTTCAGCAAAACAGGACGTGACAGAAGAGAGATGGATGGCTCAGAGCTCTTGCAAGGAGGCCTGAGGCCCCCTGTGTGCTGGCTCAGGAGAGGACACTCCTTGTGTAGCCTGAGGTTCTGAGTGTCACCAAGTCCCTTGCGCTTCCCTCTCTTTAGCTTGGCTCCGTGGATCTCACAGATGTGAGAACTCTCTTCGTTCTGCTTCATTTCTTCTGGGCACTGCTTCAATCCTCACCATAAAAAGTAGAATTTCTCAGCAGTTTCATGCCTGGAGACTTCCTGACCTCGATCATTTTGTGCTCAGGGAAAAGAAACTTGTTCCTATGGCTGGAGCCTTAACGACCACTAAGTATCTCTAGTCCTGGCCGGGTTACTCTCTGCATGCCTTGCAGTCTTTTCCAGCCTTTATCAGCAGAGCCCTGGTTCAGAACATGTTGTTTTAATGAACAGGACACCCTTGCCACTGTGCTGTGCTGATTATGTGGTAACACACTTTTATTATCACCCATAAAAAGGCTTTGGAGCTCTTCCACTCCAGATGCAACCTTCGGCAGAGCTCTGCTCGTGCTGCCCAGGAGGGCCCCAGCCCCCGCAGCTCGCTGCTCTCTGACCATTCCTGCTGTTGAGTTACCATCACCTCCTCACCCAGCACTGCTGGGCTGTGGCAAAGGGCAGAATCACAGAATCACAGAAACATTCAGGTTGGGAAAGACCCTCAGGATCACCCAGTCCAACCCAGAACCCTACTCTGCAAGGGTGACCCCCAAACCATAGCCCCAAGCACCACATCCAAACCACCGGGGCTGGTGACTGCAGCACCTCCCTGGGCAGCACATCCCAGTGCCTGACCACTCTCTCCATGGAAAGTCTAAACCTGCCCTGCTGCAGCTTGAGGCTGCTCCCTCCTGTTCTATCAATAATTACCTGTGAGAAGAGACCAGGCCCAGCCTGTCCAAGACAGCCCTTAGAATCATAGAACCATAGAGCTGCTGAGGTTGGAAGAGACCTGTGGGATCACCAAGCCCAGCTCCTCACCCAGAGCTCACAGTGCCACCACTGCTGCTGAGCCACTGCCACCGAACCACAGCCCTCAGCACCACATCCGTGCAGCTCTTAAAGCCCTCCAGGGATGGGGACTCCAGCACCTGCCTGGGCAGCCTGGGCCAGGGCCTGAGAGCCCTCGCTGGGGAGAAATTTCTCCTAATGTCCAACCTGAACCTCTCCTAGAACAACTCAAGGCCATATCCTCTCCTGCCAGTTGTTGCATGTGAGAAGAGACTGACCCTCACCTTGCTCCAACCTCCTTTCAGGGAGTGGTAGAGGATGATGAGGTCTCTCTTCACCCTCCTCTTCTGAAGACTGAACCACTCCTGTTCCCTCAGCCGTTCCTCGCAAGACCTGGGTTCAAAGCCCTTCACCAGCCTGGTTGCTCTGCTTTGACCTGCTCCAGCCCCTCAGTGTCCTTCTGGGAGTGAGGGGCCCAAAAGTGAACACAGTACTTGGGGTGCAGCCTCCCCAGTGCCCAGTCCAGGGGCACAATCCCTGCCCTGTCTCTGCTGACCACACCAAGCCAGGATGCTGTTGGCATCTTAGCCACCTGGGCACACACTGTGCCATCCTCTGTTGTTCTGCTGGGCAGCCTGCTCCAGGCCTCCAGCACCCTCACAACAAACAACTTGCTCCTCCTCTTCACATCCAACCTCCTGGGCTCCAGGCTGTGCCCCTTGCTGCCCCTTGTGCTGTCCCTGGGCACCACTCAGCAGAGTCTGGCCCCAGCCTCTTGCCCCCCACAGCTCCTTCAGCTCTTGCTGAGCATTGCTCAGCTGCCCTCTGGGGCTGCTCTTCTGCAGGCTCTCAGCCCCAGGGCTCTCAGCCTTTGCTGCTCCCAGAGCTGCTCCAGGCCCCTCAGCAGCTCTGCAGCCTCCCCTGGACTCTCTCCAGCAGTTCTCTCTCTTCAACTGGGGAGCCCAGAACTGGACCCAGTACTCCAGCTGTGGCCTCTCTAGGGCAGAGCAGAGGGGGAGGAGAACCTCCCTTGCCCTGCCAGCCACACTCTTCTCCATGCCCCCCAGGACCCCATTGGCCTTCCTGGCCACCAGGGCACATTGCTGCCTCATGGGGAACTTGTCCCCCAGCACTCCCAGCTCCTTCTCCTTGGAGCTGCTTCCCAGCAGGTCCCCCCTCAGCTGTGCTGCTGCAGGAGGTTGTTCCTTCCCAGGGCCAGGACTCTACACGCTGCTTGTTGAACCTCACAAAGTTCCCTCTGCCCAGCTCTGCATCCTGCCCATGTCTGGCTGCATGGCAGCACAGCCTGAGGGGTGTCAGCCATGGTGACAGCAAACTGAGAGGCTGGCACACCAGAAGGCTTCCTGGCCACCCAAGAAGGGTGGCAGAACAAAGTAGTTTCCAGATTCCTCCTGAAGAAGCCTTCCCCACCAGGAGCACTGCTGTGTGGTGCCAAGGCCACGACCTCTGCTCCGAATGGATCTTGCCCCAGTTGCCAGGCCACTATCAGCACCACCCTCCTGGTGGGGCAGCCAAAGCCCCTGGGATGAAGCAGCAACCCTGCCACTCACCTGGCAGTCCCTGGGATGAAGCAGCAACCCTGCCACTCACCTGGCAGTTGGATTGACCCCTGGCACTCTGCAGGGCAGCTTTCCAGAAGGCTTTTGAGCAAGCAGAATCTGCTTTCTAAGCACAGAGCTCCCCAGGGCCGTGGGGGTTTGCTGCAGGGTTGTCTCCTCCTGTTTGGAAAACAGCTCAGCAGAGAGTGATTGAGGGAAAAGGGAAGTGAAAGGGAATATGGCTCAAAGTTTCCACTAAATCCCTGGAAGTTTCAGCTTCCACACTCAGGGTTGTCTTTAGCTAATGAAGTCACAGAGCAGTTAGAAGTGAGAGTGCCTTGGCTCTGCCTCTTTGGTTTTGACTTGCAGTTGTTAGAAGGTTTCTCACTCATTTGTTACGAGGCATGGTGAGAGCCAGCACTGCAGCAGGGCCAGGAATGAGCAACTTCCTGCAGAATGCACTGGCCCGGGGGGTGGATCAGAAACTAATTAAACTGGGAGCTGGGCTAAGTGCAGGGGAACTGAACCTCAGCTGTTGCAAAATTCTTCCTCCACTGCAAGGATCTTTGTCCATGGATCCAGACTCTTGCTGTCTGAGCACTAGGAAAGCAAGAAGGAGGTGAGGTGGGTTGAGAACTGCCTAAAAGATAGAGCTCAGAAACTTCTGATCAGCAGTGCAGCCTAGTTGGAGGCCTGCAGCTCTTGGTGTTCCCCACGGGTCAGGACTGGGTCCAGTCTTATTCAGCATCTTCATCGATGACCTGGGTGATGGGATGGAGTGGAGCCTCAGCCAGTTGGCTGTGGGGGTCCTGGAGGCCTGGAGCAGGCTGCCCTGAGAGGCTGTGGAGTCTTTTGCCTGGAGAGCTTCCAACCCCCCCAGGGCATTGTGCTCCTGGGCAGGCTGCTGTGGGTGCCCTGCTTGAGCAGGGGGTTGGACTGGATGATCTCCAGAGGTCCCTTCCAACCTCACCATGCTGGGATGCTGTGACAGTGATTACCTGTAAGAAAACACAACCCAGAGCCCCAGAGGGGATTTGAGCAATACTCAGCAAGAGCTGAAGGAGCTGTGGGGGGCAAGAGGCTGGGGCCAGACTCTGCTGAGTGGTGCCCAGGGACAGCACAAGGGGCAGCAAGGGGCACAGCCTGGAAGCCAGGAGGTTGGATGTGAAGAGGAGGAGCAAGTTGTTTGTTGTGAGGGTGCTGGAGGCCTGGAGCAGGCTGCCCAGAGAGGTTGTGGAGTGTCCTTGTGTGGAGAGCTTCCAACCCCCCCTGGGCACTGTGCTGCTGGGCACTGTGCTGTGGGTGCCCTGCTGGAGCAGGGGTTGGACTGGGTGAGCTCCAGAGGTCCATTCCAAACTCTCCACCATTCTGTGACTCTGTGAAGGGAGGGGAATGAAACATTTAGAATGAGATAGGAAAACAGAATTTTAATTAGTTAACTTATTTATAATCACAGAATTGCCTGGATTAGAAAAGGCCTTGAAAAACACTGAGTTCAATCCTTAGCCTAACCCTGACAGATCTTTGGCTTAACCACGTCCCTCAGCACCACAGCTACACAACTTTAAATACCCCTACGGCATGGGGACTCCACCACCTTAGAGGCTGAGGGAGCTGGGGTTGCTTAGCCTGGAGAAGAGGAGGCTCAGGGGAGACCTCATTGCTCTCTACAACTGCCTGAAGGGAGGTTGTAGGCAGGAGGGGGTTGGTCTCTTCTCTCTAGCAACCAGCACCAGAACAAGAGGACACAGTCTCAAGGTGCACCAGGGGAAGTCTAGGCTGGAGGTGAGGAGAAAGTTCTTCCCAGAGAGAGTGATTCACCACTGGGATGTGCTGCCCAGGGAGGTGGTGGAGTCACCATCCCTGGAGGTGTTCAAGAGGGGACTGGATGTGGCACTTGGTGCCATGGTCTAGTCATGGGGTCTGTGGTGACAGGTTGGACTCGATGATCTTTGAGGTCTCTTCCAACCTTGGTGATACTGTGATACCTCCCTGGGCATCCTGGACCACTGCCTGAGAATTCTTTCAGTGAAGAAATTCTTCCCCATATCCAACTGAACCTCTCTTGGCACAACTTGAAGTAATTTCCTCTTGTTCTGTCCCTCGTTACCTGGTTAAACAGACCAGCCCCCACCTGGCTGCAGCCTCTTCAGGGAGCTGCAGAGAGCAATGAGGTCTCCCTCAGCCTCCTCTGCTCCAGGCTGCACACCCCCAGCTCCCTCAGGGGCTCCTCCCCGGCCGTGTTCTCCAGAGCCTTCCCCAGCTCTGTTGCCCTTCTCTGGCCCTGCCCCAGCGTCTCAGTGTCCTGCTCGGAGTGAGGGCGCGGAACTGCGCTGTGGGGAGGAAGTCTCGGCGGCCGCGGCGCAGCCTGCAGGCGGCAGGAGGGGCCGGCAGCTGCGCTCGGGGAGAGCGCGGGGCGGCGGGGGCGGCCTGCGGGGCAGGGGGCGGCCTGCGGGGCAGGGGGCGGCCTGCGGGGCAGGGGGCGGGCGAGGCCCTGCGGCGGGGGGGTGGAACGTGTCTGTGAGGGACGCCTCGCTGGCGGCCTTGCCCGGGCCCACGCGCAGCTGGCGGCAGGCCTGGCTCCGAGCCCGGCCCTGCGCACCCCGTGGGTGAGGGGCGGAGGGCAAGCTGGGAGATGGATGGAGGAAGGCCGTAAGCGAGGGCCCGCTCCGCGCCTCGTTGGATCGTGGGCCCCGGAGGCAGCAGCGAGGAGCAAAGTGAGGGCTGCCCGCCTGCCCCTTCCCCGCGGGTGGGCTGCGGAGGTCTCGCTGCGTCTCTTACAGCCGCAGCGCAGCCGGTTGTGGAGCAAATGACTTCAGTGTCCTTTGCTGCAGCGTTCTGCTGCCGTGGTACAGGTGATGAGCGTTGCAGTGTGAGAAGCCACAATGGCCCTGAGCTCAGCATGGGGAAACTCATTTCACACAGCTAACACACACCAGGGAAATCTCCACAGTCAAGGCAACTCAGTATTGGAGCAGGCTGTCTGGAGAGGCTGGGGGGGGACACTTACCTTGGTGGGCATTTCAGCTTGACTGGACAAGGCCCTCAGTGGTGGAGTCACCATCACTGGAGGTGTTTAGGAAGAGACTTGATGAGGTGCCTGGTGCCAGGGTTTAGGTGATTAGGTGCTGTTGGATGATAGGTTGGACTCAATGATCTCAAAGGTCTCTTCCAACCTGGTCCTATTCTATTCTATTCTATTCTATTCTATTCTATTCTATTCCTATCCTATCCTATCCTGCCCCCAGGATTTGAGATGTGGCCTCCCCAGTGCCCATTCCAGGGGGCAATCCTCCATCTGTAAAACCTTTCATCAAGAATCTTGCTGTTGCAGCACAATGAATGTTGGAGCTTGCCAGGGGGCAGAGTCCACCTGGGTCCTCCACCTCTCCTCTTGTGGAGTTGATGTTTTTGGCAGCCATGTCCAAGTCTGAGGTCCAGTTTCATTGGGCACAGCTTGATGAGCACCAGTTGGAATGGTGCTGGGAAAACAGATTCACTGTGCCCAGGTGCTCTGGGTGTAAATGCTCCAACTGGCTGAGGGACCCCCTAGGACGTGGAGTTTTTAGAAGCTGTTGTTTGAATGCCCAGGAGCAGCTCTGAGTTGTTTTCCTTTCCTTTATTTCAAGCAGAGCTCTCTGAGGAAGTTGCCTCCCTTCATTCACCCCAGAACTAGAGCACTTCAGCTCCTTAAGCCTCTCCTCCTCCATCATCTCTCATTCAGTCAGCACTTGTGCTGTGACTTGCCAGCAATACTTGTCCTGAGGAGCTTCACTTTGCTGCTCTGGGTACACAGGGTTCACAGTGCTGCACTCAGGGTACAGCACTTCACCTTCTCCCAGCCCTCAGCAGTTTCTGACCTTCTGACTCTGGATCTGAGCACACAACCAGCAGTGAAATGCTCTGTGCCCCAACACCTGCTCTCTGGTTTCATGTTTCTCACCAGGGAGACCATCCCATGGGAGCCTCAGCCTTGTGCAGCTACTGAAGCCCTCTCCAAGGAGGACTTAGAATCACAGAATGGTTTAGGTTGGATGAGACCATAAAGCTCATCCAGCTCCAAGCCCCTGCCCTGGGCAGGGACACCTCCACCAGCACAGGCTGCTCAAGGCCTCATCCAGCCTGGCCTTCAACACCTCCTGGCAGGAGGCAGCCACAGCCTCCCTGGGCAGCCTGTGCCAGAGTCTCCCCAGCCTCACTCTCAGGAATTTCTTCCTCATCTCCAGTCTCAATCTCTCCTCTCCCAGCTCAAAGCCATTGTCTCTCATCCTGGCACTCCCAGCCCTTGTCCAAAGTCCCTCCCCAGCTCTCCTGGAGCCCTTCAGGTACTGGAAGGCTGCTCTGAGGTCTCCCTGGAGCCTTCTCTTCTCCAGGCTGGACAGTCCCAACTCTCCCAGCCTGTCCTCACAGGGGAGGTTCTGCAGCCTCTGATCCTCTTTGTTGTCTCCTCTGAGGGCTTGTGTGGGACCCTCCTGCAGCTTAACACAGCAGCTTCCTACACCACTCCCCACCCCTGCCCAGAAAACCAGCACAGCTTCGACAGCAAAGCTCTGCACTCTGTGCTGCAGTGATAGTCACAGCTCCTGAGGGCAAGGAGTGGAGTTTCAGGACCTCTTTGGCTTTGAGACATTGTATGAAACCATCCCACTGACCTTTGCTTTCCCCATGTCCCCTCTCTAGATCCTCCTGCTGGAGGCTGCGGAGCGAAGCCCAGCGCTGGAGAACAACCTGCCCATCACTGGCACCACTGCCACCTGGTATGGAGACCTGCTGCCAGATGCCTTTCCCCTGCTGAACCCTGGCACTGTGCTCAGGAAACGAGTGGGGCCTGCTGGTAAGCACAGCCTGCTCTCACCACGTCACCCAACCCCAGAGGCAGTGGGCACAGGGCACAGTCTGGCAGGGCTGGCTCCATGCCTGCACTTGGCACCCTTAGCATGGACACCTTAGCTTTGCTTCCTGCAGCTACTCAGTGCAAGGGACAGTGCTCAGCAGGCAAACCTCCCTCTGGAGAGGTGTTTGGAGAGTTCTTGGCCTCTCCTGTAGGGTCAGAATTGGCATTATTGCATCCCCCAGGTATAAGGACTGGGAGACCTAGGGGTAGAGCCCTGGGGCTGAGAGCCTCAGAAGAGCAGCCCCAGAGGGCAGCTGAGCAATGCTCAGCAAGAGCTAAAGGAGCTGTGGGGGCAAGAGGCTGGGGCCAGACTCTGCTGAGTGGTGCCCAGGGACAGCACAAGGGGCAGCAAGGGGCACAGCCTGGAAGCCAGGAGGTTGGATGTGAAGAGGAGGAGAAAGTTGTTTGTTGTGAGGGTGCTGGAGGCCTGGAGCAGGCTGCCCAGAGAGGTTGTGGAGTGTCCTTGTGTGGAGAGCTTCCAACGCCCCCTGGGCATTGTGCTGCTGGGCACTGTGCTGTGGGTGCCCTGCTGGAGCAGGGGTTGGGCTGGGTGAGCTCCACAGGTCCCTTCCAACCTCTCCATGCTGGGTTCTGTGACTGTTGAGCTACAGGGAGAGGATTCCTCCAGACCAGGGGCTGTTCAGTCTGGAGGTTTGCTGTTGCCTCCTCTCCCTCTCTCTGCCCAGCTGTGAGCACAGAGGTGGTCACACACTGATTGTGCAGCCTGATGGGTGATGAAGGAATTCAACCTTCTCTAGCCCCACCCCAAGCCATCCTTTTAGCTGCAGCCAGCTGGGTATGATTTCTTCTGGGCCCCTTCCCACTGACCACCCAGGGGTGGGGGTTACTCTCCTCAAGGAGAGGAACTTTTGGCTTCTCTCCCCGTGTCTGTGCCCCTCCTTGAGTGAAGGCAGTGCTGAGCAGGTGTTTTCCTGGAGCAAAGCAGCTAAGCTCAAAACCTGAGCCATTGATCCCCCTGTGCCAGCCTCAGTGGCCTGGTGCTGCCATGGTTTCTGTGGCAGCAGCCTCTCCCCAGCGCTGGGTCCTGGGCAGGGTGGACTCTGTTCACCTCAGCTGGGTCTCTCTGCCTGCCTGCCTGCTCAGGGGCCCATGGTTCAAGCCTAAGGGCTGTGGATTTGGAGGCCTGGATGGACTGAAACATTCCTGAGGGATCTCCAGAGAGCCACTGGGGTCAGAGTGGGACAGCTCAGCCTCACCTACCTCACCAACCTCACCTCACCTGTGCTGGCTGCAGCATTCCCCTGCCTGGGGGCAGTGCAGGGAGGCGGGGGGGGGGGGGGCACGATCCTGGCTTTTGTTAGGAGGAAGAACTTTCCCAGGGAATCACAACATCAGCTGCAGGCTGTGCTGTGTTTGCTCAGTGTCCCATGAACACGCTGGGCTGGCTTATGATCCCCCTTGTGGCACCACAACAAAATACACTGCAGAGGAAACGCTCCCTGGGAGCCCACTTGGCCAGACAGAGCCCCATGCAGCTGAATTCCTTGAGCTTGGCATTCTCCCTGCAAGATCCCGGCCCTCTGCTTCCACAGCCCTGTCTGTCAGTGGCTTTGCTTGCTCCCACAGCACTTCTTTACCCTCTGTAGGGCCTAGTTTGCTCCCCCACCCCTTAATCTTTTCTTCTTGTGTCTTGGACTGAGCCAGTTTATTATGGCAGCCCTGCAGCAGCCTTGGAGCAGCCACCACAGAGCAGATGTTGTCCATGTTTAGAACTTGACAGGATGCCACAGCGTGGAGGGAGGTTCACTAACAATGTGTTCTGCAGAGTGTTTTCAGACCCACAGCGGCAGCTGCCAGCAATGGAATGAGAGAGAGCCCTTTCCCCCAGAGTCCATTGTGTGCTCACTCTGCCTCCTCCATCCCCTTTGTTTTTGCTGTCACAGGCTCTCTGCACCTGCCCTTCACTCCCTAGAGCCCAGCCAGCACGAGCAGGATGGCTCTGCCCCTTCTGCTCCGAGCCCTCTCCTATCAGAGGCTCCCTGCGCAGGATGGGCTCTCACCCGGCCAGGAGCTGCAGATGCCACTCACCCAGGCAGGCATGCAAAGCAGAATGGATCTCCTGGGGCACTTACATCAGGAGATGGTCTCCATTCTCCAGTGTCACAGAGCCAAAGACTGCTTTGGGTTGGAAGGGACATCTAAAGGCCACCTAGGCCCTGCCTGCAGGTGCTGAGGCAGCAGTTTGTTAAATGGAGTCAATGACTCCTAGAATGCTTTGGGTTGGAAGAGTCCCTTAAAGGTCATCCAGTGCAGCCTCCCTGCACTCAGCAGGGACATCCCCAACCACAGCAGGTTGCTCAGAGCCCCAAGCAACCTCACCTGCAGTGGTTCCAGGGATGAGGCTTCTACTATCCTGCTGGACAGCTTGGGCCAGTGCTCTCACCACCCTCAGTTTCATCACCCTCCAGCCCTGCAGCACATCCAGGAGGTGATCACCTCCAGAAAACAGGTCCTTGAGCAGGTCCTTGCTTGCTGTTACACTTTCCCCTGCACCAGGGGAGGTCCAGGTTGGATATCAGGACAAAATGCTGCCCAGCAAGGGCCCTCAGGCACTGGCCCAGCCTGCCCAGGGAGGTGGTGGAGTCCCCATCCCTGGAGGGGTTTAAGAGCTGTTTGGATGAGGAGGTTAGGGCCATGGTCTCTGTGCAGGGAGATGTTGGGAGATGATGAGACTTGAAGATCTTGAAGTCGTTTCCAACCAGCCTGGAATAACAGCCCTAGAGTAATAAGTGGGACCCAGGCAGGCACTGGAGCCCTTCAGGTCAGGAGAGTGTCTTGCAGCAATTAGGAGTAATTAGCTGAGTTGCTTATTGACACATGACTGCCTGCTGCAGCCCTGCCTGAGCTCTGTGGCCCCTGCTTTGCTAAGGACCGTGGGGTTGGTTCATGGTTCTGGGTCCATATCAGGCTTCCTTCCCTGCCCACACCGGCTCCTCTCCAGGGTTCAGAGCCAGCCCGCAGTGGAGCCTGGGGAAATGCAGGGGATTTCAGGCAGTGGGCTCAGGAGGGATGGGGGGTGGGGGGGTTGCTGCCCATTCTGCATGATTTCAACACTGGGTTGTGACCTGTGGCTCAAAGCTGGCCCCAGGCTCACTCACAGAGGCTGCAGACCTGCAGTGGGAGCGTGGTGTCAGAGGAGGTGGAAGTCAAACCTGAGTGTCCTGCAAGGTCCGGGGCTGTGGGAAGCTGCAGCTCTGCTGCCCCCCACCCCCTTCCCCAGAGGCTTTGGTGAAACCTTGCCTCCTTTGCCCTGCCCCCAGTTTCCAGCCAAAGCCAAGCCAGACCTCAGCTTGGGTGACACCAAGGTTCCCCAGGAAGGGCAGGGCCTCGGTGCCTGACACAGGGGCAGCTGGCAGGCACTGGATGCTGCGGGCGGCGGGAGAGCTGCCGGCTGGGCTCGCCGCGGGGGCTGGCCGACGCCGCAGCAGGCTGCAGGCCAGCAGAGCTTGCTACCGTTTCTCTGGGTGGGTGGCTGCTCTGGGAGCTGCGGGGCTGAGCAGACAGCAGCTAGGAGCACTCAGGGCTGCTGAGGCAGCTGCTCTGCTGGCCTTCCCCATCAGCTTGTTAATCAACAGGACACATTTCACTGAGTGAAGAGAAAATAAACACTCAGCCTGAGCCACTTGGCAGCAAGAGG
The DNA here is from genome assembly GCA_033816785.1 of Picus viridis. Classification (NCBI taxonomy): domain Eukaryota; kingdom Metazoa; phylum Chordata; class Aves; order Piciformes; family Picidae; genus Picus; species Picus viridis. The sequence continues at coordinate 14,418,415 of CM066598.1, forward strand.
CCTCATTTGTCATCACTTTCTCCTTTCTGTTTTGTTTGTTTGTTGGGTTTTTGTCTTTTCCTTTCCCCTGACCTTCTTAACTAGAGCCCAAAGGACACAGAGGTGCAGAGGAGCAGCTCATCCCGCAGGGTAAGTCGATGGCTTCTGCCGTTTCCTCTGTCAAATGTGGCCATGGCCAGTCCTGTGCACATGTCCCAAAGAGCAGAAGGGACCTCAGTGGTCTGCAGCCTCACAGACCCAGAGAGAGAGAGAGCTGCCTTTCAGAGGGGCTGCCTTTCTTCTGCATCATGGGCTGCTCTGCTTTGAGAGGGGAAATGCCAGCTTCATCCTGCAGACCTTCAGTGCTCCCAACACAACAAGGATGGAAAGCTCTGCCCCATGGAGGATGGCTGGCTGGAGCAAGCAGGGTGTGTGAGATGGAATCACAAAGTCCCAGCATGGAGAGGTTGGAAGGGAGCTCTGTAGATCATCCAGGCCAACCCCTGCTCCAGCAGGGCACCCACAGCACAGTGCCTAGCAGCACAATGCCCAGGGGGGTTGGAAGCTCTCCACACAAGGACACTCCACAACCTCTCTGGGCAGCCTGCTCCAGGCCTCCAGCACCCTCACAACAAACAACTTGCTCCTCCTCTTCACATGCAGCCAGCCTCCTGGCTTCCAGGCTGTGCCCCTTGCTGCCCCTTGTGCTGTCCCTGGGCACCACTGAGCAAAGTCTGGCCCCAGCCTCTTGCCCCCCACAGCTCCTTCAGCTGTTGCTGAGCATTGCTCAGCTGATCTCTGGGGCTGCTCTTCTGCAGGCTCTCAGCCCCAGGGCTCTCAGCCTTTGCTGCTGCCAGAGCTGCTCCAGGCCCCTCAGCAGCTCTGCAGCCTCCCCTGGGCTCTCTCCAGCAGTTCTCTGTCTCTCCTCAACTGGGGAGCCCAGAACTGGATCCAGGACCCTGGATGTGACTTCCCTAGGGTAGAGCAGAGGGGAGAAGAATCTCCCTCCACCTGCTGCCCACACTGTTCATGCCCCCCAGGACACCATTGGCTTCCCTGGCCACAAGAGCTCCCTGTTCCTCTGGAGCAAACACTGTTGTCATCTCAGTGGTGCCTGCAGGGCACTGGGAGCTGCTGGGGGTGCTCTGGGCATGGCTTTGCTGAGCTCCATGCAAGCTGGGGGTGCTCTGGGCATGGCTTTGCTGAGCTCCATGCAAGCAGGGGGTGCTCTGGGCATGGCTTTGCTGAGCTCCATGCAAGCTGGGGGTGCTCTGGGCATGGCTTTGCTGAGCTCCATGCAAGCAGGGGGTGCTCTGGGCATGGCTTTGCTGAGCTCCATGCAAGCAGGGGGTGCTCTGGGCATGGCTTTGCTGAGCTCCATGCAAGCAGGGGGTGCTCTGGGCATGGCTTTGCTGAGCTCCATGCAAGCAGGGGTGCTCTGGGCATGGCTTTGCTGAGCTCCATGCAAGCAGGGGGTGCCCTGCTGCTGCTCAGAAGCAGCCCTGGGCAAGGGAAGGGAACAGCTGATGGCTTGATGACAGGTCAGTGACAGGGCCAGGAAGAAAATCCAGGTCTCAGCACATGTGATTTGGTCTCCAGCAGCAGAGTCTTCCCCCTCTGCCTCCTTGTTGCTGCTTTTGCTCTGCCCCATGGCTTTCTTTTGTATTTTCAGAGGACAAACACTCACCACAGGCTTCAGCTCTCTGACTGCCACTGCACTGCTTTCTGCCAGCAGAAGGCTGGGGCTGTTCCTTTCCCTCCCCCTCTCCCCCTGAGTCCTTTCCCCTCTCCTCTCCCCTTTGCACTTGTCTCCTCTGTGCTGGTAACTCCATTTGGCAGCAGGGTGAGCATTTGCCTGACACATTGCTCACTGCTGCTTCTCCCAGCCTCTCCTGCAGCACTTTCCACCTCCAGGGAAGCAAGTGCCAGTTCCTTTCTGGCTCTGCTGCAGCAGGCTGATTGAGGATGCTGGCAGCAAGTGATAGCTTGTGGTCTGCAGAAGCTCACAGCAGTGACTTACAGAGGTTGAACTGAAGGATTGAGGCTGATTGTGGAAGGGAGATGCTCTGACCCAGCTCAGCAGCACAGTGTGGCAGCCTTGCAGCTCTGCTCTTCCTTCTCTGCTGGAAGGAATTCACTGCAATAAAGTTTCAGGTGTGTTGGAGGGTTTGGTGGGGTGGAGAAGCAGTTTGTGATGCTGTCACCAAAGGCTCTTCCCTTCTTAAATGGGCTCCTAATCCCCTGCCTGAGCTTGCCCAGTGCAGCATCACCTGACAGGTGAGGCCCAGAACAAGAGCTCCAGGAGAGCCTGCAGGCTGTGACCTAAGGGTGAGCAACCTAATAGGAGCTAAACCCTGAGATCAATTCACAGAACCCCAGCATGGAGGGGTTGGAAGGGACCTCTGGATCTCACCCAGCCCAGCCCCTGCACCAGCAGGGCACCCACAGCACAGTGCCCAGGGGCACAATGCCCAGGGGGGGGTTGGAAGCTCTCCACACCAGGACACTCCACAACCTCTCTGGGCAGCCTGCTCCAGGCCTCCAGCACCCTCACAACAAACAACTTGCTCCTCCTCTTCACATGCAGCCAGCCTCCTGGCTTCCAGGCTGTGCCCCTTGCTGCCCCTTGTGCTGTCCCTGGGCACCACTGAGCAGAGTCTGGCCCCAGCCTCTTGCCCCCCCCAGCTCCTTGAGCTCCTCTGGGGCTGCTCTTCTGCAGGCTCAGCCCCCCCAGGCTCTCAGCCTTTCCTGAGGGTAATTGCTTTGTTCTGGTAAATGCAGAGCTGTTGGGTGGATGTTTGGCTGGCACAAGGTTTGTTGCCCCAAGTGGTTTGCCCAACAGCCAGGGTGGGAACCAGACCAGGGCAGCTTGTTTCCTTTAGGTGCATGGTTGCACTTGATGACCTTCAAAGTCTCTTCCCATCCAAACTCTTTCTCTTTGATCCTGGTTTCCTTCTCTTCTCCTATTCCCATCCCTTCTTCTCCAATCCCTAAATGCAGCATCTTCTCCAGGCACTGTTCTTGGAGGGTCCAATACCTCCTCTGACACCAGGGCTGGGGAAGGACAGGGCTAAGGTTTCTCAGCAAATGACTTCTCTGATGAGTCACAGTCAGGCAATGCAGAGCCTAAAACTCGAGCTCTGACTGCACTGAACTTGGAACTCAGGAAGATCTTCCTCTGACTTAGTAGCCTGCATCAAATTGAACCTCAGGAGGTTCAGTAAGGCCAAGTGCCAGGTCCTGCACCTAGGTCAGGGCAATGATCAATATCAGTCCAGGCTGGGGGTGAGGAGATTGAGAGCAGCCCTGCAGGGAAGGGCTTGGGGGTGCTGGTGGGGGAGAAGCTGGGCAGGAGCCAGCAATGGCAGCACAGGAGGCCAAGGGCAGCCTGGGCTGCATCCAAAGCAGTGAGGCCAGATCTGGAGAGAGGGATCCTGCCCCTCTGCTCTGCTCTGGGGAGACCTCACCTGCAGGGCTGGGGCCAGCTCAGGGGATTCCAGCACCAGAAGGACTTGGACCTGCTGGAGCAGGTGCAGAGGAGGCCACACAGATGATCAGAGGCTGGAGCAGCTCTCCTCTGGGGACAGGCTGAGGGAGCTGGGGCTGTTCAGCCTGGAGAAGAGAAGGCTCCAGGGAGACCTTAGAGCTGCATTTGAATATCTAAAGGAGACCTAAAGGAAGGCTGAGGAGGGACTGTTTAGAAGGCCAGGACGAGGGGCAATGGTTGGAAGCTGGAGCAGGGGAGGTTTAGGTTGGACGTTAGGCGGAAGTTCTGCCCCATGAGGGTGGTGACACTGGAACAGGTTGCCCATTCCTGGAGTCATTCAAGGTCAAGCTGGATGGAGCCCTGAGCAGCCTGGTGGAGGTGGAGGTGTCCCTGCTGCCTGCATGTTGAACGAGCAGGGTGAGGGCCCCCTCCAGCCTGATGCTTTCTCTGGTTCTAAGATATTTGGTAGCTCAGAACCCTCTGACTCTCCCGGCTCTGCCACTCCTCTGTTGTACTGTGGGCAGGCAGAGCAGCTCACCTCCCCTCCCAGGCACTGAAGGCTTCCCTGACGTTTGGACTCTACCTTTCCCAAGCAGCTGCTGCTTCTCTGAGCCAAGGGCACAGAGCTTTCCTCCAGAGCACTCTGAAGTTGCTGTTGTGACATTCCTTAGTCTAAAGAAACCACCAGGAAGGGTTGGTTTGGTGGCAGCAGCAGCAGTCACTCTCTCACTGCAATGCTGCCTGAACCTTGGGTAGGCTCCCTGGGGCTTGGAGAAGCCCTGCCAAGGAGCATCCTGCTGGGCTGGAATGGTGGTGGTGGTGCTCCCAGATGACTTTGCTCAGCTCTCAGTTTGCTGGTCTGACATCTAAGGCAGCTCAGGAGTGGGCTGCAGCCTGCTGGGGCACAGCGAGGTCCTCCTGCCAGATAGGAGCAAACAGCAGGGAGCAGAGACACAGCTGGTGCAGAGGCTCTGGGGGCAGGCAGAGCTCAGCCAAGGCCGGTGGGAGGCAGGTGGGAGGCAAGGTTTGCTTTGCCTGTGCGCCTGGCTGGGCTGTGCTCTGAGGCACTGCACCAGCGGGCAGCTGGCACGGGGCTGGCTGAAGCTTGCAAAGGAGTTCCTGAGGGGTCAGCCGGAGCCTGCCCAGAGCCCCTCAGACCTGGGGACAGGGACAGGCAGGCCTCAGTTTAGCTTTGACCAGCACATCCCTGCTGGAGGGGCACAGCTACACTGGAGGTGCACATCCAGCTAACACAGTCTCACAGTATCACCAAGGTTGGAAGAGACCTCAAAGATCATCGAGTCCAACCTGTCACCACAGACCCCATGACTAGACCATGGCACCAAGTGCCACATCCAGTCCCCTCTTGAACACCTCCAGGGATGGTGACTCCACCACCTCCCTGGGCAGCACATCCCAATGGCCAATGACTCTCTCAGTGAAGAACTTTCTCCTCACCTCCAGCCTAAACCTCCCCTGGCACAGCTTGAGACTGTGTCCTCTTGTTCTGGTGCTGCTTGCCTGGGAGAAGAGGCAAACCCCTTCCTGGCTACAACCTCCCTTCAGGTAGTTGTAGAGAGCAATGAGCTCTCCTCCTCTTCTCCAGGCTAAGCAACCCCAGCTCCCTCAGCCTCTCCTCACAGGGCTGTGCTCCAGGCCTCTCCCCAGCCTTGTTGCCCTTCTCTGGACACCTTCAAGTGTCTCAATGTCCTTCTTAAACTGAGGGGCCCAGAACTGGACACAGGACTCAAGGTGTGGCCTAACCAGTGCTGAGCACAGGGCACAATGACCTCCCTGCTCCTGCTGGCCACACTGTTCCAGATGCAGGCCAGGATGCCATTGGCCTTCTTGGCCCCCTGGGCACACTGCTGGCTCCTGTTCAGGCAGCTGTCAACCAGCACCCCCAGGTCCCTCTCTGTTTGGCAGCACAAGAGGAAATGGCCTCAGGTTGCCCCAGGGGAGGCTTAGGTTGGCCATGAGGAACAATTTCTTCCCCCAAACATTTGTCAAGGCCTGGCCCAGGCTGCCCAGGGCAGCAGTGGAGTCCCCACCCCTGGAAGGGTTTCAGAGCCCTGGGGATGTGGTGCTGAGGGTTCAGTGGTGCCCTGGCAGTGCTGGACTTGGTGTCCCCTAAAGTCTCTTCCAACCAAGAGGACTCTGTGTGACTTTGTAGGGTGGCCTTGTGCACAGGGGCATGCTTGTTTCTTTAGACTGGAGGACAAAGGGGAGCACAAGGTCCAGGCTGACTCTTCTGCCCCCCACACCAGCCAGCTCTTGGCACCAGGACCACCCTGTCTGTGCAGAGCTCCATGTTCCCCTCCTGCATTTTTGAGTCCTCCTGCTGGTTTCTAGGTTGCCAAAGACCTTCTGACCTCAGCAGTGTCCTGACCTCTGATTCATTTCCTTTCTCAATGTTTTCAGGGCTGCCAGGCCAGGTTGGTCCTCCAGGCCCAGTGGGACCAACTGGTCTTCCAGGACCACCAGGGCCAAAAGGGGAGAAGGGACAACCGGGTGAGAGAGGCCCAGCAGGGCCACCAGGTGAGTGCTGGAGCAGGGCAGTGCTCCAGGGTGGGAGGCATTTCACTCCACCCAAATCCCCTGTGCCAACAGATCATGAAAGGCTGCAGAAACACAAGATGCTGAACATCCTGAGCTGGTACTGAATCCATTCCAGCAAGTCCCCTGGGCACTGAAATCAGCCAGCAGCTCTCAGAACAGGCAAGCACCTCCAGGAGCAATGACAGCCCCTGGGGTGCCCTGCAGAGCTGGAGGGAGCACCAGAGGGGTGCAGAGCAGGGTCCTGTCTCCCCATCCTGCTCAGTCTCTGCTCTGTCACCTCTGGAGAAGACCATTCCCTGCTTCCCCCTCTGTGCCTGTTTGATCTCCCCTCCCTCTCTGTGCAGGCTGAGATGGCAAACTGGAGCTGCTGCTGAGTGGCAGGGGAGCACAAGGCTGGCTGGGTTCTTACAGAGGGCAGCCCATGCCTCAGCCAGCAGGCTTGCTGCACCCCCAGTGTGCTCCCAAACCCTTTGATGAAGGCAATGCCACACAACAGGAACCAGAGCTCAGGCTCTGTGCTTTGTACCCATCTGAAAGGCTGAGCCTTGTGAATCTGTGCTCAAGAGAGCTTTGGAACTTGAGAGAGGCCCAGGACAGGAGCTTTGTCTTCTTACTGCCCTCTTGCATGGTGGCCTCATAGGCACATCCTGAAATGCACTGACACATCCTCCCTGCCTCTGCACAGGGCTGCTGGGACCTCAAGGACCAAGAGGACTTCCAGGAGAAACTGGGATCCCAGGTCCCCCAGGGCCTCCAGGGCCACCAGCCACCCCAAGCCTTCCTCTGACCTTCCAGCAAGGAGTCCTCTACTCACTGCAGCCCACAGCTGAAAAAGAAAGTAAGTTTGCTCCTTGGCTGCCGTTCCTCAGTGGTACAGCAGCAGAGTGGGCAGCATGGAGCAGCTCAGACCTTCCTCCCACCCCCTGCCAGAGCCCTGCCCTCCCTGGGGGCAGCTGGACAGCCACTGTCTGTATCTCCTGGAAGGTCCTGCTCAAGATGAAACCTGGAAGGCTTAGAGGCCAGAGGGGTTCACTGCTGCTGCATTTCTCTACCCACTGTCTCTCATGCTCCTGCTGAGTTCTGAGTCTCACCAGAGATCCTCTGCACAGCAGCTACTCGTGCTGGAAGCTGGAAGGAGCCCAGCAAAGCAGGTGTGGGGACCAACCATGAGTGCCCCAAAGCCTCTTCTCACTCATGGTTTCAGAAGAGCTGTGACTGAGTTCCTCATTATTGCCTGTATCAGGAATATCCTCATCCTGGTCTGGATCAGCAGTGGTGTGGCAGCAGGACCAGGCTAGAGATTGGCACCCAGCACTGGGCACTGGGGAGGCCACACCTCGAGTCCAGGGTCAGCTTTGGGTCCCTCACCCCAAGAAGAACACTGGGAGGGCTGGAGCAGATCTAGAGATGGGCAAAAGAGATGGGGAAGGGTCTGGAGAACAGGGCTGGGGAGGAGCAGCTGAGGGAGCTGGGGGTGTGCAGCCTGGAGCAGAGGAGGCTGAGGGAGACCTCATTGCTCTCTGCAGCTCCCTGAGAGGAGACTGCACTGAGGTTGGGGCTGGTCTCTTCTCCCTAGGATGAGTGATAGGAGAGGAAATGGCCTGAAATTGTTCCAGGGGAGGCTGAGGTTGGAGATGAGGAACAATTTCTCTGCTGCCAGAGTGGTCAGGGCCTGGCAGAGGCTGCCCAGGGAGGAGGTGGAGTCCCCATCCCTGGAGGGGTTCCAGAACCCTGTGACCATGGTTTGGTGGCCATGGTGGTGTTGGGCTGAGGTTGGACTGGATGATCCTGGAGGTCTCTTCCAAGCCAAACAATTCCATGGTTGTGCCTGGCCTGGGTTGGTGGAAGCTGATCCTTCACAAGCAATACAGCCTGGCCCTGGGAGCTCTGGGTAGGTTTCATGTGAATGCATTTGTGCTCTGCATGGAGCACATCTGAAAGCTATCAGCACAGGATCCCAGCTGCTGACAGCAGAGGGAAGCAGATTCCAGCTCATGGGCATGTGGAACTGGGGAGATGTGAGAGAGCTCAATCAGCTCAGCAGCAGTGGGGCAGGGCTTGATTCTGCCTGAAGATCACAGTCTCCACAGTATCACCAAGGTTGGAAGAGACCTCAAAGATCATCCAGTCCAACCTGTCACCACAGACCCCATGACTAGACCATAGCACCAAGTCCAGTCCCCTCTTGATGATGGTTAATGCATCTGCCTGTGGTAATCACAACAAGTTCCTCTTGGCAATGTTTATCAGCAGGCAGAAGCCAAAAAGTGGGGAGAAAAATCGTTTCTCACAGCTTCCCTGTGCTGTGCTTAAAAAAATTGGTCCCAGTTGCCTCCCTGCAGATCAGGTAGCAGCAAGAAATGATGACAGGCTTGCTTCATTTCCATCCTGTCACAACAAATCAAGGCCATTTGGCCCTCACAAACCTTAGGTGTAGGGCAGAATCTAAACTGCTGTGCAAGTGGGCTGCTGTGCAGGGAGCTCTTGCTTCATCTGCTGCAGGGAATGAGTGGATCAGCTGTGGCCTGCAGTCAGCCCAGAGCCTTCAGCATGCTCAGGCTGGGGCAGCTTTTAGGGCAAAGAGCAAAAGATGGAAATGTAACTCTGTGGAGGGTTGTGTCCCAGAACCCCAGCATGGAGAGGTTGGAAGGGACCTGTGGAGCTCACCCAGCCCAACCCCTGCTCCAGCAGGGCACCCACAGCACAGTGCCCAGCAGCACAGTGCCCAGGGGGTTGGAAGCTCTCCACACAAGGACACTCCACAACCTCTCTGGGCAGCCTGCTCCAGGCCTCCAGCACCCTCACAACAAACAACTTTCTCCTCCTCTTCACATCCAACCTCCTGGGCTCCACCCTGTGCCTCTTGCTGCCCCTTGTGCTGTCCCTGGGCACCACTCAGCAGAGTCTGGCCCCAGCCTCTTGCCCCCCACAGCTCCTTCAGCTCTTGCTGAGCATTGCTCAGCTGCCCTCTGGGGCTGCTCTTCTGCAGGCTCTCAGCCCCAGGGCTCTCAGCCTTTGCTGCTCCCAGGGCTGCTCCAGGCCCCTCAGCAGCTCTGCAGCCTCCCTGGACTCTCTCCAGCACTTCTCTGTCTCTCCTGAACTGGGGAGCCCAGACCTGGACCCAGCACTCCAGCTGTGGCCTCCCTAGGGCAGAGCAGAGTGGGTAGAGAGCCTCTCTCAACCTGCTGGCCACACTTCTCTCCATGCACCCCAGGACCCCATTGGCTTTCTTCATTGCTGGCTCGTGTGGAACTTGTCCCCCAGCATTCCCAGGTCCTTCCCCACAGAAGTACTGTGTTCATCTCAGAGGTTTCAGTTTGCTTAGGACTCATGAGATGACTCCACTTTGGTTCAGCAGCTGGAAGAGAGAGAGCCCAAGGCACAGCAGGCTCAGCAGTGTGCCCAGCACCTCTCTGGGGAAAGGGGAGATAGAACAAAGATGTTCAAAGTGACATCCCAGTGCCTGCTGCCATGCAGAGCCCTTCCTGGGGAAGAGAGAACAGAGCAGAGGAAGCAAAGAGGAAGCAGGAGAGGAAGGGAACAGCATTTCTGTTAGCAGAACACACCAATGGCTCTCAGTGCTGCTGAGACCTGTGTGTGAGAAGCTTTGCCTGAGCAGATGGCACTGCCTCACGCAGGACCTTGCTGTGCTCTCAGCTTTCCCCTCTGCAGGGGGTTTGCCCTCTCCTCCAGAGGTGCTCACACCTGCCCAGGCCAGGCTGCTGTGCTCTTCCTCTTGGCTTGGCCAGGGTTTGGAAAGCTCCTGGAGCAAGCTCTGCTCCCAGATCTTCTCACATGATGCAGACAGTTGCCTGCCTTTGCTTTTGGTGCATCCAGAAGCACTGAAACAAGACACAGCCCTGTGCCCAGCAGAGCCTGGGGCAGCACAGGAGGTGGCTGAGAAGGGAAGGGCCCTGCTCCCATTTATTGCTGTAACTCCTTCGTAGCTGCTCTGACAGCCCCTGCTGCAGAGAGCCCCGGAGTGTGCCCTGTGTGAGAGGAGCAGGAGTCCTCCCTGCTGAGATGGGAGCATGGGGAGAGGCCCTGAAGAAATTGTGAGGCTTGGAGTTTAACCCTGCCACCCCACTGCATACAGTCACTGCATTGCTTGGGTTGGAAGAGACCTCTATGGTCACCCAGTCCAATCACCAACCCAGCACCCCCATGGCCACCAAACCCTGGCCCCGGGTGCCATGGCCACAGGAACACCTGCAGGCATGGGGAGTCCATCACCTCCCTGGGCAGCCTCTGCCAGTCCCTGACCACTCTGGCAGCACTGAAATTTTTCCTCACCTCCAACCCAACCCTCCCCTGGCACAGTTTCAGGCCATTTCCTCTCCTTCTCTCACCTGAGCCTAGGGAGCAGAGCCCAGCCCCCACCTGGCTCCAGCCTCCTCTCGGGGAGCTGCAGAGAGCAATGAGGTCTCCCTCAGCCTCCTCTGCTCCAGGCTGAGCACCCCCAGCTCCCTCAGCTGCTCCTCCCCAGCCCTGTTCTCCAGACCCTTCCCCAGCTTTGTTGCCCTTCTCTGGATCTGCTCAGCCCTCAGTGTCCTTCTTGGGGTGAGGGCCCCAAAACTGCCTGTGTTTCATTCAGAGCTCAGCCTGGAGGGGAAGCTGGGGCTGAGCCGTGCCTGGGCAGGCAGCTGGGCACGGAGCCACACTGGGCTTCCTGCGTGTCCACACTTGTGTGCTGCAGGAGCCAAAGCAGGGGCTGCTGAGCTGAGAGGCTGCTGAGCAGAGCTCTCTTCTGTGCCAGAGCTATGGAATCACCTTTCCCAAATAACTCTGAGTCAAATGTCAGGATGGGTGGATTTGCCTTGTACCATTTAGCTGGAATGTTTCCTAGCCCTGGCTTGGCTCCAGCAGAAATTAAACCCTGGTTGTTTGCAGCCCATCCTCTCCCCCCTGCATTTGGATTTGTTGACCAATTGCTCTTTAAACACAAAAGGCTCTGCAGTTGTTACTGCCTTCACTGGTGCTTGATGCTCATTTCCCAGCTCCATCTTCCTCCCAAGCTGTGATGGATTTTGACATGGTCAAATAAAACTCAAATTAATTGGATTACACACTTCACTGGGGGACCTTTCCTTCTGAACATCAAAACAGCCTCAGCTGGTTTGTCTCAGGGCTGGGAAGATGGATGGGGCTGGAAACAACAGTCAAAGAAATACCTGTTTGCTTTGGGGCTCTGGGCATGAAATGTTGGTTCTCAGAGGGATGGCTCCTGCGCTGTGCTGCTGCCAGGAGGGCATTGCAGAGAGAGGCTCTCAGCCTTGGCATACACACAGGCTACACAGCTCTCCCCAGGAACTGCTTCTAAACAACCAGCCTGAAGTCCTCTCTCTCACTGACAACACTCCAGAAGCTGAAAAGGCTTCAGAATGTGTCTGCTACCACTGCTGGGGTTTGCACCTTCTGTCCTTCAGGCTGGCCTCAAGCAAAGCCCCCCTGACCTTCCTGGTGTCCCTTGAGATTGGCATCTGCCCAGCAGTGAGAAGTGTGTGCAAACTGCAGTCTCCTGCTGCAAAGGGTTCCCCTGAATCTTACTGTCATGGCTTAAAGAGAGGGCCAGGAGACATGAGTAAGGTTGGGATCGTGGCCAAGAGGAGAGGGACAGCACTGCTGCATGGTGGCCTCCAGCTGTGGGGAGCAGGCACTTCGGAGAGGGTGCCCAGGGGGCCAAGAAGGCCAAGGGCATCCTGGCCTGCATCTGGAACAGTGTGGCCAGCAGGAGCAGGGAAGTCCTTGTGCCCTGTGCTCAGCACTGCTGAGGCCACACCTTGAGTCCTGTGTCCAGTTCTGGGCTCCTCAGGTTAGGAAAGATGTTGAGCTGCTGGAAGGTGTCCAGAGAAGGGCAACAAGGCTGGGGAGGGGTCTGGAGCACAGCCCTGTGAGGAGAGGCTGAGGGAGCTGGGGTTGCTTAGCCTGGAGAAGAGGAGGCTCAGGGGAGACCTTCTTGCTCTCTGCAACTCCCTGAAGGGAGGTTGTAGCCAGGTGGGGGTTGGTCTCTTCTCCCAGGCAAGCAGCACCAGAACAAGAGGACACAGTCTCAGGCTGTGCCAGGGGAGGTTTAGGATGGAGGTTAGGAAGAAGTTCTTCCCAGAAAGAGAGATTGGCCCTTGGGATGTGCTGCCCAGGGAGGTGGTGGAGTCCCCATCCCTGGAGGTGTTTAAGGAAGAGCCTGGATGAGGCCCTTGGTGCCCTGGTTGAGTTGATCAGATGGTGCTGGGTGAGAGGTTGGACTGGATGATCTCTGAGGTCTTTTCCAACCTGCTTAATTCTGCATTCTGTAATTGCTCCAAGAGCCCAAACTTTACCAGCTGAAGCTCTGCCTGCCCTTGGCCAGCACCAGGCACCAAAGGAGTTGGGGGAGGAGTCCTGCAGCCCAGCACTAACTGCTCTGCTCTCTACACAGATGGAGAGCCCCAGCTGGCCTCCACCGTCATCGACACCATCATGGCTGGCCTGCCAGGACCACGGGGAGCCCCAGGCCCTGTTGGGCCACCAGGTGAGAAACCTCATTGAGCTGCTGATGTAGGAATGTGTGACATGAACAGCATGGCAGGTATTGATGGGAATAAACATATTAATGACTTTTTATTTGTGTGGAAAATTGCCCAAAAGCTGATCAAAGAGGTTTGGCATGGCTGGAGCTGCCATTTGCTGTGGGAAAGAGCAGTGTGCCCAGGAGACCTCATTGTGGCCTTCCAGTACCTGAAGGGGGCTACAAGCAAGCTGGGGAGGGACTTCTGAGGGTGTCAGGGAGGGATAGGACTGGGGGGATGGAGCAGACCTAGAAGTGGGAAGATCCAGATTGGCTGTGAGGAAGAAGTTGTTCCCCAGGAGGGTGGTGAGAGCCTGGCACAGGCTGCCCAGGGAGGTGGTGGAAGCCTCCTGCCTGGAGGTGTTTGCAGCCAGGCTGGAGGTGGCTGTGAGCAACCTGCTGTGGTGTGAGGTGTCCCTGCCCATGGCAGGGGGTTTGGGACTGGCTGAGCCTTGAGGTCCCTTCCAGCCCTGACAGTTCTGTGATTCTATTGTTCTATTCAGGCAGTATTTAACAATTTAACAATCATCTTTAATTTGCCCCCAGCATTACCTTTGCCAGCCCAGCCCAGCTGGCAGCAAATGGGAGCTGTATTGACAGGCAAACTCCAGTCTGCAGTGGGGTGCAGTGAATGTGCACAGAACACCCAGGAGCTGCAATAGCTACAGGGATTTACAACTGACAAACAGCACAAGAACCCTGCTGGTCAAGAAGCCCAGGGAAGCTGTCCCTCTGCCCCCCACCCCCTGTCCAAAAGGGAGAAAGGAGCAGAGAGGAAGCTACAGTTAGACTTAGTATCAGTATCATAGTATCAGTCAGGGTTGGAAGGGACCACAAGGGTCAGCTAGTTCCAACCCCCCTGCCATGGGCAGGGACACCCCACACTAGATCAGCCTGGCCAGACCTTCATCCAGCCTGGCCTTAAACACCTCCAGGGACGGGGCCTCAACCACCTCCCTGCACAACCCATTCCAGGGCTTCACCACTCTCATGGGGAAGAACTTCCTCCTCACCTCCAGCCTGAATCTCCCCACCTCCAGCTTCAGTCTATTCCCCCTAGTCCTATCACTGCCTGAGATCCTGAGCAGTCCCTCCCCAGCCTTCCTGTAGCCCCCTTCAGATCCTGGAAGGCCACAATGAGGTCACCTGGGAGCCTTCTCTTCTCCAGCCTGAACAGCCCCAACTCCTTCAGTCTGTCCTCACAGGAGAGGTGCTCCAGCCCTCTGCTCATCCTCACCCTTCACCAAACCAATGCAGCCCAGGTCAGGCAGAAGCAGACTCGTCTCCCTTCCGAGCACGAAGCCAGCAGAGAAGAGATGAAAAGAGGGAAGACAGTTTTGGTGCAGGCAGTCTTATAGCAGATAGCTCTCCAGTGAAACTGTTCAGAATGATCTTTGGTTTTCCTTTTCACCCCCAGCAGTGATTTGTTTGCACTTTGCCACTTGGCTGCTTGAAATCTGTATACCAAATGTTAAAGGCATAGCTGAAGACCACCACACAGAGCGAAGCAGCGAGAAGAGGAGAGACAGTGTTTTGGTACAGCCAGCTTGAGTTCCTCATCTCTCCAAGGGGATTGTTTAGAGTTGCCTTTAATTCCCTTTTTTACTCCTAACAGGGATTTGTTCACATTTTGCTGCTTTCTGTGCAAGATCTGTGAATAAATTTTAAAGGCATGGCTAAAACTACCACAAGCCTGGAGAAGAGGAGGCTCAGGGGAGACCTTATTGCTCTCTTCAGCTTCCTGAAAGGAGGCTGTAGCCGGGTGGGGGTTGGTCTCTTCTCCCAGACACCCAGCACCAGAACAAGAGGACACAGTCTCAAGCTGTGCCAGGGCAGGTTTAGGCTGGAGGGGAGGAGAAAGCTCTTCCTAGACAGAGAGATTGGCCCTTGGGATGTGCTGCAGGGAGGTGGTGGAGTTACCATCACTGGAGGTGTTCAAAATAGGCTTGGATGGAGCCATGGTTCAGCTGTCAGGAGGTGTTAGGTGATAGGTACTGGGTTGGACCTGATGATCTGTATTTATTGCTGTAACTACTTTGTAGCTGCTCTGACAGCCCCCAGCCACAGGGAGCCCCGGAGTGTGCCCTGTGTGTGAGGAGCAGGAGTCCTCCCTGCTGAGATGGGAGGGGAAAGCTCTTCCCAGCAAGAGAGATTGGCCCTTGGGATGTGCTGCCCAGGGAGGTGGTGGAGTCCCCATCCCTAGAGGTGTTCAAAAGAGGACTGGATGTGGCCCTTGGAGCCATGGTTTAGTTGCCAGGGGGTGTTGGGTGCGAGGTTGGAGTTGATGAGCTCTGAGGTCTTTTCCAAGCTGGCTGGTTCTGCGGCTCCAGGAAGGGCAGGAAAGAGCAGCCCCGGCGCAGCCCGGCGCCCGGCCGCGGAGCAGCCTCGGCAGCAACCCCTGAGGTCGAGGAGGCAATGAATTAATTACTCACCAAGAGGTCCACCCAGAAAGGGAGGTGCTGCTGCTGTGTGTGAGGCCGTGAGGCTGCCAGCACGGGCTGGGTGCTGCTCTGGCTCCGTGCTAAAGGGGACGTATTGTTCCCGAGTTTAGCGATGACGTGGCAATAATCCGCAGAAATCTCAGTAAGCCTTTGTGGAGATGAAGAGTGCCCCAGGCCTGTTGGGGAGGTTGGGTGTGTGGTGAGAATCGATGTTCACAGTGGGATGTGCAGTTGTGGTGGGTTGAAGTTCCCCCCAGCACTAACTTGGCCAGGGCAGCTCAAGTAGAAGCAAATGGAGCTGTGCTTACAAGCCAGAGCGGCGCTCACGCCGGGCTGCGGTGAGTGTGTACACGGCAGCCGGGGGGGACAGCAGGGCCAGGGATTGACAGCTGCCAAACCACAAGGACCAGGGGAAGCTGCCAGCTTCTCACCCCCTGCCTCCCCTCTACACCCCTGGACAAGAGGGACAAGAGAAAGGAGCACAGATGGTAGGATAGGATAGGATAGGATAGGATAGGATAGGATAGGATAGGATAGGATAGGATAGGATAGGATAGGATAGGATAGGATAGGATAGGATAGGATAGGATAGGATAGGATAGGATAGGATGGGATGGGATGGGATGGGATAGAATGGGATGGGATGGGATGGGATGGATAGGATAGGATAGGATAGGATAGGATAGGATAGGATAGGATAGGATAGAATGGGATAGGATATGATAGGAAAGGATAGGATAGGATAGGATAGGATAGGATAGGATAGGATAGGATAGGGTGGGATAGGGTGGGATAGAATAGGATAGAATGGGATATGATATGATAGGAAAGGATGGGATAGGATGGGATAGGATGGGATAGGATAGGATAGGATAGAATAGAATAGGATAGAATAGGATAGAATAGAATAGGATAGAATGGGATAGAATGGGATAGAATAGAATAGAATAGAATAGAATAGAATAGAATAGAATAGAATAGAATAGAATAGAATAGAATAAACCAGGTTGGAAGAGACCTTTGAGATCATCCAGTCCAACCTACCATCCAACACCATCTGATCAACTAAACCATGGCACCAAGACTCAGCCAAGGCCAGCCAAAAGCCCTGTTCCAGTGTTCCACTAGCCTCCTGGTGCAGAGCTTGCTCCTAAAGGACAAGAATGGAAGTTCCTCCATGTGCAATTCAGGCTTCTGCCTTCTGAATCTCCTTAACATTGTCTCAAATGCTGATTCCCACCAGGGCCACCAGGTGCCTCAGGACCCAAAGGGCCACCAGGACCTGCAGGCGTCCCAGGATCACAGGTGAGTGCTTCAGTGCTGTGGGGAGTTGGGGGTTAGGTGTGAGACATCCTCTTGCTGCAGAGAGTGAGTGGTTTATACAGCTTGGATCTGGGGGTTTGTTCCCGGTGAAAATGTGGTGATTTGAGTACTTTTTTCCCCCTTTCCATTCTGAGTTGTGCCGAGAGGTTGAAATGGTTGCACCTTGCAGCTTTGCCCTTAATCAGAACACATCTTGCTGTTGCTGTGTCAAAACATTTCACTGTGGCCTGAGCTGATGCCAAGGATTTGACACAGGCTTTGCTAACCCAGGGGTAGAAACCCCACAGCCTTCCCTCTGGAACACAGAGGAAGATCCCCAGAGGCATTGCTGGGACTTCACCAACTCCCCCAAGGGAATTTGCTCAGCCTGGCTTCTGGGCAGCAGCACTTTCCAGGCAAGCAAACAGCACAGATTCCCCCCAGCTTGGGTATTTGGTGATGGAAGAGGTGTGGAGGGGAGGTAACCCTGGAGTGGGAGCAGCTCCCTCACACTGCTGGCAAGTACTCACCCGGGATGAGGAAGCTGCTGAGTGGAAAGAAGTGAAGTCATGAAGGGTGAGCTGCCAAAGTGCTCCAGGAGGTGGCTGACTGACACTAGGAGACCCTGGTTTGGGGAAGAATATTTCTTATTGTGGAGGTTAAACAGATATTTCAAAGGACTCTACTGGGACTAGAGAGAGAAAAGTGACTCAAGAGCACAGAGAGAAAGCTTCATTCATTCATGGAATGGGAGGGGACCTTAAGGCTCATCCAGTTCCAACCCCTGCCACGGGCAGGGACACCTCCCACCAGCACAGGCTGCTCAGGGCCTCATCCAGCCTGGCCCTGAGCACCTCCAGGCAGGAGGCAGCCACAGCCTCCCTGGGCAGCCTGTGCCAGAGTCTCCCCAGCCTCACTGCAAAGAATTTCTTCCTCATCTCCAGCTTAAATCTGCCCTCCTCAAGCTTCAATCCACTGCCCCTCATCCTGTCACTCCCAGCCCTTATCCAAAGTCCCTCCCCAGCTCTCCTGGAGCCCTACTGGAAGGCTGCTCTGAGGTCTCCCTGGTTAATTTGGTCAGCAGAGGGATTTCTCTTAGACCCTGAGAAGAGGAGGTTTGGAATTGCTCAAAATTAGAGAAAGGAGATGAGGTTGAAGCAGCAGTGGCCAGCAGTGGCCAGCAGTTTGCCAGCAGTGGCCAGCAGTGGCCAGCAGTTTGCCAGCAGTGGCCAGCAGTGGCCAGCAGTTTGCCAGCAGTGGCCAGCAGTGGCCAGCAGTGGCCAGCAGTTTGCCAGCAGTGGCCAGCAGTGGCAGAATCCTTTCAGTTGGGGAATGCTCTGGAGAAGGAGGAGAAACTCCAGAGAGACGTGAAGGTGGCAGGAGGCTTGGCAGCTGCAGCTGGAGGAGATTAGATGGAAGGGAACTCAGAGGCAGGCTCTGAGCTGCTGCAGCCTGCTGCAGCCCATGCAGCACTGCTTGGTTTGATGCTAACAGAGCATCCCCCTCCCACCACAGAGCCAAAGGCACTGCTGAGAGCTGCCCAGAGCAAAGGATGCTTCTGGACACTTCAGCTTAGTTCATGCAGCATGATTGACATGGAGCCAAGACTGCTTGGTGCTCTGCCTTGTCTGGCAGCCTCAACTGACCTCCTAAATCAGACCTGAGTCTCTGGGCCTCCTGTTGTCCCAGGGGAGACATGGCTAAGCTGGAGCCAGCATTTTGCTCCTGTGGCCAAGAAGGCAAAAGGTCTCCTGGGGTGCATGAAAAAGAGTGCAGCCAGCAGGGAACTTCTCCCCATCTACTGCCCTAGGGAGGCCACAGCTGGAGTGCTGGGTCCAGGTCTGGGCTCCCCAGATGAAGAGAGACACAGAACTGCTGGAGAGAGTCCAGGGGAGGCTGCAGAGCTGCTGAGGGGCCTGGAGCAGCTCTGGGAGCAGCAAAGGCTGAGAGCCCTGGGGCTGAGAGCCTGCAGAAGAGCAGCCCCAGAGGGCAGCTGAGCAATGCTCAGCAAGAGCTGAAGGAGCTGTGGGGGGCAAGAGGCTGGGGCCAGGCTCTGCTGAGTGGTGCCCAGGGACAGGCCAAGGGGCAGCAAGGGACACAGGGTGGAGCCCAGGAGGTTGGATGTGAAGAGGAGGAGCAAGTTGTTTGTTGTGAGGGTGCTGGAGGCCTGGAGCAGGCTGCCCAGAGAGGTTGTGGAGTGTCCTTGTGTGGAGAGCTGCCAACCCCCCTGGGCATTGTGCCCCTGGGCACTGTGCTGTGGGTGCCCTGCTGGAGCTGGGGATTGGAGTGGCTGATCTCCAGAGACTCTTTCCAACTCTCACTCTGGGGTTCTGGGATTCTGTGGAGGTCCACTCACTGTGTGGCTTGGTGGTGAGCTGCCAAGGACCAGCCTGCTAATGGTGAGACTTGCTGCCTCCCACCTGGAACTGGAGAGTGCCCCTTTAAACACCAGTGCCCAGTTCCTTGGGCCCTGAGCCAATGCTGATGCTCTTCACAGTGGTGGCTTCAGAGCCCATTCCCCTGGGCACTGAGCTGGGGGCTTCTGGGGGCTGGGGGCTTGCATCACAGAATCATCAAATCATAGAATGGTCTGGCTTGGAAGGGACCTCCAAAGCTCATCCAGGCCAACCCCTCTGCAGCCAGCAGGGACATCCTTCTCTAGATCAGGCTGCCCAGAGCTGTTACCAGTGGTGCTGGGCAGAGCAGAAGTCTCCTTTGCTGCAGTCTCCAAGGGAATGAACCAAGGGAATGAACCAAGTCATCTGGGGTGGGAAAAATCATCCTGGGGAGCTGCCAGAGTGGATGTAAAGAAGCCTGACTGTTCTCTCCCTGGCTGGATTCTAGCTGGGGCTGTGCTGGGTGGGCAGGTGAGGAATTGGGATTGATTTCTGCAGAGCAGTTCAATTAGTGGCCACGTGGAGCCCCTGCCCTCCTTCTCCCTTGGTGACCTGTGTGGAGCCCCTGCCCTCCTTCTCCCTTGGTGACCTGTGTGGAGCCCCTGCCCTCCTTCTCCCTTGGTGACCTGTGTGGAGCCCCTGCCCTCCTTCTCCCTTGGTGACCTGTTTGGAGCCCCTGCCCTCCTTCTCCCTTGGTGACCTGTTTGGAGCCCCTGCCCTCCTTCTCCCTTGGTGACCTGTGTGGATTGGCTCAGCCCAGGCAGCAGACTGATTAGCACAGATTGGGCTTCACCTGAACATTGTTTGTGAGGGTGAGTGAATAGCTTCAAAATCATTCCCACTGCTCAATCCAATTAATTTTCTGGTATGTGCTTGTCCCTGCCACCCAGTGAGGCAGTTGTGAAGAGGGGGAAAGTAGTGGGGGGCAGCAGTGGGAGATCTTTAGCCACAGGATCTGTGCTCTCTTGTAGAGAGCAAGACCCATCCTGTCACACTCACCCTTCAAATGCTGCCTCAGCAGCCTGCAGTGCATTACAACACCCAAACAGGGGGACACTGAGAGGTGTCCCTGCACACAGAAGGGAGGTTGGAGCAGATGGTCTCTAAGGTCCTTTCCCACCTAGGCCATTCTGTGATGCTATGAATCCTGCTCTAAGTAGGAATGGAGGCTCTGGCCTAGGCTCCTGCAGCCCACAGGCAGCTGGGTGCTGGGCTGCAGCCAGAGCAGGGTGGGCAGAGGGCAGGAGAGGGGATCCTGCCCCTGGGCACTGCTCAGACCCCACCTCCAGGACTGCCTCCAGCTCTGCTGTCCCCAGCAGAAGGACACAAAGCTGCTGGAGGCCACAGGGGTCCTCTGGACTCACTTGAGCAGCTGAGAGAACAGGCTGAGGGAGCTGGGGGTGTTCAGCCTGGAGAAGAGAAGACTCCAGGGGGACCTCAGAGCTGACTGCCAGGACCTGAAGGGATCCTGCAGGAAGGCTGCAGAGAGACTTTTCCTGAGGGTGTCTGGAGACAGGGCAAGGGGGAATGGTTTGAGGCAGAGCAGGGTTAGAGTGGAGCTGGGGAAGAAGTTCCTCAACAGGAGGCTGGGGAGACTCTGGCACAGGCTGCCCAGGGAGGTCCTGGCTGCCTCCTGCCTGGGAGTGCTCAAGGCCAGGCTGGATGAGGACTTGAGCAGCCTGGGCAGGTTGAGAGATGTCCCTGCCCGTGGCAGGGAGATTGAAGTAGAAGGTCTCTGAGGTCCCTTCCAACCTGAGCCATTCTCTCATCCTGTGATACTCACAAGCTGTAGGTCTCAGGATCTCTGCAGAGCTTCCACGGTTGTGGCTTGAGGGTAAAAGAGAACCCAGCCCAGCTGCTCGAGGGGTGTGTGAGGTTTGCAGTGTGTTCTGCATTCACTACACCTGCAGCCATTCACTGCAGCAGCACCAAGGCTGCAGAAATTAATCCCTTCTTCTTTTTCATCTCTTCCAGGGCTTGCCAGGCCCTCCAGGCCAGCCTGGGCCAAAAGGCTCCAAAGGAGACCGAGGAGAGAGAGTAAGGTTCACATACCCAGAGGCACTGCCAGCAGTGCCTGGGGTGATGCCTCAGGAGCTGTGTGCAGCTTTTGGACCCTGTGGAACTGCAGCTGGGAACAATGTTGGATGGGAGGTGGTTGAGGCCCCATCCCTGGAGGTGTTTAAGCCCAGGCTGGATGAGGCTGTGGCCAGCCTGATCTAGTGTGGGGTGTCCCTGCCCATGGCAGGGGGTTGGAACTAGCTGATCCTTGTGGTCCCTTCCAACCCTGACTGATACTGTGATACTATGCTGAGTTTGTAGGTGCTCTGCAAGAGCCAAGCTGCTGCCTGGCTGCAGAGATTGAGGGTTGAGTTGCTTGCAGAGCAGAGGTTCCATAGAGAGATGCAGGCAGCAATGGAAGCCTTGTGGAGACCAACTTCCTTCTGCCAGCTGAAGCTCTTGGTGTGGAATATTTGGGATGGGCTCACTGAAGTCTTGCTTCTGTGACACTGAGGCAGTAAAAGCTCATCAGGCTTTTCCTGAACCAAAGTCATTCCCCAGGTCAAATGATGTTGTTCCAATGCTTGTGTGCTGCACCTCTGTTCCTGAGGAGTTCACCTCTGTTCCTGAGGAGTTGTCAGGTGTGAGGAACTAACCTTAGGTGGGAGGGCTGCTGGGATGCTGCTGCCAAACTGGTGAAGTTCAGAAGACAGCAGAGGCCAAGGCAGCAGGGATCTCAGTGTGTGAGTGCCAGCCCAGCAGCAGGAAGGGTTCCAGAGCTCCATGTGAGCCTTCAGCTCCCTCTGGCCATCTTACCCTCCAAAAGGCTTTGGAAGTCTTTGACAGCTCCTCTGAGAGACCTTAGGAGGACAAAGTTGTTTGGGAATGCAGGATGTGGTGGAGGATCACTCAGCAATGAGACCTGCACACAGTGGGCACAGGTGGAGTGTGGACCATTGCTAGGAGCTCCTAGTGTGGAGCAGGGTCACAGAAAGGAAGGGTAAGAGAAAAATATTGCCTGGCACCCTCAGGTGATGGCAGTCTGCAGTGCTGGCTGCACTGGCACAGCCCTGTGCCACAGCAAACCAGTCCCTTTGCCTCCAGGTTCTTCTCCTCTCTTATTGTCACATAGATGAGGTGCACATGGAGGTCACCACCTGTAGATGGGTGGCTGCAGAAGACAGGGGTCCCCCTTGTGACACCTCCTCCTCTCCACTTCTGCTCACTCTTCCAGCCCCACAGACAGAGGGGTGTCTGACAGAGATGAGAGAGACAAATGACAGCTGATCCACTCCAGTCTGCTGCTTCTCAAATTCATGAGGTTAACCAGCCACAGATGATGCCAGGGCTGTGAGACAGGCTGAGAGAGTTGGCCTTGGGCAGCCTGGAGGAGGCTCCAGGGAGAACTTCTGGTGGCCTTGCAGTGCTTCGAGGGGAGATCAGCAAGCTGGGGACAGACTTTTTCTCAGGGCCTGTTGTGACAGGCCAAGGGGTGAGGCTGTGGAGTGTCCTTGTGTGGAGAGCTTCCCACCCACCCTGGGCACTGTGCTGCTGGGCAAGCTGCTGTGGGTGCCCTGCTGGAGCAGGGGTTGAGTTCCAGAGGTCCCTTCCAGCCCCAGCATGCCTGGAGCCTGTAAATATGTAGCTCTTCCATCAGTGGACTTCTAAAGGCTCTTTCAGGCCTTGCCTCCACTTCCCAAGCTCCTCCTTTGTCATGAAATAATCTGCAGCTGCTCTGCTGCTCAGGGAGTCTGCCCTGCCCCAGTGGGGTTCAGGGTGGGAAGCCAACACTGCAGAGTGAAAGAGAGAGAAGGCAGATGCTCAGTCTGAAGGCCTCTCACTCAGCCCCAAAGCAGCAGCTACCATTCAGAAAGTGCTCTCCCCACG
This sequence comes from Picus viridis, assembly GCA_033816785.1. Lineage (NCBI taxonomy): Eukaryota > Metazoa > Chordata > Aves > Piciformes > Picidae > Picus > Picus viridis. The sequence continues at coordinate 14,441,008 of CM066598.1, forward strand.
GAGAACAAGATGGAAATGAGAAAAACAGGGACAAAACCCCAAAGTACTGGGGGTGTGCTTTGCTCAGCAGCTGCTGGGGTTAGCTCAGAGAGCTGTGTGGAGCAGGACCAGGTCAAATCAGAGCACTTGGGGGTGCTGGGCTCTGCTTGCTGTCTGGGGCAGCATCAGCCCTTAGGCTCTGACTGGAGGGAGGATGCAGCCTGCAGCCAAAGTCCTTCCTGGTGTAGTGCAGCTGCCTGCTGCCAAGCCCAGAGCCTTGCTGCTTGTCAGAGGGTGCTGAGCTGAGTGAGTTGCTCTGAACAGAACCAAACTGCTCCAGAGTGTGAGGTGGTTTGGAGCTGGCACCTGACACACAGCCAGGGCCCCCTTTTGCTGCCTCCAAGAGGCAGTGTCCAGGGAGAGGCAGGGGTCTGCCACATTATCCCCAGGGTGAGAATCTTCATTAACCATCTTCATTCCAGCAGTGAAAACTCCTCTGTGTTTTTGTCAAGTGCAAAATGATCTCCTACTGACTCTGCCTTTATCTCCCACAGGGGCAAGCAGGGCTGCCTGGAGAGAGGGGCATTAAGGGATCTCCTGTAAGTGATGGACTTGTGGGTGTCTGCAAGGCTCACATGGGTTTGGTGCCTCCCTGGCACCTCAAACATGCCCTGGCTGGGCTGCAGCTGGTTCAGGCAGCTCAGCTAGATGCAACACTGCTCCAGCCTAGACATCTGTGCACTGGGCAACCTCACCTTAACCTCTTCCTGTGCAATTGGCCTTCCTGCACATGGAGCAGGCTGCTGAAGTGCCATGATCAAGAAGGTGCCATGGCAAGAGTGCAGATGAGCTTTGCTTGCAGATCCCCTCCAGCCACACCTTGGCAGGCAGAAGCTCCTTCCCTGCCCCATGAGGTTCTGGCACTACCAGGGCCCAAAGGTGGCCACTGTCAAACAACTCAAAGGTGCTTTCAACCCCCTCTTGCACCTTGAGGTCTGCCAAGTTGAGCTGGGAAGCCTTTCATGAGATGGAAAGATGTCTCCAGGTGACTCCTCGGCAGTGCACACGGGAGAGGTCTGCCCTGGCACACATGGCTGGGTGCAGACACCGCACTGGAGATGAGGCTTGGATGAAAGTGAGCTGCTGGAGCAAGTTAGGAGCTTTTGGCTTGCAGCATCCAGAGGGCCCAAGGGCCTCTGGGAGGTTTCTCTTCTCTTCCTTGATGCCACATTAAGTGTTCCACATTAATTCAACATTCTGTAGGCTTCACACACTCTTTTCTTCAGGCCTTCCTCCCATACCCACCCTTGCCTTGAAGGTATCTCAGGGATGTCCAACGGGTTTTGAGGAGCTCAGGCATTTCCAGTCCATCCTCTTCACCACTCTGGTTTGTGCTTAGCTTGTGGTTTGCTCTCTCCATGTCATCTGCCCATGCATGAACCTCCTGGTCAGGGGGGACACCAGGCCAATGTTGACAGCACAGAGGGAGCTTTGTTCAAGAAAAGCTTAATGAGCATCCTCAGAGGTGGTGTGACTGATTAATGAGAGCAGAACGGGGGATTGCATGTTCTAAATCAAAGCTGAGCATGTGCAGGTTTGGAGGAGGGCAGCAGTGTTCTAACCACAGTGTGAGATCAAAGCATCTCTCATTGAAGTCTCCAGGAGATCTCTCCAGGCATGAGTCCCGGGCATGGCAGCCACCCCTCCTGCAGCTTGGCCACCCCTGGATGAGTTCCTCAGGGTTAGAAATGGTGATGACCTCCTGGGAAGGTGGTGGGAGCAAGGACAATGCTCACAAGAGCACTTTGGCTCTTGAAGTGCCAGAGGATCACTTTGCTTTCTGCTGGTGAAATGCTCCTGCCTTTTGTTTGGTCCTTGGGAGGGAAGGGATGCAAGAGTCACATGGAAGCAAATGCCTCTTTCTTCTCTGTTTCAGGGGGAGCCAGGCAAGAAGGGTGAGGAAGGTGACAAAGGTGCTGATGTAAGCATGTTGGTTTACTTTCCTTTTGTCTCCTTACCCTGCTTCAGCCACACTCCCTGTGGTAGGCTGCTTTGAGGAGGACCTGGGACCTGTCCACAGTCGCAGCTGCAGAGCAAGGGCTGGCCTGAGGCTTGGGCTAGGTCTCAACACGTGCAAGCAGCCCTGGTCTGTGAGGTTTCCTTGGCCACATTGCCAGCTGCCCTTCTCACCAAGCTCTGAACACTTCCTCAGGCCCCAGGGCCTGTCTATCCCACAGAGAGCTGCTGCAAGGTGGAGAATTCCTGCCCCCCTGTCCCTCCCACATGGTCAGAGACAGACTCTCAGAAGAGATCAAACTGCCTGTGTGGAGAGTGGGAGTTAGAAGAAGAGGATGGGTTGGGTTGGAGGGAACCTTCATGATCATCACATTCCAACCCCCCTGCCACAGACAGCTCCACCTGCTCAAAGTCCCATGAGACTCTTCCAGGGATGGGACATCTGCAGCTTCTCTTAACAGCCTGGGCCAGAGCCTCAGCACCCTCACAGGGAGCAATTTCTTCCTCAAATACCTGCACTCCCATTCTAAAACACTTCTCAAAGTAGTGAGGCAGAGGAAGTGCCATGGAAACAGGAGGAAGAATTATTTCCCTGTGAGGGTGCCAGAGCCCTGGAGCAGGCTGCCCAGGGGGGCTGTGGAGTCTCCTTCTCTGGAGGTATTCACAACCTGCCTGGATGTGTTCCTGTGTGACCTGCTCTGGCAGGGGTTGGACTGGATGAGCTCTGGAGGTCCCTTCCAGCCCCTCACATTCTGTGATCTCTCTGTCCCTTCAAGCCCATACCTAAGGCAACAGGGGCAGCAAACTACAGGCTGAGTCTGCATGAGGGTATGTGGCCAGGCTTTGGGCAGCATGTGGCCCGGCTCGGAGCTGGCCAGCGGCCCCAGGAAGCCCATCAAGATGTGCTTGCAGCCCTCTCTTCCAGTTCAGCAGCAGCAAGGTGATGTTAGCCACACGCCCCAGCTCCCTGGTGTACCAACCCAGGGGAAGCCCAGGGAGCTCACTGGTGCTCAGAGCAGAGGTCAGATGAGAGCAAAGCCTCTTCTCCAGGTGGCAGAGGTCAGATGAGAGCAAACCTCTCTCCCTCTGCAGGTGGCTCAGAGTGGTTGTTAACATAAGCTGCATGTGATAACGGCTTGCCGGGAGCATCCAGCCTGGGTCGGGCTCTCTGCAGAGGCAGGGACCGAGCTGAGGCTTGGCTTTGGGTCAGAGGCTCTGCAAACATGGGGTGCAAGTGAGGAATTTGCTTTCCTGCACCCCCACCTCAGCCCCTGCAGCTTCCACAGTACCACAGCAGCACAGAGGGGTTGGGTTGGAAGGGCCTTAAAGCTCCAGCTGCTTCCAGCCTGCTTCGTTTGCGTCTTTAAACACCCACACCGCAGAGCTGGGCGCCGCGGGGGCAGCACTGTGGGCGGGAAGCCTGCTCTGCAGCAGCTGCCAATGCTGGTTGTCTTTTCCTTCTTGCAGGGGGAAGGTGTTCAGCAGCTGAGAGAAGCCCTGAAGATCCTGGCTGAGAGGGTATTGATTCTTGAGCACATGATAGGGATCCACGGTAAGCGGCGCTGGGGTTTGCTCTGGGCAGCTGGGGGCTCTCCTCCAGCACCTGCTGGGTGCCTCCCAGCCCTCCCAGGCTCTGAGCTCTCTGCCTGGTGCCTGTGGAAGCTGAATTTTCAAAACTAGGTACCCAGCATGACTGAGAATCAGTGAATAATTAAGGTTGGAAAAGACCTCTAAGGTCCAGTCCAACCATCCACCCAGCACCACCACGGCCACCGAACCCTGGCCCCAAGTGCTTGAGCACCTGCAGGGATGGGGACTGCACCACCTCCCTGGGCAGCCTGTGCCAAGCCCTGACCACTCTGGCAGCACAGACAGTTTTCCTCATATCCAGCTGAAACCTCCCTTGGCACAACTTGAGGCCATTTCCTCTTGCCCTGTCTCTAGTTACTTGACAGGATGCTTGGAAGTGTTGAGCCCCCATTGCTTGCCTCACCTGTAAAGCAAACTGCTCACACCTCCCCTCAGACTGGCAGCCACTCTTACTGGCAAGAGGCCTTGGGGTACTGATTTAGGCCATGAAGATGCTAAGCAGCTGAAACCTCCAGCAGTTCCTGAGCCAGTGCCTTCAGAGTGCCTCTCTTCCCACGCAGTCAGGCAGCTCCTCCCAGAGCCCGCAGGTTCCTGCAGCTGCCAGCACAGTGCTAAGGGCAAACCCCTCTGGGCACTGCAAATCCACAGCAGTGCCAGTGTGTGGGGCTCAGCTGGCTGGGCTGGCTTGAGCCTCAGCCCTGCTCCTCACTCCTCTAACCCCTAACATCCTGTGATCTGTGATCCTGTGCTGGGGTTTGACCACCGGTTCCTGGCAGCCTGCCCCAGCCCCGCGCTGAGGACCCAGGCAGGGATGCTGAGCCCGTGCTCTCACGTTCCCAAGAAGCTCCACGCTCACCATGGCTTCCAAAGCACAGCCAGCCAAGCAGCAAGGCAGAGCAGAGCAGCAAGGCAGAGCAGAGCAGCAAGCAGACCTCTTCTCTGCAGCAGGAGGGCACTTCCAGCTGCTCCAGCAGTGGTTGCTTCCAGCCTCGGCAGTGCAAATCCTGCCGCAGCCACACGCTGGCTTGAAGCTGAAGTGCTGCAGGATGGGAGCAAAGCAGGGCTGCAGGGCTGGCTTCTGAGGGTGAGCTCTTGGCAGGGAAAGGAGCAAATGTCCACCTCTGAGGGCAGAAGGAAGAAGAAAATGTTTCACTATGAGAACAGTTAGACATTGGAATAGTCACAGACTCACAGAACATTAGGGGTTGGAAGGGCCCTCCACAGATCACCCAGTCCAACCCCCCTGCCACAGCAGGATCGCCCAGGGCAGGGCACGCAGCAACACATCCAGGTGGGGTTGGAAAGTCTCTAGAGAAGGAGACTCCCCACCTCTTTGGGCAGTCTGCTCAGGGGCTCCAGCACCCTCACAGCAAAGAAGTTTCTCCTCACATTGTTCCTCTCCCAAGGGAAGCAGAGGGTTCCCCTACACTGGGCAGGTTTAAGACCGAGCTTGACAGGGTGCTGGGCCAGCTCATGGCAACTCTGCTTCTGCCTAGCAAAGCTGGCCCAGCTGGTGCCTGAGGCCCCTGCCAGCCTGGCATTCTGTGATGGTGTGAGGCAACTGGGGTATTAAAATTGATGAGGCAGCACTGTCCAGCATCTGTTGCTGGCTGCTAGGGAAATCAAGAGTGGCTGTAGTCAAATCTATTTAGCTTTGTAGAACTGGAGGCTGTGGAAGGAGGAGGTGTGTGTGTTGCCCTCAGCATGCTGGGGGAATGGACAGCTGAGGCTGGATGGGGAGCTTGGTGCCATGGTTTAGTTGATTAGATGGTGTTGGGTGATAGGTTGGACTGGATGATCTCAAAGGTCTCTTCCAACCTGGTTAATTCTGTTCTGTTCTGTTCTAGTCTAGCCTAGTCTAGTCTAGTCTATTCTGTTCTGTTCTGTTCTTCATTGCCAGTTTGGCTGTAGCCTGGGGTGGACCAATCCTCTTGCTCAAGCTCCTTTACACTCCTCAAACCCTCAGCCTCCACTTGGCCTCATCCCTCAATAGCAGGAGGCTGTGGGCAGTGCTGAGCAGCACATTTCTAACCAATAACAGCAGAGGACTTTGGAACTGGAAGTACAGCTGGGAGCAGGGGCAGTAAGAGCTCAGACAGAGCAGGGGGAAGCTCTGAGGGACTTAAACATCTCTGCTATGAAGAGAGCCTGAGAGACCTGGGGCTGTTTAGTCTTGAAAAAAGAAGGCTGAGAGGAGAGCTTATGAATCTCTGTCAATATCTGAGGGGTGGGTGTCAGGATGAAGGGGCCAGGATCTTTTCAGCAGTGCCCAGTGATAGGACAAGGAACAGCAGGGACAGGCTGGAACTCAGGAGGTTCCACCTCAACATGAGGAGAAACTTCTTTCTTGTGAGGGTGCTGGAGGCCTGGAGCAGGCTGCCCAGAGAGGTTGTGGAGTGTCCTTGTGTGGAGAGCTTCCAGACGCCCCTGGATGTGTTCCTGGGTGACCCTGCTCTGGCAGGGGCTTGGTCTTGGTGATCTCTGGAGGTCCTTTCCAACCCCTGGCAGCATCCGGTGGTTCTGTGAGTCAGCAGTGGTGTGCTGGCAGCAGACTTTAAGCCCCACTGCTGGCGACTGGCTGGAGGGGCAGCAGGAGGGGCAGCAGGAGGGGCAGGGGAGGCCCGGCTCAGGAGGGCACTGCTGGTGACTGGCTCCTCCTGCAGGGGAGGCCCGGCTCAGGAGGGCACTGCTGGTGACTGGCTGCAGGGGCAGCAGGAGGGGCAGCAGGAGGGGCACCCCTCCTGCAGGGGAGGCCCGGCTCAGGAGGGCACTGCTGGTGACTGGCTGCAGGGGCAGCAGGAGGGGCAGCAGGAGGGGCACCCCTCCTGCAGGGGATGCCCGGCTCAGGAGGGCACTGCTGGTGACTGGCTGCAGGGGCAGCAGGAGGGGCAGCAGGAGGGGCACCCCTCCTGCAGGGGAGGCCCGGCTCAGGAGGGCACTGCTGGTGACTGGCTGCAGGGGCAGCAGGAGGGGCAGCAGGAGGGGCACCCCTCCTGCAGGGGAGGCCCGGCTCAGGAGGGCACTGCTGCTCCCCTCCCCTTTTCAATGGCGCTCTCCCGTGACTTTCTCTCCTTACAGACTCTTTGTCTTCCATTGAGCCAGGCTCCGGACAGGATGGCGTCCCGGGCTCCCCCTGCGGACCAGCATCAAGATCAAGCGTGGAGGACCCCAGCAGCCCCAGGCGCAGCAGATCCTCTCCTCGCTGCTGGACGAGGGCGAAGCCAGGAGGAGGAGCGGCCGGATGAAGTAGCAGCCTCTGCGCGCTCCCCGCGCCTGCCGCCCGGTTACAGACCCACCGCCCCGGTGCCTGACGGCAGCCTGCAAGCGGAGTGGGTAGGAGGCTGCGGTGCTGGCAGCTGGGTTTGCTCCCCTGCTTGCAGGGAATGTCTCATCCGTAGCTCAGAGAGGGTCCTATGAATATTTTTCTTGCTGTTGTTGTTTTGCCTTTGGAATGCCAGGTGGCAGAAAGGACACCTCCTGCCTGTGCCTCAAGAGTGTAATCCTCCCCTCGTTTCCTCACTGGCCTTGAAGGTCACTCAGTTAAAGCACTGCTTAACTGGAGGAGACAGCCAGTCCCACCTAGACTCAAAGCCAAGCCTTACCCTTCTCCCTTGGCATCTGCTTTCCTTTCCCGTGGTGGTGCTGTGCTGACTTCTAGGGGGAGACACCACTCCCTCAGGCCATCAAAGCTTCCTCACCTCCAAGGATTGCTTTTTGAGGCAAAGAACAAATTGGGATGTGCAAAGAACACTTCAGGCTGTTGCTCAGCAGGTTCAGGTTCCTCTGGAACTCAGCATCACAACCTTGGCTTTTCCTGTGGCATCATTTCAGTTCCTGGCTGGCTGAGAGAGGACTTTGTCTGCAAGTGGTGATGGCAACGCTGACTTTCTCTCTATCTTCAGTGAGATTAGACTGCTCCTGTGAGAAGACAGAGCAGTCTGGATGTGAGAGGATGGAATTGTGCAAGAATTGTCCTACTTTGTGCTCAGCTTGTTTATACCTGCAGAGAGAATTCACCTGAGGAGCAGCAGAAGGTTCTGAACCCTGCCACCAGCAAGGGAAAGTATCTTCACACTTGGTTCTTTGTCTTGTGAGTAAAGCCTGGCCAGTGAAAGCTGGGGGCAGCATAGGAGCAAACCACAGCCCAAGGAGTTAGAGCCCTGCCAAGAGCTTATCTGGCACTGGGAGTTCAAAACAAAGTCATTTGACTTCTTGCAATAACTTGTTCTTGGGGGAGAGGGGACATCCCAGCTCCAGGGTGAAGAAGCTGGACCTGCCTGCCAGGGACAGAGGCAGCACTGCACCTGCTGTGCAAACCCAGCTGGAGGAGTCTGTGTCACTCCTGCAGGCAGTGAGCTGTGTTGGAGGGGCTGAGAATAAGCAACAGAAGCACTGATCATGGCTTGCTTTATTTGTTTCCTCTACCCCTTCTGACAGCTTTCAAATCAGCCCAGGAGGGCAGAGAGCAGCTTGGGTTTGTTGGTGTCATTGGATGGCACCAGTCAGGACAGTCGGTCCTGTCCTGTCTGGGGCCTAGGGCAAGACACAGCAACCTGGCAGAGGCAAACTGTGCTGCAGTATTGCTGCCCCAAACATGGAGGAGCTCTGACAGCCCAGTGTTAGCCACACATTGGAGTAACTTCCTGTGTCCACAGTTAATCCCTGCACACCTACACTAGTGCCAGAGCCCCAGACCTGCCCTCTCAAGAGCATGGCACCTTCACAAATCAGGGACTAAGGTCTTTCTTTGGGCCTGTGCTTTAGGAATGCAACCATCAAAGCAGGTGAAATGCTGCAAGGGGATGCTGGGCAAGCACCAGAAGCTTGTCCTCTCAGTGCTGGGCAGCAAGATAATAATCAGCCTTGCTGTTAGCAGGCTTGGAGGCTGCAGTGAATGCCTTGTGCCCTGCTTGGCTAGCACCAGTGGTGGAGCTCTCTCAGGAGTCAGCCCATGTCCTTCAGGTTGTACTGCACCATGCTCCAGTTTCCCTTTGGCCATTCCAAAGCATTACAAAAGTTTGGGGAGCTAAGGCAAGGTGCACCCAGGAGCTCCTCTCTCCCCAAGCCTCTGAAGTGAGTGTGGAGTGCTGCCAAGGGCTGATGCTTCAGGCTCCTGCTCTGCTTTGCCTGCCTGTGCTCTGCACTGCAGTGTGAAACAGACAAGCAAAGAGCTCCAGCTGCCCAAGCCCAGCAGCTTGCTGACCTCAAGCAGTTGTCCTGCAGCTATAATCCTTTGGGGAGAACGAAATCAGCTCTCCTTGAATGCATCTTAGTGTCAAACCCAGCACCAACTCCAGATCCAGTGCTAGCTCTGATGCCTGTGTGTGATGCTGAACTAGAGAGGGCTGGCAGCCAGCTCTCACCCTGAAGCCAGTCACAAACACCAAGGGCCCAGCTTGCCAGTGCTTGGTCAAGGACTCAAGTGCTGTGCAGCAGCCCCTGGCCCTCCACTGCCTCCCATGAGGGCAGCAGCTCTGTTGGTGGACAGCTGAGTGTGGTGCAGCCACTGGTGTTCTTCTTGATCTTTCCATCTGAGAATCAAATGCATAACAAATTAAAGATGTATCCCCTTCTCCAGGCTGATCACCAGGCAGGAACTGAGAGGTACTTGGTGACCTGAATGGAGACCATCTTGGTCCTGATCAGAAGGACATTGCTGTGTCCTCTTCCAGCAGAGAACCCCTCCTGCTTCCCAGCAGCTGTAGGGGAATCAGGCCTGGAAGACTGAGGAGAAATCCCAGTCCAGGCTAAATGTGGCTGCTGGGCAGACTGCTGCCAGCTGGAGCCACGTTAAGAAGGTTGCCTCATGGCATTGGCAGGAACCAACCCAAACCAAAGCAGCTCTGCAAAGGGAAATGGCAAAAATTGGCTCTGCTGCTCCTGCAGCTGCAGGGCTGGATGTGGGGAAGGAGAGGACAATGAGGCCATTTTCACTTCCCCTGCATCTTGCAGCTTTCACACTGGATGGGAGGAGCAATTTCTGCCTCCAGGCTGGTCCTCCTGAACTCAAACCCCTTGCATTAGCTTGGTGAATGCTCCCTTGGAGTCATTCACATTGCCTGGGGCTTGGGATTGTAAACGACTGCAAACAAGCTCCTGGTAAAGGAGATTTCATGTTAGCTGCTTGCATGGCCCTGCCAGGGCAGCTCTCAAAAGGCTGAGGAGCTTTGGCTTGCAACCACTTCAGTCCCTGCCTTCTGCAGCTTCCTGCATGGGCTGGGTGAGGCTTTTGTTCTCCTCACACTTCTGGCTTTGTCCTCTCCATCTCTCTCCTTGGTGGTGCTGTGTCTGTAATGTGGGGGAGAGCTGGGCTGGACCTCATGGACGTTCTCTCTCAGCTCTACTTACACCAGGCTTGGAGCACACTGCTGTGCAGTCCCAGCTGTGTTCTGTTTTGGAGGTGGACCCAGCCTGGCAGGTGCCATTGGTGGGATCCATGGCTCAGCAAACCACTCCAGCCACATTTGCCAGACCAGGATCCACTTCAGCCAGGGCACAGGATGCCTCTTGCTGTGCCTCTGTACCTCAGAGAGGAGAATTATCACAGAGTCACAGAATGTGAGGGGCTGGAAGGGACGTCCAGAGCTCACCCAGTCCAACCCCTGCCAGAGCAGGGTCACCTGGAGCAGCTCACACAGGAACACATCCAGGCAGGTTGTGAATATCTCCAGAGAGGGAGACTCCACAGCCCCCTGGGCAGCCTGCTCCAGGGCTCTGGCACCTTCACAAGGAAAAATTCTTCCTCCTGTTTCCATGGAGCTTCCTCTGCCTCAGCTTCCACCACTGCCCCTTGTGCCCCTTGGGCAGCCCCCAGCAGAGCCTGGCTCCAGCCTCTGGGCATCACCCTGCACAGCTTTAGCACCAGCAATGAGGTCACCCTCAGGCTCCTCCTCTCCAGACTACAGAGCCCTCAGCTCCCTCAGGCTCTGCTGCCTGGCTGACTGCTCTCAGCTGAGTTGTTGAGAGCTTCCCCTCCCTGCCTCCTGTGCACTGCCACCCCTGTGTTCCTGTCCTCTTCTAAGACTTTCTGTGAACCTCTTGCTCTGAGCTCAGCTGTGAGGTTTGACCTGGATTGGTGCTGGTGGTTTCATGGTGCTTGTAACACACTTTCCCTTGCCTTGAGCTACCCAGCAGCAGCAGCAGCAGCAGGCACAGCCAAAACCCTCTCTGCACCCTGATGTTCAGCAGCAGTCTGGCACTCCTGGGGGTGGGGAATGCTTCTCTCCAGGGTGTCACATTTGCACTTACTGTAAGCAATTGATGGCAGCCCAGGGAAACAGGAGCAGAGGAGAGCCCTCAGCTGCTCCCAGCAAACTCCACCATAGTTGTGCCACCAAGCAGGGTCGGCCCCTGGGAACCAGCCCCAGCTCCTCAGCCAGCAGGGACTGGTGGAGCAGAGCAGGAGGCTCACAGGTGACTGTCTGGCAGGCTTGGCTCTGGGGATTGGGGTTCTCTGCCCATGAACTGCTGGGATGCAGGAACCTGAGCACTGTGACAAAGGCTTCTAAAGGACAATCAGCTTCTGGAATTCCTTCTGGACACAGTTTGTTGGAAGTCCCTTCTGCTCCTCCACATTCACAGCTCCCGAGATCCCAGCCCAGGCTGGGGCTCGGTGGTGCTGCAGGGCTTTGCTCAGCCCTTTCTGAGAGTGCAACCAAGCAATCCCCAGGTGCTGCAGTGGTCCACACAGCACATCCCCACCCGTGGGAGGACATGCTCACCTTCCCACCCTTTGCCTCGGCAGCTCTGTGTGTCTCTCAGTGTGTTTGGTGTGTGTGCAGACAGTCCCAGCTCCTCTGCCTGCAGTAAGCCTTGCACCCTCTCAGAGAGTGCAGCAGCCTGCACTCAGGTGTCCCTTCCCCACTCGCAGCAGGAGGAGGCCTCCTCTGGCCCGCTGGGGGCAGGCTCCCTGCGTGCTGCAGGCACAGCCTGTCTGCTCCACCTCTGGCACGGCTCCTTCTCTTTTCATAGTGCTATGTTATTGTTCCAAGTATCTCTTGCCCTTTATTTGCTATGGGGTTTGTTACTGTGTATGGAATGTTTTGTATTCAGCCTTTCCTGCAGAGCAGAGTGGGGACAGTATTCAAGAGCCCACAAGTACCAAAGACCTTTCATGTAATGCACTGAGGAATAAACACTCTGTAAAAGGAGATGGTGTTGGGTGTCCTGCTCAAGGCTCAGAGCTGCTTCCAGCAAACTCCTGGAACCTGGGCTGGGCTTTTTCTTCTTTCTGTTTTTCTTTCCTGCCACCTCAGCTTTCTCTGACCTTGCATTTGCAGGTCTCAGACTGGGGATAAAGGTCCTGCTTCTGCTCATCCTCTGTGGGGTGGAAGGGCCAAAAGGACCTTCATTAGCTAAAGGCAAATTTGACAGTGTCCTTGGCCAGAATCCCAGAACCCAGACAAGAGCCCATTGGTTCACCGGAGAGCCTGCAGGTTGTGTCCTGGGGGTGAGCAACCTGATAGGAACTAAACCCTGAGATCAGTTCACAGAATCCCAGCATGGAGGGGGTGGAAGTGACCTCTGGAGCTCATCCAGCCCAGCCCCTGCTCCAGCAGGGCACCCACAGCAGCCTGCCCAGGAGCACAGTGCCCAGGGGGGTTGGAAGCTCTCCACACCAGGACACTCCACAACCTCTCTGGGCAGCCTGCTCCAGGCCTCCAGCACCCTCACAACAAACAACTTTCTCCTCAGGTTTCCTTGTGATGGGACTGACTCTTGTGCAGATACTGCTTCAGCAAGCTTGAGCCTCATCTCAGAGGTTGGAGATGCATCCCTGGGACACTGCTCAGCACTGCTCTGCATTCCCAGCCACACTCACCAAGTGCAGACACATTCATGGAGAGCCCTGCAGCAGCCTAGGGAAGCCTTCCAGCAGCGTCAGCTTTGAGCATCTTGCTCTGCAGAGCAGAGCAAGGCACTGCCTGGATGTGGCAGATGCTTCCTCCAGGTGTCACGGCTCTGCCCCAGCTGAGCTTGGGCACTCTGGGGTCAGGATGGCTGCAGCAGGCTGTGCCAGGGGGATCAAGGCAGAGAGAGTTCTGCAGTGATGAGGAGCATCGATTCAATCTGGTGGTGTTTGCTCCTTGCCTCGCTTCCCATAGGTTCCCTTACAGCTCAGGGCAGCTGGAGCTGGCTCATCTAAGTGCCACAGCAGCCCAGGCCCCTCCCTGCCCCCCGGACATCTGCCTCTTCAGAGCATTTGCCCAGGTGCCGCTTCCCCTGAATGTGCCTCTGGGCTCGGGGAGACACCCAGGGTCACTGTGGTGTGACAGCTCAAACTGCTGCAAGAGGATGTGGTTAGGAACCCTCAGGGCTTCTTCAACCTTGCTGTGATGGGAACAGGTGCTGTGTTTGGGAACAACTGCCCGCTTGGGGCAGGCCTAGCCCTTAGAATCACAGGACTGCTTCAGCTGGAGAAGGTCTCCAAGCTCACCTGGCCCAGCCTTCAACCCAGCACCACCATGGCCCCCAAACCATGGCCCCAGGTGCCATGGCCACACCTTTCTGGAGCCCCTCCAGGGATGGGGACTCCACCACATCCCTGACCACCCTTGAGGCAAAGAAATGTGTCCTCACCTCCAACCCAACCCTCCCCTGGCACAACTCCAGGCCATTTCCTCTGGGTCTATCCCCTGAGCCTAGGGAGCAGAGCCCAGCTCCCACCTGGCTCCAGCCTCCTCTCAGGGAGCTGTGGAGAGCACCCCTCTGTCCCTGCAGAGGGAGGCTTTACTCTGCATGAGCCTTGGCTGCAGGAGAGGACCTGGGCTGTGTCTGTGGCAGGTCTGGTTTCTGGTGGTGTTTCTGACAGCCTGAGGAGAGCAGGAGCTGTGTGAATCAGAGGCAACCTTCCCCCCCGAGCAGATTATATTTACAATAGAGAATAGAATAGAATAGAATAGAATAGAATAGAATAGAATAGAATAGAATAGAATAGAATAGAATAGAATAGAATAGAACAGACCAGACCAGATTGGAAGAGACCTTCAACATCATCATGTCCAACCTATCACCCAACACCACCTAATCAACTAACCCATAGCACCAAGCACCCCATCAAGTCTCCTCCTGAACACCTCCAGGGATGGTGACTCCACCACCTCCCTGGGCAGCACATCCCAAGGGCCAATCTCTCTCTGTTTAGAACTTCTTCCTAACCTCCAGCCTAAACCTCCCCTGGTGCAGCCTGAGACTGTGTCCTCTTGTTCTGGTACTGGCTGCCTGGGAGAAGAGACCAACCCCCACCTGGCTACAACCTCCCTTCAGGGAGTTGGGGAGAGCAATGAGGTCTCCCCTGAGCCTCCTCCTCTCCAGGCTAAGCAACCCCAGCTCCCTCAGCCTCTCCTCACAGGGCTGTGCTCCAGACCCCTCCCCAGCCTTGTTGCCCTTCTCTGGACACCTTCCAGCAGCTCAACATCTTTCCTAACCTGAGGAGCCCAGAACTGGACACAGGACTCAAGGTGTGGCTAAAGCAGTGCAGTGTACAGGGGCAGAATGACCTCCCTGCTCCTACTGGCCACACTCTTCCTGATGCAGGCCAGGATGCCATTGGCCTTCTTGGCCCCCTGGGCACACTGCTGGCTCCTGTTCAGCCTCCCATCGACCAGCACCCCCAGGTCCCTCTCTGCCTGGCTGCTCTCAGCCACTCTGACCCCAGCCTGTAGCACTGCCTGGGGTTGCTGTGGCCAATGTGCAGCACCTGGCACTTGGATGTGTTCAATCTCCTGCCCTTGGCCTCTGCCCATCTGTCCAGCCTGTCGAGGTTCCTCTGCAAAGCCTCTCTGCCCTCCAGCAGATCAACTCCTGCCCCCAGCTTGGTGTCAGCTGCAAACTTACTGATGATGGACTCAATGCCCTCATCCAGATCATCAAGGAAGATATTGAACAGGATGGGGCCCAGCACTGATCCCTGGGGCACACCACTGGTGCCTGGCTGCCAGCTGGCTGTGGCACCATTCACCACCACTCTCTGGGCTCAGCCTCCAGCCAGTTCCTAACCCAGCTCAGAGTGCTGCTGTCCAAGCCAGGGGCTGACAGCTTGGCCAGGAGGTTGCTGGGGTGGATGGTGTCAAAGGCCTTGCTGGAGTCCAGGCAGACTCCATCCACAGCCTGCCCCACATCCACCAGGCAGTCACCTGGGCATGGAGGGAGATCAGGTTGGTCAGATATGCAAACACCAAGAGTGTGGCAAAGGCTAAGTTTAGTCAACACCGAGAAACATCCCCAGCATCAGCCCCTATGCTTCAGGCAGCTTTGTGCATCACTGAGGAGGACATTCTCAAGGTTGCTTGATGCCAAACATTCCCAGGCAGCACTTCCCTGGGTCTCTCAGGGTGGATTTGTCTTCCCTGTCCTAACGCCCCCAGCTCCCACCCTTGCCAAAGCCCCCCCGCGGGCAGGCAGCGCTGCTAATCACTGCTGCTAATCACTGCTGCTAATCACTGCTGCTAATCACTGCTGCTAACCACTGCTGCTAACCACTGCTGCTAACCACTGCTGCTAACCACTGCCCTGCAGGCTGGGAGCTGCTGGGTAAGAGGCTAAATGGATTTCTCAGGACGTTTGTGGCTGTCCTGGTCTGCCAAGCACCAAATCAGCATCAGGCCCAAGCATGGAGAGGCTGGAAGGGACCTCTGGAGCTCACCCAGCCCAACCCCTGCTCCAGCAGGGCACCCACAGCACAGTGCCCAGCAGCACAAAGCCCAGGGGGGTTGGAAGCTCTCCACACAAGGACACTCCACAACCTCTCTGGGCAGCCTGCTCCAGGCCTCCAGCACCCTCACAACAAACAACTTGCTCCTCCTCTTCACATCCAACCTCCTGGGCTCCAGGCTGTGCCCCTTGCTGCCCCTTGTGCTGTCCCTGGGCACCACTCAGCAGAGTCTGGCCCCAGCCTCTTGCCCCCACAGCTCCTTCAGCTCTTGCTGAGCATTGCTCAGCTCCCCTCTGGGGCTGCTCTTCTCTCTTCTCCCAGGCACCCAGCACCAGAACAAGAGGACACAGTCTCAATCTGTGCCAGGGGAGGTTCAGGCTGGAGGGGAGGAAGAAATTCTTCCTAGAGAGATTGGCCCTTGGGATGTGCTGCCCAGGGAGGTGGTGGAGTCACCATCACTGGAGGTGTTTGAGAAGAGCCTGGGTGAGGCACTTGGAGCCATGGTTTAATTGATCAGCTGGTGCTGGGTGAGAGGTTGGACTGGATGATCTCAAAGGTCTTTTGCAGCCTGGTTAATTCTATTCTCCAGGGCTCTCCTCCCAGAGCTGCTCCAGGCCCCTCAGCAGCTCTGCAGCCTCCCCTGGACTCTCTCCAGCAGTTTTCTGTCTCTCCTGAACTGGGGAGCCCAGAACTGGACCCGGGACTCCAGACTGACTGGGGCAGAGTAAAGGGGAGGAGAATCTCTCTTGCCCTGCTGGCCACACTATTCCAACCCAGACCATTCTGATTCTATGGTTACCTTACCCTGTCTGTTGCTGCTACTTATCTCAGGACAGTGTCTACAGCTCACCAAAACCAGCATCAAGTTGGGTCAAAAACAGCCTGGAACACCTCTGACCTCTACTGACCTGAGGGAATCTTTTCCTTGGCATCAAGGAGAGGCTGGTGGCTGAGCAGTGCTGGTGAGTCCTGACTCATTATCTCTGAGAGGCCTCCTGAGAGAAGCAGAGCAACAGCTGTGCCACAGGGCAGGACTTACCACCACCTCACTCCTAGGACAAGACCAGGCTCCCACACACAAAGCCAACTCCCTTTCCTCTTTACCCACAGACAGACGGGCTAGCAGACATCCTGCCCAGCCCAGCCAGGAGAAAGCAGCTCAGCCACTCTCCTGACAGCAGGCAGCAGTGTGGGCTTGCAGCCATGATGATCATTAACCACTGCAGCAATTTGCTAAACCATCCAAGAGTCACAGAATGGTCTGGAAGGGACCTCCAGAGGTCATCCAGTCCAACCCCCTCTGCAGTCAGCAGGGACATCCTGCTGAGCTCTCCCTGCTTAATTCTTCCATGCCAGGTGACTGCCTGGTGGATGTGGGGCAGGCTGTGGGTGGAGTCTGCCTGGACTCCAGCAAGGCCTTTGACACCATCCCCCCAGCCAACTCCTGGCCAAGCTGTCAGCCCCTGGCTTGGACAGCAGCACTCTGAGCTGGGTTAGGAACTGGCTGGAGGCTGAGCCCAGAGAGTGGTGGTGAATGGTGCCACAGCCAGCTGGCAGCCAGGCACCAGTGGTGTGCCCCAGGGATCAGTGCTGGGCCCCATGCTCTTCAACATCTTTATTGATGATCTGGGTGAGGGCATTGAGTCCATCATCAGTAAGTTTGCAGCTGACACCAAGCTGGGGGCAGGAGTTGATCTGCTGGAGGGCAGAGAGGCTCTGCAGAGGGACCTCAACAGGCTGGACAGATGGGCAGAGGCCAAGGGCAGGAGATTGAACACATCCAAGTGCCAGGTGCTGCACATTGGCCACAGCAACCCCAGGCAGTGCTACAGGCTGGGGTCAGAGTGGCTGAGAGCAGCCAGGCAGAGAGGGACCTGGGGGAGTTGTGGACAGCAGCTGAACAGGAGCCAGCAGTCTGCCCAGGGGGCCAAGAAGGCCAATGGCATCCTGGCCTGCATCAGGAAGAGTGTGGCCAGCAGGAGCAGGGAGGTCATTCTGCCCTGTGCTCAGCACTGGTCAGGCCACCCCTTGAGTCCTGTGTCCAGTTCTGGGCCCCTCAGGTTAGGAAAGATGTTGAGCTGCTGGAAGGTGTCCAGAGAAGGGCAACAAGGCTGGGGAGGGGTCTAGAGCACAGCCCTGTGAGGAGAGGCTGAGGGAGCTGGGGTTGCTTAGCCTGGAGAAGAGGAGGCTCAGGGAGACCTTCTTGCTCTCTCCAACTCCCTGAAGGGAGGTTGTAGCCAGGCAGAGGTTGGTCTCTTCTCCCAGGCAGCCAGCACCAGAACAAGAGGACACAGTCTCAGGCTGTGCCAGGGGAGGTTCAGGCTGGATTTCAGGAGGAAGTCCTACACAGAGAGAGTGATTGCCCATTGGCTCTTTGGCAAGGCCTGGCCAGGATGGGAAACTTCAAGCATCCAGAGTTTGGGCTGAGGCTATCCATGCATCAAGGGAAGCTGGAGGTGCCCTTGGCTGTGGCCTGCTGTCATAGAAAGGAAAGGCTGAGTCAGAGACCCCAGAAGTGGCCCGGACACAGCACTGGGCTGTCTGTGGCAGCAGCTGGGAGTGGGGCAGTGAAAGCCTGGTCAATCTGTGCCAGGACTGTGTGTGCCTGGTCTATCTGTGCCTGGTCTAACTGTGCCTGGTCTGTGTGTGCCTGGTCTATCTGTGCCTGGTCTAACTGTGCCTGGTCTGTGTGTGCCTGGTCTATCTGTGCCTGGTCTATCTGTGCCTGGTCTGTGTGTGCCTGGTCTATCTGTGCCTGGTCTATCTGTGCCTGGTCTGTGTGTGCCTGGTCTGTGTGTGCCTGGTCTCTGTGTGCCTGGTCTGTGTGTGCCTGGTCTGTGTGTGCCTGGTCTGTGTGTGCCTGGTCTGTGTGTGCCTGGTCTATCTGTGCCTGGTCTGTGTGTGCCTGGTCTATCTGTGCCTGGTCTGTGTGTGCCTGGTCTATCTGTGCCTGGTCTATCTGTGCCTGGTCTGTGTGTGCCTGGTCTGTGTGTGCCTGCTCTATCTGTGCTGGTCTGTGTGTGCCTGGTCTGTGTGTGCCTGGTCTATCTGTGCCTGGTCTGTGTGTGCCTGGTCTGTGTGTTCCTGGTCTGTGTGTGCCTGGTCTGTGTGTGCCTGCTCTATCTGTGCTGGTCTGTGTGCCTGGTCTGTGTGTGCCTGGTCTGTGTGTGCCTGGTCTATCTGTGCCTGGTCTGTCTGTGCCTGGTCTGTGTGTGCCTGGTCTGTGTGTGCCTGGTCTGTGTGTGCCTGGTCTATCTGTGCCTGGTCTGTGTGTGCCTGGTCTGTGTGTGCCTGGTCTGTGTGTGCCTGGTCTGTGTGTGCCTGGTCTCTGTGTGCCTGGTCTCTGTGTGCCTGGTCTGTGTGTGCCTGGTCTGTGTGTGCCTGGTCTGTGTGTGCCTGGTCTATCTGTGCCTGGTCTGTGTGTGCCTGGTCTATCTGTGCCTGGTCTATCTGTGCCTGGTCTGTGTGTGCCTGGTCTGTGTGTGCCTGCTCTATCTGTGCTGGTCTGTGTGTGCCTGGTCTGTGTGCCTGGTCTATCTGTGCCTGGTCTGTGTGTGCCTGGTCTATCTGTGCCTGGTCTATCTGTGCCTGGTCTGTGTGTGCCTGGTCTGTGTGTGCCTGGTCTATCTGTGCCTGGTCTATCTGTGCCTGGTCTGTGTGTGCCTGGTCTGTGTGTGCCTGGTCTATCTGTGCCTGATCTATCTGTGCCTGGTCTGTGTGTGTCTGGTCTGTGTGTGTCTGGTCTGTGTGTGCCTGGTCTGTGTGTGCCTGGTCTGTGTGTGTCTGGTCTGTGTGTGCCTGGTCTGTGTGTGCCTGGTCTATCTGTGCCTGGTCTGTGTGTGCCTGGTCTATCTGTGCCTGGTCTGTGTGTGCCTGGTCTATCTGTGCCTGGTCTATCTGTGCCTGGTCTGTGTGTGCCTGGTGCTGGTCTGTGTGTGCCTGGTCTGTGTGTGCCTGGTCTATCTGTGCCTGGTCTGTGTGTGCCTGGTCTGTGTGTGCCTGGTCTATCTGTGCCTGGTCTATCTGTGCCTGGACTGTGTGTGCCTGGTCTGTGTGTGCCTGGTCTGTGTGTGCCTGCTCTATCTGTGCCTGGTCTGTGTCTGTCTGGTCTATCTGTGCCTGGTCTGTCTGTGCCTGGTCTGTGTGTGCCTGGTCTATCTGTGCCTGGTCTGTGTGTGCCTGGTCTATCTGTATCTGGTCTGTGTGTGTCTGGTCTGTGTGTGCCTGGTCTATCTGTGCCTGGTCTGTGTGTGCCTGGTCTATCTGTATCTGGTCTGTGTGTGCCTGGTCTGTGTGTGCCTGGTCTATCTGTGCCTGGTCTATCTGTGCCTGGTCTATCTGTGCCTGGTCTGTGTGTGCCTGGTCTGTGTGTGCCTGGTCTGTGTGTGCCTGGTCTATCTGTGCCTGGTCTATCTGTGCCTGGTCTGTGTGTGCCTGGTCTCTGTGTGCCTGGTCTGTGTGTGCCTGCTCTATCTGTGCCTGGTCTGTGTGTGCCTCTGTGCCTGGTCTGTGTGCCTGGTCTGTGTGTGCCTGGTCTGTGTGTGCCTGGTCTATCTGTGCCTGGTCTATCTGTGCCTGGTCTGTGTGTGCCTGGTCTGTCTGTGCCTGCTCTATCTGTGCCTGGTCTATCTGTGCCTGGTCTGTGTGTGCCTGGTCTATCTGTGCCTGGTCTGTGTGTGCCTGGTCTGTGTGCCTGGTCTATCTGTGCCTGTGCCTGGTCTGTGTGTGCCTGGTCTGTCTGTGCCTGGTCTGTCTGTGTGCCTGGTCTGTGTGTGCCTGTCTATCTGTGCCTGGTCTGTGTGTGCCTGGTCTGTGTGTGCCTGGTCTATCTGTGCCTGGTCTGTGTGTGCCTGGTCTGTGTGTGCCTGGTCTGTGTGTGCCTGGTCTATCTGTGCCTGGTCTATCTGTGCCTGGTGCCTGGTCTGTGTGTGCCTGGTCTATCTGTGCCTGGTCTATCTGTGCCTGGTCTATCTGTGCCTGGTCTCTGTGTGTGCCTGGTCTGTGTGTGCCTGGTCTATCTGTGCCTGGTCTGTGTGTGCCTGGTCTGTGTGTGCCTGGTCTATCTGTGCCTGGTCTATCTGTGCCTGGTCTATCTGTGCCTGGTCTATCTGTGCCTGGTCTGTGTGTGCCTGCTCTATCTGTGCCTGGTCTATCTGTGCCTGGTCTATCTGTGCCTGGTCTGTGTGTGCCTGGTCTGTGTGTGCCTGGTCTGTGTGTGCCTGGTCTATCTGTGCCTGGTCTGTGTGTGCCTGGTCTGTGTGTGCCTGGTCTATCTGTGCCTGGTCTATCTGTGCCTTGTCTGTGTGTGCCTGGTCTATCTGTGGCTGGTCTGTGTGTGCCTGGTCTGTGTGTGCCTGGTCTGTGTGTGCCTGCTCTATCTGTGCCTGGTCTATCTGTGCCTGGTCTGTCTGTGCCTGGTCTATCTGTGCCTGGTCTATCTGTGCCTGGTCTGTCTGTGCCTGGTCTATCTGTATCTGGTCTGTGTGTGCCTGGTCTGATTGTGTCTGGTCTGTGTGTGCCTGGTCTGTGTGTGCCTGGTCTCTGTGAGCCTGGTCTATCTGTGCCTTGTCTGTGTGTGCCTGGTCTATCTGTGCCTGGTCTATCTGTGCCTGGTCTGTGTGTGCCTGGTCTGTGTGTGCCTGGTCTGTGTGTGCCTGGTCTCTGTGAGCCTGGTCTATCTGTGCCTTGTCTGTGTGTGCCTGGTCTGTGTGTGCCTGGTCTATCTGTGCCTGGTCTATCTGTGCCTGGTCTGTGTGTGCCTGGTCTGTGTGTGC
The DNA here is from genome assembly GCA_033816785.1 of Picus viridis. NCBI lineage: Eukaryota > Metazoa > Chordata > Aves > Piciformes > Picidae > Picus > Picus viridis. The sequence goes on from CM066598.1 coordinate 14,462,020, forward strand.
CTGGTCTATCTGTGCCTGGTCTATCTGTGCCTGGTCTGTGTGTGTCTGGTCTATCTGTGCCTGGTCTGTGTGTGCCTGGTCTGTGTGTGCCTGGTCTGTGTGTGTGGTCTGCCTGGTCTATCTGTGCCTGGTCTATCTGTGCCTGGTCTATCTGTCTGGTCTATCTGTGCCTGGTCTGTGTGTGCCTTGTCTGTGTGTGCCTTGTCTGTGTGTGCCTGGTCTATCTGTGCCTGGTCTATCTGTGCCTGGTCTATCTGTGCCTGGTCTGTGTGTGCCTGCTCTATCTGTGCCTGGTCTATCTGTGCCTGGTCTATCTGTGCCTGGTCTCTGTGTGTGCCTGGTCTGTGTGTGCCTGGTCTATCTGTGCCTGGTCTGTGTGTGCCTGGTCTATCTGTGCCTGGTCTGTGTGTGCCTGGTCTGTGTGTGCCTGGTCTATCTGTGCCTGGTCTATCTGTGCCTGGTCTGTGTGTGCCTGGTCTATCTGTGCCTGGTCTGTGTGTGCCTGGTCTGTGTGTGCCTGGTCTATCTGTGCCTGGTCTATCTGTGCCTGGTCTGTCTGTGCCTGGTCTATCTGTGCCTGGTCTATCTGTGCCTGGTCTGTCTGTGCCTGTGCCTGGTCTGCCTGTGTGCCTGGTCTGTGTGTGCCTGGTCTGTGTGTGCCTGGTCTATCTGTGCCTGGTCTGTGTGTGCCTGGTCTATCTGTGCCTGGTCTGTGTGTGCCTGGTCTGTGTGTGCCTGTCTATCTGTGCCTGGTCTGTGTGTGCCTGGTCTGTGTGTGCCTGGTCTGTGTGTGTGCCTGGTCTATCTGTGCCTGGTCTATCTGTGCCTGTCTGCCTGGTCTATCTGTGCCTGGTCTGTGTGTGCCTGGTCTGTGTGTGCCTGGTCTATCTGTGCCTGGTCTATCTGTGCCTGGTCTGTCTGGTCTGTGTGTGCCTGGTCTATCTGTGCCTGGTCTATCTGTGCCTGGTCTATCTGTGCCTGGTCTGTGTGTGCCTGGTCTATCTGTGCCTGGTCTGTGTGTGCCTGGTCTGTGTGTGCCTGGTCTATCTGTGCCTGGTCTATCTGTGCCTGGTCTGTGTGTGCCTGCTCTCCTGATCTGTGCCTGGTCTATCTGTGCCTGGTCTATCTGTGCCTGGTCTGTGTGTGCCTGGTCTGTGTGTGCCTGGTCTATCTGTGCCTGGTCTATCTGTGCCTGGTCTGTGTGTGCCTGGTCTATCTGTGCCTGGTCTATCTGTGCCTGGTCTATCTGTGCCTGGTCTGTGTGTGCCTGGTCTGTGTGTGCCTGGTCTATCTGTGCCTGGTCTATCTGTGCCTGGTCTGTCTGTGCCTGGTCTATCTGTGCCTCTGTGTGTGCCTGGTCTGTCTGTGCCTGGTCTATCTGTGCCTGGTCTGTGTGTGCCTGGTCTGTGTGTGCCTGGTCTATCTGTGCCTGGTCTGTGTGTGCCTGGTCTGTGTGTGCCTGGTCTATCTGTGCCTGGTCTATCTGTGCCTGGTCTGTGTGTGCCTGGTCTATGTGTGCCTGGTCTGCCTGGTCTGTGTGTGCCTGGTCTATCTGTGCCTGGTCTGTGTGTGCCTGGTCTGTGTGTGCCTGGTCTGTGTGTGCCTGGTCTGTGTGTGCCTGGTCTATCTGTGCCTGGTCTATCTGTGCCTGGTCTGTGTGTGCCTGGTCTATCTGTGCCTGGTCTATCTGTGCCTGGTCTGTGTGTGCCTGGTCTGTCTGTGCCTGGTCTGTCTGTGCCTGGTCTATCTGTGCCTGGTCTGTGTGTGCCTGGTCTATCTGTGCCTGGTCTGTGTGTGCCTGGTCTATCTGTGCCTGGTCTATCTGTGCCTGGTCTGTGTGTGCCTGGTCTATCTGTGCCTGGTCTGGTGTGCCTGGTCTGTGTGCCTGGTCTGTGTGTGCCTGGTCTATCTGTGCCTGGTCTATCTGTGCCTGGCCTGGTCTATGTGTGCCTGGTCTGTGTGTGCCTGGTCTATCTGTGCCTGGTCTATCTGTGCCTGGTCTGTGTGCCTGGTCTGTCTGTGCCTGGTCTGTGTGTGCCTGGTCTGTCTGTGCCTGGTCTGTGTGTGTGCCTGGTCTGTCTGTGCCTGGTCTATCTGTGCCTGGTCTGTGTGTGCCTGGTCTATCTGTGCCTGGTCTATCTGTGCCTGGTCTGTGTGTGCCTGGTCTATCTGTGCCTGGTCTGTGTGTGCCTGGTCTATCTGTGCCTGGTGTGCCTGGTCTATCTGTGCCTGGTCTGTGTGTGCCTGGTCTATCTGTGCCTGGTCTATCTGTGCCTGGTCTATCTGTGCCTGGTCTGTGTGTGCCTGGTCTATCTGTGCCTGGTCTATCTGTGCCTGGTCTATCTGTGCCTGGTCTATGGTCTGTGTGCCTGGTCTATCTGTGCCTGGTCTGTGTGTGCCTGGTCTGTGCCTGGTCTGTCTGTGCCTGGTCTGTCTGTGCCTGGTCTGTGTGTGCCTGGTCTATCTGTGCCTGGTCTATCTGTGCCTGGTCTGTGTGTGCCTGGTCTATCTGTGCCTGGTCTATCTGTGCCTGGTCTATCTGTGCCTGGTCTGTGCCTGGTCTGTGCCTGGTCTGTGTGTGCCTGGTCTGTGTGTGCCTGGTCTATCTGTGCCTGGTCTGTGTGTGCCTGGTCTATCTGTGCCTGGTCTGTGTGTGCCTGGTCTGTGTGTGCCTGGTCTATCTGTGCCTGGTCTATCTGTGCCTGGTCTGTGTGTGCCTGGTCTGTCTGTGCCTGCCTGTGCCTGGTCTATCTGTGCCTGGTCTGTGTGTGCCTGGTCTATCTGTGTGTGCCTGGTCTGTGTGTGCCTGGTCTATCTGTGCCTGGTCTATCTGTGCCTGGTCTATCTGTGCCTGGTCTGTGTGTGCCTGGTCTGTGTGTGCCTGGTCTATCTGTGCCTGGTCTATCTGTGCCTGGTCTGTGTGTGCCTGGTCTGTGTGGTCTGTGTGTGCCTGGTCTATCTGCCTGGTCTGTCTGTGCCTGGTCTGTCTGTGCCTGGTCTGTGTGTGCCTGGTCTGTGTGTGCCTGGTCTGTGTGTGCCTGGTCTATCTGTGCCTGGTCTATCTGTGCCTGGTCTATCTGTGCCTGGTCTGTGTGTGCCTGGTCTGTGTGTGCCTGGTCTATCTGTGCCTGGTCTATCTGTGCCTGGTCTGTGTGTGCCTGGTCTGTGTGTGCCTGGTCTGTGTGTGCCTGGTCTATCTGTGCCTGGTCTGTGTGTGCCTGGTCTGTGTCTGTGCCTGGTCTATCTGTGCCTGGTCTGTGTGTGCCTGGTCTATCTGTGCCTGGTCTATCTGTGCCTGGTCTGTCTGTGCCTGGTCTGTGTGTGCCTGGTCTATCTGTGCCTGGTCTATCTGTGCCTGGTCTGGTCTGTCTGCCTGGTCTTTCTGTGCCTGGTCTGTGTGTGCCTGGTCTGTGTGTGCCTGGTCTATCTGTGCCTGGTCTATCTGTGCCTGGTCTGTGTGTGCCTGGTCTGTGTGTGCCTGGTCTGTGTGTGCCTGGTCTGTGTGTGCCTGGTCTGTGTGTGCCTGGTCTGATTGTGTCTGGTCTGTGTGTGCCTGGTCTGTGTGTGCCTGGTCTGTGTGTGCCTGGTCTATCTGTGCCTGGTCTATCTGTGCCTGGTCTGATTGTGTCTGGTCTGTGTGTGCCTGGTCTGTGTGTGCCTGGTCTATCTGTGCCTGGTCTGTGTGTGCCTGGTCTGTGTGTGCCTGGTCTGATTGTGTCTGGTCTATCTGTGCCTGGTCTGTGTGTGCCTGGTCTATCTGTGCCTGGTCTGATTGTGTCTGGTCTATCTGTGCCTGGTCTGTGTGTGCCTGGTCTATCTGTGCCTGGTCTGTGTGTGCCTGGTCTGTGTGTGCCTGGTCTGTGTGTGCCTGGTCTCTGTGTGCCTGGTCTGTGTGTGCCTGGTCTCTGTGTGCCTGCTCTGTGTGTGCCTGGTCTATCTCTGCCTGGTCTGTGTGTGCCTGGTCTATCTGTGCCTGGTCTGTGTGTGCCTGGTCTATCTGTGCCTGGTCTGTGTGTGCCTGGTCTCTGTGTGCCTGGTCTGTGTGTGCCTGGTCTGTGTGTGCCTGGTCTATCTCTTCCTGGTCTATCTGTGCCTAGTCTGTGTGTGCCTGGTCTGTGTGTGCCTGGTCTGTGTGTGCCTGGTCTGTGTGTGCCTGGTCTCTGTGTGCCTGGTCTGTGTGTGCCTGGTCTATCTGTTCCTGGTCTATCTGTGCCTAGTCTGTGTGTGCCTGGTCTGTGTGTGCCTGGTCTCCGTGTGCCTGGTTTATGTGTAACCAGAGGGGGTTAATGTTCAGCTAGGTTCTTTACAGACAGCTACACTTTAGACTTTGCTGAGGAGCCACAGTGCCTGAGAAATTCACAGTGCCTGGTTGATCTTGGCAGCAGCGTAGTGTCTGCCCCTGAGGCACAAAAAGCTCCTCAGCAATGGACAGAGCCTGGGTGTACCTGGTGACAGGAGGCTGTGGTTTCATTGGGGAGAAGGTTGTCGAGCTCCTGTCACAACAAGACTACATCCAAGAGGTCAGAGTCTTCGATTCAGCAGCAAGAGGAGAAGTAGAAAAGTTCAGCACAGGTGAGAAAACAGCAGCAGCTCCTCCTGAGAGGCTCTGCAGGGTGGAAACAGTGGCTGGATGGCAGGGCCCAAAGAGAGGTGGGGGATGGAGGTAGCTCCAGTTGGTGGCTGCTCACAAGTGGAGCTCCCCAGGACTCAGCACTGGGGGCAGATCACTGCAGTGTTTTTCTTGATCATCTGGACAAGGGGACAGAGGAACCCTCAGGAAGTCTGCAGATGGCTTCAAGGGAGCTGGGTGAGCTGATCTGCTTGAGTGTAGGAGAACCTGAACGGCTGGATCCATGGGCTGAGGCCACTGGGATGAGGCTCAACAAGGCCAAGGGCTGGCTCCTGACCCTGGGTCACAACAACCCCAGGAAGGCTCCAGGCTGGGGCAGAGTGGCTGCAAACTGCCTGGGGGAAAAGGCCCTGGGGGTGCTGGTTGGCAGCAGCTGGAGAGGAGCCAGGGGGTGCCCAGGTGGCCAAGAAGGTCACCAGCAGCCTGGCCTGGAGCAGCAGTGATGTGAGCAGCAGGAGCACAGACAGGATCATCACCCCTGCACTGGTGAGGCTTAGCTCAAATCCTGGGCTCAGTATTGGGCCCTCACTCCAAGAAGGACATTGAGAGGCTGGAACACATCCAAAGAAAGGCAGCAAAGCTGGGGAAGGGTCTGGAGCAGAGATCTTGGGAGGAGCAGCTGAGGGAGCTGGGGGTGTGCAGCCTGGAGCAGAGGAGGCTGAGGGAGACCTCATTGCTCTCTGCAGCTCCCTGAGAGGAGGCTGGAGCCAGGTGGGGGCTGGGCTCTGCTCCCAAAGAACAAAAGATAGGAAAGGAGCAGTGGCCTCAAGTTGTGTCCAGAGAGGTTCAGGCTGGGCATGAGGAACAATTTCTTCCCCAGAAGGGTTGTCAGGGCCTGGCCCAGGCTGCCCAGGGCAGTGGTGGAGTCTCCATCCCTGGAGGGGTTTCAAAGCTGTGGAGATGTGGTGCTGAGGGCTGTGGTTTAGTGGTGAGACAGCCACCTAAACATGAGCCAGCAGTGTGCCCAGGGGCCAAGAGGGCCAAGGGGGCCAAGGGCATCCTGGCCTGCATCAGGAAGAGTGTGGCCAGCAGGAGCAGGGAGGTCATTGTGCCCTGTGCTCAGCACTGCTCAGGCCACACCTTGAGGTCCTGTGTCCAGTTCTGGGCTCCTCAGGTCAGGAAAGCTGCTGAGCTGCTGGAAGGTGTCCAGAGAAGGGCAACAAGGCTGGGGAGGGGTCTGGAGCACAGCCCTGGGAGGAGAGGCTGAGGGAGCTGGGGTTGCTTAGCCTGGAGAAGAGGAGGCTCAGGGGAGACCTTCTTGCTCCCTCCAACTCCCTGAAGGGAGGTTGTAGCCAGGTGGGGGTTGGTCTCTTCTCCCAGGCACCCAGCACCAGAACAAGAGGACACAGTCTCAAGCTGTGCCAGGGCAGGTTTAGGCTGGAGGTGAGGAGAAGGTTCTTCACTGACAGAGTCATTGGCCATTGGGATGTGCTGCCCAGGGAGGTGGTGGAGTCATCATCCCTGGAGGTGTTCAAGAGGGGACTGGATGTGGCACTTGGTGCCATGGTCTAGTCATGGGGTCTGTGGTGACAGGTTGGACTTGATGACCTTTGAGGTCTCTTCCAACCTTGGTGCTTCTGTGATACTGTGACTTGATGACCTTAAAGATCTCTTGCAAGCAGAAGGATTCTCTGACTCCCTAACTCCTAGGCTGCAGATGCTGGAGGTGTCACAGCTGCACTCCTGAGGTAGGAGCCTGGGTGCATGAAGAAGAACTTCCAGCTCTGGGAGAGTTTTCAGCATAGGACTAAATCAGAGCCAAAAGACCTGCAGAGTGGAGTCCCAGAGGCTAAGTCCTCACTTGCATCAGTAGGGAGCACCCTGAGTGCCTGCCATGGGAGCTTGGCTACCCTGGTGGCTTCTGCTCAACCTGTCAAACAGCAAAGGGACAACCCCCCCAAGCTCCTGCACTGCTCCAACCAGCTACCAGCTCTGAGAAAAACAGCTCAAAACCCTGACAACAACAGAATCAAACTCAGCATCTGCCACAGGTGCTGTGAAATCCATAACAGAGAGAGCAGGGAAGCCTACAGACCCCATCCTGTGCTGTGCAGGAGAAGCCAAGAGCTGAGCCTCACCAAACACCCTCAAAGGCATCAAGTTAAACCCTCTGCTGCTCCCCCAGGGTCGAGCACAGAGAGATGTGCTGGGGAACAGCAACCTGGTGTAGTGGGTTTGGGAATCCCCCCTCCAACCAAGCCACAGCAGCTCCCAGTGCTCAGGGTGGGCTAGGAAGCCCTCCCTGCAAGGGGCCAGCTCTTCAGCCTGCTTCAGAGGAGAGAAGGAAAGTGAGCAGGGAGGTCCCATCTGTCAGGAACTGGCACTGGGGAGGACACTCCAAGCAGTTTAAAAGACTTCCATGGAAGTCTCAGAAACCTTCCCTTGGCTGGTGAACTCACCAGGCTGGTTTCCCCAGGCTTCAGGTAGCCAAATTGCCTTCACACAAGCCATAATTGAGGAAAAACCTCTTTGAACCTCAAGGAGCTGCCCTAAGGAGCTCCCAAGGAGCTCTCCTCCAGGAGAGGTCTGTGGCCTGACTCCACAGGCAGTCTCAGAGGGAGGAGGCAGAGGCAGCCCTGAGGGACCAGTCCAGGCCCTGTTGCTGTCACCCCCAGGCAGAAGCAGCCTGGCCAGGACCTTCCCAAGACATATCTCATTGTGTTCCCAAGCCACCTCGAGCCAGTGTCTGCCCCAGCAGGCAGCTGCTGTTGGCACAGTCCAAGCTGCAGCTTAAATCCTTGAGCTCTCCTCTAACCAGACAGCTGAGACAGGTTCCTGCTGCCAGGCTGTGCTGCAACGAGCCTCCCATCCCAACGAGAGAAGAAACCTCCCTGAGGGTGGCAGAGCCTGGAGCAGGCTGCCCAGAGAGGTGGAAGGGTTCTCTCAAGGTCCCCCTGGAGGTGTTGCTGTGTGATCTGCTTTGGGTGACCCTGCTCTGGCCAAGGGGTTGGACTGGATGATCCTCAGAGGTGCTTCCAAGCCCTCCCACAGGGTGATCCACCACCTCTCCCTTCCCACTTCATGCTCTTTCCTGCCTTAGGCTAAGCCACCTCTCCCTCCCACAGCTTGTGCCGGCTGTGTCTCTGGGCACTGCTCTTGCTGCCCCTGGGAGCAGGTCACCAGGCAGAGGAGAGGCCACCTCTGGCCTTCCCAGTGCTGAGCAGAGCTGACGGGCAGATGCTGAGCAGAGCTGACGGGCAGATGCTGATCAGCAGAGCTGATTCCCCAGGGATCAGTGCTGGGCCCCATCCTCTTCAATGTCTTCATTGATGATCTGGCTGAGCGGATTGAGAGAGTCATCAGTAAATTTGAGGATGACACCAAGCTGGGAGCAGATGTTGGTCAGTCAGAGGGCAGAAGGGCTCTGCAGAGGGACCTTGCCAGGCTGGACAGATGGGCAGAGGCCAACAGGATGGCATTCAACAAGTCCAAGTGCCAGGGGCTGCACTTTGGCCACAGCAACCCCAGGCAGAGCTACAGGCTGGGGTCAGAGTGGCTGAGAGCTGCCAAACAGAGAGGGACCTGGGGGTGATGATTGACAGCCGCCTAAACATGAGCCAGCAGTGTGCCCAGGCAGCCAAGAAGGCCAATGGCATCCTGGCCTGCATCAGGAACAGTGTGGCCAGCAGGAGCAGGGAGGTCATTGTGCTCCTGGACTCTGCTTTGCTTAGGCCACACCTTGAGTCCTGTGTCCAGTTCTGGGCCCCTCAGTTTAAGAAGGACATTGAGACACTTGAAGGTGTCCAGAGAAGGGCAACAAGGCTGGGGAGAGGCCTTGAGCACAGCCCTGTGAGGAGAGGCTGAGGGAGCTGGGGTTGCTTAGCCTGCAGAAGAGGAGGATCAGGGGAGACGTCATTGCTCTCTACAACTACCTGAAGGGTGGTTGTAGCCAGGAAGGGGTTGGCCTCTTCTCCCAGGCAAGCAGCACCAGAACAAGAGGACACAGTCTCAAGCTGTGCCAGGGGAAGTTTAGGCTGGAGGTGAGGAGAAAGTTCTTCACCGAGAGAGTCATTCACCATTGGGATGTGCTGCCCGGGAGGTGGTGGAGTCACCGTCCCTGGAGGTGTTCAAGAGGGGACTGGATGTGGCACTTGGTGCCATGGTCTAGTCATGGGGTCTGTGGTGACAGGTTGGACTCGATGAGCTTCGAGGTCTCTTCCAACCTTAGTGATACTGTGACACTGTGATGCATTTGTTCCTCCTGTCCTCCAAGCCTCTCCCAGCTGCCCCTGCCGGCAGAGGTTTGCCTGGCTCCCATTCACAGCGCTGCTGAGGGGCAGTGGTTGCCGAGCTGCCCTGGCCCGGTTGAGCTCCCTCCTGAGCACCTGCTGCCTGCTCCCTGCTCAGCCCACCCAACACCTCCTCCTTGGCCCACTCACGTGTCACCTTCTCTTTTCCCAGGCTCTGTTAGCTCTGTTCTGCCCTTGTTCTAATCCTCCAACGTGCTTCAGCTCCCTCCCAGCCTGATGTTATCTGCTGATTTAATGAGAAAGCTGCCAGGCTCTTGATGAAAATGATCAAAAAGACTCAAGCACAGCCATAAGCCCTGGAGAGCCCCAGGGCAGCCACCTACCCCAGCTGGCAGCTCCCTGGGAACTGTATTTCAGCCAGCCTGATGTGGCCTCCTTACACCGTGTGTCACTGACTTGCCTCTGAGAGCGACACAGGCTCTCCAAAGCCCCCTAGAATCGATAGATGACACAGGATCACAGCTCACAGGATGTTAGGGGTTGGAAGGGACCTCTGCAGATCATCCAGTCCAACCCCTGCCAGAGCAGGAGCAGAGAATCCAGCACAGGTCACACAGGAACACATCCAGATGGGGCTGGAAAGGCTCCAGAGAAGGAGACTCCACAACCTCTCTGGGCAGCCTGCTCCAGGGCTCTGGGAGCCTCACAGGGAAGAAGTTCCTCCTCATGTTGAGCTGGAACCTCCTGTGCTGCAGTTTCCATCCCCTGCCCCTTGTCCTGTCACAGGGCACAAGTGAGCAGAGCCTGTCCCTGTCCCCTCCCCCTTCACCCCCAGCCCTCAGCTATTGATAGACATTGATCAGATCCCTCTCAGCCTTCTCCTCTCCAGACTAACCACCCCCAGGGCTCTCAGCCTCTCCTCCCCAGGCAGTGCTACAGTCCCTTCAGCATCCTTGGAGCCTCCCTTGGACTGTCCCCAGCAGATCCCTGTCCCTCCTGAGCTGGGGAGCCCAGAGCTGGATGCAAGATTCCAGGGGAAGTCTCACCAGGGCAGAGTAGAGGTGGAGGAGAACCTCCCTGGCTCTGCTGGGTACACTCCTCTGGGTGCACCCCAGGACCCCATTGGCCTTCTTGGCCCCCAGGGCACATCAACCTGCCCCACAGTACCCACAGGGGCTGCTGAGCTGCCACACCAGCAGAGGAGGTCTGCCTGGATTTGCTCCTGACAAAGCCCTGCCAGATGCTTCTCTGCTCTCTGTTACCCCCAGGGCTAACACACATGGTGCTCAGGCTGTGCTCTGAAGCCCCATGGAAGCAGAGAATCCTTTTGGTTGCCAGAGACCTTTAAGGTCACCAAGTCCAACCACTAATGAAGCACCTCCAGGTCACCACCAAGCCACAGCCCTCAGCACCACATCTCCACAGCTCTGAAAGCCCTCTGGGGATGGGGACTCCACCACTGCCCTGGGCAGCCTGGGCCAGGCCTTGGCAGCCCTCAGGGGGAAGAAATTGTTCCTCATATCCACCTGAACCTCCCCTGGTGCAGCTTGAGGCTATCTCTTGCCCTGTCACGTGTTCCTTGGGAGCAGAGCCCAGCCCCACCTGGCCCCAGCCTCCTCTCAGGGAGCTGCAGAGAGCAAAGAGGTCTCCCTCAGCCTCCTCTGCTCCAGGCTGAACACCCCCAGCTCCCTCAGCTGCTCCTCCCCAGCCCTCTTCTCCAGACCCTTCCCCAGCTCTGTTGCCCTTCTCTGGACCTGCTCCAGCCTCTCAATGTCCTTCTTGGAGTGAGGAGCCCAAAACTGAACCCAGGATTCCAGCTGTGGCCTCCCCAGTGCTGAGCCCAGTGGCACAATCCCTGCCCTGCTCCTGCTGCCCACACCACTGCTGCTCCAGGCCAGGCTGCTGGTGCCCTTCTTGCCCACCTGGGCACACTCTGGCTCATCTCCAGCCACAACTAAGAGGACCTCCAGGTCCTTTACCACCAGGCAGCTTTCCAGCCACCCTGCCCCAAGCCTGGAGTGTTCCAGAGGGCTCCCAGACTCCCAGTTTTGCTCAGTGCTTTCCTTGGGTGCATGCTGGAGCTCTGCAGTGACAGACACAAACATTCTGACTCACAGCTGGTGCAGACTGGCCAAGTGCTGTGCTGGGTCACACCAGATTCAGATCTGGCTTCTCAGGGTTCAAAGACAGGGAAGTCTTCTCCCCTGCTGGGAGGTATTCAAATAACACAGGCATTAGTGCTCCTCAGCTCATCCTGCAGAGAAGAGAGCTTTCCAACCAGGAGCCTCAGTCCTGCAGGAAGGTGAGGATCATTCAGGTTGGAAATGACCTCTAAGATCACCCAGTCCAACCTTCTACCCAATCCCTCCATGACCATTAGACTATGTCCTGAAGTGCCACCAGGACTGAACCAACCCTTCCAGGGGTGGGGACTCCACCACCTCCCTGGGCTGCCTGTGCCAGTGCCTGACCACTCTCCCAGCAAAGACATTTTTCCTGCTCTCCAACCTGAACCTGTCCTGGTGCAGCTTGAGGCCATTTCCTCTTTTCTTGTCATTAGTTACTTGGGAGAAGAGGCCAACAGCAGCCTCACTCCAACCTCCTTTCAGGGAGCTGTAGAGAGCTCCCTTCAGCCTCCTCTTCTCCAGGCTAAGCAACCCCAGCTCCCTCAGCCTCTCCTCACAATCCATGCTCCCCAAACCCTTCACCAGCCTCTAGGCTCTAAGGATGCTGCTTTGTGTCCTCCCCTGCATCTCTGTTCTCTTCTCTTTCTGCAGCCACCACTCAAGTGAGAGTGATGAGAGGAGACATCCGAGACTCTGCCCTGCTCCTCGCTGCCATGCAGGGGGTTCATGTGGTCATCCACACAGCTGCTCTGGTGGACTACAGGAGCACCAAACCCTTCTGGGAAATGAGAGCTGTCAACGTTGGGGGTAAGCTCTTTCAAGCAAGCAGTTCCTCTCAGCCTTAGATTCACACTCCCAGGAGTGCCCATAGAGAGTCACAGCATCAGCTGGAACACACCTCATGATCACCAGGTGCAACCCAGTACCTATCACCCAACACGTCCTGACAGCTGAACCTTGGCTCCATCCAAGCCTATTTTGAGCACTTCCAGGGATGGGGACTCCACCACCTCCCTGGGCAGCACATCCCAAGGGCCAATCTCTCTTGCTGGGAAGAACTTTCTCCTTACATCCAGCCTGAGCCTCCCCTGGCACAGCTGGAGACTGTGTCCTCTTGTTCTGGTGCTGCTTGCCTGGGAGAAGAGACCAACCCCCACCTGGCTACAACCTCCCTTCAGGGAGTTGGAGGGAGCAAAAAGGTCTCCCCTGAGCCTCCTCTTCTCCAGGCTAAGCAACCCCAGCTCCCTCAGCCTCTCCTCACAGGGCTGTGCTCAAGGCCTCTCCCCAGCTTTCTTGCCCTTCTCTGGACACCTTCCAGCAGCTCAACATCTTTAGTAACCTGAGGAGCCCAGAACTGGACACAGGACTCAAGGTGTGGCCTAACCAGTGCTGAGCACAGGGCAGAATGACTTCCCTGCTCCTGCTGGCCACACTGTTCCTGATGCAGGCCAGGATGCCACTGGCCTTCTTGGCCACCTGAGCACACTGCTGGCTCCTATTCAGCTGCTGTCCACCACTCCCCCCAGGTCCCTTTCTGCCTGGCTGCTCTCAGCCACTCTGACCCCAGCCTGTAGCACTGCCTGGGGTCAATGCACAGGAACACATCCAGATGGGTTTTGAGAGTCTCCAGAGAAGCAAACCCTGCAGCCTCTCTGGGCAGCCTGCTCCAGTGTCCATCAGCCTCAGCACACTCCCCAGTACAAGACCATACCAGCATAACTGCATCCATGCTTCAAGGGAAACCTTCTGTGTTCTAGCTTGTGCCAGCTGTCCCTTCTCCTCTCTCTGTCCTCAGCTGAAAAGGGCCCAGCCCTATCCTCATGACCTCCACCCTTTAGATATTGATGCCCTCTCACTCTGCTCTTCTCCAGGCTGAAGAGCCCCAGGCCTCTCAGCCTCTCCTCCTAAAAGAGATGCTCCACTTAGCTTCCACTAATGGCACTGAGGTGGTTCAGAGCAAGCTGACAGATGTACAGGACTGCTGAGCATGGGCCAAGGACAGCAAGGAAAAGTTAACCTCATTCTAGACAGCGTATAGTGTGCCAGAGACTTCCAGGGGGAAATGCTCTCCAATATCCCTTTTAGGGTGAGTGGTGGGATTGTGAGCTCTAGGTGAGCAATTGGACTTGGTGCACTGCAAAGCTCTCTTCCAATCCCAACACTTCCATGATTCCATAATCCCAGGATCCCAGCACTGTGGGGCTGGATGGGACCTCTGGAGCTCACCCAGTCCAACCCCTGCTCCAGCAGGGCACCCACAGCAGCTTGCCCAGGAGCACAATGGCCAAGGGGGCTGGAAGCTCTCCACACAAGGACAGATGCCACAGCCTCTCTGGACAGCCTGCTCCAGGCCTCCAGCACCCTCAAAACCCCACCAGCAGCAGAGCAGAGCAGCTGAACTGCACCAAGGATGGGATTTTGATCACAGACAGAGCTCACAACTGCTACCTACCTCCAAGCCCCACACTACTGAGAGCTCCACAGGGCTTTCTTCCTATCTCCAAGAGCTGGCTTCCTGTTGGGTATGAAGTCTGCTTAGAGCATGTTTGTTCATAAATGTGGGGAACAAGCAGAGGAGATCCAAACACTGAGTCCCCCATGAGGGCAGCGCTGCCAGCAGCACCTGGGGCTGTTGGCTGCCCACAGAGTTGTTAAGCACAAGGAAGGACATTCAGATGTACTTTTGTCTCTCTCTCTTTCAAACCCAATTATGCTCAGGGCTTCTGCTATTTGCTGATACATTCAAGGACAGCATTTGAATTCCACCCTTCCTTTCACTGCTGGAGATGTTTTCAAACCCAGATGCTTTTAAGAGCCTGCCCTGTGTGTGTGCACTGAGGACGCTCAGGGCCCCGCGGCTCCTGCTGCCTCCTAATGGCTTTGAGACTCTTCCTCCTTTTCTGCTTGCTAGGAGCAAGGTACTGCAGTGAGGAGAGGCTCAGGCAGACAGCAAGGAACACTGAGAACTGCCCTAAGCAGCAAACCAAACCTTGGATTTGGGAGTGCTGGGGAGGAGAAGCTCAGCAGGAGCCAGCAGGGAGCACTTGCAGCCCAGAGAGCCAAGCAGAGCCTGGGCTGCAGCCAGAGAAGTGTGGCCAGCAGGGCCAGGGAGGGGATTGTGCCCCTCTGCTCCACTCTGCTGAGACCACAGCTGCAGCTCTGGGTCCAGTTCTGGAGCCTCTGTGCCAGGAAGGATCTGGAGGGGCTGGAAGGTGTCCAGAGAAGGGCCCCGAGGAGGAGCAGAGGGCTGGAGCTGCTCTGCTGTGAGGACAGACTGAGGGAGTTGGGGTTGTGCAGGCTGGAGAGAAGGCTCTGAGGAGACCTAATTGTGGCCTTCCAGTACCTGAAGGGGGCTGCAAGCAAGCTGGGGAGGGACTTGTGAGGGTGTCAGGGAGGTACTGGGGGGATGGAACAAAGCTAGAAATGGGTAGATTCAGGCTGGATGTGAGGAAGAAGTTGTTGCCCATGAGGGTGGTGAGAGCCTGGCACAGGCTGCCCAGGGAGGTGGTGGAAGCCTCCTGCCTGGAGGTGTTTGCAGCCAGGCTGGATGTGGCTGTGAGCAACCTGCTGCAGTGTGAGGTGTCCCTGCCCATGGCAGGGGGTGGAACTGGGTGGTCCTTGAGGTTCCTTCCAACCCTGACAGCTCTGTGACTCTATGAAGCCTCTTGCATATCATAGAGTCATAGAAGACCAGGTTGAAAGGGTCCTCAAGGGTCATCTGACCCAACCATTCTGGGTAACAGTGGAGTTGAAATGAGCTGGCCCAGCACCCAGCTCAGTCTTCAAAATGTCCACTTCATAGACTCACAGATGGCATTGGGTTGGAAGGGACCCTCAAAACCCATCTTCTCTAAGCCCCCTGCAGGCAGCAGGGACATCTCCATCTGGATCAGACTGCCCAGGGCCACATCAAGTGTGATCTTGAGTGTCTCCAGGACTGGGTCCTCAACCACCTCCCTGGGCAGCCTGCTCCAGGGTCTCCCCAGCCTCACTGTGAGGAGCTTCCTCCTGGTGTCCAACCTAACTCTGCCCTGCTCTGGTTTCAAACCATTACCCCTCATCCTATCACTAGAAACCCTTCTCAGCAGTCCTTCCCCAGCTTTCCTGTAGGTGTTTGTGACACTCCCAGCACCCACACATGCCAGGCTTTGTCCAGCATGGATGGTGACCAAGTGTCCCTTTGAGCGGCGCAGTCTGAGGTGTCTCAACAGCAGCCTTGTTTTCAGACAGACTGTGCTGCCTGCCTGCCTGCCCTTGAATGGCTTCATGCAGACCCCCCTGAGATGGGGCTGCTGCCCTCACTAGAGCTTTCTGACACCCACCTGGTGGATGTGGGGCAGGCTGTGGATGGAGTCTGCCTGGACTTCAGCAAGGCCTTTGACACCATCCCCCACAGCCAACTCCTGGCCAAGCTGTCAGCCCCTGGCTTGCACAGCAGCACTCTGAGCTGGGTTAGGAACTGGCTGGAGGCTGAGCCAGAGAGTGGTGGTGAATGGTGCCACAGCCAGCTGGCAGCCAGGCACCAGTGGTGTGCCCCAGGGATCAGTGCTGGGCCCCATCCTGTTCAGTATCTTCCTTGATGATCTGGATGAGGGCATTGAGTCCATCATCAGTAAGTTTGCAGCTGACACCAAGCTGGGGGCAGGAGTTGATCTGCTGGAGGGCAGAGAGGCTTTGCAGAGGAACCTCGACAGGCTGGACAGATGGGCAGAGGCCAAGGGCAGGAGATTGAACACATCCCAGTGCCAGGTGCTGCACATTGGCCACAGCAACCCCAGGCAGTGCTACAGGCTGGGGGCAGAGTGGCTGAGAGCAGCCAGGCAGAGAGGGACCTGGGGGTGCTGGTCGATGGGAGGCTGAACAGGAGCCAGCAGTGTGCCCAGGGGGCCAAGAAGGCCAATGGCATCCTGGCCTGCATCAGGAAGAGTGTGGCCAGCAGGAGCAGGGAGGTCATTCTGCCCCTGTACACTGCACTGGTTAGGTCACACCTTGAGTCCTGTGTCCAGTTCTGGGCTCCTCAGGTTAGGAAAGATGTTGAGCTGCTGGAAGGTGTCCAGAGAAGGGCAACAAGGCTGGGGAGGGGTCTGGAGCACAGCCCTGTGAGGAGAGGCTGAGGGAGCTGGGGTTGCTTAGCCTGGAGAAGAGGAGGCTCAGGGAGACCTTATTGCTCTCCCCAACTCCCTGAAGGGAGGTTGTAGCCAGGCAGAGGTTGGTCTCTTCTCCCAGGCAGCCAGTACCAGAACAAGAAGACACAGTCTCAGGCTGTGCCAGGGCAGGTTTAGGCTGGAGGTTAGGAAGAAGCTCTACGCAGAGAGAGTGATTGCCCATTGGAATGTGCTGCCCAGGGAGGTGGTGGAGTCACCTTCATTGGAGGTGTTCAGGAGGAGGCTTGCTGGGGTGCTTGGTGCCATGGGTTAGTTGTTTAGGTGGGTTGGATTGGTTGATGGGTTGGATGTGATGATCTTGAAGCTCTCTTCCAACCCGGTGTATTGCATTGTATTGTATTGCATTGTATTAACAATTTCCATTGAGATCACAGCAGGTCAAAGACCCAAAGTGAATTGTGGCTGATACCTGCGGCAGGCTCTGTACACGGGGTCAGGAGAGTTCAGGTCTGCAATCCTCTGGTTGCCTCCTCTGGCAGCACAGAAATACATCCAACGACTGCCTGAAGGCCAACAATTTGTGGCCAAATTGGATGATGCCTTTCCAAAAGCCTGGTTGCCCAGAACGAAGGGCTGGGAGTTCCTGGGCCAGCTGCCCTGTCCTCCAGCAAGCCAGAGCCCTGCTGGGAGGCATTAGTGTGGCTGTGGCTAATTACCACTTCTGCCCCAAATTTACATCTTCTGCTTTGATCCTCTCCTCTGTTTCAACCACTGCTTGCCCATTCCTGTTGCAGCCTGCTTGGGTAGCCTGAAGGAGAGCCCTCCCCTACAAGAACTATTTTTTCCATCCAGTCACTTAAAGACTTTTTAATCTGCTTTTGTGTTATGCTGAATGGATTGGAACTCAGCTGTTCCCAGCAGTGCTCCACCACAGGGCTGCTCGGTAAGCTTTACATATTGTGATAGGCTCCTGGAGAAATCAATTGATTCTTTCCCACCAGTTCTTCCCATTGATTCCTACCCTCTGAAATGATCCTAAGCTCCAGGGTTTCCCTGATGATTTCAGGTTGTGCCTGTAACAGCAGAGGGAACAAGCACAAGGTCTGGAGCAAAGCTAAAAGGCAAAGGCTGTTTGTTAGCCAGCTGTAAATGATCTGGAGATTTCCAGAACCCAACCCTGTGAGCAGCTTCCTTTATCATTTGCCTCATCAGAGTGAAGGTCCTCAGTGTGCAGCCATGGTTAGCATAGAGGCACAGAATAATTAAGGTTGGGAAAGATGATGGAGCCCAGCTGTAACCCCACTGCCATGAGCACTAAACCACATTATAGGTTCATAGGATCACAGAATCATTAAGGTTGGAAAAGGCCTCCAAGATCATCCATAGGATCATCAACCTGACACCACCATGGCCACCAAACCATGGCCCCAGGTGCCGTGGCCACACATTTCTGGAACACCTCCAGGGTGGGGACTCCACCACCTCCCTGGGCAGCATCAAAGAAATTTTCCCTAATCTCCAGGCTAAGCCTCCCCTGGCACAGTTCCAGGCCATTTCCTCTCCTCCCATCACCTGAGACTAGGAAGAAGAGACCAACCCCCACTCCACTACAACCTCTTTTCAAGTAGCTGTAGAGAGCAGTGAGGTCTCCCTTCAGCCTCCTCCAACTCCTCCAGTTCCTTCAGCCTTTCCTCACCCTAAGTACCACATCTGCTGTCAGCCCCTGGCTTGGACAGCAGCACTCTGAGCTGGGTTAGGAACCAGCTGGAGGGCTGACCCCAGAGAGTGGTGGTGAATGGTGTATTGTATTGTATTGTATTGTATTGTATTGTATTGTATTGTATTGTATTGTATTGCATTGTATTGTATTGTATTGTAAAGAGCCTGTTGCAGTGGTTTCACCCCTGTGTCATCCTGTAGAGCAATGGATGCAACTAACCACTGCCCCTTGGCCAGGAGGTTGCACTTCACCATCTGACAGTCTGCTCATGAGTTCAAGCAGAGTTGGGACATGTGGAGCTTTGCTCTACAGAGCTGTCAGCTTCCTTCTTATTAGCAACCATTGGGTCTAAGTCAGTTGTCAGTAGCCACAGGGGTGAAGCCACCTCCATAGCTATAGCTCTGGCTGCTGCTCCCGTGCTATGAACCACCCAGCCCTGTGCAAACAGACCTGAGGAGAAATGTCTGCCCAGAAAGGGTCCTCAGGCATTGGCCCAGGCAGGTGGTGGAGTCCCTGGAGGGGTTTAAAAGCTGTGTGGATGTGGTGCTGAGGGCTGAGGTTTGGTGGCAGTGGCTTAGTAGCAGTGATGGCACTGTGAGCTCTGGGTGAGGAGCTGAGCTTGGTGATCCCAAAGCTCTCTTCCAGCCTCAGCAGCTCTCTGTGTCTGTCTCTCTAACTGCAGCCTTGTCCTGAGCTTTTACATCTTTTCAACCACAAACCAGATGGATCTGCTCCAAGCCAGAATCCCCAGCCTGGGGATCACTCTGGCTTTGCACAGCAGGAACCAAGCAAAGGAGACTCATGTTTGTCCTTCCCCACCTGCCCCACAGGTACTGAAAATGTGCTAAGGGCCTGCTGTGCCCTGAACATCCCCTATGTTGTCTACACCAGCTCCATCGCTGCAGTGGGACCCAACTCTTCATGTGAGCCCATGTTCAGGTGAGCCTGAGCAGACCTGCTCCACCACTCCCTGCTTAGACAGAGGGGAAATGGCAACCAGCTGGGGCTTTGGCTGGGGCTTTGTGGTGGGCTGCAATTTCCCCCAGCATTAACTTTAGCCAGACTAACCCAGTGAGGAGCAAATGAAGCTGTGTGTACCAGCAAGATCTACACTCTACAGTGCAATGCAGTGAATGTGTACCAAATACACAACGGAATGGAATGGAATGGAATGGAATGGAATGGAATGGAATGGAATGAATGAATGGAATGGAATGGAATGGAATGGAATGAACCAGGTTGGAAAAGACCTTTAAGATCATCAAGTCCAACCTATCACCCAACACCATCTGAGCAACTAAACTATGGCACCAAGAGCCTCATCCAGGCTCTTCCTAAACACCTCCAGGCATGGTGACTCCACCACCTCCCTGGGCAGCACATCCCAAGGGCCAATCTCTCTTGCTGGGAAGAACTTCTTCCTAACATCCAGCCTAAACCTCCCCTGGCACAGCTTGAGACTGTGTCCTCTTGTTCTGGTGCTGGGTGCCTGGGAGAAGAGACCAACCCCCACCTGGCTACAACCTCCCTTCAGGGAGTTGTGGAGAGCAAGAAGGTCTCCCTGAGCCTCCTCTTCTCCAGGCTAAGCAACCCCAGCTGCCTCCTCACTGTGCTCCAGACCCCTCCCCAGCTTTCTTGCCCTTCTCTGGACACCTTCAAGTCTCTCAATGTCCTTCTTAAATTGAGGAGCCCAGAACTGGCCACAGGACTCAAGGTGTGGCCTCAGCAGTGCTGAGCACAGGGCAGAATGACCTCCCTGCTCCTGCTGGCCACACTCTTCCTGATGCAGGCCAGGATGCCATTGGCCTTCTTGGCCGCCTGGGCACACTGCTGCCTCCTGTTCAGCTGCTGTCACCCACTCCCCCAGGTCCCTTTCTGCCTGGCTGCTCTCAGCCACTCTGCCCCCAGCCTGAGGCACTGCCTGGGGTTGCTGTGGCCAATGTGTAGCAGCCAACATCATACAGATATTTACAATTAGCAACTAACACAGAAACACCTCTGCTCCAAATGAGACTGCTTGAGGAGGGCAGATTGAGACTGGAGATGAGGAAGAAATTCTTTGCAGTGAGGCTGGGGAGACTCTGGCACAGGCTGCCCAGGGAGGCTGTGGCTGTCTCCTGCCTGGAGGTGTTCAAGACCAGGCTGGATGAGGCCTTGAGCTGCCTGTGCTGGTGGGAGGTGTCCCTGCCCTTGGCAGGGGCTTGGAACCGGATGATGTTTAAGGTCCCTTCCAGCCCAACCCATGCTGTGACTGTATTACCACACAGCTCAGTGATGCACAGGTGATGAAGCTTTCCCCTTCCTCCTCATCTCCCCCAATCTCTTCTACTCCTCTTCCTCACAGTCCAGCATCCTCCTTGCCTTTTTTTTCCTCCTCTGTCCCCTTTCTCCATCTTTCCTTTTTGATGCTTGGGAAGTGAGACAGACAAAGCCTGACTGGCGTCTGGAGGGGCGATGTGTGCAGGGGAAATGCTCACACCTCAGCATCCCAGGAGAACAGGAAAGGCCTCTGCGGTGCCAGCGCCCCCGAGGCAGCCCCTGCCGGGATGCCTGCTGACAGCGCTGCTCCAGCCTCGTTGCCCCAGGCTCAGGTGGGCTTGGGAAGCAGCAGGAGCATTATGCTGAGCTCTTGGTTAGCACCAGGCTTCAGCAGGGGTGGGGGAAGGCGAGCAGAGGCAGAGCTCACAGCCCAGGAGCAGCAGGCAGCTCTGGCCCTCGGTGCTGCTGCTGCTTTCTGGAAGCTTTGTGAGGCAAAAAATGAATTTGGATTGAAAGGGGAAAAAAAAAATCCCTAAAGGGCAGCTAATTACAACCAGAATTTCTAGACAAGGCCCCAGATTGTCTTGGGCCTCACCTGGGCTTGCAGCAGGCCCTATGCAGTCAAGCTTATTTATGGCTGCTTGGCTGCTTTGCCCCTTGCTCATCACCTGGAAACACAGAAGCACAGGGGAGAGAGTTTGGTGCTGAAGGCCCTGGGTGTGTGAGGAGGCTGCCAGCATTTCTGCTACCCCTGGGGTGTTTCTGCTGCTCCTGAGGCATGACCAGGGGCTGGCAGCCCTGCCATGGGAAGAAAGGCTGAGAGCTGGGCTTGTTCAGCCTTGAGAAGAGAAGGCTTAAGGGAGACCTTATTACCATGGACCAGCACATAAAGGGTAGCTACCAGGAGGCTGGAGACTCCCTTTTGACACGGAGTGCCAAGTTAAAACAAGAGGTGATGGGGACAGGATACTGCTGGGGAGGTCCCAGTTGGACTGCAGGAGAAGATGTTTCCTCCTGAGAACAGTCAGAGACTGAATCATCTCCCAAGGGAAGTGGTGGATCAGTTTGAAGCCTCAGCTGGGCAGGGTGCTGTGCCAGTTCACTTCCACTGTGCTCTGCTGGACTGGTTGATCCCTGAGGTCCCTTCTGAGCTGGCACTCTGTGACTGTGTGATTTCTGCTGCTCCTGATGCATTGCTGTTGCTGTAGCACACATGGAAGAGCCTGACCTCAGCTGGGATAGCTGCCACACATGAGCCCAGCCTGCCAAGCAGGCCAGAGAAAGGCAGCAGCACCATCCATGCCTTATGCATGGAGACCTGAGCAGGAAGAGTGAGTGAGTTGTCCAAGCTCAGAGCTTGCTCTCCCAGCATCTCCCAGTCCCCTCAGCTGCAGATCTGCTGCATGAACTCATCACAGGCCACTTGCTCCTTCCAAGAGCTGCAACCAAGCCCCATCTGCACCAAAGCAAGGTACTTCCTCACACCTGGCAGTCTGGTGTTTGTCCAGGGTGAAACTCAGGCAGACCTGGGGGTCCTACTGGATGGAGGTTGACCACAAGCCAGCAATGTGCTCCTGTGGCCAGGAAGGCCAAGGGCAGCCTGGGGTGGATTAGAAGAGCTGTGGTTAGCAGGTTGAGAGAGGGTCTCCTCCCTCTCTGCTCTGCCCTGGTGAGGCTGCACCTGGAATATTGTGTCCAGGTCTGGGCCCTTCAGCTCAAGAAGGACCTCAGGGAACTGCCTGAGAGAGTCTAGCACAGAGCCACAAAGATGCTGCAGGCAGTGGAAGATCTTCCTGATGAGGAGAGCCTGAGGGAGCTGAGGGCTCTGGGGCTTGGAGAGGAGGAGCCTGAGGTGAGCTCATTCATGTTGCTAAAGCTGTGCAGGGTGATGCCCAGAGGCTGGGGCCAGGCTCTGCTGGGGGATGCCCAATGCCAGCACAAGGGGCAGTGGTGGGAGCTGAGGCAGAGGAAGTGCCATGGGAACAGGAGGAGGAATTTTTCCCTGTGAGGTGCCAGAGCCCTGGAGCAGGCTGCCCAGGGGGGCTGTGGAGTCTCCTTCCCTGGAGATATTCACAACCTGCCTGGATGTGTTCCTGTGTGAGCTGCTCCAGGTGACCCTGCTCTGGCAGGGGGTTGGACTGGATGAGCTTTGGAGGTCCCTTCCAGCCTTCACATTCTGTGTTCCTGTGAATTCTCTACAAGAGCAAAACAGTAAATGTGGAAGTGTGAAGAAAGTCTCCTGCAACACAGAGGGCTGGAGAGCCTGCCCATGGCACCCTGGCAGAGGAAGAGCAAGTGGCCACAGAGGACTCATGGCTGGTCCCTCCCAGTGCTTCAAACAAGATTCCCTCACTCCCCAGCTCCTGCTGTGCCCACTGGATCTGCTTGACTGAACCCCACAATGGACTAATGTTGGTGCAGAACAACTGGGACAAACCAGCAGTGCCCTGGTGGGGAGCAGAGCTGATTTCTCTTTGGAATTACTTCAGGACCAGTGCGGCCAGTTGCATCTTTGGTCCCATGAGATTTCCTCCTTACAGCTCTAAGTTAGGAAGCTGAGGAGCAGGTTGTCTTCTGGGGTGGCAAACAAGTGCCCAGCACAGACATGAGCCCTGCTTGCCCTTCACTGTGGGTCTACCACAATTCTGGGTTCTGCACATTGGCCACAGCAACCCCAGGCAGTGCCTCAGGCTGGGGGCAGAGTGGCTGAGAGCAGCCAGGCAGAGAGGGACCTGGGGGGAGTGTGTGACAGCAGTGGAACAGGAGCCAGCAGTGTGCCCAGGGGCCAAGAGGGCCAAGGGCATCCTGGCCTGCATCAGGAACAGTGTGGCCAGCAGGAGCAGGGAGGTCATTCTGCCCCTGTACACTGCACTGCTGAGGCCACACCTTGAGTCCTGTGTCCAGTTCTGGGCCCCTCAGTTTAGGAAAGATGTTGAGCTGCTGGAAGGTGTCCAGAGAAGGGCAAGAAAGCTGGGGAGGGGTCTGGAGCACAGCCCTGTGAGGAGAGGCTGAGGGAGCTGGGGTTGCTTAGCCTGGAGAAGAGGAGGCTCAGGGGAGACCTTCTTGCTCTCTCCAACTCCCTGCAGGGAGATTGTAGCCAGGTGGGGGTTGGTCTCTTCTCCCAGGCAAGCAGCACCAGAACAAGAGGACACAGTCTCAAGCTGTGCCAGGGAGGTTTAGGCTGGAGGTGAGGAGAAAGTTCTACACAGAGAGAGTGATTGCCCATTGGGATGTGCTGCCCAGGGAGGTGGTGGATTCCCCATCACTGGAGGTGTTCAGGGGGAGACTTGATGGGGTGCTTGGTGCTATGGGTTAGCTGATGAGATGGTGTTGGATGATAGGTTGGACACGATGATCCTGAAGGTCTCTTCCAATCTGGTCTATTCTATGCTATTCTATTCTACTACCTGTCCTTGTGCCAATATTACCACTTTGCTCTTCCCCTTGACTGTAACTTGCTAGAGATGAAGGAGCAGCTCCAGCACAAAGCTGCTGCCTGCATTTCTTCCAGCTCACAGGCAGCTCTAGCACAGCACCAGCAAAGGTCTCCCAACTCTAATCAGTTCTGTGAGAAAATTATGCAGCAGCTTCTCCTTTTGGTTTATGGCTCATGAGAGCCTTGTCTGTCCCTCCAATGGAGAAAAGGAAGCAGGACTGCTCTCATTGCACCAGGTGTGGCCAGCAGGGTGAGGGAAGTGATTCTTTCTCTCTGAACTGCCCTGGAGACCCCACCTGGAGCTCTGTGTCCAGTTCTGAAGCCTCTGTGCCAGGAAGGATCTGGAGGTGCAGGAAGGTGTCCAGAGAAGGGCCACGAGGAGGAGCAGAGGGCTGGAGCTGCTCTGCTGTGAGGACAGACTGAGGGAGTTGGGGTTGTGCAGGCTGGAGAGGAGAAGGCTCTGAGGAGACCTCACTGTGGCCTTCCAGTTTTTGAAGGGGGCTCCAAGAAAGCTGGGGAGGGACTTTTGAGGGTGTCAGGGAGGTACTGGGGGGATGGAACAAAGCTAGAAATGGGTAGATTCAGGCTGGATGTGAGGAAGAAGTTGTTGCCCAGGAGGGTGGTGAGAGCCTGGCACAGGTTGCCCAGGGAGGAGGTGGCAGCCTCCTGCCTGGAGGTGTTTGCAGCCAGGCTGGAGGTGGCTGTGAGCAACCTGCTGCGGTGTGAGGTGTCCCTGCCCATGGCAGGGGGTGGAACTGGCTGAGCCTTGAGGTCCCTTCCAGCCCTGACAGCTCTGTGGTTCTATCATTTTGCTGCTCTCCATCTTCTTGTGCTCTTTCCACCTTGTTCAGCCACCTGTGAGTTGCTTATAAAGGTGACTCCACTGCCTTCTCACGTGCCTACCATGACCCTTAAGGTCATCAAGTCCAACCATTAACCCAGGCACTGCTGGGTCACCATCTGCTTCAATCACACTGTTAGGCAAAACCAAATCCAGTCCTCAAGAGCCAAGCCACTCCTGCAAACCCTCATGAAACTTGCCTGTGAACACCTAGATCCACTTGGCATTCCTGAGGCCTTGTTTCTGCCCAACTGCAGCACAGAGCTCAGGTTTCTACAACTCACAGCCAGAGGAAGGGCCTGATGAGCAGAGACTGAAGAGTAATCCATCTAAGGATGGGATCATGGCCCTGGATTGGGCTCTGGTGATGACACCTGAAATCTTGGGTTCAGTTTTGGGCTCCTCACTCCCAGAAAGACACTGAAGGGCTGGAGCAGGTCCAGAGAAGGGCAAGGAAGCTGGGGAAGGATCTGGAGAATAGGGCTGGGGAGGAGCAGCTGAGGGAGCTGGGGGTGTTCAGCCTGGAGAAGAGGAGGCTGAGGGAGACCTCATTGCTCTCTGCAGCTCCCTGAGAGGAGGCTGGAGCCAGGTGGGGGCTGGGCTCTGCTCCCAAGGAACAAGGGACAGGATAAGAAGAAACAGCCTCAAGGTGTTCCAGAGGAGGTTTGGGTTGGACATTAGAAGAAATTTCTTCATTTAAAGGGTTCTCAAACACTGGAACAGACATTTGCAGGCACGGCTCTTGCAGGCAGGGGCACTTGCAGGCAGGGCACTTGCAGGCACGGCACTTGCAGGCAGGGCACTTGCAGGCAGGGCACTTGCAGGCACGGCACTTGCAGGCAGGGCACTTGCAGGCACGGCACTTGCAGGCAGGGCACTTGCAGGCAGGGCACTTGCAGGCAGGGCACTTTGCAGGCAGGGCACTTGCAGGCAGGGCACTTGCAGGCAGGGCACTTGCAGGCAGGGCACTTGCAGGCAGGGCACTTGCAGGCAGGGCACTTGCAGGCAGGGCACTTGCAGGCAGGGCACTTGCAGGCAGGGATCTTGGGCAGGGATCTTGCAGGCAGGGCACTTGCAGGCAGGGCATCTTGCAGGCAGGGCACTTGCAGGCAGGGCACTTGCAGGCAGGGCACTTGCAGGCAGGGCACTTGCAGGCACGGCACTTGCAGGCAGGGCACTTGCAGGCACGGCACTTGCAGGCAGGGCACTTGCAGGCACGGCACTTGCAGGCAGGGCACTTGCAGGCAGGGCACTTGCAGGCACGGCACTTGCAGGCAGGGCACTTGCAGGCACGGCACTTGCAGGCACGGCACTTGCAGGCACACGGCACTTGCAGGCACGGCACTTGCAGGCAGGGCACTTGCAGGCACAGGCACTTGCAGGCACGGCACTTGCAGGCACGGCACTTGCAGGCAGGGCACATGCAGGCAGGGCACTTGCAGGCAGGGCACTTGCAGGCACGGCACTTGCAGGCAGGGCACTTGCAGGCAGGGCACTTGCAGGCACGGCACTTGCAGGCACGGCACTTGCAGGCAGGGCACTTGCAGGCAGGGCACTTGCAGGCAGGGCACTTGCAGGCAGGGCACTTGCAGGCAGGGCACTTGCAGGCAGGGCACTTGCAGGCACGGCACTTGCAGGCAGGGCACTTGCAGGCACGGCACTTGCAGGCACGGCACTTGCAGGCACGGCACTTGAAGGCACGGCACTTGCAGGCAGGGCACTTGCAGGCACAGCACTTGCAGGCACGGCACTTGCAGGCACGGCACTTGCAGGCAGGGCACTTGCAGGCAGGGCACTTGCAAGCAGGGCACTTGCAGGCAGGGATCTTGCAGGCAGGGATCTTGCAGGCAGGGCACTTGCAGGCAGGGATCTTGCAGGCAGGGCACTTGCAGGCAGGGCACTTGCAGGCAGGGCACTTGCAGGCACGGCACTTGCAGGCACGGGCACTTGCAGGCAGGGCACTCACTTGCAGGCAGGGCACTTGCAGGCACGGCTTTTGCAGGCAGGGCACTTGCAGGCAGGGCACTTGCAGGCACAGCACTTGCATGCAGCGCATTGCAGGCACGGCTCTTGCAGGCACGGCTCTTGCAGGCACGGCTCTTGCAGGCAGGGTACTTGCAGCACGGCACTTGCAGGCAGGGTACTTGCAGCACGGCACTTGCAGGCAGGACTCTTGCAAGCACGGCACTTGCAGGCAGAGCACTTGCAGGCACGGCACTTGCAGGCATGGCACTTGCAGGCAGGGCTCTTGCAGGCAGGGCACTTGCAGGCAGGGATCTTGCAGGCAGGGCACTTGCAGGCAGGGCACTTGCAGGCAGGGCACTTGCAGGCACGGCACTTGCAGGCACGGCACTTGCAGCCAGGCAGGCACTTGCAGGCAGGGCATTGCAGGCACGGCTTTTGCAGGCAGGGCACTTGCAGGCAGGGCTTTGCAGGCACAGCACTTGCATGCAGCGCATTGCAGGCAGGCTCTTGCAGGCACTCTTGCAGGCACGGCACTTGCAGGCAGGGCACTTGCAGGCAGGGCACTTGCAGGCAGGGCTCTTGCAGGCACGGCACTTGCAGGCAGAGCACTTGCTTGCAGGCACTTGGCACTTGCAGGCACGGCACTTGCAGGCAGGGCTCTTGCAGGCAGGGCACTTGCAGGCACGGCACTTGCAGGCACGGCACTTGCAGGCAGGGCACTTGCAGGCACGGCACTTGCAGGCAGGGCTTGCAGGCAGGGCACTTGCAGGCATGGCACTTGCAGGCAGGGCACTTGCAGGCACGGCACTTGCAGGCAGGGCACTTGCAGGCAGGGCACTTGCAGGCACGGCTCTTGCAGGAAAGGCACTTCCAGGCAGGGCACTTGCAGGCAGGGCACTTGCAGGCAGGGCACTTGCAGGCACGGCACTTGCAGGCAGGGCACTTGCAGGCAGGGCACTTGCAGGCAGGCTCTTGCAGGCACGGCACTTGCAGGCAGGGCACTTGCAGGCACGGCTCTTGCAGGCAGGGCACTTGCAGGCAGGGCACTTGCAGGCACGGCACTTGCAGGCAGGGCACTTGCAGGCAGGGCACTTGCAGGCAGGGCACTTGCAGGCACTTGCAGGCAGGGCACTTGCAGGCAGGGCTCTTGCAGGCACGGCACTTGCAGGCACGGCACTTGCAGGCACGGCACTTGCAGGCAGGGCACTTGCACTTGCATGCAGCGCATTGCAGGCACGGCACTTGCAGGCACGGCTCTTGCAGGCAGGGCACTTGCAGGGCACTTGCAGGCAGGGCTTTGCAGGCACGGCACTTGCAGGCACGGCACTTGCAGGCAGGGCACTTGCAGGCAGGGCACTTGCAGGCAGGGCACTTGCAGGCAGGGCACTTGCAGGCAGGGCACTTGCAGGCAGGGCACTTGCAGGCAGGGCACTTGCAGGCAGGGCACTTGCAGGCACTTGCAGGCACTTGCAGGCAGGGCACTTGCAGGCACGGCACTTGCACTTTGCAGGCAGGGCACTTGCAGGCAGGGCACTTGCAGGCAGGGCACTTGCAGGCAGGGCACTTGCAGGCAGGGCACTTGCAGGCAGGGCACTTGCAGGCAGGGCACTTGCAGGCAGGGCACTTGCAGGCAGGGCACTTGCAGGCAGGCACGGCACTTGCAGGCAGGGCACTTGCAGGCACGGCACTTGCAGGCACGGCACTTGCAGGCACGGCACTTGCAGGCAGGGCACTTGCAGGCACGGCAGGCACTTGCAGGCAGGGCACTTGCAGGCAGGGCACTTGCAGGCACGGCACTTGGGCAGGGCACTTGCAGGCAGGGCTCTTGCAGGCAGGGCACTTGCAGGCAGGGCACTTGCAGGCAGGGCACTTGCAGGCACGGCACTTGCAGGCAGGGCACTTGCAGGCAGGGCACTTGCAGGCAGGGCACTTGCAGGCACGGCACTTGCAGGCAGGGCACTTGCAGGCAGGGCACTTGCAGGCACTTGCAGGCAGGGCACTTGCAGGCAGGGCACTTGCAGGCAGGGCACTTGCAGGCAGGGCACTTGCAGGCAGGGCACTTGCAGGCAGGGCACTTGCAGGCAGGGCACTTGCAGGCACGGCACTTGCAGGCAGGGCTCTTGGCACTTGCAGGCAGGGCACTTGCAGGCAGGGCTCTTGCAGGCACGGCACTTGCAGGCAGGGCTTTGCAGGCAGGGCACTTGCAGGCAGCAGGCACTTGCAGGCACTTGCAGGCAGGGCTCTTGCAGGCAGGGCACTTGCAGGCAGGGCACTTGCAGGCAGGGCACTTGCAGGCAGGGCTCTTGCAGGCAGGGCACTTGCAGGCTTGCAGGCACGGCACTTGCAGGCAGGGCACTTGCAGGCACGGCACTTGCAGGCAGGGCACTTGCAGGCAGGGCACTTGCAGGCAGGGCACTTGCAGGCAGGGCACTTGCAGGCAGGGCTCTTGCAGGCACGGCACTTGCAGGCAGGGCACTTGCAGGCAGGCACTTGCAGGCAGGGCACTTGCAGGCAGGGCTCTTGCAGGCAGGGCACTTGCAGGCACGGCTCTTGCAGGCAGGGCACTTGCAGGCAGGGCACTTGCAGGCAGGGCACTTGCAGGCAGGGCACTTGCAGGCAGGGCACTTGCAGGCACGGCACTT
Organism: Picus viridis; assembly: GCA_033816785.1. Classification (NCBI taxonomy): domain Eukaryota; kingdom Metazoa; phylum Chordata; class Aves; order Piciformes; family Picidae; genus Picus; species Picus viridis. Next base: position 14,490,934 of record CM066598.1, read on the forward strand.
GCAGGCAGGGCACTTGCAGGCATGGCACTTGCAGGCAGGGCACTTGCAGGCAGGGCACTTGCAGGCAGGGCACTTGCAGGCAGGGCACTTGCAGGCAGGGCACTTGCAGGCAGGGCACTTGCAGGCATGGCACTTGCAGGCAGGGCACTTGCAGGCACGGCACTTGCAGGCAGGGCACTTGCAGGCAGGGCAGGCTTGCAGGCAGGGCACTTGCAGGCAGGGCACTTGCAGGCAGGGCACTTGCAGGCAGGGCACTTGCAGGCAGGGCACTGCAGGCAGGGCACTTGCAGGCAGGGCGCAGCTCTTGCAGGCAGAGCTGGCACTTGGCAGGCAGGGGCACTTGCAGGCAGGGCACTTGCAGGCACGGCACTTGCAGGCAGGGCACTTGCAGGCACGGCTCTTGCAGGCAGGGCACTTGCTCAGGCAGGCACGGCACTTGCAGGCAGGGCACTTGCAGGCACGGCACTTGCAGGCAGGGCACTTGGCAGGGCACTTGCAGGCACGGCACTTGCAGGCAGGGCACTTGCAGACACGGCTCTTGCAGGCAGGGCACTTGCAGGCAGGGCACTTGCAGGCAGGGCTTTGCAGGCACGGCACTTGCAGGCAGGGCACTTGCAGGCACTTGCAGGCACTTTGCAGGCAGGGCACTTGCAGGCAGGGCACTTGCAGGCAGGGCACTTGCAGGCAGGGCACTTGCAGGCAGGGCACTTGCAGGCACGGCACTTGCAGGCAGGGCACTTGCAGGCACGGCACTTGCAGGCAGGGCACTTGCAGGCACGGCACTTGCAGGCAGCAGGCACGGCACTTGCAGGCAGGGCACTTGCAGGCAGGGCACTTGCAGGCACTGGCTCTTGCAGGCAGGGCACTTGCAGGCAGGGCACTTGCAGGCAGGGCACTTGCAGGCACTTGCAGGCACGGCTCTTGCAGGCAGGGCACTTGCAGGCAGGGCACTTGCAGGCAGGGCACTTGCAGGCACGGGCACTTGCAGGCAGGGCACTTGCAGGCACGGCACTTGCAGGCAGGGCACTTGCAGGCAGGGCACTTGCAGGCAGGGCACTTGCAGGCAGGGCACTTGCAGGCACGGCACTTGCAGGCAGGGCACTTGCAGGCACGGCACTTGCAGGCACGGCACTTGCAGGCAGGGGGCACTTGCAGGCAGGGCACTTGCAGGCAGGGCACTTGCAGGCAGGGCACTTGCAGGCAGGGCACTTGCAGGCAGGGCACTTGCAGGCAGGGCACTTGCAGGCACGGCACTTGCAGGCAGGGCACTTGGGCACTTGCAGGCAGGGCACTTGCAGGCAGGGCACTTGCAGGCAGGGCACTTGCAGGCAGGGCACTTGCAGGCACGGCTCTTGCAGGCAGGGCACTTGCAGGCAGGGCACTTGCAGGCAGGGCACTTGCAGGCAGGGCACTTGCAGGCACGGCACTTGCAGGCAGGGCACTTGCAGGCACTTGCAGGGCACTTGCAGGCAGGGCACTTGCAGGCAGGGCACTTGCAGGCACGGCACTTGCAGGCACGGCACTTGCAGGCAGGGCACTTGCAGGCACGGCACTTGCAGGCAGGGCACTTGCAGGCACGGCACTTGCAGGCAGGGCAGGCTTGCAGGCAGGGCACTTGCAGGCACGGCACTTGCAGGCAGGGCACTTGCAGGCACGGCACTTGCAGGCAGGGCACTTGCAGGCACGGCACTTGCAGGCAGGGCACTTGCACTTGCAGGCACTTGCAGGCAGGGCTCTTGCACTTGCAGGCAGGGCACTTGCAGGCACGGCAGCAGGCACTTGCAGGCAGGGCACTTGCAGGCAGGGCACTTGCAGGCAGGGCACTTGCAGGCACGGCACTTGCAGGCACGGCACTTGCAGGCAGGGCACTTGCAGGCAGGGCACTTGCAGGCAGGGCACTTGCAGGCAGGGCACTTGCAGGCAGGGCACTTGCAGGCACGGCACTTGCAGGCAGGGCACTTGCAGGCACGGCACTTGCAGGCAGGGCTCTTGCAGGCAGGGCACTTGCAGGCAGGGCACTTGCAGGCAGGGCACTTGCAGGCAGGGCACTTGCAGGCACGGCACTTGCAGGCAGGGCACTTGCAGGCAGGGCACTTGCAGGCAGGGCACTTGCAGGCACGGCACTTGCAGGCAGGGCACTTGCAGGCACGGCTCTTGCAGGCAGGGCACTTGCAGGCAGGGCACTTGCAGGCACGGCACTTGCAGGCAGGGCACTTGCAGGCAGGGCACTTGCAGGCAGGGCACTTGCAGGCAGGGCACTTGCAGGCACGGCACTTGCAGGCAGGGCACTTGCAGGCACGGCACTTGCAGGCAGGCACGCACTTGCAGGCAGGGCACTTGCAGGCAGGGCACTTGCAGGCACGGCTCTTGCAGGCAGGGCACTTGCAGGCAGGGCACTTGCAGGCAGGGCACTTGCAGGCACGGCACTTGCAGGCAGGCACTTGCAGGCACGGCACTTGCAGGCAGGGCACTTGCAGGCAGGGCACTTGCAGGCAGGGCTCTTGCAGGCACGGCACTTGCAGGCAGGGCACTTTGCAGGCACGGCACTTGCAGGCAGGGCTCTTGCAGGCAGGGCACTTGCAGCCAGGGCACTTGCAGGCACGGAACTTGCAGTCAGGGCACTTGCAGACCTGGCACTTGCAGGCACGGCACTTTTAGGCATGGCTCTTGCAGGCACGGCTCTTGCAGGCAGGGCACTTGCAGGCACGGCACTTGCAGGCACGGGCACTTGCAGGCAGGGCACTTGCAGGCACGGCACTTGCAGGCACGGCACTTGCAGGCACGGCACTTGCAGGCAGGGCACTTGCAGGCACGGCACTTGCAGGCAGGGCACTTGCAGGCAGGGCACTTGCAGGCAGGGCACTTGCAGGCAGGGCACTTGCAGGCAGGGCACTTGCAGGCAGGGCACTTGCAGGCACGGCACTTGCAGGCACGGCACTTGCAGGCACGGCACTTGCAGGCAGGGCACTTGCAGGCAGGGCACTTGCAGGCAGGGCACTTGCAGGCAGGGCACTTGCAGGCAGGGGCACTTGCAGGCAGGGCACTTGCAGGCACGGCACTTGCAGGCAGGGCACTTGCAGGCAGGGCACTTGCAGGCAGGGCACTTGCAGGCACGGCACTTGCAGGCAGGGCACTTGCAGGCACGGCACTTGCAGGCAGGGCACTTGCAGGCATGGCACTTGCAGGCACGGCACTTGCAGGCAGGGCACTTGCAGGCACGCAGGGCACTTGCAGGCACGGCACTTGCAGGCACGGCACTTGCAGGCAGGGCACTTGCAGGCAGGGCACTTGCAGGCACGGCACTTGCAGGCAGGGCACTTGCAGGCAGGGCACTTGCAGGCAGGGCACTTGCAGGCAGGGCACTTGCAGGCACGGCACTTGCAGGCAGGGCACTTGCAGGCAGGGCACTTGCAGGCACGGCACTTGCAGGCAGGGCACTTGCAGGCAGGGCACTTGCAGGCACGGCACTTGCAGGCACGGCACTTGCAGGCACGGCACTTGCAGGCACGGCACTTGCAGGCAGGGCACTTGCAGGCAGGGCACTTGCAGGCAGGGCACTTGCAGGCACGGCTCTTGCAGGCACGGCTCTTGCAGGCAGGGCACTTGCAGGCAGGGCACTTGCAGGCACGGCACTTGCAGGCAGGGCAGGGCACTTGCAGGCACGGCACTTGCAGGCACGGCACTTGCAGGCACGGCTCTTGCAGGCAGGGCACTTGCAGGCAGGGCACTTGCTTGCAGGCAGGGCACTTGCAGGCAGGGCACTTGCAGGCAGGGCACTTGCAGGCACGGCACTTGCAGGCACGGCACTTGCAGGCAGGGCACTTGCAGGCAGGGCACTTGCAGGCAGGGCACTTGCAGGCAGGGCACTTGCAGGCAGGGCACTTGCAGGCAGGGCACTTGCAGGCAGGGCACTTGCAGGCACGGCACTTGCAGGCACGGCACTTGCAGGCACGGCACTTGGGCACGGCTTGCAGGCACGGCACTTGCAGGCACGGCACTTGCAGGCACGGCACTTGCAGGCACGGCACTTGCAGGCAGGGCACTTGCAGGCAGGGCACTTGCAGGCACGGCACTTGCAGGCAGGGCACTTGCAGGCACGGCACTTGCAGGCAGGGCAGGCACGGCACTTGCAGGCAGGGCACTTGCAGGCAGGGCTCTTGCAGGCAGGGCACTTGCAGGCAGGGCTCTTGCAGGCAGGCAGCACTTGCAGGCACACTTGCAGGCAGGGCACTTGCAGGCAGGGCACTTGCAGGCACGGCACTTGCAGGCACGGCACTTGCAGGCAGGGCACTTGCAGGCACAGGCAGGGCACAGCACTTGCAGGCAGGGCACTTGCAGGCAGGGCACTTGCAGGCAGGGCAGGCACTTGCAGGCAGGGCACTTGCAGGCACGGCACTTGCAGGCAGGGCACTTGCAGGCACAGCACTTGCAGGCAGGGCACTTGCAGGCACGGCACTTGGCAGGCATGGCACTTGCAGGCAGGGCACTTGCAGGCAGGCACTTGCAGGCACGGCACTTGCAGGCAGGGCACTTGCAGGCAGGGCACTTGCAGGCAGGGCACTTGCAGGCACGGCACTTGCAGGCAGGGCACTTGCAGGCAGGGCACTTGCAGGCACGGCACTTGCAGGCAGGGCACTTGCAGGCAGGGCACTTGCAGGCACGGCACTTGCAGGCAGGGCACTTGCAGGCAGGGCACTTGCAGGCAGGGCACTTGCAGGCAGGGCACTTGCAGGCACGGCACTTGCAGGCAGGGCACTTGCAGGCACGGCACTTGCAGGCAGGGCACTTGCAGGCAGGGCAGGCACGGCACTTGCAGGCAGGGCACTTGCAGGCAGGGCACTTGCAGGCAGGGCACTTGCAGGCAGGGCACTTGCAGGCAGGGCACTTGCAGGCACGGCACTTGCAGGCAGGGCACTTGCAGGCAGGGCACTTGCAGGCACGGCACTTGCAGGCACGGCACTTGCAGGCAGGGCTTGCAGGCAGGGCACTTGCAGCAGGCAGGCACGGCACTTGCAGGCAGGGCACTTGCAGGCACGGCACTTGCAGGCAGGGCACTTGCAGGCAGGGCACTTGCAGGCACGGCACTTGCAGGCAGGGCACTTGCAGGCTTGCAGGCAGGGCACTTGCAGGCACGGCACTTGCAGGCAGGGCACTTGCAGGCAGGGCACTTGCAGGCAGCAGGCAGGGCTCAGGCACGGCACTTGCAGGCACGGCACTTGCAGGCAGGGCACTTGCAGGCAGGGCACTTGCAGGCAGGGCACTTGCAGGCACGGCACTTGCAGGCACGGCACTTGCAGGCACGGCACTTGCAGGCAGGGCACTTGCAGACAGGGCTCTTGCAGGCACGGCACTTGCAGGCACGGCACTTGCAGGCAGGGCACTTGCAGGCAGGACACTTGTAGGCTCGGGCACTTTGCAGGCACGGCACTTGCAGGCAGGTCACTTGCAGGCAGGGCACTTGCAGGCAGGGCAGGGCACACACTTGCAGGCAGGGCACTTGCAGGCAGGGCACTTGCAGGCAGGGCACTTGCAGGCAGGGCACTTGCAGGCAGGGCACTTGCAGGCAGGGCACTTGCAGGCAGGGCTCTTGCAGGCAGGGCACTTGCAGGCAGGGCTCTTGCAGGCACGGCACTTGCAGGCACGGCACTTGCAGGCACGGCACTTGGAGGCAGGGCACTTGCAGACATGGCTCTTGCAGGCACGGCACTTGCAGGCACGGCACTTGCAGGCAGGGCACTTGCAGGCAGGACACTTGTAGGCTCGGCACTTGCAGGCACGGCACTTGCAGGCAGGTCACTTGCAGGCAGGGCACTTGCAGGCAGGACACTTGCAGGCTCGGCACTTGCAGGCAGGGCACTTGCAGGCAGGGCACTTGCAGGCAGGACACTTGCAGGCAGGACACTTGCAGGCTTGGCACTTGCAGGCAGGGCACTTGCAGACATGCTTTAGTGGTCACGACAGTGTGGGGCTGGCAGTTGGACTTGATGACCCTAGATGCCTTTTCCCACTTGAATGACTCCATGGTGTGCCAAATGTCTGCAAGCCCTGTGCTCCCTTCCACAGTCCCTCACCTGCCCTCACCATCTGTTTCAGAGGCAATGAGGACACCAAATACAGTGGGGAAGTGGAGCTGCCCTATGGGAAGACAAAGGCCATGGCAGAGAAGCTTGTGTTGGAAGCCAACGGCACAAAGGTACAATGAGCAGTGGCAGTGCCCCAGCACAGGGTGGGTGGAGGGACAGAGATTGTCAAGAAGATCCCACAGCTCAGGTCTCAGTGTGGATCCAGCTGCTGCCTTCACCTGAAGCATAAACCACATTGTCCCCACATCTCCTGGAAGCTGACAAGCTATGCCAAGACCAGAGGGTGTGATGCCCTTTGAGCCTGAGCTTTAGCTCCACCAGCAGCAGTGTGGCCTTGGAAAGAGCTGCGCTCAAGTAGGGCCTAAGGAGCCAGGTTCACCAAGCTCACACTGCAGAAAGGGACACTTCTCAGATGTGCCCCAATGCTCTAACACCCAAAAATGCTGCTGTGCCCAGAGTCAGCCCCTGCTCTGTGCCAGCTGGCTGCTCCTTTTAGGCCTCCAGTACTGTCAGCAGAGACATCAGCTCTTGTACAGCATGGCGCAGAATGGGAAAATGAGGCTTGTGTCCTAAATCACTGCCCAGAGCATCTTTCTCTCTGGGTTACAGTTTGATGCCAGCCACTGTAGCTGCCTTGCTCTGGAACCTGGTTTTAGTTTCCACAAATCCCTGAATGACAGATTGGCTTCAGTGGGAAGAGATCGTTTAGTTCCAACCCCTGCCATGGGCAGGGACACCTTCCACCAGAGCAGGGAGCTCAGTCCTCACCTGGCCTGGGCTGGGCTTAAGTAATTCCAGGAATGTGGCCTCCACCACATCTCTGAGCAATCCATTCCAGGGGCTCACCACCCTCATAGTAAAGAACTTCTTCCTAATGTCCAATCTAAATCTAACGTGCTCCAGTTGCAAACCACTGCCCCTTGTCCTACCAGCACAGGCCCTTGGAAACAGCCCCTCCCCAGCTCTTCTGGAGCCCCTTCAGGTACTGGAAGGCTGCCCTAAGGTCTCCCTGGAGCCTTCTCTTCTCCAGGCTGAACAGCCCCAACACCCTCTGCCTGTCCCCATAGGAGAGGTTCTCCAGCCCTCTGATCATCTTTGTGGCTTCTTCTGGGCCCTCTCCAACAGTTCCTTCTTGTGTTGGGGCTCCAGAGGTGGGCAAAGTATTTCTGTTGGAGTCTCACCAGAGCAGAGCAGGGCAGAGCGGAGCAGAGGAGCAGAACCACCTCCCATGCCCTGCTGGCAATGCTGCTTTTGCTGCAGCCCAGGATGCCAATCATAGATTCATAGAATGGTTCAGGTGGGAAGGGACCTTAAAAATTTTCTAGTTCCAACGCCCCTGCCATGAGCAAAATGCTCATTTATGCATCACAGCTGTGGAAGAGTTGATGCCACCAGCACCACAGTACTGCACCTCTCAGTGAGCACCACATGACTGCAGGTACACTGCAAAAGGCAATTGAAACTCAGCCTGAGCACCTCCTTGCATTTTCAAACCAAGCCTGAAGTGTCCAAAGCACCTCTGCAGATGTTGACTCCTCTAGCCCAGCACTCCCAGGGTTTGGTTCTGTCTGGCAAGCCCAGCACCACTGCAGATTTCATCTCTGAACCTACCACTCACCCACATCCTTGCCTGGTTTTCCAGCTCAGCAATGGTGGCAAGCTCACCACCTGTGTCATCCGTGCAAACACAGTGTATGGGGAGAGAGCAACCTTCCTGCAGGAGCTCTACTGCCTTGCCAAGGCCAGCAATGGTGTCTTGAACTACCTGCAGCCTGAGGACACTGAGAGGAACTACACCTACGTGGGTGAGTGAGGGAGAGGTCACCCTGCACACAGTGCCCCCAGGCTGGCTCAGCCACACAGCAGTTGCCAGCTCAGCTTAACCACAAACTGCCAGGAAGACTCCAGGGAGACCTCATTGTGGCCTTCCAGTACCTGAAGGGGGCTCCAAGAAAGCTGGGGAGGGACTTTTGAGGGTGTCAGGGAGGGATAGGACTGGGGGGATGGAGCAAAACTAGAAATGGGGAGATCCAGGTTGGATGTGAGGAAGAAGTTGTTGCCCAGGAGGGTGGTGAGAGCCTGGCACAGGCTGCCCAGGGAGGTGGTGGAAGCCTCCTGCCTGGAGGTGTTTGCAGCCAGGCTGGAGGTGGCTGTGAGCAACCTGCTGTGGTGTGAGGTGTCCCTGCCCATGGCAGGTGGGTTGGAGCTGGCTGAGCCTTGAGGTCCCTTCCAGCCATGACAATTCTGTGACTATCTTAGTAAGGACAAGAAACTGCTCACAAGGCCTGCAGACAGAGCTGCAGAAGTCATGGCAGAGGAGCATAACTCCCCAGGGGTTTCATTCTTCCTCTGCAGCACACTTGGATGTCTTTCTCCAAAAGAGCAGATAACAGCAGGCTGAAAATGTTGTTAGGGAAGAATCAGGCCCAGGGAGATCAAGTGACTTCTTCAAAGGCTTGCAGCAGAGCCAGGAGGAGAGCCCTGGAGCACTGCCTCCCATTCATCCTGCTGGCACTCCAAACCCCTGCCCTTTGGCTTCGCTGGAGCTGTGATCACCAGGCACATTAACTGTCCGGCTCAGAGGGAGACCAAAGGTATCATAGTACCATAGTATCAGTCAGGGTTGGAAGGGACCACAAGGACCAGCTAGCTCCAACCCCCTGCCATGGGTAGGGACACCCCACACTAGATCAGGCTGGCCACAGCCTCATCCAGCCTGGGCTTAAACACCTCCAGGGACGGGGCCCCAACCACCTCCTGCACAACCCATTCCAGGGCTTCACCACTCTCATGGGGAAGAACTTCCTCCCCACCTCCAGCTTCATTCCATTCCCCCTAGTCCTATCACTACCTGAGATCCTGAGCAGTCCCTCCCCAGCCTTCCTGTAGCCCCCTTCAGACACTGGAAGGCCACAATGAGGTCACCTGGGAGCCTTCTCTTCTCCAGACTGAACAGCCCCAACTCCTTCAGTCTGTCCTCACAGGAGAGGTGCTCCAGCCCTCTGCTCATCCTCGTGGCCCTTCTCTGGACACCTTCCAGCCCCTCCAGATCCCTCTTGGAATAGGGGCTCCAGAACTGGAGGCAGTACTCCAGGTGGGGTCTCCCAGGGCCGATCAGAGGGGAAGAATCCCCTCCCTTGCCCTGCTGGCCACACTTCTCCTGCTGCAGCCCAGGCTCTGATTGGCTTTCCAGGCTGCAAGTGCACACTGAGAGCTCCTGTTGAGCTTCTCCTCCCCTAGCATCCCCAAGTCTCGAGGGATTTGAGGGATCTCACGGGACTCAAGTCTCAAGGGACTCAAGGGTCCCCAAGGTCTGAGGGATCTTGGAGGTCTGGATTAACTACTCAGTCTCCCTGCAGCAGAGCTGAGCAGCACGAGGAGTGCTCTCCCTACTCCACAGTGCTGGCCCCTGCACACCCACCGTTCTGCAGGAACCAGGGACACTGAGCTCCTCCTGAGCTCTTGGTTTTCTCCCCTCTTGTTTCCCCAGGGAATGTTGCATGGATGCATGTTCTTGCAGCCAGGAGCCTGCAGCTGAAACCAGACTCGCTGGCAGGGCAAGTGTACTATTGCTATGATGACACTCCAACAGGGCAGAGCCTTCAGATCCAGCACCAGCTGCTGTCCTCTGTGGACCCCTCAGTGAGACTGGGCTCACGCATCCCTTACTGGAAGGTGTGGCTAATGATACACGTGCACAGGATCATGAAGCTCGTCCTGTATCCCTTCTGGAAGCCAAAGCCCTTCCTCAGCTTGCCCTTGCTGAACACAATCATCACCACTTTCTCCTATGAGACTGACAAAGCCTCCAGGCACTTTGGGTACAAACCCCTCTTCACCTGGCAAGAGAGCAAGGTCAGAACTGTGCAGTGGCTGAAAGCAGCGGCAGGAACCCTGGAACCCGCCCGGCTTGGTGATCAGAAGAAGAACTAAGCAGCATGTTTGTGGTCAGGGGAGAGCAACCACACAGCTGTGTGCACACAGCCACAGGGGCCGGGGACCTCTCACTCCCATGCTGCCACCACTGCCTGGGTGCTGGGAACAAGAGGGATGGGTTTCAGATGGGAGAGGGTGCACAGCACACACCTTTGGGGTGAAACTAGTGAACCAGTTTTGTTCCACAGCCTGTTGAGCCTCTCTCTTTCCGTATTTGGCAAGTGGGCCTCTCCCTGGCCCTGGTTTCAGACACTCAGGGGTGCTTCAGGGATTAGCTGGGGAAGACAAGGAAAGACCAGCGAGTTCCTGAGCTGCTGGGGATCTTATGGAAAGGGAAAACAAAGATTACCTTTCCCAGGGTGTTTCCTGTGATTCCCAGGCAGTGCTACAAGCTGGGGTCAGGGTGGCTGGAGAGTGGCCAGGCAGAGAGGGACCTGGGGGTGCTGGTTGATGGGAGGCTGAACATGAGCCTGCAGCGTGCCCAGGCAGCCAAGAGGGCCAATGGCATCCTGGCCTGCATCAGGAACAGTGTGGCCAGCAGGAGCAGGGAGGTCATTCTGCCCCTGTACACTGCACTGGTTAGGCCACACCTTGAGTCCTGTGCCCAGTTCTGGGCCCCTCAGTTTAGGAAGGAGGTTGTCTTGCTGGAGCATGTCCAGAGAAGGGCAACAAGGTTGGTGAGGGTTTGGAACACAGCCCTGTGAGGAGAGGCTGAGGGAGCTGGGGTTGCTTAGCCTGGAGAAGAGGAGGCTCAGGGGAGACCTTATTGCTCTCTACAACTACCTGAAAGGAGGTTGGAGCCAGGCAGAGGTTGGTCTCTTCTCCCAGGCAGCCAGCACCAGAACAAGAGGACACAGTCTCAGGCTGCACCAGGGCAGGTTCAGGCTGGATGTTAGGAAGAAGTTCTACTATACAGAGAGAGTGATTGCCCATTGGAATGTGCTGCCCAGGGAGGTGGTGGAGTCACCATCACTGGAGGTGTTCAGGAGGAGACTTGCTGGGGTGCTTGGTGCCATGGGTTAGTTGTTTAGGTGGGTTGGATTGGTTGATGGGTTGGACGTGATGATCTTGAAGGTCTCTTCCAACCTGGTGTATTGTATTGTATTGTATAACACTTGGAATATGATGCCTGACTGGAAATAACACAGAGTAGAGTAGAATAGAATGGAATAGAATAGACTGGAATGGAATGGAATAGAATAGAATAGAATAGAATAGAATAGAATAGAATAGAATAGAATAGAATAGAATAGAATAGAATAGAATAGAATAGACCAGGTTGGAAAAGACCTTTGAGATCATCAAGTCCAACCTATCACCCAACACCATCTGATCAACTAAACCAGGGCACCAAGGGCCTCTTCCAGTCTGCTCTTAAACACCTCCAGGGATGGTGACTCCACCACCTCCATGGGCAGCACATCCCAAGGGCCAATCTCTCTTGCTGGGAAGACCTTCTTCCTAACATCCAGCCTAAACCTCCCCTGGCACAGCTTGAGACTGTGTCCTCTTGTTCTGGTGCTGGGTGCCTGGGAGAAGAGACCAACCCCCACCTGGCTCCAACCTCCCTTCAGGGAGTTGTAGAGAGCAAGAAGGTCTCCCCTGAGCCTCCTCTTCTCCAGGCTAAGCAACCCCAGCTCCCTCAGCCTCTCCTCCCAGGGCTGTGCTCCAGACCCTCCCCAGCCTTGTTGCCCTTCTCTGGACACCTTCCAGCAGCTCAGCAGCTTTCCTAACCTGAGGAGCCCAGAACTGGACACAGGACTCAAGGTGTGGCTAAAGCAGTGCTGAGCACAGGGCACAATGACCTCCCTGCTCCTGCTGGCCACACTCTTCCTGATGCAGGCCAGGATGCCATTGGCCCTCTTGGCTGCCTGGGCACACTGCTGGCTCATGTTCAGCTGCTGTCAACCAGTCCCCCCAGGTCCCTCTCTGCCTGGCTGCTCTCAGCCACTCTGACCCCAGCCTGTAGCACTGCCTGGGGTTGCTGTGGCCAATGTGCAGCACCTGGCACTTGGATGTGTTCAATCTCCTGTCCTTGGCCTCTGCCCATCTGTCCAGCCTGTCGAGGTCCCTCTGCAGAGCCTCTCTGCCCTCCAGCAGATCAACTCCTGCCCCCAGCTTGGTGTCAGCTGCAAATTTACTGCTGGTGGACTCAATGCCCTCACCCAGATCATCAATGAAGATATTGATCAGGATGGGGCCCAGCACTGATCCCTGGGGACACCACTGGTGCCTGGCTGCCAGCTGGCTGTGGCACCATTCACCACCACTCTCTGGGCTCAGCCTCCAGCCAGTTCCTAACCCAGCTCAGAGTGCTGCTGTCCAAGCCAGGGGCTGACAGCTTGGCCAGGAGGTTGCTGTGGGGATGGTGTCAAAGGCCTTGCTGGACTCCAGGCAGATGATCAGGGAGATGATGTTCTCCCAGCAGAGACAGGGAGGGCACTGCCAGAAGATTCACAACACAAACTGTGTTTTAGAACTGTAGAACCTTTTGGCGTCTTTAAAGCCTTTAAGGTCATTGAGTTCAGCCATCAGCCCAGTGCTGTCAGACCACCACTAAACCTCAGCATCACATCTTTTAAATGTCTTTTAAATGTCCTTCTTGTAGTGAAGGGCCCAAAACTGAACCCAGTATTCCAGGTGTGGCCTCAACAGTGTTGAGTGCAGGGGAACAATCCACCCTCACCATTGCTGATCCAAGCCAGGATGCTGCTGGCCTTGGCTACCTTTCCCACCAGGCAGTTTCCATCCACTCTGCCCCCAGCCTGGGGCATTCATGGGGTTGCTGTGACCCACATGCTGGACCCAGCACTTGGCCTTGTTTAACTTCATCCTGTTGGCCATGGCCTATTGATCCAGCCTGGCCAGACCCTCTGCAGAGCCTTCCTGCCCTCCATCAGATCAGCACATCCACCTCAGTGTCATCTACAAACTGACTGAGGCTGCCTGGATCCCTTTGTCTGGATCACTGGTAAAAGAGACCTGGCCCCCGTGCTGAGCCCTGGGGAACACCACTGCTGGATGGCCACCAGCTGGACTGAGCTCCATCCACCACCAGTCCTTGGCCAGTTCAGTGAAGCATCCACCCACACAAGCCAAGAGGAAGCTATTTCAGTTTATCAGCCCTACTGGTCTCAAGGCATACAAAGGGATTAAAACTGTCAATAGTCCATGGCCAAGTGGAGACCACTGACAAGTGGAGTCCCTCAGGGATCAGCACTGGACCAGTCTTGTTTAACATCTTTGTTGGTGCCATGGACAGTGGCACTGAGTGCAGCCTCAGCAGGGTTGCTGATGGCACCAAGCTGTGTGGTGCTGCTGACAGCTGGAGGCAAGGATCCATCCAGAGGGACCTGCACAGGCTGCAGAGCTGGGCCCAGGACAACCTCAGGAGGTTCAACAAGACCAAGGGCAAGGTCCTGCAGCTGGGGCAGGGCAACCCCAAGCACTGATAGAGGCTGGGCAGGACTGGCTGGAGAGCAGCCCTGGGGAAAAGGCCTTGGGGTGCTGGGGGAGGAGAAGCTCAGCAGGAGCCAGCAGGGAGCACTTGCAGCCCAGAGAGCCAAGCAGAGCCTGGGCTGCAGCAGGAGAAGTGTGGCCAGCAGGGCCAGGGAGGGGATTCTGCCCCTCTGCTCCACTCTGCTGAGACCTCAGCTGGAACTCTGGGTCCAGTTCTGGAGCCTCTGTGCCAGGAAGGCTCTGGAGGTGCTGGAAGGTGTCCAGAGAAGGGCCCCGAGGAGGAGCAGAGGGCTGGAGCTGCTCTGCTGTGAGGACAGACTGAGGGAGTTGGGGTTGTGCAGGCTGGAGAGGAGAAGGCTCTGAGGAGACCTAATTGTGGCCTTCCAGGATCTGCAGGGAGGGACTTTGAGGGTGTCAGGGAGGGATAGGACTGGGGGGATGGAGCAGACCTAGAACTGGATAGATTGAGATTGGCTGTGAGGAAGAAGTTGTTGCCCATGAGGGTGGTAAGAGCCTGGCACAGGCTGCCCAGGGAGGAGGTGGAAGCCTCCTGCCTGGAGGTGTTTGCAGCCAGGCTGGAGGTGGCTGTGAGCAACCTGCTGCAGTGTGAGGTGTCCCTGCCCATGGCAGGGGGTTGGGACTGGCTGAGCCTTGAGGTCCCTTCCAACCCTGACAGTTCCATGATTCTATGACTGGTAAACCTACACATGGCACCAGAGAGGATTCAGTCTCCAATGTGGCACCAGGGAGGATTCAGTTGCCAGTGTGACACCACAGACAGTTCAGTTTTCACTTCAGCTTGGAGGAAAGGGATCTCTCTCTACAACCCTGCTTCACATCTCAGATTAATTCAGCTGGCATCACAGGCCTGTGCTCTGTGAGCACGGAGCCATCTCCGGAGTGTTCCTACAGCCAAAGTGTGCACATGCACAAAGAAAAGATTATTTTAATTACAAGCTCCCTAATACTCCTGGAAAGAGCAAGTTTCAGCACGGTGCCCTTGATGGAGGTGATCAAAATTCAGCTCTTGTTAGGCACAGTAATTACCCAGGAAGGAAAGAGCAGCAGTGTGGGGTGAGCTGCCAAGTCCGCCTCACCGAAATCCACCCTCGCCAGAGAGCTCTTTTGCAAAGGAGCTTTCAGATCAAGACTCCAGAGCTCTGCTCCTTCAGGAGCTACTTCATGGAACAAGTAAATGTGGGGGGAACAATGCAATCTTCTCACAGAGAATTTGGGAATCGTAGAAGAGTGGTTTGGGTCGGAAGGGACCTTAAAGCTCAGCCAGTTCCAGCCCCCTGCCTTGGGCAGGGACACCTCCCACCAGCACAGGCTGCACAAGGCCTCATCCAGCCTGGCCCTGAACAGCTCCAGGGGAGGGAACATCCACAGCCTCCTGGGCAGCCTGTGCCAGAGTCTGCCCACCCTCACTTCCAAATATTTCTTCCTCATCTCCAGTCTCAGTCTCCCCTCCCCAGCTCAAAGCCATTGTCCTCATCCTGGCACTCCCAGCCCTTGTCACAAGTCCCTCCCCAGCTCTCCTGGAGCCCTTCAGGTACTGGGAGGCTGCTCTGAGGTCTCCTGGAGCCTTCTCTCCTTCAGGTGAAGTATGTAAATCACCAGCTCTCTACTTTCCTTCTCCTACCATTTGTGCCAGCAGGTTTCTATGACAAGGAGTAGGAGGGTTGTTGGGTTTCTGTTTCCTGCAGATTATCACAGTGTCACAGTTTCCCACTGCTCCAAGAGGAAGTTAGAGATCTACTGAGCCGCTTGGACCCCCACAAGGCCATGGGACCGGATGGGATCCATCCCAGGGTGCTGAGATTGCTGACAGATGAGCTGGCCAAGCCACTTTCCATCATTTTTCAGCAGTCCTGGCTCACTGGAGAGGTCCCAGGTGACTGGAAGCTGCCAACGTGGTGCCCATCCACAAGAAGGGCCGGTTGGATGAGCCAGGAATTATAGGCCTGGCAGCCTGACCTCAGTGCCAGGCAAGATTATGGAACAGTCATCTTGAGTGCAATCACACAGCACTTACAGGATGGCCAGGGGCTCAGGTCCAGCCAGCATGGATTTAGGAGGGGCAGGTCCTGCCTGACCAACCTGATCTCCTTCTATGATCAGGTGACTGCCTGGTGGATGTGGGGAGGCCTGTGGATGTGGTCTACCTGGACCTCAGCAAGGCCTTTGACACCGTCCCCACAGCAAACTCCTGGCCAAGCTGGCAGCCCGTGGCTTGGACAGGATCACACTGCGTTGGGTTAGGAACTGGCTGGAGGGCCGAGCCCAGAGAGTAATGGTGAATGGCACCACATCCAGCTGGCGGCCTGTCACTAGTGGTGTGCCCCAGGGATCAGTACTGGGCCCCATGCTCTTCAACATCTTTATTGATGATCTGGATGAGGGCATTGAGTCCATCATCAGTAAATTTGCAGATGACACCAAGCTGGGGGCAGGAGTTGGTTTGCTGGAGGGCAGAGAGGCTTTGCAGAGGGACCTCGACAGGCTGGACAGATGGGCAGAGGCCAAGGGCAGGAGATTGAACACATCCAAGTGCCGGATTCTGCACATTGGCCACAGCAACCCCAGGCAGTGCTACAGGCTGGGGTCAGAGTGGCTGGAGAGTGGCCAGGCAGAGGGACCTGGGGGTACTGGTTGATTGTAGGCTGAACATGAGCCTGCAGTGTGCCCAGGCAGCCAAGAAGGCCAATGGCATCCTGGCTTGCATCAGGAACAGTGTGGCCAGCAGGAGCAGGAGGTCATTCTGCCCCTGTACACTGCACTGGTTAGGCCACACCTTGAGTCCTGTGTCCAGTTCTGGGCCCCTCAGTTTAGGAAGGAGGTTGACTTGCTGGAAGGTGTCCAGAGAAGGGCAACAAAGCTGGTGAGGGGTTTGGAACACAAGCCCTATGAGGAAAGGCTGAGGGAGCTGGGGTTGCTTAGCCTGGAGAAGAGGAGACTGAGGGGTGACCTTATTGCTCTCTACAATTACCTGAAGGAGGTTGTAGCCAGGCAGAGGTTGGCCTCTTCTCCCAGGCAGCCAGCACCAGAACAAGAGGACACAGTCTCAGGCTGCACCAGGGCAGGTTCAGGCTGGATGTTAGGAAGAAGTTCTACACGGAGAGGAGGATTGCCCATTGGAATGGGCTGCCTGGGGAGGTGGGGGGTCACCGTCATTGGAGGTGTTCAGGAGGAGACTTGCTGGGGGTGCTTGGTGCCATGATCTAGTTGTTTGATGGGTTGGACGCGATGATCTTGAAGGTCTCTTCCAACCTGGTGTATTGTATTGTATTGTATAGTGTCACAGTATCACTAAGGTTGGAAGAGACCTCAAAGCTCATCGAGTCCAACCTGTCACCACAGACCCCATGACTAGACCATGGCACCAAGTGCCACATCCAGTCCCCTCTGAACACCTCCAGGGACGGTGACTCCACCACCTCCCTGGGCAGCACATCCCAATGGTGAATCACTCTCTCTGGGAAGAACTTTCTCCTCACCTCCAGCCTAAACTTCCCTGGCACAGCTTGAGACTGTGTCCTCTTGTTCTGGTGCTGCTTGCTAGAGAGAAGAGGCCAACCCTCACCTGGCTACAGCCTCCCTTCAGGTAGTTGTAGAGAGCAATGAGGTCTCCCCCTGATCCTCCTCTTCTCCAGCTGAGCAACCCCAGCTCCCTCAGCCTCTCTCACAGGGCTGTGCTCAAGGCCTCTCCCCAGCCTTGTTGCCCTTCTCTGGACACCTTCAAGTCTCTCAATGTCCTTCCTAAACTGAGGGGCCCAGAACTGGACACAGCACTCAAGGTGTGTCCCAACCAAAGTAGAGTGCAGGGGCACAATGACCTCCCTTGCTCCTGCTGGCCACACCCATTCCTAATTATTATCTTTACAGGGTTGTTGTGGGACTTTTTGTTTGGCTGTGGTTTGTTGTTGGTTTTGGGGGGTCTTCTCCACCCTTCTGTGACAGTTGTAGGCTGTGCCTTTGACCTTTTTTTCCCCACAGATCCTGAGCAGAAAGTAGTGAAATGTAAATAAATCACTCTGGGGTGTGAAAAGGAAATAGAGACAATTCCAAACAATCCTCTTGGAGAGATGAGGAACTTCAACTGGTTGCACCAAAACAATTTTTCTGCTCTTCCCACTTCTTCGCTCTGGGAGAGAAACTAACTTGCTTCTGCTTGACCTTGGCTGTATTGTTTTGGCATGAACTTCCCTGCTCCTTTCTCTCCCTTCTTTCTACAGGGGGGTCAGGGGAGGCAGAGAATAGAAAAGAATAGAATAGAATAAACCAGGTTGGAAGAGACCTTCAAGATCATCGTGTCCAGCCCATCATCCAACACCACCTAATCAACTAGACCATGGCACCAAGCTCCCCCATCCAGTCTCCCTCCTGAGCACCTCCAATGACGGTGACTCCAACACCTCCATGGGCAGCACATTCCAATGGGCAATCACTCTGTCTGTATAGAACTTCTCCTAACATCCAGCCTAAACCTCCCCTGGCACAACCCAGAGACTGTGTCCTCTTGTTCTGGTACTGGCTGCCTGGGAGAAGAGACCAACCTCTGCCTGGCTACAACCTCCCTTGAGGGAGTTGAGAGAGCAAGAAGGTCTCCCTGAGTCTCCTTCTCCAGGCTAAGCAACCCCAGCCCCCTCAGCCTCTCCTCACAGGGCTGTGCTCCAGACCCTCCCCAGCCTTGTTGCCCTTCTCTGGACACCTTCCAGCAGCTCAACCTCCTTCCTAAACTGGAGGGGCCCAGAACTGGACACAGGACTCAAGGTGTGGCCTAAACAGTGTGGAGCACTGGGCAGAATGACTTCTCTGCCCTGCTGGCCACAGTGTTCCTGATGCAGGCCAGGATGACCTTGGCCCTCTTGTCTGCCTGGGCACACTGCTGGCTCATGTTCAGCCTACCATCAGCCAGCACCCCTGGGTCCTCTGCCTGGCTGCTTCAGCCACTCTGACCCCAGCCTGTAGCACTGCCTGGGGTTGCAGCTGGCCGTGCAGCACCTGGCACTTGGATGGGTTCACCTCCTGCCCTTGGCCTCTGCCCATCTGTCCAGCCTGGCAAGGTCCCTCTGCAGAGCTCTCCCACCCTCTAACAGATCAACTCCTGCCCCCAGCTTGGTGTCATCTGCACATTCACTGCTGGTGGACTCAATGCCCTCACCCAGATCATCAGTAAAGATGCTAAAGAGCATGGGGCCCAGCACTGATCCTTGGGGCACACCACTGGTGCCTGGCTGCCAGCTGGCTGTGGCACCATTCACCACCACTCTCTGGGCTCAGCCTCCAGCCAGTTCCTAACCCAGCTCAGAGTGCTGCTGTCCAAGCCAGGGGCTGACAGCTTGGCCAGGAGGTTGCTGTGGGGGACGGTGTCAAAGGTCTTGCTGAAGTCCAGGCAGACTCCATCCACAGCCTGCCCCACATCCACCAGGCAGTCACCTGGGCATAGAAGGAGGCAGAAGCTGGTAGCTTCCCCTGGTCTTTGACCAGCAGGGTTCTTGTGCTGTTTGTCAATTGTAAATCCCTGTAGCTATTGCAGCTCCTGGGTGTTTTGTGCACATTCGCTGCACCCCACTGCAGACTGGAGTTTGCCTGTCAATACAGCTCCCATTTGCTGCCAGCCGGGCTGGGCTGGCAAAGGTAACGTCGGGGGGCAGAATTTGAACCCGCCACATACTGAAATGGCAGCTGGCAGCTGGCTAAGACTTTGACAAAGCAGTTTGCACCAAACCCCTCATGCACCTTGGCCGCCGCGTAGCAGCGAGCTTGATCTCAGGTGGTTTCATGCTTCCGCAGCTCTGGGTTTCTCATGCCAGGAAGGAGCCACTGGATGGAGCTGTGAGGCTGCGAGACGGGTCCCGTCCCCTCCTCACTTCCAGCGGCGCAACCCGTTCGCTTTAGCTGCCTTTTAAACGAACTGCAAGACCTGCCCGGACGAGGAGGTTGGGGCTGGGGTGGAGGTCTCAGCCTTCGAGGGCTGTGGAGGCTGAGGCTTGCCTTGGCTGCTCTGGGGGTCATGGCTTCATCTCCAGCAAAGACTCTGCAGAAACTCTTTTCTTTTTCCCCCATTCAGAACTCAGTAGAAAAAGGATAAAAAGTTTGCCTTCTGTTTTCAAAACCAGAATTAAACACGGCACTCTGACCTTGGAGGAAACCTGCCCAAGGGCAAGAGCTGCTGCCCCAGTCCCGGCAGAGCCTTCGGCGGGACTCGGCGGTGCCGACAGTATCAGATGGGAGAGCTGTCAAGGCCCTGCCCCCTCCTAGGCAGCGATGCTTTACAAGCTTGCCTGCTCTCAGAAACCTTGCTGGGAACCTCCTCACGCTTTTGTTCCTGTCCTGTTCAGCATCACCTGTGATTCCGATGCTTATCAGGCTGCAGATGACAGGCAGGATAAGGAGCAGGGGTAATAGAGGGAGTTAAGTGCAGCGTTTGTCTGAAGCGCCTGCGTTAGTTGGCTTGCTCCGTTCTTTTTGTTGCACCTATCCACCTCCCAAGCCCTGACTGAAGCACGCAGAGGATTCCCTTCCCTGCTCGTGGTGGAAGTGGGGGGAAAAGTTAGACAGCAAAGGCTCGGTGCTGCTATCCAAAAGTTCTTTCTTTCTCTCTTTCTTTCTTTCTTTCTTTCTTTCTTTCTTTCTTTCTTTCTCTTTCTTTCTTTCTTTCTTTCTTTCTTTCTTTCTTTCTTTCTTTCTTTCTTTCTTTCTTTCTTTCTTTCTTTCTTTCTTTCTTTCTTTCTTTCTTTCTTTCTTTCTTTCTTTCTTTCTTTCTTTCTTTCTTTCTTTCTTTCTTTCTTTCTTTCTTTCTTTCTTTCTTTCTTTCTTTCTTTCTTTCTTTCTTTCTTCCTTCCTTTCTTTCTTCCTTTCTTTCTTCCTTTCTTTTTTTCTTCTGCTGCTGTTACATAATAGGGTCGAGACCCTGAAAAGAAAAGCCCATGACAACCCAGTGCAGTAGAAAGAATTAAAGCACTGCCAGGAGAAAACAAGTTATAATCTGATAACATCAAGGATCTAAGAGGAAGTCTGCAGCAGCCCTAGCTCGGAGGAGCCAAAACGCAGGGCAGCCAAAGGAAGCTTACTCATCCTTTTGGATAGCAGCACCGAGCCTTTGCTGTCTAACTTTTCCCCCCACTTCCACCACGAGCAGGGAAAGGGAATCCTCTGCGTGCTTCAGTCAGGGCTTGGGAGGTGGATAGGTGCAACAAAAAGAACGGAGCAAGCCAACTAACGCAGGCGCTTCAGACAAACGCTGCACTTAACTCCCTCTATTACCCCTGCTCCTTATCCTGCCTGTCATCTGCAGCCTGATAAGCATCGGAATCACAGGTGATGCTGAACAGGACAGGAACAAAAGCGTGAGGAGGTTCCCAGCAAGGTTTCTGAGAGCAGGCAAGCTTGTAAAGCATCGCTGCCTAGGAGGGGGCAGGGCCTTGACAGCTCTCCCATCTGATACTGTCGGCACCGCCGAGTCCCGCCGAAGGCTCTGCCGGGACTGGGGCAGCAGCTCTTGCCCTTGGGCAGGTTTCCTCCAAGGTCAGAGTGCCGTGTTTAATTCTGGTTTTGAAAACAGAAGGCAAACTTTTTATCCTTTTTCTACTGAGTTCTGAATGGGGGGAAAAAGAAAAGAGTTTCTGCAGAGTCTTTGCTGGAGATGAAGCCATGACCCCCAGAGCAGCCAAGGCAAGCCTCAGCCTCCACAGCCCTCGAAGGCTGAGACCTCCACCCCAGCCCCAACCTCCTCGTCCGGGCAGGTCTTGCAGTTCGTTTAAAGGCAGCTAAAGCGAACGGGTTGCGCCGCTGGAAGTGAGGAGGGGACGGGACCCGTCTCGCAGCCTCACAGCTCCATCCAGTGGCTCCTTCCTGGCATGAGAAACCCAGAGCTGCGGAAGCATGAAACCACCTGAGATCAAGCTCGCTGCTACGCGGCGGCCAAGGTGCATGAGGGGTTTGGTGCAAACTGCTTTGTCAAAGTCTTAGCCAGCTGCCAGCTGCCATTTCAGTATGTGGCGGGTTCAAATTCTGCCCCCCGACGTTACCTTTGCCAGCCCAGCCCGGCTGGCAGCAAATGGGAGCTGTATTGACAGGCAAACTCCAGTCTGCAGTGGGGTGCAGCGAATGTGCACAAAACACCCAGGAGCTGCAATAGCTACAGGGATTTACAATTGACAAACAGCACAAGAACCCTGCTGGTCAAAGACCAGGGAAGCTACCAGCTTCTGCCTCCTTCTATGCCCAGGTGACTGCCTGGTGGATGTGGGGCAGGCTGTGGATGGAGTCTGCCTGGACTTCAGCAAGACCTTTGACACCGTCCCCCACAGCAACCTCCTGGCCAAGCTGTCAGCCCCTGGCTTGGACAGCAGCACTCTGAGCTGGGTTAGGAACTGGCTGGAGGCTGAGCCCAGAGAGTGGTGGTGAATGGTGCCACAGCCAGCTGGCAGCCAGGCACCAGTGGTGTGCCCCAAGGATCAGTGCTGGGCCCCATGCTCTTTAGCATCTTTACTGATGATCTGGGTGAGGGCATTGAGTCCACCAGCAGTGAATGTGCAGATGACACCAAGCTGGGGGCAGGAGTTGATCTGTTAGAGGGTGGGAGAGCTCTGCAGAGGGACCTTGCCAGGCTGGACAGATGGGCAGAGGCCAAGGGCAGGAGATTGAACACATCCAAGTGCCAGGTGCTGCACATTGGCCACAGCAACCCCAGGCAGTGCTACAGGCTGGGGTCAGAGTGGCTGAGAGCAGCCAGGCAGAGGGGGACCCAGGGGTGCTGGCTGATGGTAGGCTGAACATGAGCCAGCAGTGTGCCCAGGCAGACAAGAGGGCCAAGGTCATCCTGGCCTGCATCAGGAACACTGTGGCCAGCAGGAGCAGAGAAGTCATTCTGCCCAGTGCTCCACACTGTTTAGGCCACACCTTGAGTCCTGTGTCCAGTTCTGGGCCCCTCAGTTTAGGAAGGAGGTTGAGCTGCTGGAAGGTGTCCAGAGAAGGGCAACAAGGCTGGGGAGGGGTCTGGAGCACAGCCCTGTGAGGAGAGGCTGAGGGAGCTGGGGTTGCTTAGCCTGGAGAAGAGGAGACTCAGGGGAGACCTTCTTGCTCTCTCCAACTCCCTCAAGGGAGGTTGTAGCCAGGCAGAGGTTGGTCTCTTCTCCCAGGCAGCCAGTACCAGAACAAGAGGACACAGTCTCAGGTTGTGCCAGGGGAGGTTTAGGCTGGATGTTAGGAGGAAGTTCTATACAGACAGAGTGATTGCCCATTGGAATGTGCTGCCCATGGAGGTGTTGGAGTCACCGTCATTGGAGGTGCTCAGGAGGAGACTGGATGGGGAGCTTGGTGCCATGGTCTAGTTGATTAGGTGGTGTTGGATGATGGGCTGGACACGATGATCTTGAAGGTCTCTTCCAACCTGGTTTATTCTATTCTATTCTTTTCTATTCTCCCTGCCTCCCCCTGACCCCCCTGTAGAAAAGAAGGGAGGAGAGAAAGGAGCAGGGAAGTTCATACCAAAACAATACAGCCAAGGTCAAGCAGAAGCAAGTTAGTTTCTCTCCCCAGAGCGAAGAAGTGGGAAGAGCAGAAAAATTGTTTTGGTGCAACCAGTTGAAGTTCCTCATCTCTCCAAGAGGATTGTTTGGAATTGTCTCTATTTCCCTTTTCACACCCCAGAGTGATTTATTTACATTTCACTACTTTCTGCTCAGGATCTGTGGGGAAAAAAGGTCAAAGGCACAGCCTACAACTGTCACAGAAGGGTGGAGAAGACCCCCAAAACCAACAACAAACCACAGCCAAACAAAAAAGTCCCACAACAACCCTGTAAAGATAATAATTAGGAATGGTGTGGCCAGCAGGAGCAGGGAGGTCATTGTGCCCCTGTACTCTACTTTGGTTGGGACACACCTTGAGTGCTGTGTCCAGTTCTGGGCCCCTCAGTTTAGGAAGGACATTGAGAGACTTGAAGGTGTCCAGAGAAGGGCAACAAGGCTGGGGAGAGGCCTTGAGCACAGCCCTGTGAGGAGAGGCTGAGGGAGCTGGGGTTGCTCAGCTGGAGAAGAGGAGGATCAGGGGAGACCTCATTGCTCTCTACAACTACCTGAAGGGAGGCTGTAGCCAGGTGAGGGTTGGCCTCTTCTCTCTAGCAAGCAGCACCAGAACAAGAGGACACAGTCTCAAGCTGTGCCAGGGGAAGTTTAGGCTGGAGGTGAGGAGAAAGTTCTTCCCAGAGAGAGTGATTCACCATTGGGATGTGCTGCCCAGGGAGGTGGTGGAGTCACCGTCCCTGGAGGTGTTCAAGAGGGGACTGGATGTGGCACTTGGTGCCATGGTCTAGTCATGGGGTCTGTGGTGACAGGTTGGACTCGATGAGCTTTGAGGTCTCTTCCAACCTTAGTGATACTGTGACACTATACAATACAATACAATACACCAGGTTGGAAGAGACCTTCAAGATCATCGCGTCCAACCCATCAAACAACTAGATCATGGCACCAAGCACCCCAGCAAGTCTCCTCCTGAACACCTCCAATGACGGTGACCCCACCACCTCCCCAGGCAGCCCATTCCAATGGGCAATCACTCTCTCCGTGTAGAACTTCTTCCTAACATCCAGCCTGAACCTGCCCTGGTGCAGCCTGAGACTGTGTCCTCTTGTTCTGGTGCTGGCTGCCTGGGAGAAGAGGCCAACCTCTGCCTGGCTACAACCTCCCTTCAGGTAATTGTAGAGAGCAATAAGGTCACCCCTCAGTCTCCTCTTCTCCAGGCTAAGCAACCCCAGCTCCCTCAGCCTTTCCTCATAGGGCTTGTGTTCCAAACCCCTCACCAGCTTTGTTGCCCTTCTCTGGACACCTTCCAGCAAGTCAACCTCCTTCCTAAACTGAGGGGCCCAGAACTGGACACAGGACTCAAGGTGTGGCCTAACCAGTGCAGTGTACAGGGGCAGAATGACCTCCCTGCTCCTGCTGGCCACACTGTTCCTGATGCAAGCCAGGATGCCATTGGCCTTCTTGGCTGCCTGGGCACACTGCAGGCTCATGTTCAGCCTACAATCAACCAGTACCCCCAGGTCCCTCTCTGCCTGGCCACTCTCCAGCCACTCTGACCCCAGCCTGTAGCACTGCCTGGGGTTGCTGTGGCCAATGTGCAGAATCCGGCACTTGGATGTGTTCAATCTCCTGCCCTTGGCCTCTGCCCATCTGTCCAGCCTGTCGAGGTCCCTCTGCAAAGCCTCTCTGCCCTCCAGCAAACCAACTCCTGCCCCCAGCTTGGTGTCATCTGCAAATTTACTGATGATGGACTCAATGCCCTCATCCAGATCATCAATAAAGATGTTGAAGAGCATGGGGCCCAGTACTGATCCCTGGGGCACACCACTAGTGACAGGCCGCCAGCTGGATGTGGTGCCATTCACCATTACTCTCTGGGCTCGGCCCTCCAGCCAGTTCCTAACCCAACGCAGTGTGCTCCTGTCCAAGCCATGGGCTGCCAGCTTGGCCAGGAGTTTGCTGTGGGGACGGTGTCAAAGGCCTTGCTGAGGTCCAGGTAGACCACATCCACAGGCCTCCCCACATCCACCAGGCAGTCACCTGATCATAGAAGGAGATCAGGTTGGTCAGGCAGGACCTGCCCCTCCTAAATCCATGCTGGCTGGACCTGAGCCCCTGGCCATCCTGTAAGTGCTGTGTGATTGCACTCAAGATGACTGTTCCATAATCTTGCCTGGCACTGAGGTCAGGCTGCCAGGCCTATAATTCCCTGGCTCATCCAACCGGCCCTTCTTGTGGATGGGCACCACGTTGGCAGCTTCCAGTCACCTGGGACCTCTCCAGTGAGCCAGGACTGCTGAAAAATGATGGAAAGTGGCTTGGCCAGCTCATCTGTCAGCAATCTCAGCACCCTGGGATGGATCCCATCCGGTCCCATGGCCTTGTGGGGGTCCAAGCGGCTCAGTAGATCTCTAACTTCCTCTTGGAGCAGTGGGAAACTGTGACACTGTGATAATCTGCAGGGAAACAGAAACCCAACAACCCTCCTACTCCTTGTCATAGAAACCTGCTGGCACAAATGGTAGGAGAAGGAAAGTAGAGAGCTGGTGATTTACATACTTCACCTGAAGGAGAGAAGGCTCCAGGGAGACCTCAGAGCAGCCTCCCAGTACCTGAAGGGCTCCAGGAGAGCTGGGGAGGGACTTGTGACAAGGGCTGGGAGTGCCAGGATGAGGACAATGGCTTTGAGCTGGGAGAGGGGAGACTGAGACTGGAGATGAGGAAGAAATATTTGGAAGTGAGGGTGGGCAGACTCTGGCACAGGCTGCCCAGGGAGGCTGTGGATGTTCCCTCCCTGGAGCTGTTCAGGGCCAGGCTGGATGAGGCCTTGTGCAGCCTGTGCTGGTGGGAGGTGTCCCTGCCCAAGGCAGGGGGCTGGAACTGGCTGAGCTTTAAGGTCCCTTCCGACCCAAACCACTCTTCTACGATTCCCAAATTCTCTGTGAGAAGATTGCATTGTTCCCCCCACATTTACTTGTTCCATGAAGTAGCTCCTGAAGGAGCAGAGCTCTGGAGTCTTGATCTGAAAGCTCCTTTTGCAAAGAGCTCTCTGGCGAGGGTGGATTTCGGTGAGGCGGACTTGGCAGCTCACCCCACACTGCTGCTCTTTCCTTCCTGGGTAATTACTGTGCCTAACAAGAGCTGAATTTTGATCACCTCCATCAAGGGCACCGTGCTGAAACTTGCTCTTTCCAGGAGTATTAGGGAGCTTGTAATTAAAATAATCTTTTCTTTGTGCATGTGCACACTTTGGCTGTAGGAACACTCCGGAGATGGCTCCGTGCTCACAGAGCACAGGCCTGTGATGCCAGCTGAATTAATCTGAGATGTGAAGCAGGGTTGTAGAGAGATCCCTTTCCTCCAAGCTGAAGTGAAAACTGAACTGTCTGTGGTGTCACACTGGCAACTGAATCCTCCCTGGTGCCACATTGGAGACTGAATCCTCTCTGGTGCCATGTGTAGGTTTACCAGTCATAGAATCATGGAACTGTCAGGGTTGGAAGGGACCTCAAGGCTCAGCCAGTCCCAACCCCCTGCCATGGGCAGGGACACCTCACACTGCAGCAGGTTGCTCACAGCCACCTCCAGCCTGGCTGCAAACACCTCCAGGCAGGAGGCTTCCACCACCTCCCTGGGCAGCCTGTGCCAGGCTCTTACCACCCTCATGGGCAACAACTTCTTCCTCACAGCCAATCTCAATCTATCCAGTTCTAGGTCTGCTCCATCCCCCCAGTCCTATCCCTCCCTGACACCCTCAAAAGTCCCTCCCTGCAGATCCTGGAAGGCCACAATTAGGTCTCCTCAGAGCCTTCTCCTCTCCAGCCTGCACAACCCCAACTCCCTCAGTCTGTCCTCACAGCAGAGCAGCTCCAGCCCTCTGCTCCTCCTCGGGGCCCTTCTCTGGACACCTTCCAGCACCTCCAGAGCCTTCCTGGCACAGAGGCTCCAGAACTGGACCCAGAGTTCCAGCTGAGGTCTCAGCAGAGTGGAGCAGAGGGGCAGAATCCCCTCCCTGGCCCTGCTGGCCACACTTCTCCTGCTGCAGCCCAGGCTCTGCTTGGCTCTCTGGGCTGCAAGTGCTCCCTGCTGGCTCCTGCTGAGCTTCTCCTCCCCCAGCACCCCCAAGGCCTTTTCCCCAGGGCTGCTCTCCAGCCAGTCCCTGCCCAGCCTCTATCAGTGCTTGGGGTTGCCCTGCCCCAGCTGCAGGACCTTGCCCTTGGTCTTGTTGAACCTCCTGAGGTTGTCCTGGGCCCAGCTCTGCAGCCTGTGCAGGTCCCTCTGGATGGATCCTTGCCTCCAGCTGTCAGCAGCACCACACAGCTTGGTGCCATCAGCAACCCTGCTGAGGCTGCACTCAGTGCCACTGTCCATGGCACCAACAAAGATGTTAAACAAGACTGGTCTAGTGCTGATCCCTGAGGGACTCCACTTGTCAGTGGTCTCCACTTGGCCATGGACTATTGACAGTTTTAATCCCTTTGTATGCCTTGAGACCAGTAGGGCTGATAAACTGAAATAGCTTCCTCTTGGCTTGTGTGGGTGGATGCTTCACTGAACTGGCCAAGGACTGGTGGTGGATGGAGCTCAGTCCAGCTGGTGGCCATCCAGCAGTGGTGTTCCCCAGGGCTCAGCACGGGGGCCAGGTCTCTTTTACCAGTGATCCAGACAAAGGGATCCAGGCAGCCTCAGTCAGTTTGTAGATGACACTGAGGTGGATGTGCTGATCTGATGGAGGGCAGGAAGGCTCTGCAGAGGGTCTGGCCAGGCTGGATCAATAGGCCATGGCCAACAGGATGAAGTTAAACAAGGCCAAGTGCTGGGTCCAGCATGTGGGTCACAGCAACCCCATGAATGCCCCAGGCTGGGGGCAGAGTGGATGGAAACTGCCTGGTGGGAAAGGTAGCCAAGGCCAGCAGCATCCTGGCTTGGATCAGCAATGGTGAGGGTGGATTGTTCCCCTGCACTCAACACTGTTGAGGCCACACCTGGAATACTGGGTTCAGTTTTGGGCCCTTCACTACAAGAAGGACATTTAAAAGACATTTAAAAGATGTGATGCTGAGGTTTAGTGGTGGTCTGACAGCACTGGGCTGATGGCTGAACTCAATGACCTTAAAGGCTTTAAAGACGCCAAAAAGGTTCTACAGTTCTAAAACACAGTTTGTGTTGTGAATCTTCTGGCAGTGCCCTCCCTGTCTCTGCTGGGAGAACATCATCTCCCTGATCATCTGCCTGGAGTCCAGCAAGGCCTTTGACACCATCCCCCACAGCAACCTCCTGGCCAAGCTGTCAGCCCCTGGCTTGGACAGCAGCACTCTGAGCTGGGTTAGGAACTGGCTGGAGGCTGAGCCCAGAGAGTGGTGGTGAATGGTGCCACAGCCAGCTGGCAGCCAGGCACCAGTGGTGTCCCCCAGGGATCAGTGCTGGGCCCCATCCTGATCAATATCTTCATTGATGATCTGGGTGAGGGCATTGAGTCCACCAGCAGTAAATTTGCAGCTGACACCAAGCTGGGGGCAGGAGTTGATCTGCTGGAGGGCAGAGAGGCTCTGCAGAGGGACCTCGACAGGCTGGACAGATGGGCAGAGGCCAAGGACAGGAGATTGAACACATCCAAGTGCCAGGTGCTGCACATTGGCCACAGCAACCCCAGGCAGTGCTACAGGCTGGGGTCAGAGTGGCTGAGAGCAGCCAGGCAGAGAGGGACCTGGGGGGACTGGTTGACAGCAGCTGAACAGGAGCCAGCAGTGTGCCCAGGCAGCCAAGAGGGCCAATGGCATCCTGGCCTGCATCAGGAAGAGTGTGGCCAGCAGGAGCAGGGAGGTCATTGTGCCCTGTGCTCAGCACTGCTTTAGCCACACCTTGAGTCCTGTGTCCAGTTCTGGGCTCCTCAGGTTAGGAAAGCTGCTGAGCTGCTGGAAGGTGTCCAGAGAAGGGCAACAAGGCTGGGGAGGGGTCTGGAGCACAGCCCTGGGAGGAGAGGCTGAGGGAGCTGGGGTTGCTTAGCCTGGAGAAGAGGAGGCTCAGGGGAGACCTTCTTGCTCTCTACAACTCCCTGAAGGGAGGTTGGAGCCAGGTGGGGGTTGGTCTCTTCTCCCAGGCACCCAGCACCAGAACAAGAGGACACAGTCTCAAGCTGTGCCAGGGGAGGTTTAGGCTGGATGTTAGGAAGAAGGTCTTCCCAGCAAGAGAGATTGGCCCTTGGGATGTGCTGCCCATGGAGGTGGTGGAGTCACCATCCCTGGAGGTGTTTAAGAGGAGACTGGAAGAGGCCCTTGGTGCCCTGGTTTAGTTGATCAGATGGTGTTGGGTGATAGGTTGGACTTGATGATCTCAAAGGTCTTTTCCAACCTGGTCTATTCTATTCTATTCTATTCTATTCTATTCTATTCTATTCTATTCTATTCTATTCTATTCTATTCTATTCTATTCTATTCCATTCCATTCCAGTCTATTCTATTCCATTCTATTCTACTCTACTCTGTGTTATTTCCAGTCAGGCATCATATTCCAAGTGTTATACAATACAATACAATACACCAGGTTGGAAGAGACCTTCAAGATCATCACGTCCAACCCATCAACCAATCCAACCCACCTAAACAACTAACCCATGGCACCAAGCACCCCAGCAAGTCTCCTCCTGAACACCTCCAGTGATGGTGACTCCACCACCTCCCTGGGCAGCACATTCCAATGGGCAATCACTCTCTCTGTATAGTAGAACTTCTTCCTAACATCCAGCCTGAACCTGCCCTGGTGCAGCCTGAGACTGTGTCCTCTTGTTCTGGTGCTGGCTGCCTGGGAGAAGAGACCAACCTCTGCCTGGCTCCAACCTCCTTTCAGGTAGTTGTAGAGAGCAATAAGGTCTCCCCTGAGCCTCCTCTTCTCCAGGCTAAGCAACCCCAGCTCCCTCAGCCTCTCCTCACAGGGCTGTGTTCCAAACCCCTCACCAACCTTGTTGCCCTTCTCTGGACACGCTCCAGCAAGACAACCTCCTTCCTAAACTGAGGGGCCCAGAACTGGGCACAGGACTCAAGGTGTGGCCTAACCAGTGCAGTGTACAGGGGCAGAATGACCTCCCTGCTCCTGCTGGCCACACTGTTCCTGATGCAGGCCAGGATGCCATTGGCCCTCTTGGCTGCCTGGGCACGCTGCAGGCTCATGTTCAGCCTCCCATCAACCAGCACCCCCAGGTCCCTCTCTGCCTGGCCACTCTCCAGCCACCCTGACCCCAGCTTGTAGCACTGCCTGGGAATCACAGGAAACACCCTGGGAAAGGTAATCTTTGTTTTCCCTTTCCATAAGATCCCCAGCAGCTCAGGAACTCGCTGGTCTTTCCTTGTCTTCCCCCAGCTAATCCCTGAAGCACCCCTGAGTGTCTGAAACCAGGGCCAGGGAGAGGCCCACTTGCCAAATACGGAAAGAGAGAGAGGCTCAACAGGCTGTGGAACAAAACTGGTTCACTAGTTTCACCCCAAAGGTGTGTGCTGTGCACCCTCTCCCATCTGAAACCCATCCCTCTTGTTCCCAGCACCCAGGCAGTGGTGGCAGCATGGGAGTGAGAGGTCCCCGGCCCCTGTGGCTGTGTGCACACAGCTGTGTGGTTGCTCTCCCCTGACCACAAACATGCTGCTTAGTTCTTCTTCTGATCACCAAGCCGGGCGGGTTCCAGGGTTCCTGCCGCTGCTTTCAGCCACTGCACAGTTCTGACCTTGCTCTCTTGCCAGGTGAAGAGGGGTTTGTACCCAAAGTGCCTGGAGGCTTTGTCAGTCTCATAGGAGAAAGTGGTGATGATTGTGTTCAGCAAGGGCAAGCTGAGGAAGGGCTTTGGCTTCCAGAAGGGATACAGGACGAGCTTCATGATCCTGTGCACGTGTATCATTAGCCACACCTTCCAGTAAGGGATGCGTGAGCCCAGTCTCACTGAGGGGTCCACAGAGGACAGCAGCTGGTGCTGGATCTGAAGGCTCTGCCCTGTTGGAGTGTCATCATAGCAATAGTACACTTGCCCTGCCAGCGAGTCTGGTTTCAGCTGCAGGCTCCTGGCTGCAAGAACATGCATCCATGCAACATTCCCTGGGGAAACAAGAGGGGGAGAAAACCAAGAGCTCAGGAGGAGCTCAGTGTCCCTGGTTCCTGCAGAACGGTGGGTGTGCAGGGGCCAGCACTGTGGAGTAGGGAGAGCACTCCTCGTGCTGCTCAGCTCTGCTGCAGGGAGACTGAGTAGTTAATCCAGACCTCCAAGATCCCTCAGACCTTGGGGACCCTTGAGTCCCTTGAGACTTGAGTCCCGTGAGATCCCTCAAATCCCTCGAGACTTGGGGATGCTAGGGGAGGAGAAGCTCAACAGGAGCTCTCAGTGTGCACTTGCAGCCTGGAAAGCCAATCAGAGCCTGGGCTGCAGCAGGAGAAGTGTGGCCAGCAGGGCAAGGGAGGGGATTCTTCCCCTCTGATCGGCCCTGGGGAGACCCCACCTGGAGTACTGCCTCCAGTTCTGGAGCCCCTATTCCAAGAGGGATCTGGAGGGGCTGGAAGGTGTCCAGAGAAGGGCCACGAGGATGAGCAGAGGGCTGGAGCACCTCTCCTGTGAGGACAGACTGAAGGAGTTGGGGCTGTTCAGTCTGGAGAAGAGAAGGCTCCCAGGTGACCTCATTGTGGCCTTCCAGTGTCTGAAGGGGGCTACAGGAAGGCTGGGGAGGGACTGCTCAGGATCTCAGGTAGTGATAGGACTAGGGGGAATGGAATGAAGCTGGAGGTGGGGAGGAAGTTCTTCCCCATGAGAGTGGTGAAGCCCTGGAATGGGTTGTGCAGGGAGGTGGTTGGGGCCCCGTCCCTGGAGGTGTTTAAGCCCAGGCTGGATGAGGCTGTGGCCAGCCTGATCTAGTGTGGGGTGTCCCTACCCATGGCAGGGGGGTTGGAGCTAGCTGGTCCTTGTGGTCCCTTCCAACCCTGACTGATACTATGGTACTATGATACCTTTGGTCTCCCTCTGAGCCGGACAGTTAATGTGCCTGGTGATCACAGCTCCAGCGAAGCCAAAGGGCAGGGGTTTGGAGTGCCAGCAGGATGAATGGGAGGCAGTGCTCCAGGGCTCTCCTCCTGGCTCTGCTGCAAGCCTTTGAAGAAGTCACTTGATCTCCCTGGGCCTGATTCTTCCCTAACAACATTTTCAGCCTGCTGTTATCTGCTCTTTTGGAGAAAGACATCCAAGTGTGCTGCAGAGGAAGAATGAAACCCCTGGGGAGTTATGCTCCTCTGCCATGACTTCTGCAGCTCTGTCTGCAGGCCTTGTGAGCAGTTTCTTGTCCTTACTAAGATAGTCACAGAATTGTCATGGCTGGAAGGGACCTCAAGGCTCAGCCAGCTCCAACCCACCTGCCATGGGCAGGGACACCTCACACCACAGCAGGTTGCTCACAGCCACCTCCAGCCTGGCTGCAAACACCTCCAGGCAGGAGGCTTCCACCACCTCCCTGGGCAGCCTGTGCCAGGCTCTCACCACCCTCCTGGGCAACAACTTCTTCCTCACATCCAACCTGGATCTCCCCATTTCTAGTTTTGCTCCATCCCCCCCCAGTCCTATCCCTCCCTGACACCCTCAAAAGTCCCTCCCCAGCTTTCTTGGAGCCCCTTCAGGTACTGGAAGGCCACAATGAGGTCTCCCTGGAGTCTTCCTGGCAGTTTGTGGTTAAGCTGAGCTGGCAACTGCTGTGTGGCTGAGCCAGCCTGGGGGCACTGTGTGCAGGGTGACCTCTCCCTCACTCACCCACGTAGGTGTAGTTCCTCTCAGTGTCCTCAGGCTGCAGGTAGTTCAAGACACCATTGCTGGCCTTGGCAAGGCAGTAGAGCTCCTGCAGGAAGGTTGCTCTCTCCCCATACACTGTGTTTGCACGGATGACACAGGTGGTGAGCTTGCCACCATTGCTGAGCTGGAAAACCAGGCAAGGATGTGGGTGAGTGGTAGGTTCAGAGATGAAATCTGCAGTGGTGCTGGGCTTGCCAGACAGAACCAAACCCTGGGAGTGCTGGGCTAGAGGAGTCAACATCTGCAGAGGTGCTTTGGACACTTCAGGCTTGGTTTGAAAATGCAAGGAGGTGCTCAGGCTGAGTTTCAATTGCCTTTTGCAGTGTACCTGCAGTCATGTGGTGCTCACTGAGAGGTGCAGTACTGTGGTGCTGGTGGCATCAACTCTTCCACAGCTGTGATGCATAAATGAGCATTTTGCTCATGGCAGGGGCGTTGGAACTAGAAAATTTTTAAGGTCCCTTCCCACCTGAACCATTCTATGAATCTATGATTGGCATCCTGGGCTGCAGCAAAAGCAGCATTGCCAGCAGGGCATGGGAGGTGGTTCTGCTCCTCTGCTCCGCTCTGCCCTGCTCTGCTCTGGTGAGACTCCAACAGAAATACTTTGCCCACCTCTGGAGCCCCAACACAAGAAGGAACTGTTGGAGAGGGCCCAGAAGAAGCCACAAAGATGATCAGAGGGCTGGAGAACCTCTCCTATGGGGACAGGCAGAGGGTGTTGGGGCTGTTCAGCCTGGAGAAGAGAAGGCTCCAGGGAGACCTTAGGGCAGCCTTCCAGTACCTGAAGGGGCTCCAGAAGAGCTGGGGAGGGGCTGTTTCCAAGGGCCTGTGCTGGTAGGACAAGGGGCAGTGGTTTGCAACTGGAGCACGTTAGATTTAGATTGGACATTAGGAAGAAGTTCTTTACTATGAGGGTGGTGAGCCCCTGGAATGGATTGCTCAGAGATGTGGTGGAGGCCACATTCCTGGAATTACTTAAGCCCAGCCCAGGCCAGGTGAGGACTGAGCTCCCTGCTCTGGTGGAAGGTGTCCCTGCCCATGGCAGGGGGTTGGAACTAAACGATCTCTTCCCACTGAAGCCAATCTGTCATTCAGGGATTTGTGGAAACTAAAACCAGGTTCCAGAGCAAGGCAGCTACAGTGGCTGGCATCAAACTGTAACCCAGAGAGAAAGATGCTCTGGGCAGTGATTTAGGACACAAGCCTCATTTTCCCATTCTGCCCCATGCTGTACAAGAGCTGATGTCTCTGCTGACAGTACTGGAGGCCTAAAAGGAGCAGCCAGCTGGCACAGAGCAGGGGCTGACTCTGGGCACAGCAGCATTTTTGGGTGTTAGAGCATTGGGGCACATCTGAGAAGTGTCCCTTTCTGCAGTGTGAGCTTGGTGAACCTGGCTCCTTAGGCCCTACTTGAGCGCAGCTCTTTCCAAGGCCACACTGCTGCTGGTGGAGCTAAAGCTCAGGCTCAAAGGGCATCACACCCTCTGGTCTTGGCATAGCTTGTCAGCTTCCAGGAGATGTGGGGACAATGTGGTTTATGCTTCAGGTGAAGGCAGCAGCTGGATCCACACTGAGACCTGAGCTGTGGGATCTTCTTGACAATCTCTGTCCCTCCACCCACCCTGTGCTGGGGCACTGCCACTGCTCATTGTACCTTTGTGCCGTTGGCTTCCAACACAAGCTTCTCTGCCATGGCCTTTGTCTTCCCATAGGGCAGCTCCACTTCCCCACTGTATTTGGTGTCCTCATTGCCTCTGAAACAGATGGTGAGGGCAGGTGAGGGACTGTGGAAGGGAGCACAGGGCTTGCAGACATTTGGCACACCATGGAGTCATTCAAGTGGGAAAAGGCATCTAGGGTCATCAAGTCCAACTGCCAGCCCCACACTGTCGTGACCACTAAAGCATGTCTGCAAGTGCCCTGCCTGCAAGTGCCAAGCCTGCAAGTGTCCTGCCTGCAAGTGTCCTGCCTGCAAGTGCCCTGCCTGCAAGTGCCCTGCCTGCAAGTGCCGAGCCTGCAAGTGTCCTGCCTGCAAGTGCCCTGCCTGCAAGTGACCTGCCTGCAAGTGCCGTGCCTGCAAGTGCCGAGCCTACAAGTGTCCTGCCTGCAAGTGCCCTGCCTGCAAGTGCCGTGCCTGCAAGTGCCGTGCCTGCAAGAGCCATGTCTGCAAGTGCCCTGCCTCCAAGTGCCGTGCCTGCAAGTGCCGTGTCCTGCAAGTGCCGTGCCTGCAAGAGCCCTGCCTGCAAGTGCCCTGCCTGCAAGAGCCCTGCCTGCAAGTGCCCTGCCTGCAAGTGCCCTGCCTGCAAGTGTCCTGCCTGCAAGTGTCCTGCCTGCAAGTGCCCTGCCTGCAAGTGCCGAGCCTGCAAGTGTCCTGCCTGCAAGTGCCCTGCCTGCAAGTGACCTGCCTGCAAGTGCCGTGCCTGCAAGTGCCGAGCCTACAAGTGTCCTGCCTGCAAGTGCCCTGCCTGCAAGTGCCGTGCCTGCAAGTGCCGTGCCTGCAAGAGCCATGTCTGCAAGTGCCCTGCCTCCAAGTGCCGTGCCTGCAAGTGCCGTGCCTGCAAGTGCCGTGCCTGCAAGAGCCCTGCCTGCAAGTGCCCTGCCTGCAAGTGCCCGTGCCTGCAAGAGCCCTGCCTGCAAGTGCCCTGCCTGCAAGTGCCCTGCCTGCAAGTGCCGTGCCTGCAAGAGCCCTGCCTGCAAGTGCCCTGCCTGCAAGTGCCGTGCCTGCAAGAGCCATGTCTGCAAGTGCCCTGCCTGCAAGTGCCGTGCCTGCAAGTGCCCTGCCTGCAAGAGACGTGATTGCAAGTGCCCTGCCTGCAAGTGCCCTGCCTGCAAGTGCCGTGCCTGCAAGTGCCGTGCCTGCAAGAGCCATGCCTGCAAGTGCCCTGCCTGCAAGTGCCGTGCCTGCAACTGCCGTGCCTGCAAGAGCC
This sequence comes from Picus viridis, assembly GCA_033816785.1. Lineage (NCBI taxonomy): Eukaryota > Metazoa > Chordata > Aves > Piciformes > Picidae > Picus > Picus viridis. The sequence goes on from CM066598.1 coordinate 14,526,683, forward strand.
CTGCCTGCAAGTGCCCTGCCTGCAAGTGCCCTGCCTGCAAGTGCCGTGCCTGCAAGAGCCCTGCCTGCAAGTGCCCTGCCTGCAAGTGCCGTGCCTGCAAGTGCCCTGCCTGCAAGTGCCGTGCCTGCAAGAGCCCTGCCTGCAAGTGCCGTGCCTGCAAGTGCCCTGCATGCAAGTGCCCTGCCTGCAAGAGACGTGATTGCAAGTGCCCTGCCTGCAAGTGCCCTGCCTGCAAGTGCCGTGCCTGCAAGTGCTCTGCGTGCAAGTGCCCTGCCTGGAAGAGACGTGACTGCAAGAGCCGTGCCTGCAAGTGCCGAGCCTGCAAGTGCCCTGCCTCCAAGTGCCGAGCCTGCAAGTGCCCTGCCTCCAAGTGCCGTGCCTGCAAGTGCCGTGCCTCCAAGTGCCGTGCCTGCAAGTGCCCTGCCTACAAGAGCCCTGCCTGCAAGTGCCGTGCCTGCAAGTGCCCTGCCTGCAAGTGCCCTGCCTGCAAGTGCCGTGCCTGCAAGAGCCGTGCCTGCAAGTGCCCTGCCTCCAAGTGCCGTGCCTGCAAGTGCCCTGCCTGCAAGTGCCGTGTCTGCAAGTGCCCTGCCTGCAAGTGCCGTGCCTGCAAGTGCCGTGCCTGCAAGTGCCCTGCCTGCAAGAGCCGTGCCTGCAAGAGTCATGTCTGCAAGTGCCCTGCCTGCAAGTGCAGTGCCTGCAAGTGCCCTGCCTGCAAGTGCCGTGTCTGCAAGTGCCGTGCCTGCAAGTGCCCTGCCTGCAAGAGCCGTGCCTGCAAGAGTCATGTCTGCAAGTGCCCTGCCTGCAAGTGCCGTGCCTGCAAGTGCCCTGCCTGCAAGTGCCGCGCCTGCAAGACCCCCTGGCTGCAAGTGCCCTGCCTGCAAGAGCCGTGCCTGCAAGTGCCTCCAAGTGCCCTGCCCCTTCCTGCAAGTGGCGTGCCTGCAAGTGCCCAGCTTGCAAGTGCCTGCATGTGCCCTGCCAGCAAGAGCCCTGCCTGCAAGTGCCCTGCCTGCACAAGCTCTGCCTGCAAGTGCCCTGTCTGCAAGTGCCGTGCCTGCAAGTGCCGTGCCTGCAAGTGCCCTGCCTGCAAGTGCCCTGTCTGCAAATGCCCTGCCTGCAAGTGCCCTGCCTGCAAGTGCCCTGCCTGCAAGTGCCCCGCCTGCAAGAGCCCTGCCTGCAAGTGCTGTGCCTGCAAGTGCCCTACCTGCAAGTGCCATGCCTGCAAGTGCCCTGCCTCAAAGTGCCCTGCCTGCAAGAGCCCTGTCTGCAAGTGCCGTGCCTGCAAGTGCCCTGCCTGCAAGTGCCCAGCCTGCAAGTGCCCTGCCTGCAAAAGCTCTGCCTGCAAGTGCCCTGTCTGCAAGTGCCCTGCCTGCAAGTGCCCTGCCTGCAAGAGCCATGTCTGCAAGTGCCCTGCCTGCAAGTGCCCTGCCTGCAAGAGCCCAGCCTGCAAGTGCCCTGCCTGCAAGAGCCGTGACTGCAAGAGCCGTGCCTGCAAGTTCCCTGCCTGCAAGTGCCCTGCAAGAGCCATGTCTGCAAGTGCCCTGCCTGCAAGTGCCCTGCCTGCAAGTGCCGTGCCTGCAAGTGCCCTGTGCACGCTGGAATGCAAGTGCCGTGCCTTCAAGTGACCTGCCTGCAAGTGCCGTGCCTGCAAGTGCCGAGCCTACAAGTGTCTGCCTGCAAGTGCCCTGCCTGCAAGTGCCGTGCCTGCAAGTGCCGTGCCTGCAAGAGCCATGTCTGCAAGTGCCCTGCCTCCAAGTGCCGTGCCTGCAAGTGCCTGCAAGAGCCCTGCCTGCAAGTGCCCTGCCTGCAAGTGCCGTGCCTGCAAGAGCCCTGCCTGCAAGTGCCCTGCCTGCAAGTGCCCTGCCTGCAAGTGCCGTGCCTGCAAGTGCCCTGCCTGCAAGAGCCATGTCTGCAAGTGCCGTGCCTGCAAGTGCCCTGCATGCAAGTGCCCTGCCTGCAAGAGACAAGTGCCCTGCCTGCAAGTGCCCTGCCTGCAAGTGCCGTGCCTGCAAGAGCCATGCTGCAAGTGCCCTGCCTGCAAGTGCCGTGCCTGCAAGTGCCCTGCCTGCAAGAGACGTGATTGCAAGTGCCTGCCTGCAAGTGCCCTGCCTGCAAGTGCCGTGCCTGCAAGTGCCGTGCCTGCAAGAGCCATGCCTGCAAGTGCCCTGCCTGCAAGTGCCCTGCCTGCAAGTGCCGTGCCTGCAAGTGCCCTGCCTGCAAGAGCCCTGCCTGCAAGTGCCCTGCCTGCAAGTGCCGTGCCTGCAAGTGCCCTGCCTGCAAGTGCCGTGCCTGCAAGAGCCCTGCCTGCTGCCGTGCCTGCAAGTGCCCTGCATGCAAGTGCCCTGCCTGCAAGAGCCGTGATTGCAAGTGCCCTGCCTGCAAGTGCCCTGCCTGCAAGAGCCGTGCCTGCAAGTGCCCTGCCTGCAAGTGCCCTGCCTGCAAGAGGCCAAGAGCCGTGCCTGCAAGTGCCGTGGCAGCAAGTGCCCTGCCTCCAAGTGCCGTGCCTGCAAGTGCCCTGCCTGCAAGTGCCGTGCCTGCAAGTGCTGTGCCTGCAAGTGCCCTGCCTGCAAGTGCCGTGCCTGCAAGAAGAGCCGTGCCTGCAAGAGCCATGTCTGCAATTGCCGTGCCTGCAATGCCCTGCCTGCAAGTGCCGTGCCTGCAATGCCCTGCCTGCAAGAGCCCTGCCTGCAAGAGACCTGGCTGCAAGTTCCCTGCCTGCAAGTGCCCTGCCTGCAAGAACCCTGCCTGCAAGTGCCCTGCCTGCAAGTGCCTGGCTGCAAGTGCCATGTCTGCAAGTGCCCTGCCTGCAAGAGACGTGATTGCAAGTGCCCTGCCTGGAAGTTCCGTGCCTGCAAGTGCCGTGCCTGCAAGTGCCCTGCCTACAGTGCCGTGCCTGCAAGAGTCATGTCTGCAAGTGCCATGTCTGCAAGTGACCCCTGCCTGCAAGTGCCCTGCCTGCAAGAGCCGTGCCTGCAACTGCTGTGACTGCAAGAGCCATGTCTGCAAGTGCCCTTCCTGCAAGTGGCGTGCCTGCAAGTGCCCAGCTTGCAAGTGCCCTGCCTGCATGAGCCCTGCCTGCAAGTGCCCTGCCTGCAAGTGCCCTGCCTGCAAAGCTATGCCTGCAAGTGCCCTGTCTGCAAGTGCCGTGCCTGCAAAGTTCCGTGCCTGCAAGTGCCGTGTCCTGCAAGTGCCCTGCCTGCAAGAGCATTGCCTGCAAGAGCCGTCTGCCTGCAAGCCTGCCCTGGCCTGCCTCCAAGTCCTGCAAGTGCCCTGCCTGCAAGTGCCGTGCCTGCAAGTGCCCTGCCTGCAAGAGCCGCCTGACCCTGCCTGCAAGTGCCCCTGCCTGCAAGTGCCCTGCCTGCAAGTGCCCTGCCTGCAAGTGCAAGAGCCATGCCTGCAAGTGCCCTGCCTCCAAGTGCCGTGCCTGCAAGTGCCATGTCTGCAAGAGCCGTGCCTGCAATAGCCGTGCCTGCAAGTGCCCTGCCTGCAAGTGCCGTGCCTGCAAGTGCCGTGCCTGCAAGTGCCCTGCCTGCAAGTGACGTGCCTGCAAGTGCCGTGCCTCAAGTGCCCTGCCTGCAAGTGCCCTGCCTGCAAGAGCCGTGCCTGCAACAGCCGTGCCTGCAAGTGCCGAGCCTGCAAGTGCCCTGCCTCCAAGTGCCGTGCCTGCAAGTGCCGTGCCTGCAAGTGCCGTGCCTGCAAGTGCCCTGCCTGCAAATGCCCTGCCTGCAAGAGCTGTGCCTGCAAGTGCCGTGCCTGCAAGTGCCCTGCCTGCAAGTGCCCTGCCTGCAAGTGCCCTGCCTGCAAGTGCCGTGCCTGCAAGAGCCCTGCCTGCAAGTGCCCTGCCTGCAAGTGCCGTGCCTGCAAGTGCCGTGCCTGCAATGCCCTGCATGCAAGTGCCCTGCCTGCAAGTGCCGTGCCTGCAATGGCCTGCCTGCAAGTGCCGTGCCTGCAAGAGCCATATCTGCAAGTGCCCTGCCTGCAAGAGCCATGTCTGCAAGTGCCCTGCCTGCAAGTGCCGTGCCTGCAATGCCCTGCCTGCAAGTGCCCTGCCTGCAAGGGCCCTGGCTACAAGTGCCCTGGCTGCAAGTGCTGTGCCTGCAATGCCCTGCCTGCAAGTGCCCTGCCTGCAAGTGCCCTGACTGCAAGTGCCGTGCCTGCAAGTGCCCTGCCTGCAAGCCGTGTCTGCAAGTGCCCTGCCTGCAAGTGCCGTGTCTGCAAGTGCCGTGCCTGCAAGTGCCCTGCCTGCAAGAGCCGTGCCTGCAAGAGTCATGTCTGCAAGTGCCCTGCCTGCAAGTGCAGTGCCTGCAAGTGCCCTGCCTGCAAGTGCCGTGTCTGCAAGTGCCGTGCCTGCAAGTGCCCTGCAAGAGCCGTGCCTGCAAGAGCCGCAAAGTGCCCTGCCTGCAAGTGCCGTGCCTGCAAGTGCCCTGCCTGCAAGTGCCGCGCTTGCAAGACCCCTGGCTGCAAGTGCCCTGCCTGCAAGAGCCGTGCCTGCAAGTGCTGTGACTGCAAGAGCCATGTCTGCAAGTGCCCTTCCTGCAAGTGGCGTGCCTGCAAGTGCCCAGCTTGCAAGTGCCGTACCTGCATGTGCCCTGCCAGCAAGAGCCCTGCCTGCAAGTGCCCTGCCTGCAAGCTCTGCCTGCAAGTGCCCTGTCTGCAAGTGCCGTGCCTGCAAGTGCCGTGCCTGCAAGTGCCCTGCCTGCAAGTGCCCTGCCTGCAAGTGCCCTGCCTGCAAGAGCCCTGCAAGTGTGGCTGCAAGTCCCCTGCCTGCAAGAGCCCTGCCTGCAAGTGCCGTGCCTGCAAGTGCCCTACCTGCAAGTGCCAAGCCTGCAAGTGCCCTGTCTCAAAGTGCCCTGGCTGCAAGAGCCATGTCTGCAAGTGCCGTGCCTACAAGTGCCCTGCCTGCAAGAGCCCAGCCTGCAAGTGCCCTGCCTGCAAAAGCTCTGCCTGCAAGTGCCCTGTCTGCAAGTGCCCTGTCTGAAAGTGCCCTGCCTGCAAGAGCCATGTCTGCAAGTGCCGTGCCTAAAGTGCCCTGCATGCAAGAGCCCAGCCTGCAAGTGCCCCTGCAGCCGTGACTGCAAGAGCCGTGCCTGCAAGTTCCCTGCCTGCAAGTGCCCTGCATGCAAGAGCCATGTCTGCAAGTGCCCTGCCTGCAAGTGCCCTGCCTGCAAAAGCTCTGCCTGCAAGTGCCCTGTCTGCAAGAGCCGTGCCTGCAAGTGCCGTGCCTTCAAGTGCCCTCACTGCAAGTGCCCTGCCTGCAAGTGCCCTGCCTGCAAGTGCCATGCCTGCAAGTGCCCTGCCTGCAAGTGCCCTGCCTGCAAGAGCCATGCCTGCAAGTGCCGTGCCTGCAAGTGCCCTGCCTGCAAGTGCCCTGCCTGCAAGCCATATCTGCAAGTGCCCTGCCTGCAAGCCATGTCTGCAAGTCCCCTGCAAGTGCCGTGCCTGCAAGTGCCCTGCCTGCAACAGCGTGACTGCAAGTGCCCTGCCATGCCTGCAAGTGCCTGCCTGCAAGTGGCGTGCCTGCAAGAGCCCTGCCTGCA